>OY728156.1:1370711547-1372135297 GCA_963277665.1 Viscum album
CTAATAATTTGACATGATGTTTTTTGGGGAGATATAATTATGGGATATCTTATTGGCCATGATTAGGCATTAAGACATCATTCTTAGAATAGGATGTCTCTCCACGGTCCATGAAAATATTTACTACCTTAAATGAAAGATGTTGTGCACCTGAGTTGATCAGATGGTGTTTTACTTTTTAATTTAGAAAGAATTCTAGACTAATTTGGATGGGATCATAAATTGTAAGATTCATCTAATTACTCAGTAGATGGATAGTATGACCCTTGGATTAGTAGATTTTATGGTCTTTCAGTATCCTAAAATAGAGGTAGAATATGAGGATACCCTTCTTAGGGATGTTATTCGATTACATCCCCATTTACTGAAAGTTTTTTTGTATATAATTACACATAGGGACTACCCTGATATCTTCCCGATAATACCAGATGGATCTCATAGAGCATTGAGATCCGAAGGTGTAGTTGGTGGATTTTCCGAGGAAGGTCTTTAATAGACCCAGTGTGTCCCCTAGGAAACCCTAGTTTTATTCACCAAGAAGGTGGATGGTATATTAAGGTTATGTATGGATTACTATCACCTAAATTTATATGAAAATGATGAATATATAGCCACATACTAGAATAATAGGCCTCTTTGACAATTACAAATGGACAAGGTGGTTCTTGAAGATTGGCATTGGGTTGGGTTTTCATCAGCTCCATGTTCGAGAGGAGGATATACTAAAGGAAGTGTTTCATTGTCACTATGATCACTACAAGTATTTGGTGATACTATTTGGTGTGACAAGTACCTCAATTGTTTTCAAGGGACTCATGAACTAGATCTTCTAAAGCTTTATATAATGGTTCATGGTAGTCTTCATAGATGAAATCCTAGATTACTTTGTGTTATACAAGTAATAAGAAAGGGATTTTAGGGTGGTCCTACATATACTCAGAGAGAACTTGATGTATTGGAATCTATATAAGTTTCAGTTATGGATTTGAGAGGTCCACTTCCAAAGACAAGTCATCATAGAAGTGGGTGTATCATTGGACCCAGCAAAGGTTTAGTAAGTGCTTTCATGGGATCCAAAAAAGAGCATGACTAAGGTTTGGAGCTTCCTTGAGTTGGTAGTCTATTATCTAAGATTCATAATTTATTTCTATAGTATTTAAAGACACATGACTTTCATGACTCAGAAATGGAAACCTTTTGTGTGGATATAGTGTTAAGTCAAAAGTCTTCTTTTGACATTTACATCATGTTTTGGAAATCACAAATATATTCTATATCATGTTTTGGAAATCACAAATGTATTCTATCATATGTTTGTATATTTAAATTCTTTTATCATGTTTATCGTATCGTACGATGTTGATCGTACTGACCAAATCATATCGTACTGACTCTGTCAAACGTATCGTACTGACTCTGTCAAACGTATCGTACTGACTCTGTCAATCGTATCATACTCTGTCAATCGTATCATACTCTTTCAATCGTATCATACTCTGTCAATCGTATCGTACTGAATCTGCTATTCAGATGATCATTATTTGTTTTGGTACTTTTTCAAAAACTCTCTCTGCATATGAATCGTACTCATGCTTTACATTTCTATATATCTCTTATCCTAACAAAACGATGTCGTTGAGTTAGTTACAAACTAATCAAAACGATGTCGTGCTTTCTATTTCAATATGACCGTTGGAGGAAATATGACCGTTGGAACCCGAGGCCTATAAATAGGAGGTCATTTGAAGCTGAGGATACACTGATGAACGAAGAGAACGAAAGAGACTCTGTGAACTACGAAGATTCTAGAGAGAGACACTGTGACTTCTCTCATCAGCCTTGTGCGTCCGATCATCGTATCGAGGGCTTTCAAGTAATTGAAAGACAGAGGTGCCGATTACCTGCAAAATCGAGGGCTTCCGGGGATAGGCAGACAGACGTGCCGATCATCGTATCGAGGGCTGCCAGGGATAGGCAGACAGACGTACCGATCATCGTATCGAGGGCTGCCGGGGATAGGCAGACAGACGTGCCGATCATCGTATCGAGGGCTCACCAAGGTATTGGTGAGACAGACCTTTTATCCTAGGTGAAAGGATAACCCTTCTCTTTGGGTTAAAAGAATTGTATTACTTTTACATTTCCGCTGTTGTATTAGAAAGGGATTTGTATTGTTTCCTTTCTTCTTTACTTATTCAATTGTAATTGTTTCAATTACAATCATTCCATTACATATTGTATTGATTGGTTCTATATGCTTTAAGGTAGAATCGGTCACATTTGTATTACTCTGATTATTGTGTTCACCTTGAATACAATTGTTTTGCTTTACAATAGTATTACAATACATCATACCTTTTACATTCAATACAATTGTGGGTGTTTGTGTTTGTATTAGTTTAAGATCTTTTAAACTAATCTCTTTGTTACTAAATCTCAAAGGTTTTTAAACCTACAATTCACCCCCCCTCTTGTATTATTCCATCTAATAGACTTTTATATCGACTATTCGATCCAACAATTGGTATCAGAGGAGGTTTTCCACTGACTTGTATTACTAGCTTTATTTCTTATTACTTTCTTAAATACTACACTAACGTGTGGAGTGGAAAAGTTGTTTTTGTAATATTAGATGGCAGGAATGAATATCGGATCAATAGATAATCTGAATCCTTCTAGACCACCAATCTTTGAAGGAAATGATTATGAGTATTGGAGAGATCGTATAAAGACTTTCGTCATCAATACTGGTGTAGACAATTTTATTATGCTTACTGGGGGTTACAAAATTCCTGACAAAGAAGTTAGTACTTTCACCAATCAAGAGAAGCAAGAATATCAACTGAATTACAAGGTACGCAATACTTTATTATGCTCTATGACCAGGAATATATATAGTCAGATATCTTCATGTGAAGCAGCTAACTGTATTTGGAAGAAATTAGAAGTCACTCATTTTGGTACATCCAAGGTTATAGAAACAAGGAGAGCAATGCTTCGAGCAGAGTATCATGGATTTTTTTTCCTTATGGAGAGCCAGTATGTAAAGTGCAACAAAGGTTTATGACAATTGTCAACAGCTTACAATCTATGGGAGAAAAAGGTCTTGATGATGAATCTCTTGTTGATAAGATTATAGATATTATGCCAAATGAATGGGAGTCAAAAAGAACAGCTATTGATGAAAATAGAAAAGTTTCCCAGATTACTCTTGATGAACTCTTTGGAACTCTTCTACAGCACGAGACAATAATGAAGAGAGATGCTGATTTCAATAAGAAGAAGAATGGGAATGGAAGTGTAGCTTTTGCATCTAAAGCTAAAACACCTGAAAGGGTTACAAGGTCTAAATCCAAGAAAGTTGTTGTATCTGAGTCAAGTGATTGTAATCTTTCAGAAAATGAGTTAGCTAATCTTGCTCGAAGGATGAACAAGATTGTGGGAAAGAAAGATTTTCAATATAGATTCAAAAATAAAGACAGGAAAGATAGGAAAGATTCAGAGGTAACTTGTTATGAATGCAAGAAAGCAGGACATATAAGGCCTGATTGTCCTTTACTGAAGAGGAAAGATAGAAAAGATAAACACTCTGAAAGAAACAAGAAAAGGTTTTATAAGACAAAGAAAGTCTTGAAAGCAAATGATACATGGAGTGCAAGTGGTAGTGATTCCTCAGGTGATTCTTCAGAATATGAGACGTCAGGACAAAGGAATATTGGACTTCTAGCCAGACTACCAATTGAAGATCATTGTCTCATGGCTAAGGTACATAATGCTGAAGCTGTTACAAATGTCTCTTTAAATACAAATTATGTTGATAATAAATATTATGAATCTTCAAATGATGAACCCTCATCATCAGAAGATGATACTTTACCTTCTTTTGAAGAAGTCTCTAGATTTGCTAAGTTACATGAAAATGAAAATTCTAAACTCAAAAAGAGATTTGAAAAAGCAAATTCTAGAATTTCTATTTTGACTAAAGAAGTATCAGATCTTTCTAAAGATCTTGATGGGAAAACTTCTGATTTTGAAAGTATTTTGAAAACCCTTGAGGAAGTCAAATCTGAAAAGGATAAACTTTCTAAGGATCTTGAAACTGCTATTTCAAAGAAAAACTTTTTAGAGTCTAACTCTAGTTCAAATTCAAATGTTTTAGAAAACAAGAATTTGGTTTTAAAACTAAAGTCAGAGATTTTATCCTTGAAAAAGTGCTTGTCAAACTTTACTCATGGAAAAGAAAACTTTGATAGGATGTACTCTCAAATAAGACCTTTGAGAAATCGTTCTGGTCTTGGTTATACTTATTCCAAACCTGTTTTTAGTAATAACTATTTTGTTCCTCAAAAAACCATTTTCTGTTCCAAGTGTCAATGTGGTGGACATTGGAGAAGAGATTGTTCTCTTAACAAAACTCAATCCTTAGGATTTCATAAAGCTCATTTTGCAAAACAAATGTGGATTCCTAAAATTCTTTTATCTAACCCTTCTGGATCCAAACAAGTTTGGATTCCAAAAATCTAAATTGTTTCTTTTTCAGGGAAACGAGAAGTGTATCAATAAGAACATTTGGTACATGGATAGTGGTTGTTCTCAACATATCACTGGAAACAAAGATTTCTTTGAAAAGGTTATCAAAACAAAAGGTGGAAAAGTTACCTTCGGAGATAATGCTCAAGGAAAGATTGTTGGTATAGGTAATATCGTTTTTCTTGGAAAAGTTCTTATTTCAAATGTTTTATTTGTAAAAGGTCTTAGGCACAATCTCATCAGCATAAGTCAATTATGTGATGAAGGTTACCTTGTGAATTTTAGAAATGATAAGTGTCTAGTTCACAATTCCAAGGATGAATTCATTCTATCTGCCCATAGGCAAGAGAATGTTTACACTATTAACTTAGAAGACCTTAGGAACCAAAACTTACCTTGTTTAAGTGTAATAGAAGACCAATCGTGGCTATGGCATAGGAGACTAGGACACTGTAATTTGAGAAACCTAAGAAAACTCTCAAAGAAAGGGCTTGTAAAAGGGCTACCGGATCTTAGATATGATTCTTCAAAAGTCTGTGATCCTTGTCAATTTGGAAAGCAACATAAAACTAGCTTTAAACCAATTAATGAAGTTTCAACTTCTAATGCATTACAGCTTGTGCATATGGATCTGTTTGGTCCTTCACAATCTGGAAGCATTGGAGGCAAATACTATGTATTTGTTTTAGTTGATGACTTTACTAGATTTACATGGGTCTACTTTCTCACAAAGAAATCTGAAGCCTTTTCGTATTTCAAAACTTTTAGAGCCCAAGTTAAAAATGAGAAAAACCTACCATTGATAACTATTCATAGTGATCATGGTGGTGAATTTCAAAACTCAGATTTTGAAACTTTTTGTAGTAAGAAATGTATTACTCACAATTTCTCAGCACCAAGAACTCCTCAGCAAAATGGTGTTGTTGAAAGAAGAAATCGTATTCTTCAGGAAATGACTCGAACCATGTTGAGTGAATACTCAATTGCTAAGCACTTTTGGGCTGAAGCTGTAAGTACTGCCTGTTATACTATAAATCGTGTTTTAACTAGACCATTTCTTGATAAAACTCCTTACGAGTTATGGACTGGCCGAAAACCTAAAGTTTCTTACTTCAAAGTTTTTGGATGCAAAGTATTCATTCTGAATACAAAAGAAAATTTACACAAATTTGCACCAAAATCTGATGAAGGAATCTTTCTAGGCTATTCCACAACCTCTAAGGCTTATAGAGTTTTCAATAAAAACACTTGTACTGTTGAAGAAACAGTACATGTAAAATTTGATGAAACTAACCCTTTTGTTTTCAACCAATCCAATCCTACATCCTCGGATGTGTTTTCCAAAAATGTTTATCAACCTATATTAGAAGAACATTCTGATAAGGAAAATGTTCAAGAAAGTGTTCCTGAAACATTTACCACAGAAGATTTTCTACCATATGTTGATGAACAGGTTTTACAAAACCAAAATCAATTGTTTCTTAGGAATCATCCCAGTGATAATATCATTGGTGATATAAATCAACCTGTAAGGACCAGAAATTCCTTAAGAAACGAAATAGAACATCTTGCTTTTCTTTCCCAATTTGAACCTAAAAGTCCAAGTGAGGCCTTAGGTGATGATGATTGGATCAAAGCAATGCAGGATGAACTAAATGAATTTGAAAGGAATCAAGTCTGGACTTTAGTTGAAAGACCTAAAGAAACAACTGTAATTGGTGTAAAATGGGTTTTCAGAAACAAGTGTGATGAAAATGGAATCATTGTAAGAAATAAAGCAAGACTTGTTGCTAAAGGCTATAATCAACAAGAGGGAATAGACTATGAAGAAACATATGCTCCTGTAGCTAGACTTGAATCTATTCGCATTCTATTAGCCTTCGCAGCATATTTCAATTTCAAACTATTTCAAATGGATGTCAAATGTGCTTTTTTAAATGGTTTTGTTCAAGAAGAAGTTTTTTGTCGAACAACCTCCTGGTTTTCAAGACCCAAAACATCCTGATCATGTCTTTAAACTTACCAAGGCTCTATATGGTCTTAAACAAGCCCCTAGAGCATGGTATGATAGACTTACAGGATTTCTTTTACAAAACAATTATAGAAAAGGTACAGCTGATCCAACTCTTTTTATCAAAATGGAAAACAAAAATGTTTTGGTTGTCCAAATCTATGTTGATGACATCATATTTGGATCAACTCAGAAATCTTTAACCGATTCTTTTGCAAATTTAATGAAATCTGAGTTTGAAATGAGTATGATGGGTGAGTTAACATTCTTTCTAGGTTTTCAAATATCTCAAAAACCGGAAGGAACTTATATATCTCAACATAAGTATATTAAAGACTTACTCAAAAAGTATGGATTTGACAAAACTAAAAGTATTAGCACCCCAATTGGTACCTCAAATACTCTTGATCTTGATGAAACTGGGAAACCAGTAGATCAAACAATTTTTAGAGGTATGATAGGGAGTTTGCTATACTTGACAGCTAGTCGACCCGACTTGATGTTTTCTGTATGCTTATGTGCAAGATATCAATCTAATCCAAAAGAGTCTCACTTAAAATCCGTAAAGAGAATCTTTCGGTATTTAAAAGACACTATGGATTTAGGACTTTTCTACTCTTCTGGAAATGATTTTGTTTTAAAAAGTTTTTCAGATGCTGACTTTGGTGGTTGTAGAATGGATAGAAAAAGTACATCTGGAACTTGTCATTTCTTAGGAGATTCTTTGGTTTCTTGGTCTTGCAAGAAACAACACTCAGTAGCACTCTCCACTGCTGAAGCTGAATATGTAGCAGCTGGAAGTTGCTGTGCTCAAGTATTGTGGATGCAGCACACACTCACTGACTATGGTTTGAGTTTCTCCAAAACTCAAATTCTGTGTGATAATACAAGTGCCATAGCTCTTAGTAAAAACCCAGCACATCACTCTCGTGCAAAACACATAGATGTTAGGCATCACTTTCTTAGGGATCACACACAAAAAGGAGATATTGTTTTAAAATTCATCGGAACGCAAGAACAACTTGCTGATATTTTTACAAAACCTTTACCTTCTGATAGATTTGAATTTATAAAACAGAAGCTAGGAATGATTACATTAAAATAATCATTCATATCTACTTCCTGTTTTACATCTCTCCTAATAGTAAGAAACTCCTCGTAGAAAGGGGGAGGACATTTCTGTATGTCTTTATGTTTCTGATCTTTAAATATTTACTCTCTTTATATATGTTTCTTTCTGTTTATCGTATTGAGAGTTTTATCGTTTCATTTTAAGTTTTCCTGCTTATCGTATTGACCATTTCAGTTTTTCTGTTTATCGTATTGAAATTCTTTTCCATCGTATCGTTCAAAAGTTTTTGAATCGACCGATGATGGTATTGAAATTCTTTTCCATCGTACCATTCAATAGTTTTTGAATCGACCGATGATAGTATTCAAATTCTTTTCCATCGTATCATTCAATAGTTTTTGTATCGACCGATGATAGTGTTCAAATTCTTTTCCATCGTATCATTCGATTTTTTTTGTATCGACCGATGATAGTATTGAGATTGTTTTCCATCGTACTGTCGGTTAATGGTAACAACTATTTTCCATCGTACGGTCCGATCATAGTAATGACTTTGTTTTCCATCGGCATCATGATTTTTTTTTCTTCTTACGATTGTGTTTACTTTTGATTCATACCAAAACCAGCAATCACCTTATGTTCTCCGACAGGTTTCTTTTCATTTTTTTTATTTTATTTTCTTTGTTTTAATCCTAACCATTGATCTGGTATTATCTAATCTTGACCGTAGAATATCAACGGTCATCTCTTTATCGCCTATAAATACCCCCCTCCCCTCCCCAAACCCACATTGAAGTTTCAGGAATTGAGGCGAAGCTCTGCTCCACCAGCTATAAACCATCGTACGATTCTCTCATCGGCAGAACCTTTATGTCTCAATCTTCTGCTAATACTCCTGCCGAAATGTCTTCAAAGACTTTTACAGAGAAAGACTTTCACAGAGAAAGGTTAGTATCCCGAGAATTTTTCGATATGTACGATTCTACAATCAAGAGGATTATTTTGTTTCAAGGATGGGAACATCTCTGTGTGGAAAAGCCTGATATTCAAGATCCAGTTCTTTTTGATGAAGTTTGTCATTTTTACAAAACCGTTTCTTTCGACAAAGATATGACTATAAACTTCGCTGTGTACGATAGAAAGTTATCTATGTCTGTGAAACAAGCGGCACATTTTCTGAATGTTTCTATAGAAGGCGATGCATTCTGTCCATCTCACAAACTACCAGATGAAGTTGGTACGTTTAATAGAGAAAGTGCTGAAAAAACATTGTTTGTTGTTAATGAGGGAAAGAGGAAAGTTTATCATCTTTCACCGGACAATCGGTTTGTCACTTTATGGATGAAAGGTTTTCTTGTCCCAAGAAAAGGGGATAGAGAAACCCTTAAAGTTTCTGATGTCTTTATGCTCGACTATCTTGTGAATATGAGGAAAGTAAATCTCATGGGATATATTTTTGAAACCATCAAGAATGTCAAGAAAGGAGGGATTAAATCCCAAATAATAATGTATCCAGCCATCCTTACGAAATTCATTCTTGAGAGTATGAAGTTTTGTAACATTCCTTTGAAAGGAGAACCTATGGATTTGTGGCCGTCTTTGATTAATAAGAGTACGATGAAAAAGCTGAATGTTTGTTTTGATTCAAATTCAAAACTTTTTGTCAGAGATGTAGAAGCTGAATTGGCTCAAAATCAATCGGCACCTATGCCAGCCAAGGACAATCAATCCACCGGTGTTACTCGAAAGTCTGATCCTCAAACTAGTTCAAAACCAAAGAAGAAGCCAAGGTACAGTGAGGAAGTTATAGCCAAATGGAGAAAGGACAAGGAACAAAGAAAGGAAGGTGATCCGAAGTTTGGTCTTGATCCTGCTGAGGCCCTTGCAGAAAGAATAAGGGTAGAAGAAACCCTTCAAGCTGAAAAGAAAAAGAAGACTCTTTTGAAAAGAAAGGCTCAGGACTTTGATATTTCTAAAGTCTTGAAAGCAGTTGAAGATGCTAGTGCTCAACTAACTGTGGAAGTGCACCAAGAGCCCATCGTACAGAGTCTGCCTGAGAAAGAAAAAGGAAAACAAGTGATAGAAGAAGTGGAAGTAGAAGAAGGAGATTTTCTGTTAGAATTTCTTCAAAGTTCAAAGAAAAGTAGAGAGGAATCGCTTCAAAAGCTGAGCGAAGGTGTTCAACAAACTCCTCATACCGATCAGGAAAGATCTCCGGACAGGATGTCATCTCGAGAAAAGCAAGATGCCCAATCTTCTCAGTCTGATAAAGTAGTTGTCATTAGTGACAGAGTGGAAGATGAAAGAAAACAGAAAGAAAAAGCGAAATGGAAACAACCAGTTGTTGATTCAACTAGATCGTATGAACTAGCATCGTACGATGAAGATACTGATTCAGAGCATACAATCTCTCTCAAGAAGAGTGATTACATTGTTCATGTTTTGAGAAGGGTGGAGAAAACAATTCCTTATTTCCCGAGGCTGGAAGGGAAGATTGATTTTATTACTGAAAATCAAAGGAAAAAGTTTGGCTCTGTAAAAGAATTGAGAAAGAAAGTTTTGTCAGTAGAAGCCGATCTTTAAGTTCTTTCGGAAAGCTCAGTTGCTCATAAGAAAGCTTGCAATAAGATGACCAAGTGGTCATACAAAACTGAAAGCTCAATCAATGATCATGAATTAGCTATTGAAGATATAAGGAGGTTATCAAATGAGCTAGCAATTGCTTTCAACAAGCTTGATAAAGAAACGGTTGAAAGGCTGAACCTTTTGTCTTCTCAAAGAACCGATGTTCCTTCAGTGAAAGACTTGCAAGATAGGATGAATGCTTTCCAATCTGAATTCTCGAAGGTTTCATCTTTCAAAGATGAAATGGTTTTACTGAAGAATCAAAATTCTGAGTTGTCCAAGGATAACAAGACTCTGCAAAACAGAATTGATACTCTTGAAGAAGTAATCAGAGTCCAGGAGGAAACCATCAGAAATCAAGATCAGATTTTTGCGGATCAACAAGAGCTTCTCAAAACTCAGGGTGAATCAATTTCTGAAGACAAGAAGGAGATCAAGAAGATGAAAGCTGTGCTTCATGAGCTTATAAAGAAAGAGAAGGAAAGAGAAAACAAATGATTTTTGTATTTGTTTCTTTTGGAACTTGTTTGTTTTGTAATAACTCTTATAATCCTTTCTCTTTTATCCATTGTCTTGTATTACTTCACTAACTCTTCCAGACAATTCGAGATTCCTCCTTTCTTTTTGTAAATCACAAAGGGGGAGAATATTTACAAAGAAAAGATTGTTTTACAAAGGGGGAGAATGCATTACAATGCTCTTAAGGAAAATCTATGAATACAATCCTTAGGAAATTCAATACCTAAGGGGGAGTTAGTTGTATTCAATTTCTTATTCAGAAGAGTTTTCAATAACTCAGGGGGAGATAAGTATTTCTTGTTTCATTTACTTTGTGTGTTTGTGCTTTCCAAAAAGGGGGAGATTGTTAAGTCAAAAGTCTTCTTTTGACTTTTAAATCATGTTTTGGAAATCACAAATATATTCTATATCATGTTTTGGAAATCACAAATGTATTCTATCATATGTTTGTATATTACAATTCTTTTATCATGTTTATCGTATCGTACGATGTTGATCGTACTGACCAAATCATATCGTACTGACTCTGTCAAACGTATCGTACTGACTCTGTCAAACGTATCGTACTGACTCTGTCAATCGTATCATACTCTGTCAATCGTATCATACTCTGTCAATCGTATCATACTCTGTCAATCGTATCGTACTTAATCTGCTATTCAGATGATCATTATTTGTTTTGGTACTTTGTCAAAAACTCTCTCTGCATATGAATCGTACTCATGCTTTACATTTCTATATATCTCTTATCCTAACAAAACGATGTCGTTGAGTTAGTTACAAACTAATCAAAACGATGTCGTGCTTTCTGTTTCAATATGACCGTTGGAGGAAATATGACCGTTGGAACCCGAGGCCTATAAATAGGAGGTCATTTGAAGCTGAGGATACACTGATGAACGAAGAGAACGAAAGAGACTCTGTGAACTACGAGGATTCTAGAGAGAGACACTGTGACTTCTCTCATCAGCCTTGTGCGTCCGATCATCGTATCGAGGGCTTTCAAGTAATTGAAAGACAGAGGTGCCGATTACCTGCAAAATCGAGGACTGCCGGGGATAGGCAGACAGACGTTCCGATCATCGTATCGAGGGCTGCCAGGGATAGGCAGACAGACGTACCGATCATCGTATCGAGGGCTGCCGGGGATAGGCAGACAGACGTGCCGATCATCGTATCGAGGGCTCACCAAGGTATTGGTGAGACAGACCTTTTATCCTAGGTGAAAGGATAACCCTTCTCTTTGGGTTAAAAGAATTGTATTACTTTTACATTTCCGCTGTTGTATTAGAAAGGGATTTGTATTGTTTCCTTTCTTCTTTACTTATTCAATTGTAATTGTTTCAATTACAATCATTCCATTACATATTGTATTGATTGGTTCTATACGCTTTAAGGTAGAATCGGTCACATTTGTATTACTCTGATTATTGTGTTCACCTTGAATACAATTGTTTTGCTTTACAATAGTATTACAATACATCATACCTTTTACATTCAATACAATTGTGGGTGTTTGTGTTTGTATTAGTTTAAGATCTTTTAAACTAATCTCTTTGTTACTAAATCTCAAAGGTTTTTAAACCTACAATTCACCCCCCCTCTTGTATTATTCCATCTAATAGACTTTTATATCGACTATTCGATCCAACATATAGAGGGTCAACTAGCCTTTTCAAGAGTCACAAAAGAGGTTAGACATCACCCCCATCTTGAGACTTCCATAGAATGGTGTTGAGTTTGTGGGGTTCTACGATGCCTCTAGAAATGGGATTGGATATGTTTTTATACAAAGGAAGGTAGTGATTTATTATGGGTATCTATTGTTGAGACTCCAATGGTAGAACTATGTGGCCCATGATATAGAGATGAAATTAGTTGTATTTTCGCTAAATATGTCACAACACTTACTCATGGGAGATAAATTTATAATTTATTCTAACCACAAGAGTATGAGGTAAATATTTTAAGATAATTATTTTAAAATGAGAATGTGGCAATGGTAGAAGTTCCTATAGGATTAGGCTTTAGAGATATCCTATACTCTTAGAAATTGGAATGTGGTGCTAGGAAATCTTAGTCAGAGATATTGTTTGTAGTTGGTAAGTGAGGTGTTAAAGAATTTTTCCTAACTATATTTATACTTAGTAGATGATGATGGTGTGTATTACCTCAAATCAATGGATTTTACCTCATAACTTCTTCAACATGTTTGGGATGTACAACATAGAGATATCATTTATGAGATCTTGAGTGCTCATATTTCCACTAAACATGCTCTAAATTTATTTTTCGAAGGAAGGGATCACATAATCATTTTCTCAGGGTAGGTGATGGTACTTGTATCACCATGAGAGAAGGTGTTGATGGAGTTTTATACATCTCACTTGGTGGTATATCCAAGAGTTTCAAAAATGTACTAGGAAATTTATCATAAGTTCTGGTGGCTAGGGATGAAGAGGTGTATACCATAGTTGGTCTCTTATTACCCCATTTTCTAATAGGTGAAGGGTAAGCATGACATTCTAGTGGCTTTGAACCATCCCCTAGAGGTATTGGAGGAGAAGTGGGATGGTATATCCCTAGAATTCATTAGGGGAATTCAGTGATCAGCTAGAGGTCCTAATGCTATATGGGTGATTTTAGAATGGATCACCACGTCCTTACACTTTTTAACTATCTGAGAGTAGATTTAAATAGATTGTTTGAGATGTATATACATGGAGAATATAGTATGTATTAATTAAATTCCCATTATAATCATTGAAGAACATGATTTTCCCCTCACATCATGATTATAAAGAGGATTACAAGAGGCCTTTGATACTCAGTTTCATTTGAGCATGATGTTTCACCCCTAGATAGACAACCCAACATAGCATACCATCTAGGTTTTGGAGAACTTGGTTCAGGACTGAATATTAGACATTTCATATCTGGGATGATCATATACCTTTGGTGGGGTACACATTTATCAATACTTACCACCCTACTATCGATGTGAACCATTCGAGGCCTTATACAGAAGACCCTATAAGTCAGTACTGTGATATATTGATCAAGGAGTGTCTGAAATCATGGTCCTAGACATAATGTAATCAATAATAGGTAATTTTTAGATCATCTTGGAGTGGATGAGGATTTTCAGGATCCATCAAAAGTCTTATATGAACCAATGACTGAGGCCTTTAAATTTTGACAATGGAGTCTATGTCTTTCTGAAGGTATCATCTCAATAATGATTATAGAGATTTCTCCATGACATAAAATAATCTCTGATATTCATTTGACCTTTCTAGATATTGTTTAGGAAATTTGAGGTTATATACAAATTATAAATACCACCACAATTAGATAGGGTGCATGATGACTTCCACGTGTATTAGCTGAGTTGGTATGTGCATGACCCATCACATGTTATCGACTGAGGTGATCATGAGTTGATTTTGGATATATCTTCATATATTAATTGGGTGATATAAAGTATATAGAGGATAATATTCTTTTATGGGTGAGAAATTACCTTGGATTATGTTATAAGGTCACACAAGAACCATTAGGAGAGATCCTAGGAGTGGGAGAACTAGATATGAGCTCATTACCCAAACCTACATGAGTACATTTTTTATTCTTGGGATGAAAATCCCTATAGTGGGGAGAATATAAAAACTCCTTTTTTCCTTGAAAAACATTGGAAATTCTTAAGGAATATTTTTTGGAGAAAGACACAGAGTCAGTATGGGATTCCGAGTCCCAAGGAGCCTCGATGTTGATAAAAAAATATAATATATATTACATCACATGCATGAATCTTTTTATATCGGTGTTGTCTTGTAATTTTGTAAATTTTCAAACGTTACCTTAAAAGTGTTTTCAGAAAATTAAAAAATCGATTTGGATGTAGAATGGTGTCTCGTATAGGAAATTTAATACCTCCATTAAATTTAGAATATGAGTTTTACCTTAGGAACAACATAACCTTTGTGGGAATATGGTGTTTTTTAATTATTAATCACTAGAGGATAATCAATAAATAGATTAATTGAATAATTTATTTTATTAATTAACCATGACCTAATCATTCTCTATTTAAACGTAGTAATGGAAAAATACTAGGGTTATTTGAATAACCCTATAGATTTAGAGATGAATGAGGTGTAATATTTTGGTGGATGAAAATGATCCATATATTGATTATCAGTGTACTACAAGGATCTTCAACGCCAATATAATTATATGATATCACCAATTATAATGGAAAAAAAATTGTTCATCATTAGTTATTGATCCAAACTTGAGGTAGTAATTCGGATTTTGTTGGCTAAATCCCTATTTTAGTTATCCAAGATCAAATTTGAATCAATTCTTCTTAAAAATTTATTTTCAGGTTATTTACTGATATAAAATTGTTGATTTATATTCCTAGAATTAGGAATCAATAATTATTTATTATCCATTGAATTTATTATTTTATTTTTAATTTAATGAATGATAACATTAAGAATGGTGAAGGTTCATTTTTCTTCCTTTTTAGGGGTTTTTATTCCCCTGTTCTAAAAAAGTTCTTTTTTAGTGTTTCATTTGAACATTTTTTTTACAAATACCCAAAAAATGAACATTTTAATTTTGCTATTTGGTGGAAGGATTCATTTATATCAGTTTAGATTTTAGATCAATGAAACTATTTTAGTTTGGAGATTATTATGAAAGGTCAAGTATTGGTTTGGTAGAACTCATTTGGTGGGATTAAAAGATCGGTCAATACGATGCCATGGGGATGCTTTGTGCACAGAATTAGGTTTCTAGAATCTAGCCACTGGAGATAGACATGATCAGTTAAACTATGATATATTTTTCATAAGTGTGATTTGTAGTTCATGAAAAAGAGGAGTTGGTTTGATTAGATCTATGTAAAAACTAGTGGATTCAATGAATTTTTTGATATATATTCCATGTAGTTCGGATGAACAAACACCTTGTAGTATCCCTTCTATAGAGGCTATGGTTTACGCATAAAAAAATTATCAAATACCACATTAAATTTAACATTACATGTGACCCATAGTGGGTGACCAGGTGTGTAACCAAAGGGTGCATTGGAAAAGACACAACCCGGTGCATGGACACAATTATGTAACACATGGACAGTTTGGGTACTCAAGGATGACCAGTATAAATGGGAACAAATAATGTACATGGTAAAAATCAATGTACATGGGAACAACAAATGTACATGTGGGTGAAAATAGTACAAGTCCATTGAAAAATAGACATACGGAGAAGGAATTATTGAGATCAGTAAGACACATTGTGTATTTCCTATAAACATCACGTTCTTTAGCCAAGACAACTTAAATCCCATTTTTTCTTCAATCTTGACATGTATTAGTATGGTGTGGTCACTTGGTCCATCCCTATGAGGGTATAGTGAGGCATCCAGTCTTGAGTATAGGACGATTGATCCCCAATAATTGTTATTTTTGAATAGATCTAGGTATCCTTGTATATGGCCCTTGGTGTGATCTTATATCATTCTTCCCAAGGTTGGGACTCGTATCTATTTACAAATATTGATGGTTTGTGATCCCAAACCTAGTATTTTAATATATATAGGGTTAGGTATACACCATAGTCCCTAGGTGTGGTCCCATATTTATGCATCAACATATTATATGATCTAATGTGTATATCTTCATGGAAATCCCCAATAGGCGTGACCTCTTGGATGAGTTCCATCAATGTTAGCAAGGCCCGAGGAGTGAATTCTCTTTGATGATAATTAACATGAATCCATGAGTATATCATCCCGTATTTTTATAACCTAAATTTCATTCCATTACACGGAACTGAGGATCTTTAAGGTTTAGTGTCTTGGAAACAAGGAACATAAAACATGAAACAAAAAAAACATTCTTCTTAAACACTTGAAAGGATTCTCCTCATGTTCACCCTAGGCTCATAACTGCATCTCATAACCTGGGGACATACATCAAAAGAAAGGGTGAGCAGAAGGACCAGAAAGGGAAACAAGTGAAACATTTTACATATGAACTTGATATACATCAATAAAGTCATGAAAAGAACTTTAAGGCATGAAAATGAAATCATGAGGCATATCATAATAAAAATAAAACTTTTTCATAACTTGAAGATGTGGCTGCAACATTTAATATTGACAATCGTTTCGTTTCACCAAGGTCCATCCCCAAGGTGTCGTTAAAAATTACCAAGGTTATTCACCAAGGCGTCGTTAAAAATTACCAAGGTTATTCACCAAGGCGTCGTTAAAAATGGTCATCTCTAGAGATTAAGTCTTTACCCAATGCATTGGAGCGCTATTAGAGCACACCCTTAAATTTTCCTTTATTATCATGTGAGCCACATATATCATCATAAAACAATTCATAAAGAACCCATATAGCAAAAAATAAATGGGTTTAATTTCATAATCATAACGTTTTAAAAACTGCTTTAAAGACATGATCATTACGTCACTTTAAAAACCACAGAAAAGGAAGGTGGGTCTCATGTATGTAAATCCCATAATTTAAAACAGAACATTTTGGTATATATGTGAATACCCCTTTAGAAGAAAGAGCTTTGAGTATTCACTTAATAATATAAAAGAACTTTAGAAAAAGAGAGAGACATTTTGAGACGGAAATTCTGCAGCATAACGGCTATGTTACGAGGTTTTAGAAGACATTAAAAAGAGAGGGAAATGGGTAAAACATTCATAAATGACCCATAAAACAGTAGATGGACAGAATAAGAAGGATACATGATCATGGTAATGAAATTTCAAGGACATACCATTTGAAATGAAAAACATGGAAGGAAGACAAAAATTAGATTTCTCTTATGAAAGTTCGGCAGCCTAACGGCGTTACTTAAACATCAAACAAAATGATTTGAAAAGATCAAATAGGGTCTCTAATCATGTAAAAAAAAGAGTTCAGTATGATAGATATAGATATAATTCCCCAACATAATTAAAAAGGAACTTGAAATACTTGACATGAAAGTAGAACATTGAAAAGAATGAGAAGGGTGAAAGAATCCCCTAAAAAATTCGGCAGCCTAACGGCGCCACTTAAAACTTCAAAATACTGAATTGAAGAGATCAAATGGGGTCTCTCATAATATGAACATAAGAGTCCAATATGATAGATATAGAGATAATACCCCAACATAACAAAAAGGAACTTGAAAGAATTGACATGAACGTAGAACTTCAAAACGAGAAGGGTGAAGAACCACTTAAAAATTCGGCAGCCTAACGGCGCCACTTAAAACATCAAAATACTGAATTGAAGAGATAAAATGGGGTCTCTCATCATATAAAAATAATATTCCAGTATGATAGATATAGAGATCATACCCCAAAATAACAAAAGGAACTTGAAATAATTGACATGAAAGTAGAACTTCAAAACGAGAAGGGTGAAGAACCACTTAAAAATTTGGTAGCCTAACGACGCCACTTAAAACATCAAAATACTGAATTGAAGAGTTCAAATGGGGTCTCTCATCATATGAACATAAGATTCCAGTATGATAAATATAGAGATCATACCCCAATATAACAAAAAAGAACTTGAAATAATTGACATGAAAGTAGAACTTCAAAATGAGAAGGGTGAAGAACCACTTAAAAATTCGGTAGCCTAACGGCGCCACTTAAAAGTTCAAAATAATGAATTGAAGAGATAAAATTGGGTCTCTCATCATATGATCATAAAATATCAGTATTATAAATTTAGATATCATACCCCAACATAATAAAAAGAAACTTGAAATACTTTACATGAAAATAGATCTTGAAAAATGAGAAGGGAGAAAGAATCCGTTACAAAAATTTCGGCAGCCTAACGGCGCCACTTAAAACTTCATAAAAAGAAATAATGAGAGTAAGAGGGGATATCTCATTATTTGAACATGAAAAGGGCAGTAAGAGGAGTATAAAATAACACCCTTTAACATAAGAACATGGAGCATAAAAGAAATTACATAAAAGAGATTTCTTGAAAAGAAAGAGAGAGATCAGATCCCTTACCTTAAAATGTAACTCTTAAAAATCAAAGGTTTGGACCTTGAGGCCTTGGGGGAACCTTGGGAGGACTCCTTGGGAGGTAAGGAGACCAGAAATTCGTTGGTGGAGAGTGGGGAGTCGAATGGATGAGAGGATGGCTTGGTATTTATAGGGAAAGTGAGGGGACAAGGCATTAATGGCCAAGGGACACCTCATTAGTGGTTTTGGCAAAACCATGGGTTTGCCCATGGTATTTGCCCATGGTATTGGCCACTTGGGACAACTCATACCTTATCTTACTATTCATAAGTCTACCATGTTGATTACATACTTAATACATCATTTAATGATGTCATTAAACACCCGTAACTTAAAAACTGTATTTTCACTATTCATCGAAAATTTAACTTTCTCAGAATAATCCCAAAATTTCACCTTAACCAAATATCAATGATCTGATTTCAAAAATGAAATCCATTTTACAAAAATAATTTTCTAAATATTTTTAATTAAATTTTTAATTAAAAACACTATTCATCGAAAATTTATTTTTTTCAGAAAAATCCCCAAAAATTACCTTAACATAATATCGATGCTCTGAGTTCAAAAATGAAGTCCATTTTATAAAAATAATTTTCTAAATATTTTTAATTAAATTTTTAATTAAAAAAGGCTATTCATTCGAAAAAACTAATACTTGAATAATAATTTATGAAACCGTTATTTAACCATTTTATTGAATCACATTACTTAATCAAAGTGCCTAGCTTATTTTAATACTTTCTTTAAGTGAGATTACTAATCCCTTTGGACACATTATTAATCCTAATCATAAAATCACTATTCATAATTTACTATTCATCAAAAATCAAGTTGATCTTATTAGACTCTAAATTTCGTACTGAACATAATTGTAGAAGACCATTTTTTGAAAATCATTACATATTTTTAATTATTTAGGGTTTACATAAACATATTTAAAATATCCTTTTTCTAAAATTCATCAAAAATATGCATACTATATTTATCCGGTCATTTGAAATTTCATAAAAGAAATCGAAATTTTTATTTAAAAAAAAGGATTACACAAGACAGTTATGGTCTCCTTACACAGCCCCTTATCACACCAGCATAGGACCTAAGTGTAAGGTGTGATAAGGTGAGAGAATCTGAGGGAGGCTCGGCCAACATCGCACGAGTAGTAATTTCTTTCAGTTTGAACTTCTCATGAAGGCGATCCCATTCTAGCTTTATACAATGAAGTTCAGCTTGGGTTTGGTCCAGAGCAAAGCCCCGTGGTGCTACCTCCTTCCCAAGTTCTGTTAGATGGGCTTCGATCGGTCCAAGACTACTGGGTGAGGCCATCGAATCTTCCTTCTATATTAATTAACCAAGATTGTTTGTATTTAGAGACAATAGTCAAAACGTTTAGTTTCCAGCGGTCATATTGACCAATGGTCAAATAACAGTCAAAACCCAACAGTCTCATTTTAATTATACTCATGTTATCAAATGAAACATTTTTGTTGAGTATAAAAATAAAATAAAATGACACATAAAATTAGGAAACAATATTTCTTTAAAATTTCGGGTCGTTACAATCTTCCCCCCTTAAGAAATTGCGTCCTCGCAATTTTTAAAATTGGGTTTTGAAATTTCATTGAAAGTCCCATATCGGAAAAGGAGTCAGTAAAACTATTACTTTAAAAGAATGAAAGGGAAGTACAAAGGTCACCTGAGTTAACCCACACTAGGATTCCATGTAGGAAAACATGGACATGGAGGAGAAAACAAAGGGTCAAGTTCTGAGGGAGAGTGATAGAGAACATAATTAGGAGAAAGTTAACCATAAGAAAATCCCAAACTTATGATGTGTGTAAACGGCCTTTGATTACCTAGTAGGAAACGTAAACCAAAAACATTTTTGTTTTACGTTTCTTTTCATAATTTTGAGGAATTCATTTACTACATAGAACAAAAACATAAGAAAATATACCTACCTTCAAGTAGAGTTTCATCCTTTAATAAGTCCCTACCAACACTAATCTTTTCACCAAATGATGAGAATTCAAAAACACTTGGTCTCATAAAAGCACAAGAATCATCTTCTAGAGAATCACATAATCTACAAAAGATTAACTATCTATTTCTTCTATCTTTAAACATTATTCCAAAAACAGAAAGGTTAAGGTAAAACAACTCTTCAAAAAGAAATAATCCCATAGGAATGGAAACTGCTTTTAAATCTTCAAAGTTCCATGGTATTACCCAAAGTTCATCATAGACCATTCCATAAATAACGGTCCTTAAAATTCCTCAAAATAAACCAAACTAAGATTGAAACTCAAATACAAGATGGATTTGATAACATAGTCTTCCAAAACAACTTCATTGTTCATCTCCAGACAACATCAACCACTCCTAACATCTTATAACAAAAGTAGCTAACCTAAACATATTTTACCCAAGATAGGTTAATCATTCCCATAAGTAACCTAAATTACTATAAGTCCACCTTAAATTCATCAATTCTTCAAAATATAAGTCAAACTTACTCCTCAATGAAAATACGATAGTAATCTATTTACCTCGATCATATAGGGTCCCCAAAATAGTGAACGTCTCACAAAATAATAATCATCTTTTAATCCCCTAATCATTTCTGTCATATTAATACGGAAATCATCGCATTTCCTATCACATTGGTTGTTGGGACACGTTATTCCATTTCCCACCATTAACTAAGAAGAAAAAGTATAATTAGAGGCTTAAATACTTATCCAATAATCATGAAAAGGAACTTAAAGCATATAAGGATAACTTGTAGAAGAAAAGTATACCCTAACTTGTGATCCCCTAGGTTCCCATCTAGGTTATCCATGATCATATATTCTTATGTGAATCTTTATTTTATTTTATCTTTGTTCCTTTAACAATGGTTCATACCAAGCTTATGAATTTACCAAAGCATATCCCCCGGGAGTGTCGTAACCAAGAGTGCAGCAAGGCCCGTTGTCGTGTACCAGTTCCTGTTTAAGTCTAGCTCAAAGCGGTGTTTTCGGGTTTTACCCCTATGTACATCTGTGCCAGAGCCACCTCTACCTGCTTGTATCCAGACAGGGATGTATTTTCTTGGCAACCCCTTACTCAATACTTACCAAAATACCAGGAAGATTCCCTATATTTAAACTTTTCTATAGGGTTCTTCCTAGAGTTTTTATATCCTAATTTCCAAAAATAACTAAACCATCCTTTGATACCAACTATAGCATCCCGTATTTTTATAACCTAACTTTCATTCCATTACACGGAACTGAGGATCTTTAAGGTTTAGTGTCTTGGAAACAGGGAACATAAAACATGAAACAAAAAAAACATTCTTCTTAAACACTTGAAAGGATTCTCCTCATGTTCACCCTAGGCTCATTACTGCATCTCATAACCTGGGGACATACATCAAAAGAAAGGGTGAGCAGAAAGACCAGCAAGGGAAACAAGTGAAACATTTTACATATGAACGTGAGATACATCAATAAAGTCATGAAAATAACTTTAAGGCATGAAAATGAAATCATGAGGCATATCATAATAAAAATAAAACTTTTTCATAACATGAAGATGTGGCTGCAAAATTTAATATTGAAAATCATTTCATTTCACCAAGGTCCATCCCCAAGGTGTCGTTAAAAATTACCAAGGTTATTCACCAAGGCGTCGTTAAAAATTACCATGGTTATTCACCAAGGCGTCATTAAAAATGGTCATCTCTAGAGATTAAGTCTTTACCCAATCCATTGGAGCGCTATCAGGGCGCACCCTTAAATTTGCCTTTATTATCATGTGAGCCACATATATCATCATAAAACATTTCATAAAGAACCCATATAGCACAAAATAAATGGGTTTCATTTCATAATCATAACGTTTTAAAAACTGCTTTAAAGACATGATCTTTACGTCACTTTAAAACCCACAGAAAAGGAAGGTGGGTCTCATGTATGTAAATCCCATAATTTAAAATAGAACATTTTGGTATATATGTGAATACCCCTTTATAAGAAAGAGCTTTGAGTATTCACTTAATAATATAAAAGAACATTAGAAAAAGGGAGAGACATTTTGAGACGGAAATTTTGCAGCATAACGCCTATGTTACGAGGTTTTAAAAGACATTAAAAAGAGAGGGGAAATGGGTAAAACATTCATAAATGACCCATAAAATAGTATATGGACAGAATAAGAAGGATAAATGATCATTTTAATTAAATTTCAAGGACATACCATTTGAAATGAAAAACATGGAAGGAAGACAAAAATTTGATTTCTCTTATGAAAGTTCGGCAGCCTAACGACGTTACTTAAACTTAAAACAAAATGATTTGAAAAGATCAAATAGGGTCTCTCATCATGTGAAAATAAGAGTTCAGTATGATAGATATAGAGATAATTCCCCAACATAATTAAAAAGGAACTTGAAATACTTGACATGAAAGTAGAACTTCGAAAAGAATGAGAAGGGTGAAAGAATCCCCTAAAAAATTCGTCAGCCTAACGGCATCACTTAAAACTTCAAAATACTGAATTGAAGAGATCAAATGGGGTCTCTCATCATATTAAAATAATAGTCCATTATGATAGATATATAGATCATACCCCAACATAACAAAAAGGAACTTGAAAGAATTGACATGAAAGTAGAACTTCAAAATGAGAAGGGTGAAGAACCACTTAAAAATTCAGCAGCCTAACAGCGCCACTTAAAACTTCAAAATACTGAATTGAAGAGATAAAATGGGTTCTCTCATCATATGAAAATAAGAGTCCAGTATTATAGATATAGAGATCATACCCCAACATAACAAAAGGAACTTGAAATAATTGACATGAAAGTAGAACTTCAAAACGAGAAGCGTGAAGAACCACTTAAAAATTCGGTAGCCTAACGACGCCACATAAAACTTCAAAATACTGAATTGAAGAGATCAACTGGGGTCTCTAATCATATGAACATAAGAGTCCAGTATGATATATATAGAGATCATACCCCAATATAACAAAAAGGAACTTTAAATAATTGACATGAAAGTAGAACTTCAAAACGAGAAGGGTGAAGAACCACTTAAAAATTCGGCAGCCTAACGGCGCCACTTAAAAGTTCAAAATACTGAATTAAAGAGATAAAATGGGGTCTCTCATCATATTATCATAAAATATCAGTATGATAAATTTAGAGATCATACCCCAACATAATAAAAATGAACTTGAAATACTTTACATGAAAATAGATTTTGAAAAATGACAAGGGAGAAAGAATTTGTTACAAAAATTTCGGCAACCTAACGGCGCCACTTAAAACTTCATAAAACGAAATAATGAGAGTAAGAGGGGATATATCATAATGTGAACATGAAAAGGTAAGTAAGAGGAGTATAAAAGAACACCCTTTAACATAAGAACATGGAGCATAAAAGAAATTACATAAAAAAGATTTCTTGAAAAGAAATAGAGAGATCAGATCCCTTACCTTAAAATGTAACTCTTAAAACTCAATGGTTTGGACCTTGAGGGCTTGGGGGCAGCTTGGGAGGACTACTTGGTAGGTAAGGAGACCAGAAATTCGTTGGGGGAGAGTGGGGAGTCGAATGGATGAGAGGATGGCTTGGTATTTATAGGGAAAGTGAGGGGACAAGGCATTAATGGCCAAGGGACACCTCATTAGTGGTTTTGGAAAAACCATGGGCTTGCCCATGGTATTTGCCCATGGTATTGGCCACTTGGGACACATAATACCTTATCTTACTATTCATAAGTCGACCATATTGATTAAATACTTAATACATCATTTAATGATGTCATTAAACACCCGTAACTTAAAAACTGTATTTTCACTATTCATCGAAAATTCAACTTTCTCAGAATAATCCCACAATTTCACCTTAACCAAATATCAATGCTCTGATTTCAAAAATGAAATCCATTTTATAAAAATAATTTTCTAAATAATTTTAATTAAATTTTTAATTAAAAACACTATTCATCGAAAATTTATTTATTTTTCAGAAAAATCCCCAAAAATTACCTTAACATAATATCCATGCTCTGAGTTCAAAAATGAAGTCCGTTTTATAAAAATAATTTTCTAAATATTTTTAATTAAAATTTTAATTAAAAAAAATATTCATCTGAAAAAACTAATACTTGAATAATAATTTATGAAACCGTTATTTAACCATTTTATTGAATCATATTACTTAATCAAAGTGCCTAGCTTATTTTAATACTTTCTTTAAGTGAGATTACTAATCCCTTTGGACACATTATTAATCCTAATCATAAAATCACTATTCATAATTTACTATTCATCAAAAATCAAGTTGATCTTATTAGACTCTAAATTTCGTACTGAACATAATTGTAGAAGACCATTTTTTGAAAATCATTACACATTTTTAATTATTTAGGGTTTACATAAACATATTTAAAATATCCTTTTTCAAAAATTCGTCAAAAATATGCATACTATATTTATCCGGTCATTTGAAAATTCATAAAAGAAATCGAAATTTTTATTTAAAACAAAGGATTACACAAGACAGTTACGGTCTCCTTACATAGCCCCTTATCACACCAGCATAGGACCTAAGTGTAAGGTGTGCAAAGGTGAGAGAATCTGAGGGAGGCTCGGCCAACATCGCATGAGTATTAATTTCTATCAGTTTGAACTTCTTGTGAAGTCAATCTCGTTCTAGCTTTATACGATGAAGTTCAGCTTGGGTTTGGTCCAGAGCAAAGCCCAGTGGTGCTACCTCCTTCCCAAGTTCTGTTAGATGGGCTTCGATCGGTCCAAGACTACTGGGTGAGGCCATCGAATCTTCTTTCTATATAAATTAACCAAGATTGCTTGTATTTAGAGACAATAGTCAAAACGTTTAGTTTCCAGCGGTCATATTTACCAATGGTCAAATAACAGTCAAAACCCAACAGTCTCATTTTAATTATACTCATGTTATCAAATGAAACATTTTTGTTGAGTATAAAAAAAATAAAATGACACATAAAATTAGAAAATAATATTTATTTAAAATTTCGGGTCGTTACAATGAGAATAATTCTTGGATAGTGGTATGTTTTTACCATAAATTTATACTTGGTTTCTATCATAAAAATTTCTATGTTATTCTTGTTTCTATTGATTTATATTCCGATTGAGAAACCTGTGTGATGTTGAGCTTACCTCTCTCTTCATATTCTTTGAATTTGGTGATTTTGGGTGGGTCAAAATGAGTATGTTGTACTCATACCTACATGGGATATTCCCATACATATCATGTCTTATATCGATTACATTTCATTTGATAGAGTACTAGGAGGACCAATAAATAGTGGAGCTCATTTTGGCTAGAGTCCACAATCAGTTCTTAGAGTTACACCTCATTGATATCCCCCATTATTTAGCAGGATGGACAATTTTATAGTTTTCTTATATTTTTATGTTTTTTCTTTCACTTTATTGTAACTTTTTTATACTCTAAATTGGGATTTTGTTGTATTCAAGAATCATGATATTAGTTGTATCTTATCAACTTTTTTATTGATAGGACTGGTGTGTGTGTAGAGGTATCATAGGTTAAGGCCTACCATGTGTGTGATATGCCTACTCAGTACTGGTAACTATCCCATGGACTATTGTAGATGGGATTATTGTACCACACTTATCTTACCATCATCTATGTAGTCCCCAGTGGCCTAGGTCATGACATTGAACATTGGAAAAGGTGCTAGAATTTTGAACACTCCCATCATGAGGCATGAAAAAATTATTTCCCATCACCGTTTTGCAAAATTATAGTATGAAGGTTTATCCATAGTGAACAAGTTTAGAGGTTATATTCAATAGTTAGTGAGTTTCAGTTAATGATTTGGTGATTAAATGGTGAGGGGGAATATAATAGAAAACAAAAAACAAGAATAGAAAATTAATGTAGACGAAAAATAAATTACAAAAGATAAATGAAAATGGAAAAAATGTGTTTGGGTTTTAAATTTTAACTGTGGTTAATTATAAAAATAATTCTTTATTGTCTTAAATTATTTTTGAAATTAATTTACCACATGGATTCAAATTAACTAGTTATTGTTTGTATAATAATGGGTTGTTTCATTCTTTAAGACTTAATCACTTATTCTTGTGATTAAATTCATTAAAAATATATTTTCAATATAATCACTAATAAAATAGGTGATATGAAATCCCCAAATGATCATGGGATCACCTGTCCAAATTTACATGGTTATCCTTAGTGGTTTCATTCTTTTTATGGTGAAAAAAAATTAGTGAATGTTGGGATTAAAATGAATAAATGAATTATAAAATATAAATGAAAATAATTTTAAACACACTGTAATTTTAGTTACACCTCACCCAAATTCTGACTAAAACCCCAAAACTAAATATCTAGCCTTTCATGACAATGTATTTGGTGAAAGGATCAATCAAAAACTGAATCTTTCTCAAGGATAATGGAGTAAAATAATGGGAAAAGATATAAAATAAATAAAAGGAAAATGGAAATTAATGGAAAAAAATACTAGCTTTATGGGAAGATATAATCAGAAAAGTTTCTATTCCACCCTTGGAATTACCAACCATTACTTACAATGACTATCTCTATATTTATAGAAAAATAAATTACTCGGTGTGTAGTAAAAGTACAAAATGTGTACTCAAGTTAACTTTCATTCTTCTTAGTTTCTCTATCAATAGGTGAATAACCAAGCATCCCTATGAATTCTATGTGGTAGTTATTGGTAGTTGAAATTACACAACATGTTTCCCCAATGTACATAGCACATAGTCGATAATTTCCTACCAACATATTCTATGGTATACATGGAATGTGAAATATGGTATATAGTTTGGGTGTGTACATGGAATGTGATTAATAGTTACACATTGTGTAGTTACTAACTTCACTCCAAAACTTCTCTAAAGTGTGCATTCAACTTTTAAATCTCGAAAATCTTCTATAAACACTAAAATGGAAAATTTAAAATATTTAAGATCATTAATTTAGTAAAAAAATAATTTACATAATAAAAGCCACCAAAATAGTATGCGAAAATTTGTAACATCACATATTATAAATTGTTTTCATGTTATATATGTCACAATACATGATTAGTTTTATAAAACCAATCACTATTTTCAAGGTAAGAAAAGAAAAAATCTATCGATTGATAAATAATTTAAAGGATGTTTTTTCTTAAATTGGACTACAAAATATACTAATTTTGAAAAAAATAACAAATCTGGTGTTTTCAAAATTAATTGGATATACAGTCTTGAAAACAATAAATAATTGGTTTTTTATAACGGTATCTTTAATGTAATGTATTGAGTAAGTTAAAATGTATAATTTTACATTGTTCATATAAATAAAATTATTTTTGGAAATTAAGGGTTTTGAAAAAATGTGTAACTTATAAAATTGAAATTGGGATAGTGTTTTTTCAATATTAACTTGTAAGACAGATTGGTTCTTTAAGCTATGTGTTTTCAAAAATTAATATGGTATTTTATTTTAAAATTGGAATTCATATTCTAGTAGAACTATTTTAAATATGTGGATATTTTTTAAAAATATTATCTTAGTGACCTTTTATCATCCAAATTTAAAGAATATATTGAATTATATTGTTTTTATGATTTTTATATCTTTTTAGTATTAAGATTTATTGGTTCTTGTGAGTTTTTTATATTTCTTGGGATCATAAATTGGATACATGATTATTTTTTAAGATATTATTTAATTTGATATTGTTTTATTTTCCATATTGATGTTATATTGTTGTAGATTTAAAATGATTTATGTTGAATTACAGAGTTATGCATATTTTGTATGGTGGTTTATTTTAAATATTTAATTGAAAATATTCTATGACATAAGGATATATTTACATCATGATGTTTTGAATGAATGTTCAGTTTGGATTTAGATATAGATTATTCTTTAATAAAGTGTGTGGTATATGTTTGATTTTATTAAACCATTTTTATGAATTATGACATTGGATGATGAATTAAGTAAATTGTATTTTTCATAAAAAATTCATTATGATAGTACTAAAAATAAATTTTTAATTATGATATTATATGTTATTGAACTATTATCTTTGATCGTATTTATGTGAATTTATGATATATTTTTTTTATTTTTTTTGCTAGGGTTAGCAGTCTGAGTTACATTTTTTTCAGTAGTAATTAGTAGCGATTTAAACCACTACTAAATCTAGTAATCATATAGTAGAGTTTTAAACCACCACTAAATTTCAAATTCATATAACATTGGATTGGAAAACTGCTATTTTAATTGTGAAAATTGAAACATAGAAATGATACCAAAAATGAAAAAAAACAAACAATTTGGGGAAATTGGATAAAACTACATTTCTATTTAAATTAATTCAATGAAAATATTCCCAATGCTTCATCTCATTATGATTTTTAGAAGCTTTCATGAAATGATTTGGTGGTGTATTAAATAACTTATAAATTTCTATTTTCATTTATTATATGAAATATGAAATATTAGATGAAGAATAGATTGATATTGAAAATTCTATTTATAATATTAGTATTCTAACATTTGATATTAATAACATACATGGACGAAAGAACATGATTATTTTTTAACCTCTTTATCTTGGCCTAGGGGTTATTAATGTTATGAATTATGATAATTTTAAATATCTAAAATAAAATAATCATGTAAAGGATGAAAATATTATTGTAAATTGTAATTCATTAGTTAAAAAAAACTGGACTAATGTTTTGTTACTTAAAAACTCTTATTTCTCAATTTGATCAATAATATGTTGTTAAAGTAGTTGGGAACTAATAATGGATAAATTAAATGAATTAAGAGATTTATCATATTGAATGAAATACCACATTAGATCTTGTTCCAAGACCAAAAGCGAAAAAAATGAAATTTGAGAAAAGTATATTTTTATAAAAAAGATCAATAATAAAGGTGATTTTTCAAGAAATAAATTGATATTAGTTGTAAAAATATACTCTCAGGTTGAATGCGTTGATTTTAAGTAAAAATTTCTCATATTGGATTTTTTAAATCTATAAGAGTTTTATTGGATTTTACAAATCATTTGAACGAAAAAATTGGTCAAATGGATTTAAATAATTCTATTATGAATGGAAAACTTGAATAAAAAGTCTATATAGTAAAAATGTAAGCTCTTATACATGATATTGATTGAATAATCAGGTAAAAATTGGTGAAATTTTATATGGGTTAAAATAGGCCCCTCAAGTCTAGTATTTAGATTTGGATAGTTTTTTGAGATAGATATGGTTTATTATTGGGTAATTAAAAATTCATTATGTGAAGTGGATAATAAATTACACTGTGGTTTTCATTGGTTATGTATATTGAAACATTTTTTTAGTAGATCAAGAGTATTCTTATGAAGATTTTATAATGAAAATGGAAAGTTCGTTTGAAAGGTATATACTAGGATAAATGATTTTCTTTCTAGGGTTTGAATTTGTATAAAAATCAAATTTCATTTTTTTATCCAAATAAAAATATAACAAGGAATTATTGAATTATATATCCATGAAAGATTCCAAATTAGTTTCCACACCTATGATATTTTATGTAAACCTGATAAAGTATAATGTAGATAATAATGTTAATTAAAATGAATTCAGTAAGTTCATTGGAATTTTTATTTATCTCATTACATATAGACTTAATAGTGTATATGTAGTGACATTATGTTTTAGGTGTCAATGTAATCCAAAATAATCAAGCTTTTCAGTTTCCAAGTGATTTTTTAAATACATCAAATGGGAATTCAAACTATGAGATGATGTGTATAAGCAATGATTTCTTAATCCTATTTGGATACACTAATCTTTATTGCATTGGAGATTATGATGATAGGAAATCAAAAATAGGTAATATATTATTTTTGTGAGAAAGTTATGGAGTCCTCATTGCAGGAAGAAAACCTTAGTGACTTTAAGAAATGTAGTGGAAGATTATGTGGATACTAAAAATGAATGGACAAAAATGATTTTGATGATGAAAAAACTAAATAATTAAGGTGAGAATTTTATGGCCCTTGATAATTTAATTTGATAATAAAAGGGAAACTGATTATAACATGAATCCCGTGAAACAATCTAGATCTAAAAAATTGATGTCAAATAATAGTTTTTCAAAGAGAAGGATGAAAATAGAGATGTGAGGGTTGAATTCATTTTTACATGGGATCAAATTGCTAATATTTTCACCAAGGCCAAGCCAAGCTATATATTTAAAGGATTTAGGAAAAATATACATCTTAATCATTTCCCTAGAACATTAGGAATTTTTTGAATACCCCGTATTTCTTTTTTATTATTTTTTAAATGGTTGAAATTGTAAAAAAACTTTTACATGTCACCATTTTGAAACAAAATCTAGTAATTTTATAAAAAGAGGGATAAATGATTACACTAATTTGGCATAACATAAAAATTAGACGTAATTATCTTGTCATTTGGGGGTGTAAATATCTTAAAAACATTGATTTATATATAATTGTAGTTCCAATATATTTCAATTTGAAAAAGGATGTGAATTTATGAAATCTAGTGTGACTTGTTGTATTTAACAAAAAATCTAAAGGGGGATATTGAATAACCCATATAATTGTTTAAGTTCGTTTGAATTTTTCATTAGGCTGATATGAATATCATTTGAAGGAATTGATTTTTTTATGTTTAAAATACATGAGAATTATTATAGATTCCATTATTTTTGGATATTTTTTAAAATTATTGGAGTTATATTATGATACGTAAAATATTTTATATGGTATATATAATATTCATTATATCATATAACATATTCTAATACATGTGGATGAATTTTCAGGAATACAATATATATATATATATATAAGTGAATGCTAAAATCCAGCAATAAAAATATCTTACGTTGAAATGTACGATATTTCAAGGAATACAAAATATATTTTTTTAAGTTATTATATAACTGGATAGAAGTAGAAAAACAATTTTGTGATATATAATATAATTATGAACATATGAATTATTTTTCATGTAAAACATAATAATTTTCTCGTAATGTTTAATGGTTTCTGAGCCTTAACAGAATAAATAAGATGTCATAGAACTGGAATTGAAAAATTATTAGAGGATTTTTAGTATGAAATATATTATGTATGATAAGTAAAATATTTGAATAATTAATAAGATATTTGGATAATACATAAGATTATCATGAGTATACATATGTTATTTTAAAAAATTCATAGGATATTTAAGATATACCTAATAAATTCCATTTTCTACGTGAATTTTATTTGTTTGAGAAAAAGAAAGATCACTAGAGACTTACTTATGATGTTTCTTTTAAAATATTTTTGTCAAGAATTTCATGATTGAGTTATAATTCAATCTAATTATGATTAATTACAAAATGAGAAAAAAAATATCATAAGATCTTGGCATTATAATTCAAGGATTTCAAATAGATTATCTGAAATAATTTTTGAAGATAATAACTATTGGTTTTATTAAGAGAAATTTTGAAAAATTTTAAAATGGATATTATTTATACTACAATTAAATGGGGTTATTATATAGTAAAATTTTTTAAATATAATTCCCATTCATTTTTAATTAAAATATAGTAAAAATAATAAAATCAGAATGATTTATGCGAGAGAGACACACATGCACCTGTTACTATATGTTTTAATTTTATTTAAGGAACGGGGATTTAACTATTGATCGATAGAAGTATTTATTTTATTGAGGAGGAATATCTTATATGGGGATGTCATTACATCCTGGAACAAAACTGAATATGTTGGTCATAGTTTTAGATCCAAATCCTTATAAACCTGTGGGAACTACTATAAAGATATATCATGATATAACAATAATAATTTCACATGATTCAATGATGTATTTTTACCATCCATTGAAATAATTTAGATAGATTTATAAGAGTTAATGGTGTATTATTTCTCTACCATTTTGACATCATAGGAGTCAAAGGTATATTCTTCCCTTCTCTTGTAATCACTTAAATATTACTGAAAAAATATTCATCTAAGACTCAACCCAAACAGAGTAATGAGTAGTCACCCACACTAGGGGTGATGCTTTTAGAAAATACATGTGTACCTTATACATATTTATTTCAGTTGAATACATATGATACTCGGGTTTAAAATAGAGTAGATAATGACTTTAACTAGTCAAAAATAATTTTTTTAAAGAAGAATTTATAAATGATATTCATTTATTCATCACCCCCTCTTAGAGATACATCGCCCCCTACCGAGGAACAACACAAATTTTTAGAATAAAAATTTTACATATAACCAATCACACTTACATTGTTGGGTGTGTCCTTGGGATTATTATGTTTCTATCTTCTCTAAAAAAAATTCCCTTTTTCAAATGGAAATTTTCTAAATATTTTTTGATGGTACCGGGGCATCCATCACAAGATGAAGGTTTCATGAATTTAATTTTTTTCATCCCCAATGTGATAAAACTTCACCATAAATAATGATTTGACGCATAACATAAGTCTGAGGATCTAACAAGAATTTAATATGAATAAATATTTAAATTAACATTAACCTCCTTTGAATTGGAGGTGTTTTTGACCACTTCTTAATGCCAAGAATAATTTCCTAAAGGACGTGATCTTGAAACCCTCTAGATAGTATTAACATGATTCAAGAACCTATGTAGATGCCCTCCATCGGATTCTGGGTTCTATCATAGTGCTCTGAGGATTCCTTCATTCTTGATGATCATTGTGACTCCCTTACATTGATATATGAAGTTGTTCTTGGATCATGTGTTCAAAAGGAGTATTCTTCTCTCTAGGATGTTGTAGGATAGAGTGGATCTCCATTATTTAGAAAAAATATTACACATGATATTTTCCTATCTTAATCAAATATAGTGGATGTTAAATACCCAGATAGGGTTCCCCGACCCCCATATAAAAACATCTACTAAATAAGAAATAAATGAATAATTATTACTAACTAACTATGTCATATACATCGTTTATATTTTTAATATATAAAATATATATTACATGATAAAACTAACATATTAAATCGAAATATAATTCTTTCAGTATTAAACGAACCTAAAATATTAAAATAATAGTAGTTCATATAATATTTTTCCTTGTATTCACTTAAAACCTTCTAAATACTTTTAATAAATAAATAAAACCCAATTATTCTATAGTAGAATAATAATTAATTTATCTATTTATTAGTGATCATTAATTCTTGAACACATCTCAGACACTATGGTGGGGCCTTCTACGTTCTATACAACTATTCAATAGAATAAGGTAGACTCTCAAATATAATATTACATGTGACCCTCTAGGACCTAATCTCGATAGTAATGAATAAAAATTAAAAAAATAGTAGTAGAGTCTAGAAACCCATAAATGGTCATAAATAGATGGTAAATAGTGATAGAAACGACAACCATCCTATGGACACACACCTTGTAATATAGTATCTTACCCTCATGATATCTTATAAAGAAAGACACAGATTAATATCATCATCCTTTTCTTTTCTTTATTATTCATTGTCATTACTTGATAAAATTACGTTCTTTTACCATGACCTCAATTTAATGAATGTTCTACCATCCTGATCAACTGGGCCCAAGATATCACTTCTTGAATGTGAAAGTGAAAAATAATTTCTTAATCATTCAACATATTACGTACCATCAATGGCACACCCAACACATGTTACCTCTCTATGAATTCAATGTCAAAGTTCTTTCATTACATCAAAGTACACAATAAAATTTTACACATTGATAATGATCTCAAGATGGGAAACTAATACATGTGTTCAAAGATACAAAAAACTAATGACACCTGGAACATGTGGTATTCTTAATAGAGGGTATATCTCCATGATATAACATTATAGAGGTCACCTAGTTTGAACTTCATGAGAAAAAGTCTCAATTATTGTGATCCCCCAACACCTGATAGTCATACATCAACTGTGTCAAGTAAGTATTATGTATCTAGACCAAAGTACATATGATGAATATTAATATCATAGTATCTAAAGGTTCTCATTATATTTTGGTAAATATTATAACATTTTGATACAATAATTAATACATGGGCCTTAACATTTAAATACTAGGTGCATAAATATTAACACAATAACAGAAAGTGTACATCATGTATAATTCACAATATACATGGTGTAGTAATCAAAAGTAATATTCATGTTAGTTCTAGGGAACCCACCATTACAACACTCTCACTTGAACTAGATCCAATTTTATAACTAACTATATTATCACCCACATGATTAGATCATGCTTCTTCTAAGTTATGGATTTTTTAACAGGCCAACCACATCATAGCTATGTTTTTATTCTACCATCTATAACCTCACCTCCCTAAGAAATACTCCTCAAGAGAAGTAATCCCTGAGTATATATCCTTTATTTTCTCTATTAAAATAAAATTTCTTGTCTAGTACTATTAGTATAATTATCATAATTTATATTATGATAAAAATTTATTTACTAGGTGTGATTCCAGGAATTGGTGAAAATCAGTTGACATTATAAACTGATTTTTAAACTACATTAGAAGCTACAACACCCTCAGTATTTGAATATATAAATTAAAATATATTAAAAATATTTTCCTACTCATTACCTTAGTCTGAATAGGATATTAGATCATATTTATCAATAGGAAGACTAGTTTTCATCACCTTTTAACTAGTATTCCTTTCTCTATACATACAAAAAATATATCTCTTATACTTTCTCAAGTACAATCAGATAGTTCTGACTACTTCTCGAGTAGTTCTCAAAGATATAACTAAAATTTTTCTATATAAAGTTTATATTGGAAGTATAATTTGTTTTATATCTCATGAAATATGTTATTGATCCATCACAGGAGCGTACATAATTCATATCACCACATTAATTTCCACCTATGTCATGTACTTATCCTAATGGAGAGATTTATGCCATGTGGCATTGGTAAAAAGTCTCTAAATATTTGTACAAAATTTTATTTTACAATACACTTTTAATATACATACTATTGAATATTTATAAGAAACTATTAGATCTACCTTATTAAATCAAGTTGACTAAAACTTTGGTAGCTACTTTAATTCAATATCTAGAGAGGTACTTTCATCTAGTCCTAAGTATCTACAAGACCAATAGATTTTTTTTATATGTTAACAAACATGTTTTCCATGGAAAAATATGTAAATCCCACTAATATATTGTAAAAAATTAGAAAAATTCATTCCTAATGTATATTCTATGATATAGTTACTTTTAATTGAAAATAGTATTTCCCTAACATTCACCCTTAATTGGAATTCTATGATGCCTCCATCCATTCTAGTAACTTCATATAGACACCTTTCATGATTCAAGGTCTTAACATCTGATTCTCAATATAATGATAATAGAGATTAGTTATGACAATTAGAAAATTATAATGGATATAGGCATGAAAACATTGTATTATCAATAAATCCTTATTGGAAACATTCTTATACAAACCTTTTATAATATATCTTGAGTACCCACCATTGTATTCCAAATAATATTCCCATTTAACTTGATATATTGAATCTGTTATTTAATTTTAATTTACCTTCTCTATCTTATGTTTTTCCATTTACTTCTTACTTGTAGGATTCATTAAAATCAATGAATAAAGTATCACAAGCCATGGTGAATGTAAACCCATTACCAAGGTTTTATCCTTCCCACACAGTATGTGTCTCTAGAACATTCATTTATCCACACAATGTTGTGGAACTTTTTCCTTTATCAAAAATTTGTTTATCATTTCAATTGAATAAACCCAAGTCAATATTTCTACAACTATCACAAAAAGTGATATGAACCCTTTATAGGATTATAATCTATAACTTGACTTTCTCTATTCTATATTAGGGTTTAGGTAATATCCTTGAAAAATATAGGATAACTACTTTAGATACACATTTTGTTTCTCTATTGATGAATGATTTTTTATATCTTAATAATATCTTTGCATCTAAGAACATGTATCTATGAAATAATATATTTATATCATAATATGATACATATGATATACATTTTTCATTATAGATGAAATATGGTTTTTGGAAAATGCCACTATTTTCATAGCTTGTCATAACAAATAATGGATTTTTTGAATTTAATATAATACTAAATGTTGATTATTATTTTAATTACTTTATAACCTTGATGTGTATAAGTAAATGTGTATTTAGGAATTACTCTGAACTATATTTAATTGATCAATTTAATCATGTAAGACTCATAATTGATCATCCTTATGAGTATAATTTCATTAATTTTTATAAGGTAGTTTACATTTTTGAATTAATCCATGAAACATTATATTGATAAATGAATGCTTCATCTAGATATTGATTTGCACTTGGGTTTGAAGAAACTCATATCTTTTGAAAATGCGTGTAGCATAATTTATTTTCAAATTGGTTAATAAACACATAATAGAATATTTTGATGTTTATCTACCACTATATTAACCTTGGAATAGTTAAATATCTCTATTTGAACACATTTTTTATGCTTTGTCACAAACCATTATTTATAAAGGTTCCTTCCAAAAAACTAAATATTCCATTAACAGCTAAGGACTTTAAATCTAAATATTCTAAATACATTAATATGTATATACTTGAAATCAACTCTTATGTTTGCTGGAAAAATAATTTTCTCTCGAAAAAATGTTATTTATATTCTTAAATTTTATATTCAACATGTATTTCACATGATTCATATATTATTTTACTATTGGTTGTGTTTGAAATACCAAAACAACATAAATTCATAAATTTGTTAGGAATCATTTAATACACAATGATATTTTTACAAGAACCATTCACTTAGTAATGAAATCATGTGCTTCATGCAAAAAATGTAGGTATCAACCAACCTTAGCTACTTGGTGAACACATCTTGAATTCTAGTAAGGTTTATTAACTTCATTGGTTCCTATATTTTAAAAAATTATATAAGGACATATTATATCTAATACATAAGGAGTATAAATGAAATATTACATTCAATGATGAATATACATGAAGTATAATCTCATTATTACTATTCTTTAAATTCATTATAGTTCATCCTCTATTGATATATTTTACCACATGAAAGGGAAATGGTCTCCTATTCAATTAAATACTTCTTTAATATTAGTTTCAAAGAAATCCATTATGAAGGTCCCTTCAGAAGAGTGATTGCATTCGACCATTTCACATTGCATTTCTATTTTTTCACCTTAAGAGTTAAAGATTAAAATTTCATTAAATTATTTTCTTCTTGTTGAACCTATCCCAAAAGATATTGAAGAGGTTTTTTGAAACTATTACATTGATATTTCTTAATGAAAATGGAAATAATAAGTGCTAATGTTGAGAGAATGAGATCAACTGAAAGTTATCAAATTAACAAAAACCCCAATTCTGGTAGTCATTAAATTTAATTTTTCGTCTTATGTACATGGGGACCATATTTAGTTCCCTTTTTTAATCGATATGTGATTAGTTCGATCATTATATCATTGATTTATTACTTCACATTCTCCTAAAAAACATCTTAGAGATGAGCCAATATGATTTATAAATCAATCACTTTATATTTCCCCTAAAAATATTTGGACATTGATGTTAGCATTATGATATAGAAATCAAACTTTTCCTCCATGAGTATCCTATAAACATCTCTCTCATCCAAACTTTCTCTATATGGAGGATGATTAGGTTGTGGGGACTCCAACACATATAATTTCCTTTCATACTATAGTACTATTTGAAAATGTTTGTACAACTCTTATAAATTTGTGTTGGTGAAGAAATAATATTTATCTATTATGCATCATAGAGTATATGTAGTTTTACATGAAATTATCTATAAAAACAAAATGAGTATGATTTAATTATTTCTTGATTACTTTTTAGTCTTTAGCTAATTAATTTATTCATCAAATTCCTCCCATGATTTTATCAAAATCTAGTGTCCATCACTATAATACTCAGAATACTCTTTACCTTAAGTATTCCAATGCAAAGGATTTGAGAAACATGTCTTCATAGTCTACAATATTTTACTATTCCACTACTCATAGAATTCCAAGGCAGGAACTAATCTAGCCAACCACATTCACTTTTGGCTCCTTGATCTGTTGAGTGAATTCCCAACTTTTATAAATCATAAACATGATTTATTCAATACTTCCTTCTAAATTTATAAAAATATTGATTTTGATAATTTTTTACTGCCAACATCTATTAAGTCAACCCATATCTCTAATAAGAACTTTTTTATAGTGGGAGGCTCCCCCAACATTGGCTGATGAGCACCCCATGCACCCTGTTTTATTCAACCTTGAGTGATGGAAGGTGTTCATGAATTAATTTTTATTTGAGTGGTTTTAATATTTTTGATGAATGTATGTTATTTAAATTAATTATTTTTATACTAGGTTATCTCGCTCACTACTGAACATGCGTTAACAGAAAAAAAATCAACATGTCATTTTACAATTTCCTATTTATTATTTTATATGTTTCACAAAGGCATGAATAATAATAAATCATTCATAAAAGAAAAAAACTACCTGAATGTTATAGATCATGAAATATTGATTGATCAATTTAATCATGACATATCAATAGTGACCTACGGGTATCATACCGTAGGTGGATCTTGACTCGTGATGTAGCTCACTCCCAGTCTAGAGTTTTCAATTCTCATATATAATTCCACCTCATCTGGATGAGGTCCACTTCTAACATCATCATCATCATCATCATCATAAATAGTAAAAATGTACACAAATGTAAGTGGGAGGGATTAAAATAAGAATATACATATAGAAATAAAACTAGGGGACACACAAACCCTTATACATATTAAATAAAATGATGATACACAAATAGAAAATAAATAAGAAAATATTACAGATATCACACACAATTGTAATAAATATTTAACTAAAAATAACTTAGATAAAAACAAGGATTGGAAATTATCAAGACCATTTTATGGGTAAAATTAAACTGAGATAAAAATTAAAATTCAATACATTAAAGTTCTAAGGGAAATTAATAAATTAAACGACTTATATTAATTCAAATAATTGATTTTTATTTGGTCCCATAATAAATTTATTTTTTAATCTAAAATTAAATTAATAAATTAATTTAAATTTATTTAGAAAATAAATTAATTTAAAATAACAAAAAATATAAATATTATAATAATTTTATGAAATTCCAAAAGTAAATATATTAATTTTTTGGGTATTCAAAATTTTCATCGAGACTAAAAACCTACCTCAACTCATTACATATTATGTGGAAACCACATAGACCCATACTGAGCTAGGAAAAACACTATGTAGGGTTCTTCTAGGTCAGACAGACCCGCACTGACCCTTTCTATCTTAGGCAGACCCACCTGGGCCCTATTACTTGGAGGGTTTAAAAAAAGGATCTATATCTAAGGGTTTTCAAGAATCTGGACTGACTGATGGGATACTGAAACTATGCAACATGGGACCTCCATTAGGGGCAGTGGTATAAGAACATGGTTCGGTCCAGTGAAGGGCTCACATGGTGGAAAGATAGTTGAGTTTGTAAAAACATGCATGGGCTCTAGTGGTAGATTCCAAATCCTTGAGTCAGGAAAGTCATGCTAGAAGTAGTGAATGAGATGGGATCTAACTGGGGGTGGCCATGCATCGTGATAGTGTAAACCTACAATGAAACAACCAGTGAAAAACTTCTAGAGTAAATCATAAGGCCATGATTGGGATTTGAGCAGATGATGTTGGCTGAATTGGTTAACGAGGAAGCGATCATAGAGGAGGTAACCCGACATTGAAAACTAGTGGAAAGGAAGAACATAAGGGGAGCCTATGACGATTATTGATGGTTAGAGGTGGCTACCTACATAGCTGCAGCGGGGATCTAAATTCCAAAAGATTATTTTAATTTCTTCAATACATGTTTCTTCAAAAAGTTCCAACACACAACATCAAATCAAATTTTTTTATATTCTACTACATTGGTCAATATTACATTTATTTTAATAAAATTATTCTCTATTTGACTAGAGAAACAATCCAAATACCCTAATTAATTCTTCAATATTTTATTTTTTAAATTTGTAATATTTTTATTAATTTTTTGATTCCACGACTATGGAATAAAATCTCCCCTATGGGTACTATTTTGGTGATTAGATTCTAGTTGGAACATGACTGGAAAATAGGGTTTCACTAGAATCTCCCAATAGAACTAGAAAACAAGTAAATTTTATCACATATGAAATATTATTTTTCAATTTTAATAACCAAAACTAAACCACAAACAATCTGTATAATTTTTTTAGATGGTCAGAACTTGGCTGTCTAGAATTGGATCGACACACAATCTGTAATTTTTAAGATTAATTAAATATTTCATCATAATATAATGTAAATTAATTTTCCATGGCTTAGAAAATTCATATCATAACACTTATTTGAATTAATGATGCTAGGGCGAACAAAGGAAGCTGGTGGGGATGACGATTTAATGTTTTTCATCACCAGAGTAAATAATCATCATCATCTATAGTAATCTGACCCCTATATAGGTTCAAGAATCTCAAGTGAATTTAATAATCACTTATACTTGAACAATTGTTCACCACATTCGAATTAGTAGTGGTTTTATGGAATATTTTTATTAGTGATCATTGCATGAAGCGTTTGAACTTCAATCCCTCTAGATCATCCAAAAACAATTCAATAATTCATCCAGATGTTAATTATCCAATTACATGTGCTACAAAGAATCTCTAATAATTACATTGATGTCCAAATGATCACCACAACTCAATTATTTGGATTCGTGAAGGTGGTTTATAGATCAAAAATTCGGAAGGAGTCTTCCTCTCTACATGATATGGGGGGGGGGGAGAGGCTCTCAATCCATTGGAATGAAAATTATATAGGATGTGTGCCTAATCTCATATTATATAGTGGATGTTAAATACCCAGATACTGTTCCCTGACCCCCATATAAAAAATGACCAAAAAATAATCAATAAATTAATATTTAAGATAAACTAGATGTGTCATAAACATTATTTGTATATTATCTCATAATTTTAATATATAATAAATATACTACATAATAAAACCAAGTCATTAGATGAACTCATAATTCCAATAATATTAAACAAACCATTAATATTTATAAAATATCCGCTCATATAATATTTTTCCATATATTCACTCAATAACTCATCATAACTTTTAATAAATAAATTCTACCAAATTATTTTATACATGAATAATATTGAATTTATTTATTTATTGGTAAAATTTAATTCTTAGACACTTATCATACCCCATGTTGGGGCCCACTATTCCCTATACACCCATTCCATAAAATAGGGTATAATCTAGAATACATTATTGTGTGTAACCCTCTTGGACATTATCTTGATTGTACTAAATAAATATTCAATGAATAAAAGTGGAGTCTAGAAACCCATAAAGGCATCCTAAAAGGCATTGTATGGTCATAGAAATTTAAACAATCCTATAGACACACACCTTTTAATATAGTCTAATTTTCTCATAATATCTCATAAAGAAATATTCACACTTGTTTTATCATTATTTATTTGATTTAATATTCATTTAACTTAATGGATATACTTACAGTTTTCTAACATGAATATCAATTTAATGATGGTACTACTATCCTGATCACCTGGGCCTTCGATATCACTTCCTCAACTAGAAAGAGAAAAAATATTATCTTGATTATTTAACCAATTCTAGAAAACCAATGACACACCCAACACAATCTACATTTCCATGACTTCAATGTCATGGGTTTTTACATGCATCAAAATACACGATCAATATGTACACAATCAAAAGGTACACATTCATAATATTTTCATGTTAGGAGACCAGAACACATGTTCACAGATCGGAATAACCAATGACAACTAAAACATGTGGTGTTATTATTAGTGATTTTATCCTCATGATCTCACATTAGAATAACTATATTTTTCTAAATATACATGACATTAATTATGAAATTATGAATGGTTCCTAAGATTAAAAAAATTCCATATAGATTAATATATAATGCTTAAATGCTGTATATAATTAAATTAAAGATCATGTGAGATTAAACTAGGAGATTATGAAGATGTGTAATATTAATATATAATGATTGAATGTTGTGTAATAATAACCTCAAGAACCAACTATATATATATATATGATTAATAAATTCATATATAATAATAAATCCATAAATATGAATGATGTTTTTCACCATGAAGTAAAAAATATTGTCATTATTATTCAAGTGTTTGAATAAACTAATGATTCATAAGATTAAATTTTAAAACTCAGATGGTAGTTAAGAAAAAATAGTTTGAAAATCCTGAAATTGGGATTTATGAGGTTTTATGCCAGGTGTAATATGAAATTTCATGGGAAGTAATTTAAATGTTTCAAACTATTATTTTTGGGAGTTATTCAAAATATTCTGTGTTAATTTATCTAGATATTTAAATGGATATAATCATGAAAATATTTAATTTATTTAAGTGAAAGATTTTTGTAGTTTTTTTAGAAAATAATAAAGAATGATTTAATGGTAATATTATTTTCTTATTTTTCATAAAATTCAAGGGATGAAAAGATGATAATATCTCACATATAATCTGGTAGAAGATGCATATAGAAAATGAGGGAGATTTATTTGAGATATTTGATGGTTTAAATAGGAGGGATTTTGTCCCACTTTAAAATATTAAATATTTATGTTTTTAAAAGATAAATTTTAATGAAAATATTGAAATTATTATAAAAAAAAAATTGTTTCCATAAAAATAATTAAGATCAATTATAAATTAAAATGGTGGATAATGTGATGTTATTTAGGGGGATTTACTTGAATTGAGGAAGTACAATTATCCATTCTATTTTTTTTCATAAAAATGGTAAGATCATAGATTGTTAGATGGAGAATAATTTATTATCATAGTTAATGAGAGGAATAGACGCTTGAAAGTACTTATAAAAACTTCTCATAAATGTTTTGTAACATGTGATCAACAATTGAAATATATGGTTCAGATAGTGTGATTAAAGCATGTGATTTAATTCCATATATTGTTTTTAGAGAATAATAAAATTAGAAAATAATAGATCTGATAAGTAAAGGAAATCACTAATCCTATCTGGTTCATTAAACAAATACTGTGTAATCATATTTTTCTAGTACATAATATTCTTCCCACGGTAGAGGTATTTTTAATACTATGATTATCTGAAAATAATCAACTCATTATATTGGGATTTGATCTTATCTATACATGTATAATAAATAGTGAAACCAACACACACTTTAATGAAGTAACAAATCTTGAGTTTTTATGTAAAGAAATTTAGTTCTATATAATGATCATGGAGATAAACTCACATATTTAAACTATTGAAGATATTCCTAAAACCATTTCATAGAGTGTAATAAGATCCATAAAGGGGTATGTGATCAAGGGAAAAATATTTAATCGAAAAATTCCCTAATTCACCCCTGTAGTGTGTATATATTCAACATAGTTTTAAAAAGTTGTATTAGAAAATTAGGTGTTGAATCTTAAAAATATATTTTTTGAGTTTTTTTAGATATGAATTTGATTATGAAGAATCAATTTTTTAATAGTAATCACATTGATGGTCAGAAGAAAGAGATTTTTTGGCTCCTAAAATATTATTATTATGAGCTCATAGAATGTGGGAATCAAGATACTAATTTGAGAAAGAATTAGGAAAGCGTATGTGATGTGGAGACACAGAAAAAAAATAGTATAAGGGTTTATAACTTGAGTCATTCCATAATATCACTAATTTTCTAGTGATTTTGATATATCAAATTTCTTAGAACAATTATATATAAAATCAGTGAAGGAAATGGAAGTCACAGAGTCTACCACAAGTAAGGATTTCAAATATGACGGTAGTGTTATATTAGTGAAAAATGTTGTAATAGTGGGTGATCTAGACCCAACATGAATAGTAATTTTCAATTACCATTCCATGTATAAAATGAGTTATATATTATTTACACTTACCATTATGGTGTTTTTATTTCTACTTGCACCATTTAAATGATAATTTCCATAGATTATTTGTCGAATCAAAAGGTTATAGCAGATCCTAGACTATAATGAGAACCTTTTGATACTATGATAATAATCTTTAACATATTTTCTCTAGTCTATACTCATCATACACACTTTAAAAAAATTGATGTATAATTATCATTTGATAGGGGATCATAATAATTGAGACCTTTTCTTATAAAATTCGCAATTGGTGATCTCCAGATGGTGAGATCATGAGGACATACCCTCCAATAGAACACAACATGTTTCAAGTGTCATTGGTTATTCCTATCTATGAACATGTGTTTTGGTCTCCAAATTTCAGAAAATTATCAATGTTTACAATTTGATTTCATAATTTTAAGAATGAAAAAACTATGAAATTGAAATCATGGAGAGGTATCTTGTGTTGGATGTGTCATTGGTGGTCTAGAATTGGTAAAATAATCAAGATAAAATTTGTTTCATTCGAGTTAAGGAAGTGATATTTGAAGCCCAAAAAATCAGGATACAAGTTCCTTCATTAAATCCATGTCTATGGTAGAAAAAGTTAATTCTATTCAGTAAGGTCAATGAATAATAAATTAAATAATGGATGATGACAGAAGTGTACATATTGCTTTATAAAGTATCTCAAGACAAAGATACTATATTACAAGGTGTGTGTTTGTTGGATGATTTTTGTTTCTACTACCTTTCCATGTCTCGTTAGAGGCCTTCATGGGTTTCTTTACTTTTCTTCTATTTGATGACTAGTGATTTAGTGCTATTAAGATAAGGGCCTAGAGGGTTACACAAAATATCATATTCAAGAGTATGCCTTATTCTGTTGAATTAGTGTATAAGGAATGGTGGGTCCCAATCTCGGGTCCAAGTTATTTCTATGAATTAATGATCACTAATAAATAAATAAATTCATTATAATTCATGTATAGAATAATTTTTTTGAATTTATTTATTAAAATGTTTTACAAGGTATTAGGTGAATACATGGAAAAATATTATACGAACAATTTCTTTTAATATTCATGGTCTATTTAATGTTGTGGAAATTATGAGTCAAGTTAATGACTCATTTTTATTATGTAATGTTTTTATTATATATTATAAGTAGGTTAAAAAATATTAATTATTTTTTTTGACTTACCTAGTTCATCACAACTATTCATTGATTGTTTATTTTTTTGATGTTTCTAATACGGGGGATGGGGAACCCAATTTGGGTATTCAGAATCTACTATATACACTGAGGAGAGGCATATATCCAATGGAATATTAATTCCAATGGATTGAGAGAATGTATCTTCTCCCACATCCTATAAAGAGGAAGGCTCCTATTTATATACTTGATCTAATAACTCCTTCACGGATCAAAGGAAGGGAGTTATGGTGATCATTTGGACATTGAGGGAATTGTTAGAGCTATGTTCTAGAACCTTTAATTGCATTATCAACATATTTTTGGAATATTGAAGAATGTGTGGATGATATATATGGTTTCAGTCTTAGATCCTTTGAGAAAAAATCACCAATATCAAGCTTCCATCGAAAATTCCGCCGATTCAAACTAGGTAATGTTTTCTTTAAATATTCATGCTTATTAGATTTTTGTGAGATCATTGGACCTCTATCTGTTTTCATATCATTAGAGAACTTTAGGTTTCATTGCTCCAATTCTGAAAAATTTTAAATCTACAATCCCACAGGTTTCCACTATGCACCTCAGTACCATTAATTCATATAAGAGTGATCACATGAATTTTATAGGCCAAGGAAAACTAATTTTGATTAAATTGAGAAGAGGGATTTAATTTGGTCCTAAAAGAATAGACTATGTGTTGATCCGCGATCAGAAAAAAATGATATATATTGTTTGTGTTTTGTTTTTAGATATTAAAATTGATATATATAATTTATATATGGGTTAAAATTAACTTGGATTTGGGTTTAGGTGGTTATTATGGTGAAACTCCATTTTTTAGCCATGTTCGGGTCAGAATCGAGTCATTAGACCAGTACACTATAGAGTGATTTTATTCCACATCCATGGAATAAAAGAAATAAAAAAAATAATAGTTTTAAAAAATAATAGGTAGAACAATTACTTGGTGCATCTGCTTTGTTTCTTGGGCCAAATAAAAAAATAAATTTATAAAAATGGAAGTAATTTTGACCATGGAAATATTATTTAAGAAAAGATGATTTGATGTTTTTTGTCAATAATTTTTTAAAAAACATTTATTAATGAAATTAAAATCAACTTATAAAAGTTAACTTCCCCTAGTCACGTCGGCATCCACCTATGACCACCAGCCAATGCCGTAACCTCCCAAACCTATATTATTTCTAGCTAGCTACTAATGTCCAGCCTCTTTCTCTGCGGTCACATACTCCCTGCCTGTTCAGTTGAAACCATCTGCTCACAACCACCTTATGATCATGATATCTCATTTTTCCACAGTTAACCCTCGTTTCATAGTAGGATTCCACTATCGTGACGCATGGCCACCACCACATTCATCTAATTATGCTCACTACTAACTATATGAACAAAATGACCTGAGGAGGATGACTCCTCCACCTGACCTCATGTTCGGTATCACTGAGATCACTGTTGCACCACAATCTGATACGTCCATAGGACAAGACAAAATTTGTTCACCACCACCCTGATTGGGTTCTTAAACTGCATAGTTCAGGTGTCCCACCGGTCGGCCCAGATGTTTAAAAACCCATGGATATGGATTTTGTTTTCTAGACCATCCCAAAAATGGGTTTGGGTGGGCCTGCATGACCTGGAAAGGGTTAGGGTGGGTTTTCCCGACCCAAGACAACCCTACACATGGATTTTTCTTACTCGGTATGTGCACGTGCGGTTTCAACCCAATATACAATGATCTATGGTAGGTTTTTAGGCCGAGTGAAAATTTTAAATATCCAAAATTTAGAATATTTTTTGTTGTAATTTAATAATAATAATAATAATAATAAGTTTTTAACATTCATAAATTAATTTATTTTTCAAGTAAAATAAAATTAATTAATTAATTTAATTTTGGATTAAAAATTAAATTAATCATGGGAATGAATAAAAATAAATTATTTCACTTAATATAAATAATTTAATTTATTAATTTCACTCAGACATAATTTTATCACATTAAATTTTTTATTTCAATTTTGGTTTACCCATAAACTAATCTTGAGTAATGACCAACTTTGTGTTTGTCTGCGTTGTTTTTTTAAAATACTTTTTACAATGTGTGTGGTGTTAATAAATTGTCTTTATTTGTTGACTATTTGTGAATCATTATTTTATTCAGTATGTATAAGGGGTTTCATGTCCATTAGTTTTATTAATATATGTATATTTTTATTTCAGTGACACCCTATCTTACGTGAGATTACATTTGTACTATTTATGATGATGATGTAAGAAGTGGAGCAAGACCATATGAGTTGGTATCATAGATGAGAATAAAAAACACTAGAGATGAAGTGAGTTGCATCATGAGTTGAGACCCGATAAAGGTACGACACCCATAGTTAATAGTTTGTGTATTAAGTTTAAATAGATTGATAAATATTATATGCTCAAGATCAGTGAGGTAATTAATTTTCTTTTATGCATTGTTTATTATTATTCATGTCTCTGTGGAACACATAAAATAATAAATAGAAAATTTTATAAAGACGTGAAGAATTATTTGTCCATTAATTCATGATCAGTAGGGACTAAGATAACTTAATATAAACATATTTAATTGAAATGAATTACATAATTTAAAACTATTAAAACCCCTAAAATAAATATTAAGTAATGAACACCTTCCATTGCTCAAATTTGAATAAAATTGGGTGCATATGGTGGGTGATTTCCAAAGATGAGGATGCCTCCTACTTCTAGGGAGTTCTTATGAGAGTGATGAGTTTACTTAACAAAATTTTATAGTAAATAAGTATCCAAATATTTAAATTTATATATTTAGAGGTATGAATTGTTTAAATAATGTTTATTAATTATAGAAGTTGGGACCTCATTCAACATATCAAATATCCACAAGTGAATATGACTGGATAGCCAACTTTCTACCATTTAATTCATTGAGCAGTGGTGTAACTATATCATGTAGACTATGAGGACATGTTTCTAGGATCCATTCTACTAGAAATATCATGGGATAGAGTATTCTGTGTTTATTAGTGAGGGATGATATATTTTGATAAAATAGTGGGAGGAATTTGAGGATTAAATTAGTCAGGAAATGTTTAAAAAATGTTCAAGATAAAAGTACTAATATTCTAATTTTTTAGATAATGGAATATAAAACCATAGATAAAATATTGTCTATAATATAAAATTACCACATATTCACTAAAAAACATTACATAGATAGGTAGAAGTTCTTTCACATAGTACTATAGTACGAAACCAAATTATATGCAGTAGAGTCCCCATAACCTTTTCATCCTCCATAGGGAACTAGTGTGGATGAGATATAATATTAAAGGATACTGATGGATGAAACATATTATGTTTATATCATAATGATAACATCAATGTACAATGAGTTCTAGGTAAAACATAAGAATATATATTTTTATACCACATTGCCTCATTCCAGTGGTGTTTTCAATGAGAAATTAATGTGATAAATAAATGAGATAAATATAAAACTGATCACATATCGATTGAAAAATTTAAATGAACTGGTACTTATAAACCCATAATGATAAACTAAATTGAACAACTATATGAATTGGGTTTTATGTCAAATAATGAACATTAATTTCATCTCATTCTCTCATCCTTACTACTCAAGTTTTCCAGTTTCATTGAGAATCATCAAACGAATAGTTTAGAAAAACCACATTAGTATATTTTGATATATATTCTATAATAAGATGATAATTTAAAGAAATTTAAATTCATGTAGTAGTATTTGAAACCTAGGGGAAGTAACATAAAAAATGTGATACTACTCAAAGAAATAATGTATCGAGAGTTTAAGGTTGAGGTTATTTCTAGCTTCATTCCATCAGGAAGACTCCCACTGTCTCTGGTGAGAGGCCATTAGTAGTTTGAGGTATAATCCTTATAGATTCTATGTTTTTATCCATTATATTTATTATGGGAACAATTCACCCATTTTTATCTGCTCACTTTTCCATTTATCTTGGGATTTATATTAATTATCTATATGGGGTTATGTCTATTGATACTCTCTGAAAGATGATATTCAAGATTATTAGGAATTGATCGGAGTATATTATCATTATTAGTGGGGGGTGTATTACCCTTTGATATTTTTTCCTCCTATATATTTTCATCCTTGATGTGATCTGATGAATAGACTGATTGACTAAATACTAAGAACACATTAACAACTATAACCAATGGGTATTCATTATTCCTACTGAGGGGGACCATTATAATTACATTTGTGTGACGTATTAATAGGAAGGACATTCTAGACCTAACCATGGCTAACTAGTTGATATTTTATCCCAACTTTATAGAGTTGTTTTAGGATATTTTGAGATGTGACCACTGGTTTTTCCCCTATAGTTGACTAGTTCAAATATTTCTTTACAAAAAAGTTTATAGGGTTACCACTGAAGAGAGAGATTAAATTCACAAGCAATCTGATTAATTTCATAAATCCCATATCCATTCCACTATATAATAAGGTTACAATAGATTTTATAGAGTTATATGATCAGCTATATAACCTTAAGATGGAGTGTCCCCCCCCCCATCGAGAACTTCCCTTAGAGTGCCTTAGTGTTATTCACTAAGAATGTAGATGGTTCATTATAGTTATTTCTATATTATTATAGTTTTAAGTTGGTGATACTCAAGAATAAATATCCACTTTATCATATAGGAAAATTATTTAATCAGTTAATAGGATTAAATTTGTTCTCTAATATCTAATTAAGATATAGTTATGACTTGTTATGTGTGGGAACTAATAATATTCCACATACCACAATCAGTAGTAGGTATTATAAAACCCTATTACATTAGAATATGTTACCCTTTAAATAAAAATTTTGTGTTTGATAGCTTGTAATAGATGAAACACTTAACTAAAATGAGAAAAGACTTATTTCATTATGTTTGAATATTACAATATAAAATAAAATACATTAAAAGATAACTAATTGAAACATAATTAGTAAAATTATTGATGGAATAAAATCAAATGTAAATAAAAATATGACAGTGTTGAAATTTTTACCATCAATATCTAACATGAAGATCATACAACTGATGATAACAATATAATTAATACCTCACACTAAAAAAATGATAAACATATTAAATATAAATTAAGAGAATATTGTGAATGATTTTAGATATTTATTAAAGGATATATATATATATATATATGAGTGTAATATGGACATTATATATATGGTTGTTGGTTATATGGTTGTTGGACATAATGTCAATAGATATATGGTTATTCAATATTTGTTCATTGGATATACTTTTATCCAGTATTTACATTGATGTTGTCTAATTTCTAATACAAAATTACAAAATAATATAATTCACATTAAAAATAATAATTTCATAACGAAATATAAAGATAATAATTAATTAAAATACTTTATTATAAAAATATATATTTTTATTCATCATGTATTATTATTATTATTAAATAATGATTTTATGTGTTTATAAAATTCCAATAAATATTATAATACAAATGGAATGGGAAAATTTAATCATTAGAAGATACATAAATAATTTTAATGTGTTTTTTTTAAGAACATTTAATTTTAAAAAGATATATTTAAAAAAAAATTAAGTGTTTCATATTTTTATCTAAATAAATTAAATTGATCTCTTTTGAAGGATGATTATAATAGAATATAATTTTAAATTTATAAAAAAATAAATTAACACTCATTTAATCGGTAATTGATATTAAATAAGATTAAGAACACCATATGTCTAAATAAGATTTTTTAAAATAGTTTTTTTAATATACATTATATTTTAATTTAAATGTTTAATTTCTAATATTTAATAATTTATTTAGGTTAAATGGTTTCAAAATTTATAATCATAATTTCAAAATTAGATAATATAGGTAGTTTCTTTTTGAGAATAAAATAAGTTACTAAGGTAAAAATTGAGATACTATGATAAAGGTAAAATGAGGTAAATGATTAATTAGGGTTAAAGGCATAAAATATATCTAAACATATCTATAAATTTTTTTTGAGGGTTTTAATTACCTATATTATTTATTTTTCAACTTTGGATCTATATCTCATATAAAAATAGATTTCATTCACATTAAGGATTGTGTATTTCCAGAAATTCCACTCAAAACTCACATATAAAAGGAATCCTCCTCTACCAATACCAAACCACTATTTTTCTTTTGTATCTCTCAAATACCAAAAATATCCCCACTCTTAAATGCTTAATAAACATTTTGTATCCTATGGTTCTATGTAAGATGACTAAATCCTTCATTCAGAAGGAACCCATTATGATAACGAGTGATTCCATCTAAGTAAGTATCTAGTTATTCAATAACCTTTTCAATAACCTCTTCATATCAAAATATTATTAATTGAATTTTCTAATATAAAAATTTTATATTATAGTCATTATTATTTTATGAAGAATCTATTACTGTAATTTAAAGCTATACTATTACTTATTCCATATTATAACATGTTCTTATTTGTGTCAATTCAACCACCAAATGAACAATATCATATTGTATTCACTATTTAGAACACGAAAGGGTATAATTACATTAATACTCATAATAAAATATCTTAAATAGTAATTTATGTGATGATTATGGTTTTGTAAGGGTGATACATATATGAATATTCATTGCAAAGTAACTTATTTTTATTGGTAAATTACCCAAAACATGGTCATTGTGATTTCTATTCTCACAACCCATACCCATAAATTACATAAAATGAACATGAGAACACATAAATTATTATATTAAAATGATTAAAATACATTGAATAAATTTTTAATGTTAAAATTTTTGTCAATGATAAAGGATTATCATATCTATTACCAAATGTATTTGAAATTATCAAAATTACTAATATATGTTAATGAAAAATAGCAAAAACTAACTAATATATGGGTAATAAATAATTATAATTTAATATTATAAATTCTAATTTGATATGAATATGTTTCTATAATATGTGATTATTATGGTTTTATTTATTATATATAATGTTAAATCACTATAACTGCACACCTCCCTAGACCACGAACTAGTGCCTAGACTGACAGAATAGTACTTTATCTCAGGCATCCACCATGTATTCCAGAGACTTTTGACTAGTGGAAAATGTCTAATTGGATACTTTGGGGAGACTATACTCGCTGGTCATAGTTTCAATAACTGAGTAAATGAAATATTCATAAGCAACCATCTAGTATAACACCAAAATAGTAATAAGAACCAGAAAATAAATAAACAGCAAGTAACCACAAGTCATGAATGATGAAATATGAAACATGTAGAGCCTAAGGATCAATTAGGTTCTAGTGAGAGTGGTAAGGGTGAATAAGTGTGACACTCATTTTACTAAGTCTTCTAATTTTAAACTCATCCTCCAGAATGAGATAAATTTCTTGATCCACTCAATGATTATCTCTTGATCACACCTATTTTGCAGAAAGGGTAATAGATAGAGAAACACAGAATATTTACAAGGTTCAATATAGAATATTACTCCATTACATGTTTATTAGATACTGCAACATGTATTTTTGACTATTAATCTTAGTTAATACTATTGGTTAGAAAATATAGTTACCATCGCTCTAAAATTGGGTTGACACCCTAGTTACTCTTCTCTTTTGATTGGCCAGACACCCCAATCAAAAGACTCAAAAAACTAGTAAGACATCCTAGCTAAAATATTCTTCTTCTGTTTTTATTGAGTTCTAGAAACATCTTATTCACAGATATTCTTGCTACATAATAAATTTGGATATCCCTTTCTTTGTCTACCTCCTCAAGAACATTAGAAATGAACTTCTCGAGAATACTTTAAGATATTCAGTATTAATCACTGAGGATCATTTCCAATGGTCTCGAAACTCACCTTCCTTCTTAATTACATGGATATATAAGTATATCAAAATTTTTCATTCATAATGGATGAAAGGTCTCTCAATATTTTACCCTCAACAGCTTCATCACCTGTTTATTCAGTAAAAACCACATGTGCATGAATGTTGTTTGTGGATATTCATTATTTCCAAATATAAATGCTCGATCAACAATTATTCCTTCTGTCTGATAAATTTTCAACCTCAATTATTCATGGGACAGTAATCATGTAATATCACTTATCTTATTTTCCTTATATAACAGTGTGCATGTATGAATCACCCACTACATTCTCATATGTTTGGTGAGATCAAGTTATTTTTTAGTCTCTCACATTATTCTTATAATAAGATATGTGTATCTTCAAGGATTTTCATTTAGCACTAGTAGCTCATAGTATATCAAACCATCACATAACACACATTATATCCACAAGATGTGTGTCTGTGATCTTATCATTGTTTATGCTATTATGATGAATGAACTAAATGAACCTTATTCTTCCTCTTGAAAACCAGTTATGCCTCATAGATTCCACTTTTTTCCATCATGTAACCAAGGATTGTTTGTGGTTCTCTATTTCATGAGAATTATTTTTCAAATAGTTTTCCTTATTATTTACATGACCAATTATGTGGTCGCTCTATTTACCAAGAGAGTTATCTTTATCAAATATTCCAAATGAATGTAAGTATTACTCTTGACCCAACCACTATTTTTTATATCTATGGTTTTTGACAACATATTCACTAATTTAAATATATTTCAAGTATTCCTAATGATTTCCAGAACCCATTTTATACTGATACTCTTGGTATCATTTGATAGGGTGGATAATTGTTTTTTATGATCACTCTATATGGTCACTTTATATGACCACCATTATCTTAACACGTTATTTAAATGTCCATGATTTCAAAAAATAATATATCACATAATATCAAAAATAAAATATGATTTTAACACATTATTCAGACATGTACATAAAAAAATTGTTAATGTGAATCTTCTCAACATAATCGGATAAAAAAGTCTTCCTTCATGTATTCAGACACATAAAATATACAATTTCAAAAAACCATTATGTATCATAAATGGTCACATGATTATCTTCTAAAAATGGATACAAAAAAATCATTGGAAAATAAGTTGACTATGTAGTTTTCTTCTGAAAACATCAAAATCACATGATAATAAAAATATACACATGAAAAAATTCAAAAAATAATCAATGTGATATCTTTCAAGAAATATGATCCATGGATTATATCATAAACAATAGTATAACTATCTGATTATTATTATTTTCGTGGAATAACTAAATATCAAACCACATCACCTATAAATTCGTAATTGGTAGTATAAACACGAAATAATCCTCACACATAAACATCATATCCACTAGGTTTTTAGACATGTATCACTAAATGTATGTGGAATTCTTCACTTATTCATTAAATGTATATTCATGAAAGTAAAATTTCATGAAAATATCATATTGATCATACTTTTACATTTATAAAAGAATTTATTTAAACCAAAGTCTCTACATTATATAGAAACCACACAACTGAAGTTTCTTTTTTCATGTATGGTCGATGAAAGAATTTTATGTGAATTAAATTATTTAGATCCAATTATATCTTAAGAGTCAAAATGAGATGTTTAAATGTGAATGATAGTTAGGATTTATCATGGGTCCACTAGGCTAGATACCCTGAGAGGGGGGGGGGGGGGTGGTGAATCAGGGTATGACAGATTAAAACAATGACCCCTTGTTGATCTTGTTTTACTGTTAGACAAAACCCTCTTCTCTCTCCTTCCCGATGCAGAATATGAATAAACCATAAAGCATGCATAGGATACAACGATTTTTACTTAGTTCACCCTTACTGGGAAACTTCCAAGGAGTATACACCGGTAGTGTGCCGATGTACTAATTCCACTATAAGTGCATTATTGTTTACAAGTTCTAAGTTGACTCACTGTCCCTCTTGGTTTACAACCACTCAATATTTGATAACTCACTGGTGTCTCAACTGACGTGAGCTCACTGCTTCTTCAGAAGATCCACTCATAGTTTATAGACCTGTAGGTCTCCACATTTTCATGAAATAATGCATCCTAAACAGTTTATAGATGGTCTATTGAAGTTCAAAGTTAATCCACTGATGAATACCCCTTTGTATCTGAACACTAGGAAACTACCTTTGGAAACACCTTTGAAAAGTACCCTACTATGCAAGGCTCCCAATTTCACGAAGCTCAAACAAGCCTTCGTGAAGATCCTAACTTTTCGTGAAGCACTATCAAAAAGCACTCTCACGAACCTCAAGTCGTCGCAGAGTGAATTCCCTCGTGAAGCTCACTCATCCAACGCAGAGCTCACAACATTCGCGGAGCTAGAATAGCCGTTGTGAAGCTCCTTTCTTTTGCAAAGCACACAACCTTCACGAACCACCATCGTGAAACGAGAGAAAAATATTTTCTTCTAAAACTCTTTTCATATCTCGAGGGGTAGACCTCTATTTATAGGCAATTCCACCTACCCTCGACCCTTCCGCATGAAGTCAGTGCCACGTCATCGCCAATCGCGAAGATGCAAAATTTCCGCCGGAATTCTCTCAAAATCATGAAGCACCTCAGAAATTCTCGGATTGTGGAGCTCATCATAATCAAGGATCGTTCCTTCAATTACCTCGTGCCACTGCCACTAAACTCTCTCGCAAATCCCTTCACCAATGCGACACACTTTAACCTCGTCTGTTCGTGAAGCCTGTTGTAAACGCAAAGAATCACCACCGTCATTCTTCTGGTCTTCACGAAATCCAAACCATAAAGCCTCTCTTCATGAAATCTATGCCATTACCATATTAAAGTATGATATTGAAGGATATCCACTTTTTGCGATGCTCACCAACCTCCAAATTTTGGACCCAAAAAATTTGGCAAACACTGGAAAACGACGCCACCTTGTACTAGTCTTTTGTACCGCCTCCAGATCGTTCATTACTTTTTCATGGTTCTTTATCAACATTGATTGTCAAAAATATATATGTAACTTGAAAATTCACCATGGAAACCTACTTTGTCAACAAACACAATCAACCCAAAAATACTACAATGTTACCTTGATGGGATTTTTGCCCAACAATCTCCCCCTTTGGGTTTGTTGACAACTCTACACAAATCTTCTCAGAATGATTTTCGGCACGTTGATACCTCACTGAGTCTTCTTCCAGCCACAACCACCATTTTCCTCTTGCGATTCTAATAGAACTCAAGGATTCACTTAACACGTACTCTAAGCCCACATGAGAAAAGCTTGGTGTCAGAAACAAGAGTAGTATGAGAAGTTCATCAATGAATCATTTCTTGTTAGACACCAATTTTCGATTCCAAATTGAAAGAAATTGCAAACTTGATATCAATTGTTGAACCATACTAATACCAATTGGTGATATTTGGAAACCTTTTTTCACCATTCCAAAACCACTCTTATACTTTTATCATGATCCTCAGCTGTCGTGATATCTACTCTTTTGCCGATCACTTCTAGCATCGTCAGATTTCAAACACTCCCCCTATCTCATTACACCACCCCTATCTCACTTCTCCACCTGTCATCTTCTCCCCGTATCTTTCATGATTTCTCAAATAGCCACACTTTCTCCCCCTTGAACAATCACTATTTTCTCCCCCATTGTCAACGAACCCAAAGGTCACCCCTTTGCAGTTTGTAACAGAGTAGAGAACACTTATTAGAACATTAGGGAAAAACACATCATACCTCAGGGAGAGGCGGGGTACCACATCCAGACTTTTTCAAGTGCGTGGAGTCGATTGTACTCCCAGAGCCAGTAGATGCCTCCCAAGAGCTTCATTGGGTAAGGCCTTCATCATAATGTCTACAACCTTTAGTTTTTTAGGCACATACTCCAACTTCACGATTCCCTGCTAAACCTTCTCCTTGATAAAATGATACTTTATCTCAATGTGCTTTGTCCTTGAGTGATAGACTGGATTTTTGCTGAGATTTATAGCACTTGAGTTATCACATTGGAATCCAATCAGAGACTTCACTTCAACGCCCATATCATCAAGTTGTTGTTTCATCCACAATAACTGTGTGAAATATTGAGTGGCGACAATGTACTCAACTTCTGCGGTGCTCAATGAAATGCAATATTTCTTCTTGCTTAGCCAAGAAACACCCAATCCTCCAAGATATAAAGAACCTCCTGATTTTGACATTTTGTCATCCACTAAACCGGCCCAATCTGAATCTGTATATCCCAATAATTCTGACTGAGATTTTCCATTATACATCAAGTAGAAGTCCACTTTTCCCTTTATATATCGTAGTATTCTTTACATTGCAAGCATGTGGCTTTCCATGTGATTACACTGATATATCACTGCTTGGCATGTGGCGAATACAATATTAGGATGTTTTGTAGTCAAGTATAGAAAAATTCCAATGATTTTCCTATATCACTACGAGAAAACTGCCTTTTAGCGGCGGTTTTTTCGCGGCGGTTTTTTAAACCACCGCGAAATGCGTTTCGGGCTGGCATTTTGCGGTGGTTTTTAAAACCGCCGCGAAAAAACCGCCGCTAAACGGCAAAAAAAAAATTTTAAATTTTTTTTTTATTTTTTTTAAATTTTATTCAAGGATTAGCGGCGGTTTTTTAAAAAACCGCCGCGAAATAGCGGCGGTTTCGGTAAAACCGCCGTCAAATAAAATGAAAAAAATAAAAAAACGTGAGAAACCCCGAAAACACTAAAACGATCATAACTTTTGATCCGGGCATCCGTTGAAGTGCCACGACCAGTCAAATCGAAGCTCATGAAAAGATATAGAGGCACATATAATCAAAACTGTGAGACGTTCTAAGGTGTGGACGATATTAGAGTTATAAAAAAGTTGAAAAAATTTCTCCAACTTCAAATGGCCATAACTTTCGCTCCGGGTGTCCGTTTGGGCTCTACCACATATCAAATCGAAGCCAGCGAAGAGAGCTACGCACCGCTACGACACAAGAAAGCTTCTGTCGGGTTTTTCAACCCCAAAAACCCCTCCGAAGGCCTCCAAAACCCTGTTTCCGTCACCGGTGTCCCGTCGAACTTGTCTTCAAACGGACCTAACTTTCGATCCACGTGTCAATTCGGCCTCCTCCACCTACCAGATCATAGCTCGTTCCATGAGCTTCAGGTTGACTGGTTGCGGCGCCCACATGCACTCATAGATCATATGTTATGGCCTTTTTAGGGGGTATCAGGTTTGTTATGTTTTTCAATGCCTCGTTTCTAGCACCCGTTCCCCATTAGCTTTTTTTTAAATGGTCATAACTTCCGATCCGCCTGTCCATTCGGACTCTTTCACCTTTCAGGTTGAAGATCGTTTCAGGATCTTTGATTTGACAGGTCGCGGATCTAAAACGGACTCTCGGATCTTAAGTTATCTCCGTTAATGTGAGTCCAATGTTTTTGTCTCTTTATGACCGTTTTGACGAGTTTTAACGGTAGCTCCATTTATTACTGTTTATTTGGGTTTCCATGACCTGTTATCTTTATCAATGGTTTTTTGTGGGTTATTATGATGATTATGTTGAATTATTAAGGAGTTTTCCAGAGTTGTCACGAGTTTTCATGCGTTCTCATTCTTTCTAATACCTCATTCTTCATATGCTTCTCCATCCTTTTTCATGCATTTTCATGATTTTTCATCCCTTATCACGTCTTTTCATACTTTTTCATGTGTTTCCTTTATTATTTATTATTTATTATTTATAATATACTTTAATTTATTTATTATATATTATTTGTAACTGGTTATTTATTATTTATTATTTATAATTTATAATTTCTTTTTTATTATTTATTATTTATATTTATTTATCATTTATATTTATTTATTTATTATTTATTATTTATTATTTATATTTATTTATCATTTATATTTATTTATTATTTATTATTTATTATTTATTATTTATTATTTATATTTATTTATCATTTATATTTATTTACTATTTATTATTTATTATTTATTATTTATTATTTATATTTATTTATTATTTATTATTTATATTTATTTATTATTTGTTATTTATATTTATTTATTATTTCTTATTTATTATTTCTTATTTCTTATTTATTATTTCTTATTCATTATTTATTATTTATATTTATTTATCATTTATATTTATTTATTATTTATTATTTATTATTTATTATTTATATTTATTTATTATTTATTATTTATATTTATTTATTATTTATTATTTATATTTATCTATTATTTGTTATTTATATTTATTTATTATTTATTATTTATTATTTATTATTTATTATTTATTATTTATTATTTATTATTTATTATTTATTATTTATTATTTATTATTTATTATTTATTATTTATTATTTATTATTTATAATTATTTATTATTTATATTTATTTATTATTTATTATTTATTATTTATTATTTATTATTTGTTATTTATTATTTGTTATTTATTATTTTTTATTTATTATTTATTATTTATTATTTATTATTTATTATTTATCTTTATTTATTATTTATGATTTATGATTTATTAATTTTTATTTATTATTTATATTTAATTATTATTTATTATTTATATTTATTTATTATTTATTATTTATTATTTATTATTTATTATTTATTGTTTAAATTTATTTATTATTTATTATTTATTATTTATTATTTATTATTTATTATTTATTATTTAGTATTTATTATTTATTATTTATTATTTATTGTTTATTATTTATTATTTATTGTTTATTATTTATTATTTATTATTTATTATTTATTATTTATTATTTATTATTTATTATTTATTATTTATTATTTATTATTTATTATTTATTATTTATTATTTATTGTTTATTATTTATTATTTATTGTTTATTATTTATTATTTATTATTTATTATTTATTATTTATTATTTATTATTTATTATTTATCTTCATTTATTTTTTATTATTTATATTTATTTATTATTTATTATTTATTATCTATTATTTATATTTATTTATTATTTATTATTTATTATTTATTATTTATATTTATTTATTATTTATTATTTATTATTTATTATTTATTATTTATTATTTATTATTTATTATTTATTATTTATTATTTATTATTTATTATTTATATTTATATTTATTTATTATTTATATTTATTTATTATTTCTTATTTATTATTTCTATTTATTTATTATTTATAATTATTTATTATTTATTATTTATTATTTATTATTTATTATTTATCTTTATTTATTATTTATTATTTATTATTTATTATTTATTATTTATTATTTACTATTTATTATTTATTATTTATTATTTATTATTTATTATTTATTATTTATTATTTATCTTTATTTATTATTTATTATTTATTATTTATATTTATTTATTATTTATTATTTATATTTATTTATTATTTACTATTTATATTTATTTATTATTTATTCTTTATAATTTATTATTTATTATTTATTGTTTAAATTTATTTATTATTTATTATTTATTATTTATTATTTATTATTTATTGTTTATTGTTTATTGTTTATTATTTATTATTTATTATTTATTATTTATTATTTATTATTTATTATTTATTATTTATTATTTATTATTTATTATTTATTATTTATCTTTATTTATTATTTATTATTTATTATTTATTATTTAGTATTTATTATTTACTATTTATTATTTATTATTTATTATTTATTATTTATTATTTATTATTTATCTTTATTTATTATTTATTATTTATTAATTTTTATTTATTTTTTATTATTTTTTATTTATTATTTATTATTTATTATTTATTATTTATTATTTATTATTTATTATTTATTATTTATTATTTATTATTTATTATTTATTATTTATTATTTATTATTTATTATTTATTATTTATTATTTATTATTTATTATTTATTATTTATTATTTATTATTTATTATTTATTATTTATTATTTATTATTATCGAGTTTATATCTATTATTTATGTATTATTTGTTTTTTCAATTAATATATATAAGTATATTAATTTCTGTTTATTAACCACATGGCGAGCTTGCTGGAGTGGTAAAGTCTTTGGAAAATATGCAAGAGGTTAGGGGTTCAAATCTCACCAGACGCAGGATTTATTTATATTGCATGGGCATGCATGTGCATGGGCATGCATGTGCATGGGAGATGCATGCATGGATAAATAAATAAAATAAATAAATAAATAAATAAATAAATAAATAAATAAAATAAAATAAATAAAATAAATAAATAAATATGAAATAAAATAAATAAATAAATAAATAAATAAATAAAATACGAAATAAAATAAATGAAATAAATAAGTAAATAAATAAAATAAGTAAATAAGTAAATAAGTAAATAAGTAAAATAAGTAAATAAGTACCATCCTTATCTTTGGACAATTTCATCCGGGTAGCTACCAGAGTCTTTATCTCCTTGGAATTTTCCATTCCAAATCATTTGAAAACCTCATTGGAATATTTTGATTCTAAAATGAATTTTCTAGTCCTTCTTTGTGTCACTTGTAGACCACGAAAAAAAGTTTTCTCTCCAATCATTGACATTTCGAACTCACTTTTCATGAATTCGGAAAACTGTCTGCACTGTGCTTCAACTAAGCTGCCAAATATTATATCGTCGACATAAACCAAGACCATCATCATTTTATTGCTGTTGTTGTTGAAATAGAGATTTTAATCAACTCCCCCATGCTGGAAACCAAGATTCTTCAAGTACTGATCAACCCTTGAGTACCATGCTCTTTGCACTTGTTTCTGCCCATACAACGCCTTCTTCAGTCTACAAACCCTGTTCTCATCCTCATGAATGATAAAACCATATGGCTGCTCAATATACACCTCTTCCTCTAGAACCCCATTCAAAAATGTTGATTTGACGTCCATCTAGAACACTTTGAACATCCATTGCACTGCGATAGATAGAAATAATCTGATTATCTCCAGCCTTACAACCGGTGAAAATGTCTCATCAACATCTATTACCTCAATCTGGGAGTACCCTTTACACACTAGTTGTGCTTTGTTCCGAATCACTATTCCATCTTCATTCATCTTGTTGTGATAGACCCATTTAGTCCCGATGACATTCTTATATACTGTCCTAGAAACAATCTCCCATGTCTAATTTTTCTCAATTTGATCAAGATCTTCATTCATTTCTTGAACCAAATTTCCATCTTCAGCTGCATCAGCGAAGCACTTCGGCTCAACCTGTAATAGTAGAGATTCTGCTGTAGTGATTTAATTCTTCTTGTCTGAACCGGAGCTAACTGATTACCAGTGATATTCTACCTATCAATGTTTGCTCAACTCCTTGGCTTTTGTGAAGATACGGACTTTACTTCCTCATGCTCATCATCAGTATCTACTTCTGAATCAACATTAGCCACTTCTGCTCCCCCTGTGTTTCCTTCCTCCTCATCACTTTCATTAGGAAATTGTTCACTGCATTGTTTAATGATCTCATCATTCTCTACTATAGTGACATCATTGATCTCAACAAATTTTCCAAGCCTTTTGTTATAACATTTGTATGCTTTTCTTTTTCCTTAGTAGCCTTGGAATATCCCCTCATCTCCTTGTGATACATATTTCCCATGTTTTTTCTTTTTGAGGATAAAACACTTACTTCCAAATATTCGAAAGTATTTAACTGTTGTCTTATTTGCATAACACATCTCGTATGGATTCATTCCTTCCTTCAGACACAACAGAGCACTGTTAGAAATTTAGATGGATGTAAAAACTGCTTCCTTCCAAAATTTCTCTTGTAGGTCTTTTTCAATGAGCATTGTTATGGGCATGTTGTTGATGATCCAATTTCTCCTTTCAACCACTCCATTCTATTGGGTAGTTCTTACTAAAGAGACTTGATTCCTTATCCCGTGTTTCTCGAGATAGTCTTCTACTTGACTGTTTGTGAATTCTGTATCATTGTCAGTATGAAACTTTATAATTTTATGTCCAAGCATCCTTTCACACTCCCTTCAGTACTATTTTAAGCAACTGAACACATCCGACGTATGGGAAATAACAAATACCCATGCCATTATGCTATATTCATCAGTGAAAAGAATGTAGTACCTCTTTCCATCAATTTCTCTTGGTGTGATATGCCCACAAAAATCAGCATGCACCAATTCGAGCACTCTTTTTGACTTCTTTTCTTTTTCCTTATACGTATTTCTAATGAGCTTCCCTTATTGGCATGCATCACATGTGTGAGTAAGATGACATGATATCTTAGCAAGGTCTCTTGCTGCCTCACACTTTACCAGATCTTCTAGGGATGGCTGGCATAGATGACCTAGTAATTTATGCCATAACTTGTTTTCTTCCTCTCTGGATAGAAATAACATATCCTTTCTCCACATACCAGGTAGAGGTTTCCCTTTTTCCTTTTTCCATGTAGAACCACTGCCCCGTCTCTTCCATTTATGATACACACCTTCTTAGTAAATCTCATAGAATATCCTGAGTCACACAGTTGACTAACACTGTGAAAATTGGGACTGAGGCCTTCTACTACTAATAAATCAGCACGTCTCATCTCTTTTCCCCCAAACTTGGCCTTTCCTGATCCAATTATCTTAAGGCCTTCATCGTTTACAAACTTGAAAAATCCCTCTTTGTCATATTTTATGCCTGTGACAAGATCCTTATTACCCGTTTATGTGAGATGTGCAACTGCTGTCAAGGATCCACACACTAGAGTGATCTGATACTTTAAGGGCAATTTTTTCACCTCCACTTCCTTCTCATCCTTTCTCTACTTAGTCCATATTTTTTCCTCCATACTTTACAAGTATTGAGACATGTAATCTTTCTCAGAGTATGATGGACTAGCTTCAACTTGCAAGGCTACAAATCTATTTTTCATTTTCAACTCACCTTTTGGTTCATTGATCTACTGCTTGCAGACATTTTGATTCTCCTTTGGCACATTCCTCTGTAGAGTCAAATTGTAGTACCTAGCCATGTGCCCAAATCCTCCGCACCAAAAACAGTTTCCTTCGATATATGTTCTAGAGAACCGTTCTCTCTTTGGTTGCCACCTTTTTTCTTGTGCCCTTCGATATCTCTTGGCTATGGAACACACATACTGTGAATATCCCATCTTTTCGCAACAATAACACATAATATAAGGTTCATTCCATTGAGTGACTTCTCCACTACGAGTTTCCCCTTGGGATCTCTGAATATTTTGATTCTTCCTTGTTCCCAAATCAACCATCAATCGTGGAGTGGGTGCTAGTGGTCTGAATTCAATTTTCACAGCATTTTGTTTTCGTTCAAGCCCTGAATCAGCCTTAATGTTTTAGCTCAATTGCTGCTTCTTTCCTACCGAACTACTAGGCTCCTCTTTCAACTTTTTAGTCTTTATAATGACATACTTTCCCAAGAATGTGTTGGGAATCAATTGTTTTTCCGAGTCTTTAACTTTTCTCTGTAGACTGACAACTTCCTCTTCAAGCTCTTCGATACGCTTGACGTGATCTTTCCTTGTGTTTTTGAAGCCATAGATCTCCCTTTTCTATTCTTAAATCTTGATTTTATACTCACTAACTAATTCCGAGTTCTCTGGTGTTGATAAATTGAGTTTCTCAATTTCATCCATCAACTCAGACTTCTCTTCTTAATGCTGCTGCATAAAGAGTTTGGAATCACAAAAAACTTTGTCAGCTTTATTTATTTTGTCTCTCCAAACATCTATCTCCTCAAGAGAAGCTTCTAACTCAGCATGAAAATCAACTCTTCCTTCAACTTATTATTCTTCATAAATGTTGGTTTCTTCCTTCTTCTAAGAACTACCGACAACTACTACCATAGCATTTCCCCCACGATCTTTTCAGTTTTCGATCTCCTTATCCTCTTTATCCTCAGACACATCTGAACATTCAAATTCTTGTAAAAGAAGATTCTTCTTCTTGAAGATATTTCTATTGAATTTTTTCTTCCCTTTCACAAACACTGAAGAATTATTTTTGGGAAATTCTAATTCGTCATCATCATTATCGTTATCTTGAAGATTCTTGGGGAACCTTGCCACAAGATGACCATCCTTTCCACATTTAAAGAATGCTAGTGAAAGTTTCCCTTTAAACATTCCTTTTCCTCTTTGTAGATTTGAAGAAAGGAATGGCATCATCTCATCTATCTCTTCTTCTTCTTGAGAATCTTCAATAGTGAGATTATTTATGGACTTGAATTCCACTTCTTTTGATTTCCCCTTTTCCACAACATCATTGTCACCATTTCTCATTTCATATGCAACAAGTGCGTTGTGCAGGTTATCCATTGTCAGCTCTTTCGTGTCTTTATCTTCCAAAACTGAATCTTTCGGATTGAACCGAGGTGGAAGTTTCCTCAAGATACACTTTAAAATATTTATGTCTTCAATATCTTCTTCTAGACCTCGCATGTCCTCTACAACAAAATTTTCCCTGTCAATGAATGCATCAACAAATTCATTCGGGTTGAACCTCAGATCTTCATACTTGTTCCTCAAAACTTGATGCTTCGCTTCTCTGACCTTTGTATCACCTCCATATATGTTCAACAGCTTTTCCCACATAGAATGTGTTGTTTTACATGACATAAAATTTGTATATATATAATTGGATAGGGATCCCCCTAGATCATTGATTCCCTTTGCATCAGCATCCAATTTTCTTCACTCAGCTTCTGATAAATCACCACTATTAATATCAGCTATGATACCGTGCATTGATTTTGTAAACACGTCCATTCCTAATGATCAGAAGTAGTGATGCTTCCTAATCTTACATATCTAGAAATTGTTCCTGTCTAAGATCGGAATCCCTTTTTGATTAGTGACCTCCATTTGAGAGAGAAACACTAATATTAACCTTTCAGTATGATATCAATTGTTATGTCAACCAGGCTAGATACCCTGATAGGGGGGGGGGGTGAATTAGGGTATGACAGATTAAAACAACTACCCCTTGTTGATCTTGTTTTTCTGCTAGATAAAACCCCCTTCTCTCTCCTTACCGATTCATATTATGAATAAATGTTAAAGAATGCATAGGACACAACAATTTTTACTGGGTTCACCCTCACTGGGAAACGTCCAAGGAGCATACACTGACAGTGTTCCGATGTACCAATTCCACTATAAGCGCACTGCTGTTTACATGTTCGAAGCAGACTAACTGTCCCTCCTAGTTTACAACCACTCACAATTTGAGAACTCACTACTCTCTCAACTGTAGTGAGCTCACTTCTTTTTCAGAAGATCCACTCATAGTTTATAGACGTGTAGGTCTCTTCATTTTCATGAAATAGTGCATCCTCAACTGTTGATAGATGCTCTTTTGATGTTCAAAGTTCATCCACTGAAAAATACCCCTTTGCCTCTGAAAACTAGGCAACTACCTTTGGAATCACCTTCGGAAATCACCATACTTCCCGAGGATCCAAATTTAACAAATCTCAAACATGCATTCACAAAGCTCTTTCCTTTTTGTGAAGCACTCTCATGAAGCTCAATTCATCACAGAGTGACTTCCCATGTGAAGCTCACTGATCCAACATGGATCTCACAACTTTCACGAAGCTAGAATAGCCGCCGCGAAGCTCTTCTCTTTCGCGAAGAATGCTGACTTCGCGAACAACATTCATGAACTGAGAGAAAAATATTTTCATTGAAAACATTTTGCATCTCTTGAGGGGGTTTAACTCTATTTATAGGTAGTTCCACCGACCCTTGAACCTTCCACGCGAATTCAGCGCCATGTCATCGCCAATCGCGAAGCTCCTAAATTTCCATTGGAATTCACTCAAAATTGCGAAGCACCTCAGAAATTCTCAGATCGCGGAGCTCGTCGTAATCATGGAGCTTTCTGCCAATTACCCCACACCGCTTCTGTGAAGCTCCGTCATAATTCCATTCACCGCTGCGATGCGCTTTAACCTTTGCCATTCACAAAGCTTATTGTAATCGCAAAGATTCACCGCCATCATTCTTCTGGTCTTTGAAAAATCCAAACCATGAAGCCTCTATTCACGAAATTGATGCCATTTCCATATTAAAATATGATCTTCAAGGATATCCACTTTTCACGATGCTCACTAACCTCCAAATTTTGGACCCCAAAAAATTGGGAAACACTGGAAAATAGTGCCACCTGGTACTGCTCTTTTGTACCGCCTCCAAATCGTCCATTCCTTTGTCATGGTTCTTTATCATCATTGATTGTCAACAATATCTCTGGAACTTGAAAATTCACCATGGAAAGCTTCTTTGACAACAAATGCAATCAACCAAAAAATAATGAAATTTTACCTTGAGGGATTTTTACCAACAAATGCATACTGAAAAACTACCCATTCATGGAAGCTTTCAATGTACAAAGGTTGAAGTCAATCAATAGAATAGATCCAACATCCCAGATGTAATAGATTCAATGGTTTTGATTATATGCATAACTTTTTTAGTAGATCAACAATGTTCCAATTTTCCAATGTACCACATAGGACTATTGACCTATTGGGCACTTATATATTACGTTCATTGTTTCTTCTTCTCTATGAGATGGTATAAATATCGACACCCAAAACATTTCACACACACAAATGGGGAATATTGAACCACTCACCCCCCTTGTGTACCACTAGAGTAAAAACTATAGACACTATGAACCCACACACTGCTTCCTTATTATGTAGTATTTTTTCTTCCTCTTCCACCATATTGTCTAGCCTTGGTCGACCCTCATGTGTAGTTGATCTTTCTACTATAATTCATAGTCTAGATGGCCAAGATAGTTGTCTTGTATTGCCATGTTTTTTTAGTAAAATCCCATCCAAAGAGTTAGTTTAATATTCTACACAAGTACCATGAAATTCTCAACATAAATTACCGAAAACAATCGGGTTATTCCTCATGGAATCTATTTATTTTTGAACATCCTCCAAGAAAATTCATCTTATTCATCCTACTGCAAACAATGTGTTACTATATTGACTAATATCTTGGAACATAAGATTAGTTAAATAATCATCATATTTTCAAGGATAACATTATGATGATGACATAATATTATATTAAAATAATCGATAAAAATTCTCCATGCATTTCCATTTCATCTCCAAAGTCACCAAACACATATTAACACTTCACTGAAAATAAATGAAACACTTCGGGTTCAAAAATCACAAATTTTTTGTTTTTCAACAGTATATCCTCACATTTAAAAAGTATTTATGTGTTATTAACCTTTATACCCCTTATCGACAATCAAATTCAAAGGTTAAATGAGGTCTTATCATCTCGTATTTATTTTTAATGTCTTATTATCATATTTATTAAAATAAATATTGATATCATGTGGTTATATTGTAAAATATCCAATAGTTAACTAACTCTAAATCTTTATAGGATAACCTCGTACAGAAGGAAAGGAAGATATAACAATGATTATAGAAGTTGTGTATAAATATTACTCACATATGATACGAATATTATATAATTCTCAATTATCATGATAATGGGATAAGTAATCCAATTTATGCATGAAATAAAAAATCATGAACACGCTTCATCACATATATCATAAAGTTCATGTGTAAATAAACAATTACAAATTTGTATCATATAATCATCAACCTAGAACTACCCCTTAATTAATATTATTAATAAAATTAATAATTAAGGATGAAAGTGTGATTAGAATACATCAACATTATGATTTGAAATCTGTCCAAAAATTTATGATTCACTAGAATGTTATAAAATTATAGGTTTTTTCTCAATGTTTCTCCCCCTAAGGGATGAATTCTTATTCTTTCATTTAATTTAAGATAGTATACTCATATAATTATAATAAAATCACGTTATCCAGAAGTTATAGCCTCAAAAAGCTCGTTAATTTACCTGCATTATCAGTTTAAAACACATAAAAATAGGGAATAAAGATGAACCTCTTATTTCATTAAACAAAACATTCAAGGTGGTAGTTTTCTGTCATTTTTTCTTTATTATCATTTCAAATATCCTTATTAAATGTGATTTTATTATTAATGACATGTTTAATATATTTTTCACATATTCTCTTCCCACGAATGTACAGTTTTTGTGAAATTCTTTTTCCCACCTCATTCATTGCTAAAAAATCTCATTTTTCTCTTAAAAATTTGTTTTATGTTATTCCAAGAATTTTGTGTGAGTGCTAATATTTTGGTTCTTGATACAACCTTTATTGAGAATATTTTTATCCTCTAATAAATTGACCCTATTTTCAAGCTTCATAGCTATTTTTCTAGGATAATCAATTTCATTGTACGTTATTAGAGTGCAGTGTCTCCATATGTATTCTTTACACTTCCATGGATTCATCTAAATAAAGTCCATTTTCATATGACCTTGGTTAAAAAAATGAAACAATTACCATAAAATTCATACCTAATTTGGTCTATCCTTGAATATGATGTTGGCATTATTGGTTTTCATCTAAAATATTTGAGATTTTTCTATCTGAAACATCTACTAATGATGTACCCAAATCTTCTAGAACAAAAAAATTGATTCTTTCAAATTTTATGAGACCAAAATTCCTAATTTTTCTTTCGGTAACACTTTAGTTCTAGATTTCAGATATGGGTTCCTCTTTTTTTCCACACATTTTGAGATATATTTTAGTGGCATATTTATTTTAACCTTAGAGGTGTTCATATTATCATCAAGATAATTTATTTTCATGTATTTTTTATTTTAACTATTTAAAAATTAATTTCATATTTAAATAATTATCCATACCTTATTGTATCCTTTCATTAATATGGGTTTTGAGAGTTATAATGTTATCCTTTACCTCATTATCTATGTCCATTTTCTTTTGAATCTCTTGGGAAAGCTATTCTGTCATATCACTTTCTACTTCATCTCTGTTCCCAATTTTTTTAAGTTAAGATTCTAGGACACGTCTTCTCTCCTCAATATTTTTTTCAAGGAAAAATCATTCACCATTGAATATTAAACTTCATGCATGTTCTTCCATTGGTCATATTTTTCGTTTCCTGATAACTTATTGGAATATAAACATTATTTTATTGAAACTTCATCACTTGAATCACAATTCATCATCAAACCCATGAGAGTCTGAAATTGAATAATATTTCTCCACACAATTGTTATAATCAGAGATAACATTGGTTCCATATTTTACGTTGACTAAAGAGCACAACTTTTGGGATATCTTCTTCATCTTATTCTTCTCATGAAACAAAAGAAGACTAATTTCATAATTTAATTTGGATGTTAGGGATAATTCAAATTTATTCTTTCTGTTAAATTACTTTTTCACTTCACCCTTTATGTAATTTATCGATATAAGGGGAATTAACTCCATGAAATCATTATTAGATACATATTTAAGATTTCTTGGATCTTTAGAGGTGACTCTCTCTAATACCAATTATAGAGCTTAGTGATTGGTTAGGTTCCACTAGGGGGGAGGTAAATTAGTAGAACCCTAGTTTTATTAATTCTAATTCTTTTAAACTCATACCTTTAATAGGTAAAAGTTCTAGATCCACACAATGATTATCTATAAATATCTCCTCATTTACAGTAATGATAATAAAGAGTTAAACACACAAAATTTATAACGTTTGATATAAAACCATACTCCTTTCCTTGTTGGTTGGACACCCCAACATAGATTCTCCACTATCACTCAACGTCCTTGCAAATGGTTAGACACCCCATGTTATAGTCTCTCCATAATTGGTTAGATTCCCTAATTTATCTTCTTCTATTATTTAATAGACACACCAATCACAAGCCTCCATCATCTATTTAGACACCCTTGCTATAAAATTATTATTCTATATTGATCCATAAATGGAAATATCAACATCATAGATAGTATTCCTTTATAAGAATGATTGATTCCCCTTTCTTTTTTTACCTCTTCATTAACTTTGGAAGTGATGGGCATGATACTCCTTCAATATCATCCACATCAACCAATAAAGATCATCTCCAATGGTCTGAAAACTCACATTTTATCTTTAATAAAATGATGTATGAGAATCTAAAAAATCTTCATACACAATGGATGCAAGGTCTTTCAATGTTTCCCCCTAAAAAGCTTTATCACCTAATTTTTCATTTAAAACCTCATGTGTAAGAATGCTAGATATTATCATTCTTTATTTCCCCATATAAATTCTCAGGAAGAAATTATTTATTCTATATGATGAAGTCTCAACCTCAATTATTCAATTGAAATTATGCATGAAATATATCCTATATTATTTTATATGAATAACAGTGTGTATATATGAATCCCTAAATTCCTTCTCATAAGTTGTATAATATAATGTTTTTTTGCAGAACTCTTCTTCTTCACATAAAAATATGTTCATATCTTGAAGGTTATATTTGTAATACTAGTAGACTATGGTATATAAAAAATAATGCAATAAAATTTACATCAATAATAAGTGTGTGTGAGATCTTCACCAATGCATATGGGCGTCACGTGAATAAACCCCACATACCTTCTTTTTCCCATTAAAAATCAAGTATGTCTTGTGGATGTTTTTTCTTCATTCATATGACCAAGGATTGTATGTAGTTATATCATTCATGTCAATTCATTTTCACATATGCTTCCTTATCCTTCTCATGAATGGATCATGTGAGAAATCTATTTACCTGGAGATTTCTCTATCAAATATCCTGAATAGAAGCAACCTTACTCCTAAATGAACCTCTATTATTTAAACTTATGTTTTATCCCTGCATATTTTCAAATATTCAATCCAATTCAAGGATTAACAAATATATCATGATCTAATTAAATAAAAAACTCCTATTATTATGTTATAGAGTGGGTACATGTTTCCCTGGATGAATTCACATTATCTCTTTGCTTGATCTCCTTCATCTTAATGCAGTTTTTAAATGTCCATGATTACTGAAAATCTCACATATCACATCATCAATAATAAAATTCTAATTTTAATACTTTATTCCCTATAATACAAAAAATGGTTATGTCATGATCCTAAACATAATCAGTTACATAAATTCTACATTTATACATCGGCTACATAAAATATAAAGTTATAGAAAACCAAAACATAGAATAAAAAGACATGTGATTATCTTCAGAAAATTGATGTATAGAAAAATGGGCACATAAATAAATTAACTATATGGTTTGCTTCTACAAATTGAAATAATGTTCATCACTAAAAATGGCTTTGTTAAATTATTCACAGAATAATCCACATGAGTGCCTTTATAAAATTAGATATGTAAATTATTTTATAAAAAACATCATAGTCATCTCATTATTATTCTTCTCATTTCACAAAAAAATAACACACCTCATCACTTATGAATTCATAATTAGTATTATAAACATGCAATAGTCCTCACATTTAAACATAGAATCCACTAGGGTTTATATTTGTATCCTTAGATGTATGAGAAATTCATCACATATTCATTTAATTTATATTTAGGCAAGTGAAACACCATGAAAATAACATTTGGGTCATACCTGTGCATTTATCTACGCATTTACTTTGTCTAAATACATTTTTTCATCAAACAATACCATGATTTGTGTTTCATTGTTCATGAATAATCAATGCACTAATTTCTTGTTCAATAAATGATTTAGAGTCACTTGGATATTGGGAGTTCAATGAATAATTTTAAATGTCCACATGATTTAGGATTGATCATGGTGAAATCATTTTATAAAAATACCCATATGTAAGAGATTTAAAAGGCCTAAGGTAGATCTTGGTCAACAGAATAAATGAAATATCTCATATGTAGCATATTTTATATTTTTGCTTATATGAATAAAATTTTTATAGGAACAATGTTCCCCTTTTCCATTACCCTACATCAGACGAGAGAGTTATCCAGTGCATCCATATTACCCTCACCAATACTTTAGTGCTTCATGCTGAAATTGAGGTCAGCACCGAGAATACTTCACACATTAAAAATAGGTGGACCGACCCTCTCTCCCCCTTGAATGAAACCAAAGCACTCCCTACAAGTGTTATTCACCAATACAACCATGCCTTCCAATGTAGGCACTTTACATACCATTTCCACCAAGATACCATGCCCTAGCTGTCTCCCATACGTAGTTAGGATTTATCCCACAACTCAAGGTCGATCTAACCTATCTAGTTGGTATGGATAAACTTTTTTAGGTTAAATCCAATAAAAATAGTTTTTAAAATCTATAACATAAGTACCATACAATTATAAACTTAATTTACAGTACAAAATTTCTTATTATTCCACATGTAATCAATTATTTTTTCCCGGGCCTCAACAAAATTCAAATTTATTCATCTTGTAGTAAGAAATTTGTCATCCATAGTGACACATGTCTTGAATATTAAGATTAGTTCACCGATCATCATATTTTAAAGGATAATTGTCAAGGTATGATATCGACTTCCATTAAAATAACACAAAAAAATTCTACAAGAATCACCACATCATATTTAAAGTCATTAAACATAAACTGACACATAATTTAGTATAAATGATACGCTTGGGTTCAACATTAAGTGTCATAGCTCATCCCTTATGGGTGCATAAAATACATATGTAGGATACAATAAAAATAAATACAAAATAAAATCTACCCAACTATTCATAAGTACTAGCTCGGTTCCATCGCCCAACTATACTCCTATCATTACAAAAAAAATGTTGGGCCCTACCCAAGTCTATATCTGTCACCTAAAACAAGAAATATCTTCTTGGGTACCCAATGGTGGACTTAATAGGTTGTTAATAAAACATAATAGTAAACCACCAATGATGTACCTAAACTTACTAGTTTGTAGCCCAGGTGAATGAAATATTTATCAACCTAAAAGTTAAAATAATATAGATAAAACATTTCAATTTTTAATAATAGAAAATGTCAAACTTGGGGTATGGGTTAACCCCAAAAATGGTGAATACCTGCTTCAGTGTGTGATGGGGTGTCTCTGAGTACATTATGAATACCCTTCTATCCATCTCCAAAAAAGGATAATAAACCTATCCATGGTTCAAACAAGTGGCATCCTAGGATAATATACCAATCCATGGGGGCTCATCTTCCATGAAGGGAAATTTTTACCCTAGGATTAACCTTAGTCTTATAATCCACTAGGGGCTTGTTCACCAATATATTAACCATTATTTCATAGAATCTACCAGTGGCTCCATGTTCACCTATGGTTTAACCATTATAACCAAAAAAGTTAAAAATTATAAAAATACATTTGAAAAGTCACAAATAGAATCCATAAACAATTAAGACACCAAAAAAACTAATTAAAATAGTCCTATATCATTTAATTTCACATTTCCAATCCTCTTAACAAATATCATATTATAATACAAGATCAACCAATTTACATTCTTTACCAAGTGGGGGTAAAAGTTCAACAATCCATTTTATCAAGTCATAACCACCTATTCTATTAAATAATTTCTTTATGAAGATATATGTTGGCACTTACCATTTTAGTTTATGAGTATCCAACTAATTCTCACCACTTTATTTACCATTCAGTTTTTACCATTTCATTAGGACAAAACCAATAGTTAATTCCAACCATAATTATTGATGGTCATGAAATACAATTTTCTGAACTGCTGATTCAAATCAGTATTTCATTTTGAACCACTTAACGTAGCTAAACATTTATATTAATCAAATCCAATTTAGATGTGAAATTAAACATAGGGACAAAAACATTCATGCTACACATTTAATTATTATAAATAATATTTACCCACCATAGGCTGATATCAAGTCCAATAAAATATAATGGTTTATATCATGGAATTACATCATAACTAGGGTCCAAGACCAATTTAAAGGGTAATTTAAATGGTGAAGGACTCTAATTAAAAGTTTAATTCAATTTAAACTATGTAAATGAAAATCTTGCATAGACACACACTTTGAAAAAAAATTATTACAACAGTTTATTAAAAGGGTCCACCTAACATAGGTCTAAAAGAGCCTAGTTGTAAGAAATGGGCTTTAATTTGAATAAAATGGTAGAAACTCAAGAAGTGGAGAAAATTATAGAAAACAGGGATCAAGAGATAAAACATGGTGAAACTCGAATGTTGTTAATAGAGGATAAGAAAAGTTATTAGAGTAGGGATAGAATTATATGTTGCATTAAAAAATATACAAAGGAATATCTAACTCATTAAAAATAAGTGATATACCTCATTGAATTTGGAGGAGGAAGGGGAAGCCAAGAGAGGCTAGTTCTAGAAAAAAATGAGGCAAAAACCTATTTAAAGGGCGGTGGATTAAAGGGGATAAAATATCATTTTGAAACTACTTGAAAGACCATACCAAAATATCACCATCTAACCAGTGGGGATCATTGGGTTGTTAGTTTCTTAATGATTTTCTAGTGATCCCAACAGGCCATGAGGCTTATAGGTTTTGACGCTATCTAGACGATTGCCTCTAGAAGACTGGTGAGTGTCTCTGCAACCTCATGGCTACATGACCTGATAACATTCTAAACCCTCTGTTCTCCCACCTAAACACTTAGACCCTTTAGATCATATCATTCCATGTACAAAAAGGCTATTTTGAGTGGTTTTAACCCTTATAACTAAAATTTAAATTCCATCAAGAAAAAATAACCTCTCCATTAATAAAAAAATAAACATTCATCAAAACCAAACACCTGTATGGAAACAATGTTTTATAACCTTCCCACTATACAAAAATTCATCGCTAAGATGCAATACTGATAGCTCATACACCAAAATAACAAAAAAACCCACTAGTTATCATAATTACCAACAGACATAGAATATTTTTTTAACAATTCCATACTCTGAGTGGAATTTCCAAAACCCCACAACACACAAGCATCACACCTCTTAGGAGGATTCCTCTATTGTACCATACATCCATCACCCTACCATTCTTTTCTAAACTTACAACCTCCTTAAAAAGACTAGAGTACTCAATATCAATGAGAATGATCTCCCATACCAATATAATATCATCCTTAATTTATGGGTGTTTATAATAGTTACATATATCACAATCCCATTATTCAATACAAATACCCAACAAATTCTATAAATTATTCTTTCTTATTCACTCCTCATTGAGCTACATAACTGAATAACAAATACCTCTATCTATAGTCCTTAAAACGACACACCTAGAATATACTGATTACCATGAACTTTTTTGCCCGATATTCTAGTAACATGGTGGTGTAACAAAAAAACATTCTAAGGCGTATTGAATTGATTACCATTATAAGGATAATGTGTTTAACTGATAGAATCCATGTCTAGAAACATTAGTAGTTCACCACAAAATTCGTACCCCCATTGGTCGTCTATCCTTAGGCATGATGACATGATTAACCTATGACCTTATAGGTATATGGTTATCCTAAACATAAAATTTTTCTTATAACTGATAATATTAATCCTCAACATTCCCACTTTTGGACACACCTACTAAGGATATTCTGATATTTTACCAACTTTCTTGATACAACTTCCAACAAACTATACCAATAAATTTGTGAAGAAACCCGATTTAAACTAGTACACCCCTCATCCTAATTTTAAAAAGAGTTGAAAGATTAAACATTTCCCATACCTTCCAATATAAATTTTAAATAATATATTAACATTATTCTATACCTATCATATCACATACAATATTCTAGAAGTTGTTCCCACACCGCTATATCCTCATATGAGTGAAGATCCAATAGTGAGGCCATCACAGGATGAAAGACTCAGATCAAACTTCCAAAACCCCATAAAAACCCATGATCCTGATGATTTAATTCAAGGGATATTATGGTTTTATAATAAATCTAATAGAGGTCCCAAATATATACCCAGTATACTACCATGGTCACACACTCAACCCACCAAAACTAGGTGATGGCTATATCACAACATTGATTACCTTCTAGATTAACTCACATAAATTTCTTATCAAACCTGTACCCAACATAAAATATAAATTACCACATCTATTTTCCACCATCAATTTATTATAAATTTAAACCAACAACCCATTGTATTCCAATTTCTTATATTGGTCATCCACCAACAATTTAATCAGATACACGACCTTACCCATAAGATGGTCATTCAACCATGACTGATAAGACACTCCACATAATAAGAGTGTATGAATTATTGCTTCACTATAACACAAAAATATTTTAATATAAGAACATTATGTTGGATAGGATATGTTATGTACAACACCGAGCTTAAACAACCCCCAAAATATATTTCTTTCAATTTAATCTCCTTGATAGATTAGATAACACACAACTCCGAGTCTAAATGAACCGTAATATAATATAATGTTATAACCTAGCCTTTAAATTTCTGGATATGGATATTAAAAAATATAATATGAAAATTTTGGTTATATATTGACTACAAATAAAATAATAATCATTTAATGGAAAAAATGTTTTCTAAAATTGTATTTTTTCTAAAATAGTATTCTATCATTCTTTGTACACATAATTTGAAATTAATGTTCACCACATTTATAAAAGTAATTTGAAAAAAAAATTATAATTTCAAAAAAAAATTACTATTAATTTTTAGTATTTTTCTGAATTGTTTCATTTTTTAATGAATAATAAAATAATTGTGAATTTTAATTGAACACTTAATTTTCTATGAAATTATTTATAAATATAAATTATATTTTTATTTTTTTAAGGTAAAATTTGTAAAATTATATTTCAATTAATCCAATTTAGGTAATTTTAGTCATTTTTTAATTGAATTATGATATAAAAACATTGTAAACTTTTCAGCATTTTCTCTTTGAAAATCAGATTTTTGATCACGTCTACCTGATTAATTTTAAATTAATTTTTTTAAATTATATGAATTTAATTTGAAAAAATGGATTACATATTTGACATAATAAAAATTTTAATATCTATTAATTCCAAAATAAATTTTTAACAAATTAATTGTCAAAATAATAAAACATAATTATCCTGGATAATGTAAAAAAGGATTTACTAGGGGTCCAACTAAAAATATAAGGGTTAAAATGACATCAAAACTAGTATAAAACTGTTCTACAGAGTTATTTTGAACAAAAAAATGTTTCATTCTTTAGAATAATCTATTTTGGATTCTTGTGGAATGTGAAAATCTGGGTAATCCTTTTTCATTTTAAAAATTACAAGTGTTCCACTCATCTCACTTATAAAAGGCCACCCACTATCCTCTCTTATTCACACCTTCAACCCCTTTTGGATCGTCCCATACCTACCCAAATAACTTCCCAAATTCCCTCCGTTTATATAGTTAACCTTATTTTGGGAATAAATTCAACCTAGGAATGATTTTCGGGCTAACATAGAGAGGTTACCCAAAGAATATGTAACGTTATTCAATGTGCATTTTTATATTTTTTTCATCCTTCACCTCATTAAACTATTATGAAAACATAATTATATTTTAAAAATTATATATTTAATATATTTAGATTTTGATATGTTTATTTCATAACATAAAACTATATCCACTTCTATAGAATGGTTTACAAAATCATCATTCGTGTGTATGAAAGTCTATCACCTCACGAAACGATGTCATTCATTTTTTCAATAACACCTATCACAGTTTATTATTATAATGAATGTAAATTTTATATGTTATATTTATAATATAATTATACCTATGGTGAAATTATATCATATATATCATTTTAATTTATATTTTTTAGGTGATATGATAATGTCAATCATGTGGATGGAGGACTACCACCTCGCGAAGAAATCTGATTCGTCTTTCATTAATGCTTTACAAGGAAAGTGACAAGGATAATGTTAATGATTATATGAGATATAAATAAAATAATTATTATATTAATGATAAATTTATAAATCTTAAAAAATTCATATATATCATTTTATTTCATACCTTTTCACTAAATGATATATTATAATATTTTTTGTGTATGCGTGGACTGCCACCTTCAAGAAATGATGTGACTCTATTTTCATAACTACACCACATAGACGATATATAAAATTATATTTAAAGAAATAATATTATTTTTAGGATATTATAATATATATATAAAAAAATAAAATATTACTTACCTTCTTTACATAATGATTATTGAAAAAATGTAAATGTTACTCTTTTGTATGTACGATTTACTGTCTCCATGATTGTAACATACGTAATTTCACAAAACCAACCATAATGATTGGTTTTAAAAGTATAATTTATTTATAAATATTTCAATTATTTCATTAATATTATTATATATATTATTAATCTATATAATATGTGTAAGAAATAGATCTTTCAAGACAAGACATGCATGAGAAAACAAGGAAATCAACACAAGAAACAATAAAAATAATGAATGATTATTAACGAACAGATGATAAGATGATATGAAGTAATAATATATGATATGATAAAAATTAATATGGTTATTTTATAAGTTAATAAATTTTTTAAAATCCCTATAAAGAGGCTAAATAATGTTAAAAAATGAAACATGCGGTAAGAGACTTCGTCTCAATTTCTCTTCATTGAGGTATATTGTAATGTCAAACACCTAATTTATTTTATACAGTGTATATACTTACCCTTTGAAATGTAATATCATGATTCATTAATAATTCATTTTAATTTAATTTTAAATATGAATTATTTCATCTAAGGTTATTTTATATAAAATTACCTAGTGGTAAAGAATTTTATAAACTAATTTCTTTTCATTGGGTTATATTACTTCTACATTGTCTTTGATGTTAAAATATTATGAATATAATGACTTTTGAATATATAATTTTTTTCTAATTGTTCTATGTGGACTTAAATTTGATAAACATAATCTATTCATTGAATAATTCTCACTTCATAGTTATAATCATTGTGAGGGTTTATTTCACAATCTCATTTTAATCAGGATTGTTAATTCTTGAATTTAAATTGAAGGAAATTATTAAATAATTAGATAATAAACCTATTTATTTATATTATTATATGGTTATTAATGAATTTTCAGGTTATATTACAAGTTTACCACTCTTTGTTACTTAAAATGGTTTTTTTTGAGAATTTGACTTCATTTCTCTCTTTAGAAGGAAATTTTTTTTCTTACAATACCTAGTTTTCTAAAAAAAATTCAAAATTTTTTTTAATCTCTTATGAATGATATATTAAAGATATTTTAACATTTTTTTTATTTTTTTTTGGAAATTTTAAAAGGATATTTCTTATCATTTTCAAAACAATTCTTGTTTGGCTTTTACTAGAAAAGTGAATGGAATATTTGTTTTAACGTGTACGACATGAAAGAAATTTCAAACCATCATGACCAATTGATTATTTTTAAAATTATTTTACAAGTTTTATATAATATTTCTAAAAAAAAAATTTAAATATTTTTTATGAACATTTATTTTCAAAAGGTTATTTTCAAATTGAAAAGGAAATTTTCCTCAAGAATGTTTTAAAATATTTTTATATATTTTGTTTTAATCAACAATAAATACCCTTTATTTCAACACGAATGGGTAAATATTGTTTTGATTACACACAGATTCTAAAAATGGATTCATTATGATCTTTTTGACAAAATAAATTATATACATCCAATTTCATGTTTTATTATTATATTTATTAACTTTCCTTTGAAACATTCCCTTTCTTGTGACAATTATACAATTTATTTATCCTACATATACATATTACTAATTTCATGGATATGATTATTTCTTAAACGGTAAACTATTTATTTGTAATGTTTTTTTGTTGAATGTTATTTGATTAAAAGGGAAATATTGATAAATATATATTCTTTACGTAGTATGGATATTTGATGATAATGCGTGTTTTTCATGAATTAAATAGACCATTCAATATATAAGGATTTATTTAGAATGGAATTGATGGGTGGGGCCCAGTATTATATAGCCTTTTGATGAATCTATAGGTCTCACAAGACAAATAAGTAATCTAGCATTAAATGGGTTCTTACCCATAGTTGAAAACCATCTTGTGAAAGGTCATGAAGGTAGAGGTATCATTTGATTAAGATATGATTTCCAATAATTAAGAATTTCTTTAATTAAGAATTCAATAATTAATATCCATGTACTTTTTATAATGGTACTATATAAGTATTAATTTAATTATGAGTCTATTTATTTTAATGGAATTTGTTTTCAGTTATTTATCTTTCCATACTGATTACCACTTATCTTATCATGATTTAAATGTTATTATAATGTAATTTGTGTTCAGTTATATACCTTTACATGTTGATAATACTTATTGATTCATTATAGATTTTCTATGCTTAAACCTTAATTGGAATTTGAGATCATCATTATTTTTTCCATTTATTATGAATCAATGAAGTATACCATGTTTGATATGTAAGGATATGATAGAGGGAATATTGGTATTCTCAAATAAAATATTGTAAATGTAATATAGAAATCATATATCTTAGTAATTTACCAATACTATTAAACTATTTAGTCTTTTGGGATGTGATTCTTTATAACTTATACCAATGTAGTAAAGTAGACACCAACTATGGGTTAATGGATTCAGGTCACTATATTCACTAATTTAAAATTAAAACACAATGTATGCACTTATTCATTATATACACAACCGAGCATCCCCACAACACCTTGACTGTAACCCCTTCCAAGACAATAAGAACAACCTCCATAGAATCTATTGAGTCTTCCATTAATACTGAGAAACATGTCCTCTAATAATGTGTCTTAAAGTCCCATCTCTAGATCTATGATGTCATATGTACAAGAAGCCATAAATTCCCTTAGATCACCCTGATACGAGAGTAACTATAAACCAATCCTACCGTGCCAATAAAATTTCCTATGTTTTCATGATTTATTATTCACCATGAAACTAAATCCACAACCACACTCAATATTTATCAAATCCCATGGGTCCCATGCCCTGCTACGACCACCAAGGGATCTTGACCCACAACTCTTAGGGTTATATCACAATGGTTTCAGGCTTATACACTTAAACACTAACCATGAATCCCTCACATTTCATTTCCATATGTAATAATCCATCATAAATTTTATCACTATAATAGGTCCAATATCAAAATTTACCATCACCTAGAACCATTTCATGGCCACAAGAACCTACTCAATCTGAGGTATGCGTAAGCACACATTTCATTTTATAGGTTTAGGTGATCATACCACCCTACTCATCGAACCCTACTTCAATATCATAGTCTCTAACACCCCCTGTCCTGTAAAACATAAAGAAAAAATCATCCACCTATCTTAATCTCAACCCTAATAACATACCATGATTCAATATCACAACAAAACATTTAACCACATCCTCTAATATAATATCTATTCATTTAGGATCACCATTGATCATCTTATCACAAACTAGACTAAAAAATTATAGAACTAGGTATCTAAACAATAATTCCCTCACAAAAGTATCCTTAAAACCAAAGAACTAATACACTTGTTCTTATCTCAGAAAACTAAGGAATCTAATGCACATAAGATACGCCCCTAGTAGTACCACTTGCATATTGATCCTATTTTGTTGAGGATTATACCCATGTCATGTGAGTCTAAAATTATGTAAAGACTGTGTCAAACAACTTTTTATGGATATCCTTAAAACCAAGAGTTGACTCACTAAACCATTAGTCAAATATGAAAACACAAGACTCTCTTGCCTAACTGAATGTCACAACTCACTTAAGTATTGTTCCATTGAATCACAATAGATCCAAACCTAAAGCCATAAAACACTTAAGATACTAACACAAAACCCCCATCCTAGGGATAGATACAATCTAGAAGGCTGAAAATAGGAAACTTCCCACTATCCAAATACAAAAACATCTATAAGGGTATCATAATTATTATCTCACTCTATCCTATGTCCCAACTAATATCAGGACCCGACCACTCTCAACAACTCAACTATGAATACAAGGGTCACAATCATATTCTATGTCAAAACATTAGTGCTCTTCCGAGTCCCATCCATTACCCAAGGCCATCTATTAAACATCAAACAGTTTACATTTTCAAGTTCATAAATGGAGTTCCATGAATTCAATAGGTTTAACAAGATAGTTCCTTTATTTTAACATTTTAAAACATGCGTCACGTCCAACAATTTTCTTTTCAATTAGATAAAACCTTAGTATTTATATGATAGGATTCACATTTTAATTTTTACAAATAATATTATGATTTACTCATTTCATAGGACATAACATTAAATAATTTTATTATTTAGTAAAAATTTCACACTAGAACTACCCATCATTAATTAGGAAATAGGGTTTACTCGTCAGAATTACAATGTTTTAAGTATTGGTTTGATAAGATTCTATCCACAATATAAAAGGGAAAATTCTTTGTAGTTTTATTACAAACATTTTATTTAACCAAGGCCATAATTTAACTATTTATTTATATCTTCCCATACATCAAGAAATCATCCAAGGAATTGGCCATGTATAATGATATCATTGTACTATAGGGTAAAACACTATATGACATGATGCCTAAACTTTAAGTTACCAACCCCCTCTTTCCACCAACATCAAGTCAAAATCATAGGTAGATACAAATCCTATAATATAATAACATGGAAAAAATAAATCATAAACTAACATGATCTGAAAGAAATATAAATCATATAACTCATACTAGAAACATCTAAATCATATAAGTCTAGCATGGTGCATGTAATATAAAACCTTATGTTCTGATAATGATGCATTATTTATGCATTAACCCTAATAATAAAAGCATGGGAAATAAAATACAATAAATAAAAACCAAAAAAATCACAATAAACACCACTTGTGTCATATGAGATTGAATAAAATATATGTAAACCTTGCGAACTATTACCCCATCCATGGAAACATGAATGTTACCTCATATGTGGGCTGAAAACTACCAGGCATGAGATCATTACCAATACCTAACACATTATTAGTCTTTTTTATATCATAATAAAAAATCCATGATACCACCTTGTAATATACCACCACCATGGAATATAGATTTGTTCCTGGACTACTGAAATGATACCCTACCTTAAATACACTTTCTTGTATTCTGTATTGTTATGAATAACAGTGAGGCTCAAAATTGATACTTTTGGGAGACTATAAAATTTTGTCAGATTTCCAATAATTGTCGAAATAAAACAAAAATAAATTTCTATCTTGTATAAGATCACAATAGTTATAATCACTGACAAATTAATTAAAAATAAAAACCAATATTCATGACTGATGAAATACACTACATGAAATAGTTGATCCCTCATGGTTGGATAAGATATATATAATAGATACACGAAAAATAAATATAGACTAATCTCATCCAAACTAGTCTAAACAACTAGCCTGATTCCATCACCCAACTCTACTCCTAGCTTTCCAAACAAAACCAAGAGCATTTCACACTTCCCAAGGACAAACTTGTCCCCTATAAATAGTAATTTATTCTCGAATACCCAATGAAACCCCAAGAAGGGATTGATTATAACTTAGTGATCCACCACCAATGGTGTCCCTTAAATAACTAGTCTTAAAATGGGTGAATGTAGTAATTCTCAACGAAATAGTTTCAATTGTAGTAGTTAAATAATTTAATTCTTTATGTATAAAAAAATGAAACTAGTAGGGCTGTATTCACCAATTTAATGGTACATAGCTAATCTTCCCAATGTCGGGGTGTAAATTATCATGTTGAAAAGATGGTGCAAACCATATCTTGACCAATGATAATATACCCATTCCCGGGGGCCCAACATCCACTTAAGGGGTCATGTTAACACCAGTCTTAACCATAGTTTTAGTATCCACCATGGTTCCATGATAACCTCGGGTTAAAACATTATTCCCTAGAGTCCACCCAAGGGTTGTCTTCACCACAAGTTTAGTCAATATTACCAAATGCATTAACATAGTTTACAACACATTCGAAAAGTAACAAAAATTAACCATTAAAAATTAAAACAATAAAACAACTAATTAACACAAACCAGTATCAATTAATTTCACATTAATAAGAAACGATATATATATATATATATAATTATATAACATAATATTAAGTAATTTAAAATCATTTACAATCATGCATAATAAGTCCAAAATTCATTTTAATAAATTGTATCGACCTTTATCATTTAGAAATTTCCATCCCAAGATGTATGTCAAAAATTTCCATTTTAATTCTTCCATTCCCAACTAATTCTATTGCCATTATTTACTATTCAAATTTTAACATTTAATTAGGTCTAAAAAGAGATAATTCTAACCATATTAGTCTTGGTTTGTGAAATAATAATTCCCAACCATTTATTCAAATCATTATTTCACATTCAACCATTTTAAATAGCTAACCATTTTGATTAATGTAAACTATTTTAGACCAAAAAATAATCTAGGGGACAAAAAAAATCATGTTATATATTTAATATTACTAAAAAATATTTACCAACCATATGATGATTTAAATTTCATGAAATTGTTACGGTTCATCACTTGGAATTACTACTTAACTAGGGTCCAAGATGCATTTTAAAGGGGTATTTAAATAGAAAAAAAGTCTACAAAAATTAAATTCAATTTAGACCAATGCATTGGAAATACAAAAAGGTTATACTAAATACACACATAGAAAAGATATGTGTAATACTATTTATTGAAGCGTATCACCTATCTTAGGACTAGAGAAGTCAAAATTCTATAAATGGGCCTTTGATTCATCTTGAAATGAATAAAACCAAAGAAACATAGAAAGTTTCTAAAAATAGGGCTCAAAAGATAAAACAAGACATAACTCTAATGGTCCTAATAAAGGATGAGGAAAAAGATAATTTGATGGCCCAAATCAATTATATCCTTTATTTTTCACAAAGATATGCTCAAATGGACCACAAAAAGAGAGGTTCCCCATGGAACTATGAGGAGGAAGGGGTACCCAAAGGAGGTCGAATCTGGAAAAACCATCCAACCCCCAAAATTAAAGGGAGAGGGTTATAAATGGGTAAAATACCATTTCACCCCATTTTATAACACCCTTATCAGATCTCATTTGAAATTTTATGGCCTTATAACCATAAGAATTTAAGCCCTATCCACCTATAAAACCCTCTATACATTCACCTGAACCATTAGACCCTTTTTAGAACCACATTTAATATACAAAAGGATATTATTATTGTCTCTAAACCTTAGAATTTGAGTTTGAATAATTATTGGAAAATTTACAAATCTCCCCTTCCAAGTGTTCATGTCACTTAAAAGTAATTTTTAATTTTGTTACTATTAATTTTTTAAACAATTTATATATATATATATTTTATTTCCTTTAAAAATAAATTTCATCAAACATTTAATGTATATTTATTTTTATTTTATAAAAAATTCACTATTGTTCTTCCAATGTATTTTTACTCACTGTCAAAATCCTTTCATGTTTTTATGATTTATAGAGGATATGAACTAATGATAAAATCAAGCCTTTTTCCTGAAATTTATTATGATCTTGTCTATTTAACATTTTCATGGAAAAAAATTATTTCTCGTGAGGTAATAAACTTTTCCTAGAATTATGAATGTTTTTATGACCATATGGCACACATATATAAGGCTTTTCATTATATGATTGGTGGGACCATAATCATATATAAATCCAGTGAATTGGGTAAAGATTTATATCTCATGATATGATCTATTATGGATTGGGGAATCAACCCAATAACCTATGTTTATTATAGTGGGGATTGAATGCGATCAACCATATTAGAGTACGTTGTTCACCATGTGATGATTGTTATAATAGTGATCCTTGATAAAAGTAATGATTTATATGATTATTTTTATTCCTAATTTTTATATTTTAAAACATTTATTTATTATGTTTTAATGAATTGTGATATTTATATCATCATTCCACATTCATATGCCTCATTTAACATGATATATTTAAATCTATATATCATGATTCATGATTTATGATCTATGCTTTATCGGGTTAAATTTCCTTGTGTCATATTCATGGACCATATTTATGTTATCATACCAATATGTTCATATTAGTCTCACTTATAATTTTTGATTGATATATATTATGTTCAACCCTTACTAATCATATGAGATCACCATTTCTTGTGTTTTTCTTCCATAGGCAATGAAGATGAGTGCTAAATAAGATATGTTTATAAAGGTATCGTGTAAAAATAATATTTGTGGGATATATTGAATAATGATTATAAAATAATTTTCCTATGTATCTAATATAAAATGCGGATAAATATATAGGATTTGTAGTGTGATTTATTATGAGTTTTAGTGAATATTCATGTAAAATGATGTAACGTTTATGTATATTGTAGTTAAATCTTCTCAAGAATAGCATGTAAACATATGTTGTGATGTCATTTGACTTTAAAAACATGTCATCAGTGATTATATATCAAATGAATTGAGTCATTCATCCATATCTACACTTATTTCATGGTTATCTTAATCAATGATATTTTGGTATAATTTTAGTCACTAGAATACCATTCTATTCCTTTAGATATTATATTGTGTACAGTAAGAGAGACTCTTATTAATGCCAGGGTCTTTAATTTTTATATTTTTATTAGTGATATTGGGATTTTAATATATAAAGTCATCATATAGATAATCCCTGAGAAGGTTAAGGCCATGATTTATTAGAAGTAGACCAAAATTTCCTTTGAAATATGTACTTTATTAGGTTTGGAAAGTTACTATCATGGATTCATAAAGAAATTATCTAGGTTGGAAGTCCTAATGCTGGATTTTATTAATATGTGGTTGATGTTTTAGTGGTTGAATTTTTATGAATGATCCTTTTAGGAGCTAAAAGGTAAAATGAAATCCATGATAATTCTGGACTTACCGAATATATTTAAGTAGTTAATATTGTATTATGATTCATTAAAATATGATACATGGGTAGTTATGATACAATATGTGTGATTGGTCATTGGATGGTCCATGAAGATGAGTCCACATGTGTATAAATACTCAACACAAGATCTAGAGTTAGTCACAGTTTTGAACATGTTGAAATATTGGCATCACAGCCTATTAGGTAAGAGGTTTGTGGTATATATATACAATAAGGGTTGGTAGAAAAAATAATCATAACATTAATTGAGTCTTTTATAGAAGTGGTGGGTTGAGTATCTAATGTTTTTCAAATTCAGGATTCCAAATACCCTTAAAAATTAATGTCATTGTTGATGCACTAAGTAGGAAGACTAAATGTCAAAAGCTATAAGAGGCTAGTACTGTTTATCAGTTTATGAGCCTATTTTTTGAGATACAACATGATTTATATGAGTATCACACCAAGTTTTTTCTCACTACCTTGATCATTACCTCCACTTTTATTCAAAGTGTGAAGGATAGTGTGTTGTCTTACATTGAAGTTTTGTGATGAGGATCATATAGAGTGAGGAGACACCACCTAAATAGTCCATGGATGATAATAAGATCCTTTATATATGAGTATAAGTTGTTTTCCTAATAAGAATGTGTGAATATCTAATATAGGATTCATATGCCCCAATATTTTTTCTTCTCTTGGGGCATCCCAAAATGTTCCAAAAAATCCATAGGTTGTATTAGTGGTACGAGATAAAGAAGGACATAGGATGATTCATTTCAAAATGCTTCACTTATCAGTGGGTAATGTAACGACCCAAAGATTCATTAATGTAAATCCCTCTTGATTGAATTAAATGTCTCTTTATGTTTATAGAAAATTTCAAATTATTTGGTTTTATGTTAAGAATTTTCATTGTTGCTAATATTTTCGTTGAATTGTGATCACATGATTAGTATAAATATAGGACTTTAACAAATCCAATTTACTTAGAAAAAATAAGCGATAACCTCATCCAGTAGAATTTCTCCATACGAAGCCCATTTGGCGGAGCTCGAAAAAGAGGTGGCGTCCTTGGGATTCAATCTTGACCAATCCCAAGTTGAGCTTCATCATGTCAACCTCGAACGAGACCGTCTACGGGAGAAGTGAAAGTTGATAGAATTACCACTTGAGCGATGTTATCCGAGCCACCCCAAGATTCCGTCACCATCACACACCTTACCCTTAGGTCTTATGCGGTTTTTAAGGGGTTATAAAACAAACCTCTAGTACTATGTTCATTTATATTATTTTTGTATATAATAATTAATATACCTCCTTTTCATTTTTGATACATTGTAAATAGTTTTTAAAGTAAAAATAGGGTTTTTAGTTATTATTTAATTAAGAATTATATTTTATTAAATTAAGGTATTATTGAATTACATAATATTTTAATAAAATATTAGTATTATTATTAAATTAATTTTTATCAAATATAAATGATATTATAATTTTATGAATGCAATTACAATTTTTATTAAGGTTTAAAAGCCATTTCTGTCAAAACCTGTGAATTTTTGATAAATGTCGGTTTTTATTTTAAAAGTGAGGATTAAAATATTTATAAAATTATTTAGATAAAATAAATTTTATTTTTTGAATCAGGACGTTGAAATAATCTAACAGTGAATTTTTCATAATTTTCTGAGACAGTCAAATTTTTGGGTAAAAATTAAATACCGTTTAAATATATAATGTCATTTATGACATCATAATGACCCAATAATGATGTAATAAAATACTATAACCTATATGTTCAGACAATATATGTTTTACCCTTAAAATAATGTGATTTTGGGTTTGTTTGACCTACTTTTCAAAGCATTACCGGACCCCTCAAGACTTATTAAACATCTTGTCTTTTAAAATTATTTTCCATGGGAGTGTGACTCACCTCCACATAAGAAACCTCATTATTTTAAGAATTTCAGACTTTGGACTTATAAAATACTATTTTCCTATTCCCTTTTCCAAAAACCATGGGCAAAAACTCTGGGATGGTTTGTGGTTTGGATTTATTTAATATAAGGGGTCCCAAACCTAAATAATAATGAATTCCCTCACCTTTCCTATATAAACCCACCCAATATCCCACTTCCTCCTCACTCAAAACCTTTGGAGTTCGTCCAACCTCTGTCCTAATCTCTCTATAATCCTCCCAAGGTTCCCCAAGCTCTGAAAAAGCCTCTCACAAGCCTCTCTCTAGCCTTTGGAAGCACACTTCCATGTAAGGATTTTTTTCTTCCTTTCTCTTTTTTATCCAATTTTCTTTAAGTTGTTTTTCCCTTTTAATTTCAATTATAAATGTTCAGGTATGGGTTTTCACCTCCCTAATACTTACCTATTTATGTTTGAATGATGCGAGACCACTTTCCCTCTCATTAAATGCCTCCCATGTACACCCATTACTATGCCGAAATTCCGAAAAGAACTTCTCTCTCCTCATTTACATTCAAGAAATACTTTTGTATAATGAATCTAAATTCCATTAAAATTGTTGGGACATGTATATATATTAACTAATTACTTTCAATTACATTTAAATATGATTATGAACCCCTTTCTCTCTCATCAACTGTTTTTATGAATTCTTATGTCATGCCGTTATGCTGCCGAAATCGCACCGATTTTTTAAGCCAATGTCATTGTGTAGTGAATACCATGCCAATTAATCCAACAAGTGTATTCAACTTTATTCACATTTACATAGTGATTATAATGTTTCATGTATGAATTACACATTCCTTTATCTTGGAATAAATGATTATGTTTTATGAATCCATGTTTTATGATCCATGTGGCACACTTATGCATGAAATGAAATGTTTAAGGAGGGTGGACCCTTATAGCACTCCAATGAATTGGGTAAATTATAGTATCATGATACATCATGTGCAATGAGTTTTGACTCATGAAAATTCAAGTGCAAAGAGGGTTTACTTATGCTTCATTTGCAATGAGGATTTACTCATGCTCTATGTGCAATGACCCTTGGCTCATGCTAATTCAATGTTAAGTGTTGTTGCCACATTTCCATGTTATGATTATCATACTTTATCATGACTTTATGTTCATGTTTCTTTTGTTCTCTATTGATATGCCTAATGCCTAACATGTATTTTACTCCTCATGTTATTACATGTTTATTCCCTTACTAGGCTTTATAGATCACCCTTTTCTTATTCATGTTCTCAGGTTATCCCATGCAATGTTAAGTATGAGTGAATGTAGTGGTCATGTAAAGGAAGATTTCAATAAAGATGTTGTATTTCATGTTTCAAGTTTTTATATAATGATTTTGAGCCCTAAGGATACTAAAACTCTCGATCTTCTTTGTTGTATCAAGTGAAGTTTTATGTAATAAATCATGTTTATGTTTGTAATAAAAGCAGGGTTGTCATAGTTGGTATCAGAGGATTGGTTTAGTTATTTTCGGGATTAGTATTAGAAAACCCTAGTAAAGCCTTAGAGACAAGACTAAGTATATTAAAAACACCCCTAAGTTTTGGTAAGTACTTATTAAGTGGTTTATCAAGTAAATACATCCCTGTATGGATATGAACAGGTAGAGGCAGCTCTAGCACAGATGTATCCTATGGGTAAAACCCGAAAACACCGCTTAGATCTAGGCTCGAACGGGAACTGGTGCATGACAACAAGCCTTGCTGCACTCTTGGTTACGACACTCCTGGGGGATATGTTTTGATAAATTCACAATCTTAGTATGAACACTTATTAAGGGAATTAAAAAAATGCCCCTAAGAATATATGTTAGAAAGTAGATCATGAAAAGAATAGATTGAAGCCTATAGACTCATGAGTTAATGAAATAAAAGTTTATTTATAATTCATCAACTTTTGTCATTGGATTACCCTTTTTTTGTTAACCCTAAAATTCCTTTTATTCCAGCGAATGGCCAGTAATAGGAGGACTTGGGCTAACAACTGTTGTGAAGATTAGTGTGATGACTGTACTAATGAGATTCCCAATCCAATGGAAGCGGGAATCGAGAAATTTTTCACTCTTCTCTCTCAGCTAACTCAAGTTTTGATTATAAACACGGGTCAAGATGAACGTTCAACCCCCCCCCCCCCAAGAAAGAATAAGTCTCTATCGAGAGCTTCATGAGACAAAGGCCTCCTACTTTTAGTGGATCATCCGATCCCACGATCGCTGAACAATGGATCAACTCCATTGAAAAGATCTTCTCTATACTTCAATGTTCTGAACAAGAGAAGGTTCTCCTAGTGGATTATCATATAGAGGGTGAATCTGATCAATGGTGGACGTTGATAAAAAATACGAATCCTGTGGAGAATATTAAGGCGTTGGAATGGAAGGATTTTCGGAAGATGTTTTTCGATAAATATTTTCCCCGCACCCTCTTGCTTAAGATGGAAAAGAACTTCCTTTCCCTAAAGAAAAAAGATGAAGAATCTATTGGAGTGTATGAGGAAAACTTCACAAGGCTTGCACGATACACTTATGGCATTGCCATTACCCCAGAATGCATAGTTGACCGTTTCTTTGGTGGGTTGAAGCCTAGCCTACGTAAAGTATTAGCAATCTGTGACTTCAAAAACTATGAGGAAATTGTTCGATGTGCCCTCAAGGTTGAAATGGAGGTCAGAGAATCACAAGGGTATCATGGGTATAAGAAGTGTAAGGTGGACTTCAACGCTAGTGGTCCGATAGTTAAATCCAACGGTGCTAAGAAGATCCAGCACCCCACTTGCCAAAAGCGTGGAAAGAAGAACCCTAGAAATTTCCTCAAGGTGAAGAGGAAATGCTTTAGGTGTGGAAGAGAAGGGAACCTAGCTGTTAACTATCGGCAAGAAAGACCCACGACTACAATAGAGGAGAGTAATGCTCTGTTCGAACCTCAACGAGTTGTTCATTACTACAAATGCAAATAACCAGGGCATCATGAAAATCAGTGCCCAAATCCAATAGTTTTCAGAGGCAACCAACAACCTCTAAGGCAGTAAGGAAGATCTTTTTCCATCACTTCTGCCGAAGTGAACCCCGACAATGAAGTGGTGATATGTATGCTAGTTATTCATTCAATAATAGTGAACATACTTTTTGATTCAGGTTCTACGCATTTTTTTATATCTCGAATGATTAGTAGAACAATCCCAGCTCCACCACAATTCATGGAAGTCAAGATGTCAGTGAGTATGGGAAATGGGGCAATCATTTCATTCCATGAATATAAGTCCTCCCATGTTATAATCTATGGATTGAATTTTCCAGCGAACCTCATCATACTCCCTCTGGTGGAATTTGATGCAATTCTTGCCATGGATTGGCTTTCCTTATATAGAGCCAACATAAATTGTTGGGAGGGGGAAATCACACTCCATATGGAGAATCGACCCTCGATTATTTACAACTGTAAGGAGGAAGATGAATCTCCTTTAGCTCCATCATCTCAAGAATGGATATTACTGCCCTATGAGCACGCGTATCTGGCTATGTTGATTGAGTCCATGGAAGAACACATCCTTGAAGAAATGCCTATTACGAGGGAATTCGCGGAAGTTTTTCCTGAGGAACTTCCTGGTCTTCCTCTTAGAAGTGATGTTAAATTCTCAATTTATCTTATACCCAGGGCATTACCAATATCCAAGAATCTATATAGAATAGATGTTTTAGAGATTGAAGAGCTAAAGAAAGAACTACAGGATAATCTGGATAAAGGGTTTATATGCCCAAGTGCTTCACCATAGGGTGCACCAGTCCTCTTCATCAAGAAGAAGGATGGGTCAATGCACCTTTGCATCAATTATCGTGAGCTCAAAAAAATCACGATAAAGAACAAGTATCCTCTCCCATGAATTGATGACTTTTTAGATCAGCTGTGTGGAGCACAATACTTCTCTAAGGTGGACTTGCGGTCCAGATATTATCAAGTAAGAGTTAAGAAGGAAGATATCCCCAATACTTCTTTTCGCACAAGATATGGGCGCTATGAATTCATTGTAATGCCTTTCAGACTGACTAATTCTCCAGCAATCTTCATGAACTTAATGAATAGAGTCTTTAGAGATTACCTCGAAAAATTTGGGGCTGTCTTTATAGATGATATTCTAATATACTCCAAAACCAAGGAGGATCATGAAGAGCATTTAAGAACTTTACTAAAGACTTTGCGCAAGGAGAAGCTCTATGAAAAGTACAAAAAGTGTGAGTTCTAGTTGACGGAGGTCTCATTCTTGGGCCATATCATCATAAGCAATGGGATATATATGGATCCCTTCAAAACAGATGCAATTGAGGGATGTCTATGGCCAACATTGGTAACGGATATCCCTAGCTTCTTGGGGTTAGCTAGATATTATCGACGATTTGTGAGGAATTTCTCATGATTGTCCAACCGTCTTACCAAGCTAACTTAGAAGGGAGTTATGTTTTCTTGGTGTGATGAATGCGAAGAAAGATTCAAGGAGTTGAAAAGGAGGCTTATCACTGCGCCTGTGCTCACTTTACCCACAAGTGGGGAACTTTTTGTGGCATTCAGTGATGCTTCAAAGAAGGTCTTAGGATGTGTGATGATGTAGAATGATAAAGTGATATCCTATGCCTCAAGGCAGCTGAAAATCCATGAGTGAAACTATCCAACGCATGACCTGGAGTTAGCGGCAGTGATCTTTGCCTTGAAAATCTGGGAACATTATCTCTATGGGGAGAAATGTGAGATATATACTGACCACAAGAGTCTTAAATATATATTCACATAGAAGAGATTAATATGTGCCAGAGAAGATGGATAGAGCTCATCAAAGATTATGAATTTTCAATACATTACCACCATGGGAAAGCGAACAAGGTGGCAGATGCCCTAAGTAGAAAGGACCCAGTGATTCGATCAATGATGAGAATAGAGAAGGATCCAATCTTCTTAGAGTTGATGAAGATGGACATAGGAATCATAAAGAAGGGAACATCATAAATCCTTTCACAAATGGTTGCTCAACCATCTCTTTTGGAAAAGTTAAAGGATGCTCAAAAGGATGATGTGGGAATTTAGGAAAAAGTGGAAGCTATCAAAAAAGAGAAATCCTCTGAGTTTAATGTTAATGAAGAAGAAATTGTGCGATTTGGGAAAAGACTATGTGTTCCATAGAGTCCAGAGATGAAGAATGATCTTTTGGATGATGCACATAGTTCAAATTTCTCTATTCACCCAGGGAGTACAATGATGTATCAAGATCTCCAAGAAAACATTTGGTGGGATAATATGAATAAGGAGATCACTGAATATACATCAATGTGCCTAGTGTGCTAAAAACTGAAGGCAGAGAGTAAGAAGTCTAAGGGGATGATGCAACCATTGCCCATACCAGAATGGAAATGGGAGAACATCACCATGGACTTTGTCACCGGACTTCCGAGGACATCTAAAGGAAGCAATGTGGTCTTGGTTGTGGTGGATCATCTTACAAAGTCTGCACACTTCATTATATTCGGGAGGATTTCTCTATGGACCAACTGGCACGGATATATATCAGGGCAGTAGAAAGGTTGCAAGGTGTACCACTATCTATTGTGTCTGACCGAGATCCAAGATTCACCTCTAAGTTTTAGAAGAGTCTTCAACATGCTCTGAATACTGAACTGAATTTCAGTATGGCCTATCATCCTCAAACGGATGGAAAATCCGAGCAGACTATCCAAAAACTTGAGGACATGTTGATAGCATGCTCAATGGACTTTAAAGGAGGATGAGATCAATATCTTCCACTGGTTGAATTCTCCTACAACAATAGTTTCCACTCAAGAAACCAAATGGAACCATATGAAGCCCTGTATGGGAAAAGGTGTAGAACACTGGCATGTTAGGATGAGGTCAATGAACGTAAGCTTCTTGGACCAGAAATGGTCGGAAAAATGGTGGAGAAGGTGAAAACCATTCAGAAGCATATCAAGGAAGCCCAGAGTCGACAGAAGAGTTATGCAGATAACCGTCGATGAGACCTTGAGTTTAAAGTTGGAGAGGTTTTTTTCTACGCATATCTCCGTGGAAGAAGGGCATGAGGTTTGGAAATAAAGGGAAGTTAAGTCCAAGGTACATCGTCCCCTTAGATATTCTTGATCATGTCGGGGCTATGGCCTATCGACTAGCACTTCCACATACCATGGCCAAACTACATGATGTATTTCATGTATCCCTCTTAATGAAGTACATACTAGACCCTTCACATGTACTCTCATCTGAGGTGGTACAAATAGAAGATGATCTTTCTTATGAGGATAAACTAGTGACGATCTTAGATCTTAGAGAAAAAGTTCTAAGAAATAAGACAATGCCCCTCGTCAAGGGGTTGTGGAGAATCCACAATTTTGAAGAAGCGACTTGGGAATCAGAGGAAATGATAAAGCTGAGCTACCCACATCTGTTTTAGTATAGGAAAAGGAAAATTTTGAGGGAGAAATTTCTTAATGGGGGAATATTGTAACGACCCAAAGTTTAATTAATGGAAATCCCTCTTGATCGAATTAAATGCCTCTTTATGTTTATATAAAATTTCATCTTCTTTGATTTTATGTTTTTAATTTTGACCGTTTCTAATATAGCTGTTGAATAATGATCACATGATTATTATAAATATAGGACATTAACAAATCCAATTTACTAAGACAAAAGAAGCAATGGCCTTATACAGTAGAATTGCTTCACACGCATCCCATTTGTTGGAGCTCGTAAAAGAGGTGGCGTCCTTGGGCTTCGCTCTTGACCAATCCCAATCTAAGCTTCATCATTTCAAGCTTGAACGAGACCATCTACTGGAGAATTGGAAGTTGATAGAAATTACCACTCGAGCGATGTTATCCGAGCCACCCCAAGAGTCTGTCACCATCACACACCTTACCCTTAGGTATTATGCGGCTGTTTTAAGGGGTTATGTAACAAATCTCTAGTACAATGTTCGTGTATATTATTTTTGTATATAATAATGAATATACCACCTTGTCATTTTTGATACATTGTAAATAGTTTTTAAAGTACAAATAGTGTTTTTAGTTATTATTTAATTGAGAATTATATTTTATTAAATTAAGGGATTTTTGAATTAAATAATATTTTAATAAAATAATAATATTATTATTAAATTAATTTTTATTAAATATAAATGATCTTATAATTTTATGAAAACAATTATAATTTTTATTATGTTTTGAAAGCCATTTCTGTCAAAACCCGTGAATTTTCGATAAATGTTGGTTTTTATTTAAAAAGTGAAAATTAGAATATTTAGAAAATTATTTAGATAAAATAAATGTTATTTCTGGAATCAGGACATCAAATTTATCCAATGGTGAATTTTTCAAAATTTCTTGAGACAGACAAATTTTTGGGTAAAAATTAAATACCGTTTAAATATATAATGTGTTTTATGACATCATAATGATCCAATAATGATGTAATAAAATACTATAAGCTTTATGTTTGGCCAATATATGTTTTACCATTAAAATAATGTGATTATGGGTTTGTTTGACCTACTTTTCAAAGCATTAATGGACCCCTCAAGACTTATTAAACATCTTGTATTTTTAAATTATTTTCCATGGGAGTGTGACCCACCTCCACATAAGAAACCTCATTATTTTAAGATGTTCGGACTTTGGCCTTATAAAATATTTTTTTCCTCTTCCATTTTCCAAAAAACATTGGCAAAAACCATGGTATGATTTTTGGTTTGGATTAATTTAATATAAGGGGTCCCAAACCTAAATAATAAATAATTCCCTCGCCTTTTCTATATAAACCCACCCAAGATCCCACTTCATCGGCACTCAAAACCTTTGGAGTTCGTCCAAACTCTTCCATACACTCTATATAATCCTCCCAAGGTGCCCCAAGATCCCTTTAAGCCTCTCACAAGCCTCTCTCTATCCTTTGGAAGCACACTTCCATGTAAGGGTTTTTTCTTCCTTTATCTTTTTTGTCGAATCTTGTTTAAGTTGTTTTTCCCTTTTAATTTAAATTTTGAATATTGGGTTATGGTTTCTCACCTCCCACATACTTCCCTATTTATGTTTTAATGATGGGAGACCCCTTCTTCTCTCATTAAATGGCTCCCATGTACACCCGTTACTATGCCAAAATTCTGAAAGGAACTTCCCTCTCCTAATTTACATTGAAGCAATACTTTTGTATCATAAATCTAAATTCCATTACAATTTTTGGGAAATGTATCTATATTAACTCCATACTATCCATTACATATAAATATGATGAGTAATCCCTTTCACTCTCATCAACAGTTTTTATGAATTCTTATGTCACGCCGTTACACTATCGAAATCGCACAGATTTTCTAAGCCAATGCCATTGTGTAGTGAATATCATGCTCATTTCTTTGTCAAGGGTATTCACCATTATGCACATTTACTTATTGATTATAATTTTTCAGGTATGAATTCCACATTACATTATCATGGAATAAATTATTATGTTTTATAAATCCATGCTTTATGATCCTTGTGCCACACTTATGCTTGAAATTAAATGTTTAAGAAGGGTGCGCCCTTCTAGCACCCCAATGCATTGGGTAAAGTATAGTATCATGATACATCATGTGCAATGAGTGTTTAATCATGCTAATTCAAGTGTAATTAGGGTTTACTCTTGCTTCATGTGCAATGTAGATTTACTCATGCTCTATGTGCAATGAGCCTTGGCTCATGCTAATTCCATGTTCAGTGTTGTTGCCACACTTCCATGTTATGATTATCATGCTTTATCATGCCTTTATGTTCATGTTTCTATTGTGATCTATTGATATTCCTAATGTCTAACATATATTTTACTCCTCATTTTATTCCATGTGTATTCCCTTACTGGGCTTTATATCTCACCCTTTTCTTATACATGTCCTCAGGTTATCCCATGCAATGCTAAGTACGAGGGAATGCAGTGGTCATGTAATGGAAGTTTTCAATAAAGATGTTGTATTTCATGTTTCAAGTTTTTATGTAATGATCCTAAGCCCCAAAGACACTAAACATCTCGATCTTCATTGTTGTATCAAGTGATGTTTTATGTAATAAATCATGTTTATGTTTGTAATAAAACCATGGTTGTCATAGGTAAAGGATGAGCATTAGTGATATGTAGGTCTTATTCAACCACTTATTATTTTTTATTATAAGTGGGATTATGTGAAAATGGGATTCATTATGGGATTTTCATGGAATTATTATGTCAATAAATTTTTATGGGTAATTTCATTCAAGTTGATTATAGTCATACATTTCTGACCAATATCAGAGATCAAGTTTATTAATGAGATAGTCATATTGAATATTTGATAAATATTGTGATTTCATGATGTTCCTAGTAGAATAAAATATAATAATAATTTATGTTTCATGTCAAGTTTCTGGTTGGGTCTGTAGAAGGCTCTTAAAAACATTTTCTCATTTGAGTAATGCATACAATCCTTAGATAGATGTGTTGTCTAAGTATACTATAAGGGTGTTAAAGGAGATGTTCTGAGCATGTGTCCTTGATTTATGTGGTTCATTGGAGAACCATAATATTATTAGGGATTTATCAAATAAAAATAGTTATAATGTTTTGATTCACATAACACATTTCTAGTAATTGTAAAAAAAGGTCATGTTGATAACATATATGTTGAATAGATAATGAAGAGAATTATTATTCTTAAATGATTCTTGTGTAGGAGACAACAAAAAAAATGTCCTCATCAAAAAATAATTGGTTATTTGTCATAGAAATAAGTGATTATATACCAATCAAAAACACCATTCTCTATAATTTTTGGTGGTATATTGGGAATTCCTATCAGGACACTAGCATATTGAAAAGTACGAGTATTTGAAACCTAATTTTACGGTGTCATTTGAGGTTATTAAGAAGATTAGTCTTTTGGATTACTAATTAGTGATTACTTTTATATAAAGTACCATTAATTAATTATTCTATGTATTTAAACAATAGATATACCATTAAACCCTTCTAATATGATTAGCATTAATGGTGTCATAGTAGAGGTCAATGCATATTTTTAGGAAAAATCAGTTTCTATCATGTATTAGAGAAATAAGATTCATTGATGGAGGATAGTACCTTTGGTGAACATGTAGTGGTAGACTATTAATATCTTGGAGGATATTTGGGAACAAGAGACTGATATATGGGCATAATGACCAGAGATTTTTACTAGTGGTGCATCGTGGGGACAATATACCTCAGGATGAGGAAATTGTAACATCCCATTTATTTTCAGTTATAAATTAAATTTTAATTTGCATCAAACCTCATATATTTTGGTTTTTCTTTTAATTTTTTAGGAGTTGGTGGGGTCACAAGTATCATTTTTTTGGGGAAACCCTAGTTACAATTGTTTTGAATGATGACAGAATCCACCAAGTATGGAATGGTCTGGTAGCGAGTACCTTGGGGTAGGTGGAGTGTGTAGTTATGTGAGAGGAACCAAGTAATTCGTACCCTTGAGAAAGGTATAAAGAATTAAATCAGGTACCTGGTGGAGGATGAAAGGTTACTTAGTGGGTTTCTATAATTTATATATTTTAAAATTTTAAATTAAATAATTAAGTTATAAAAAAAGATGTTAAATGAGAACTCATTCTCATTTCCTCCCTCAAAAGCATGAACTATCCTCTCCTATTTCTTATATTTCTCTTCTTCAAGTGGGATCCTCTCAATTATTAGCTCAATATTTATGTTATATATCCCATGTATTCTTTTTGGGTAATTTTATTCCTCTTAATCTGTCTATTTTAATTTTCTTTCTCTATTTTATCATTACTCATTGGTAACACCTAATTTCAAATCTTATTCTAGGTTTCATGATTTTTATGGATTAAGTCCAAATTAGTTGGTGATATATGACATGTGATACCCTATCAAGGTAGGTGATACCTAGATATCCCATTGGATTTTTAATATTTATGTTGTATAAAATTTAGGTAGAATTAACCATGCACACCTTCCATAAAATCATTTTGAAATCATTTCCTAGTTTTCAAAGGAATGATTGAGACTAGATATAGTTATGAATGAATCCTTATAAGATACATATAAAAAAAGTCCCCAATGAATATCAAATATATTTAAAGTGTTATAAAAATATGAATTATGTCCAATGATGGGTGTATATGTTTATAATGTGTGGCCTTAAGAGCTTTTAAGACATCCTATAACACTCTACTTGGGAGAGTTTAGTCTTTAGACTAATGTGAATAGTGATTAATCATTCACCCTGAAACACTATGAGCTTTTATGAATTATTTATTTTCAAATAAGTTAAATTTTATTGATAAAAATAATTACAATCAATACTAATTTAATCTTTCATTACACACAACACTAGGTTATCTTATGTTACACTCAAAATGGTGTTCTAACAAAACTATGTTATATATATATAATTAATATTATTATTAAAACATGACAGATATAACCAAATTATTGAACATAGAGATATCAATCTTAATAGATAATTTTAAAATATTAATTATATTATATTTATAAAAATATTTTTTAAAAAAATTGCATAAATTTGTTGATAGTCTTTATATGTTTTGAATATATTATTTTCTAAAAAAATGTTTTTATTATTTGTTGGGTCCAATAATAAAATTAATTTTTTAATATTAATAAATATTAAATTGATTAATTTTAAATCATTTTTTAAATCATCATTTCAAAATTATAATTGAGTGAATATTTGGGATTTTCCTGAAAAGTTAAATTTTTTGATGAATTTTGAAAAATACTAAATTTTAATTGAAAACTACCTTTTTTAATTTATTTATAAAATAAATTTATATTTTATGTTGTTTTAAATGTAAAATTAGTTCAATTATACATCAATTAATCCAATTTTGTTCATTACAATCAATTTCATATTGAATTTCAATAAAAAAACATCATAAATATTTGAACATTTTCTTTTTAAAAACCCTCTTTCTCATCGTATCTGGAAGATTAATTTTAAATTAATTTTTACCAAATATTTGAATTTAAATTGTTAAAACTGAGTATATGTTTGGAATAGACAAAATTTATCTTATAAAATAAGGCAAAATTACAATTTTACCAAAATAAAATGTATAAATTGTAAAAATAATAAAAAAAGGAAAAAAACATTACCATGTTTAAGGTAAAAATTGATTTTCTGAGGGGTTAAACTTAAATGATAAGGGTTAGAGTTAGCTATAAACTTGTAAAAAAACATTTGTGGAAATATTTCAATCTTATTTTTTCTAATGTTTAAATTTTATCCATTTTGGACCCGTGTGGCATTTTAAAAATGTTGGTACCACCTTATTATTCATAAGAATTACATGTTTGCCACTCACCACACTTGTAAAATGAAACACATTCTCCTCTCCACATTATTAGGTCCAAGTTTAGTTTTTGTAGTATTTTTTTTGTAAATAGATGATATATAGTTGAACATGATAAATGGTGGAGTTTTGGTTTCCAAAAACACTCCATCGAACTGATGAGGAAGATACACTAGTCATAAAAAAATCAGGTGAAAAATAGAAAAGAAAATACAATGATTTGGACCCAGGACATTGGTATAATGAATCAAACTCATCCTATAAAAATGATTAAATGAATCTAATCCATCATAATGAGGTTTGGTGGGAAAGATATAATTTTATGGAAGACAAGGGAATTCATAGAACATTCCAATGTAAATTTAATGATTCTTTGATGATCATATATTTTTCTAAAATCATGAAGAATTCATTATACAAGTTAGTGTATTTGGAATAGAGAAGAATATGATGTGAAGTTTTTTGGATAATTATTATCCATTTGTGTTACACTAGACAAAAAGTTATGTAGATCATCATTATGTGAATCATCAACATGACAATAACATAAGGCTAAATGATTGATCCTTCTGAAGTAAATAAGTCACTACCGACACCAGTACATCAGACATGGTATGATACTAATTAATTATAATGGATTTTGACACCAATTAATTTTATATATAGTTTTTATCCATAATACATTAGATACAGAGTTCTATTGGAGGCTGAATTGAGTTGTTATGTTATTGAGATCAACAAAACAGATAGGAATATAGACCAATAAACTAGATTAATATCAACAATGTATTTAACCATTGTCATCTAGTTGAATTGAATTTAGATTATGTATAGAGAAAAATAAAAAATTAATGACCGTTTCTCAAGAATTTTTGTAGAATGATTATACTATAACTAACAATGTTCCATCAGAGTGAAGTAGAGATAGATTTATTAGACAAATGCTAGAATTGATAAAGTCATCAGATGCAGAAAATCATTAGACACAAGATCATTAGTCTAAGAAAATTAAAAAAAGTATAAATACATTAAATATATTTTAAATATTTTCTTACTAAAAAAGTATTATAGAAGGAGGTTTTAAATGATTTATAATGTTATCAATGTTTTAACAATTATTTTTAAATTTCTATGGAGCATCTATATGAGAATAATTTCAATGATTAAAATAGTTCATCATAATGAGAAGTATTCAATTTTTTAGACATGTTCATACTCATGTAGAATCAGTATGAATAATTAGACTGAAGAATAATACTAAGGTAATGTTTGTAAACATAAAGAAGTATGAGGTTTATATAACAGTATTGAAGATTACAGAAGATCCCATAATTCTTGAGAAGAGTTTATGAAGTCAAATATGATACAATAAATTAATGTGAAATTTGGGATTTATGAATTTATTTATGTGGAAAGTGAAATTAGTTTTCCCACCATTTCCATTATTTGGTTCCTATAAAAGGATAACACATTACATTTTTATTAATAGAATATGAAAATTTCATGTGCGATGGAGCTCTGAAAATTGTGAGAGAGGTATTGATTTTCCAACCAAAGTTAATTTTTCATGTCGAGGATGAGGAAGTAACAGTAGAACAATTTCAATAAAGAGGGTCCATCAGAATTATTCCATTATGAGACCATTAGGGTGATTCCATTGGAGGTTCATTAGAGTGACATCCATTGAAGCAAGGTCTATTAGACATTGTTTAATCATATGAAGAAGTCTTGAGTTTATGATTGAGTTTATACTCAATTAAAATAGTATTAGAAACCAAATCAGAGTGAGGACAATCAGATAGAGACCATCAGAAAGAGTTTACCTAACTGAGGCTGATCGAACTTCCTTTTTCTGAGGAAGTTTTATAAATATAGTTTCTAGAATAAGTTTTTGGAAAAAAAAGTTCTTTCGATAACTATTGAAGTAATTAAAAATTTTAAACAAGTAAAGTCTGATTCAACATACTTATATAGAAAGTAAAGAACATATTGAAGTGAATCAAAAAAGAATAAAGAAATTAATGTTTGTAACTGTGGATATATACCAGTTATAGAAAATTATTGTTTGTTTTGTTGGGGTGTATAACCAACTGTGGAAAAGTATATACTGAAAAGGAAAATTCGGGGGGTATAACAAATTATAGCAGGAAAGTTACTTCTAGGATTATATAATCGTCTACAACTCATGCCTTTGTCTTCCTAAAAGAATATAGTGAAATAATCCTCGTTGGTGGGACTATCCAACATGGAAGGTAGTAGGTCCTTATAGAAAACCTTCTAAATATTTTTTTATTCAATCTATTTATATTTTCTCTATATATAAGGTATAGTTGAGAAGTTATATTTGACGGTATTATATGTTTAAAAAGTATTTCTGGTTAATAATGTTTGTTAAATATGTTAAGAAAATTTATTATAAAATAAAATAGAACAACTGATTCACCCCCTCTATGTTTTCTCAATCCTATTTGCGAAAAAAATTGGTATTAGATCTGGTTCCATCTAAAAGTTTTATCTCTATTAATAGAGAATATCAATTCTATAAACTATAATAGGATTCAACTTTTCAATAGTAATAATTATCATATATCAAAAAGATAAAATTCAACCATATCTTATTTATCTTCTGTATGATGTTTTGTAAGCTACTGAAGATGGATTCCCTCATCATATTGAAAATGATCCTCATACTTATTCTAATAAGAAAAATCTTGATAATAATGGAAGATCTAAAAATTATTTACCCTAATCAATAATTAAAAGTGAGTTTCTTATATTAAAGGGAGTTGGAAGTGTTAATGGAGTATGGGATAAGTGGATTAACATTTCTGAAGGCAATACAAATGTGAATAAGGAAAAATTACATCCTTGTAGAATGAAGTATGAAGATCTAAAAATGGTGAGTGTGAATATGATGGTGACTTCTTTATAAGGGGGAATTATATTGTTAATACCACAATAAGTATTGGTGAGAAGTTACAAGAATGAACTATTGTTGTATTCGTCATGATAATTTTGATTCCAATGTTTTATCTTAGGAAGAGAAGGATTCTAAAACTCTATCTTTGTATAATCTACACAGTAATCTTGTTACTTTTGAAATGAGAAGGGAGAAGGGTATGAAAAGTAATGAAAAGGTTGATCAAGAAATGTACTTTAAAAATCTGTTAAAAGGGAAAAAAGATAAACAAATTAAATAAGATTCAAGTTTTTTTATGTAGAGGAAGATGTTTAAGAATTCAATACAATTGTTTCTAACCATTCTAATAAATACTATAAGGGAAAATGGAAGATTTAAACCCACAAATGTTGGAATTATGATGGGAAATGATATTTTGCATACAGTTGTACTAGGAGGAAATTTAAAGAATATGATTCCAAGGATGATAATGATAAATATTGGAAACAAAAGTGTAATAAACATAAGGAAATATTTCCTAATGATAAAAAGAAAAAATTTTATCTAATCATAAGAAAGAATAATTATTTCTCACCCAATAATGAATATGATAATCAACTTAATTTCATATATCAAGTTATAAATGGAATTAATTCTTAAAAAAGTGATAACGGTAAAGATATTATAGAAATGGAGTTCATTATTAATAAAATTTGAAAAATAATGTTAGAAAAATACTAAACTCAAGAAAGAAATAAGAAAATTAGAGAAAGATGTTAAAATGATATCTTTGGAGAATGATGATTAGATGAAGAAATAAGAGAAAAATATCAATCTTATTAGATATAAGAATATGAATATTTATGATCATGAAATAAAACTAAAATGATACGAAAAAATATATACCAGCAATGAGAGCCTCAACAAGAAAGAATATACACTTTTTGAAGAAAAAAAGAAGAAAAATTTGAAGATAGATAAATATAAGAAATAGATAGATGTTATGAAAGTTAGTTCAGCTAAGAATGAATAAGAGTTTTTTAAAACATAATTAATGATTCTTATAAAAAAATGAGATAAGAATGATAAGATAAAACATCTCCAAGATAGTTAATATTTATGGTGAAACCTATAAATAATATGAAAATAAAGTTTAAAAAAGTTCAATGAGAGTACATCTTTTAGGGAGAAAGATAGGAAGTATTTAAGGAATTTCCCTCTTAAGAAAAGTGGTCCATGATTTGTTAAGAAAAAACAAAAACAAATTTATAAACAAGTTCACTATTAGTCCAAAGAATTATGATCCAGTGGTCATTGTGGGTTTTGTGGGGCTATGGGACACATGGATTATTCATACTTGTATAATATTTCTCTACCAAGAAACACATATTATTGGAGGGGATCTATGATGAGAAAGTAATATCAAATGTTTTAAAAATTATGTGGGCTTAAAAAAGGAAACTCAGAAGATGAAGGAAGAAGAGTATGTTAATAGATATGATAAAAATAAACATGCTAATATGGAAAATAAAAAATTCTTAGTTATCTAGGTATCACAATTTTCCATGGAAGGAAAGTTCAAAAATGAAATAATATAAACTAAAGAGAAGGGGAAGATTAGGGTTTATAAATTTGATAACAAAGCTGATAAAAAGATTACACTAGATGGTGATTTTAAATTCTAAAAAAGAGAGAATGATGTGAGCTAGAAGAATATGTTATTAAAAGTTATATGAATATCTTACCGAACTATAAGGAAAGATTGAAAAAGTTCTTACAAACTCTCTATATAAGAAATTCTACTAATGTTGAATATATGTTTACATCCGTATAAGAGTATTATGTAGAAGAAATGAAACTTGTTACATAATCTGATAATCTTGAACGGAAGGAAGAAAACCCATCAAATGAAAAGTCCAAGGAGAAAAAGAAAAATTAAAGGGTGAGAGAGGACTCTTAGACCAATTTTTTCTTCTAATCAACACTACAGTTCCTCATTATTCCCGAAATATTTTCATTTTTACTATCTTTCATGGAATTTAATGAGTTGAAATAAGAAATATGTATTGCGAGTCTATTAATTTTCTTATAAAAGAATGTAATGGGTTTATGTTAAATAATTTGTTAGGAATGTTGTATTTATAAACATGAAATTTCTGATATGTTTGTTGATATAGGTGCAGGTTATTTTTATCGTAAACAAATCCTTTCAAATTTTCTAAGAAATGATAATGTTAAAAGTAAGTGGAAAATGTATTACTTGAATTTTTTTATATGGACAACATAGATAACATTGATTATATACTATTTTTTTCTACAAATGGTTCTCTAATATGTACATAGAGGTGTTTAGTTAAAGTATATTTGTTAAGAATATAATTTGATACTTATGTTCTCCTGAAGAAGAGTTTCAATATTTTGAGATAAACAGGTCCATCCTTTTGAAATGGGTCAATTTTCAAATAATGTAGAAAACTTGTCATGATGGACCCTTTTACTTTTATTATCAATAATGGGAGAGAAAATGAAAGGGAGAGATTTAAGTAATAATGGGATAAATAAAATAATGGGGAGAAGTGATGATGAATTAGTATTTGGTTAGGTGAAGAAGACATATAGAATATATGTATATATGGGAGAATAAAAAACTAGAAAGTAAAATTTCATGTAGTAGTGTTTTGATGTGATTATTGAAAAAAACAAAAATGTGTATATTGTAAGGCCAATGTATATTTTTTTATTTATTTTTTTCAGTAGATGATATATGGTTAAAGATGAGAAAAGGTAGATTTTTGGTTTTCAGAAACACTGCATCAGACTAACTAGGAAGATGCACCAGACATATAAAATTCAGGTGCACAACACTAAAGGAAATATAGAGCTTCAGAGCAAGGACATTGGTATGATAAATCAGAATCATTCCATATGCATCAGTCAATGGATCATGTCTATCCTAGTTTGGATTTTTTTAGAAATAAAAAAGTTACTGGAAGACATGGGAAGTCATAGAACGTTCCAATATAAATCTGACGACACTTTGTTGATCAGGGAGTTCTCATAAATCATGAAGTTATGATACAAGATGATGTTTATAAAAGAGAGAAGAATATTAGGTGAAGTATTTTGTATACTTATCATTAGTTTAAGGAATTCTAGACATACAAGAATATATATCATCAGTATGATAATAATCAGTATAAGAATAACATAAGGCTGAGAGATTGATCCTCTTGAAGTAAAGAAGTCATTGCCGACACTAGTCTATCATATACGATATGCCATTGATTAATTTTTATGGATTCTAACACTGATTCATTTTACAAATTATTGGTATCTTTAAGAAATCAGATATAGTGTTTTATTGGAGGAATAATTGAGTTGGTTATGTTATTGAGATCAATAAAATAAGTAAGAAAAGTGACCAATCAACTGGATGAAAAAAAAATTAGTTTACCATTTTAATCATCTTGAATTGTATTTATATTCTGTTAAGAGAAAGAGAAAAAAAGTGTTTATTATTTCTCAAGAAGTGGTATAGACTCATAAGACTGGTATTGGAAACATTTCATCAAATTGAAAAATAGATTGATTTATTATATTCATGTTGACCCTCATGAAGTCATTGGATTCTGAACATTATCAGATGCGAGATCATCGATATGAGTAATTGAAGAAAAGGATGGATACTTCAAAGATATTTTAAATATGTTCTTCTAACCAAAGTATTATCGAAGGTAGTGTTGAATTCTACTGAATGTTTTCAATCTTTTAATAATTTTATTTTAGTTGGTATGAAGAATCTATATGAGAAGAATTTTAGTGTCTATAGGAGGTTACCATAATCAGAAGCCTTTAGTTTTTTATATATCTTTATCATAATAAATTATCAAAATGAAGAATTGGGATGAATAATTAGACTAAATAAATGTTTGTAAACTTAAAGAAGTCATAAGTTTCAAGAAGATTCCTGAATATTAAAGAATCTCTTCGAAGTATTGAGAAGTTTTGAATAAGATAAATATGAATACTTAAAGGAATATTAAATTTCGGGTTTTTGAATTTTCTTGAGAAGTAAGTGAAATTAGTTTTTACACATTTATGATTCTTAGGTTCCTATAAAAAAAGATCACAATACATTGGAATGAATAGAAATTGAAATGTTCATATGTGATGGAGATATGAAAATTGTGATTTATGTATTGAGTTTCAAATAAGAGTTTTTCTTCTAGGTTGACACTGAGTATGTTCCATCAAAATGAGTTCATCGGAGTGAGTCCACCATAACAAGTCCATTGGAGTTAGTCCATCAGATCAATTCTATCAGAGTGATATCCACCAGAGAAATATCTATTGGAAAAAGATCCATAAGATGAAGAATTAGTGATTTTATGCTTGAGTTTATACTAAAATAAAAAATGATAAGGAAAGGAATTATAAAGAGTCCAATTGGACACAGACCACTAGATAGAGGTTACCAGATTGAGGCTGATTGAACTAACTTTTATTGAGGATGTTTTATGGACAAGGATTTTGGAAATAGATTCACTACCATCAATTTCATCAGATAATTTTTGATGTTCTTGAATATTATATGTAGGTAAATTTTGATTCATCTTCTTTTTATAGGTAGTTAAGAACATTATTAAGTAAATCAGAAAAAAAGAAGGAATTTGAAACTTGTAACTGTGGATACATACAATTTGCCGAAAAGCCTATTTTTATTGGGGTGTATAACTAGATTTTGAAAGTGGATACTAAAAAGGATAGTTGGGGGTTATAACCAGCTATAGTAGTCAATTTTCTAATGATATTGTATAATTGTTCATATCATATTCCTTTGTATTAAAAAAATTAGATTGTAAAATTATTCATGTTGGTGTGACTATTTAACCTAAAAAGGTGTAGCCATTTGTACCAAACCTTGTAAATATCATGTGACTACGTCTATTTATACTTTTTTCATAGAAAAAGTAATATTGAGAAGTTATATTCGAGTAGATTGTATCTTTATCAATTAACAAAGGTTAATAATGTTTATTAAATAAGTTACAAATCTTTCTTATAAAGAAAGTTACAAATCATTCTTATAAAGAAAGTAACCACCGATTCACCCCCCTCTAAGTGGTCTCGATTCTATTTGAGAACAACAATAATAGAAAATTCAAACCGTTTTGGGTTTTCTAATACCTTAAAAAGTCACTTCCAAATTTTGTCTTTATTTTTGGTAGAATCCATTGTTGGAATTATTTTGGTGAAACCCAACGAGGATAACCGAAGAATTGGTAGCATTCCTTAATGACCATTTTTTATTTTATTTCTTCCTCAACCTATTTAAATTATTATTTAATCATTCAGATATAATATCTAAAATATATATCATATACTAATATATTTTAATATTATATAAATTACCTTTAATTATCTCCTCTTCTATCAAAAGGGTCATAAAACCATTGTTCATGTGCACATCGGACTACCACCACATAAACTAATGTCATTCATTTTTCCATTACCGCCTCTAAAGTATGAACATAATGATGTATTTACTATTTATATGTTTAATTTATTATATTTTTATACATATGGAATTATTATGTAACCCATACCTCCATAACATTCATATTGTGGGAATATGATAACGCCCTTGTGTATACGGAGGACTACCAACTCGCGAAGTGATGTGATTCATTCATGATTTACATGGAAGGTAATAAGGATAGTTTTAATGAAAATATTTCATATATATGAAATTAAAATTATTCTACACTGATATTATACCATTTAAATTTCATTATCTTAGTCTTAAAAGAAAATGGAAATAGTGTTCAAGCATTCATACAGCCTACTATATCCTTGAATGGTGCATTTCATTTTTAATCTATAAATATTATCAATTACTCAAAATACATATATATTGAGTATATATATAATATTTCTATCCTGGATAAAATTATAGATATGATTAAATAAAGATCAAATTATGAGGACCAATACTAAAAAAATATGAACATATATGAAAAAAGAGCGGTTATTACCCAAAACATGACATTTATAAGGAATTTTTAATAAATGGGCAATAAAAGGTCGCAAAAATCATATATGCAATTATATATATGAATATTTCTATTTAATATATGTATAATAAACATATATTTATTATATAGAGGGTTTTAATGTGTATGAAACAATTCAAGACTTAAGGTATGATATTATTGTTACAATTTCCTTCTTTGATTCATATGTTATGTTATGCACCCATCATCCATTATGAGGAGTATATACAACCCATTTTTCATTTAATATCATGAATTTATTCATCCTCTTGATGATTGAAGTCTATTTTTTGTGATATTAATTCATTTCTCTAATGTTTCAGAGTTACAAAAGTGGTAAATATTTTATCTTACAATCTCATCATTTATCAGGATAGTTTATTATTATGTTTCTGATGATAAAATATTATGAAACATATGTAACACACCAAGATTTTATGGTATATAAATTTTTAAATTTTTACTTCTTCAATAGATTACGTTATATAGAAAACTGAGCTTAAACAAATGATTAAATATTATAATTAGGACATAGACATTAGAATGGCAGGAACACAATGGATTCATTAAATTATGAAAATGTAGTTTAAACAAGTTTATAAAATGATTTCACTAATTACTAATTTATTATTAATGAAAAAAAAATCAATTGAACATAAAGAATATGTTTTGATAAAAAACTATATTTATGGCCACAATGGAGTTTTATCTTAAAGTAATAACTATTATTGAATTATCTTAATGAAATTTATATATTACAAATCCAATCAAATATTTTTAAATTCAATCAATAAGTTTGATACGATTAATATGAGAATAAATCCAATTTTAAGCATAAAAATATATATTTTAGAAAAATAAATTTCATCACCTTTTAATTATGCTCATTTTTTAAAACTAAATTTTTAAACTTATAAACTCTATTGAACAAAATAAATATCATTTGAAAATAATAATTTTAAAATTATCTTATACTGAAATTTTGGTATTTCTGTGAAAATACTTTTTTCCAGTTAATAGTGAAAATCGTGATTTTTAAAAAATAGTTATTTTCATTATATTATTAGTCTATTTATGATTTGAATATTATCCTCAACTATTAAAGTGTAAATAAATATTTGTTATCTTATTAATTAAAATAAAATATATTTATATCCTAAAATAAGTTAACAAATGTTTCAAAAAAATATAAATTAGGAGTGGGTATTTCTATAAGGTGTAAATGTTTAATTATAATTTTATCACTAATATAATGATTTAAACAAAAAATTATTTATATAAAATATATTCATGGAATAAAATTTTGTTTTCTTATGATTATAAGATAAATTTATGAAATGTTAATTAATTTTTCAAAGTGTTATAAAATAAGTTATAATATTAAAATCGACATTCTTTGAGTAAATGATTATTTTATTTAAAAATTAAATTACTCAGAAATATATTATTATTTTAATAAAATAAATTCCATTTTTGAATTCTACGCATCAAAAAATGGTTATTTCATTTTCTGTATTTTTCTAAAATATTTGAGTTTTTTGTGAACAGGAAAACATAGTATTTTACAGTATAGACACATTATAATAAAAATATATTATTACATGATTAATTGATGTGGTAATCACTATAATATTTAAATCCACATCATTATTTGAATATATTTAGTGATAACTATCAAAAATTTCATAGTTTTTAAAAATAATAATAAAAACTTAATAAAATATTCCAAAAGTACCTCTCTCCTCCACTATAAATACCATCCCTTCTTCTCACACCTCGAAAGACTTTATGTTTGTCCAATTTATTTCTAATAAATATACAAAATATATACCCCAAATTATATCCTTTATGGTATCACCCAAAATACAATTTCAATGTTCTTTAAGGATTTTCTCGAGGAGAGGAAATACAGAGGTAAATTCCCCTTTCGTTATTTTAATTTTCATTCAATCTGTTTTCATTTCTTATCCTTTCCTTACATACTTTATCAAAACATGAATTACAAATCCATTATATTATATATTCTATAATGTGGTTATGATTTTGGGATACCCACCATTAATTATTTTTTCTTCCATTTTTTTGTTCTAAAAATGAAAAAGTCATTCATGAGGTGTCGATTCCTAACCTTCCTGGATGCTGATTCTTTAGTTTTGCAATAACTCCACCAATTATGGTCATAAAATAGTTTATATGGTTATAATATATTTTAATTTTTATATCAAAACCTTTTTATTTTTATGGAACCATGATATATACATAATATAATTTAATAAAACAAAACTAGTACATGATGATTGAAAAACACCAGAATAATCCAATCGGTTATCATTAACATTTATGTAATTAATCATCCTAATATCTAGAAAAAATAATGATATATAATAACATAAAATATTATTTACATTCATTGATATCATATAATTTCCATTATTGATAAATATTTCCATTTCACATGATCTTTCATACTTGTATGCAAGTGAACTAATCATGAAAACCAAGGGAACAAACACTTCTGAATGACAGAATAGAATCATATAACTCAAAAAAAAGACTATAAATGAAATTAATAAAATTATAATAAACCAAATAAATGTCTAATATGGTATGAATTATATTATTAATAAATCAATTTTTATTATCCAGGATGTTAAGTATAAGTGAAGTACACATTACGACATATGTAATGTTATTCTCCTCAAACCTCCATTTTTCATTCATGATTGGATTTATCCCTCTTCAAAACAATGTAATTATTTTTTATTTTTATATAACTATTCTATATTATTTTTATATGTTCCAAACTCATGTATCTAGATCATTTCATCTTTATTTGATGGGGGAAATCCATGCTTTATAAGTTTCCCTTTTTAGTTCTTCCCAATAAGCAAGATCGGTTAAAGGGAACTTCCCAATTTATTACCCATTTTAAAGTAAACACCATAATATGTTTTAAGCATCCAATATTTCTCTAAAATAACTCATTTAATCATGAAAAGAGATATTTTGTAATTTCTGGTTTTATGAAAACAATTACATATTTTTCCTCTTTAAAGACACTTTTATATTTTCTCTTAAACCGCACTAAAGTGGCCCATTTCTAATGTTTTTTTAAAAATTTTTGAAATTTTTTCATTTAAATTGAAATCAGTTATACCACAAACATAATTCCATTCCCCTTACCTTTCCTTTTTTGGATATATAGTTTTATTATGTGATTTTATGTCAAATACAAATGATCTTCCAAAGGAACTTTTTTTTCAAAAGTAAAAAAGGTATTTATATAAACAATTTATCAATGATTTTATTTGAGTATGTTTATCTATGATTATGATTAAAATATTTCAATGTTTTATGGGAAACTTTGATTTAAATTTATTATTTTAAATCTATTATTTGACATATGAGTAATTCATTTGACTTAGTAAGTGACAGGCGAGGCCTGCTATATCCTCTCGGTGCATTGGTAGGGATCATGAGACAAAATAGAATGAGTTTTCACCCATTTATGAATAGTTTCTTGGCTGAAGCTCAGACAGTATGTTTATAAATTTAGACATTATTAATTATATCATTATGATATTATTAATTTATAATCCAAGTGATATTTGACTTGTAGAATATCCATGGTTAAGTCTCATTTGATTATTTATATGGAAAATAATAATTCAAATTATATTCATTCCATATTTTTACCTGGATTATTTTTTTAATGGAACACATTTTTAGTTATAAACATTGCCTTATTGTTTCTGTTCATTATATATTCTGCTGTATTACTTACCGTTACTGGTCATCTGAGATCGCCCCTTTCTTATGATTTATTTTCCCCAAATATTTGAAAATGTATTTTATAAATGAATTATAGGGATAATCTAGGAATTTATGGGTGTTTCCAATGGATTTTCTATATTTTTTTTCTTTTCAAAGATGTAATGTAACTATTATGAATTTATTTGTTTTTCAAATATACAAAAACATTCTATCCTTTGGGATGTGATCTCTTGTCCATATAACCAATGTAATTAAGCAAGGCACCACCTCCATGCTACTGGGGTTGGGTTCTTTATAGTTGGTATCAAAAGGATTTTTGTAGAAAAATTGGGAATTTGATTTAAAAAACAATTATTAGTGAACATAACCATGTGATATACTTTGAAGATAAGAATATAAGAACATCCTTTAATATTATTAAGGTAGAGATTATGTGGGTATTCCTAGAAATATATCCCCATATAGATACTATAAGTGAACATGTTTCTGGAACAAATGTACATAGGGGTAACAACTCTAACAAGGTGAATTAGGCCTAAATCGGCATATCTTAGTGCACGACAACAATCCTTACTACACACATGGTTTGAAACTCTCGAAGATATACTTATAATAATTCACATTTTATTTACAATCCATTATAAAGGATTCAAAATTAAAAATGTCCCCAAATAAAATAAGTTTAGGATTGTTGGATTAGCTATGCATAAATTTCCAATTTATGATAAGTGTTTTTCTAGTTCAAAACTATTAATTATGATTCAAAACCAAATTTAGTGTATAAAATTATTTAGAAATGGAAACTCATAGAAGGAATAGAAGCCTAAAAAATTCACATGATTTATAGAGTGAGGAGGATCAAATATTTTATAGTCTTCTATGAATATTTTAAATAGAGGAAGTCGCCATAACATTCTCATAAATGGGTGAACAATTTCATGTGATAATGAGACAAAGAAAGAATTATATACGTATTATAGCTTCACGGAAAATTTAGAGAACAAGAGTACAATTACAAAAAAATTAGATAAAGGATAGAAGAGAAATAATTATTTTCCAACAAGTGATAATTGTGGAAGTAACCAACCTGGTATATAATTGAAGGGAATGGTAGTTTTCTACATGTGTATAGAGAATGGCCACCAGGCTTGTGATTGAAAAGGAAAGAGATAAGTTGTCCAATGCTTCAATTATAAGGAGATGCTTCACTACAAAAATCAATGTATCAAGTGTCAAAGGGATATACCCCAGACGAGGAAAATGGATTAAGGTTAATCTTATTCTACTACCTCATATGAAGAGGAATGATTATTATTTATATTCTTAGATTTAAAAATTATTATTGTTTTATAGTACTTATTATTTATGTAATTAGAGCATTTGAGGAATAGCACCAGTAAACAAGATAAGTGACTATGTTGTAAGTCTATCCTCTTAAAGAAAAATGAATTAGAAAATATAACCCTAAATATTTTATTGATGTTGATATAATAATAAATTTATGTTTATGGGATAATATTGGTGACCATGAAGGCGGTTAGTGATATTATGGTTTATTTTATGCTCAAATTATTAGATGTTTGGACTTAATGAATTTATTAAAGAACATGAGATTATACTTTGGGAAGCATGCATGTTTTCATTAAGGTTAATGGTGATAACAGTATTCATATATTTTTTATACAAGAGACATATTATAGTGTTATGGGGAAAATCTAGTGTTAAGAAACCTTTCTTCTAAATTTTGTTCATTGATTTTGTATATATATATTTCTGATGAGTCTTAAGGTTTACTGATTATGGAATAGATTAATGATATTATTTATTATGATTAATGTATAATTTAACATATTGTATAGCCTGTTATAATGTTTTTTTTTGTTTTAGTAATAATTTAATGGCTGAAGTAATGACTTCCGGATCCTTCGATAAATGTGCTTCTAGAAAATTTTTTGTCTCGAATATCCATCTCCAGATTTAGGAAATGAAGTGGAGATATATTGAAGCACAACCAAAGGATGATATTATGAAATGGAAATTAATCAATTAATTTTATTTTCTCAAGATATTCTATGGATATTAAAAGAAACCCTCAACTCCAGGAAAAGAATTTTGGAGTAATAACATTATTCGTTTACATTTATTTCTGAGAAATTAATGGTCTTTTAACTGATCAAAGAGTCAAAATCTTGTGATGGTTATCATTATAATGAATATTTATTACATAACTCTCCATCAATGAATGATGTTTATATCTTTTTTCAATTTCCATATATTCACATGGGACTAATTTTATCCTATCCGAAAGCCTACTTTTGTGGTGGCCTGCACATTTCTATTTCCCTCTATTTAAGAGGAAGTTTTATTAAGCCTTTTTGAGATGTAGGATTTCCATAGGTTTATATTAAAATAACAATTACAGGATTACTGATCAAAAGTTTAAATTGTGAGGAGGTAATTTATTTAAAGAGGGGGAATAAACACCCCAGGATTTTACGGTATGTCTGTTTTTAAAATTTGACTTCTTAGGTAGCTTATGTGACATAGAACACCAAGCTTAAAAAAATGATTAAATATTATTATTTTTAAATATCTATTGGAATGGTGTGAATAAAAGGGATTAAGTAAATTTTGAAAATATAGTTTAAATAAGATAGTATAATGAATTCATTGATTACCAATGAATTAGAAATGAAAATAAAAATCAATTAATCATAAAGGATTGGTTTTTATAAAAAGTTACATTTATGAACATAATGAAATTTTATCTTAAATTAATTTATATTTTTTATATAAATTAATGAAATTTATATATTAAATATTTAGTGAAATATTTTTAAATTAGATCAATATGTTTTATAGGTTGAAGATAATAATAATTCCAATTTTAGGCACAAAAGTTATATATTATCTAAAAGGTAATTTTACCAACTTTTAATGAAAACATGTTTTAAAAAATAATTTTGAAACTTTTGTAAATTCTATTAAAAAAAATCATTTTTAAAATATTATTTTCAAAACTATCTTATGGTGAATTTTTGGTTTTTTTGAAAATAATTATTTTCTAGTGAATAGTGAAAATCTTGATGTTTATAAACATATAATTTTAGTTATATTAATATTCCATTTATGATATTCATAGTTTCCTTAACTATGAATGTTTAAATAAACTTTTGGTATCTTATAAATAAAAAATATGATACATTAATATCATTGAATAAGTGAACAAATGTTTTAAGAAAGATAAATTAAGTGTTGGTATTTCTATAAAGCATAAATGTTTTATTACAATTTTTTAATTAATATAATTATTTAAAAGAAAATTTATTTTCATAAAATATATTCAAGAATTAATATTTTCTTTCATTATGATTATAATATAATTTTATAGGACTTTAATTAATTTTTCAATGTATCATAAAATCGATTTTAATATTAAAATTGTTATTGTTTGAGTAAATAATCATTTTATTTAGAAATTAAATTTCTTATAATTTGACAAAAATTCATAAAATGGAGTCCATTTTTTAATTCTAAATGTTGAAAAATGATTAGAGTGAATTTTTAGATTTTTTTAAAATGGTTGATTTTTTAGTGAAAAGTAAATTATAAGAATTTACTGTATAAAGACATTATAAGTTAAAGACACAATTACTTGAGTCATTACTGATGTAATCACCATAATACTACCATTTTTTAAATTTCTCAACCTATTCATTATCATTACCCAAAATAATAAAAAAATGAATAATGTATTCTAAAAACACCCTCTCCTCCAATATAAATACCACCCCTCACCACCTCTTCCCATCACACCTCCAAAGCCTTGAAGATGGTCCAATTTCAACCCAAAACCTCTCCCAGAAATATCCCAAAAATTCTAGTCTTAGTGGTCTAACCCAAAAGACCATTTCAAATTTCCATAAATTGGTTCTCATGTAGAGGAATGCAATAGATAAATTCACCTTTTATTCTTTTAATTTTCATTCAATTTCTTTTCTTTTCTTATCCTTTACTATCCTTTTATGTACAAAAAAACTTGATAAATATATTTTCTTATATATAATTTAATTTTTTATGTTTATGGGATATCGACCATCAATATTTTTCATTTACCTTGTTTTTTTTCTAAAAATGAAAATGTCGTATGTGAGGTGTCGATTCAGCACCTTTGTGGACGATGATTCTTTAGTTTACTAATACCACCTTCAATAAAAGTCATAAAACCTTTTTTATGGTTAAAATATTATAATATGTAAATTAAAACTTATTTTGAGTTTTGAAACCTATATATACATAATATTAATTAAAAAAAATTCTTGTGATGATAAAAACGCAAGAATAATCCATACAGTTGTCATTACCATTTTATCTAATAAATCACCCCCATATATGAAAAAATAATATATAATACCATGAAATATTCTTTAATTTTATTAATAACATATAATTTTAATTTTTTATAACTATTACCACTTGACATGATCAGTTGTATATGTATAAAATTGAACCAATCATGAAAACTAATAAAATTAAAACATTCGAATGACGAAATTGATTCTTATAACTCATTAAAAATAATATAAATAAAATTAATAAAATTATAATAAATTAAATAAAATTTTAATATGTTCTTAATTAAATTATTAATTAATCTAATTTCATTATTAAGGATTTTAAGTATAAATGAAAAAACGCTTTCACACATAAGATAGGAGATTCTCCCCGAACCTCCATTTTTCATTCATGTTATTCTTTCTCCATATTTACACAAATGTAATTATTATGTTTATATAATTCTTCTAAATGATTTTTTATGTCCCAGAATCATGTATCAAGGCCAATTCATCTTTATTTGATGAGAAATTACATGTTTTATGAGTACTCTTTTCAATTCCCCCCTATAAGAAATCCCGATTAATGGGAAATTCCTAGTTTATTACCCATTTTGAAGGACACTCCATAATTTATTTTAAGAACCCAATATTTTTCTAAAATAATGCTTTTCATAATGAAAAAAAATATTTTTTCATTTCTTATTTTACAAAAAAAACTATGCATTTTTCATCTTTAGATACTCTTTTATATTTTCTCTTCAACCACAATAAAGTTGTCCATATCTAATGTTTCTTAAAAACATTTTTTACCCCTTTTATCCTAAGCTAGACATAATTTATGCCTAAAACATAATTTAATTTCTCTTACCTTCTAGTTATGGGGTATAAAAGTTTATAATTTGATTTTATGAAAAATAAAAATGATTTTCCAAAATAACTCTTCATTTCAAAAAGTAAAAACATATTTCTCTCCAGGATTTATCAATGATTTTATTAGAGTATTTTAATCATTGATTATGATTAAAATATTTCAAAATATTATGGTAAAATTGGATTTAAATTTCCATTTTTAAATCTATTATTCTACATATGAGGAATTCATTGGACATATTATGTAACAGCGGGGCCCACTATATCCCCTCGATGCATCGGTTGGTCTCACGAGACAAATTGGACCACATTTTTACCCATTTATGTATGGTTTCTTGGATGAAGCCATGATATTATTTTTATAATTACATGAAATATGAATTACCTCATTATGATATTATTAATTGATAATCCATTTGATTATTTGACTAGTTGAATATATATGGTTATGTTACATTTGATTATTTATATGGCATTATTTATTTAGTTTATATTCCTCCCATACTATGCCCAATATTCTATTTTAATGGAATATGTTTTTGTTATACACCACCCCTTATTGTTTATTTTTAAGATAGCATCTATTTTATTACTTAACCTTACTAAATATATGAGATCACACCTTTCTTATTTTTTTTCCTAGGTTGTGTAGACGTATATTATAAATGACTTTGAGGGATAATCTTAGTGTTTATGGTTGTTTCCAATGGAGTTGATATATTGGTTTTCCATTCAATGTCATAATTTAACTATTAATTATATATCTATTTTCCAAATCTACTAAAATATTCGGCCATTTGATATGGGATAACTTATTCATAGTACTAATGTAATTATATAAGTTATCATCTCAGGGATACTTGGGACAGGGTCTTTAAACCATCTCTGAATAAACACATGATTTTTTATCCTCTATTTATTCATGATATTTTAATTTAGTAGCTCCATTTTTTCACACTTTTATACTTAAAATAATTGAGAAAATGTTTTTAATAAAACTTGACTTTATTTATCTCTTTAGGTAGAAATCTATTTTCTTAAAAAACAATGTTTTTTAAAAATATTTTAAATACTGTTTTACTGTTGTGCTATGATTTTTAAATGATATTTTTACCCATGATTTAATTTTTTATAGAATTTTTTTGAAAGGAATATTCATGTACTTTTACAAAAAATTCTCATCTAGATTTTATCGAAAATATGAAAGGAAGATTTATATTAAAGTGTCTAACATGAAAAAAAATTACACCATTATGAGCATTAATTTATTCTAAGATTACAATAATATTTTTCAAAATTATTTTAAAATAAAATTATTTTCAAAATTTTTTATATTTTGAAGAAAAGTTTTTTCAAATTGGAAATAATATTTTCCTCAAGAATTGTCTTAAATGATATTTCAAAATCATTTTCCATCTATGATTAAATCATTTTAAGTTACTTACATTTTACTAAGGATATAATCTAAGGATTGAATTCTTATTTTATCTCTATATAGTCCATGATTAGTATGACATGATGTTTACAAAACCAATTTTTATTTCATGGGTTATGAAATGATAAAATGCATAAAAAACCTTCTTATTTTCATGAGTTATTCTAGGATTAAATGATTAAATAATTATAAAATATATCTCTTTTCCAAAAGTTAAGACATGATGAAATTTTTATGAAATCTATTTCATTTCATGATTTATGATATAATTAATGTTTTATTATCCTTTTCACACATAAATAGGGTTTAATTATGATATGGGTGGGGCCTATATCTCCCTCCAGTGAATTGGGTAAAGATTTATATTTCATGAGATAGATAGTAATGGAATAGTGATTTAACCCAACTCTCTTAAGGGATTTTTCTACATTGATGTTCTTTGGTGTTATCCTCGACTACTATGATAGTTTAGGGAGTGAACCCATTCAAAATTTACGACCTTGGTAATGAGCCTGTATTAATATGGAAATTATTTTCATTACTTATGAGTATTTCAAAAATCTATGTCTTATTCCAATTTTATTCTCCTATGAATCACAGTCTTTGATTCCCTTATGATTCATATCTTATCAACATCTAATATTTTTGAAATGAGTCAAGATTATGATCATTAATACTTAGGGTATAGTTTTAGAAAATTATTCTCTTATTCTTATACACTTATATTTATGTTATTCTAACATATCACCCTTGTCTACTCATACTAAACATATGAGCTCTAATATTCATATGTTTTCACCCCCATATTATTAAGAAATATATTACCTATGACATATCTAATTATAGTTCTAATTATAATGATCCTAGTGGGAGATGATGTAGTTTAACTATGAACCATTTTTTGGTTTCCATGTTTCCAATGACACTAAACTATTATAGTCCTCAAGCATGTTTTTGTGTAATATAATTAATATTCATAAAAAATAATTAAATATCTATGTATGATAATTCTGGTTCACTATAGTTAGTATTATAATATTTTTTTAGTTAACGTTTGAAAACTAGAATGAAAAAACCTTAGTGAGATCCCTAAGGAAATGTCTAATGATATGTCTCAGAATGAGTCAATGTATAAAAAAATGTCTTGGAATTCTGTTAAATTATAGAGAGAGTGGTTTCCAAGAAATTACATCATTCATTTGGATACTATATGTGTAAATGGATTTGGAATAGATATACCTAGAGGTAATAACTTTGAAAAGGGTTCATTGATCTAGACTTGATCATCACCTAATACATGACAACATGTCTTGCTACAATCCCGGTTTGACAATCCTGGGGGAGATGCTTTAGAAATTCAGAAACTATTTAAAAACCATCATGAAGGATTTAAAACATGACCATGAATGACCTAGGTTAAGACTAAGGTTTTATAGAGTATTCATTATTTAGACATCCTAAAAGTTATTATTTATGATTATTAGGTTCCCTATAATAGTAATTTTTTCTTACACTATTATTTTTGGTTGTATTCAATGTTTAGGAACTAAAGGAACCATTTTAAAGCAATTTATAATAGAAAATTCAATGATTTTACTCTTAAGTTTCAAAACATTTTGAGATATGGAATAAAAAATATCTTTATTATGCTCACACAACTTTATAAAGCTATGAATCATGCTAAAGTTACAAATGGAAAAAAGTGGGTAGAAAATTCTGTTGAATCCTTCATGAGGGATTGCATGACTTCATTCATTGGATCTTCTAATCCACCAGTTTTTGAACAATTGATCAACACCATTGAAATGATATTTTTTATTCACTAGTACCGAGATTATGAAAAAGTAATTTTGGTTGTCTAATATTTGGAAGGATAATCAGATAAATGGTCGAATTTTATTAATAATATGTGGAAATATGATGAAATTGAGTCCATGGATTGGGATGAGTTCAGGAAACAATTTTTCAATAATTAAATTACTTGTATTTTCGCATGATAATGGAGAAGGAGTTCCTTGATCTAAAGTAACAAATGATGACTCTTTTGGCACGTATGATCCAAAATTTAGAAGACTTTTGATGTATTCTTTTGTTATTATAATACAACCTATGAGTAAGGTTGATCGATTAATTAGTTTTATAAAAACAAGTCTATCAAGGGTCTTATCATAATATATTTCAATATATTTGAATAAATTTTTTATGTTCAATCATGGTGGAAATAAATGTTTCATTTATGTATCAATATCATGGTTTTGAAAAGAAAATGAAGAAGGAGTTCAATGGAAAATCTAAAAACCATGGAGTGGCGAAGATGAACATTCCTTTATGATCAAATTGTTGGAATAAACATAGAGTTAATTTTATAAATGTGACTATTAAATGTTTTATGTATGGTAGGGAATTTTATCAACAAATTTATTTATATAGTGGTGGAAATAACTTTGATAATGAAGTGAATATAAAGGAAACTTCACATAATTCACCACCAAAAAATTTGTGTTTAATGTGTAAGGAATATGAGAAGTATATTAACCAATGAAAAAATATTATGGTTAAGGATAATGATCGACATCGTCAATATCTTAAACAAAGAGAAAAATGGAAATCTCATCTAATCCTAGTTTCTGATGAGGGGTGATATAAGGATGTGGTGAAATGTAAACATACCATCAACTCTATAAATTCTAATGTATTTTTTGACTTTGAATCTTCCCATTCTTTCATATCTAAATAATTTTATAAGGGTATCAAGATTCCACCCAAACTATTGAATGTAGAATTTTATATTAAACACCCTGATGGTATTATTTTCACATATCAATTCTATGATTCCAAATTGGTTTATTTTAGTGGGAATGTTCTTCTTGTAAATATTTTCATTATTCATCTAATGGAATTTGATGTTTTATTGGGAATGAATTGGATATATCTACATAAATCCCACATCAATTGTTATGGAAGGGAATTAAAATTTGATATTCCAAAACATTCAATGATTGTATGTCAATTTTTTGATAAGTACAAACATTTGATAGAGATCAAATCCATTAAATGGGTCTTAATTTTCTTTATGTTGGGGTGTTTATCTTAAATGTTTAGATAGAAACATGACATTGATGATATATCTATTTTGATGAATTTTTTTGATGTAATTTTGGAATATTTACCTATAATTACATAAAATTGTGACGTTTAGTTCTCAATATTAATCATACATAGTGCAACACTAATTTTAAATACTATATATAGAACGGTCTTGAATAAGATGTATGAATTGAAGAAAAAACACCAAGAGAATCTTGATAAGGGTTCATTTGGATACGTGTGTCACCCTGGGGTGAACCTATTAGTTTTGTTAAAAATAAATATGCATTAATGAAACTCATAATTTATTCTTGGTTACTAAATAAAATCATAATTAGGAACATTTATCCTCTTCTTTATATAGATGATTTTTTTGATCAAATGTGAAAAGATCAATACTTTTACAAGATTTACCATCATTTTTTATGTCATAAATTGATGCCCAAGAAAGTATATATTCCTAATATAGCATTCCATACAAGGTTTGGATACTATGAATATATTGTGATACCATTTGTTCTTACTAATTTTCCCTCTATTTTAATTGATTTTATGAATAAAGTCTTTAGATTTTACCTTGATCAGTTTGGGTATCCTTTATATATGATATTATTATCTACTAAAAGTGTAAGGATGATCCTTATGATCACTTTATAATTGTAACAAAGAACCTAAAGATGGGTAAATTATATGAAAAATTTATAAATTGTGAATTTTGGCTAAAAAAGGTTCCATTTTAGGGTCTTATAATATTTAGATAGGTTATATGGGTAGATCCATCAAAGAATAAGGAAATTTATTATTGAACCAGACCAACCAAAATGATAGAGATATACAGTTTTCATGGTTTAGCTGGGTATTATAGATATTTTGTGGAGAATTTCTCAAGAATATCAAATCCTCTTACCAAGTTAACTTCGATGGGAGATAATTTCCTCTTGATAGATGAATGTGGGGAAATTGTAAAGGAACTAAAGAGAATAGTAGTCAATGCACATGTTCATACATTAACCTATAATATATAAGGGTTTGTAATATATAGTGATGTATCCAAGAAGGTAATGGGATGTGTTCTTATCTAGAATTACATGATTATAACTTATTCTTAATTATAATTGAATTTTTATGATAAAAATAATCCAACTCATTATTTGGACTTAAATATGGTATTTTTTCATTAAATATATAGATGAATTATCATTATAGATAAAAGTGTTATATATATACCAATCATAAATGTTTAAGGTATATATTTTCTTATAAGGAGTTAAATGTGAACCATAGAAGATGGTTTGAGATAATTGAAAATTATGATTTCTCAATACATTACCACCCTGGGAAAGTGAAGAAGGTGGTCAATGTATTGAGTTGAAAAGATCATGCTAGCTTATGAATGATGGGGATTACCAAAGATCTACGATTTATTTATTTTCAAAGGATGGATTTGGGAATTCTGATGTTTATGAAAAATATTATGTGGCCTGATTTAATTTTCAATCATCTATCTATATAAAGATTAAATAGGCATGAAAATCGTTAAATGTCCACAATAAAAGATGGTAAGAGGTAATTAATGATTTTGATTTCTCAATAAATTATCACCCTGGGAATGAAAAAAATGGGTTTGATTCATTGTGTTGAATGGATCATGCTATATTATCTACGAAGAGGATTACCAAAGATCTAATATTTCTATAATTTCAATGGATGGATCTGGAAATCATGAAGTCTTGGGGAAAATGTTATCTTGCTGAATGTAATTTTCAACCATTTATCCAAGTGGAGATTTAAGAGGCACAGAAGGAAGATGCAAAGATACAAAAGAAGGTTAGAATGTTCCTGAGTTAAAAATGGATCATTATGGAATGATAAGTTTTCAGAACCAATTATGTGTTCAATTCTAACCATATTTGAAGAATTATTTTCTAGTGGAAGTTCGTAGTTTTTCATTCTCTATTCATCTAAGAAGTGTGCTAATATATAGAGATTTTAAAGAGTATTTTTAGTGGTATGGAATGAAGAGGGATATCATAAATATTTTATCTCAGTTATTGGTATGTCAACAAATTAAGGATCAAAGAAAAAAGTATAAGTGGATGTTACAACAATCACCCTTACCAATATGGAAATGGGGAAACATCCTAGTGTATTTTTTCATTGGACATCCAAAAAAATCTAAAGAGAATAATGTTATATGGGTTTTACTCAATATTCATACTAAGTTAGACCACTTTATCACTATCAAATAAGACTTTACTCTGGATCCTATTTATTGGATATACATTGAAAAATTTGTAACGTTGCATTGAGTGACACATTATGTTGTGTATGATCAGAATTCATGGTTTAAATCAATGTTCCTGTGAATTCTTTATGAATCTCATGATATGGAGTTGAGTTTCATCCCTATTTATTATCCTCAGACAGATTTTTAGTTAGAGATAATAATAAAAATTATAGAGGATATGTTTATATCTTATTATTTGGATTTAAAATGTTGTTAGGATCCACACATTCCAATATTTTTTGTTTCTTACAATACTTTCTTTGACTTAAAAATTAATATGGATCTTTATGAATACCTCAATGGAAAGAAATATAGGGATGCATTGTTTCTTAAAAATGTTGTAGAAAGAATGATATTGGGTCCTATGATAGTGAAATAAATGGAAGATAATGTTAATTAAATTCAACAACACATCAATAGATCCCAGAGTGAGAAAAAATGTAATGCATATAATCACAAATGTGATTTACAATTTGAAGATTGTGAAATGGTGTTTCTATAAATTTCTCCATGGAAGAAGGCTATGAGATTCCTGAAGACAGGGAAACTAATCCATAGGAATAAAAATCCCTTTGATATTCTTGACCATATCATGATGGTATTATATTAGTTGGTGCTTTCATTTAACCTCTCTCAAGTCTAATATGTGTTCAAAATATCTCTCATGAGGAAGTACCTTCCAGATCCTTTAACTTACTGAACACAAAGGTCATACCACTAGAGTAAGATCACTCTTATGTGAAAAAACTGATGGAGACTATGGATCATATAGAAAATGTTCTTTGAAATAATACTAATCACAAATTCAATTTTTGTGTAGAAACCATGAGTTTGAGGAGGATATATGGGAACTTCAGGAAATAACGAGGAATAAGTATCCTCATTTTTATATTTCAGAGTGATATTTTTTTTAGGAAAATTAGTTATTTTAAGGGTGTTAGTATTTCGTATATGTTCTTATCTGACCTTGATGGAAGGAAGTCATTATATTGATGGGGTTAATCTTGTGTTGGTGAATCTGTTGGATTGATTTTTTAGAGTCTTTTAAATTTGAGGTTGGGTTGTGGTTCTCGGTAGAGTTGGATGCGGCGTTAAGACATCATGGTTTTCCTCGATTTGGATTCTTCATTGGCCTTATATGGATGTGTTCTTCTCGGAAGATTTTCGGGAGTCCATCTCACATCAATGGAGGGTTTGGGAAAACTCCGTTTTGATTTCACTAGTAGGTTGGTAGATTTGGGTTGGTGTCGATGGTCGCATCAGTGGCATCTGAGGAGGCTGGTTCTGTGGTTTGTTCACGATTTTATGAGGTTTGTGCTTTCTTCTTTCTGGTTTGTGGTTCCTTGGCCATCTCTTGGGTGATTCCAGCTCCTAAAGTGATGGTTTCTATTTTTAATGATGGAGTGTTTGATTTTTTATGTTGAATGAGTTGTTTGGTTGGTCGTTTTATTCTATTAAATGGTGTTTGAATGTTGTAAGTGGTGAAGTCATGTTTGGTTCACCAATTTTCCTCATAGTGTTTGTTGGTTTCTCACTTTTCCTCAAAAGTGTTTTGAAAATAAAAATTTTAATTTTCAGTAATGGGTGTTAGAATGTGACACACTAAATTTTTATAAATTATTATTTTAGAATAAATTGAATTTATTTGATAACTTTCATTACATAAAACACTATGTTAAGCTTTTGTTACACGCAACACATCATTATTTTTCATTACACACAATAGTGAGTTATAGAACCCGTGTTATATATATTATTAATATTATAATTCAAATGAGATGGTTATAACCAAGATGTTAAACAAATAAATATTAATATTAACAAATACTTTTGAAATATTAATTATAATATATTTAAATAATAAAAAAATTTAAATAATGTTATTTATTTTTCGATAAAGTCTTTATATTTTTTTTAAAATATTGTTTATGTTAAAAAAATTATTCCTTTTTGTGAACAATTAGAAAATTAATTTTTGAAACTTTTATAAAATTAACTCAATTTTTTAAATTTTCATATCAATATTATATTATGGTGAATGCCTTCCATTTTCTGAAAATATTCAATTTTTGGTGAATACTGAAAAATACATAATTTTAATTAAAAATGTCTTTTATTTTAATTTATTTATTCAGATAAAATATATTTTAAATTGGGTTTAAAGTAAAAATTGTTAAAATATATATACATTTATCATATTTAGTTCATTTGAATTAATTTAATATTAAATTTATATATAAAAACATTGTAAATTTTTGAACATTTTCTCTTTAAAACCCCTCTTTTTTGTCTTTCTTGTGGGATTAATTTTAAATTGAAATTTTTTACTTCTGTGAATAGAATTTTAAAACATTTAGAGAATATTTTAAATCATAATAATTTATATCATGAAATCAGGGAAAATTAATTTTTATACCAAAATGAATATAAAAAACAGTTAAAATCATTTACCTCGATTAAGGTAAAAATTGATTTTTCTAGGGGTTAAAAAAAAGATAAGTGTTAAAATGACTTATAACATTTATAAAGTCGGTTTTAAGGGAATATTTAGACCATATAATTTATAAGGAATTAATTTCGTACATGTTTGTCCCCTTTTCATGTTAAATACACGGTTATACACTTTTCTTTCTGAACCATTTCAATTATGCCACTCTCCTCACTTATAAAAGGCCACCCCTTATCTTATCCTCATCACACATTAAAACCATTTTGGTTTGAATAATATCTACCCAAATAGATTTTAAAATTTTATAATATCATCCTAGAATCATTATTTAATTCATAAATAATACCTATGAAATATATTGGTGCAAACCTAAGGTTGATACCCAAATAAGAGGTAACCTTCTTCGATAACTGTTTTTATTTTATTTATTCCCCCACCTAACTAAATTCTTATTTAACCATGATTATATAATAAAAAAAAGTATATTAAATATAAATATATGTTTTTATGTTAAATCCATGACCTATAACTATCTCCTTTTCTATAAAATGGGTTACAAAACCACGATTCGTGTGTACAGAGGAATTCCGTCTTGCAAACTGATGTCATTCTTTTTTTTTATTACCACATATCATAGATGGAAATAATGATAGTTTTATTATTTATATATGATGTTTATGATATTATTATACACAGATAGTTATTATATCACACATAACATTATACTCTTCATATTGTGGAAATACGATAACATCACTCGTTCATACGGCAGACTACCCTCTCATGAAGCAATGTGATTTGTTCAAGATTTACATAAAACGTAATAAAATCGGTTTAATGAAAAAAATTTATATGTATGAAAAGAATTATCCTATAATAATTATATGTCATTTACCTTTATTTCTTTTAATCTGATGATGAAATGAAAATAGTGTCTATGCGTATGTATGACCTACTGTCTCTATGAATGATGTATTTCATTTTCTATATAAAAATATTATAGATTACTAAAAATATATTCATAATGAATATATATTATATTTATATCATTTATATAATTATTTATATGTTTAAATCATGTTAAATTAATAAGACCAAAAATAAAAGGTCAAAACATATACAAAAAATAAATCATTTATTACCTGAAACATAACATTAACATTAAATTATTATTAAATGGATAATAAAAGTCATAATAAAATCATATTTGGTATTATATATAGTAATATAGTTTTATAATTTATTTATAATAAACCTAAATTTTTTATACAACATTTTTGAATGTGTACATCAAAAGTTAAAACATATGGAATGGATTTTTGTTTCGATTTTACATCTTTGAGATATATATTATATTATGCACATATCTTCCTCTAGGAGGTGTATATAAAAAAATTGGCATGTAATATAATTTGTTTATTAATCCTCAATTTAGTTTATGTTTTACTTAATTATATTACTGCACGACTGATTAAGGTTCAATGTTACCAATGTGGTAAAGATTTTGCGTTACAATCTCATCATTTATCATGATTGTTTATGATTGTTTTATCGATGATAAAATATTATGATCCATATCTCAAGGAACTCAGAAATTTTATTATAATATGATTATTAATAATATTTTCAAGCTATATTAAAATGTTTATACTATTTGGAACATAGAATAATTGAGAAAATGTTTTTATAAAAATCGAAAAATTATTTTTCTCTTCTGTCGAAAATCTATTTTCTTCCAAAAACATTCTTTCTAAAAAAAGTGTTTCAACCATATTTTATTATTATACTATTATTTTTAAAATTATTTTTTATGAATTATTTAATTCTTTTAAATAATTTTTTTAAATGAATCTTCATGTCTTTTTTTAAATAATTCTTCTCTGGATTTTACAAATTTTTTAAATGAAATTATCATTTTAATGTGTACAAAATGAACATAATTCTCCACCATCACAACTAATAACTTATTTGAATTTTACTTTATAATTTTCAAGAATATTTTCAAAGAAAAATATTTTTAGAAAATTATATTGTTTAATTTTTTTTCTAAGTGAACATGTTATTTTCTTCAAGATATGTTTTAAATGATTTTTAATATTTAATTTATAAGTTTTCAAGGTTATTTTCAATGAAATTATTTTTAAAATGTTTTATGTTATAATGAAAAGTTTTTTTAAATGTAGAATGTTTATTTTCATCAATTAATATTTTGAATGATATTTTAAAATCATTCTCTATCTAAGATAGAATCTTTTGATGTTACATACGCTTTACTAGGGATATAATACAACAATACCATTCTTATTATTTATCTAAATGGTATATGTTTATGATGAAATAATGTTTATAAAACTTATATGTTTTCCATGGGTTATACCATGATAAAATTATTGTGAAACACCCTTCTTTTCATGGGTTATTATATGATAAAACGAAGAAATAATTATGAAAACTATCACTTTTTCATATATTATAACTAGATGGAATGTTTATTAAACCCATTTCATTTCATGTTTTATGATATTATGAATGTTTTATGATCATATTGAACACATAAATTTTGTTTTCATTATGACATTAATGAGACCTATATCTATATAAAATTCATTGTGTAAATATTTATATCTCTTAAGAGAGATATGACTGGAATGGGGTGTGAACTTGGTTTTGTAAGGTACTTTGTCTGCTATAATGGTCTCAGGAGTGAACCTTGATTACTATAATGGATTAGAGAGTAAACATGCTCCACTATAAAAAACATGAATGTGATCCTTGACTAATCTGGTAATGATTTTCTATTATTATGTGTGTTCCATAAATCTATATATTATTCCAATGTTATACTCTCATGGATTATCTTCTTTAATTCCCTAATGAATCATGTTTTACAAACAATCAATCTTTATTCCATGAATCATGATTATGATCTTCGATATGAAGGGTATGGTTTTAAAATATTATGATCATGTTATAATAATCTCATTTTAATTTTATGCTTATGTATCTCCCTTGTTTACCCTTACTAAGCATCTCATCTCACCCATTATTATTTTTCCTCCCCCATGTTATAATGTAGTTTATATGTATGAGGTTTAAAAGGTTTCTAGTTATGAATATCATAATCTGAGATGATGTAGTTTACCTATGAACTAGTTGTTTGTGTTTACAAAATTGTAAGACACTAAAATATTATAGACATAAATATTATGATTTTGTAACGTAATAAATATTCATAAAAATGATGTTATATATATATGATAATACTAGGTTTCTATACACCTTAAATTATCAAATAGTGATATTTTATCCACATAAACACTTAAATTTATTATTTATTGTTTAATTTATTTCCTTGTATGTTAGTGATAAATTATTCCCCCATTAGGCTTGGTTATTTATGTGTTGACCACACCTCAATGGATTGGAATTGTTTTTCAGTTCCTATTCCACCTAAGTGAGTGTATTGATGGTATATCATTCTGATATATTTTTTTGATTTAGTGATGGATCAGACAACTTAGATACTTATCAAAGTTTTTGATCATCAACTTTATGGTCATGATTTGGTCATAAATCATTCTCTTATGTATTGTTTAGAAATGATGTATTATTAATTGAGAGATACCTCATTTGTTTATATCATTATAATGGTGACAAATAATTTAATTTTTTTAAGTTTCATATATCACCCACCCAGGACTTTTGGAGGGGATACATCATTCATCTAAGACATGTGATGATGACATTTCATTGATCGAGGAAATGAAGTGGTGATACCTCTTTCACTAAAGTATTCTGAAGTTGATAATGCATTAATCATGAATTATGAGATATAAGGTGATAGATTGATCACACTTAAGATATGTTCAAACCATTGGTGCATTATCTTATTATGATACTAGAATAAATAGGTATGGTTTTACATTTTTTGGATATCAATAATTTTATAATGAAATAAGTAATTTTTACATGATATTATCATTTTTCACTAAGATTTCACTTATATTTTCTAGACAATCATATGGACGCAACTGATGGGTTCTTATTGAGTTATAATCACACATTTCATAGGATCCTTAGTACCTATGAAGATTTCATGGTCATGGTAATTGATAAGGGAAAACACTATTACTTGGATGGTTAAGAAGATAAATCATGGGTGGAGTCAAGAGATATGGTCGGACAGTGTCATGAGACATAGTTTCATAGCAGTACCATTTATTTTTAAAATTTCTAGGCTATAATGTATATGATCGGACTATGAGTGACCTTTGGTTGTATACATATGTAAAATTACAGTAGAGTTAATTTTGATACAACATGTATGGGTCACTTATTAATTTTTCCACATAGCTGTAAGAACCATATATGATACTTATTATAATTAAATTATATTGATATTGCTTCATTGTGATATGATTATATTTAACTAAGGGTATAGTTTATCCACTCATTGTACATTGAAACTCATTTCTAATTAGTAGCGTCAATAATATGAGGTGTCATGCTTCAGATCATATAGCACCACAAGATTGGTTACCATTTGGGTGATCTAGGATGGGATGTTACACTTGATTAACCAATTTTATATCGCATGTTCCAAGTTACTATATAACCTAAATATTTACCAGAAACTCTTTTCAGGACTAACAATACCCAATAATCATTCCTCAAGTGAACTCATTATTATAACAAGTAATTATAATATTGTATTTATATTTTGGGTTATTAAATAACCAATGATAAAAATATTTTTCATGTCAGTTATTAATTAATAGAACCAAAACACTACTAAAATGATATTTTTTAGTTTTTTTATGTCAAACATTTATGTTAAAAATATTCTTCAAAATAATTTTGACATCATTAATTTCAATAACCGATGTAAAAAATATATATAACTTTTATTTTTTTCACATCACTCCCATGAATGTTTTCTTTCCTTCTTATAAAACATTAAAATTACATTTTTTATATCACACTCAAGTGATTGTTATTTCCTACCTATAAAAATATCACAACACAAAATCTTTCTTTCCATACCCCTCCCAAACATAAATTTCTACTTCTATATTCAAATCCCTTGTTCGTATTTGATTATTATTCCATGTTTTAATTTCAGTCTCCGTTATTTATTCATGGGTTCAAAATTGTGAATAGATTTAAATTATCGATATTAAGAGGGTGGAATTGGTGATGAGAGAAATAGTTGGAATGATTTATATAATGATGATGATATGAGTTTGAACAATCTGATTTTTAAGGATCCTTGCATAGAGGAAAAATAATTGGAATTATCTCTTTTATTATTGTTTAATTTTTATTTTCTATCATTGTTAAAAATATATGGTCATTATTATTATGATATATTTAAACCATTGTTTTTTTTTGGTTTTTTAAATATAAAATAATTATTTTATCAAATAAATCTATGATTATTGTTGTTGATTCTCTAAAAACCGTACTAATGTTATTCTTTATCCTTTATTTTAAAAAAAACATATATCTATAAAATTGATAATTTAAATAACCAATGTAAAAAATAAATTTCAATATTATTTTTTAATTAAATTAGGTGAAAGGTCATTTTTCCAGTCAGTTTTAAAAAACGAATTTGAAAAATTTAAAAAAAAAATTTAAATATTAATCAATATTGTAAATATTTTTATTAAAAGTTTAAATAATAGATGTTAAAAATATATTTACAGTGTCAGCAGAAGTGGAGTTTCCTAAAAACATTAAAAAAAATTAAAAATATGACACATTTTTTTGTATTATTAACACTAGGAACATCGGTCATTAATCACCGATGTCATGCCCCGATGCCCATAAAAATCTATCACCTATCCCTCATTGAAGTTCACTATTCTTAGTGAAACCATCATATGAGACCTCTAAAGGTCTCTTTAATAATTTCATATATGAGGACACCCACTATTATTTCCTTTCTTCATTATAACCAATGGTAATATTTTTTATATAACCATTGAGAAGCTCTAAAATAAATTTAACACATGTAATATGTTTACTAACACCTATCATGGATGATCAAAATAGAATTAATGTAAGGATAAAAAATATATATCACAGCCTAATATTGTCTCTATAGAGGTTAGTATATCCATGAGTGTCACTACATTTATATATTCTCAATATATAAAATTTAATCAGTGTGTATGGATAATTTGATTTTGATTTTTGTTAAAATTTTGAATCAAAGGGAAAATTTTACGGTGAAATGAAAAAAAAATAATGATTAGTGATTAATCCAATGGTATAATTTCCAAATGTTACAATATTATAGTATTAAATGATTCTTTATTCATCTCCCAACAAATAAATGAGATATTCTAAAATCATATACCTCACACCACAAGTTAAGTGGAAATATGGACCTCAACTATTCAATGATACTTTAAGGTAAATATCCTTTTTATATGCATGGGTGAATATTTTTCTATCACCCAATACCTCAATAATTTAATTACATTTCATTAATTTAACATATCTTGATCAGGATATGTGGCCAAAAGTAAATAAAATAAATATCAGTACCTTCTAAACATGTGCCAAAAATCACTAAATACTTACCCACCAAAACAATTCTATTTCAGTATACACATAAATAAGTATTTAAAAGTATAAAATTGAATTAACCTCCAAAATGAAAATAGTTCATAGACATACTAAACTGATTACAACCAAACTTATAAAATACTCTATTATTATAACCTTGTATCAATGGATAGAAAAATAATTATAATATTTATATTCAAAATAAATCATAAAAATGTTCTCCTCCCCAAACGAATCAATCACCAAACATGAGTGTTACCCCTTAATGTGAAATATTATACCCATGAGAATTGATTTTGGAAAAAAATAATACACATAAATTTAATAAATAACATCCTTTAATGAAAATGTTTATATTTTAAAATAACTTCTTCTAACTATGTAGATGATTCCATGTATTGATGAATTATATTGGATTCCTTCCACGTAGAGTATAATAAATTTTTATAGGATTCTCTATGAATGTTTTGCTTCCATGATTTAACCATAATTACTCTTTATTAGATTATATGACATCTGGTGAGTCTATTTATCCCATGAATAATTTTTTTATATAAATTGATGGAATATTTGTTTTGGTCTCTACACTTTTAAATATAATCCATGTGTAAATATTATCAAATAAAGGATTATCTTGGCTTCTAATTCCTTATTTTTTATTTTATTTATGAAAATAAATTTTAATAAAACTTCCTATATTTTTTAATAACACAAAATATATGGGTGGAAAGAATATGCTTTAAATAATTAAATTGAACTAGAGTACCACACCTACTAATTGGGAATCTAATTATACTCCCAAAATAAAGTCTCACAATACTCATTAATGTTTCCTTTGTTCACATGTACATTATATCTTTAGATGGAATTAGAGTGTCATGTTATCATGAAATGTGGGTAGAGATAGTGTTCTTGTTAATTTTAGTTTGAAAATGAATATTTGATGGTGTTGAAATATTATTACTAGATTCAGAACCCATCAGTTTGAATTAATGACAAATATAAAATCATAATTCCTGTTACACACTCTATTTAATATTATCATAGGTTACTTCACTATATATATAGAAACCCTATCTTTAGAAACATTGAAATTACATAACTTTTTTGGAATAAATAAACATTATACGAACTGATTCCCAAATATTGTAGTTGGTATAGTGCCTTTGGAAACATGGAAACATAAACACTAGTACATATGTGAGATACATCATCTCCCACTAGGTTCTTCTTGACTAGAACCCTTCGTAGACATTTCACACATAGTACATACCATCATAACATGGGGAAAGGAAACATAAAATGGGTGAGCTCAAGTACTCAGTAAGGGAAAAAATGGAGATATGTAAGCATATAATGATTGACAGTTCATAATACATGAATCATGATGAAATGGAGATCATAAGCAATGAAAGCATAAAGTAGGAATAAAAAATGGAATTGTGGAAAAAACATAAGCAAATAATGATTTCCATAGTAGCCAAGCCATCACATCCAAGACCATCTTAGAGGAAAATGTTTTTTACTAAACCCAGTAACCCCTGTTCTAGCCCTGTATTGTTGAACCGAATGACCCTCATTTCAGCCCCGTATTACTAAAATGAGTTACTCTAATTCCATCCCTATATTACTTAACAGTGTAACCCTTGTTCCAACCCTGCATTACTGAACAATGTAAAGCCTCATTCCAGCCTTGTATTACTGAACTGTGTAAACATTATTCTATCCCTATATTACTAAAACAATTAACCCTCATTCCATCCGTATTTAATCTCATGAGATATAAATCATTACCCAATGAATAGGATGAAGATATAGGTCATAGTAATCCTATAATGAAATCATACAAACATGTTCCAAAAAATATATCATATCACATGAAATTAAATTACTATCATAAAAATGTAAACTTATCATATCTTGTAGAAAGCGTTATAGCCTTCATAATCATTTCATCGAAATCATAACCCATAAAAGAAAAATGGATTTCATATAAATATAACCCCTGAAAATTAAATTAGTGTCATAAATACCATGACATTAATAATAATCCATTCATAGAAAGGATATAAATGGAACATTTACATGATTTCCATGAAAATATGAGTAACAAAAATAGATGTCATCTTATATGGAAAATAATTTTCAAATAACCTCTAAAAACGTTTATTGATGAAAATATACTTTATTGTTTGAAAAGGTATTTTTAATAAATAAAAACATTGGAAAATAATTTTCTATGAAAATAAGTTGAATACGTAATTGATGATATGAAATCTTTTTGAAAACCTTTTCCCTATAAAATTTTTAAAATAAGCTTCAAAACATTTAAAAAATACCTTTTACTTTGAAAACACGTGAAGAATTTTAAAGAAAGAATAAAAATGTTTTGAAAAACATTTCTTTGAAAATTAATTTAAAACAAGTAAATATATCTTGAAAACTTATAAATTAATCTTGAATTTTTTTTGAGAAACCATTTCTTTAAAAGAACATTAAAAACATGTAAATAAGACATATAACCATTTTGAAAACAATTTTCCTTGAAAAAATAAAAAATATATTTAAAAAAATTTTGAATACAAATTTCGACGATTTTTTAAAAAATATCTTAAAGATTTGTCTTTTTAAAAATTAAACGGGATCTTCGAAGAAATAACGGTGGGTAATTCCATACATGTCGTACGAGGTCAAAATAACATTCCTTTTGCATGGTAAAAAGGATAGAAAAGTGAATTGTTTGGAAATAGAAAAGAAGATTCCCTTGAAGAGATTAGTAAAATAAAAAAAGGTTAATAACATGTTTTAGGTATTATAAGGGGATGGTATAATAATCTAGGAAACTATTTTTAGAAAACAAAGATTTATGACCGAAGAGAGGGTAATGTTGTGATTTCTGGAAAACACTTTCGTAACTATCTTATGTAATAAATAGTATAAAATGGTTCCAATACATGAGTATATCATGAAATTATAGGATCCTAGGATACCCTGATAGCGGAGGGGTGAATCCGGGTGTCAACTTTTTCTTTAAAAGTGATTGATCTAGTTCCCACATTAGTAGGAACTCATTAAATGTGTACGATAAATAAGAACATAAATCAAAAATTAAAATGCACAGAGACTACACAACACATTTACAAATTTCAACACTAAGAACCACATCCAAGGAGCATACGCCGATAGTGTTTCGGTCATACCAAAACCCACTAGTCTTCAATAGTTGTGGAATAAAGAGGTCTGGTCCCAGTCACTTTGTGCCAAGCTCAGTAACTTTTCAAGATTTCAGGGGTAGCTCATTACATCCCTCAAAAAACTTCTGAAGACTCCCCTTAGCTCACTACTCTAAGATAAGTCAATGTCATTTTATCCATTTGAAGGTGGCTTCAATTATTTGGCATTAAATGCTTTGTCCCTGACTTAGCATGGGACTCTGCTAGCACCGTAGGGTTGAGTTAATGCACACTGAAAGTCCTGTCCACTTAAACTTAATACTCAAAAATTGCCCTTTCCAAAGCTCCTTCATAATGGTAACTTCTTCACACAGCTCACTACTTCACAAATCTCACTCTTTCGAAAATCACCTCAACCATCATGAAAAAACCTTCCATCATATAGGAAACTACATTCATGAAACAAATGCCTTCATGAAGCACACTGAGACAATGTAGAACACCCCATATTCATGAATCACTCAATACATAGAGGAATTGACTTTGGTCAATACTAAAATAGCCTTTTCACAAAGCTCAATATTTCATAGAATACTAGTTTTTTGGTGCACCCCATGCATAAATAAATTAAAGCGATTTCAATTTTTCTTTGAAAAAATCATTTGAAAAAGAAGTGGGGTGGCCTTTTATTTATAGGCATGGTCAATCTTGAAGCTCCACTATCTCCAGAACATTTTTTAGATCTGTTAAAAACGTCTTCATGGTGATCCTTTCTTCACAAAGAACCACTAAAATTTGATTTTGTCGTGGTACTCTCCATTAAACCCTTTGTTTCACCTCAATGTTCCACTATCAATGCTCCTCACCTTCGTCATTCTCAAAGTGTGTTGTACTCACAGAGTTCACCATCATAATTATTTATGCCTTTGAGAAACACTATTTATGAATCCCATATTTTCAAAACTTATACCTTTTCCATATTTTCATAAGGCCTTCAAGAGAAACCACTTTTCACAATGCTTTCCATTCTCCAAATATTGGACCCTAAAAATTTGGAAAACACTGGGAAATGATGCCACCTTCAATACTGGATATAGCTTGACCTGTAAGATCCCTTTCCATGAAATCAACATAATAATCCAATATATTATTTACAACAAACAAAAACAGTACTCCATTTCTAGAAAAAAATAACATGGGGTCCAATAATCTCCCACATTGCATTTTTTGACAATCTATAGATAGATTAAATTGAGCACCAACCATTATCAAAACCTGATACATAGGAATAAACTCATCCAACACTCTAAGTCAACATAAGTAATTATATTTGTAGAAAACAATAGGGAGTACCTGAATCATGTTCTCGAGTGTTCGAATGAATCCTATGACTATTTCCACATAACACCGGGTGGGTATTGGTTTCTCCATTAACAGTATCCCCCTTTGTAAATCAGTTAATTTATCATGTCTCTATTCTACTATAGTCATAAAAAAATGAAAAACATTTCATTCTCTACATTTAAGAATTGAATTTATACATTCACCCCCATTGGAAATAAAACCAAAGACTGGTATTTGAACATTTTAGAGCTCATAAAATAATCCCCCTGGATCCTCTCACCCCCATAAACCTACATCTCATCCATAATCAGGATAAAAATAGTTAGCACAACTGGGGATAGGGGAATATAATGACCACCTTATGCACTAGGATGAGGTCGAACATTAAGGTTCAAATAATGTTTCTCAAACACAACCACTTCTAGTGGATTAGTAAAAATATCATCCACTTTCTTATTAGTTCCCACATGATCGAGTTTTATCATGCCTTGTTTAACTTTTTCCTTAATAATGTGATATATGATTTCAATGTGTTTTGTATGAGTGTGATGATCATGATTCTTTGTAAGATCAATTGCACTATTGTTATCACAGTGGATCAACATTAGTTGTTTCACTTCATCACTAATATCATTCATTTGTTTATTTATCCATAATAGTTATGAGAATGGATTTGTTGAAGAAATATACTTTTCTTCATCAGTACTGAGAGAAGTTATTTCCTGTTTCTTACTCAACCTGCCTACAAATTTATTTCCAAAAAATAATGTTGCACCACTTATAGAATTACTATCCACAACATCTCTTGCCCAGTCAGCATCAGAAAATGCTTATAGTTCACTATTTCTTCCTACATCAATGTATAACCCATAATTTTCAATACCTTGAATGTAGATCATGATTATTTTTACTTCCAACATATGTTCTTACTTTAGATTACATTGAAAATGGGATGCCAAGCACGTGTCAATGAAAATATATGGTTGTGTTGCAGTAATCTATAAGAGGCTTCCAATGATTCTCTTATATACAGTGTGATCCACAAAAGTCCCATCCTAATGCTTTCAATGATTCTTTCCAACAAATATCAGAGTCAACATTGGTTTGAAGTCTATCATATTGAATTTCTTCAATAACTCTTTTCAATAATTGTCATGAGATATGAATGTTTAATCTTTCCATTGAATCACATGAAACTCCAAGAAGTACATGAGTTCCGCAATCATAGACATTTCAATTTCTGATTTCATGTGATTTGTGAATTCGTCCACTAATCCCTACATTTTTTCACCAAACATAATATCATCAAGATACACTGGTACCATGAAATAAACTTTCTGAGAATTATTCACATAGATATTGTTATCCACTCCTCCTCTTTTGAATTCATGCTTTTTTAGATAAGAATCTTTCTAATATTACTATACCTGTGGTGCCTACTTTAGACCATAGAGTGATTTCTTTATTCTGAAAATCGTCATTTTTTCATTTTAAATAAATAAACCCACCGGTTGGTCAATAAAGAATTAATCTTCTTTAAGAAAAACATTTAGTAATGCTATCTTAAAATCCATGTGATATATTATATACCCTCTTTGGATCACCATGGAATGAAATAACCTTATTGACTCCAGTCTAGCCACTGAAGAAAATGTTTCTTCATCATCGATTAAATTAATTTATGAATATCCATTCCAAACCAATCAAACTTTATTTATGATGACATTACCATACCTATAAAATTTATTCTTAATAATCCACTTTGTACCAATAACATTGTGACCCTGAGGTCTGTTGACTAGATCACATGTTTGGTTTTGGTTGATATGATCTAACTCTTTATTCATGGATTTAACCCAAGACTGATCGTTTTAGCATCTTAAAATGAGGATGGTTCCAAAATTGAAAGGAATGAAGGTTGTTAATTATTCATCATTCTCCTTGTTTGTTTGGGTGCAGTCCAATCCCCAATGATATTATATTGATCAATTTTCACTCTTCGATTTCCCCTGTGAGGCCTGGGAGGATTATCCTCAGCCACAATTTATTCTTTCAAATAATTATCTAAATCCACATCATTTCCTGACCTCTAAATGTCTTGCACACCTTCCTTTACTTCTTCATTTGAATCTGTTCCTTGTCCTTTATCATCTGTATCTTTAATCACATCACTATATGGCCCCATCATGGTATTTATGGTCTTATATTTATCTATCATGACATCACTACTTTCCAAAAAAATTCAACATGCTTATTGAAACACTTTTAGGATTTTATATTCATTGAATAATTGAGGAACAATCCTTCATCATCTGCATCACCATATTTTCCCTGATTTCCATCTTTAATTTTTGATAAAACATTTACTTTAGAAAACATGGAAATACTTGAAAGAGGAATTCCATCCATGCCAAAACTCATATGGTGTCTTGGTTCTACCAATATAAATCCATGTTTGATTTGAAATATATACCACATCTTGAATAGCCTCTTTCCAATAATGGCAAGAGATATGACTTTCAATCAGCATAGTTTTGTCCATACTATTCACATGTTGATTTCGTTTCTTAACAACTCTGTTTTGATGTGGGGTTCTCAAAATAGCCACCTTATTTTTAATTCGATGTTTCTATAAGTAATTTTGAAACTCAATAGAAGTATATTATCCTCCATTGTTAGACCGCAGAACATTGATTGTTCATCCAATACCATACTCATCAATTCATCGATAAGTTTTCATGCAATCAAGCAATTTCCATTTTATGTGTATAACCATCACACATTAAATTATAATATAATCATATATGGAAAATAAAAATTACCTTAATCCATGTTTTTTGGAAACATTTATCAGGACAAAAATATCTGTATGGATGAGATGAATAAGATTTGATGCCCTTTTATTCTTTGGTCAATATGAACTATAGACCAAATTCCCTCATATGATGGTATAAAAAGAATTTTCCTGGTCATGCTTCAGTTGGGAATATCCATGAAAATATTTATCTTAGATATCTTTTACATGTCTTGCTGATTGATGTGACCTAATCTCTAATGCCACAAGTTGTTTTCTTCTTCAATGGTCATGTAGAAAATATTTTTTTACAGTCAACCAGATACAAGTTTCCTTTTATTCCACATCCTTTCATGAGATAAATATTTATATTTTCCTTTATAGTGCATCATTTTTTATTAAATGTCATTATATGTCATGCATCAGATAGTTGACTTACACTTAAAAGATTGTGACGTAACCCATCCACATAAAGAACTTCATTTTTCATTTGCTCACAAATGGCCAGTTCAGTACTACCACTGCATTTGATCTTCAAAGTACCATCATTACCAAACCTTAAAGTTTTATTAACCTTTTTCTTAAAATTCATTAACAGGTCTACATTTCCCATCATATGGGATGGCAAACCACTATCAAGAATCCTCATGCTGCTGTTTTATGTAGATTTGAGAGATACTTCTGCAAGGTTGGATTTTTCATTTTTCCACTTTTCCTTACAAAAAATATTAGATTGACTAGATGATAGAAATGTCCATTCAAATATATTTTCCATGTTCACGAGTTCTTTATATTCATAATCTTATTCCAAAGGAAAGAACATATTTGAAATATGAGCATCGTCTGGTTATCATGTATTGACCTATCTTTGAGAATTGTATGAATCTATCCTATCATTCGTCTTTCTATGATACATTTCATTATATCCAATGTTAGAATAATTAGAAAAATATCCATAGAGATTATTTATTCTATAAAAAGTATTATATTAATTTTTTCTCCTTTATTGATCTCCAATCTCTTACAAATACAAATATATCCTTTCCACTTTACAATATCACATGGTATGGCCCGGATAGCCATAGAATTGACATTTCATGAGTGTAAATATCTTTTCATTTCGAGTCCTCCTCATATCTCCTTATAATTTTTTTTCTAATAATAAATTATAGATACATGATGATAGTTTTCAGTTATTCTTTCATATTTAACTATGGGTTTCTTTTTTAGTACTTTAGGTGGCTTTACAACATTACCAACCTTCACCTTTCCTTTATTATGGCCAACATTATTTGCAGCATTTGATGTTTCAACATCATAACTGATTCAACTATTTCCCATGAATGCGGGTCTTTAATCATTAAAAATATTTTCAAATACATAAAAAACCACGTTTATCTCTCTCTAGTAATTAATCAAATGAGAATCTTCCTAAATGTATATTATTCATCGTTTCTTTTGAAATTGACTCACTTTCAAGTATACTCTTAAGAGTAACAAATTCTTCTTCAAGACCCTCAATAGTATTGGACATCTCTAGTATTCTAGAGGTGTGGCCATTGATTAAATTATCCTATTCTCAAATTCTAAACTTAGTTTCTAATACGTCTTCAAAAATTTCACGGGTTATTAAAATTACATTCACTACTACTTCTAGTCATTCAATTTCTGCTTTAAGCTTATCAACATATTCTGATGATTCTTCTATAATTTCTCTCCACTTTTTCCATCTCTTCCACTAGTTTTCAAGCTTACTAATAGCATACTTAAATTGAAACATGATATTGACATCATTGGTTAATTTAATTTATCTAGTTTTATCTCCAAAAGGATCCATCTTTTCCACGATATCCTTTATTTTGCGCATGGGATCCATATTTAAATTATGGTACTTTTTCCTCAAAGTATTCACTGCCTTTATCTTATTCTCTACATAAAAACTATTTATCGATGGTTTATTACTAGACTTGAAGTCTCTCTTTTTGAAAAACCTTTTTTGAAGCTTTTTCATGTCTCTAGATGAGATTTTTCATTATCAAACTTTCTTGTGCACCGAGAGGCAATGTTCCCAACTCTGCCAAAATAGAATCATGACATAGGTAACATACCTTTGAATTTCCCTTTTAACTTCTTGAATTTCTAGGAAATGAGTGAAATAAGTTTTTCTTCCTCATTATCTTCATCAACATTATCTTGTGAAATTTTTAGATTATCCATGGCATTGAATTCCATTTCCTTACTAACACATGTCATCACATTCTCTAGATTTACTATCATTTCTTCTACCACTTGAATTCTTAGCAGGTCATCCTAAGAGTTTTTAGATAGATCCATTTCCTCAAGGGATGACACATTTTCATTTTCAATAGGAAAAAGTATTCTGAAGATTTTCATTACAATATGAATGTCTTTTATCTCTTCGCGAAGCCCACAATTTTCTCTTACAACATCAGTAATTCGATTGAAGAAATACTCTGAATTTTCATTAGGGTGCATTTTTATATCATCAAACCTATTTTTCAAAACATGGAGTCTTACTTCCTTCACTTTACTATCTCTTTAATATATATTTTCATATTTCTCCCACATTTCCTTGGAAGATGTGTAACTCATTACCTTTAGATATATGTGATTAGAAAGAGTTATAGTGAGATAATTATGTGCTTTAGAATCTACATCAAGAATTTTCTTGTTTGTATGAATCATAGATAACCCTATAGGATTAGTGACTTGTATTCCTTTCACAATAACAAATAGGAATTCCATTCTAAGTGATCATAAATGATATCTCATCATGTTATTCAAAATCTTAAAGTTACTTCCATCAAAGAGGGGGACTCCCCTAACATTGACTAAATTCTCCATGAAATAAAAGGATAGATTTAACACCAGTAACCTACCTTTGATGCCACTTGTAGGACCCTGAGATACCATGAGAAGGGAGGGTGAATCAGGGTGTCAAATCTTTGTTTTAAAATGATGTATCTTCTTCCCACATTGGTAGGAACTCATTAAACCTATACGATGGATAAGAAAAATAGTCAAACAATCACATGCACAGAGATCACACAATAATTTCACTTGGTTCACAACTAAGGGCTATATGTAAGGAAAATATTTTAATAGTGTGTTTATCATACCAAAATACAATAATCTTAACTAGCTATGGAATACATAGATTTAGTCACAATCACTGTATTCTAGGCGTACTGCCTTTACAAGATTTTAGAGATAGCTCACTACTTTCCTTAGAACACTTTTACTGACTCTCCCTAGCTCACTGCTATGAGAGAAGTCAAACTTAGTTTATCAAATAGATTTTATCTTCAATGATTTTTCATTAAAGTATTTTTCCCTAACTTAGCATGTGACTCTACTAGTATTATAGGCCTGAGTTGATGCACACTCAAATCCCTATCCACATAATCCGAATATTCAAAAACATTCGTTTGAAAATATCCTTTATGAAGCTCCTTCGCTAAGATCACTTCATCGTAGAGCTCACTTATTCTCAAAGATCACTACTTCACATATATAACTCCTTCACAAATCACCTCTTATTTCATGAAAAAAACTATCATCATGAAGAAAACTGCCTCCATCAAACAACTACCTTGGAAATGCTCATTGAGCCAATGTAGAACATCCCATCCTCGTGAAGCACTAAATATATAGAGGCATTGGCTTTGGTCAAGACTAAAATTTTCTTTTCACAAATCAAAAGCCATCATAGAATCTTAGTTTTTTATAGCACCCATATATTCACAAAATCAGAGCAATATTGGATTCTCTCTAAAACGTTCACTGAAAATAAAGAGAGGTAGCCTCTTATTTATAACCATGACCGATCGTGAAGCTCCACAACCTCTAGTGCGTTTTATGGATCAGTAAAAACATCTTCATGGTGCTCCTCCATCCAAAAAGAACCACTAAAATTTGACATCTTCATGATTCTCTCAACCAAACCCCTCACACCACTACAATGCTCCACTCTCAATTCTTTATTCCTTCTCCATTTGAAAAGATCCTTATACTCATAGATATCACCATCATAATTATTTATGTATTTATAAAACACACTTTATGAAACCCATATCTAATAAACTCATGTCTTTTCCATATTTTCATATGGTATTAATGAGAAACCAATTTTTGAAATGATTTCTATTATCTAAATTTTGGACCCCAAAATTTTGGAAATCAATAGGAAACAATGCCACCATCAATACTTCTTATGGATTGAACTATATGATCCCTTTCCTTGTAATCTCTCTGATCATTCATGATAGGATTGACAAAAAACACAAACCATACTCCATTTATAACAAAAAAATCCTTGTCTCTAATATAAATAATAGTGGAAAAGGAAAATCTTGAATATTCTTGAGATATGGATCATAATATTTCATTAAAGGAAATATAAACATAAACAATCTTGAAAAGCAATGAGATTGGATCAATAAACTCTTATAACTATTTTCTTGGGATCATGATATGCATGTAAGGAATGGAAATTACATGGAGAATAAAAAATCATGAAAAGATTGAGATTCATGATATGTAATTTAAAATGGGAGTATATGCACCCAGAAAAATATTTTAGGTGCATAACAAAACATGAGTCTCAAAGAAATAAAATTGAGACAAAACATTTTTACTGATTTGGTAACTTTTGAAACATAACCCCCATGAAAGAAGGATCCTAAAATGTTCATTTGTATATAAATAAATTTAATTAGAAGATACATATAACAAAATCATGATTAGTACATACACAACACAGAAGGAAAGAGTGTCGAACATAGCTTATGTCTCACCAAAACTAAAAGTGAGATGAAATCCCCTTACCATGTGTCTTGACTCTCTCCATACTCATAAAATCATCCAATACGATAAATAGAAGTTTATTATACATATTATAAAGAATAATATTCTTATATATACTTCAATATTTTTTTCTTATGAACATATATTACCTGCTTGTTAATGATCTGATGTTAAGGTTTCACTTCGGGAAATATTCACTTTGTTCTTAACATGTGTCTTAATTTCTAATATTGTTGATCCTTATACTTATATAATAAATCATGAATGTATAAGATTACATAAATATCAGGTATATCTAGTATATTTATATTATAATAATCTATAGCATAATTAATAAGTAATGGAATATGTTGTTCTTGGAGACAGTAAGTTGTACGTATGCATGAACATTGTTTTCTGTCTTTACTGTTGTATTGAAAGAAGGTATGTAAACGACACATAAACACATAGATATATATTCATATGTATATATATGTAATTATTATAGAATCATTAATATGTTATATATATCATATATGTTCACTAAAGCCATCCTTAATACATTTCAGGTGGTGTGTGAATGAATCACATCGCTTTTAGGGGGAAGTAGTCCACACTTACCCAAACGTGATTATCGTATTAAAACCAAATGGAAGGTTAAAATATGTGTGTTGTAAAAGGAATAAACATTCATTAATAAATAATAAATATAATATATTACTTATATAGCTATATTTTTCTTCATAATGGCCTCCCTAATTGGTGGTAAAGGAGAAATGAACAATCATCATTTTGTGAGGTAGTAGTTTACCGTACACAGAAAAGTATGTTGAACATCCATTAGATGGATGTTTTTGTTTGTTTTGGTCAGAAACCATGAATTAAAACATCCTAGTATATGTAGGATACTGTTTATTTCACACAAGAATGGAATAAATGGATTTGAGGGGAGGATAAAGAAAGTAATGGAAAGGACATTGAGAGAAGTTGTTACCTCTAAATTGGGTAACTCCTTTTGGTTTGTGCCAAAAAGGATTCCTTGATAATATTTATGCACAAACAAAGGATTAAATGTATATAGAATAATTTTTTTGGGTAAAATTGGATATATAATGTATTAACTTAAAAGTTTTGATAGTTGTGAGGTGTGGGTAGATATGGTGGCCTTTTTTAGGTAAGGAAAAGAACTCACTTTAAATTTGAAGAAAAAATTTAGGTGTGTACATGTTATTACGTAAAAAAGTAATAAAAATACAAACAAATCAATATTGGAATGTTTATGGATGTTATATGGATATCATATGGGTGTTGAATAAGATTCTAGTTCATTTATGCCCTTAATTTTAATGTTTAGTAACTAATTAAGCTTAATATGTCATTAATCATTGTTATGAATTTTAATCATTTCGGTCAAAAATTAACATGGTATTATTAAAAACTAAATATTCGACTCCATAAAAGATTTTATCTCATATTTTTTAATTCAAATTGTAGAATCAGAAAAATTATGATTAGTGCTAATCTCACATATTGGAAAAAATTATATGGTTTTAAAGTAGAAAAAAGTTCAAAAGTTAGTTAAGATTTTATATTCAGTTTCAAAGTAAAATTGATTATAATGAATTAAATTATATTAATAGATGTAATATTTATCAAATGTGACATTAAAAAATATTTAAAATATCATTTATATTTAATAATTAATTAGTCAAAAATGTAGTTTTTAACTACGATACAATATTTTTTCACTATTCATCCAAAAATGATGTTTCTCATAAAAATCCCAAAAATTCTACCTAGGATTATTTCAATGTTATGAATTCAAAAATGAAGTTTATTTTATAAAATTAAATTTATAATTGTGTCTAAAATTAATTTTATTATTAAAATTGGTCCATTCAAGAAAATAATATTCTTAATATAAAATGAATTACCAAAAAATCTCATCTTTCATTGTCAATATGAATTTATGTATATTAAAAAATTATAAAAAAATAGTAGGAAAGTAATTATTACTATTCATATAAATCTATTTAATTTTTAAATCATAGTTTTCTCATTTAATTAGTTATATATATATAAATATGTTTCATAGAAACTTAGTGTTGTGTGTATCGTATGCCAAGTCGGTGTTACTTGTAGTGCCATCCAAGATCGTATTGCGTGTAGTGTAAGACAAGTTCATATTGAGTGTGAAAGGAATTATTCGATTAGTGTTTGAATATATATATATATATATATATATAACTATTTCGGTGTCATGTGATATGAAAAATTTTGAAAAGATAAATTAATTTGAAAAAAATAATTCTACAAATATATAGGTGTTACATTCTACCCCCTTAAAATGAGTTTCTCCATTGAAATTCATCTAGGTTATCAAAGGTTTAATAATTGAAATTTTCATTCATAGAAACATGCATCATTAAATAAGGATACTAAAACATCCCTTAAAAATGGAAATGTGGAACCAGAATGATCACCCAATGTAACATATAACTGGTTTTCCACATAATAGAACACAGTTGTGGAGTGAATATTTAAGCTAGAGGAAAATCATAAATATTCATAAGAAGGGATTGGTGTCATCAATCTAAAACATGTGAATGATCAAATAAAATTTGAGGGTCTCAATGTCATAAATATAGGATGATTTAAAAGGCCATCAGCTTAGCAAAAAGTAATGTAGTAGGGAAACAATTTTTTTATCACTTTTAGAATGTTGAGTAATTATTGATAAATTTATTTTAACAAAATTTCATTCTTGGTTTGTGCTTTCAGAAATTTATATTACATCCATAACCTCATGAAATGAATTTTTAGAAACTAACATTGATGAATAATGAACTAAAATATGATTTTAAAGGATCTTAAGGCCCATAAAGAATAAAAATTATATCGTTTTGTCCCTTAAAAAACAACATGCATTAATATATAAAAAAAGTAACACTAATAGTTCATCAAAAATATTTATTCACTGAAAATAAATATACATTTACCAGGACATCGCATAGGCCTGTGGTAGGTGTGAAACCCTTACCATCCTTTAGTCATGGGTTCAAGACCTGTGGCCTTGTGAGATTTTATTGGTTGTCACCAGAAATACATGATGTCCTTTTTTGAAACCACACTAATATAATATATGATTTGAACATCCTTGAAATAAGTTTAATCACTATTTAACGTTTTAACCAAGGTTTTCAACATAAACTCAATGCACAAATACTTCCTCCAAAGCTTATCATAAACTTTTTATTAGCTGTTAATCTTATAACCTTTCTCAATGGTAAAAATTCATAACATTCAGAATATAGTCATGAAATTAGATTAACATTTATTCAACTATATTAAAAAATTAAATATTGGGTTTCACATTCCAAACATGTGAATACAATTATAATATATTCTCCTAAAACATGGTAACAACCTAAATTACCATAAATACTTATGGAAAATATGCATTCTTCTTCATTCCAAAGTATATCGGTTTTACTCCATCAATCCAAAATTTTTGTAAAATTAATTAGTGGTAGCATAAAGCACCTATAAATAATTCCTTACTTAGTACCAAGTTAATTAATACTGCCTAATTAACTTATTCATATCTCATGTATCTTTATCTATAAAACAATATCTTATAATAATGAACATATTAAGGGTTACCTTCCCTTAGTCAAAATATCATCTTTTCATTAAATCACTTCACTAGACCTTAGGGAACATTCAACATAACCATGAAAATACAACATGAAAAACATAAGTAGAAAAATTCTTGTATATTTTTCCATTCATTAATTTTTAATTCAATTACATAAATACCTCAATTAATTTATCCTTAATCCATTATGAATAATACCTATCTCTTTTCACATTTCTTTGGTAGTCTCATCGTCATTTATAATGTAGCCATTACTCACACCACCTTTCTAATTCTCTTCAAGAACATTCCTCTTGGAAAATCAGATTACATAATGACCATCTTCTCCACACATAAAACACTTAATCATTGATGACGACATAGGGAGGCAAAAATTCCCAACCATTTTGTTAACTGAACTCTTAATTTTTTTCTTGCAAACACTTACATTGTGTCTTTCTTTTCTATAGTCAGAATTCCTTATTATTCATCTACGAAATTCACGTAGGTGATTCTTTCCACATTCTTGAAATAAATGAATCAAAATCTTCTTTCTTTCAAGGTCTTCATTCCCTAACTCTCAAAAAACTCCTTTTTCTTTGTTGGTGAGTCTGAGAGTTTGTTAAGGTAAAAATTTTCAATCATGATCCATGAAAACAGGTTAGGCATGATCAATAAATATTTCACTCCAGTGATTATCCAACCTATCTTTTCATCAAAAAATCTTCCATGAAATTCAACATTAAACCAGATCCTTCTAGTTCCCGGCATTGACTAAAACTAGAAGCATAATGTGAGAATTTTTGAATATTGAAGAAAATGGAATAGTTATGAAAATAATTACTTATATCATATCAAAATCGTGACACATTTCTTAACCTATGACACCCTATGTTCATACTAGGTCATTCATAGAAAAATTATATTTAAATTCTTCATAATAGTTAATTCAAAGATTTTAAATTCCCAATGAATATCCTCTAGGAGTGTCAAACTAGGTGTGCAGCAAGGCCTATTGTCGTGTACCATATTACCCCATGTCAAACCCAGAACATATTTTTGGAGTTTCTACCCCTTGGTACATCTATGCTAGATCCAAATCCACTTTTAATATCTATACAGGGATGTATTTCTTGGAAACCACTCACTATATCCTTTACCAAAATTACCATACATTTTCATAGACATTAACTCATCCTTATATTTAACCCGAAGGGAATCCCTAAACATATACTTAGAAATATACTTAGAGATCTCACTAAATTTTTCTCATCCTATTTTACAATGGTTAACTATTCCTTTTCTTTGATACCAACTATAGTAACCCTCTCTTTATAAACATTGAAATTAATAAACTTTTTCAGAATACATAAACATAATACAAACAGACACCCAATGACCGTAGTTTTTATAGTGCCTTTGGATATATGGAAACATAAAAAATGGTACCTATGTGACCTACATCATCTCCCACTAGGTTCTTCTTGACTAGAACCCTTCTTATTCATATCATACATAGTACATATCATCATATCCTTGGGGAAAGGAAACAGGGGTGAGAACAAATGCTCAGTAAGGGAAACTAAGGGAGACATGTAAGCATGAACATGATCATATGGGTTTGACAATGTCATCATGAAAATAAAATATCATACACTCCCTACCAAAGATCACAACATATATCATGGGATAAATATTGGATGTTTATAAGACATGAATCATAAGGAAATACAGGTCATAATCCATGAAATCATATAGTAGGAATAAAAAATGTAATTTTGGAAAACACATAAGCATATAATAATTTACATATGAGCCAATTCATTGCTCCCAAGATCATATTAGTGGATTATTTCTTTTACTGAACCGGGTAAACCCTACTCCAGCCCTATATTGATGAACCAAGTGACCCTCGTTCCATCCATGTATTACTTAACAGAGTAACCCTCACTCTAGCCTTGTATTACTAAACTTAGTAACCCTCATTCAAGTCTTATATTACTGAACAGATTAAACCATCATTCCAGCCCTATATTACTAAATTGAGTTACCCTCGTTCTAGCCATGTAGTACAGAACCGAGTGACCCTCATTCCACCCATGTTTAATATACATAGATATAAGTCTTTACGCAATTCATTTGATAGAGATATAGGTCCCACCCATCACATAATGAAATCATATATACTTGTTCCAAAAAACATATCATAACCCATGAAATGGAATGGTTATCCTAAAAATGTAAGCATATCATATCTTGTGGAAAGATTTTTAGATATCATAATCATTTTTTCAAAATCATAACCTATAAAAGATAAATATATCTCATATAAGTGTAACCCATAAAGGGTAAATGGGCATCATAAAGACCACAACATTAACTATAACGCATTAATATAAATTAAATGAATGTAAACATTAGATATTTTCTTAGAAGGTATGAGTAACATAAATAGAAGTCATCTTAGATAGAAAGTAATTTTGGAATATCCCCTAAAAAATTTTCATGAGGAAAATATCCTTTCTTGTTTGAAAAGGTATTTTAATACATAAAATGATTTTAAAATAAATTTTATAAAAACTACCTTGAAAAAATATAAAAAATACATGAAATAATTTTGAAAAACTTTTTCCTTGAAAACTTTTAAAATAATATTCAAAACATTAAAAAAAATTCTTTGTAAACACTTGAAATATTTTAAAGAAATATTGAAAATGTTTTGAAAAACATTTCATTGTAAATAAATTTAAAAAATATAAATAATGTTTTAAAATCCTTTGAAAATAATTTTTCATGAAATCCTATCATAGAACCTTAAAAACATTTTGAAAACGCATTTCTTTGAAAGCACTTTGAATACATGTAAATAAGACTTGAACACATTTTGAAAAATGCTTTCCATGAAAACATATAAAATAATATTAAAACCATTTCGAAAAGAAAATCATTGAAAATTTATTTTTAAAAAAATATTAAAGATTATTCTTTTTAACAAAGAAAATTGAACTTCAAAGAAATGGAGATGGGTAAATCCGTACATGTCGTACAAGGTCAATAGAAAATTCTGTTTGCATGGTAAAAAGTATAGAAAAGTCCCTTGTTAGGAAAGAAAAAATAAAATTCCATTTAAGTGATTGGTAAAAGAAAATAAGGGTTAAAATTTCTTTTATATATTATATGGTAATGGTATAATATTTTTTGAAAATATTTTTAGAAAATATAGATTTCTGACCGAATAGAGGGTAAAATCAGGCAATCCTAAAAAGACTTTCTTAACTATCTTATATACCAAGGAGTATAAAATGGTACCAATACATGAGTATATTATGAAATAATATAGGATAAGGAACCCAATAATATTAAGGAGAGAAGAATCAATATATATCTTCAAATGAAGCATAAACATAAACAATCTCAAAAAGCGATGAGATTGCCTCAATAAACTCTTATAACTTGGTATCTTTGGATCATTCTCTTAGTGTAAGGAAAATAAATTACATGAAGCACAGATTATCCTACAATTATTGACATTCATGATATGAAATGTAAAATTGATGTATATGGACCCCAAAAAAGTGTTTAGGTGCATAACAAAAAATGAGTCTCAAGGAAGGCAAATTGAGAAAAAACATTTTTACGGATTTTGTACCATTTGAAACATAAACCACACAAAATAAGGATAATAAAATGGGAATGTAAATATAAAAAAATTAAAATAGAAGATAAATATAATATTATCAGTGAATTTACATACACCACACAAAAGGAAAGAGTGGTGAACATAACATGTATCTCATAGAAATTGGAAGTGAGATGAAATCCCCTTACTGTGTGTCTTGAATCTCTCTGTACTCGTACAAGCTTCCTGTATAATAAAAATAAGTTTATTATAAATATTTTACAGAAGAATGTTCTTATATATAATACCATATGTCTTTTTTATGACCTTATATTATCCTTTTTTCTATGATCCTATGTTAAGGTTTCACTTTGGGTATTATTCTCTTTGTTCTTCACATGTGTCTTAATTTGTTATATCATTGATCCTTATAATTATATAAAGATTCAATAATGTATATAATTATATAAATATCAGGTATATAAATTATATTTATATTATTATAATCTATAATATAATTAAGTACCTAATGCAATACAATATTCATGGATACGGTAAGTTGTATGTATGCATGAACATTATTTTCTGTCTTTATGTCGTACTGAAGGAAAGTATGAAAATGATATATATATATATATTCCAGTAGCATTAATATATCATATATATCATATAAGTTAATTAAAACCATCCTTAATACATTCCAGGTGGTGTGTGAACGAATCACATCGCTTTGAATAGGCGGTAGTCTACACTTCCTCAAACGAGATTACTATATTTACACGAAAAGGAATGTAAAAAGATGTGTGTTTTAAATGTAATATATAGGCTTAAATATATAATAAATATAATATATTACGTATATAAATATATTTTCTATCTTAATTTCCACCACGATTGGTGGTAAAGGATAAATGAACAATTATCATTTCGTGAAGTAGTAGTTCATCGTACACTGAAATAGTATGTTCAACATCCATTAGAAAGTTATGTGGGTAACAATAGGTCATAAAATTTTCTATAAAACATCCTAGTATATATAGGATACTAGTTATTTCACACAATAATTGAATAAAGTGAGTGGATGGGTTGTATAAAGGAAACAATGGAAACATTGTTGAGGGAAGACGTTTCCTTTAAATCAGGTTACTCCTTTTGGTTCGTGCCAAAAGGCTTCCTCGAGAAGATTTCGGCACAAATAGAATCTTCAAGGTAAAATGGAGGAATTTTTTAGGCTTATTTGGAATATATTGGAAGAAATTAAGTGTTTTTAGATGTGCGAGGAGTGGGTAGACGTGGTTCCCTTTTATAAAGAAGGAGAAGGATCCACTTAGATTTTTTAGAAACAAGTTAGGTGTGCACATGTTATTACCTAAAAAATTCTTAAAGAATCAAAAAAACTATAGAATTTATTTTTTATGAAATATGTACCTAAAATATGTTTTTTATAAGTTTATAGTTCATTTGGGTCCCTAATTTTAAGGTTTAGTCCCTAATTATGCTTAGTTTGGCCTTAACCACAATGATTAATTTTAATCAGTTTTACAAATCATTTTAGTCAAAATTTTACATGTTATTACTAGATTATAAATATTATACAGAATAAAATGGAGTATTTATAATTTTTTAAATTTAAATCACAGAAGTGAAAAAATAAATATTAGTTCTAATCCCATAGACGGGACCAAATAACAAGGTTTTAAAGTAGGAAAGGATTCAAAAGCTTGTAAAGATTTAATATTCAGTTTCAAAGTAAGAATGATTATAATGAATTAAATTTTATTAATAGATATAATATATATCTTATTGTTCCTTAAAAAATATTTAAAATATCATTTTTCAGTAATAATTAATTATAAAAAGTTATTTTTTATCTAAAAAGAAGTATTTTTCCACAATTCATCAAACAATGTAGTTTCTCAAAAAATTCCAAAAAATTAACCCTAAGATAATTTTTATATTATGAATTAAAAAATAAAGTTAATTTTATTAAATTCAATTTATAAATGTGTATAAAATTAATTTTACTATTAAAATTGGTCCATTCAGGAAAATATTATTTAAAAAAATGAATTTTCCAAAAAATCTAATCTTTCAATACAAATATTTTTTATTTTTATAAAAAAATTATAAACCATATTTGAAAAGTAATTATTACTATTAATATAAATATGTTTAATTTTTAGGTTATAATTATCTCATTTAATTAATTACATATATATAAAAAGTTGTGTCATAGAAACTTAGTGTTGCATGCATCGTATGCCAATTCGGTGTTGCTTGTAGTGCAAGCCAAGTTTTTATTGTGTGTAACAGAAGAGAAGTTGTTATTGCATGTGAAAGGAATTTTTTAATTAGGTATTTAATATATATATAGAACTATTTCCAGTGTCATGTGAAATGAAAAATATTGAGAAGATAAATTAATTCAAAAAATTATTAACAAAATCTCAGGGTGTTGAAATATAATATTGATTTTAAGTTTCTATAATGAGAGGTATTGTGATTAAAATTGGGTGAAACATATATTTTATTATCCCCCATTCCTTTTATGCAAAAAATAGTTGACTTGATGATGGCTTAAGTAAGTTCAACCCACAATGTATTCTCGTGATGCTTCCTCAGAAAGTTAGCACATGTGGAATTCACTATTTTACACTATATTGAGAAATAAAAATAGAAAATGTTGGTAGATGATTATTTATTGGAATTAAATATATATATCATTGTCTCTCCAAGGTTGTATCCAAAAATCTGATGCACATAACAACATTGACTTGTCACCCTTAGTCTTTCTGAATAGAAAATGGCTTATTTTTAAAAATTATTCAATTCCTAATTTTTGAAATGCATTGGAAATAAAGAAAATATGTTCCTATCAATAAAATAAAATAAAATTACATATTTAAACATTTTTTATTCCTGTATGTAATTAATCATTTAAATTCATAATTGGTTCAAATTAATTGATATTTACAATTTCTCATGAAATTAATTGTTAATTTTCAAACATAACATATTTTATTAGTATTTGTTATGGAATAAAATGGATATATTTTCAAAAAAATATTCTATAAGTTACCTATGTCAATTATCTCACACTTATATTCTTATAGTATTATATAATTGAACATCTTAATGGTACCTATGTTAAATTCAATGCATGAGTTATATTGAGTGAACCTTTATAAATCCATGCTATCAATATCTTGTCATTCATATTTTATTATCTCCTTTCCTTATTACCTATATAAAAAATTCAATTCATTTATACTTCTATCATCATCCAATACTTATTTATACTTACCTTTCTAAAAAATATTTTTCCTTGTCACTTAATGTATGAAACTCAAGTCCTGATTTCCTCAGTCCGAACTCACACAAGAGTTGCCACAATCTTCCTGTGCCTCTCGAGTCTATTCTAAATGAGTAAAGAACTTATATTATTCATGAGTTGTTATACGTATGTTCTATAGTTTATGATTAGTGGGATATGATATTAAAAACATAGATATTGAATAATTATTTTTTCCCTGTACAAAGTAAAATGAATAATTTTTATTTTACACTCATGATTTCTATCCTCACTCACTACTATTTAAAATGATTCACCCAATAAAACTTCTATGATGTTTCTAGATATTCATAATTAAAACATTTTTAGTTGAAATATATATTTATTCTTTTTTCTTCCAAAATTTTATCTTTTATACTTCATCATAACTTCTACACAAATGTTTTATTTTTAGAAAAATAGAGGAATATTTGAATTACAAAAAATAGGTTGATGTACCTTGAAAATTTAAATGATATTTACAATTCCATTTTTCATAGAATGGTATTTATCCCTCTATAGTTTTTACAGAATATATTCAAAAAACACTTGATTTTGAATTTGATCATTAATTTACTATAGAGTTAGGCGGTTAGAGATTATAGGTTTGTAATTTTGATACCAATTAAGGGTTTACGAGGTTATTAGGGGACTAATAAAAATTTCATATGTTAGGGTAGATTAAAAAAGTTTTTTGTTGAAAAAATTTATTTTTTAGAAGGGTGCCTCAATCATTTTTAAAAAAAATTCTCAATCACTCATTTTTACACAAAGATTATCGAAAATTTTGGTTATTCAACTATTCATTAGGTTTCTCATAAAATGTGGTTATGGTAAGGATGGTGTCAAAAAATTATTGAAGTTCATATTGAATTTGGTATAAAAAATTGATAATATTTCATTATATGGACTTGAAAATAAATGGTATTTTTATAAATTTCTCAAATTTTGAATATGTAAAAGATTTAATTTCAACATTAATTTATATTGGCTTTCTCAAATTAAATTATTTCCTCATTAATGGAATACGTCTCAAACTCATCTGGATATATAATTAATATCTACATGTTTAAAAGTCCCAAAAAATAAAATAATGTAACAAAAAAAATTGAAAAATAAAGAAAAAAATATAAAAAATATTTAAATAGTTCTATTCCCCTCACTTAATTCCTGAAATTTCTCATGAAATATTTAAAATTTATTAAAATAATTATAAGATAAGAATAGAATGATATTACAAAAAGTAATGGAAAATTTTGACATGGTAAATAATTTTTAGGTAGGTTGGAGGACTTTGATGTTCTCTAATGTTTTCCTAGGAAAATTGCCTTGATATTTATCCAATATCTGTCTATTCATAGTAAATGGATTCCTTTCTATTTCACTATTTATCTAAATTAAACCAAAATGTAAGACATTTTTATTTTTTAATGGATCTTCTTATCTATAAAGAGTCATGAAATTTTTCCATAAATTATAGAGTATAACTTGTTCTATTAGATGAAATATCATTTCTATATTAGTATATCATGTTTTCCCTTGATATCCTTATATAAATCCTATAGTCCTAAAATTCATCCCATTTTATTAATTCAAGAAATTTTATTTTCAGATTTCTCTTGTTTCCAATGTTTTCCAAATCTAAATTAATCTCATAACTACCCAATATTTTCTTTGTTTTATTTAAAATGAAGGTAACAACTATTCCCATAGATCATATTTTAGGTGATAATACCAATAAAGGACTTTTAATACGTTTTTTAAGACCATATTGTGTCCTATAATATTTATATTTAATCCTTACAATTGGGGTTAAGATTATTCTTCAAAATTTCTTTTATCTCTCAATTAGAGTCTTTATCTTTCAAATTATATTTTTGGGTGTCATGGTGATGATGTGTTGTGGTTTAATCCCTGAATTCTCATAAATGTCTCCATATATCTATAAAAAAACTAGGTTCTATAAATTTTGATGATTTATTTTAGAATCCCAAACCTATATAAATTTTTATACCTAAAAAATTCACACATAAAAGAGGATTCATCTATTTTAGTGGTTTTAGATTCTAGCCACATAGAATAATAATCAATAATAAATTATTAATATGAATATCCAAAACTCATAGGAAAGGGTATCATAATATCCATTCTCCACACATATAATATTTTTTAGATATTCAAGGTTATATGAGGCATTTTTTTTTAATATGTTTCAGGTGAAATAACATTTTCTTCACTTTTTAAAGAACCCATGTTCAACATTAAATAATACTAGGTAATAAATTCCATTCTCTAAATTTTTCATGGGAACTAATTGAGATCCAAAGTGTCTTTCACAATCTAGTATGTGAAAAAAATTAACACAAAAGTCAATTCACTTTTATGATAGCCTTTTATAATCATCAAACCACTATATATTTTTCATAGATATCACAGTTTGAATTTTACCCAATAGACGCAGTGTAATTGGAATAGTTTTTTTTAAAGATGACAACATATGTTATATTTATGATTTTAAAAGAACTATATCAAAATATTTTTCTATAGTCATGGGTTTTTAAACCATGATTATAGAGTATGGATTGTTGAAATTTTCTTAGAATCGTGATCAAATATTAGATAATATTTTGGTTTAAAAACCATTACAATAGAATTCCTATAAGCCCATTAACATGTGTATCCAAAAGAAACCCCCACCCATCATCACACTCACCCTCACTCATTGCCTCCCTCTCCCCTCATCCTATTAAAACTATGATCGGTCCCTAAATCCATATTCCCTCACTTGTTGCCTCCTTATTCCATCATCTCCTATAATAAGTTATCAGTCCCCGACTCCCTCTTCCCTAAGTCCCTGACTCCCTCTTCTTGCACCATCCACCTCCCTCTTCCCTCATCAGCTCTGACCTATAATTAGTCCTCAACTACCTCTTCCATCATCCCATTCTCTATGATCAAGTCACTACAGATCCTCTATTCCCCTCTACTAGACACAAACTGCACATATTCCCATTGATCGAGATGTACTACACCTCCTTCCCCTCAAATCATCAATCTAGGAGGTCTAGAAATTATTTGAATCATTGAATTTAGGTGTTAATTTTTTTTATTATTTCTCTTTTATTCTTATCTATTGTCAATTATTAATATTTTCATTGATTATTTATTAAATTGTATTTTTATGTTTATTTAATTTTGTTATTTTTATATTTAATGTCTATGTAATGTATCTTATGAGAAATGTTAGCCTTATCTTTTGGTTTATTTAATTATTGAAAATATTTTTGGATTAAAATATTATTTTTTGGTGGGTTATATTATTTTGGATTATATTTTATTTGATTTAGGCACTAATATGCTGTCAAATATATTATAAATGTCAGTAAATTTTGGGTTGAACAAAATTAATTTATTTAATTAGTGGTTTAAATTTTATTTTATATTAGTCCCAATGACCATCTGTATATATTTTTTCCATCATTAAACATGGATTATTTCCAATTTATATTTAGTTTGTTAAAAATTTTACAATTATGTGAATCATTTATATAATTTTAAATGAAATTATTTTTTGGTTATGTGATATAAAAAAGGGTATCTAATTGTACTAAGATCACATTATTCCAAAAAAAAATTAATTATTAGGAATGAATTGTTTTTTGAACAAAACATTAATTATAAAATTATTAGTTAAATCAACTTCATAAAAATGTTGACTATAGGTTGTATCTTAACCCAACCTACAGTTGTGAAAAACAAATTTTCATTTACATTGATTCTTTAATTGGGAAATATTTCTTTATTTGATAAAAGTATCCATGTGTTTTTTTCCTTATATATTTTTTTATTTTTTAAAAAATTTGGGAGTTTATACCCACTTTTATTAAAAAAATCCTTCTTTTAACTAGGTTGATAGGGAACCCAATTATTTTATTTTATATAGTATTATAGTTTTTATTTTTAATGGATAGATATTGGATTTATGCTCATGATTGGGTGTCAAATGATTTTCAAAATAATCTTCAAATATTTTTGGATTTTTCATTCAAAAATTCCTCAAAAGTGTAGCTTATTTTATGTACTTCTTATAATTATACTTGAATACCATGGTTAAATAATGAAATAATATGTCATCATAGCACTAGAGTTGGATTTCAGACCAAATATGAGTTATGGAACCATAATAGAGAAATATTTCAACAAGAATAATCTTTGGAAAGAAGTGATGTTGTTTTCAAGATATTATATTTGACTATATTCCTTTTCTTTTTTAATTTAAGTATATAAAAAAATAACAAGTAATGAATGAAAATTCAATTATAGGTTTTGATAGTAATAAAAAAATTATGATAATGAGCTATAAAAGATGTTGATATATGATGAAAAGACATTATTGTATCTTAGTTGCGTTGGGATGAACAAAGTCAAATTTTATATATAGTTAGTTCATGTTAAATCCTTGTTGGGATTCTATAATAGTGGGATTTATTATATTCTTGAATTTTTTAAGGACTTGCTTCCTGATGGTGAAAAAATTCCAAAAATTGATTCTGATGTGTCAAAGTTAATTGATTAGTATAGATTTTCTTCTAAAACATTACTTTCCTACCCTAATTATTTATTATATATTAGAATGAAAAGGGATCTTTCAACTACTTTATGAAATGTGGTACATATATATGGAAGGATAATAATGATAACACAATGTCTCTTATTCCTTAGAAAGATATGTGGCACTTCCCTTTGACATGGATACTTCAAAAAATACTTGCTCTATAAAAAATATAAGAATATATGAGATGTCTTGGAGAAAAAAAATAAAATAATTGAGCAATTAGTGCACCTATAAAATGGATTTTCATGAAAAGAGTTCAATAAAAAATGACTTGTTTTTTAATAGATATATTTAGCCTCAAATTAGGGTTATCATGTGATGGTTTTAATCTATTTTGGTAGAATTATACAAAACAAAACACATGGACCATCCACATTCATATATGTAATATTCCACCATATATGTGCAAGAAAAATCTATATACATACAATAGTATATTGATTTTTGGGATAAATGATTCATGGATTGAAAAAAATGTGTATCTTGGACTCTTAATAATAAAGAGAAATAGTTATAGACCAATGATATCACAATATATGATACTTTAAGGAATGAGTAATTTCAAATGTGATCAACTCTTATTTGGACCATAATTGATTTCTTGAATTATGGAATAATGTATAGTTAGATCATGAAGGGAAGCATATCTTTTCTAGTATATGGAAAAAAAATATGTGATTGAGAAATTTGAAACATCCAAGAAGTATTAGTTTCTTCTGACTATGACCAGTCTTACTGATGAAACATCCATATATAAATGTTTAATGAAATTTATGTAATATTATTTACTAACAGGAAATACTTTTTTATGTATTGGTAAATGAATTATTAGAATACTTGAAGCGATAAATGTTTTTTTTAAGTTTTATCCACTATATAGAAAGAGAACTAATTCTCGAAAATATACTCATTTCAATTGAAGAAAAATTATACTCTTTGATTTATGTTATTGATAATTAAATTTATTATGACATTTTTTAGACATTATTAAAATTGAAAAAAAATGTATATGAATTATGGTTTACATTAATTTTGAATGTCAAGGGTAAGACAAAGGATGTCCTAAGAGAATGCTGAAACTTACAAGATTGGGGTATTAGGAAACCACTTCATCCCAAGAATTTTTGTACAAATAAATGATGTATTCCTCATGATTATTATGACATTATGACTATAGAGAGAAAATTTTTTCGTCATTTTTTATGGAATATCAAGGTTTCATATGGTTGTTTGAGTAACAAATAAAAACAACTAAATACTAGAGAGGTGAAGTAAAAAAAAATTGAATTTAAATGACTATCATATATTGTTACATGAGTTACATACCATAATAATATGACACATTTTAATAAACAATGTAAAGGTGGGGTTTATTAATTTTTTAAAATTATATAGGGATAAATATTCAAAAAAATTATTTAAAAGTGATATGAATAAAATAAAATAAGATGCATTGATCATTCATTGTGAATTAGAGAATTTATTTTCCCTATCTTTCCTCAAATTCTTGTTGAATATTATTGTGATCCATCCCATTTAATGTCTTATTGGGGGTCATTTTTAATTTCTTTGGACATATCCCACTGAAATAGTTTTATACATCATAAAGCCTTATATAAGAAATAAGAACCATCCTGATAGATTTATTGCTAAAAGTTACATAGCCTAAGAGTGCATTGACATTTTCTCTATGTATATGATCAGCCAACATTTTATCATTTCTTTGGCTTTTTGGAATTCTAGGTTCATGAACATTGACTAATTTACTCCTTGAGAATAGGGTAATGAAACATCATATTGTACAATTTAATTCTGATGTCGTGGATGAATATTTCAAGTAAGATCAATTTTGTGTAATTTTATATTATTTATGTATTACATATAAATTAATAATGTATCAACCAAATATTTTATAGAAAACAAAATAAAATTATAACTAGAACCCATTATTCTTTACCTCTCAAAATGATCGAGAAGTTTCATAGTCATTATTTTACTGTATGGTTCAAATATCATGTATGTATAATTTTTTTTTTAATTTTTCAAATGGTAAACTTATTGTGAATAATATTAATGGAAATTATATATATGTTAGGTTGAAAGTTTATTGAGAAGTAAAATACCTCCCAAGATTAGAGCTCTATCATTTAGTGTAAATATAGTTTTATGTGAGTGTAAATAAATTCTTGTCAATGGAAATAATTTCATTATTAATAGTCATATGATAAACATGATAGATCCGAATGATGATGACTTATTATGAATAGAAACATACATTTATTTTATATCAGGTGATAGGAAACTACACTCTAGTGATGTATTATATACTAGAGTAGTATAGAGAATAATTATACTATATTATTACTCTCAAGGTCGAGTTATAATGTTCATATGTAAGTGTTTTGGTACAGTGACTTGACAAGGAATACATGTTAAAAATATTTTTTTATGAAAAACATTTATTAAATCAGTACTTTTTCTTTTTTGTTAAAACAATTTCTCCACATATTTTTAAGGATTTATTAGATGATATTTTCTTATAGAATTCCAGTGTATGTGATTATACTAGTTTTATATTTGACAAAGATAACTTCTCAATTGTTAGGGAATATTTTGAAGCTCAAGTATTGTTGGAAAATTAATATCAATAATGGTAATTTCACATTACCTTTATAATGTATTTTATAATTTTTTACAATATGTTAACTTATATACAAGCTAGCTATTTTATCAGATAACTTCTGATTATGAAGAATTTATGAGGAGGACGATTTCTCATAATGAGTAATGTATATGAGATTCAAGAGTGATACCTTTGATAAACCACGTAAATATACATTGTTTATATTTATAGAATTTATAATTTATATATATATTTTAATATTATGATTAATATTTTTTGGGATCTATTTAATGGGTAGATCTTACATAAAAGGGGCTCCATCCTCTCCAACTTTTGTCACATTTCTTAGGGTATCTACTACAGCTAGTCACAAGACTCCTCCACCTAATTTACAAATGTTAGTGTTATATCATCCTCTATTTGTAGGAGTAACTTAACTTCTCTAAGATCCTTACTACCCCCAATGGCCTTATCATATGATTCTCATCTCCTCATTATCGCTTCCTCATACACTTAAGATATTGAGACTGATTAGCCTCTGAAAGAGGAAAATATTCATCGATTATATTTTAATATTAATTTGTTAAATTTCCATGGACACAAATTTTAGTGAATTTCATAAATTGGACTTCATTAATATTAATTGTTTTAATTTGATGTTTTGGGATATTATTTATAATGTTTTTTGGAAAATTTTATATTTTATTGTTTATGGATGATTAATACATGAAGATGTATATTTTTTTCAATGAATGTAGAAATTTATAAAGAATTCTTAATGGGCCTTAGGCCCATAAAGTAAAAAATAGGGCCCATAATCCAATACTAATAAAGATTAAATTTTAATTTTAGAAAATTAAAAATTATGAGGCTCATTTAATTCAACTGTTTTTTACCTAATTCAAAAGTTTTCATGGGGATCTAGGCAATAAAAGATGGAGATTAAATTTATGTCTTGATCAAAATTCTCATAAAGTCATCCCACCATTTCCAGCATAACATTGAAAATAATGATCAAATTTTCATGAAATTTTAAAATATATTAGATTAAACCTCTAATAAAATATCTAATTTATAATACCATCAAATATTTCTCCATCTATAATGAATTATTTTCACACCAAGTGGGAGATGAATTTGGTTCTATCTTTGTGGTCAAATATGAGATGCCCAATTTTTTTAATTTTCACCCACATTTTTACTCTCCAAATTAATGGGAAGGGAACTAATTTTTGGCGGGTAAATATAAGGCTCCTAATATTCATATATAATAGGATAGTGGTATAAGGATTTCGGTCTCCATGTTTTTTTTCAATTGTTATTTCATGATTTCAATTTGTAATTTCATCATAAATTTTTTTCATGAAATTTTATCATTCACATTCACTTATAAATAACGTTTAATCATATTCAAGTTTTCTATTTATTATTAATTTATTCTTTAATTTTTCTTAACCGATTAAAACCATTCAATCATGGTGTGAATTTATTTGCACCAGCAATTGTGAAATTCTTCACATAGTGGTGGAGTGTTTGTTTTTTTAATATTTTTCTTCTTCAATTCAACCTTCATTAAGTCAAATTTCTAATTCCATTAATTGAATATAATAAATGGAGGGGTAAAAATTTATGGGTTGATCATAGGTATTTTCATGGCGTTTTGTGTGAATTTTATTTCATAATCTTTAACATCAATTCATTATTTTAAGCCTTCCATTCGATGAGTTTTTTTCCTCTTCAGCTTCACCATCATTAATGAAGACACAGATTGCGTGCCAGTTTGATCCAATTCCTTGGTGTGATCATAAAAGTGATCCTCTAAGTGCAGTTTTTATTCGACTTGTATTTTTTTGAGATTATATTGGTGAATTATTTTGGGGATTAATCACATTTTTTTGGATACATATTGAATTTGTGATATAAAAGTTTCTATGAAAATAAATACAATGAATATTTTCCTCACAACACCCTATGATTGATTCATCTTAATTAATTATTTCCATCCCAATATTCATGTTTTTGATTATTTAAATTATCATAGGTAATTTATTATTCTATTATACCAAATAAAATCAACCCTAAAGTTAGCCACATTACATCCAATTAACCATCAAATCATAGTTCCTATAGGTTTCTTCTTCAGTCCCTATGGATTTCATCACTACATGTACTAAAATGACTGCTTCTACTGTAAGGTAAATTTGGGCACAAAAATATTTTGGCACAATTTTGGGAGACCCAAGTAAGTATCTTAGACACTCACATTCTTTTCTCACCCCAAAGTTTCTCTTCGCACCCCCATATCTCTTATCATCTCCCCTTTCTATTTCTGTGTATCCTAAAAATCACAATTCAAAATTTCTATCTACTCCAATAGAGTTCCATCAATATAACACCTAATTAAACACACTATTTAATCATATTGAAAATAAATATTTGGAATCACATAACTTATAGAATTTATGTGATAAACCATTGAATAAATACACCTCACCCAGTGATATGTACAATCTTTTGGATGATTAATAATTAAAGGATAAATTTCCAACCCTCTCAAGAATGGTAATTGAGGTTAATCTTTATGAATTCCACAATCTAAAAACTCTTATAAAAAATACCAAAAATATTCTATTAAAATTGTGTGAACAAATGGATAAAATGAATTCATAAGTTTCATCATTGAGATCAAAACTAAAAGGAATTTAGTCAATTACCAAAATCATGCCCACTCATGTTGTCCCTTCCTCTTCACTAAAAGAAGAATCTTATAACTCAAATACATCTCATGACTTTACTTAAGTACAAACCATCATATTTGGGGTAGTGTAATAAAATCATGTAAATTTTTAATTATTATTAACTAATATGGAAATTGTTTTTTTTTGAATTCATATGAAGAAAATTTGCCTTCGTGGATTGAATATTATGAATACAACACCGAGGATGATTTTTACGACCACTAATCACTAAACCATTGGGAGAAATCAAATAAATTGAGTCCATAACCAATTTCGAAATTCAAATGCACAATTTTTGGGAGGAATTATATTTTAAAAAGGAACAAAGCCTTTTAATTTTTTTAGAGAAGAAACTGATTTTGATTAAAACTGACAATATTCTTTAGAAAATTTCAATCAATCCAGACTCAAAATTATTTTCCTCCCCTCCATAATAAAGTATCCAATAATGTTTTATAACCATGAACTTGTGATATTAATTTATTATTCTCATGAAATAAATAACATTGGAATGATTCTTGATGTCTTAGGCAAGGAAAAAAATGAAATTGGATTAATCATTTCTAATATTCCTTGTATTCTCATATTCTTTATAGAATAAAGGATTGACCATGGAAGAAACTGTATACAAAGAATCAATCCCAATCTAGTTTTAGTGGATAAAAATGGGTTCCCTTAAATTTTTAATGTTGGTATTGGATAAGTTTGGGGTCCAAGTCAAGCTAAAAACTTTAATCTATGCACTTTCTAGGAGGTAATATGGATACTGTATTTTTTTATTTTTTAGGTGTTTTTGTTTTTTGTTAGGGGGACCCCCTTGGTGTTTCCCATATGATCTAATGTCTCATGTGTGTGAGATTTAACATTTGAATAATTTTTAGTATTTGTAAATAAACCCCATGCTTTCAAGAGTTCTGACCCAATCTTCAATCACCCCTAAAGAGTCTACATGTGAAATGAATATAAATTGATTGAATTCTTATAAAATGTTCATTAAAATCAAACCAGGTTATTTTATTCCTTGATTTATCTTAAAAAAACCTCTCCCCCAAATTTTTCCCAAATTATGAACCATCTCTTCTCTTATCTTACAAACACAAAAGGAATTGCCATTCTATATATGAGGGAGTGAAAATATTAAATTAAAAAAAATTATGATAAAAATTCAATTCAATGAAAAAATAAAACCCAATTAAATGAAAATATAAAATTAAATTCAATATCCTTTCATGTATTAATGTCCACTGTGAAACATGAAAACTAAATGTCAAATGATTTTGAATTCCTTGATTATGATTTTAATGCATGATTAAGTTCATGAGCATAGTTTTTGGAATGTGTGGTTGTATGATGATATTTTCAAACATATAAATTTTAATCCTTTCTATAAAAAATCTATAATGAATTTCCATTGGAATTTTGGGATTATTTTTCAGTTATTGGGTCCCTTACATCATAGCATAGTGTTCGAGTCCACCTTTATTTTAATTTGAGTATCCAACAAAAAAATGAAAATAATGACCACATTGAGTAATTGTTTTTCCAAATGTGTGATGTTAGACACTTGGGGATCATTAATATATAGCTTTAATTCCTATAGATATGCTTTAGATCACTGTTGTAAGGCATGGAATTGACAATATGTGTTGTGTTTGACACTTTGAGATCATGAATTCGTATTTGTCTTGCCTATAGTTAGTTTTTCATCACTATTGTGGTTAAAAAACCAAAAATAACAAAAAAATAGAAAATTGGAAAACCATATTAAGTTTTATTGTTATTCCAACATAGTGATTCCATTTTTATCCTTGAATAATAAAATATGCCCCTATCTTTTGAGAGACACAACTCATCATCACGCTTAATTGAAATTGGATGAAATGAGGTGAAGAATTTGAACAAAAGAATGGGATTGGGCTTGTTATATTCTTGTGAACCTATTGTTTGTGAAATTATTTTGATATATTTAAATATTTTTTAGAATGATTGCTTTTGGTCAACATTTTATGATAAAATGTTTTCAGAAAATGGAATTCAATTGCATATTTTTAAGATACATTTTTCTCAGGACTAGAAAAACTAAAGTTGGGGGTTTTATTAGACACTAAAAGAAGATAATATTTAATAATTGTATTTTAATATTAATGTCTTTCAATTCCCATAAAAAATAAGTTTATTACATTTCATAAATTGAGTTTCATTTCTTATCACATTTGATATTCATGTTTACTGTGTAAATTTGGGCCTAATCAGTCATCTTTTGGTGGAAAAATTATTTTCATTATTTGAATTTGTTATTGTTGGATATTATTCATCATGGCTTTTTTAAAAAAATTTATCTTTTTAGGATATATGTATGATTCATATGTTAAGATATATATTTTTGGAAATAAACGTAGAAATTTTGGGACAAAGCAAAATGGGCCATAAACCTGTCAAATAAAGATGGGGCCCATACTCCAATCCCAAAGAAGATAATATTTTAATGTTATAATGATAAAATTATGGGGATTATTCTATTTCACTATGTCAAGAGGTAATTTGGATGTTTTCATGGTGATCCAAGTGATCAGGGATGAAGATTAAATTTATGGCCATATCTGAATGCCTATAAAGTCACCCCACCATTTCAACAATATATTCTAAAATAATGATCCAATTGTCATGATTGTTTTTCATAAATTTTTGGAAACCAAGATGAATATTTTTTTAGTAAAAAATCAAATATTAGGCAATATAAAATGACTTATTTTCATTCCAGGAGAGGGGATGAATCTGGTCATATTTTTTTGGTCACAAATGAAGCATCCAATTTCCATTATTCTCAACCACCATTCAACACTCCTAATTAATGTGAAGGGAATTAATTATTTGGGGGTAAACCTAAGGGTCCTGATGTTCTAATATAATAAGATTTTTTTATGTTATTTTGGAATCCAATTTTATCTTTCAATTTTAATTTCATGCAATGATTTTGTAATCACATTGTCAATTTTTCTTCATGTATGTTTTTCATTCGTGTTAATTTTTTAATAAAAGGTCCTATTATTCAATTTTTATCTCTATTAATAATTTATTATATTATTTTCCTTAACATGTTGATTCCATTGAATAAATGTGTAAATTTACCCACACCACCAATTGTGAATGTCATCACACAATGATGGAGTGTTCATTTTTGTAATGTTTTTCTTCTTCAATTTCACCTTCTTTAAGTAGACATTCCACTTAAATTGATTGAATAGAATTAATAGAGAGATAAATGTTTATTGTTTTATCCTAAGGGGTTTCATTGGGTTGTTTTTAATTTTATTTAATGTTCATTAATACCAATTCATTATTTTAACACTTATATTCAATGAGTTATTTTCTTCTTTGTCTTCGTTAACTTTAACGATGATGCATTTTTAGTGCTAGTATGATCTAATTACATGGAGGGATCATGAAATTGATAATATAAGTTTATTAGTGATTATAGTTGGAATTTTTAGGGATTATATTTGTGAATTATTCTGGGGATTAATCTCATTTTTGGATTTGTCTTGATTTATTAATATAAAATTTTATAAAAAAGAAAATATATTCATTCTCTTCTAGAAACAACCTATAATAAACTCATCTAAATCAATTATTTACATTCAAATATTTATATTTTTATTAGTTAATTTATCTTAGAGAAATTTAGTATTATATTATCCTAAATACAATCAACCCCATAGTTTTCCACTTTATCACCACTCCTCCATAAAATAATAATTTATATAGGTTTCTTCTTCAGTCCCTATAGATATTATGCCTATAAGTACTATTAAAACCACTTTTACCTATAGGATAAATTTGGGTAAAACCAGAGACCTACTATATCTACCAATCCTCCCATGAATGTTTTTCTCACTATCTATATTTTGGTTATTAGGGATACCTTTGAGATAGAGGCCCTTGGGAATACTGCCCAACCTACAGATATAGATATGAACTAGTGTCTAGAATTTGGAAAATGATTATTAATTTAGTTAATGTTAATACTTTATATTCATTATTGTTATCTTTAACAAAATTTTTATTATTTATAAGTTGATCTAATGCCTATTATTGTACCATATTCCTTGGACACACACTGATGTATTTGGGCTATAATTACAATATACAAGTCATGGTAAACTATAATGAATAATATAAAATGGTAGAAAAAAATGGGTAATTGTGTAAATGTTTGTTGTAAACACTAGATAGATAAGTTGATAACTAGACCATGAAGCCAATACCATATTGGAGAATCAATTTTTCAATCAAATATAGATCTTGGTCATAGATTTTAGTATTAAAATTATTTTTTAATTTATATTATATCTTTATATATTATTATATTTAATCAATTATTTTATTTGTGTAGTGTCGGTATATTCTTCCCATTCTTAAAAATGCTTGAGAGACTATCCTTATAGATGTAGCTGAATTATAGAGGCTGAATAAGTATGATTTATATTAAAGGTGGAGGGAATTACATGGTAGTCATCTAGAATGTGTTACTTGCTGCAGTGATTTTCTAGTCATTCAGTATTCTACTATGATTGCATAGTGGTAAATTCAGGCATTTCAGGTATGAAATTTATTAATTTTTAGTTATTATATGAATAAATTGTTTTTGTTTGTTATGTTTTAGTTCCTTAAATTATATTTTCAAATAGTATTCATCACATAATACTAAAAAAACAAGTATTCGATATATTTTTTCACACGCTCAGGCACACTAGTATTCCAGAACATCAGAATTTTTTTTAAATACTAATATATATATATATATTTATACATGTCCAACATTAATATAGGTTTTTCTGATAGTTCAACTTTCATTTTTATACAAAAATAATTTGGTTTCATGTTTTGGGTACCTCATGCTAAACTTTTTTATTTATGTCATAAGAGAAGGTATACTAATCGAATAAATAGCACCATAATATAATTTTTTTTATAAAACTTTATATATTATATATGCACAACTATATTAGTTAAGAATTAAGTATATGATTTTAATTTTTAGTTTTATTCATAGGTTTATTTGGAGGATCTAAAAAAGAAAGAAATTAATATTTAGGACTTGAAATAATTTCTATTAGGTATTTAGTTATGATATCCTTGGAAGTGTTTGATGTAGGATAAGAAAAACAATTTACCCATAAAAGTATTTCCCAATATCGAGTAACAATAATTCTTCCAGTTTATTTTATATAGAGAAGTGCTTGATTGAGAAGAAAAACATAAGGATCATATGTGACAATAGATGACCACTAAATTCCAGTTTTTGTGTTCTATGATTTCTAGAGATATAGAATCACAATTTCATTCTTGGATAGAAACTATTCAAAAGTCATTTTTTCCTAATGGTTCACATGCTACTACTAATACACCTCATGGTGATGATGTTGATGGTTGTTCTTGAGATAATGATGAATGTGATAGTGATTATTTTAATGGTGGACGTTTCCATGGTGATAGTGTTAGTGTTCGTGGTGGGGATGATAATGGTGGTGATAGTGGTGGTGGTACGTCTGATGATCGAGGTTGAGATAATCATGTTTTACATTTTTAGTTAAATTTTCTTTGGTTTGATTAGATTATTTTTTGTTTTTGTCCATTCTATAATGTTTTTAGTGTTTTTATATTTAGTTAAATTATTATAGGATTGGATTAATTTTATTTGGGTTTATTAATATTAATATAGTTTAAAACAAATCAATCTAGATAATTGTAGTGCAATTTAGGTTAATTTTTTTCAATATAATACATTTCTTGTTTTTTCTTTTTTTAGGATTGGTTTAATTTATACCATAGAGGACTTGTGTTTCTGTAACCCCCCAATAGTTTTTTAGTTTGTTTTATTATTACTATAGGATCAAAAATATTTATGATTTCTATAAGTTGTGCCTCCATAAAAAAATATTATGGGTTTTGAATTCTTCTTTAAAAAATTTAGTAATTTTTTTTTTGGATTTTACTCCAATTGGCTTATGGACAATAATCATTTGTCATAAAAAGGGAATATACTATTATAAAGGTTCATTAAACTATTTATTTTTGATATTTATTATATATAAGGTCTATGTTAATACTATTTACATATATAAAATTTAATATACTCCATTACATTCTTTATTATTAAACAGAACTCAATTATCATCTATTGAAAGTCCTCATATGAATAATTCACTATAGAAGTATAGATCTAAAAGAACCTATATCAGTATCATCTAGAGAAAGTTGGTTGATAATCCTTGACATTTTTTAGTTATATCTAGTTTGGTTTAATTATATTCATTTTGGCTATAGTCCATTCTAGGGGATTTTGTTTAGTGTTTTTATATTTAGTTAAATTTTTATTGGTTTAGGTTAGCTTTGTTTTTTTTAATAGTTTTAGGTCATGTAAATCTAGTTAATTTCAGTGTAATTCAAGTTACTTTTTATTAGTCTAAATAATTTCATGTTTTATTTAATTTGTTATCTTTGGTTTCATTTGTACCCTAAAGGACATATGGTTCTGCAATTTCATCTGGAATTATTTTCTTATAGTTATATCAATAATTAATATGGTGTAAAAAATATATATTAATCATGTTAGTCGTGAATTCCAACCAATATATTTTGGGTATTGACTTCTTCTTTAAAAAATATAGTAATTTCCAATTTTGTTCTTACTTTGATAGGCCCCTAGACAATACTCTCAAGTCAGTACAAGGGGAATATACCCTCAAAAAAGTTCATTGAGCCAATTCCTTAAGATATTTATTATATATAGTTTTGTTCTTATTCAATATATATGTTACATATTCATTTTCTAAGGATGGTATTTATAGGTTTCTTGTTGTTGGTTTTTGTTTTCTTGTCTAGGATGATGGTTGTTGTTCGAATGGCTATTTTTTAAAAAGAATTCTGTATAGGTTTTTGGTTATTGTTTGTTTCGATGGGAATTTTTATTTTCATGTTTTTATAACTATTATTTAATAAAAAAGATATTATATATCCATGTTTTGAGAAAACATCAATACAAGATTTTTTTTCAAAAAATACAAATTCTTTAGTTATGGTTTTTAGAACCATAAATATAAGACTTATGTGTAAAATAATTAGATCATATTCCTAATGTTTAACACAATATTGCTATAGGTCTTATATGGTTATTTTTATTAAATAACCATATAAAAATGATATCTTTTGTTTCATTTATGTAAACCATGACTACAGATAAATGTAGTCACAACTAATGGATAACCATAATGATTGGATTACTATAGCCACAATTTTTAAGATACTATTGGTATAGAGATATTTCGGTGGTTTCTTCATCAAAAGTTGACAAAACTATGATTATAGACAATATTTAAAGTTCTTTGGGATACATTCAAGGGTTAAAATTGTTCCAATAGAAAAAAATCCATTAATATATGGATTATCCCACACATAATATTTTGATTCAATTTTAAGTCTCAAAATATGATGCTTTTTATATGTTATCGAACTTGAGAAGTAACGAACAAGGCCGGGTCATCATCCGACCCGGTGCCTGACCTGGTCCGCAACACATCCAGAAGGGAATTCTCAATCCCCAGAGGATGGTAACTAGTGTCGGGCCCCACAATGAGGAAGTTGGGAATGATTTATCCCCGAAAAAACATATAATCAATCGACATAAACTATGAATGGTAGTTAAATGCTTCCAATTGAAAATAGAACAAGGATAGATAGCTAAACATACCTCTAAGTGGCTTTATGGGTCACCACCAAATACAGAAACAAGCTTACATCAAGAGATATCCAAAACTAGAACCTGAAACTAAAACAATAAAGTTGGTGTGAGCCCCGAGATGCATAGTAGGAAAGCCAAAATACAATAACGCCCTATACCATTACATTTAATAGAAATCCAAATCATTATAGTTTGAAAGTAAGGCATAATAAAATAATGTTTTCACTATTTTCAAATTTAATTAACAAGATTTCATTTCCAAGAAAAATATTTATCTTCCCTTTTAAAATTAAATTTTTAGCATGCATTAACATTTTAAAATTAAAGGAGACCCATTTAGATTAAAATGTGGTTTTCACAAAAGAGGGAACTAGCGTGAAACAACTGAACTGAAAATCATATCACGAGCACCTTGGGAAGTCCCTAAGAAGCTAGTGTTATTTGGGGACCTAGGATATTTATGTCTCGTTGAAACGTGGCTTAGAAACCACAACCCTCAAAAAAAATAGCTTTGAAGACCACGAACCTCAGAAAACGTGGCATAGAAGACCACAACCCTTAGTCATTCATATGTTTAGTTCATGTTCTAATCATCAAACCTATAGTGAAATCGGGTCAAGTCACATTCAGACCACTAGGCCACAAGTCCTAGTTCACCCACCGAGATATACTGGTTTTTGATTATTCTCAATTTCAAGTGGTGGTGAGTTTTTATCAAGAAAGAATATATGTACACAATACTTTCTTTATCCAAAACTCATTCAACCTCTCACCACCATTCTCCCTCCTTAAGTGTATTCTCCCTATTTCATGCCACACAATGCATAATCATCAACAATAGGCATATATCATTAATCAAATTTTAACACTTGCATTACATTTCTCAAACTAGGGGGATGCCTCAAGAGGGGTTTTCCAATTTTGTAAACCATTTTCAAAGTGCCAAACGAGCCCCATTAATTTACAAATAACACTACCAATCAGAAAACAATTTTTTTCAACATCTTTAAGTTTCAAAAATATTCTTAATGATCCATTTTCACAATTAAGTCCCCAAACATTAAAAAATATGATTAAAATAAAGCAAACCATTGAAGAAAGGCAAATTACTAATTAAAGCCATATTTATTCCAAAATATATGCATTCTTACAAACTAACCAAAACATGAACTTCCCTCTTTTCAAAGTCTTGCACTAATCAATCTTTATTCAAAAATAAACCTTCACAACACACATGCTAGACACTTTGGAAAAACCACTTTAAGGATTTAGCATTTCAAACCCAATTTAGCATAAAAAGGGTATTACATTTTCCAAGCATGGTTAGGATAATATTTCAACATGAAAAATACTCATTGGAAGCTTTATAAATTATTTATAGAGACTGAAGAACCATTTTTCAAAAACACATCTACGCATTCAGGGTGTCAAGCTGGAAAACATATCTAAAAGAAGGCTACACATTTTAAATCGTAAAAGTGAACAATTAAATATTATGTGATGTTAAATACTAAGCATCACAAACACTTTTCATAGAACGTATATACTGTTTAATTTCGAAACATCTTTTTGAATCACTAAAGAATTTATGGAATTCAAATTGAAGGCATATGCATAGGGGACCTACCTCAGAACATGCAGCTTTGGACAAGGGCAACCCAAGACCGCATCACCTATATGCATATACATTTTCAGGTATATGTATACACATGGGTAATTACTTCCGATGACTCAAACCACCAAAAAAGGGACCCCTGACTACACATATAATTTAATAAAAGAATTAATCACTTAAACAATTTATAAAACATTTGACATATTACTTTAAAGGTTTACACCAATAACACACTCATAACATCCTTTCTAAAACCATGCGCACCATGATGCAACACCAAAACTCAAACTGCACTATTTATATAAAAAAAATTCAATAGCTCAACATATCTTTTCAAAAAAAATCCACATATTGCAGCACATGCTACTAACATGTCAAAAGTATATCAAATCTCAAACAAAACCAAATTCAAAGCACACAAACTAATAAATAAATAGGATTAATTAATTAAACTCACAAAAGAATTCATCAAATAGTGATTATACGCAGAATCACTTACCTAAGTGTAGAAAGACTTTGCAAATTGGTGTGAAACTCCCGCTGCATGCCAAACACACCACAATCAAACACAACAATACCCTAAAAACCAGAATTTGATCTGAAAACATCAAAACCAAGCCAAATTCGACACTAATCCCTAACTCGATATACTACGAATAGATGAAACAACCAACCGAAGTAAAACACACCTTCGGAGAGGGTGTAGGAGGTCAGCTGAGTAAGAAGGGGGTGCTGGAATTGAGCCGTGCTGGAAAAAGGATGTCACTAGAACATCGGCCGAAAAAACAATGGGTGTGCAGCTAAAGGGGGGTTGTTGGGTCTTCGTTTCATCCAAATAGGGGGGTGTGCCAAACCTACAGGATGCCTGCGTAGAGGGTTCTTAACTGGGTGGGGGGGGGGTTGTGTGGTGTTGCTGAATTGGAAGGGAAGAGGTGTTGCGCATGAGGGTTTTGGAGTGTCGAAGGAGGATGGTCAGGTAGCGGCGTGGTCCGGTGGTAGCCGGTCTGGTGAGGTAGAGAAAAGCGGAGGGGCGGTCTGTGCCAGGGGAGGAAGGCAAGGGTAGGGGCAAGCTTGTGGCTTGGGTAGGGTTTGGAAGGGATAGGGGTTCGCGTGGGGAAGGGTGGAGTGCATGAGAGAGGGAGAAGAAAAATAGAGAGAAGATGAAAAAAATAGGGAGAGAGAAATGGAGAAAAAATAATAATAAAAGAGAATAAAATAAAATATAAAATACATATAAAAATAAAATAATAAACAAAATTCTAATTGATAGAAACAAATTTTAATTCTAAATTAAAAATAATAATAAAGCCAAAATAAAGAAAAAATGACCCAATTAAAGTATAAACTAAAATAACAATAACAATAACAACCTAATGGAAAAACTAACTTAAATAATCATAATATCAATAATTAAAATAAAATAATAAAACCAGTTAGAAAATAATTGGGTTTATTATTGAGTCCAGACACCATTTAAAGACGCATGAATGGTCACGCGTATAGTCACACACCCATAAAAGATCCCAATTTCTTTTAAAAAAGGAATGGTTCAAACAACATCTCCAAAGTGAGACCCCGAGATAATTAAAATAAAACTAAGCATCAGTCAGGGTGTGGAAATTCTCCCCACCATGACAATTTATACCCCCAGAGAGTCCCAAAATACTTGACCAAGACAAGATTCCAAGCAAGACTGCAAAGACACTTTAAACAAAACCTCAATCGGCCGAAGACCGAGCATTCAAAACGCCCATGACCTAAAAATATAAAAATTTCAAAACTGAAATCACCATGAAGAATAACCAGTAAAAAGGAATTCAACGCCAGAAGAACTACAACATTGAAAACCCCGACCCCCTAACTTAGGGATCAAATGGGCCACTTGAGATCTCCAAGAACACTCATCAAGTGACCTACTATCTGAGCTAACCAAATAGCATGGTCGAGGTCTGGCGGAGTAGAAGTAAAGGGGTTTCCCCACCAAGTAAACTCTAAAAATATAGTTTTTCCCCATGTTCATCCTATGGTGGTCTCCCCACCATATTAGGATTGTTTTCAAACCTTAGTTCTCTAAACCAAAATGACTCACAAACCCATACAACCTCAAACACTATCTTGAAACTCAAAGTTCCCTATGTTTAAACAATATAAGAGGGAACATCAGCGAGACCCGCACTGGGTCTCCCCTACATTTTAAAATTTCCTAACACCATGGAACCTATCCGAGAATTCCCACATTACATTGAGAAATAATGACTTAAACCTTCATCGCGAACCCACCAACACGGGCCGACATGCACTGATTATTCCTACAGTAGAAAACACTCCCCTTCATGAGATGGTTCTGATAGAGGAAACCCCTAACCTGGGGACAAAGTGGATAGGAAGACATCAATCCCATAAGACATGAGCATCTCTAAAATGAGTATGATTTCAATCCATAACCAATCACAAGAAGGTTTACAGAGCATGCCTCTAGGATTTACATGAATATTGATTTTCCAAACCTCTTTATGGCCAAAGAATAAATACCATAAACTAGGATGATAACAAAGATTCACGGCCTTCATACCCATCAAAACTAAAATAAACCATTTAGAGGTGATAATTCAATAAGGAAATTTAAATTTTCCCCATCCTTCACTGCGAACATAAGTTGGAAAAAACTGACACCACATCCGATGAGTTTAGACGGCACACAAGCTTCACCCCGAGACCTATGGTTGGGGCCCTGATGTCTGAAGAATCTATGTTCTCAAAGTCATAAGATGACCACCTCTAACTGAATCTTCCTCTACTAGAAAATAAACCTACATAATTCTCCTCATCTCCCAAGCAGCCACTCCATCAATATACCCACTGAGAATTGCAGAGAACGACTTAGAGTGTCCGACTAACCATACTAGAGACAAGAGATTGAGCGGTCTGTTAAACGAACGATGCAAACTGATGGAAGGGGGACTCCAGGAACAGGTTTCATTAGTTCAAACCCTTCATCGGACGAGGAACCTTCACATACTATAAAATAAACAGGACCAATAACTTGTACAACTTTTAAACTGATAGTTCCACACTACCTCTAGGGAGCAAGGAACTAGCTCATCAGAAATGTCAACACACCTCTTTTGCTGCCTATTGACTATTCGAGTACCTAGGAGATCAACCACATTCTCTTGCCTTCACTTCTTTAGGTGAAACCTCAATATGAAGGTATTCTTGAGGATCGCTCGAGACATCCTCATTCTTAGTGAAATGAGACGATCCTCGTTTACTGCTCTAGTCCAGCTTTTCCAAACACACTCAAGACAAATTACACACACACAACATTCAGAGTTCCTAAAAAACATATTACACTCCCAACTTCACAAAGAATTCAAAAATACTCACTCGATCTCAACATCTACAAAAATATGACAAAATCGAGTAGAACCCAACTCTGCCACTCCACTGGGAGTCTGGGCTGAGCCGAGAACAGAGAGACTTGCTGGAAACCCATGGGACATTTCGTGGGGGAATATCCCAAGTAAGAAACACAAAACATCCTTTTACAAATCCAAACACATCACACAAAAAAACACATATACCAGACACAAAACCATTTAAGCATAAAAACCCATTTTAGAGAAAACCCCATTTTTCAAGAAACATGAAGCGACCTTAAAAATCAATCACTCACCACTGATATTCTATGACGCCTCACAAAAATGCATCTTTGTTCCCCTTAGGATCCCATCCACATGATCCACCACCTACTCATTAATCACTTCCACTTGCACATGTTACCACCCCTAGGAATACCACTGGACTAAATAAGGCTCTTCCTCTTTTAAAACAAAACATTCCCAATATTCTGGAAATAATTTTTTTCAAAACCATTTCAAAAATTGAAGACATATTTTAAAAATTCTTCCCATTTACAAAATAACTCACTTAAATTTCAAATAACCCAAGACGTTATTTTATAAATTCATCTTCGACAAATCAAATGTCTACTTCTAGAAACAAGGTTCAGAGAAACATACCCCAAGAATCATGACAAACACACACCAAAATAAAATAAGAACAAATCCAAAGTTCTTTTTCCTTAAAAAATCAATTGTGCAAACCCAAAACTAAAGCAGGACATCAAAAACCTTAAAGCATCTAGATAGAGGACTAGTGGTCATGTCTAACCTAGCTACATGGTTTAGTAGACCATGCACTAGGAAAGAACGAACCACTAGGAGTGTCGAACCATATTATCGGGCATCACATGGGTCGATACTCCATGTGAGGAAGAATGTAGTACTGATTTACTCCTATTGTCATCTTCCATCAACACAGAGAAAATCCAAAACATAAATCCCTTAGTACCCCTATTTACTTGAGGATTAGAACCTATAAGAGTTTGTGGCGCTATTCCCGCACCTACAACTCGAGTAGCAATGATCCTATCTCTGATCTACCTAGAGTCCCAAATAAAAAGAGAAACTACCTCTGATACCATTTTTTCAAGAACCAGGCTGGGTCGTCATCCGACCCGGCAGCCGAACCGGTCCACAATATGGCCTGAAGGGTGTTCCTAATCCCGACGGGCAGGTAACTAGTGTCAGGCACCACAATGAGGAAGTTGGGAATGATTTATCCCAGAAAAGACATATAAACAATCGGTATAAACTAAGAAAGGTAGTTAAATGCTTGAAATTGAAAATATAACAAGGATGTACTGTTAAACATAACTCCAAGTGACCTCAAGGGTCATCACCAAACACAGAAACAAGATTACTAAAAGTGAGATCCAAAACTAGAACCTGAAACTAAAATGATAAAGTAGGTGTGAGAACCGAGATACTCCATTAGAAAGCCAAAATAAAATAACTTCCTAGGCCACTAGCTTTAATAAGAAACCCAAATCATGCTAGTTTTAAAATAATGAAAAATAAAATAATGTTTTTCTCTCTTTTCAAATTCAATGAAAAATATTTCATTGCCAAAAAAACATTTCTCTTCCCTTTTCAAAATAGGTTTTGAGCATGCATTGACTTTTAAAAATTAAAGTAGACCAATTAAGATTAAAATATGGTTTTCAAAAAAGAGGGAAGAAGAATGAAGCAACTAAATTGAAAATCATATCACAAGAACCATGGGAAGTCCCTAAGAAACATGTGTTAGTTGGGGACCTAGGATGTTCGTGTCTTGGTGAAACATGGCTTAGAAACCACGACCCTCAGTAAACATGTTTTAGAAGGCCAAGGCCCTCAAAAAATGTGGATTAGAAGACCACAACCCTCAGTCATTCATATATTTTGTTAGTGTTTCAATCGTCAAACTTGTAGTGAAACCGGGTCAAGTCACCTCTAGACCACTAGCCCAGAAGCCCTAGTTTACCCACCTAGATACCCTAGTTTCCAATTGTTTTCTATTTCATGTGGTGGTGAGTTTTTATCAAGAAAACATATATGTACACAACACTTTCTTTATCCAAAAATCATTCAACCTCTCACCACCATTCTCCCTCCTTAATTCCATTACCCCTCTTTTACACCACACAATGTATAAGTAACAACACTAGGAACATATCACAAATCACATTTTAACACTTGCATTACATTTCTCAAACTCCACCGTCGTCTCACTGAACCCTGAAGAAGGCTCGCTCCTAGGATCACCATCTGGTTTTCTTGTGTCCTCACTAGACGGAAAACTCTGGTCACCACCTCAAGCCATTCCTTAGACACCTAAGGGTCAGGCTCACCTCAGAACCTGAGGGGTCTCTATCTCTGAAACCCGTGGAGTGTGATAAGCTTGTGCTCCTCACCATTCGGTACTGCAGGTACCACTGGCTGCTCCACTAGCAGTATAGCAGGTGCACCACCTGGTGGAAACACCGGGGGGCTGGTCCTTATATCGAAGCCTCGTCACTGAGGGGGTCATCCTTGTGATACTGCTGCTGAATCCTAGCAGGTACGCGTTGCGGAGGAATCCTATAAAGAAACAAGATGTGTCACGGTCAATGAGTATATCTGGATAGCTGACACCAAGGATATGGAAGACACAACCCATTGCTATATGATGCATGTACCTTTTTATTTCCCTACAACTAGTGTTTTCATGAAACGGGTCGAAAAGCAGGTTATTAGAGTCCTGGTGTATGGATACGTCGGCCGCCGCACCAACACTGGAGTCTCTGGCCTGAAATCAGAACCCGAAACACTCAACACTATTGCCCCCAACCTAACTCACAGACTCTTGGTCCTAAGGTAGAACTGACCACCTCTGATACCACTCTTTCAAGACCCGCCCCAGTGGGGCCCGTGTTGTGACTCCCCAAGACTTTCCCCCAATAGGGCAGGGGCTGGTGATTAGCACCGAGTAGGCATATCACTAACATGGGAGGCATTTCCTAAGTACCTGTACACACACACACATCTACAAGCCCACAAATGCTGAAATGTAAAACACTAAGGAACAAAAAATGAATGCATACAACTAAACCCAACCAACAGAGTACGACGAAAGGTAGAGTACTGTAAAAGAAAACTGGGCCAGAAAACAAGCCAACCAAAAGCAAGAGTCTAAAAAACTGCAAAGTCCAACCTGTAAGAACAAAGGTACTTGGACTGCCGCTCGTAGCCGTAGGAACGCCTCGGCCTATAGGGAACTCAGAAACCTCAGTCCTATCCTGGTCCTCCCTGGACTCTGTCAAAAGGCTGCTCATTTGCACGAGACACCAGACCTGCGGGCAAAGCCCGTGCAGGGGTGAGTATAATAATACTCGGTAGAGGACCCCAAAAACCACAAATAAGTACACAAATTAAATGTACGGTCAGCTATGCACATTATATGTCTACAGAACATATAGAAAAAACCAGATATACTCAAAACCCAGACCTGCGGTCTAGAGACAAGTCACGCAACCGCATACCCCCGCAAGGGATTCCGTTCTAAGATTTTGTGATGCGCTCATTCTGGGATAACACACTCCACGAGTCTTATAGCTCTGATGATGTCCGTCCAGGAAGTGCTGTTCGTTGGGAACCGTCACGAGATATAGCTACACTCATTATGGGAGACACACTCTTGAGTGGGAATGATTTCGATACACAGATGAGGATCACTGCTAGGTCCATTCCAGATACCTCGACTCATCCGGAATTCACCTGCTAGGTAGAGGATCAATGCCCGGTAAATTTGGTCATGCTGATGCCTGACTCTACCTAGGGTATGGAATGGATAGAGGATCTCAATCTGGACCTCTCGGATGGATGCCTGACTCTATCACAGAAAAGTCCTGCTGAAGGGATCATAATTTTGCATGAGGGAATGATGCCTGACCTTCATGGGAACAAGAAGAAGGGGCACTAACCCAAACGAAAGATGTTCAAGGCACGGTGAACAAAAGGACCAAGCTGTTCTCCAAAAAGTACACGACGTGTAGAAATGATACACGCCGGGTTGTCCGACCCCTGGTACAGCCCGTGTACAACAGCCCGTGTCGTAAGGCTGGTCGTGTAGAAAACCTTTGTACACGCAGTGTAGTATGGAGTACAGGCCGTGTCTGGGTAACTGGGGTTGGCTCCGTGTACTCTGGCTATGAGCCCGTACACGGTCACCAACCCGTGTACTCCAACCCGTGCGATCCACACACGGGGTGACCCACGTTGTTTACCTCGCTTGGCCGGGGGATCAAGTACATAGTCGTGTACTCTATCTCGTGTCCGTGTATCCCTAGGATACACGCCGAACTCTGTATAGTCGTCTCTGCCGAGTTGTACACGTTGTGCCGCCTGATGCCGTGTAGACCATCCTGTGTCTGTGTACTACCCAAAGTACACACCGAGCTTCGGGGAAGGTCCAACACATCGTGTGACCAGGGTCACACACTGTGTGATCCTTCTCTAACCCCAAAAACCTATCCGCCACTGTCAAAACTACACAACATGTTCTTCTGAAGTACACGTCGTGTATTCTGGAAATTTCCAGAAATAGCGCTCTTCGCCAGCGTGCCTCCCGTGCTGCCCCGATCATTAATCCGGTCGTCCGATCGCCGAAAAACGTCCAGGTTTTGGTCGCCCCGACCCCACGAAGTCACTTCCGTCGTTTTCGGGCCTCCGATCGGCTCCGAAAACGTGTTCCAATATTCCCGCATGAAGAACGCTCGAAGAACGCTCTTTCCGATCCGGTCCTATTTGTCGTCTGCCATCATTGCTGCACCTCCACAAGGTTGTTGCAGTGTCGAACCTTCGTTTTGGGATCATTGGGTCACAGAACGAATGGGCAATGATACGTTGTTCATCACCCCGCGAAGAACGTGAATAACGTGCGAGGGAAAAGGAGGAAGAAAACCAAATAACAAAATGAGGAACGAACCTCCGCCGTCATTCGTCACGGTGTTGATCCACTCTCATTAATAGGCTTAAAACAGAGCAGAGATCAACTTGAATAAAAATCATGGATTATTTCCCCCAAAATCATCCCAAAGAAAACCCTCCTGTATGAACGTATGAAATTGCAGATCAACTTGTTCGTGGTTGATCCGTGTTCTTCGTTTAAACTCTAAAATGGGGAAAAGAAATTGAAATAACAAACCCATACCTTTCAAAGGAATCGATCATTGACGAAGGCGTCATGCTGCCATTGCTGTCGAGATCCTTCAACGTCGACGCTACGATCCTAGGTTTCAATCCATTGTCGTTCGTCATCAAGAATCGATCCAATGTGTCGTGGATTCTACAAAGGTTCGTCTCTCAACGTTGCCAACTATGTACAATTGCTTAACCCATTAAAAAGGGAAACAATTTGCCATTTAAATTATGCGGCAGCATTAATGACGTTGACTTGCCATTTTAAAGTTATTATGATGTGACATTAATTTAGGAAACAACTACATCATTTCCTAGATGTAGCGGATGTTTCCATAAATGAAATAAAATAAACTGGTTAATTTATTTTAGTTTAATTTACTTAAAACGTCAGAAAATTAACTTTTTCCCTTGACCCGTGCCGGTCAATTTTAACCTCATTATTAGGTAATGTCGTCGTCCCAAATGCAACGATGCACTCAGATTTTTCATCCGGTCATTCGTTGGGGAAACTTCCACAACCGCACAGAAGTGCCGACTAAAAACAAGTTTAAACCACCATTTCGGGCTCACTAGACCTCATAATGGTGTGCCATCTTCGCGCCCGGTCTCGAAATAATTCCATATAATATAAACGGAAAATATGAGACATTACATCTTCATTCCTCTTACACTGATACCAAATACCCTTGGAGTTTCTATCTTTCTTATATTCACTATTCTTATTATATTTTTCTTCTAATTTATACTTCTTGAAGAAATTCTTATTCCTCTATAAATTTTTGAATCGTCTAGAAAGGTGAACCATCTTCTCATTTATATGAGTCACCTTCACTTCCACTGGTGCTTTCTTTATTCACAATATCTATATCCTTCTACTAAGAATCCATAAATGCAATTGAATTTTTTGGTTCAAAAAAATATTTATTTGTCTTGAGATCTTCTTCATAAATCTTGATTTTTAATATTAAATCCTTTATTGGAAGTGTTATTATATCATATGACCCTCGAATAGACAAAAAAATGATACTCCATTTTCAATGTATGTTTCAAATATTTATCATCACTTAAGACATTTCGTCAACAGTTATTTCATGTGTATGCATCGTATTGGTATTCTCATTAAACCCGTCATAAATTTTAGAGATAGGTTCATTATTTTTCATGTTAAATGTATTTTATTTAATATTATGTCTATTTAATCTCAATTATTTTAAATTTTATGTCCATTCACGAGACACATATAATTCATCACAAATATTTAAAGTAGTTTAACTTGTAGATATTAATTAGAATTTATCATCTTCTAATGAACAATATAAATAATTCACATCTTTACAATTATAATCATAACCTGCCTTAATGTCATCACTCCAAACTACTCGAAAATCCTTAGGTTTTTCATACTAATCTTCGATTAATATCTCGATATCAAACCCCATAAATTCTAGATTTATATTCGTTTTAATTTTCCACAGACCATAATTAGTCATTTTAAAATTAGAAGGTCTCTTGTTAGTAGTCCCCTCAAGTATATTATTATCTATAGTGATAGAAATTTTGAAATGATGTAAATTTAGATATATTTGGTTAAAATCTTGATCATAGTAAAAATAAAAGAGATAAATAAAACTCTTTTGATACCAAATGTTGATCAGGGTAGATAACTAAAGAGTTGGGAGAATTGATTTTCCAATAATAATTTTTATTAAAAAAATTATAATATAAAATCCCCCATTTTAAAAGTCACCCATTTAAAAAAACTGTATTTAAATCCAATTCAATTTGTATTAATAAACTCATAGAAGTTTGATCAAAACTCAGTTTTAACAATCATATGACTAATTAAAGATTTTTAGAAAACTCTACTAACACTAAATAGTTAAATTATTACATATAAGTTCTAACTATCCAAGAACAGTTTTCTTAAAATGGTTTTGACATAATTTTTCAAATAGTGTAAACAAAACATTGAAACATTGTGGAATTTAAAAATATAATATGTTTGGTATCAAGGTGATACCTAATCTTATCCCCTTTTCCATCTCCCATTTCAAGACTATTTAATAAACAAATTAATTAGTCCAAAACTAATATCGGGTTTTATAAGCAACCACTACACATAGTAACTCCAAGATAGACATGTCATATTCCATTGTTTTCATGGGAAAAAATTATAAAAGGCATAATTAAATAGTGATATTGTACTATAAAAAATACTACAAGTTATTGTTCCGTAGAAATAAAATAGTTACAATAAGAACAACTCAAAATGTATGAAAAATGGATTATGGTATGTGAAAGAATTTTGATGCAAAAAAGATAAAAGTTATGTTCCTCAATAAATGATTCTTCTCTTCTAAATTTCCTCATTTGATTGAGAGATAATTTGAGATATTATGAAACTGTTCTATGATGTGCTGAGAAAGTTACAGAGAGAAAATAGTGTCATAAATATTAAAACAAAGTACTAAATCATTTCTTTTATTCTAAAAAAATAAAAAATATATATATACATCTTGTATCTTAATTTATATGTCTTTGGTATTCTATAAAAGGAAAAGGTTTCCCTAAAAATACTTATTGAAAAATCATCATTATAATTCCTCATATTCAAAATGAGATCTAGGCTCATTAAACACTCCTGACTAGAATTTAATTCTATATAGAAAATTGGTTAGAATAATATATTTTTAAATATAATACTCACTTTTATATATGGTCACTTTAAGTGTAAGAAATCAACATCTATAGTAGCTTCATCACTTTTTGATAATCATGGTCAGATTCCAAGTGTAATCTATATAGTCAATCACTTAATCTTATAGTCAGTCACTTGAACTTTCATTCGATCAAGTAATTTGTCAAATTCCAACTCTTGTGGTAGTTCCTTCAAATAATCATGTGGTTGCTTCATCACTTTACCAAAATTATGATTTTCCAACGTAGTAAATTTTCTTTTAACATGGGTTTGACTAGAATCCTGTGTAATATTTGTTAGTTTTCAAAAATATATATTTTTATATGGTCTTTGTGATTTCATTTCACATTCAATCAAATACATTGTGAAAAATTTTAAGGTCATGTAAATTATTCATTAGACTTTTTAATCACATGGTTTCTCATGCTGTCAATTGAAGAGTTAGGGAGAAAAATACCACAACTGATTTGATAGGTGTCAAGTTGATCCATTGGTCTTGTGACTCTTCAATGCCCTTTTGAATAAACTAATTGTTGTGTTCACATGATTTTTATTGTGGTTTCTTAAGTCCTTTGTAACTTAATAGACTCATGATCAATATTATGTTTTACAAATCTTTACAATCAACAGACGACATAGTAAAATTTCAATATTTTTTAGAAAAATATTTATCTTTCATAAAACATAATGTTTTTTAGAAATAATATAAACATGATTTTTTTTAAAACCTGGAATTCATAGACTATGATAATAGAGTTAAATACTGATATTGTCACAAACCAACCTAGATTACCCCAACTAACCACAACCCGAATTGATCTTGACATGGCCGAAAGGGTGGTCCCAATCTGGACAGGCTAGAGGTAAGTTCCATTAGGATCATTAACTACCTTTCGTAATTACTTTACCACAATGAACCTAAAATTAGTGTAATAATATATGGAATATGTCGGTATTCTAAAAAAATTAAAACAATAGAAGATAGGTACAATCAATAGAAAAAATAAGTGCCAAAATGAATAAAAACCATATAGGTACTCAAAAACTACCAAGTACCAAGTCCATGTGACATGATGTCACCTCCATACTGCCATACCCTTCTAACAAAAACACCCACCACCTATCTAAAGGGATTTTTCCTTACATTCATTAGATAAAACAAGAACTAAATACACCCAAAGGTGTATGTAGAATGTGAAAAAAAGATCCCAGTAGGATCCCACCAATAATTTAATAAGAATAATTTAAAATATAAACCAAATATGATGAGGTAATTTAAAATTTGAATTGAGGTACATTTTAACACAAATGATGGATAAATCACCCCTTCCAGTGTTTAGAAATCATTCAAAAAAAATAATTTTTTAATGAAATTTGATAAAAATATCAAACATAAATTTTAAATTTAATCAATATAAAATACAACCTTTTAGTCAAAGCTATTCCAAGATAATGAGGATCCATGTAAAGATATCATGATTAGTAAGCCACCTAGTTTATATATTACCACAACAGAAAAAGTTTTTGGGGTAATATGGGAGTCCCTGGAGTGACACCATTCAATAACTAAGGAAACCTACATCACACATTACCTTAGCTAAATAAGTATAGTGGGATTGAGTTCATCCCTGAGGATGGCTCCCTTACTTAGCATCAATAATTTTCAGTTTTACCACAACAACATCATTCAAAGTAATTTCATATTTCAAACCCCAAAAATCATGATTTAAACCAACTTTTTTTAAACACGAAGGGGAGAATCCAATTTCAAAAATGTTGTCAATTCTAACACATTTAATCAAAACATTGATAATAACTTTTAAAAAACAATTTCAAAAGTCATTTATATTATATTTCAATAAATTATTTTTTTCAACCATTTACAAATCAATTCATGAAGGAAACAAAGAAGGTTTGTAAGAAAAACCTAAATCATGAAACCAACAACCACCAAACACCTTGAATATAAATTCCCATGGTTAAACAATAAGCCATGAAGATCTGAGGTCCATATAAATCTGGAAGAGATCTTGGATCAATAATTTCCAATCATAAATCTTCAAATTTAATTGTTCTAGAATGAGTAAAACCAAGTCGAACACTTACCACCAAAACCAATGAGGAAGAAGGATCCAATATAAATAATAGTAGTTCCATACATAATGATCAAGGAAACCCAACCTCTATTACCCTAGTATTAACCCTTTGATAAGGACTAACAAGAAACAATACAGTGGAACTAAATTTCCTTCAACAATAGCTATAAATCCTAAAAACCCAAAATAACACCGTTATCCATGTTATAGAGATGAAATACATAGAATTATGGCCCATTAAAACCCCCATGATATATATAGTGAAGAAATATAATCCATGGCATACAACACAAATTCTAGGATTCCATGATCCATAAAAGTCCATGCTCTACGCATTTTGGTATGGTTGTTTTATAGAGGGAACTCTTGGGTGAAAACAGGTTAGAGTAGGGTGTGGTCCAACCCATTTTGAAATTAAAATATTTCAAAACCCTCTTTTAAACCACAAAACTCTTCCAATACTATTGAACCCAAAAAGAGATGAATTAATGCTAAAAATAAAATTAGGTAAACCAAAGAACTTACCTGAAAGGAAAATGTATGATGTTACAATTATCCCCACCATAAATTATTTCTACCCCCCTCCATAAAGATAAGTTAGAAAAGGATATCCTTCAAAGAGTTAATTATAGTACTCTCTCATTAAAGAGACCTAATCCCGTATCTTTTTAGAATCGAAACTATACTTCCACAACACTCTAACAAATTGTATAAAATTCACATATCAAACCTTTACTTGAGAATTAAAAAACCAAATTAGTAATTCATCCATGAATTTATTAGGTTATATGTCATGGTATTCCAAATTTAGAACATGATATGGATCAGGATAATACTATTTTTAGTTGACACATAACAAATAAATCATGTATTGAAGATATATATTGTGATAGATCCAAGCATTGATCAACCTTTCAATGTAATTCATTGATAAAAAATGGCCCCATATGACTAAGAGTGATTCTAACTTGTTTTCCAAGTCATAGGTGACCAAATCATGGTGATATATTAATGAAAATGGGATTAATAATAGAAAAATATAAAGGAAGATAAATTTGATCCACATAAGCCTTATAATATAAATGATACCTCACCAAATACTAATTACCCAAATGGATTTTTAATATTGTCTCCCGAACCAAACCAAGTCCAAATAAATAATTTACTCTGACCTAAAAACTGAAGAGAGGAGAGCTTCTAGTATATCCATAAAAATATTTAAAGTGTTCCATATTGATGAATGAATAATAACTTCTATTATAAGAAAATTCAACCATCCAGAAGTGGCTATAACAAAAACCTATAAAGTACAAGACACCATCTTAGAATATATCTTCTATAAACTGGTAATCCATTTCTATCTTCCCATCTATCTAAGGATGATATATTGTACTCAACCTATCCCAAGCTTCCTTTTACTCTTATTTTCCATTCTAAAACCATGAGGTAAAATGAGGGTCCCTATCTAATATAATGTCTATAGAAATCTAATACAGCGTTACAATCTCTTGGGTATACAACATTCATTGGTCATCCAATAAAGTGGGGTCATAAATCATTATAAAATTATTTTATTTTTTCAATCGATTGATCAAACCCCATAAATAATTCACACCGTGGGGATGCCAAGATAAACAAACAATTAAATCCATTTAAATTTCATTCTACTACCATATTGACATGAGAAGAGGATGAACAAAATCATAAGGAATATGATTCTCATCCTTAATCTATTGGAATATATAACATTGAGAAAAAAAAGTATGTTATGTTCATTTCATACTTGGCCACTAAAAATGATGCTTCATTTCATAAAATAGATTACTTTTCAGGGGGTATAACCCACAATGAATTGTGGAAATATTTGAAAATAAAATTTATTGCATATGAAGGGTCTACATATCATCTCCTGAAGAAATATATACCCTACTATAATAGATACTACTAACCAATGGATACCCCCACCAAATAAATAATCCCTATTAAACCCAAACTCATCATCTTAATTGTGCTCCTAAATAATTATAACACAAAGAGAGGATGTCACATTAACACATTCCATAAAATTACCATATTACTCTTCCTTGACTACCATGTGAATCTCATAAAAGTGTCCCATCAAGTTTCATTTTTTCCCTCTTCTATAACTTGAGAAGTTGAATGCCTACTGAGAGAACATGTAACTACATTTACATTAAAGGGTGTACAAAAAATTTCAATGTCAAATAACTATAGGTATTCAATCCAATATCTCTACCAAAGGTTAAAATATTTTTTAGAAAATATATCCACTAACCACTTATGGTCATGTAAATGATGAAAATTTCCCTATAAAGAAACCAAAATCAACTTTGATGGAATAAAAATGTAGTTCAAGTTATAAATCACGTGTTTGATAATTTCTCTCAGAAGGTAAAATATTATGTGATAATGAGCTACCACATGATCTCCTAGCATAAGGATGTATCCAAAATTGATCCTAAACAATCATAGAAATCCACATATCCCTGACAATCCTCTAGTAATGTTAAATTTTTTACTAAGTTAACATTTTGATTTAAATTGTAAAATTATCCTAAATACTTCAAATCCCTTAATAAATTCACCCATTATAAGTGATAGTGGTAAAAGGTGATGAAGTATTTGAGAAATCGAATATGAAACACCGATAATATCCTAACAGACCTAGGAAGCTATGTATCTAAAATACCTTCAATGGTTCTTCCCATGACTTGATAACTGTCACATTTTCACGATCCATTAAGATACCATGTTCTGAAATTATGTGTCCTGTGAGATTAAATTCCCAGATCTGGAATTGTAACTTTTATAACATATCCTAAAGATAGGGATCCCTTAGAATTCCAAAAAAATTACTTCAAGTAACACTCATGATTTTTTTTTTCATTCTTATAGTAACCTATGATTTCATCCCTAAATATTATAATAAAATATTAAATATACACATTAAATATTAACTCTATCAATTTCATAATGAAATTATGAGTATTAGTTTGTCCAAATTACATCACGAGGCACCTAAATGGCCATACCTAATACTGAATGTGGTATTTGGAATATCTTACCCATTGATTATATGTTTTTTGTAACAGAACTGGTGATAAATTTAAGAAATCCCATTTTACCCTTTTATGTTGTTAAAAAAATCATCTACTCAAGGAAAGGTATAATTTTTCATGAATATTATTCTATTGAGAAAATAAAAATCAATTCAAAAGTGAAGATTTATATTAGAATTCATAGAAAAAAAGCATGGAGTTTTTCCACGGTGACACACTAGGGAATTTAAATCTCATGGTTATCAAGTCATTTAGTTTATTTTTTAGATCATTCAATTCAATTGGATCCATATTCTATGATGATATAAATATTGGTTGAGTTTTGGGCACTAATTCAATCCATAACTTTACCTCCTACTCCAGAGGAAACCCCATGGAGTAATTTGAAACAATTTGTGAAACTTTTTGACTACTGAAGAATTGGTACCATGAATATATTCTTTTTCTAAATTAGATGTGGAAAAATAAACAACTTACTAAGGTCTATAAAATATGACCCTACTCGACTGGACCTTAGTTTCCATTCTCCGTTAAACACACGGGAGTTCCCAACAAAAGATTCTAAGAACACTCACCAATGATAACAATCAATCTGATCTTTATGGAAAATCAAATAATTCATTATGTAGATAACATCGATGTGTTTTATATTGAGAATCAAGAAATATCAAACCAACTCTAAATCGTACATAAATAAAGACTGTGAGGGGAATTGAAATCCCTGCTCACTATTCTTTCCTAAAGTCATATTTAATTCTATAATAAAAAACATGAGTTTTTTGGAGGTTTTAGAAGATCCAAAATATGATATGATATAAAGGAGTTAGATTCTCCTATATCATATAAATTATTCACTATGGTTGAAGTAATACAAATGGTAATCTCATTGTAACATTACCTGCATAAACATCCACTAGAAACTCCTAAACATGGTATAATTTCTTCATTATGGAGGCCTATGGATAGATTCATATAGTTCTTGGAGTATCTAGATACACTATATATCCTCTAGTTTCTGAAGAGGTTTTATTTGATAAAGGTAAAGATAGAACAAAAAACATCTATAAGTGACCCCGGTGCGCACAATAGTTTCAAAATTTTGAGGCATGGGGAGAAATAATTTTGTGTGTTTGGTCTGGCCACAATGATTACATATCGAGCTACTATCCCCTGAAAATGGTTCAAGAAGATAATTTTTTGAAAAACCACCCCTTTTTCCCCAAAAAACTCACTCTACTACATTTTTTTCTTGTAAGAACCATTGGACTCACCACCATTGGAAAAAATGAACTTCTGCTAATCATGCCTCATCCACTATGTCAAGCTAAACCATCATTGATCTATCTATCACAATATAAAAGGTTCTCAAGTTTAGCATAAAAACACATTACATGAAATTAGGTATAAGACCCATATAAAACCATTGATAGTTCATTTTCTCATTTGATAAAACCTAATAAGTGAACACAGAAATATTAGTGAAGAAATTAGCATACTCCATTAATTAATTATTCACTTTATTGAGTTTGATAAACTCTATATAATTTTTTTTGTTCATATATTATGGGAAAAACTATATGGTAAATATGGACTTTCAGTAATTCCACCCCAACCCCTCCGGCTTTTCAGCCAATAAAACTGAGTCCCACAACCTTCTACTTGGACCTTCAAGATTAAAGACAACTCACATTTATTTGGATGAGTTAGAATACTATAGAAATTTTAAAAGACTATAATACTTCACAACCAATTCTACATATTTTAATAATTATTCATCCCTTGGAAAGATGGTGGTTTTGGTGATGAAATTCCTAGGCTTAATTATTGTCCACTTCCCTTCCTGGTTCCACCTCTATAGACTAAATAGGGAAAATTTCCACACCATGGTCCATAGATCAGACCGTGAACATGACTACTTATATCATATTATGATTAACTGGAGTGTGTCCTTATTGTGGTTCATCTGTAACACCTTCTTAAGGAATATTTGGAAGTCATCTTGGGGGCATGGTAATAAAAATCAATAGAAAAAGACACACAAGAAATTGATATCCATAAATTAATCCTAATTTATAATAACATAAGTCAAATTGAATTATAAAGCCCAATAAAAAGAAATAATATGACTAAAACACTCTAAATACCAACAGAGATACTTCAGAATAACCCTTGGTAACTTAAGGATCATCGTGATGAGGGTTTTTCGGTCACTCACTCAAAACCTACCCCTTATGTCCCCAAATTTCTATCTTCTATCTACCAATAAATCCCAAAATTAATATCAAAAATTGAAACAAGAAAACAACCCTTTAATACCAATATTTCATGAACCATCCTACATTACACAAAACAACCATAACCTGAATTGGGTCTGACATGTCGTGAAGGGTGTTCCTAATCCCCAAGGGCTAAAGAAAAGCTCCAGGGAATCAAGATCTACATATAGGAAATATTTATCCACAAAGAAAAAAAGGGTAAATAATATATAAAATGTTTTATCATTCAAAATAATAATTCAGTAGTAGATAAGTACCATAAACAGTCAATACAAGTGCCAAGATGCATAAAAACAGTAAAGTCACTCAAAAACATCCAAGTCCGAACTCCATGACACATGATTTCACATATAGACTCCCACATAGTATAAAAAACAATACCACCACCACCACATAAACATATTTTTACCTAAATATGAAAAAATATGATCTATATAAACTGAAATTTGTATGCAAGGTGTACGAAAAACAACCTAGTAGGATTATACCAAGTGTTTGATAAGTTTTCTTTACAATAAAAAATAATTATTCTTAGGTAATTTAAAAAAAGAAATGATATATAGTTTAAAAAAATCATAGATAAATAAATGATTTTAAAATTTATAAATCATTCTGAATAAATAGATTATCAAATTGTTTCCATACACATTCCAAATATACATTTTAAATATCAATAATACCAAATAAAATTCCTTTGGTCATAATAGTTCTAGAATAGTGAGGATCCTCATAATAATATTATAATAAATTTTACACCTAGTGTGAACAATACCCTAGAAATAAAAGTATAGTGTATAAGATGACACTCCATAGAGTGACTCCTTTCCACAACTTTAGAAACCTGGGGTACACATAACCTTTGAATAAGAGGTCTAATAGGAAATTGTTCATCCTCGAGGTTAGCTCCCTACCTCATCATCAATCAAAGCTAGGTTTAAAAAACATATCATTCAAGGTCATTTAATCTTTAAAACCATATATATATTTATTTCAAGTCATTTCCATTAAAAAAAAAGGGGAGAATCCATTTTCAAAAATATTACCAAAGACCACACATTTTATCAAAACTTGTCTCATGCCTTTTCTAAAGGATTTTCAAAATCCATATCAAAGATATTTTCAAAAATAAGGTTTTCAAACTACTTAGAAATAAATTCAAGAAGTAAACAAAAAAGGTTCATAAGACAATTAAAAATCATGAAACCTCTTTTCTCAAAACCCTTTGAATATAAATTATTATGGGTAAAAAACAAGCCATGACGATACGAGGGCCTTAGGAATCGAGAAGGAATCCCAAATTGAGAATTCACAATCATAAATCTCCAAATTGACCTCTTTTAGAGTAAGGAATTCAAAGGAAACACATTCCACTATAACCATCAAGTAAGAAGGATCCATCATCAATAAGAAGATGTCCACATACAATGATCAATTAAAAACAACCTTAATTTCTGTTACACTAATCCCTCGGTAAAGAAGAGGATGAAACGATACAAAATAACTATATCTTCTTCAAAAGTAGATAAAACTCAAAGATATTTCTCAAGAACACACCCAATATAAACATTGATCAAACAGATATAGAATTTCTAGTTTAAAATAAGCTAAATGATTTAATAGACTCATTAAAACCTTCTATTATGTTTTTAGGCAACTAGCATAACTCTCCTAGGAGATCAAATGATCTTTCAACCAGTTAAAAATTGAATCCCTATAACATTCCCTCATCCATGAATTGGTGGGAATATATATATAATTTTGGTCCACCATGATCATAGTTAATCTATAAAATCCATGGTGGATATGGAGGCTTCAATGAGGCCATGTTCAAGAAATTGCCCAACTCTGGGCATTTTAACCTGGGCATTTTACATAAGGAACATCGAAGTGGAAAATGAATTGGAATAGGGCATGGTCCAAAAAATTTGGAACTGTATAATTTCTAAATAAATATTTTAAACCTCCAAATACCTCCAATTATTAATAAAATGATTTCAATAAACTTAAGCCTCAAAAGAAAAATAAGGTAAACTAAATAATGTACCTGAAATAAAAATATAGAATGTTACATATAATACTAATAAAGAACCAAAAAAGAAATATTTAATTATTAATATCATAATTTTCCAAAAAATATATTTTCATTTTCTTTCATCATAGACATTTATAGCATCATTCAGGTTGGTCGTTAAACTAACCCAAACAGTAACACGATATAATCTTTTGGTTAGTATGGTTATGAAATTGATTTTTATATAATAAATCATTATTAAATAATTATAATATTATTATTTATATTTTATTAATATAATGAATCCTATTATATCATATTTGGATAAAAAACATGATGAATAATTTATTATAGAGTGGGTAATACTTACATTGAAGGCTTGAATCATCCCTTGGAGCGGTTCTTGAAAATAATGGATCTTGAGGATCCTTATCATGAAAAGAGGTTACCTAACTTGGAATATGAATTTATGATATAAAAAAAGGGTTCAATTTAAAGGTATAATCTACAGATTGGTATGTTCTTATGTAGGTGTAAGAGAGATCCTTTTAGGGATGAAATTGAAGGATATTTCCTCCTAAACAAAAGCTATGTGGAGGGTAGTGACAGAATGACATGGGAGTTAAGTGATTTAGTTAAAAAAATGTTGATAATACATGGTTTATTGACTAAAAAACAAAAAAAATTATTCTATAAAGACTTTATATCATTTTAATTATCAAAAATTTGATCCACTTCAAGTTATCCTTTTTTACCTTGTTTTATTTTTCTCCATGGAAATTGTTTTTTACTAAAAATAATTTATTTTCCTTATTATGTACTTTCAAAATGTTGATACCAAATTTGGAAATAATTTAATATAATTGAATTTCTAGATATGCAAAATTTACTTTTAAATTAAAATGTAGGATGTGTAGAAGAAACTACTTTTTAGACAAATGAGTTCTTAAAAATTTAGTGTTTTTATTCTTATTTACTATCAATTAAATAAGTGTTAATATATTTTTCAATCAATGAAACATTAAATTATATTCATAAAAAATATCAATTATGTTTATTTATATAAACTTTACACAACACTTATAATAACAATTCTTTGAAAATAAATTTTTTACCTTTATTGAGGTAACTAAATTTTACCATAGTAGTGTGTTTTTATGTATAAAAATGAAATTAACCTTATTAAATAATATAGAAATTATAATTTCAAATATAAAATCCATTTTATTCGATTCAATTTTAAAATATGAAAAAATAATAATTTTAATATAATAATATATACCACATAGAAACCTTTTCTTATAGAAATGTATTTTTAAGCATATAAATGAATTAAATCTAAATTATTAGAAATTAATAATAATTAAATAGATATTAAATTATTTTTTTATATAAATATATATAATTAATTTTCCTAAAATAATTATTTATCATTTACTATTTTAATTTTTTAAAATAACTACAGAAAAACAATTCATAGAGAAATTTGTATTTTTAACCATAAATCATTAATACTAAATAATTAATAAGAAAAGAATAAATTTTAACATGATAAAATAATTTTATTATATTTAATAATTGAATTATAATGAATTTAAAATTTAAATAAAAACATATAACATATAATAAAATAAATTTTTTAAAATAAATAATATGAATAATTAAATTAGTATTCTTTAAATTTCTTTAAATATTTCCTGGAATTTAGGTATTTACCTTAATAATAATTGATTTTTTATCAATCATTTTTATTTTATTCATTCATTAAAAGTAATAAGTTTGATAAAATAAGGATTAAAAAAACATTAAAATAAACATTATTTTGAGAAATGCATCAGTAACTTTTATTCTATTCCAAAATCATTTATTTTATTTCAATTAAATTATACATAATGAAAGGATGTATTTTCATTATTAAAATAATTTTTATATATGTGAAATGTATATAAGTAATTTTAAAGTGGTAATATGTTTACTAAAATTATACCCAACAATTACATACCCTTTATTAATAGTCATATAATGACTCTATTATCCACATTAATTTTTTTAAATTAATTTTATTCTGAATTTACAAAGCACACTTCTTTTTCCAATATATTTAATTTAGGAATTTTCATCATGATGAATCCTTTCATGATTTTTTTGACATTATAGGATTAGTTCAATATATGGTGATTCTCAAGTGTGAAGATGATCTATGTAATTTCTTAGTTGTTAAAATATTTTTATTTTCTATTTATTATCACATTTTTATTATTACACTTTTATGGGATGTAATCCTCCATGGTGTGTAATGAAGTGTTTTATATATCTTTGTTTTAATGTTTTATTAAGAAAAAATAATGTTTTTTGGGTTTTATTCATTTCTTGTATAACTTATTTGTTTACTATTGTTCCATTATTTCAAAATAATAGAATACATTTTATTGTTTATAGACATATAGTTTAAGGAAAGAAATATTTCTTCAAACATGGGTAATTACATTCAAACCACCTCCAAATAAATTGTGACACTAGGAAACAGATATGTTCCTTCCTAATATATTTTTATATATATATATATATATATATATATTAATCTCAACCATTTAGTCTATTTATTCATCCTTAGCTGGTTATTAGCCACAAGAGTTCATATAGGAATACCTTTCACTTCTTTTTTTCTTGATCTTACTTATAACCAAATACTAAAACAAAAATTGATATATATAATCATGATAATATCCTGAAAAATAAAACTAAACCATTATTAGAACATGAAATGTCAATCCTAGTATGTATTATACTATTATATCATTTTTTTCACCCAATGAAACTTTCAATTCATCCTAGGATGATTTAAGTTGTGTTCTATTATACTTATTAAGCTAACCACAAATAATCACTAATACACATTATGATACTAACCAGGACAACCAAAACATAAGATACAAATATTTTATATGTTTTTTATAATTTAAAAATTATACCTAACAAATAATCACACAATATAAAAACCCAAATGTTTAATATCATTGGAGATAAAATATATATATAGGTATACATATACCTTATTACATATTATTACTTCAACATCTCCCATAAAAATTATCTAAATAAAACTTCTTTCTACAAATATTATTGCATATAATTTCTTGAGGATGTGGAAAACAAAATGGGTAATCTAAAATTATCAATAAGGAAAAACTTATTAATAAATCATAAATGATTATATCAAAATCATTCTAGAAAACATGATCACATGAAATATAAAATTAAAAGGATCATGAATTCATTTCAATTCACAAGGAATGATATAAGGATATATAACCAAAAAATATTAAATTTATATCATTCTGTTAGGATAGAGAAACCTAAGAAAATAATCATGATCCATGGGTTATAAAATATGTAACAGCCCAACGTTTATAAATGATATTTTCTTATTGAAATAATTATGTATTATATTATACATTTTATACATTATTATACACATATAATACATAGAGAATCCAATAAGACTTTATTTCATTTATCAAAATCATTACTTTAGAAAAAGACTAAACCAAATAAAATGAAAAATATTCTTTGGGGAAAGAAAATATAAAATATAATATCTAAAATGGATAAATATGGATCACCCCAATCTACTATAATGATCCACCTACCCCCCCCCCCCACAAACTACACTATAGAAATGAAACAAAATATTAGGAAACCAATCAAGATTATAGAAAATATAAGGTAGAATGTAACACTACAAGCCTTTAGAATATTTTTTTTAGAATAAATTTAATTTTGTTACAAGATTTATTTATACACAACACAACGTTCAGATTATTCTACACCCAACACTAATATTATCTTTTGGTACACATAACACTAATATGGAAAGTGTTACACACAAATTGAGTTTTACCAAACTATATTATACTATTAATATTATTATTTCATATGATAGTCATTAACTAGGAATTGTAAAGACATGTATGAAAATTATTAACTAAATTTGGAAAATATTGGTTACATATGTTTATATAATACTTTGGTGATGAATTAATTAAAAATTAATATAGAAACAAATTGAATATAAAGGAAATGTATTTTCTTAAAAAAATATTTTTATTCAGAAAATATATTTTATCTTAATAAAAATAAATTTATTTATATTAGTGAACAATATTAATGAAATATATATTGTATATATTCAATTAAATGTTTTTAAATTAATTCAATATATCTGATATGAATAAGATAAGAACAAAACAAATTTTAGTCATAAAAAGTTGTATTTGTTCTAAAGATGGTTTTTCCAACTTTTAATATGAACATTTTTTAAAAATACATTTTGAAACTTTTGTAAATTTTATTTGAAAAACATAAACTTCATGTTTTAAATTTTAATGAAAAAATTCTCTTAGGAATTTTTTTTATAAGAAGTTTCTTTTTTTAGGAATAGTGAAAAATTCTGAATTTTAATTAAAAACTATCTTTTATTCTAAATAATTTATAATGTTAAATCATATATTATATTAGTTTTTAAATAAAAATAGATAAATTATACATCTATTAATCCAATATAGTTTATTTTAATCATTTTTATATGGAATTTACATATAAAAACAATTAAACCTTTAAATATTTCTATATTAAAAACTATTTTCTCATTTTGTTTACAGGATTAATTTCAAAACTAATTTTTTCCACTTCTGTGATTTGGATTTTTAAAATGGATTCAATATTTTTATTAATAATAATTTATAATTTATAATAATTTAAACTTAAATTTTTACCAAAATTATTAGTTGATTTATTTAAAATTATTTACACTAATTAAAGTAAAAACTATCTTACATAGTGGTTAAACATAGAGGATAAGGTGTAAACATGACCCTAAACTTGTAAAAAAAATTATAGAAACTTTTATGATAATAAACCTCTAGAATATAGTTTTATATTTTATGAAATCCATATATTAGTTAAAACATGGGTACATCTAACTTATTTTCAAAAATATCAAGTGTGTCCTCTACCTCACTTATAAAAGGCCTCCCCACGCACCCTCTATTCACACCTCTAAAGAAAATTGGCTTATCCAAAGCCAAAAAAAATCACTACTAAAGATACATACCTTCATATTAAAAGTTCTTTGGGAATAAAATAATTATAAGGAAGTCTTTTGGTATGAACCAAAAATATTTTCCCAAAGAAGAGGTAATGTTCTTCAACGAGCAATTTTTTATTCCTTTTTCCACCCCTTCAATTATTATTATATATTTATTATATAATAAAATCATTACCTTAAATATACTTATATGTTTATATTTTTAGTTTAATAACTAAAAATTCAAACACTTTCATTAAATAGGATACTCAATCATCGTTTGTGTGTATGGCAGACTACCGCCCCACAAACCGTTATCATTTGTTCTTCCATTACCACTGTAAAAGATTGCTAATAATTATTTACATACTATATATATATATATATTTTATATTTATGATCTATTTATGATTATTTAATTTTTATATAACAAAAACATTCATGCTTCCAATTTTTTGGAAATACAATAATATCGTTTGTGGACGTGTGGACTACTACCTCATCAAAGTGATGTGATTCGTTGACACTTTACATGGAATGTATTAAGGATGGTTTTAATTAAAATATGTTATAAATATGAAATTAATATGATATTTTAATTATAATATACATATATATCATTTTCTATTCTTTCTTTTAGTATGAAACGAAAATGGAAGTAGTGTTCCTTCGTACGTAAGACCTACCGTCTCCATGAATGGTGCATTCCATTTCCTATCACTAAATTTTATTGATTAATATAAAAAATATATATTAAAGATATATAATATTTATATCAAGATTTATATTCTAGATCTTATAAACTCCTCATCAATATAAGTGTAATAATAAACAATATGTCAAAACATACGTGAGAAACAAAGCAATTAAAACCTGAAACAATGAAAGTAAGGAAATATTGTTATAAAATAGGTAATAATAAGTTATAAAAGGATCATATATGATATCCTAAATATTAATATTGATATTTTATAAGTTAATAACATGTTTTAAACTAATCTATAGAAGGATGAATAGCACAAAACTACAAGTATGCTTTAGGTAGTGGAATCTTTCTCAATTTTCATTCCATTGAGACTTATATGTTATTATAAACCAATTCACTTATATGGGGTGTATATAATTTCAATTTTACATTTAATATCATGATCTATTCATTACTCATGTTCTTTTAAGTTTACTCTAAATTATTTTATATTTTTGGATTTGAATTTAAAATTACCCTGTGATAAAAGTTATTGTACAATATAGCTTTCTTCTGTGATTGTTAACTTTCTTGTTATACAATCACTTTATTTTAATAATTTTCCACATGAAAAGAAATTAATCATAAATATACATATTATTGTATGATGGATATGGTTATATCCAAAACCCTATTCCATTTTTACATTTTGTGTTTACTTTTAAATTTATTTAAATAATTTTGGTAATTTAATAAATCCATATATTTTATTCAATACTGATATTTAATGATAAGGAAAATGTTTTATCAATTAAACTGATTTTTCAATATATTAGTAATGTTTAATATTAGAATATATGGGTGGGACCTGATTATAGATCTCCACTTGATGTATCAGTAGTATCATGGGATGAATCCGTTAATATATAATTATATAGGTTTTTTCCTACAGATTAAAGCATCTTGTAAAAGGTCCTAATGATAGTGGTTCACATAAAAGATACACGATGTCTAATAATTAAGCATTAATTTCATTCATAATTATATAAATATTATCTAGAAGATTTTTAATATGAAAAAGTATATGGATTCATTCCATCCATAGTTTATTGATTAAATAGAATGTGTGATCAGTTTTCTACCTTTCCATATTGATTTTTATTTTTTTAGTTATTTAAATGGTATGTTCTCTCTGTTAATTAACTTTCCATGTTAATTATTCTCATTGATTAATTATTTATCATGTTTCACATAATCCTTACCGAGAATTTGAGCTCTCCCTTATTTTAATTTCTTTCCTCATGATACAAAGAAGAATATTTGAATGTTTTCTCAAGGACCTAAGCATTTAATATTGTTATGTATTATCTTTCATTTTCTATTCCTAATGTAAATTGGGTTATATTTATGTTTTTGATTTTTAAAACTACTAAAATTTTTGGTCCTTCAGGATTTGATTACATATAATCATGACAATGTAATAAATTAATTCACAAAATCTAGGATTATGGGGCCAGGTCGATACATAGAACCATGAGATAAATTGAAGTGAATAATGAATGAAGGAATGAAGAGGTATGTTTAATAAGTAATGTGACTCTTAGAACAGTAATGTGATTGTTGGAATAGTAACCTAACCCTTAGAATAGTAAATTAACATCAGAATAATAAATTATGATCTAAATAGTATTCATAATGAGTAATTCAATTAAATATAAATATTATAATGTAAAAAAATTAATATCATGATTACAACACTCAAATAAAATATACGCACATTTTTTATAAAATTTATTTTAATGTATTTCATAAAAATAATAATTTTAATATTAAAATATAATTTACCTTTTCTAGAATTTTATTTTTACAAAATGAATATAATTTTTTAAATAATCATGTCAAAATTTTAAAATGGTGAATTTTTTGGGAATTGTTTGAAATACATTATTTCTTTGGTGAATAGTAAAAATATAGTTTTCACATAACTGATATATCTTAAATTATATCATTCATGGAGTAATAATGAACTATTTTTTCTAGAACTTGTGGTTCATCCATGATATATATTTTTTCATGAATTAGTTTTTAAAATAAAATAAACTTAATTACCAAACCTAGAAAAAATTCATTAAAACCAAAATCAGAAGTGATTCCATAAAATTACAATTTTATTTCCTTCCACATTACTTTTTAATAAACAAATTAATTTTGATTATAAATAGTTTTAAAGCCTCTATAATCATTATATTATATTTATGTATGATTAATATTGTCAAAATTTCACTATTACATGTATACACCTCTCCTCAGGTATAAATAACCCCACTCCCTTGCCATAGAAAACCACACATCCCAAAAATTCGAAAGCCTAACCAATGAAAAAAAATACTTCCTCTGAAGTCCCTTGTAATACTTGGATATTTTCATGGGTAATTCAGCTCCCAACATCATGGGATTTGTAGTGTCGTGCAAGAGAAGCTACATTGAGGATTAAGTAAGCTTTGATTAACTCTTTTCTTCTTTTTCTTCTAATCTTTATTTTTTATGCCACACCATTACAAACTAAAACCTATAAGATTAATTAGATAGTATTTTAACTTTATATCAATGATTTTTACCTACTATAAGGATAAAATTTATGATATATATAAATTTCAAACTTCCCTTTTCTGCTCTCCTAATAGTATCCCATCAAATATCGTCTAACCACATATAGAGACATGGACATGTAAACACTTATAACCATCATCATGGATGGATATTATGAATTATATATAATATTAAAAAATTTAATTATATGTATTATATGATTTTTGGAATTAATTATACTAATGTATAGATTACATCTAACAATATAGAGAAATCAAGGATAAGCACGTAATATTTAAGAAAAACATGATATCAAAATGACTACCATAAACCCAAAAAAAATAGAAATATTATATAATGAATATAGTTGATAAATATTAGTAAAAAATCCCATAATTAATTTTTTTATCAATGTTTTAGTAATTCTATATTTATTTTTTTGAATAAGTAAAAGAGATGAAAAAAGCAGGAATTAATGTAAGTGGATTCTCAAAACCCAACACCTTTTCATTGGGTAATCCATATTTCATGACTTATTTGGTATGAATATTCCTCTATTGTTCCTTAAATAACATTTCATTATTCTTCTTTTTTATATTTTAGGATATACGGGTTTCCGACATTATTTTATGACATGTACGAAGATCTTACAAAAGAAAACTTCTTTCCAAAACACATCTTGATTTCTATTGTGTTATTTTTTCGTCACTCAAAGATGATGATAATTTTACCAAATATGTTTTTACAATTTTTTTCATTGGTAAACCCACGTTTTTTCATGAAATCATGATGGATGAAATATTTATAAAACCCATTCCTTTCCATTGGTCAATCCATGATTATTATTGAAATAAATTATATATTACATGCATGATTATGTAAATATTAAGATATTAATGGTTGGAATAGAATCACATATCCCTCAAATTCATTAGGTAATGTGATTTAACACGTGAGATAATGTGTATTATGCATGAAAAAGATGTTATCTTTATTCATATTGAGGGTTTTATAATTATGCACATATGTTATGTGTGAACATGATGTTATATTTTTTCAAAACTATGTGTGGTATTTGACAAATATGATATGGTGTTTCATTTTTATTCATTGTCACATTCCATGACTTTATCTAGAGTTCCACTCATGATTGTGGAAATGATCTTATGCTTATGATATGATAAATATGATTATTCTAACCCTTGTTATATTGATTCAATTCCCTTATTCATTCTCTTACTAGGATTTTAGATCACCCCTTTTATTGATGTATATCCTCATGTGACTACATGTACTATGGAAAATGTGAGGTTTTAAAAGGAAAAATTATAAGTTTTTAAATAAATGTTTATGTTTTAATATGTAAAATTTATATATGATCCTAATTTTTCAAATACATTAAACCATTAAATCCATTTATATATAACTATTATGTTGTTTATCTTTAGAATGATGTAATAGTAATTTATAAGAAATCAATGTTTCTATATTTGGTATCAGAGGTATGGTTTAGTTAATTTGATAATTTAGATTAGAAAACAAGAGTGAAGAAAATATGTATAAGTATATATATATGTAAAACATCTTAAAAGAATCGTTTTATAAAATAATAAAAATAGGCATCCCATAAGATATGCCTTTAGAGTTAATTGTCGAAAAGAATAAATTATTTATTCATCAATTTTTTAATTAAATTTGTTTTCAAACCCTTTATATTTTCGAAAATGGTGGGAACCAGGAAAAAATAGGCATACATCCCATGTGAGAGATAATGGAATAATTTTCTGAATGGCATCAAGAATGCCATGAGAGGATGATTACAAAATATCATGGAAGTTCTAACCCAATAATCTCAGACAATGAATAATAACCTAAACCATGCGGAAGATCCATCTTCTTCCATGAAGAATTAACCAGCCATTGAATCCTTTATATGGAAATAAGAACAAAAAATTAGTGGATATTCATATCCAATTGTCATGGAACAGTGGGTTAACTCAATAGAAAAGATATTTTTTATGCTTCACTATTCTAAGAAGGATATGATGACTCTAGTTATCTATCATTTAGATGGATATGATGATTATTAGTGATTATTGATAAAGAACACTAAGATAAAAGATGAAATGGAATATTATGAGTGGGAATACATAAAGAATATATTTTTTAATAAGCATTTCCCTCTAAATATTCAAACAAAGATGGAGAGATAAGTTATAAATCTGAAGAAAAATTAATGTGTATCTATCATGTATTATAAGGAAAACTTCAGGGTGCCTTCTAGATGTGCCAATGGTTTTTATAATAAAAAATGATCGAAAAACATATAGATTCTTTAATTGTGTAAAGACAAACCTTAGAAATGCTCTAGCTATCTGAGACTTCATAATTTTGAAGAATTTGTTCAATTTCCTCAAAATGAAAATATGTACTTTGGAGAATGGTCCCATGGAAATTGATATAGTAAGAGAATAATGGAGTTTCATGTTGGTGGGTAAAATGAAAAAGTAGGAAAGGGGATTTAACTACCCACATGTAAAAAGTGTGGGAATAAATATCATGGGAATTACATAAAAGATATGGAGAAATAATTCAAGTGTGGGATCGAAGGTAACTAAACTCATGAATATCTAAGAGACATGAATAATTTAGTAAAAATGATGGAGGAAATGAAGGAACTCAAAATGAACCACCCATGGTTCAATGATTAAACTATATGGAGAAATGACACTATAAAAACCAATTTACTATGCCACTAGTCCTTGAGGGTAATCAGCGTTAGCAACCACCAAATCCAAAAAAGTAAGGGAAATCTTGTTCCATCACTACTGCTAAAGTGGATCTTGAAAATTAAGTCATACCAGGTACACTTATTATTCACTCAACAATTAAAAAAGACATATTTGATTATATTTCATGGTATTCTTTAATATACTGAATGTTTTTTAGAATTGTTGAATCGAATCCTCAATACCTTGAAGTAGAGATGTCTGTAAAACAACTAGTTGTTTAATCATTATAACCCAAGTGTTGGAATCTTAACTTGTAAGTGTTTTTGGGATAATTATTCGAAATAATGTCATAATACGTCCCTTCATTGAATTTTAGGCTATATTGGGCATGTATTCTTTCTCATTAGAGAGATCATGTGTCAACTTTTAGGAAAATGAAATCTCTTTTCATATTTATAGTTATCCAATGATCCACTATAAATGCATGGAATATCATGTATATTCTTTTAAAAATCCCTTAATGGTGTGTTTAACGGTAGCCCTTGAAGAATCATACCTTTACCAAATGGTTGAGTCAAAGTAAGGTATCAACCTAGATGAAATTACCCTTATTAGGGAATACACATATTTATTTCCCAAAGCATTACTCATACTTCTCCAAGAATGTGAGGTATAGTTCACAATGTAGATCATACCTGAAGCTACTCCTATCTCAAAATTCCCCTACAGGATATCCCTAATAGAACTAGAGGAGTTATTTAAGAAGCTATAAGAGTAGTTAGAAAAGGGGTTTATAAGCCCAAATCTATTAACTTACAGTGTTCCAGTACTCTTTGTAAAGAAAGATGATGGATCAATACAGTCGTGTATCGATTACCAAGAACTCAAGAAGATCACTATAAAGAAAAAAATATTAATTTCTTAGTATTGATGACTTGTTTGATCAACTATGAGTATCACAATACTTCCCAAAGGTGAGTCTTCATTCTGGATATCATTAATTGAATGTGAAAAATGCGGATATTTAGAAAACAATTTTCTATACAAGGTATGGGAACTATGAGTTCATAGTGATTCCCTTTGGACTTACTAATGCCCCTAAAATCTTCATGGATTTAATGAATAGAGTATTTAAAGAATTCCTAAAAAATATTGGGGTAATTTTTATCGATAATATTTTCATTTACTCTAAGATTATGGTGGAATAAGAACAGAATATAAGGATTTTTTTTGTAAACATTAAGGAATGAGAGAATTTATACTATGTTCGGTAACTGTAACTTTTGGATGGAGAAATTTAAATTCATGGGGTACATTATCATAAGAGAACTAATTTCTATGGACCCTTGAATGACAAAAACAGTGGAGGAAAGGACCAAACACACTAGTGTCACAAAAATAAATAGTTTTATTATCTTAGAATGGTATTACTAACATTTTGTGATATGTTTCACATGATTTTCTAGCCCACTAACTATGATAACAGAGAAATTGATAAGGTATATATGGATGTAAGAATGTGAGGAAAGCTTTAAGGAGCTAAATAAGTGACTAATCACTACTCCAATACTCACACTAACAAAAAATGTATAATTTCTATTTCATAAAGAGATTCTTTAAAGAAAGGCATGGGTTGTATACTCTTAGAGAATGAAAAGGTTATAGTCGATGCCTCATGATAGCTAAAGATCCATGAAAAAAACTACCCTAAACATGATCAAGAGTTAGCAATAATGGCATTTACCTTTAAAATCTAGTGACACTACCTCTATGGTGAGAAGAGTGACATATATACAGATCATAAGAGTCTAAAGTATATATTTACATAGAATGAACTCAATAATCATAAAATAATATGGTTTGAGGTAATCATATAATTTTATTTCTCAATCCACTACCCTATGGAAAAGGCGAACAAGGTAGTTGATTTTTTTAGAAAAAAAACCTTTTACTATATCCATAATGCAAATTGAGAAAGACATTATATTCATGGATATACAAAAGATTTATTTAGAAATTATATTTCCTAGAAATACATCCTAAATTTCTAAAATGATTTCTAAACCATCTATACAAGATATTATCAACGATATACAAAGGGAGTAATTGGATCTATAAAAATGGTTAAATAAGTATTATAAGGGAAGATATAAAATCTACACATCAATAATGATTGTGTGATTTTATTTTGAAGGAGGATTTGTGTTCCTTTATAACATGAGATAAAGAATGAGATATTGGATAATGAACATAGATCATACTTCTTTAAATATTCTGGAAGTACAAAGATGTACCATTATATTCGAGAGAAAAAATGATCAGAAAACATGAAGAAAGAGATTGCAGAGTATAATATAAGATTCTTGGTATGTTATCATGTTAAATCAGAGAAACAGAATTCCGAAGGGATGATGAAACCATTTCCAATACCCATGTTGAAATGGGAAAATTTCACCATGTACTTTGTCACTATTCTCCCGAAGATATCCATAGGAAACAATTTGGTATGGGTTGGGGTGGATCAAATCACCATGATAGCCCACTTTATTTTTATTCAAGAAGATTTTTCACTTGAAAAACTTTCCATGATTTATGTTAATGAAGTGGTGAGGCTGTATGGGGTTCCACTTTTCATTGTCTCTAATCATGATCCATTGTTTACCTCAAAATTTTGGAGAAGTCTTCAATATTCTTTGAGTACTTAATTCAACTTTAGTATGTCCAATCACCCCCAAACTAGTGTCCAATCTAAAAGGACTATTAAGATGAATGAGTACATACTAAGAGGATAGTAAATGGAATTAAAAGGTGGATAGGACCAATATCTCCCATTAGTTGATTTCTCATATAAAAATATCTTCTCCTCATTTATTCAAATGGATCCATGTAAAGCTCTATATAAGAAGCGATGTAGAGCTCCTGTTTTTTTGGATTAAATTGTGGAATGAAAGATACTTGGACCTGATATTGTGTTAGATATGACATAAAATTTACATGCCACCCAACAACATATAAAAGATGCACAGAGTTGGAAAAAGAGCTATGATGAAATACATCAAAAGGAATTTGAGTTTGATGTTGGATATAAAGATTCCCATTGAATATTACTGTGTAATATATTCCAATAGTTTTGAAAGAAAGGGAAACTTCTCCCAAGGTACATTTTCCCTTTTTAGGTCCTTGATCACATTGGAGTAGTGTCCTATCGGCTTTCCCTTCTATCATGTATGGCTCAAGTTCATGATGTGTTCCATGTATCACACCTAAGGAAGTCCATAACTGATCCCTCGCATTTACTGAATCTGGAGGTGGTACAAATGGAGAATTACATCTCATATAAAGAGTAACTAGTGAAGATCTTACACTATAGAAACAAATTTATGTATAACAAGATGACCCAACTTGTCAAAGAGTTGTGGACTAACTATATGTATGAAAAGGAAAAATTGTAACGAGAGGAAATAATGAAATAAAAGTACCCTCAACTATTCTCAACCGATAATATAAGTTGAAATTTCATAAATGAAATTTATAATGGTGGAATAATGTAACGGCCTAGATTTTATAAATGATATTTTAAATTAAATTAAATTTATATTATATTGTACATTATTACACACATATAATAAATAAAACAAAAATACATCATTACATTAATGAAAATCATTACATTAGTCAATGGATAAACCAAATAAAATGAAAAATATTATAACTAGATAGAAATTTTAAAATAAAAATCTAAAATGGGAAAATATCGATCACCCTAATATACTACAATCATACCTCCCATGAACAACAATATAAAAAGGAAACAAATATAAGAAAACCAATAAATATTATAGAAAATAGAATATAGAAAACTTGAGATCAATTGAAGTGAATAATGAATGATGGAATGAAGAGTTATTTATTCGAGGAAATCTAACATTTGAAATAGTAATGTGACTGTTGGAATAGGGACCTAGCCATTGGAATAGTAAATTGACATAAAATTAGTAAATTTTGATATAATTAATATTTATAATAAGTAATTTATTAAATATAAATATTATATTTTTCAATAATTAATATCTTTATTGAATCACTCAAATGAAATATAAGAACATTTTTAATAAACGGTATTTTAAAGTATTTCGTAAAAATCATATTTTTTATATTAAAAATTAAATTTACCTATGATAGAAATTTATTTTGATAAAAATAATATCTCTTTTTGAAATCATGAATTTGATATTCACTAATTGTAAAATTTTTGGTAATTTTCTAAAATACTTAAATTTTTAGGTGAATAGTAAAAATACAGTTTTTAACATAACTGGTATATTATAAATTACATAATTAATGATGTAATAATGAATTAATATTTTATAGAACTTCATATTTGGCCATGGAATATTTAATTTCTTAAAAGATTTATTAAAATATAATAAACATAATTTCCAAACCCAAAAATCAGTTTCCAAAACCTAGAGTCAAAAGAGATTCCATGAAATAAGAATTTCCCTTTATTTTCACTATTATTTTTAATAAGCTAATGAATTCGATTTATAAAGAGGTTTAAAATCTTAAAAACCATTATATTATATTTATATATAATTTCTATTTTAAAAAAATAACTATTACATGTTTTACCTTTGATATATTATTTTATTTAATATTTTATTCTAAAAATTCCCCTCTCCTCATGTATAACTAACCTCACTCCCTACCCTTAAAAAACCACACATAACCTACATTACAAAGCCCAACCTCTTCCAAAATACATTCTATCAGGCCCCTAAGAATACATTGTGACATTCTTGATTAATCCAACTCCAAACATCAAGGTAGTCGTAGTGTCATACAAGAGAAGCTACATAGAGGATTAAGAAAGTTTTGATTAACAATTTTTTTCCTTTCCATATTCTCTTTATTTTTTCGCCACCCCTTTAAAAACAAACCTTTTAATATTAACTATATATTAAGTTAAAATTTTATTAATGATTTTAACCTATTGAATGTATGACTTGAATGTCTTGAAGGCCATTTTCATTGATATTTGATAATCCCCCTTTCAAGGGATGAGGGGGAACCCTTGAAAGGCATGTAGGCTTATATATTACATACCCCATAGGCTTATGAGACATTACATGACTAGAAGGTATCAGATAATTTAACCAGACCATAACTATAAGAACAACCCCTCCCCAACATCTACATCGTGAAGGTAGCTCTCCACCTTCGCATGGTCGTCTGGATAAGATTCCCGTGAAAGCAGAAGCTAGTCCCGGTGGAATTTACATACCCTATCATTCTTCCAATTCCATTGGTTCTTATCTGGTGAGGGTGGATGCTCGGAATCCTCATATGGGGCATCTCCTTTTTTCGTACAGTCTTTCTAGGTAAACTACATGGATCATGTGGCTCGAAGGTCTTGAGGTGTCTCGAAGGCCTTGAGATGGCCTGAAGGGCTTTTGGTGGCCCAAAAGCTTTACTGGCCTAAATTCCATGGGTGGGTTGAAAGCCATGTGGTCCCAACGACCAAAATGGTGGCCCAGAGTCCCAAACGGATAAATATTTCTGGTTACTGTAGTTCTGAATAGTAACCACTATAGTACTATTATAGTACTGCCATAGTTACCTAGAAATTATCCCTCTGTATGGTTTTGATCTCCGGACTCTTGGATGCACCTACTGAGTCCTCACCAACTAAGTTGAGGCTCTTGTGAAACTTATTGAAATTATCATATTTAAGATGTATATACATTTCAAAATTCTCTTTCCCTCTCTCTTAACAATGTCCCATCAACGGTCGGTTAACCACCTATGGAGATATTTCCATTTCAAAACTTATAATCATAATAATTGATGGATATTATTAATTATATATATAATATAAATATATAATTATATATATTATCAACTTCTGTAATTAATTATTCTAATTTATAAATTACATTTATCATAATTGTGAAATCGAGGCTAAACAAGAAATTTTTAAGTAAAGAATAAAATAAAAATAACTACCCTATAACCAGGGAAGTTGTGAAATATAATCAAATAAATTTAATTGATAAATAGTGGTCAAAATTAAAATTATTCATATCTTGATTTATGTTTTAATAAATCTAATTTTATTATTTACCATGTGCAAACGTGATGAAATAAAGAGGGAATAAAGGTAAAAGGGTTCTTGAACCCAACTCCATTTTATTGGGTATTATAATAAATTTAAATAAAACCATTTATCACATAGAATGAATTATAACACATCATGGATGATTAAAAACCTTAAAAAAACAAAAATTAAAGCAGAGAACAAACTGTCAAGAATAATATCTTTACAACTAAGAACACATGTGGATCAACATCACCAACACAAATAACAATTATTATAACATAACCTTAAATTTTAGAGAATTTCATGAAATCATAAATCATGTTGTCATATCTAAAATGATAACTATGGAAAATATATGTGTAAATGGAATAATTTTAGTAAGTCTATTTATCCATGAATAAAATCTGGTCATTTTAAATATAGACTTTGAAATTACAGTTATTTTAAATTTTTTCATTTCAATTATGTTCATTGTCCATATATCTTATAGGTATACCGAATTTGTGTATTGTGAAGTGGTTAATTAAAAATAATATAACTCACAGTGAAATTAAAATATTATATATACAATCATTACATAAAAATATTTTATTATTATTATTATTCAAATATTATATGTTGTATATATAAAATTAAAATAAATATTTCAATATCAATATAGTAGTAAAAAGAAAATTTTAGGATATAAATAATTAATTAATGGTATTTGTTAAAATTTATTTAGTATAAATGTAATATTTATTTTTATAGAACTATTTTTTTAAGTATTGTATATTTTTTCATAATAAACTAAATTTAAACAATTTAAACAGTATTATATATTAAATAATATATTAAAATCACCTGAATTAGGAACTGATATAAAATAATATTAAGAACACATATGTTTAAAAATTCCATATCTAGATAAATGAAATTTTATTTATTTTTTATTTTTTATATTTAAAAGATAAATATGTAAATTTTAGAACTTTAATTTTAGAAAATAAAATTCATTTATTGATTTATTATAAAAAATTATCCTAAATTATTTTTCTAGTCTTTCGAGAAATAATCATTTTTGGGGGGATATTAAACATACCAACTTTTACTAAAAACTATAACTTTTATAATACAATATTCACTTAAAAAATTAATAAATCATCTTGAGGAAAAATATATTTAATAATTAATATAAATTATTTGAAAATACTATGTTTAATTAATAAAACACATGTTTATCATTTTTTAAACTCAAGTAATATTTTACACTAAAAAACTATTTTTACACGCTTATAATAAGTATTAGACTTTATAAATTTTAGAAATTAAATATGAAAAAAATTATTTCATATTTTATATAAACATTAAAATATTATATAATAATTTTAGTTTCATTTTTTATTCATAAAGAAAACATTATTAGTGTAGTGATATCATGGAAAGGCAAAGGATATTCCAAAATATGCCTTTTTCATTACTTATAAAGGCATATCACTTCCACCCCTCCATGGTTACACTTAATATTATAATTTAGCATGAAGATTTACCAAAAATAATAATTCAATAAGAAATTTTATCACAATTAATCACCTTTTCTCTATAAGTTATGTTAAGGCCTTCACTTTTGGAGAAATCTCTATGATAATATCAAGTCTTTAATGTATGTATTATATTATTCATTACTCCCCCCCCCCAATTTATTTAAAAATATATTATATATATATATAAGTATAATAAAATAGTATCATTAATATACTTATATTTTTTATATTAATGGAATAACAATTATTTATTCCTCTCCATCTGCTAAAAAACAAAAGTTTTGTTAGTGTGTTGTGTAGACTATAGCCTATAAAAAGCTTCGTCTTTTGTTTTTAATCATCATCATTCATGGTTTATAGAGAAATATTTAATATGAAAGTAAATATTATACATATAAAATATAAATTATTTTTAGATATAGACTTATAATTTACCGTCTTTCCCCATCATTCCTTGAGAAATAGAAACATTAATCATGCGAACATGCGAGCTATCACCTCTATAAGAAATGAGTTTCATTTTTCATTACCACCCCTCATGGATATACTAAAAAATATATTTAATATATAAAAATTATATTCCTAACAATATTAATTTTTTTATATTATGAAACTATTTTAAAATTATTTCTACCAAGGTCAATATATATAAGGATTTATTAAACATTTACCCAACTACTTCAAGTAACCAACATATGCAAGAAAAATATAAAATAAATAAATAAAATGTGATAAAAATGGTCCATATTAAATAAAATAAGGAATAATAAGGTTCCTAATATGTTATAAAATAAACTTAAATTTATTATTTATGATGTTTGTAATGATTTAAGAAAAAATCTAGAACAAGGTAAGGGTTTTTATCTTGATTCCTCTTCATTATGTCATGTTTTAAAGTGATGCACCAAGTTCTTATTCATATTGTGTATATACTACAAAATATTGAATTTTATAATACTTCCTGATTTAATTAATGTAATTTATAACACCATATGATTTTCAAGATTCTAATATCCTTTGATTCAAAATTACTAAAGGCATAATGGATTTGTCTCAATTACCCTTCACGGAGGCATGATTTCATATTATGCACCAATATTTATTATTATGGAGTATCTACTGACCCCATGACTTATAATATCATAAATTATAGTTAATCATTGATACTTCACTTCTATTCATGATGTAACTAGTTATGGTCTATGATTTATTTCGTTCCTAAAATATAATGGGATTTTACAACACAATATGATTTATTGAGTTATAATGTTTCTCCTTGAAATTAATCTTTAATTTCATATAATATAACCTATTTTTATTTTTTTATATAACATTGATTTATATTTTCTTTAATTGTGAGTTATAATCCTTTTTGAAAATAAAATTATGCTGATAATAATTTTTTTCAATTAAAATGATGGTTTCCTATATTTATCCTCTATTTTTCCTTTCCACCAATGTTCTCATTTTTAATTTTAAACCTAATTTTGTTGTATATGATGTTAATTTTATATTTACCTTATCGTATTTTCTAAATAAATTTTTATTGTTTTTTTATTATTTAGTATATTGAATAGAGGTGTGTTAAAACATAATAACTGATCTTCCCAACCTCCTATGTGACTTTTTGGTTACACATTATCTTTATTCTTCTACATTTTATGAAATATTTGTCTCATTTACATATTATATTTTTGTATATATTTCCATTAAATATATACATAGTTATATAGATTTTTTATGTTTTGGGTTATACATGTTTTGATTCCCTTTAAAATTCATACTTTTAAGTAAACTATATTTAAGGGAACATTCTTATTTCTTGTATCATGTCAAGAATCACCCCTATAAAATGGTTTGAAACCATTAATAGATTAAAAACCCTATTTTTTATAATCATTTTGATTAATTTATAGTTTATTATAAATAATGAATTATTTCCCTCTTTTAAATACCCTTTATCCATCTTATAAATGATTCGCCCAAGTAGTCTGTTTTTATTCGTTCTTCTCTTCTATCCTACTCATGAATTATCTATATTGGAACTATGTATTCTAGACCTATATTTCATTTTCAAGTACTAAAATTCAAATTATTTGATTCCTTCTTCTCTTGGTAATCCTTATGATTTAACCATTTATTATTCCTTGAATTAGAATTATTAAACCCACTTTTTTATCATGTGTTTGATCATGGTTATGATTTATGTATGGTTTATCTTCCTTATGTGGAATGAATATGTATGATTAAAATTTATGTAATTGATGGTACCATAAATATATATCATTCCAATGAATTGGGTAAAACTTAATATCTTATGAGATGTTATGTATCGGATTAAGGAATGAACTTAATCTACCATGTGACCTTATCAACTGCATTTATGGGAATGGGGAGTGAACTAATTCCACCATGTGTTTTTGTTCACTTTTTGATAATAGTATTAGGATTGAAACTTGATTTATGTTTATGATATCATGTTTTATGTTTTCTCCACATGTTTATGATATTATGAAAACATTTCCTTATTCTATGTCTCTATGCTTATGATCATCCTCTTTATGATATCATGTTATGCCTCTTGTCTCTCATGTTATGGTTTTTTTCAGTCTTTATTCCATTACATGGATTTATATGTCACACACTTCCTCATGTATTTCCCCATGATATCCCATGAGATTTTAGAGGTTCTACAAGAGTCTGGGAAACTATGTAGATTTTTAAATTAAAATTAGTTTATAATGTTTCAGATGATTTATTTTTTTGTATAATCCTTTAAAAAGACTAGAACTATAAATCATGGGAATAAATTATTAAAAATTATATTATGAATCATGAAATAGAGTATTTTTTAATATTGGTTCACGATAAAAAATTATTTAGGAAAATTCAAACCCTAGGATTCCCAATCTATGACCCCACTCTCAAAATTAACCCCTCACCAAATCAAAATCCAAAATTTCTCCAAAACATACTGGTATTGAAATATACTGGGCATTAAAATTTACCCACCAGAATTCTTCTCATCCCTACTAATTCATGTTAATCCTTTAACCATTTCTCTCAACCTATCCCAGTCAAAAACTCTCCACTAAATGGTTGTTTTCCACCTCCGAACACCAAACATGATTCTGATTTAAAAATTTATCCAACGACATAAGATCCTATGAATTTATATAAAATAGTCTTGGTGTAATCCCCAAACCACCCTATTATTGTAAAAAAGGAAAAAACCAATCTTGATCCGATCTCACCACATCCAAACGCTCATAAGAACTCTAGTAAGTTTCTCTATAGCCGACTTTTTCCTAAAATAGTTGTTCACACTTGTTGATTCATGCTCAAAAGAAAAAGATACTTCCAACTCAACATTTTCATTAACACCCACAACCATAGGGTACTACTCATAAACAAAACCACGTCATTTATTTTCCATGATTATATAAGAAATTATATCCCAACTAACACTATTACTACAATTTTCCCAATGATTCAACTTTGAATCACATCAAGAGTCATGATTCACCCCTAAATAACATAATGGATGAGGATTCACCTAATAAAATAGGTCATGAATCGTGGTTCACCCCACAAATCACCCTATGACCACACAAGATACCACCTAAACTAACATAACACCACCAATACAACTCAACCTCAGATGACACCAAAGGCAACCTGATCCCGATGTTAATGCATCAAATATAACCAACATGACATCTTCATCCTAAATCTGGTATTTTATAAGGAACTAGATCATATTGGATCTTAATACACACCAGTAAACCAGTTCCACCTTAACAATATAGTAACTAGTATCACTACAATCATGACACTTCTTTCATATGATTTTTTCTCCCATGATTGATATGATGCTCCCCACTATAAGAGTATCATTATCATTGTCTGCCAAAATATAATGCTCAATATTCTTGGACCACACTCTTTCCATTACTGCACATAATGACTAGACATGGTCTTACTAATATCACTAAATTTTCAAATTGAAATAATAATGTCGCATATTCCTAGGTCATCAGGAATGACATTCTCAATGTCTAACAGTCCAATTGAGAGATGGGTCACTTCCTCTAATGACGAATAGTGTGTGCCCCACTATATGGATTCCCTTATATATCTCCTCTAGAACCAATCCAAATAGGTTTTTCACCACATTTACACTAATTCTTATGATTCATGATCACCTCCCTCAACATATGACACCACACCACCTTGACATCCCATGTTAATTATTCCACTCGAGTAAAACATCTTAGGGTAATCTAATCCATCATTGATGTTCTATCTTACCACTTAGTTACATAAATCATTTCATCATAATCTATTCCACCATTCCCCTAAGAATATCACTAATTCACTACCATCACAACACCACTTGGGTTCATACATAACCTGAACAACTCTCAAGGGACCAGCTCACAGCCCATTCTCTTAACCATAACCCAACTAGGCTCTATACATAACAATGATGCACATAATTTATCATACCAAGACATTCCTAAAGGTATGTTTAATACTCACTCTCCTCCTCAGGGTGGAGTGACCGACTAAAAATCTTCTCATAGGTACTCACCAACTATCTACCTCTATCTTACCAGAAACAAATAATTATACACTCATAAGAAACCTGATCACACAACCAACACACACTCCCGTGATTCACATCTGATCTAACCTAGGCTCACACACCTAACCTAAAAACCATAACCTACATGAATATCAAGAATTATCAAAATCCTAATGAATCCCTCACACTAAATCTAACCACACGGTCACCCACTACATGAGTATTTTCTTAAAGAAACAATCATCTACCCTTACTCCCACCATAATACCCTAAATCGCATCCTAAGAACCAATAGGCCAGACATCCAATTGACCCTTCCCTCAAATACTAAAATTTATTCCAAAAATTATAAAACAACTTCTAATCCCACAAATAAGTTATTTATCATTCCTTTCCTCAACCACCTAGTTCAATTAATTTCTATTTCACTAAAAAGATTTATGGGAACATTACATATAGGTTTTTGTTGACCCTTTAAAAAACCAAAATAATATAAATAAATAAATAGGTTCCCCTTTCAAAAGGAATCTTATAGGAATCCTTATATTTACTTTAAGTCATACCATTCACTTGTCCAGTCATTACCTAGGTATCTAATACCTACACCAATCCACAATGGGTCTCCACAAATCCCATAAAAAGGAACTATACCACCATCGTTGGGGAACCTCCAACTATAAAATCCACAAACCTAATATCCAAATTAAATATATCATTTTATAGCTAAGAATAATTCCAAAAAATATATATAGTAAAACACCATATTAGTTGTTTTTCATACATTAATTAGTTGAACTTATCATCAAATAATAATGATAGGAAAGAATATGTATATCATGTGAATCGTATATTCCTATTATGATTCATGAACAAGGGACTCCTACAAATATTCCAAGATCCAAAACCATAATAAATCATAACCCCTAAAATCTATATGGCTCACCCAAGGTGAAATCAAAAAATTGTGACCTTGAAAACCATGAAAACAAATCCCATTTCTCTATTAAAATATTATTTTTATCAAAAAAGGTCTTCTTGATGAACCAATAAGATGTCAATAATAGGTACCAATATATCCCTAGAACACCAATATACTATATCCCAAAATCATAAAAAAATATCAGATATAACTTTGTGATACCCCGACCTTGGCCATTTGATAGTTCATGTGCTAAGGGATTCAACATAGCATTAGTTGTTCCTCCTTGAATTATGGAGGCTATTGACTAGAAATGAGGGCCTAATACATAGAGTGGGGAGACTATTCCCTCAAATAGAAGTGAAAAAAGTAGTTTAAATGGCTTAATATGCATTTCTCAAACATAATATTGTGTAGAATAAATACACTTATATAATATAATATATGATGTCATTATTCAAAATATGCATAAATTAATTTCCCATTGGGCCAATCATAAATAAAAAATTAACTAAAAATAAAAAACAAGCACATTGGACCAACTACCAACATTGAGCCTCACACACCATGTCTCTAATATACTCATGTTATACCAACCCAATCTAATGAATATTTTATTCTTTGACTAGAAATGCATATATAAGGTATGGATGTGCACTAAGATTTTTGCTTAGGGTCTCAGAATAAAAATCATTAGGTTATCCCTAAGAACCCATAATATATGGAATCATATAAATTTTTATACATGAGGAAACTAAAATACAAAAATAAACATTCTCCTATAGTTTTCATGCGCTAACTAGGCTACCATTTCACTCAATAAGATACACATGTTTGTTAGGTTATCAGGTTCTAACTGTGGTTCCCTGACCCTAGACATATCTAATTTGGAACTATGTTGGAAATCACTCATCACATCAACTCATACTACCAAAACTAATTATCATTACATACCAAAAGATATGTGCCTTTGTGGTATCCAAAACTCAACCTAATACATAAACATACTTTCACATATCAACCCATTGTCTGATCCCTCAAAGAATGGTTCTTCATTATTATCTTGAAATATCCCCTGACCTATCCCCTCACAAGTGTTCCACTTTCATGAACCAAGCCTCTTAGAAAAGGTTCATCATCCACACCAACCCATCAATGTACTCAAGGTTGGTCAAAAAAACACTAACATATCCCCATATATTTTGGGAAGGTCATAAACACACTAAAACATACCCACATACATTAAAGAGGTCACAATTACACCGAATCATCTCTGATGGACACTAGGGCATTGAATCAATCACATTGTCCCATCCCTGTAAACTCTTGGGAGGTCACATTAGGCACATAGGGTCCTAGAAAATCACACGACCCTCTAACTAATCTTAGTGTACTAGTTTCTAAACTCATATCCCCTAATTATGGAATACCTCAATTATCTATTTATGGAACCCACTGGGACCTCCATCCCCATACTATTTATTATCATTGATACCATATCAATCATGTCACCCTTTGATGAAATCAATGCTTGTTTGGGTCATTTGACATTAACCCCAATGTCTAGTCTAACCTCACCAAAGTCCCTCGGCACTCCTAGTCTCACTACCTAGAGACCTTCCTAATACATCGCCTTCCACTTGAACTTGGACTCATTAGTTGGGGTCTAATTTTTGAGAAATTTTTCCTTATTATCTCATTTACTTGTACTAATGAACACTAATAACCCTAAACTGAGTCTCACCATACATTTCCCAAGAGATAACTCTTATCCCATCACCTAGTGGTAACCCATCTCTATAATACCATGCCAATTACTAAAGGAACCCTCTCACCCCAAGAGGATAGAAATAATCCCCTATAATATCATTATAGATATCCCAATCACTCGTGAGTAATACAACCATTTTTTCTTTCAATATGTGTCCAAAAGACCATAATTACTTCTCACTCAACCTAGAAACTCTTCTAAGGTTATCTTGCATCTCATCTCACTCTCTAAGACCTACCTAAGGCCTCTCTCCAAACTAACTGACACCCTTTCACATTGGTGACATAGTCTTCAGGTGATCCCAAATTTCACAAAGTTCTAAAGAGCTCTTGGTCTCATACTGAGAGGCTCAAAGCTTCCACTTCATCACACCTAAGTACGCTACCGGTCCTTATACACCATTAATAAACCCGTGTAGTTATAGAGGTATGAAAACCCCTTAATATACAAACATATGAAATTGTATTATAGGGGAAACATCCCTGATTGATGTAGTTAACCCTTTTTTATGTTTACTAAGCCTCATCCAAGACCATCGAGCCTCTTATATGCTCACGGGGACATATCTCATGTCATATAACATATATAATTAATTATGAAAATTTATAATTAGTTAATTAATTTAATTAAAAACATGCATAATTCCTAAAAACTAACTGGGATTCTCCCACATACTGAAACCTCAAGCAATGGGATACAGTCAACTCCTACCATGAACCCAGATCTATTCCAAAATAAATCCATGATTTATAATCCCATTACAACTATAAAATATGTCTAATTTCGGTAAAAACCTATGAAAATTAATATTGAAATTTAAATTCACCAAAATTGTACACAATAGATTTAATACAACATCTTGTGTCCTCCTCAAGCCACATCACACAATATACCTATTATCCTTAATTGATTCCTCCATAATTCGATGGAATCAAAACCAAAACTCTAACTAAAATCAAAAAAGGAACCCATAATAGTGAAGGAAACCTAGAATGATGGAAACAAATTACCTGGAATTGCAACTAGAATACACCTAGAACCACCAATAATCAAAGGGCTAGAAATTAGGAATGGAGGGGGATGCACTAACTATGAGGCCCCCCCTATGCATTATTGTTCTTCCAAATACAAGGGGATGGGCCCTCATTTCATTTCACAAAACTAGACATATAACTTTCATGGTTTTAAAATAATTCTCACACATTGATCCACCTAGGTATGATGGTTCTCCCTCCACCCTTGAAATTTAACACTATTTTTTCCAGTGTAATAGAATGGTAATATGATTTTGGGAAACAACATGCCTCACACCCATGATAACTCATTTATTCTATTATGACATTCATTCTCATTTAGTTTTATATATTGGTTTTCCAACAAAATTATATTTTGTAACATATGATGCCTGATTGTTAGAGATTGAAGTTTTTGAAAAATGATTTTTTAGGTTCCCCATTTCTTGTATCTCATGGAATATCCCAATGACTCCCACATATGTAACAAGTTACAGGTCTAATTTCTAAATACATAATACCATTTGGGGCTTAAACCCAATGAAACCTAGGAGATCACATTGGTCAAGAGGATGGGAGTTTGGGATCATCACACACTTTTGGGTTGAATTATTTTCTACTTAGAGGCTCTCTTATATATTTAATATATGGTCATACATCTTTCAATAATCCTGAGACGATACTAGTTAACCTAATAAAACAATCAGGTGTTGGATCCCTATACATGAAAGAGGGTGTTCTATTAATTATACCCTATATATATATCATGGTTTCTCTATATCATTGCCATTATTTATTTATAATTAGGGATTGCTTATGCATTGAATCTATAGGACCAGGAACTCTGGATTTTTAGTCATCTAGAAATGTGATTGGTGTTTCTATATTGGGATTAAACCTCAAATAGGCATCTTACATATCCTATGAGAAAAGGAACCAAATACCTTGTAATTAATTTTGAATCAATCCTTTTAGTATAATGTCATGAGGAAAGGACATATAAGAGGGTACTTAGGCACTGGGTATTGTGATCAAGCCTTAGAAAGGTGCCATGTATATCCTGCTTATAAAAAGAATCATAGTATTCAAAGATTATTCTTTCCTCAACATTTTAGATGACCAGGGATAGATAATTAATTATGGTGAGGATTATTTCCCTAATGTGTATCAATATGGGAATGAATTAGTTACCTACATCCAGCTATTATCTTATATATGAAGGCATTTGAATCATGATGTTGGTCAGGGATTACACACTAATATTTCACCGATACTTGAGTTTGATTTATACACTATGATTACCCAGCATGGGGAGGATTCATTGTTCTTATAATATGATTTTTGAAAATCACTGATCTTATGTGAATCATTCTCAATGTGAGAAATAATATATAGAATGTAATTAGATTCACTACATATATATGAAATAATTAGGCATTTAATTATCCCAAATGGGGTGTTTTATGTGGAACTCAATCCTTATTATGGTTTACGTTGTATCCTATATATAATTGGAATCAGAGCCTTCCTAGATCAGTTATGTTTCTTAAGCCACTTATGGATGATGAAGGATGGTAGAACCATAGTGGCTCGGTCATATGAACTAAATTAAATGTAATATCTAGGTACTTACTTCTAGTCAGATTCCCATAAGAGATTTCTATTCCTTATCCTCTGACATATAGAGAATGGAGACCTTAAATGGTCAATTGAGCATTCTTGGATGGCTTGAGGAACACATTATAAAAATATTGATAGATGAGTGTATAACACAAATAAATTATAGAAACATCCCAAATGATAGGGTAACCCTAAAATAAAGGTTCACAGTCATTGATTCTTGTGGTTCAAGGGTACATATCCATCCACTCCTGTTCAAAAGGATGATGCGGGTGAGGATATCTGCTTGAAATGACTAACATGTTTGTGGATGTTTGTCTGACATGTCTATGGATGTCTCCCTAACATGGATTACATGTCTAGTTACTATTTTTTGAACAAGGTAGCATTTATAACAGTCCTAAAATGTTGAATCAAACATGTCCATGGCTTCACATAAACTAAGATAATTTATCTATGTGCCTTTGTTTGATCAATATGACATATCTTGGGCCATGTCACAATATCCCAAATGATATGTATAAGAGATATCATGTGATATCGATGACATGTTCAAGGGATCTCAAATGACCCAGTTGATATGTATAAGGGTTGTTTTCTGACATAAATAACATGTTTAAGGGATGTCGTGTGATCCTGTTGACATATCTAAGAGTTATCACACGGTCCCGGCTAACATTTCTAAGTTTTTCCCATGAACCCAATTTAAATGTCCATGTCTTCACATGAACCAGACTAACATGGACAAGGACTTCCCATAAACCTATATGACATTTATAGGGTGTCTTTGTATTACCAAAGAACTGATCAAGTGATGTACATAAGTCATACACATGAAAAATGTATATCTTCATTCACATGAAGATTCTATCATTTCCACCCTTGTTCTCATAATCTTCCAAATATTTTTGAGGAATTTTACTATTGAGGAATCATTTGATCAAGTCAATATGCTGAAATATCTTCACATGATCCATCTCACATTCCATAGATCCTTTGTGTGATCCCGTTGACATGACAAAGAACCTTCATGGGACCAATAATCATATAAAGAGCATAATGAAAATATATAATCCCTTAAGTTAATCACCAAACATTTTTTGATTTGATAATCTTTAGATAATGAAATCCTTCACTCTAGGAAAATCTATCTAGCCTTCATTTGAATTTTATTATGTTAGGGGGTTATAGGTATCACCACCCTATATCTATACCGCTTTTCACTCTAATTAAATCAAAAAAAATTATTGAGTATGAGGAGGGGGTGTTCACATAATATATTCAAAACATTTCATAATCCCCTCACATTTGATCAATGAATTCATATTTGTTTCACATGATAAATATTTATTGTATGATCACTCAATCATTACCTGCTTTCTTGAGCACATGGCATGCCAATGGGATTTTGTATGATCAATGGGGGACGCCTAATAGATTTCATGTGATTTAATAATAATGTTTTAGAGCCTTATAAATATTTAGCTAAAAAATAATAGAGAATTTCATATGATTATAATGATAGGATAGAGGCCTTTTATGAGATCAAGCTATCATATATAGGGCCCTCTGTGTGATCATGGAATCATATATAAGGGAATTTGGTTGATCGATAAACTGATCACACAAAGCACACAATTCCTTCTCATGAAACGTAGTATAACTCTTCTTCTCAATAGGGTCTCTTCATTATCATATTTTATCACATGATCCCGTTATGATGTTTTCAAAAGATTTTCAATTAAAACACTGCATTATCATAAGGAATTGACTGGATGCCTTCATGAGATTAAGATGGCGTGTCTAGGGACCTTCATGAGATAAAGCTATCATATCTAAGGTCATTCAAATACTCAATTAACTGATCATAAGAAGAATACAATCCATTATCATGAAAATTATATTAACAATTTTTCTCATTAGGGTCCCATCCTTTTAATAATTATCCACATGATCCTCTTAAAATATTATCAAACTTTTTCAATTGAAATATCACATGATCAGAATGACTTGACTAGAATCTATCATAATATTATGTTCCCATGTTTTTCAGATATCATGGGATCAATTAAAAGATCACATGAATCATGTGACCCCTTGCCCTAGTACTCAAAGGGTAATAATATCATGAGTCCCATTGAAGGTTACACAATTCATATTCTCTAGCCAATTAACCTCTATGTATCCATGATTTTCCCCTGTTTCCTTATGGGGAACATAATACCTATGATTCAGGTGTTTCTTCCACCATAAATTTCCAATACTAATTGGTAGAGAATCATCACCCCCCCTAAAAGTGATATCTATAAGAATAAGTACGTGGTTATGAAGAAGTAAATTCCATCCTGATTCTCTTGGTCTTCTTTTGGTGGTAATTTAGAGTTTATTTTGGCCTTTTGGGAGACTATCTGTATTCATCCAGGTGATCTATAAATTGTGGAGTGAAGGTCTGATCATTTAACTTGTGACTCAAGCCTCCTAAGCTCTCATTATTTTTTATCTCACATGATGGATTTGAAAAACTGATTAACATAACACCATTGTGACAACTATTCATGATACTTGATTGTGCGATCCCATCATGTGACCACTCCATGTGAATGAATTTTATTGATATCATATTCCACCAACCCAACAATGGTAATTTATTTGTGCTATAATATGCACCTTTGTCCATATGATTTCTTCATGTGTATCATGTATCTATCGAGGTTCATCATATGATCTATTAATTACTATATGATTCATGTGACCATCATAAGGTCACACAATCACCCATAATCGAATGAACCATGTTATTTTGAAATGTTACATGGTCATGAAATCAGAAAATTTATAATAGTTGATGTGATCATGAGACATTATATGGATCACATGATTTGTGATACCCAAAATAGTTATTTGGTCTATATGATTCCATTCAAGTTAGGTGTTTCCAATTTGACCATTCCATGCCTTTTTGTGAGTAAAAATTTTCTATAATACATTCTATTTTTTACTTTGTGTATATGGATTCAAAAAGGGAGGTTATAGTTGTAGTGGATCATCAGAATACTATATTTGAAAATGTGGATGATGATCAATATCTAGTCATCCACTACTGAAAAATGGACTATACCCACATTTCAAAACCGTGCGTATAGCCCCCAAAACCGTGGGTATAGACTATACCCACGGTTTTTGGAACCGTGGTCTAAAACAGTGTCAAAGGCTTTTACCCACGGTGTCAAAGTATTTTACCCACGGTGTCAATGAAACATACACAATTTCCACGGTGTCAAAGGCTATTACCCATGATTCCAAAATCGTGGGTATAGATCCTAAAATAATGCAGGCGGCGGGTTTCGATCCCGTGACCTCTTCTCTGCAAACACCATGTCTAACCACTACCCTAACATCACCTAGGTTTATTTATATTTATATTTAGTTAAATATAGTTATATAAACAGTGGGTATTGGACTCCCGCCAAAAAAAATTCCTTCATGTGGAAAAAAATGTCCCGCGCACACACGAGAAACCTATACCCACGGTTTTTCATAACCGTGGGTATATGTATTTTAGCCCAGACCTATCCCCACGGTTTTAGGGAATCCATGGGGATAGGTACCCTTATACCCACGGTTTTCCAAAACCGTGGGTATGTGTGACTTTTCAGGAACTATCCCCGCGATTTTGGATAACCGTGGGTATAAACCCCCCTATACCCATGGTTTTGGAAAACCGTGGTTATAGGTCTTGAAAATTTACACATGCCCACAGTTTAAAAAAATGTGGGTATAGGGGTACCAATCCCCATGTTTTTGGGGAAAACCGTGGGGACAGGTCCATTTTCTAGTAGTGATCAAGTATTCTTGGGAGCATCTCTCATACCTAATTGGGAAAAATATTTTATAATATCCTTGTTCAGACTAATTACCTCTATAGGGGTTTTCCTAAAAAATTCTTATTCTATATAAGTTCCCGAGTTCGATATTGTTCCTATTTCAAAAATCATAAAGACTCAGAAATCTATTATAAAAATATCTCTCATGTGGGACACTTCATTTCAGAGGAAAAAATTTATAATGGGTATATGTTAATGTTTACTTGAATAGACTTTGAAGAGGTCCATCAAGAATCTTATACTTGAATTCGTATGTTCCAATTTTTAATGTGGGAATTTTCTATGATCCATAAGTTTTGATGATTCCCCAATTTGGACTTTCAATTGAGAAGGTTCTCTGTGATGGATTGGGGCTAGCCATTCTAGGTGAAGCATATTGTGAAAAAATTCACCATTGATTTAATGTGAATTAGCATGTATGAGGACACCTATATTACTCAAACCCTTTCTTATTGTAATAAGATAACAATTATGAAATTAATATTTCAATGGAGTTCATACACAAATACATTTTTTTTTGACACACTATGATGTCGACATCAGTCTCTAGGCTGTCGAGAAAATACTCAGCACATAAATTTTTCGATATATGTATGTTGAGTTCCTCACTTCGTAATCTAGTTTGTAATATGTATATAACCCCTCCACATGTAATGTATTTGATCAAGATAGCTGAGAGTGACCTTGGGATGGCCCCATGACTTGGGGTGGACATCCCATTTATGTAATCGTAGGTATTTTTAATCAAGATTAACCATTCTGTACCTGAAGTCAAGAAGCTGAAGGCCTTACCATCAAAAGAGTCTCATGGTGATGAAGGTGACTATTGGCCAATATTTGAAGAATGTTTATTCAATTACTCAAGGTGGGTGTTTATTCCCAAAATCAGTCAACCCAATCAATTTATTGGATTTCTTATAATGCAGTTGAGCGAGAACCAACTCCTGACCTAATAAAAGGGTGGATTTAGAATTTTTACTTTTTTAGTTACGATGTCCATGGCTAGGGGAAGTAACATATGTTTTTCTAGACTATATCACATTCTATTCCATATTTATAGGGGAAGATCCTCATACAAAGTCTTTGTCACCTTCAAAGTGTTGTTGGGTTGGATGGGGACTCACCTAGGTGGATACGAGTATCATAATGCCTATAATATCCATAGTGTATGGAGAAACCCTTTGTTACAGTTCATATGTTGAGTAAGTCCAATAATGCTAATGAAATGGGAAATCTGGGCCCACCTGAGTCCCAATGATCACTTATCTTTCATGAATTATAAAGAACCAACATGTGGTATAACTGACAATGGTTAGGGTTTCCCAGGGGCTCATGCTTACTTGACTGTGATTTATGAGGAAATCCTATCCACCTAAAATTATGGTAAAATTATCAATGAGTGGTATGTACATGGCCAATTTCGGTGTAAATTTATATGAATTCAAATTATGGGTCCCACTCTTGTACACATCTGATATAAAAGTAATATGGTGGTGGATCATTAATTTTGGTTTATGTTCAGCTGGGAGGAGACTCAGACTCGTATATAATTTCCTCCGACCATCACTGAGATTTGTTTCTCTAAGAGTTATGTTGATATCTAAATCTGATCATACTAGAGTGGCTAGTTATCCACATTGGTACCTGTACCCATATAGTTTCTATCAATTATCAAGGAAAATATTAGACTCCGAATGTAGACTTCTTCAAAAAAACCCATAATCATTGATTCTTCAATAGGATATGAGGCATATGGATTGAGTTTTTTCATCAAGAAAGGTTCCAACTTGTGTATCTAAAACAGGGGAGGCACCCATATACGATTCCTCAGCCAGGATAGCATTTCCCACTATATGCTAGTGACGTGAAATTTAGAGAAAACATTACTGATCTAATGAAATTTGGAGTTTGTTTTGTCATGTGACAATAGAATTGGTGTAATTTGAAATCATCACTTCTCCTAGGGGAATCACCTTTAAATATTATCCTACTGAGTTCATGATCTTTCTTCAAGACCTTGATGTAGTGATTTAAAGTGTTTATAGCATCCCACCTTTTTATCACATAAACTTTCATTACATTTTACAAAACCGAGGATCTTTAAGGTTTAGTGTCTTGGAAACTAGGAACTTAAAACATGAAAACATACATAAAACATTTTTCTTAAACACTTGAAAGGATTATCCTTAAGTTCATCCTAGGTTCATTACCGCATCTCATAACCTGGGGACATACATCAAAAGAAAGGGTGAGCAGAAGGCCCGGTAAGGGAAACAAGAGAAACATTTTACATGTGAACTTGAGATACTTTAGTAAGGACATGAAAAGAACTTTAAGGCATGAAAATGAAATCATGAGATACATCATAATAAAAATAAAATTTCTCATAACTTGAAGATGTGGTTGCACCATTTAATATTGACAATCGTTTCATTTCACCAAGGTCCATCCCCAAGGTGTTGTTAAAAATTACCAAAGTTATTCACCATGGCGTCGTTAAAAATGGTCATCTCTAGAGATTAAGTCTTTACCCAATGCATTAGAGAGCTATCAGGGCGCACCCTTAAATTTTCCTTTATTATCATGTGATCCACATATGTCATCATTAATCATTTCAAAAACAACCCATATATCCTAAAAGAAATGGGTTTCATTTCATAATCATAACGTTTTAAAAACTGCTTTAAAGACATGATCTTTATGTCACTTTAAACCCACGAAAAGGGACAGAGGGTTTCAAGTATGTAAATCCTAGAATTTAAAATAGAACATTTTGATATATATGTGAATACCCCTGTAGAAATAAGAGCTTTGAGTATTCAATTTATAACATAAAATAATTTTAAGAAAAGAGAGAGAGGCACTTTGAGACGAAAATTATGCAGTATAACGACTATGTTTCGGGGTTTTAGAAAACATTGAGAAGAGAGGGGACATGGGTAAAACATTCATAAATGAACCATAAAACAGTATAGGGTCAAAATATAATGGATTTAAGAACATGGTAATGAAATTTGAAAATATACCATATGAAATGAAGAATATTAAAGGAAGACAAAAAATAAGATTTCCCTTGTGAGAATTCGACAGCCTAACGACGTCACTTAAACGTCAACAAAAAAGAATTGACAAGGTCAAATAGGGTCTCTCATCATATGAACATAAGAGAACAGTATGATTGATATAGATATCATACCCCAACATAATAGAAAGTAACTTTAAATACTTGACATGAAAGTAGAACTTTGAAAAAAGAGAAGGGTGAAAGAATCCCTTAAAAATTCAGCAGCCTAACGGCATCACTTAAACTTCAACAAAAGTGAATTGACAAGATCAAATAGGGTCTCTCATCATATGAACCAAAGAGTCCAGTATGATAGATATAGAGATCATACCCCAACATAATAAAAAGGAACTTGAAAGACTTGACATGAAAGTAGAACTTTGAAAAAGAGAAGAGTGAAAGAATCCCTCAAAAATTCGGCATCCTAACGGTGCCACTTAAAACTTCAAAATGCTGAATTGAAGAGATAAAATGGGGTCTCTCATCATATTATCATAAAAGATAAGTATGATAAATTTATAGATCATACCCCAACATGATAAAAAGGAACTCTGAAATACTTTACATGAAAATAGATCTTGAAAAATGAGAAGGGAGAAAGAATCAGTTACAAAAATTTCGGCAGCCTAACGACGCCACTTAAAACATCATAAAACGAAATAATGAGAGTAAGAGGGGATCTCTAATTATATGAACACAAAAATGGCATTAAGAGGAGTATAAAAGAACATCCTCCAACATAAGAACATGGAGCATAAAAGTAATGACATAAAAGAGATCACTTGAAAAGAAAGAGAGGGGTCGGATCCCTTACCTTAAAATGTAACTCTTAAACCTCAAAGGTTGGGACCTTGAGGGCTTGGGGGAACCTTGGGAGGACTCCTTGGGAGGTAATGAGTCCTGAACTTTGTTGGGGAAGAGTGGGGAGTCGAATGGATGAGAGGAGGGCTTGGTATTTATAGGGAAAGTGAGAAGACAAGGCATTAATGGCCAAGGGACACCTCACATGTGCATTTCTCAAACCATGTGCTCTCCCTTGGCATTTACCATGGAGTTAGGCCACATGGGGCCCCCAAAACAATAATTCATCACCCTTGGCCGGACAACCCTTAAAATATCTCGTGACATCATCATGACTCAGTTATGATGTCATTAAACATATCGAAACCCTAAAACTGTATTTTTACTATTCACTGAAAATTCCACTTTATCAGAAAGATCCCAAAATTTCACCTTAACCAAATATCAAGTCTCTGATTTCAAAAATGAACTCCATTTTATAAAATTAATTTTCTAAATATCTTTAATTTTATTTTTAAATAAATACACTATTCACCGAAAATTCATTTTTTTAGAAAAATCCCCAAAAATTACCACAACATAATATCGATGCTCTGAGTTCAAAAATGAAATCCATTTTATAAAAATAATTTCCAAGTATTTTTAATTTAATTTTTTAATTAAAAAACACTATTCACTCGAAAAAATTAATACTTGAATAATAATTTATGAAACCGTTATTTAACCATTTTATTGAATCACATTACTTAATCTAAGTGCCTAGATTATATTAATACTTTCTTTAAGTGAGATTAATAATCCATTTGGACACATTACTAATCCTAATCATAAAATCACTATTCATAATTTACTATTCATCAAAAAATCAAGTTGATCTTATTAGACTCTAAATTTCGTACTGAACATAATTGTAGAAGACCATTTTTCGCAAATCATTACACATTTTTAATTATTTAAAGTTTACAAAAACATTTTTAAAATATACTTTTTCTAAAATTCATCAAAAATATGCATACTATATTTATCCGGTCATTTGAAAATTCATAAACTTCATCATAAGAAGAAATACCAATTTTTATTTAAAAAAAAGGATTACACAAGGAAGTTACGGTCTCCTTACATAGCCCCTTATAACACCAGCATAGGACCTAATAGTAAGGTGTGCTAAGGTGAGAGAATCCAAGGGAGGCTCGGCCAACATCGCACGAGTAGTAATTTCTATCAGTTTGAACTTCTCACAAAGGCGATCCCGTTCTAGCTTCACACGATGAAGTTCAGCTTGGGTTTGGTCCATAGCAAAGCTCAGTGGTGCTACCTCCTTCCCAAGTTCTGTTAGATGGGCTTCGATCGGTCCAAGACTACTGGGTGAGGCCATCGAATCTTGTTTCTATATTAATTAACCAAGATTACTTATATTTAGAGACAATAATCAAAACATTTTGTTCACAGTGGTAATATTGACCGATGGTCATATAACAGTCAAAACCCAATGGTCTCATTTTAATTATAACCATGTTTATCAAATAAAACATTTTTTTTGAGTATAAAAATAAAATAAAATAACACATGAAATTAGGAAACAAGATTTATTCAAAATTTCGGGCTGTTACAGTGTTAATGGAAAAATATGTTATTCATCATGCGTATAGTAGATGATGGTTCCTTATATGATAGTGGATGCTATGGATGAGGGAGATTAGAATATATCTATGAATAGGTAGGAATATCATCACTACCACCCTAAAAATACTATAATACCATCAAACTTATGTAGATATATATTTTTAGTTTTTAATTATAAGGAAGGAAACTGAAGGGGAATGGTCATCCCTGGCATATCTGGTGTATTCCTTCTAGGGTATGGCCATTGGGGTTGACCCTAAGGATGAATAGGATAATGAGGAAGAGGGAACTACTAATTATAATGAGAAAATAAAGGAAACTATTTTTGGTCATTAGGCATCATAGTTTACACCACTATTGGTTCCATATTTAGTTCTTTTAGTATCATCCCCTATTATGGATCCTTCTTCTGGGAGGAAAATAAAAAGGTTATACTCTAATAAACCTTATATTTCTTACTAATAATCCTCAAGTAGGTACTAAACATAACTTATTCTCCTTTTAAGGCCATTTTAGTAGCTGATATCGATCTTCCAAAAGGTATATATTCTCATCGAACCAGTGTGGATGAACAAAAAAAACTATTCCTGAGGATATAGGTGGGATTTATGTTGCTCGAGTAGAAACATAAAAACAAATCCTAATCCATAATTTTGTGGAAATGTTCTAGGTTCGGGAATGGTCAGACCTGTTTCTAGCCACTAATTTTTTTGCAACTGTGTACTTTGACATGTCATAGAATGGTGTACTTTTATAGGAGGCCAATACCGGTAGCAATTCTTTCACTGATTTATTCCTGATGCAGGTTTCACTGTGTGAGGGTAGGAATATCCTCAAAAAACAAACATATTTTTCATTTTTTTTATTTTACATAACATTTTGTTCTCTTATAGTCCTTAATATTGGTGCATAGACTTTGGTAACAGAGAAGATGTTAATGGTGTCGCCAAGACATTCATCACAAGTGGGTGTGACTTCTTCCCTTGAAGATGGGATTTGGACAGAAAATTACAATGATGAAACTAAAATTTTTTTGCCAACATTTATCATGGTTATGGACTATCTAATAGTACCATATTATTTATATTTCGATTGATAATCCTTTATACCTCTCATTATAGTGCCTTCACCTCAGATATCAAAGGCCTCATCCCCTAATTTTTTATGATTCTACCAAACTGGGTCAACTAAATTAGAATAAGACTCTATACCAAACTCTTAAATGATGTGTGTATGAATCCCTTTCTTAGTGACCTAATAATATAATATATCCATGTTCTTTGGTTGGGCTTTAATCGAGGATGATAGTACACATCATTTCATCAACTGATGAAATGATGAGTGTGGGGGGTATTTAAAGCCTAATATTAGATGTACATTCGGTGGAGTTTAAGTTCCATGTGATTCATCTCATATATATGTTTACCACCATCATCTATAGGGGATTTTATTATAAGCTTATCCATGATCAGTTGAAGGAAATTATATCTTTGAGAGAATAGGGGAGGGCCCTTGTAATGAGGGAATAGAAGTGGAGGCCTCTTCATTTGCCAAATGAAGTTAGGATGAAGACTTGAATTAGGCTTCCTAACATGATATAGAGGTAACAGCTCACCAAACCGTGATTAGTGTTGGGAAGGATGAGATTCGCATACTATAGTCTGAAATCGACCATCTTCAAGAAGAGTTTTCCAGGTTTCATTATAAACTGGAAACATTAGAGATAATTAAGTTAGAGAAATAGGGGATCCTTGACCTAACTGAGAAGGTCTAACATGATAATTTTTAAAGGGTGGAATCATAAAAATGATTTATAGTGGTAGAGACTAAGTAGGTTGATCAATTTCACTATTACATAGCCACACTAGAATAGAAGTTAGTGGAGCTCAAGAGATCCCCAATGAAAATGTTGTAATGGGCCTATATTTTTAAGAACATAATTTTGTTGGAGGAATAAAAGTGCAGATCTAGGATGTGGTTATTCCTCCCTCCTTTATATATCATCAATGAAAAAATATTTTTAACTTTATATGTTTCTCTTAGGATTTCATTCATACATCATGTTCATGGAATTTTTTTGACTCAATATCATGTAGAATATTGAAGAAATAAATTTTTTTATAACACCGAGAAAAACCAAACCTGAACTCAAATTATCGAATCATAGCAAAACATTAGTGATAACTTCCCATAAATATTAATAGAAAAATTTTCTTAATTTATTTAACTGCTCCATTCATTTCTAGATCATTTGGTTCAAGATGGTATTGTGGGTGAATATGTCCCAGAGGGAGAGTGTTGTGTTTTTTTCTGTGGTCAATAGAGTTGGGAATAATAACTCTATTTTTGATAGGGCCATATAATGTTCCTAAAAAGAATTATATATCTTTCTTTTTTAACAAAACGTTTTACCTAACATGTATGGGGAGAGGCTTAGTGGGTACGAACCTGGATTTTTCTCATGTTCCCTTTATGGGTTTTCAACTTCACAAGTTTTATGGATTTTTCATTTCTAGCATCTTTAATGTGGCCTAAACTACATATTGTGTGTATCTATTGAGTAGATTTTTGAATTATTTGAGGTTTATCAAAATTATTTTTAACATGGTGAGAATTATGTCCCTTTAAATTATTAGTATAAAGACTTTCATGTTAGACTAATGAGGTTATATAGTTTAAGGTCTTTTATCTCAAAACAATAGTTTTTATAGTTTAGAGTATTTTAGCTTGAACCTTCCATTGAATTAATTTTCTGAATATGTATGGAATACATATTCATCAAGTGTTATAACAACCTTTATCTTGGATTAGATGATTAAAAATGGGTATGAATGATGGTTTCAAACACTATTTGTCCTTACTTAGAGCTAGTTTTATATAAGGTGGAATAATGTTAGTTATACCAAATCTATTCAGATAATTGGAATATGGGTGGTGTAAATCATATCCTGAAGAGTTTTAATTGGAGAATATAATATGGGGAAGACATGTTGAGGATGATCTCAAAACACTCTAGGGTGTCGAGTTCCACTCTGATGTTGTTAGGGCTCATGAGGATAGCAGGTCCTTTCCTACAAGAAGAGAATGCCTCTAATTGGATGTTCAATGGCCTTTGGGCATAATTGTAGAAGGTTTTACATCCATTACCTATAAAAGGGGTCCCTAATCCTTTACAAGGGCCATGGAATGTTTTTTAATATTCAAAAATTATGACCATGAAGTAGGGTATAAGGAATTGGTTAACCAAGAAGGGTTCTGGAACTCTAGGGGAAGTTCTTATTTTACGGTCATAGAGACCAAGACCTACATCACATGGTTTTAGGTCACACAGTGAGGGATATCAAATGGTTTTAGAATAGAATATCACATTACTTATTTGATAATGGGTACCATACATTATGATGTAATGTTGAGGATGTTGAATCCTCATGTATAGTCTAGTTATGGGAACTGTAAATCATTGTTTAGTAATATATGGGTTAACTAGAGATGGTGGATGGCGGGTATTGGTCGACCATTAATAGTGATGTAACTAGTATCACAATTATCTATTACAATATCTCATGGATTTAAGGTGTATTTTTTTTATTGGACCAAAATATCCACTAAGAATAGGCTTTGAGGTGTTGTATTATTCACCAATGAGTCCTAGTGGGGTCCCGTTAGAGCACTCGGTCCATATTACCAGTACACTATAGTGAATAACCAAGAGAAATAACTTGAGGATATGGGGTTTCATGAGAAGATTACCAACTCAAGGAATTGGTGAAGGTCAGCTAATACTTCAGAGAAAATAAAGGTAATTTTTGGAAAAGGTAATATTTAAGAAGGGTTCAGGCACCATAGAAATTGTGTTACTAATTAGTGAACAAATTATCATGGTGTGAAGATGTGGGTAATCATTACTCTATATTTTTTATGGACTATGGGGGTCTAAAAATTATAGCTCAAATTTTACTAGGGCCATGATATGTGCCATATGATAATTATTTCATTTTATATGCTCTAAAAGTTTCCTTAACAAAAGACATGAATAGTTTAGCGAGAAAATACTTGACTTTTTCACATACCAACCTTTGTAGGTTTTCTACCTAAAAAGTTTTATGTCTATTTCACTATTATTTTACTGTCTTACTATTTTGTACACTAGGAGGCTAAATTTTTGTGTTTATATAGATTGGACGGAGGTGTAGGTAGTCTATGTTCTTGATGCGTGTAGGCATAGTATCAAGACGGTGTTACTCATTAGCCCAATTTGGATTCATAAGTTCAATAGTACTCCCTCATCCTCTAGTGTAGAGAATGAAGGTGGGGTAAATTTTTGATAAAGGATAATGAATCATGAGTGATGATATGGGACAATCATGCCAATGATGATTTCGGATCATACTATGGTGATGAGTTCCACTACAATGATGTCAGGTATGACAAGGATCAAAATTCCCTTCTTATAAGTCCAAGAAACCTCTAGTTGGACAGGTCTTAGTCCTTTATGTAGATCCAACTTATACATAGTCAAATAGAGAGAAATTTGATCCTATTTGAGTTTAGTAAATGGATTGTGAAACCCAAGACACTCAAGACACAAAGTGAGGTTTATGGATTGTGGTGCTAAAAAGATGATGAAAGCACCCTGAAATTTGGTTAACCAGGGTTAGGCTCTTATAGTACTTTGAAAATATGTGATGATGGAATATATGCTACATAGATTAACGTCATGCAGTGGGGACACATATGTTGTGATGTTTATCTTCTTTTAATGAGGACATAATCCTTATCATTTAATGTCATGTGGTAAGGATGCGGAACCAATGTAAAACTATGTAAGATATCCTTAAAGAAACTCTATAATGGTCAGGGGAATTTTGATTCATGAGGCATATTTTATCCTTTTATAGGAATACATGTGGGTAATCATATGATGGATCCCATCCTGCGTAATTCTATCACATGAATAAGTATTTCATACATAAATCCGATACAATCATAGGTGAATAAATTATGTATTATTTAGTTACCCTAAGGTCTCCCAAGGTACACCAGAGTTTAAGGGAATATGAAATTTCAATGGCTGGTCTTCCTTGGTTTCCATGATGTATTTTTTTATGTGAATGAATCATGGTACAATTTTCTTCCTCATATGGATCCTTATAGGGATCGAACTCACATGTGGGGAAGGTTCATTTAATTTTAGGAATAGATTCTATGATAATAGAAAATATATAAAAATATCTTGTGTATATCTGAATAATATGTTGGATGGGGGCATTACTATTTTAAATATTTTTATTGTTCTTATATTTATGAAAATCATTCATCATTATGTATTCTATGATATCTAGAATCAAGACACACATAGTTCTTAGGTTGGATCCCCCAAATATCAAACTCTTATATTGGAAGGGTAATTTTATCATTGTGATATGTATGGACCCAGGAATAGAGACATGGGAATCACTATGTATCTTTTGGTAATAGGATTCAAGACACATGTAGTTATTATAGAGACACCCATCCTAGATCTTCCTTGTTTGTAAGGTTGGGTTTTTTATCTTCTATTTAGGATCCTTGACATCATAGTTATCATGAGGTTCCTCTATATAGATCAATGTAAAATATATAGAAGCTTCATTTCTACGTTCAATAATAGAATATACATGAGACACTCATTCATTGAACATTTTTATGAATATGAAAGCTCACTCTAAGTAGTTTTTTGTACTGTAGGATATGTCATTTGAGTTTGTCGAGAGGAATTATTAACTGATGGAATTTATATCTTTAGAGGAGATGAATACCCTATAATAGAGGGTTAAAATAATATGATTTTATAATATTTCATTGAAAATGTATATGATAAAAACATTTTAACATTAGGGGGGATCTAAATCCACATTAATTGTTTGGTTATAGAAAGTGGAAATCATAACCCAATAATATATAATTCAGTGATAGATAATAACCAGTGGGTGAAGTTCATCCATTAATAATGACAGAAGGACAAATTTCATGAATGTATGAAAATATCTCATGTGTTTAATGGGGCCTCTCCTCTTGAAAAAAAACACTAGGCACAAGCTATGAAGTAGTGTATTTTATCACCAGTGAATCATAGAGGGGTACCTTTGGATTAACTGATCGCTATTAGTGGTTCATTACAACAAATATTTAAGAGTATTTAGGCTCAAGGTCCGTGGGATTCCAATATAAGTGTATAAAATCATGTATTTTCTTGGTATTAACTCAGATATCATAGATATGATATTGGTTCATGAGAAAGATAATATTCAAGAAAGGGTGTAATCATCCTAAAAGTTACACCAATGTGTATTGAACACATTTTTATGGAAAAGGGAAAACATGCAATTATCAGGTACACGATCATCAAGGGTGATCTATTTAGCCTGAAGAACTCAAGACATGTATTTTGAAATCATGTGTCTAGAAAATATTTCCTTGTAAAATGGTAAAATGAACCTCGATTTCATTGGTCAATGGGAATTTCTAGGTTCCCTAGGCTTACACGAGTCATGATCGACATTAGAAAGAGGGTAAAACTAGGTAGTTGATTGATCCACGTGACGATGCATAATAGAGAATATGTGGGGGAATCTATGTTTTTCTTTGAGTAGTAATCCCCAAATGAATTTTTTTCTCATCATGGAATATAATTTGAGATGACAATAATTCATGGTTGGTCTTCAAATGAAATATTCAGGCTCAACTATGTGTCCTTTGATAATAAGAATCAACCCACATGTATTTCATAGATGATAAATTCCATATGTAGGTATGAACTACATGTAGTAATGATCATTTTTTACTTTATATTGAAACTAGAGTCAGGATCTGAGATCCGAGCATCACTATTTATCTTGTGGTAATGGATCCCTACATATATCAAACTCATACATGGGGAAGGGGAATTTTATCATTACATCATGTCTATAACTAGGATTGGATACCCATATGTCACTATTTATCCTTTGGTAACATGATTCAAGCTAGATATCGTTTTGATATTGATTTTATTCAATTTAGAGTCTTTTTTCAAAGACATAGGTATGACACTATAAACCATTGATTCAATCATGATCCCTCGTAGATATCGTGAAAATGGATAAAATGAATCATTACATTAAATTTATATATTGAACATGAATTTTTGATGATTGGTTGTATTAACATCACACCATTAGATAAATAGTTAATGGTTTAAGTGGGGTCATCTCCTTTGGCACGAAAACAGCCAATAGTCACAAGATCTATGGTTTTTTGTAATTCACTAGTGAATCCAATCGGGGATCCTTCATGAACCGAAATATCCCCTAGGAACAAGCTCTTTGGAATCTTGTTAGTCATAAAAAAATCCTAGCGAGTTCCATTAAGATTAGTCAATCCCTATTACCAATATCCCACAAGGGTAAACTTGGAGGATGTGGGATCAAGGTCCATGAAATGCCAAGGGATTTTTCACTAAATGTATCTAGAAATTTAGACATAAAAAGGGTGAATGAATACTTTCTGGTAGAAAAGGTGGTGTCCAAATGGATTTAGGAACTCATGGAATTTTGTCTTTCATTGGAGATATATACCTCAAAATGAAAGGGTATAAGAATTAAATGTCATAAACTTACTCTAATGATGGGTACGATGCATCAGTGAGTAGCATCGAGTGTATTTGAATCCTCATGAATTGATGGGTTATGGTAATTTTAAATCATAACCCAATAATATTGGATTAAATTGGAGATATGGACTGATGAGTTTAGGTCAACCATTCATAATGATGGAAGCACATATTCCACACATTCTGGATAATAGCTCAGGGATTTAAGTGGGTCTTCTCCTCTAGGACCTAATCTTCTATTATGAACAAGATTTTAAGAATTTCATGATTTAGTAGTGAATCCTAATGGGTTCCATTTGGATTTATCAATCCATGTTTCCAGTTTTCTATAGGGTAGAATGAAGAGTGTATGGGCTCAAGGTCCATGGGATTCCAAAATAAGTTTATCAACTCAATTAATTGGTTGGTGTTGTATTGGATGTTGAGGATATGATGTTGTTTCATGGAGAAAATAATATTCAATAAGTTTTTTAGAACCCTAAAGTCTAGTTCAAGGTTCTTTGTACACATTTTTTAAGATAAGGGATAAAACATTCAATTCATGAGTACACAATCATTAGAAGGGTGACCTATTCAGCATGAATACCTCATATAAGGAAATTTAATTTCATGTGACAAGGAATTTGTTGTGTAGTTTAACATCATTTAACTAAGATGTGGTTCCTGGTTTTTGAATAGAATATATCTTTATCAAACTAGTAAAAGTGTCTTTCCAGGTTTCCTAAGCTCACATGATCCATGCTCGCTGTAAGAAATAAGAGACAATTGGGCAGTCAATTGAGCCACGTGGGGGTGTGAAAGAGAATATATAGGGATGTTCACATTTTAATGTGGATGGGAACATTCTAATAGATCCAAATCACATGTAGGGACATGATTGGGTGTGATAAAAACTCATGGATTCACCTGGGATAGATTATTTGAGCATCACTACATATCCTATGATGATGAGAATCAAGATGCACATAGTTCTTATATATACTCTCCTTCCCATGACCGAACCATGTACAAGGAATGGGGTATTTTTTATATTTTGGTTAGACCAGGGATTTGAGATCTGGGCATCACTACATATCCCATGGTTACATGAATCAATCCATATATAGTTTGTGCATGGAAAACTCTCTGTGCTACTCATGTTCTTGTATGGAGAGGTAATGTTTATTTTATTTTAGTCAAAACCATGATTTTGGATATGGGATTAACTATCTATAATATAATAAATTGTATCTAGAAACATCTAGTTCTTGAAAATGTTCCCAAAAAAAGTATGACCCGTATTCGTAGAGGGGGTATTGTTTATGTTTTTATATTGTGCATTGACCTAAGATTTATGATTTGGGCTTCCCTATATATCCTAGGATATCAAAAACCAAGCCACGTGTAGTTATTATAAAAAAATATATATGTGATGGTGTAAACCAAATGTGGATAGGGTATATTTGTTTTTTGTTAATATTGTGACTAGACCCAAGATCTGAGATCTGGGTTCCATTACATATCATGTTTTGATAGGGATCATTCCACGCGTAATTCTTAAGAAATACTTCTATGCATATTTGAATCACACATAGATATGGGTGTAATTCATTTTTTCATTTTCATAGATCTAGATCTTGTATATAGAATCCTTCATGAAGTAACATCACTGGTCAGAAAAGAAGGAAACATATCGTGAATGAGGTTTTGGTGTTTAAACCAAGTAAGACCACATTTTCCATATGCGAGGTCATTGGATGAAACTCAGAGAGAGATGGAATTCCCCTACACCAGAAACCTTTCACACAAATTTAGATCATGTATAAGAAAAATAGGTGGGTCCTAAAAGGTTTCCAATGCTTTACAAAATCAATATTTTGTGACTAGAACGATATTCAGTATAGATTAACATAATGCGATGAGGACATCCTCTGTGTAGTTTAACATCAAATGGTAAGGAATTCATCTATGTAATGTAACATCAGGTGATAAGTATGTCTAATATTAATTAGTTTAAATTATTTTGGGCTTTTATCCCGTGATGGATTTTAATAAAATTACATCTTAAGAAAACTCACATTCATTGGGGTATAACACATTCCTCATCCATTATGGCCAATTTGTAAGCTCTGTTGGAATAAAACTAATGTCAGATGTAAATCCTTTCCCACATGTTTTATAGATTTGGAGGTTTCTTCTTAGGTATCATCAGGGTTCGGAGAACCAATACCAATTTTCCATATAGGAATGGGAAAAGGTGAACCTCTATATTTAAGGCTTTCACAAATAAATTCTAATTAATTTTGAGGTTGTGCAATATACACAACCTTTTCTCATCGAGTTTTTATAACTCATCCATCTACTTCTAGGATTTTAAAACATCTAATAGTTTTTCATATATTGTTATTTTGAGTGAATAAAATTGGAATTCAATGAAAAACACTTCCATGGTCCTATAACCCAATGATTATGGGGTCATCTATGTGGTAGTCTGTATGGTAGAATTGTAGGCCCATAAAGCATAATGTAGATTATCTGGGATAAACACATTATCTTTGTACACCATTTTGAAGTTTATATTGGATAGTGTCTTATTTTATGTCTCTTTATTTCCATTTTACCCTATATTATAGTGTTTTGAATAGTTTCATTCGATGTTATACTCTGGATATTGTCTCTTCAACACAAAATAACATTTTTTTTACCATTATCCCTCAATATCATGTGAGGGAAATGAAATATAGTAATGATATTTTACATTATGAATTTAATGATATTATTCAACCCAATATCATTAAGGGGTATGTCGTAAACATAATTAAAAAATATGTTTTTATTACTAAGGATTTACATAATCTACTTTGATGTAACTAGGGGATATGGAACTACAACGTCTATTCCCCATTTCAGAAATGGTCTGGAATACATAGTTTTATATAGAAACTCTAGGGTATGATGGATGAAATTTTATGATTCTTATATGAATGAAACTTCCTTGTAAATATCAAACATTACCACATCATTTTTTCTATTATTAATCAGACTTCTTAATTTAGTGGGATAGTCTAGTTCCAGAATGGTGAGCACCACAGGAGCATGCATGGACTTCTTCCATAACATTTAGAATCTTTCCTTCAATAATGCATCTAAGTATGACTCCATAGAATCCTCATTTATAGAGGTATTTGTACTCATTTTTCCATTCTAAAGTGTGATTTTTAATACACAGAATACAATCTATTCAATTCATTCTTGATTCGAAAGAAGGGTCCCAATTTGAAGGTAATAATTTATGGGATCAATCAATCCATGGGTGGATGTTGGATAATCATGCTCTGGAAAAATGTTTACCTAATTTATTTACTCAATGTCACATTCAATGATTGGTGAGACCACCCTTTAGTGTGTGATACAGAAAAACAATTCATCCTGATCAATATCATATAGGACTATGACTGTATTAGCTAGTGCATCAACACAACCATTTTGAGATCGAGGGATGAGATACAGTGTTAGATCAAAACTGAATTTCTCCATCAATCCAATAATGTAACTAATGAGGGGAATAATTATTTCTTCTTGATTTAATACTCATATTTGATCAATTTAATTACTATGTCTACATCTCCTTTCATATTTTGATAGTCTTTTTTTAATTATCAGGCTTGTTTCAGGATGGTGAAAAGGGCTTGGTATTCAGTCTCATTATAGGGTAGCCTTTGGACAATGATAATGAATAGTCCAAAGATTATTTTTTCAAGGAAAAAAATACATTCTCTATAAAAAACCAGATAAGATAAGGTTTTAAATTATCTTTATAATAATACATTAAGGGAACCATCAAAATACATCAACCAAATTCGGGGAATTTCATAGGAATATAAAACTTCTTCATCTAGAAGTTTGGTGTCCACTAGAATGTTTTTCACAGTTGGATGTTATATAAGTAATTAATCCTTGTTCTCCCCTTTAATTTACCTATGTGACATGAATATAATTTCAAACTATTATAGGATAACCTCATATCTAGCCAAATATCAAGTTTACGTGGAAATAAAAATAATATAATTTAGTTGGTCGATATGATAGATCAGGTGGAATTCATAACGCTGCTAGTAAATCCTCATCTTTTTCACCATAATATGAGTGCGAGGTAGTTATTTTTGATATTAGAATATTATGTTTCAATATATAGTACCATTAAACATTGATATTAGATACTTTTTCATTACATTAATCATTTTTAAACATGTAGAGCACCAAGTGATCCTTCCCTTTCTACCACATATAGAATAAGTGGTTTTCCTTCTACCGGTGGAATCAACACTCATTGATGAAATAGGAACTACTTGATATTCTTGAAATATTCATAAAAGTAATCATACCATTAGTAAGAAACTCCTTTATATATTAACTTAGTTAGGGGGAGATGTTTTCATACCAGGGTCGCTATGAAATGTTGTTTATATTCAAGGTACCCTTGGTTCCCCCTCAATTATTGAAATTTCTTAAGAACTGTAACTTCTATAATTGAATTAGTATTTTTTCGATCAAACTTGATTTCATTGTGAAGTACCAAATATCCATGTAATTTCCCTACTGTTACATTGGAAGAACACTCCTAATGATTCATCTTCAAACTGTATTACTGCAATTTGATAAAGATTTTTGGAAGATCGGTAAGGTGATCACAATGCTATCGAGATTTTACCACCTGGTTATGAATATAACATTCCATAATTAATCCCAATAAGTGTTTAAAAATATTATTCAGGGTACATTGATAAGTATTTACATCTTTCTTTAATCAAATGGGAATGACCTGGTAGTAAAATTTCCATTGAGGCACTCTAATGGTAGTGGATTCATCATCTATTGGGGCCATATTTAACTGATTATACCATGAATAACCATCTATAAATAAAAGGGCATGGAATCTATTAGTTTCATAAATCATAAGTTATATGATCAGTAATGGTAAATCACCCCTTAGGCCTTTTTGATTATGGTCTTTAAAATTAATGAAATCTCAGATCTTCCCATTCTTTTTCTTGATAGGGACGTTGTTGAAAATAAATTTTGGGTACTTCACCTCTAGGGAAAATATAGATTTATTAAATTTTTAAACATATCATTCTATTTTAATTTCATGAGAGTAATTAATTATCCTTACATTCATCTTAAAACCTAGAAGTTAATTTAGAAATCATAAGTAATGAGTAGCCATATCGGGGTTCATCCTGAGCATATTTGTATAATTCCAAGAAAACATGTATTGATGCTTCTTTAAAAATGAAATGCACACCTCCTTCTCATACATAGGAATGGAAGAACTAATTAACATAGTTATTGTGTCTTTTATATTACTAAATTAGCTTTCCTAAGCTCATTAATGGTGGTATATAAAACATCCAAAAATGTAGGAGGAGCGTTCTTGAGGTTATCCTCTTCTTCATCCATTTATATATATGTGGGGTAAACTTCAGAAAAGGTGGATAAATTGGGAGAATATATATATTTTTCAAGATAAGATAAACCAGGATAAGATATATTGATATCCTAGAATACCAAGGTCATTATAGAGAGATTTTATGGATGCATGTCTTTCTTTATGCTTCTACCAGGGGCTGGGGTGGTATGGAAATCCTGAGTTTGTCTTAGGGAAATTTTTAATTTTTTCTAATGGAGCATGGGAATTACTGAATATTAATATAGAATTATTATAAATTCTTTTTTATGGCACCATTGTGGATGGAAATTTTTTTATCACATTCATTTTATGGTTCACATCAGTTTATAGGGATTGATTCTACTTCATCGATCAGGTTTATGGTCATCGCATAATCGTTGCTGAGAATTCTCTAGGGATTTTCAAGGGTGGTTCAAAATACATTTGGAGAGGAAACCTACACGTCAATATCCACCATTATTTGTTTTCATTACCTACTTTTGAAACTTATCTCAGGGTATATGGATTCCCAATACACAAAGGTATGATTTCCACCATGTAGTATTCTAACCTTTATATTTATGGGGTATTTCAATCATTAATGAAACATCAAAGGTACCCCTAATTGAATATAAAGACTATGTATTTTGAGCAGAAAATTTTGTGTCGTGTCTTGTGGATGAATATGAACTTATCATTATAAAACATCCTAGGTTTTTGGAACATGCCATTTCTCTATGTAAATGCTAATTTTTTATTTTGGTGAGAGGGATTATTTTCTTTTTGATCATCATAAATTAATTATGATATTTTTCTTAAACTAGGCCCTTATTATTAGAAGGTTATTAAGTATTGGTAAGTTCCTAAAGGTTTCAGATGGGTTTTAGGAGTGTTAGGCCCTAGAAACCTAGTTTTGGTAGTGTGGAGATAGAGATTCTTGGTTTGGGAAAACTATACGGCCTCTCAAGAGAAACTGTGTGGCCCTCCAGAAACACTAAGATTAGTTTGAAATATCATGTAGGAGGGGGTACAAGGATGTGTGAAAACTCTATAATTTTTAATATAGGTGTTTCACATAGTTTTTACATTGTTTGGAAAACCATCCACCTTTCCCATGTGGGTGTGGTTCTAAGGCATAGGGAACCACATAGTTGCCGGATACTTGACCAAACCATGTATCTAAACCATGTGGTCCATTAATTGGGGTGAAATTAATTTTATACCCAGTCCCCATTTTTCTTTCTTTCCCATTTATTCCTCATCTATTTCTCATGAACAATAAGGGGGGATCCTCTATTTTTCTCCCACATAGGCTTTGAGACAATCCGACTTTCTTGACTCGGATCTTTGATCTATTGGTGGATAAAATTCATCTCAGAAAGACCATCAATATGTTATCCTATTTTATTATTTTCACTCACTATATGGTGCGCTAAATCCATGTGGTCCCTTTTACCCTATTTTTATGTCATTTATAAAAAATTCTACCTTCATTCGATTCAGCTCAATTTATAGACTGATATCAAATGAGAGAGTGACAACTAGTATAAGGTAGGTGGTTCCTAGATGTCTCTATTTTTTAAGTTGTTTTAGGGGTGAAATCTATATGAAACATGTGATTCAACCAACAGATATATTAATAATTAAATACTTATATTTAAAATTTTCAATTTTTAATATCAGATGCTATGTGAATTTTATTACTTCTTTACAAATGGTTCAAGCTGGATTAGTGGATTTGGACCACTTGGGAAGGTTATGCCAGATGGTTTCATTAAATTAATTAAATGGTTTATTTTTCTTTTGAGAGTTCTATGGGAACATTATGGGAATGGAACGAGGATTGAGGTGATTTTGTTCACCCAAATTGAGGGTATGTGATTTGTAAGAATGTGAAAGGATCGGGATACATGGGTGATGTTGATCATAGTTTGAGGGGACATAGTTATCGGGTTAAGGATACATGGTCATCAGGATGAGGGTATGTCTTGGGTGTCTTGAGGTGTTTTTGACCATACTGAGATAGAAATATGGGCGTAGGGTAATGATATGTCAGGAGGATGTGTCTTAGGAATTGTTTGGTTGATTTTTTCTCACTGCATGTTGTTTGACACACCGTTGGAGTTATGTACACACAAAAAGGACTCAGATCGAGGTGGCTTTGACCACTCATGTGGGTGGAGTCCGATATATACTATGCTTCTTTGGTTATGGTGTTTTCAGTTGGATGTTTTTAGAGAGGTTATCATTGTATAAATCCACATGGATAGGAAATACCATCAACTAACTATGATTATACTATCATTTGGGGGATAATGATCATCATGATATGTGAGTTCATTAGGCTCGGAATTTGGAGGATGGATATTGTCAGGCCTTAGGGAATCTTTTATTGCGGTGATGGGGATTACTATTTGGAGGAAAAATATTATTATGCCTCAGATGTTGGGCTTCTGATCTGACTGGGACACTTTGAGCAGTGTTCCATGGGACCTAGATCATATTGATAAGGCATGTCGTATGTACTTCGGGCTACCTTATTAATGGAATGTAGTACTAATGACATGATTATAGGTGGAACTCGACGGTTTACCTAGTATCATATTTGATATGGGATGCCTTGGGAATTATTCCATGCATCCTTTCCACTATAGTTATATGTATACAAAAAACATTTATGTATATATATAATTGAGGGCATGTATTCAGTGATTACTAGCGATGGTCGACATAGGTGATCACTTCCTTCTTGATTTTTAGCATAAGAGAAGAAGGTATTTTTATTATTTTTCATGTTCTAACAATATTTATTTATATTTAGAGAACCTAAATTATCAAGCATATAAGATAGGCACATGTTGGTGGGAGCCTATTGGGATTTATTCTCACTCCCTACATGGGACCTTCAGGAAAGGTGTAGACTTTATGCTTTTTCTATCAGGTAAAGGACCAAGCTCAGATGATGGATTTTAGTGTCCATGTTAGACCTGTTTCATGGGATGGATATCAAGGTAACATGGAGGTTCTTGCATCTATTGGATTTTATTTTGAGATTCCCTTTTTATCATTCTTATATATATATATGAATGTACTAATGGTCAGCCATGGGTGAAAATCATATTTATCTGTTTTGTGTGACCTATTTAACCATGTTGTATGTATCTTCCTATAAATGGTATATCTTGTCATGTTGTTCATTTTATGTTTCTATCTTTTATACTTCCGCTATTGATTGTCATTTATTCCAATAATATGGTTTTTCTTCTACTATTTTATAAACATTGAGCATTATTATTATCACCATATGAGGGTATAGTCTCTCCACTATCTCCTCTTTACACCCTCTCTTTTATTCAATAGCCTCGGGCGTATAGGGAGGAATGCCTAAGACTGAGTAGTCAATTGTAATAGAGAACCATTTAAAGTGGATTTTGGGTTGGGGTTATACGCATTGTATCAATGGTTTTTCATTAATTTTTTTCATTACTATTTGGGTTATGGTAGAACATAAGCTAAGATGTAGTAAAATGTAGGTACAAATCTAGTGTTTGCGTATCTGTAGGACCATTCATGAGGGACATACCTAGTTTTTAGGGTTGGGAAGTTGTCTTTATTCTTTTCTATTTTACAGTTTATTTTACTTTCTCTTTGAGTGGCGTACTTGCGTGTGACATTTATCTATTATATGGATTTAAAACCTTGGAACGGTATGACAAAGAAGGTTTATTTATACATCATGATAAGAAATTAGGTTCATATGATGTGTTTTTATTTGTATTGTCATTGGGAACCTAGAATGTACTAATTGGGGATGGGTTGTTTAAAGTGTCAACAAAGAAAGCTAAATAGAGTTTTCCTACTTAGACATATTTCATTGAATTCTACTCAGTCATCCCATGAGGGTGGATCCAATGAGATCAAAACGAGATGTTTTTTGATACTATATACATGTGATATATGGGATTTAACCTGATAAGTGTATTAAGGGATAATGATTGGGGGTGAGCTATTTAAATTATCAACAATGAAGCTAAATAGTGTTTTCCATTATAGCCTCTTTGGTGGCATTCTACTCAGCTACATAAAATACTATGTGATACATGACCATGTTATGGGATGTAGAGGGAATATGGGGATAGACTACATGTGATTCTTGACTCTGATGTAGGTATTCATTGGGCCATGAGGCTGGGTTACATGTGATATCTAACCCTGATATAGGTAGGTATGGGGCCTTGAGTCTGAATGTCTTATGACAGGGTGTGATGGGGGAGTGTGTGGGTGGTGATATGTCTTTCATGTTATATATTTCCATATCTAATATATATATATATATATATATATATATATATTGTCATGGTTTTTCGATCATGTCATAAGTATTCGATGGAATGACACCTAGGAAATCTTTGGTGGAGCATAAGGATAGTGGTGATACGATGTTTCTTGAGCATGCATGGGATGAAGCCCTAGATGGTTGGGTAGAAAATGATCCAAAAGTATAGAATTATGTACAAGTTGGGAAAATATAGGATATGACATTATTCTGGCCAGGGATTTATGAGAATTTCATGGGGATTCTGGATCGAGTTATTTTGAGCATCGATAGGGGAGCTCAGAGAGATGATCCATTGATGGAAAACCTAACTCGAGAGTTCCAGTCATAACACCCACTAATATTATAGGTTTAGGGTTGACTATAAGTAGTTGATAAATGGATTGAGGTGGTTCATAAAATCTTTGACCTACTTGAGACACCCCTATGATGAAGGGTGTTGTAGGCTATGTACATGCTCAGACGATAAAAAAAGTTCTGGTTGAATGTAAAGGTACACGCGAGATGACCTGAGATGCTAGATTAAAAGGACATAAATATGAGGTTCTTTGAGAAATTATTTCCAAAGATTATAGGGGACAATAGTTCTTTAATGTTCAAGAATTTCTAGTTGGGGGACCCTTCATCCATGGACTATATAGCTACATTCACAGACCTATCATGATTTTCACCAACTATAGTGAGTGATGACATCACCAAGGTGAACCATTTTGAGGATGACTTGAGCCATTCAATCTATGTGAAGATAAATATTTTTATGTAGGTTTTCTTTTCAAAGGCTATCAACCTGACACAGATAGCTAATGGTAACATGAAAAACCATCATTATTTGAGTCGGGTGATGGTGTTAGGTGATTTAAGCGTTGGTGCTTCAAGTAGTAGGAAGTTGGGAACTAAGGAATATTAGTAGAGAAGTGAACCAATAAATTCATGAAGACCACAGAGTATTGGGTCATTAGTGTTGTTCCTCTAGTGCAAGTATCCAGTACATGTCCAAAATCGGTGTGATAAGCCTCTAAAGGAGTGTCAGGTATGGGGTGAGATCAGACATCTCGATATGTTTCAGTGGGATGCCTTCTCAGATAGAAATAAGATACGGAGCTAGTTAGACTCAAAATTTTGAGGTGGGACTGGTAGCTATACCAGTAGCTGATATTTGAGATTCATCTCTACATGTACGTTATGGTAGAGATAGTGGGACCCTAAAGTGGGGTCAATGAATGTTGTCTAGAGCAGCTCCCGAGGGAGGTTGAGCATCGGGTAGTCGGGCATCAAGCCTAATACATTCCGTTGAGCTTCCATGTGTAGAGTAGGATAGGGAGATGACTACAGTTAGATGTACTCCATAGAAATGACTGGGTATCTTGTTGTTTTGTATTTGGCAGGTTTTGGTGCAATAGTTGTATAAACAAGTGGTTTATGGACTTACCAGGTGCCAGTTAGTAGGATGACATCGACTATGATGCAGGATATATATATATATATGAGATGTATAGGAATTTTGGAATTTATGTTATGTGGTTAATATAAGAGGTGATAACGCATCATGATTCAATGGGAATTCATATTTACATATGCAATAAGTTTTACATGAGGTGTGTGGAACTGGGACTTCTTATGGGCATCTGATGATATATGGGACTCTATGGCTGTTAGATATGACAGAAGTTTGTTTTGAGAACCTAATGAGGTGTAGGAGTGATCATATTCCATGAGAGAACTTTTGAGTCCAAAAATTCTTAGTGGACTATTAGAATGCTTGTTTTGGGTCCGGAAGTGATCGAGTAGGTAACTCCTAATGTGGGGAGTGCCTTGAGTGGAATTGACATGTTACTTGATTACCGGGAAGACCATGTTTATGAAATGAAATGGGTATTTTTTCTACCAGCTCTGTGTAATGATTTATATATTAGGGTTAGCTATGTTAATGTGGAGAGACTATAATATCTTGGGTTTTTTTTGAATAGGTCTATTTCAAGTAAATTTGAAATTTTGAGTTTGGTGAGTATGCCAACATTCTTTTTGATCATAGAAACATAATTCCAAGATTTTCCTTGACCCAAGTAGTTATTCTTATAGTTTTTTTAGGATCATAAATTGAATTATATTTCATATGGGTTTCAAGGTTTTCGAGTCATGAAAGCATATTTTCTTGAATGTGAAGATAGAGGCATGTGGTTTTTGAAAACTATACAGCATTTTAATAGAAAATGTGTGGCCCTCCTGCCCCATTTTTCATTATTTCTCATTTCTTATTTTTTTCATTTATCATGCACAACATTAGGGTATCCTTTTTTTATTCCTCCTATTCTTTAAGTCAACCCCTCTATATAGAGTCTAATATTTGAACCATTGGTAGATACAGTTTTATCTTTGTAAGATCTTCAATCCAATATCCTCTTTTTTTCTCTCTCTTAATATGGTATAGTAAATCTGTGGCAACCCCATTACCTAATTTAAGGTTGTTAGTATGAAATTTATTTTTATTCCAAGTTGGCTCGAGTTATAGGATGATATCCGAAGTGCGATCACCTAATAATAAAAAGTATGTGGTTCTTTAATTTATCCATGATTTTGTGGGTGTTTCGGGGGTATGATATATATGTTCCATGTGATTCGACCAAGTGAGACCATAATAATTTAATTATTTAATTTAAATTGTTTAATTAATAATATGCGATTACATGGGCATTCTCTTACTTCACTACAAATGGTTTAATCCAAGTTAGGGGATTCGGACCACTTGGGTATGTTAGGCTGGGTGGGTTGTATTAAATCAATTAAATGATTTATTTTTCTTGTGTGAGTTCCATGGTAACATGGAGAACATGGTATGAGGATTTAGGTGATTTTGATCACCTTGATTGAGTCCTTGTGATTCATCACAATGGGAGTTTCCCAGGATATATGGGTGATGTTGACCACAAGTTGAGGTGACATAGTTGTTGGGTTGAGGTGATAAGGTTTTAAGGATGAGGGCATGATCTGGGTGACTTGTGGTGTTGTGGACCATTAATATATAATGAAATGGGAGTAGGGGAATTATGTTCTAGGATGATGTAGATTAGGTATTGTTTTGGTGGTTTCTGCTCACCGCACATTGGCTAAAGAGATTCTTGAGTCATTTTCAAAATTGTAGGACTTAGATCGAGGTGGTGTTGACCCCTCATGTGGTTGGGGGACCCCATAGACTATGTATATTATGTGATGGTCTTGACCATTAAATGTTTTTTGGGGTTATCACCATAAAAATCCATGTGGATTGTGATGGACCATCACTTGACGGTGATGATACCATTAGTTGTTGGATGAGGGTCGCCATGATACATGAGGCTACTATGTTGGGACATTGGAGGATGAATATCATCATGCCACAGGATGTTGGTGATTGAGCTGATGATGATTACTATTTATAGGAAAGATATCATTATGCCTCAGAAGTCAGGCTATTGATCTGATGGGAACTCTTTCATTGGAGTTCCATGGGACCTATATCAGATTGATTGGGCATGTCTTTTAGATTTGGAGATACCTGATTAATGTAATTTTGTACTGATGACATGATCATAGGTTGAACCTTAGTGTTCATCTGGTATGATATTTGATAGGGGATTCCATATACATTATTCCATGGGTCCTTTCTATTGAAGTTATATATATACAGATATATGTTTTATGATATATATAATTGGGGTCTTGTATTCAAGGATTACTAGTGATGGATTTAGTATATGATCTCTTACGTGTGGTTGTTGATCATAAAGGATGCATTTATTTTTATTATATGTGCAAGGTATGCCTCTTTTATTTATATTTAGATAACCTATATTATCATGGACATAATATAGGCACACATTAGTGGTGGAATGTTGAGATTTATTCTCACAACCGACACAGGACCTTCAAGATGTTTGTAAACATTTTGATTTTGTGATCAATTAAGGGATTGAGCTCAAGAGCTAGACCTTAGTGGTCCTGTTAGACCTATTCAATGGGATGGATGGAAAGGGACCTTGGAGGTTCTTGTATTTTCTAGTGTTTATTTTAATCTTCCATTTTTTTCATAAATCTTATATATAGATATGAATATACTAATGGTCGACCACATGACACCCTTCTATTTATCAATTTTTTATGACCTTCTATGACATGTTGTGTGTATGATTCCACAAATGGTATGTATGGGTATGTTTTTTCATTTAAAACTATTTTTGATTTATGATCCCATTATTTCTTATTATTTCTTCTAATAAATATGGGTTTTCCCACAATTGTGTATATATACCATTATTATTTTCACCATATGAGGGTATAGTCTCCCCACTATCAACTCTTTATACTTTTTCTTCTAGTTGACTTCCTTTGCTATATAGGGAGGCACACCTAAGGTCTTGTGGTCAATTGGACCAAAGAATCATTTAAAGTGGAATCTTATTCAGGGTTCCACATACTAAATTTGAGATTCTTAAACTGATCCTTAATCCTAATTTTTTTAATTTTATTTTTCTTTCTCTTTTTTGTCCCCTTGAATGATTAGTTTTTTCCGAAAAAATACCCCTCACTATATCCCAAATTTCTGCGGTTTTGGATAGATATGAGTTTGATCCCACAACTATTTTCAACTTTATTTCTTAAGATGTTGATGTTACTGAGTTTTCCTAAAATGTAAAAGGGTCTGATATGTCCCTAGATAACTTCTTCCTACTTCTACTCCATGAACGAGATGGTGTTTTGACTATCTAATGGTGTAGTATCTACTCTCTAAAAATCATCTACAACAACATCTATATCAAACTCTTATGGGATCTAGAGATCTTCAATGAGTTACTCTCTAATTTATTTTGGAATTTGTAGAGAATATAGGATTGAGAGTTTGGTTGGTACAACCACAAACTATTTTAGAATGTAGTATTTTTTACCAGATGTATGTACTTCCCATGGCGGTGTTTCTACTTTTCATGAGGATTGAGAGATGACATGTTTGAGGTTGACAATAATGGTTCATGGGAATAAGTCAATGCATAATATGCTTTAAATTGAGTAGGTTTCACTGAAACACCCCTTTATTTGGGATGACTAGACAATCATTCCACCTCCAGTTGGTTGTTTAAAATTATTGGGTTTGAATGACCACACAAGGGATTAAAAGAATATATAGGCTCCCATTATGCCTTTTTACGTTCTATCCCATGGGTATCAGCCATATATATGGATTTTACGGGGATGTCATCTAAATATTGGGTTCATCCACGAAATCACCATCCCATGTACCATTGGTTTCTATTGCCTTAACTTTTGGCTACCCAGACAGGTAAAAGAACTCATATTCTGGGTCATATTTATCATTTGAGAAGTGGTCTGTTACATTAATTATGTTAATAGAATAGAAAAAATAGATCTAAATCTGATGATTAATCTATTGGGGTCTCATTCCTTGTATGGTGAAGGAATGAAATCTATAAGAGTCAGTTTCTATGTGAGATTTTGATATGACTCTTTCTCTTGTGTCTTTTACTATGTCTGGAAATTAAATCCACCCTAAGGAATAATATTCAACAATGTCTCCCTAGATATTAGGATAATTAATAATTTTTTAATTTTTTCACTTAAGTATCATGATATTTTTCACCTATTTGTTGAGACATCCAGTTATCAAACTTTTGTTTATTCCTAGATGGAACTTCAAGTTTGTCACTCTCTTCTTCTAGTTGGGTGATGGTCACATAGGTCTCCTATTTTAGGGCCTTCCTCAGTATCATATCTCTATAATAAACCATTCTCTATTGGTTTTCTTTGATGAAATATAAATATTTGATATTTTGACTCAGTATTCTATGAAAAGGGAAGTAGTAAAAGAGTTTATTAGGTTCCGTTAGCTTGAGGAGGTTTTTCATATCAGTGAATAAATAACCCAGAACCAATTCTTCTTGTAAGGAATAAACTTTGTTAATACTTTACTAAAATTAGGGGTGACTCTAATATCTCTTTTTATCTGGTTTGGGGAAATTTTTATACTACTACAGTATGGTGGGAGATGTTAGGTTATTCAAGGCCTACCATAGTGATCTAATGAGTACTATTACGAGTTTAAGGGTAACAATAGTTGTTTTTTATTTTATAAATACTTTTACCTATATCATGTATGTGATATGAGATTTGACCCAAGTTGACCAAATGGAAGCTTCTAATCATCAATTCAATTCTGAAAACTCATTGAATCTACATTGATATTTCATTAGGGGAAAAGGTTTTTGCAGCACATCTCAATGATTATCAGCACAATGTTCTAGAAATTTATCTTTTGAGAGTGGGATGCTGAGTGAATACATTAAACCTTTACATATGACAATAAAATTATAGGCCCTACCATTTTCACATTGATTTCAATTTTTGAGGTTGAAAATTGTGTTTTTCTAAACATGGGGATGAATTGGTAAAGGAATTGACAATGAAGGACTCCCAACCCATGATGAATCCTGCTGGAAGAATGTTTTACCGAATGAAGGTCGAACCTAATAGACTCTATATAATACTTCTTTATTTTCTCACCTCCTACAAGTCTCAAGGTCCCATCATTAGGACACATCATGATATAATGTTGGTTTTTTTTCTAGATCTCCAGTTCCATCAAATTTTAAGAATATAGGAATTAAAAAATTGATTGGGTCATAGTTTCATCCACCCATTTGGGATATGACTTCATTTCAAGATATACAAGGAAGCTTTGTCCCTCCATTGATTTTGTCTGAGCTTCTAGTGAGTCAATGGTGTTGAGGTGTTATGGAGGTACATCTATTTGGACCTCCTCTCATACACAAGGAATAAGAGAGTCTATATGATTCTTCTATTTTCATACCATAATCATTCTCAATCTGTTATTAGATAGGATGATCAGCCTGATAAAGAGGAGGATATCACCGTAATAGAAACAATTTATGATCATCCTAAAGTTCCTCATTTATATAGATTGGTTACCTTGATCTGGATCTAAAATAATGCTCAAATGCTACCCTTATGGTTAGATTAGCTCTCTACTGATGGGTGTGGGCAGAATATATGATTCTTCATGAAGAATATAACCAATTATAATGTTTCTAATGAGTAATTCCATGTTGAGATATCTGAGATTCTGTATCTCATTTTCAAATTATGATAGTCATTCCTCTATGGATGGGATTTCAAACCTCTTTGTTAGTGAGTGGGATGTATCCCCACATTTCCCTGTATATTTTGAAGGATTCCACTAAATAGGTTGAAAATCATAATTTATAGGTTCCATGTTTTAACTTCTTCTCTGATTTCATATACATGAAGGATTTTTTTGTGCATACAATTCACCTATCTCTCGACAAAAAAATTCCCCATTATGTCCCTATATGTTTTCATCGTAGTCCCAATCATTTATCATATTGATTATTTTGATGTTCACTAAGGAATACCATGTGATGGTAGTTACCCCATCATTATGCACATAATAGGGTGGTTCTATACCTTATGATCATCCATCAGGGATTACATCTGGTTCATTTATCTAATCCATGGTCTTACAAGAACATCTTGTCTTATTACCCTCACATGGTTTGATTTACTTTTCAATATTTTCCCCCTATCTCAGTTTTTGAATAGTTAAGCTTAGAGATTATTTGATCATGCTTGTCGAGTGGGACCCAAATTAAAGAGGTATGTCTCATGGAAAGAGGAATGGGTAGGATATCAACTAATGATATTTACCTCCTAGATTAAAAAAGACTAAAACCTTTTGGTGTGATGATAATGTTAAAAATACCTACATCCCTTTGGGATAGAGTTGATTTGGGGACACTGTCGACACTTTTTAATCATGTTGTCATGGATCTCATAGCTTCTGGGATAGAAATTAAGATAAAAATTCCCCTACCCTTAAATAATGTGAATGATATGGAGACACTATTTATTTCTTCATGACCCTCTTGGTGTGTGATGGCCTTAGTGGTTGAAATTAATATAAAAAATTCCCCATCCCTACGTGTTGGGGTTTATCATGGATATATTTCCTAGTAATAACTACATTAATCTAACTAATTTAGTAAAATATCATTCACGCATGGATCAAGTGAAATTGCTTCTTGTGATAAGAGTTACTTCCTATAAGTAGTTTTTGGTCAATAGGAAACCTCATCATCAATGTTTGAGATATGTTCCATTTCTTCTTAAGAGGCCTAGCTTAAGAGCCTGTTAGACGCCCCCTCTCTCTATTCACAATTTCTTTTCATCCTCAAAGTGGAGGAGATTCATTGTATTGAAAAACTAGCACAAACATTACATGGTCCCATGATATCTTCTATAGCTATGAAATTTAAGATTCCATATCAAAGGACAGGTTTCCCAATGGAAATATAAATTGTAATGCTTCATACATTCCCCATACTCGGATATGGATGTCTGATAGGGATTTGGAAATCATTTACCCAAGAGTTTTCATGTTGCATAGTCAAAAACACCATAGGCATTTTTATTGATCTTTAGATCTTGGGTCATAGGATATGAAGAATGTGGCCATATTAAGATGATATAAGAGTTTATTTTTGATATGTATGTGACCCTCATATAATTGATAAGGGAGGTGTCTATCCTTCAACTATTGAAGAGTCTCCCACTTATTCTAGCATAAGGAGGGCATGTAATCCTTCATTGGATCATCTAGGACCTCATAGTTGGAAGTAGAAATAGGCCTAAACATCATCAAAAGGTTATATTGGGCCAGTTACTTCCACATATCTATACCATATACTACTTTTTCAAATTCATATTTCTCCACCTAATCGGGTCATTAGTTTGGGTCTCCTGTTAACTAAGGAATGGTGTTAGTGACAGTTAAAGGGGAACTATATGCTATTAACTCTAATGTTTTGAGTACAAATCTTTATAAAGGTGTCTAGACGGGGTTATTATTTCCTTCTATGTGTGAGATATTACCATGGGAAGGTTTTCCATGGTGGATTCCCTATAGTAAATCTCCACACTACTACGAGGAGGAATATCAAGGTATTTATCACCTCCTTATTTGAATGAATATTTATAGAACCCTCTAGGTGTTTTAGATATGCATCTTATAGCTTTGACTATTCATTCATTGAGAATATCTGGTTCGTGAGCATAATTCTAAATTATATATATAATATGATAACCTTCCTTTTTGGGGTTAAGCGGGGATATGAACCTATTGTATAACGGTATTCGGAATATGTTGAAGATCATTTGTCTTTTTGGGAATATTCACTCCTTGTTGAAAAGATGCTGGAGTATGTTTGTGAGGTACTATACAATCAATGGCGATATGATCCTTCCTTTGGGTGGTTTCCATAATATTTCATTCAATATTGTTTGAGGTGGGGGTGTGGGATTAGTTCATATATTTATTCTATGTCAGAATATGCTGATGGACCTCTGGAATGGGAGAAGGGTTATGTGCCTCCCTCTATATAGCCTTTGAAGGATACTATTGAATTCATTCAATAGAGGGAGTAAGGACATGTGAATATCTTTCGCAAGCTATTTATATATACTGAGTAGCTTCCTTAATTGGGATATGAGTCCACCATAAAGTAATTTCCAAATTGCGTTGACCGAACAAGGTTAGATAGAGGATATAATCCTAAACCATTATATTAGGAGTATGTCACTTGATTTATTTGATAGCAATGTGTGCCTATCCTGAGGTGATTGAAAAACTAGGTTGATTCTCCCCAATCTGAATAGGAATATTAGATTTGTCCAATGTGTCTTTCATTAATAAAATATACCAATAATACTCTTATAAAAGAGAAATAATACGTTCTTTCTCTAGAGTAGCCAACTATTCAGGTTGATCAAGATGATATGTTGATATGGTTCTTTAGATCAGAATGTGTTCCTATCATTATATCTATACTGGTTTCTTGAATATAATAACATAATTCTTCTTCCATCTTTATGATATAGTGGAACTTTAGTAGAGTATGTGAATGAATATATGAATGCACCATCTAAATCTCCAACGTATATTTGAAGTTTTCTTTAATTGAAGAAAGTATATAAGAACAACCATCTCCTCCTTGTTTCATCAGGATATGTTGATGGGCTTCATGTATGAGGGTTGTGATATGTGATTCCCCCATACTTGTTGTCGGAATTTATAGGAAGACATGACTGGGGTGAGCAAGGATATGATTCTTCTTGTTGGTCATTAATTGAATATTCCTATAGGATTCATTAGTGGAAGTGGGAATATTAGCCCACACCCTTTTACATTCAGCCTTCCACACCAGTCAAGATCTCCTTAGTTCCATGGGATGATTGTCTAAGGTTTCAACCTATCGAGCAGTTCCTTGAGTAGGTGACTAAGTGGAATTTGTGGGATGGTTTTGGTGACTATAATTGACATTATCTCTCTTAGGACTCATTTGAACTGTGATAGAGTCCTGTTTAACTCCTTTATCCACCTTCCTAAGGTAAGGAATGTGTTGATTTCCATTTTCCAAAGACAGTTTTCTGAATTGGGTGGTAGTGTAGAGGCATCACCAGTTTAATTAAAAAATTTCTTTGAATGAGGTAATATCATAAGCTTCAGAATCTTGAAACCTATATCTCTAGCTTTGAGGTTTTAGTATCAGACCATGTTATAAGTATTCACATATCATCTGGCTCACCACCTAAAACATATGGTGTTCGGGGGTGATGTTGTTTCACAACCCACGGAGGTTGTTTTCATATATGATGTTCCAAAACATTAACTTGATGATTTAATGATCTCAATTCAAGGTGATGTTTGTGAGAATAACACATATATTTATAGAGACAACTAGAAAAGAGGTTGATGTTTAGGGCATCATGGCATGTGTGAAATATGATCAATTATTTATGCACGGGTAACACAACTGTTCTTTCATTTTGTTGGTTCAACCATTATTCTTATGTGGAAAGTTCATGATGAAATGGAATGTCTCATGGGAACAATAATTAAATTTTATAATTGAAATATTCAAATTGTGTTCATCAGTTTTATTTCCACTTTAATGGTTTGGTTATATAGGTTTTGGAAGCAAGATGCTCAATGCCCATGATAAAATTGTTATTCAATTATCACATTTTTTCTCATTAGGTTTTCTATCTTAGTATCCTAAAAAATTAATGTGTGTAACACCTAACAATTTATTGTTGGTGATTTCATGTGGTTGTATAATCATTTTCGTCTGGTTCACCATTTCTTTTCTCTCACTGAAACTCCTGATGACTCTGACATCCTTAATATGATACAGGGCTACTTTCCAAAGTCAGGGGATTAGTTGGGGTTTCAAACCCAATTATTGATAAGAGATCTCATTTTTAGAGATAATGTATATTTGGAATCCTCAAACCCTTTTGGAGGGAATTATTTACTACTTTGGGAATCTCTTATAGATTTATGATATATTCATGAATTTTTCCTAAATCCTGATACAGGTCTGGTTAAATTAATATAAAAATTGGTTCTTGGATCCCTTTACATGCTAAAGAAAGTTATATTAATGATCCCATTGTATATATCATTTGTTATCCATTAGTTATTAATATTTAAAAATAATGATAGACTGACTGTGAATTTAATCTATATTACCAGACAATCATAATTTTACTACCATCTAATAATTTTATTGGTGTTTCAGTATTAGTATTGAACATCCAAGTGGTTTTTAACTTATCCTATGAGAACATGAATCAAATACCATGCAGTTCTATTAAGACCAATCTATGCAGTTTAATTTCATGTGTAAATGATTCATATGAGGGAATTTAGGTATTGGTTATTGAGCTCGGGCCTTAGGAAGTAGTTTTATATATCTTTCTTATAACAAGAATTAGAGTCTTCAGAGTTTATTCATTCTTAAACTTTGAAAATCAGTGGGGATAGATAATTAATTCTCTTAAGGGTTATTTCCAAAGTTATTTTCAATATTATAATTCCTTAGGGACCTACACAAAGGTGGATACCCATATATGGAGGTAGTTTTATCATGATGTTGAGCAGGGATTAACATTGTGATTTCTCAAATATTTGAGTGGGGTTTACACACTAAATATCACCCAGCATTGGGGGGATTCAGGATCCTAATTACATGATTGTTGAAAATATATAAGCTCACATGAGTCATCATTGGTGTGATAAACAATATATATAAAGTTATTAGGCTCACTACATATGGATGCAGGACTTATACATTTAACCATCCCTGATGGAGTGTTCAATGTGGAGCTCGGTCCTCAAGAAGGTTTCTTTTGTATCCTACTTATAACAGAAATAAATGTATTTGTAGTTTAGTTAGGTTTCCCAATTATTTGATGGATGATGAAGGATAGTCAACCCATAAGGGGTGGGATCTATAAACTGGAGTAAATGGAAAATAAAGGGACTTACACCAAGGTTGATTCCTCTGAGAGGTATCCAGCCCTTTTCCTTTGAAAAATAAATTGTGGGGCCCATGAATGTTTAATTGATCATTCATTGATATCAGGTGGATCCCATAATCTGAATATGGTTGGATGAGTGTATAAACCTAGTCCATTACAAACACTTCTCATATAAAGGGGGAATGGTTCTCCAAAGACTCATGGTCATGGGTTTACACTCTTCAAGGGTGCATATCCCAGGGCTCCTAATTGACAAGGATGATGTTCTCAAGTATTTCTTCATGATATGACTGTAATATCCATGGATTCCTTCCTAACATGCATGAGTTTTTCTTCCTAACACGGATGACATGTCTAGGTACTATCACGTGAGCCAGGTGGCATGTCAGAGAGTATTCTCATGATCAACCTGAAATGTCTCCAGGATATGTATGAACCATGAAAACATGTGTATGGGCCATTTTGTGGTCAATATAAAATATCTTGGGGCGTGTCACATGATCCTAGATGAAATGTATGAGGGTTTTTGTGTGATTTAGATGACCTGTTTAGGGGTTGTCTCTTAACCCAACTAACATGGATGAGGGCTATCAGGTGATCCAGGAGACATGTATCATGGTTTTTTGTGATCCAACTAACATTTACAAGGACTACACATGAACCCAGATGCCATATCCAAGGTCTTCGCATAAACCTAGATGACATGTACATTGTCTTCACATGACTCGACTAACATGTCCAAGGGATTCTAAGGATCCTAGATGACATGTCCAGGGTGTCTTCACATTACCAAGAAACTTATCACATGATTCGTTTGAGACCTTCACGTGATAAATAATTTATCTTCCTTTACATGGAGCTTCCATCATTTTCAGAAATCTTTATGTAATCAACCCAATATGTTCAATGCATTTTCTTAGCGAGGCATCATGTGATCAGGTCGAATTGTTGAATGATCTTTATGTTATCCAACTGACATGCCAGAGATCCTTCATGTGATCCCACTAACAAGTTGGAGATCCTTCTCATGATCAGAGACCACATGAAGTGCATACACATGCCATGTAATCCCATAATTTACTCACAAAACACTTTTAGGTGGAAGACTCTTCATATCACATGATCCTTCTCTTTAGAAAGTTCCCTCTCACCTTTGTGTGTCTTTTTTATATCAAGGGGGATTTTATATATATAAACACCCTATATCTATGCTTATTTTCATAGTGATTAAATATCATATTTTATCTTGAGTGTTTTGAGGGGTTCTTTGCATAATTTTTCATGTGCTTCACAAAATCCGCCTTCATTTCATCGATGATGTCATATTTCTATCAAATGAAAAATAGGGACCATGCGATCCCTCCATCATTACCAAAATTCTTCATCCAATATATTGCTACAAGTGTTTTGTATAATTGATTTGAGAAGCCTAATTTCTTTTAAATGATCAAATCAACATGTTTGGAGGGTAAGTGGGTGCATTAATTCTTCTTTCGTCACTTTTAGAACCCTGGGATTTTATAGTTATCACGATAAGTAATTTGAGAAAAAATAATGCATTATAGTCTGATGATGTTTGTGATCTCATTTTTAATGATGTGATTATATTTATTTAAGTCTAAGGAATGATTTGAACCACCTTCATTATTGAAGTTATAAGATAATCAACTGAATGAAAATGTCAAAAGAATAATTAAGAGAAAGGAGAGAAGTTCAATGTTAAATCAGTGGGGCCCAAACCCATATACTATCATTGTGGGAAAGGGGGCTCATAAAAAAGATTACAGTGGTCAAATTTTATATTCTATATAGTATACTTTTGGAAGTTATTTTGAAAATATGATGACTAATGTGGAAATAATATTATTACATTGTGACTCCATTTCATGGGAAATAGATCATTGATTGTGGGGCTCTATTTCACCAAATATTTGAAATGGGGAATATGAAATAATATCACCAGATGATTTATAAAGGTACATATTATGAATTATGAAATAGATTATATATTTATAAAAAAATTATTTGAACATATAAATAAGGATCAAATACTTTCTAGTGTTCAAAGGGGTGCGGAACATCATGAAATTAAGATAGAATTTAATCTTACATGGTCAACGAGATGATGTGGGATTCTATATGAGTTTTGTAAAAGATGCATGGAATATAAACTCTAGTTTCATGGTGGTTTACAAAGGATTAAAAGAGATAATATCTTATTGGGAGTTTAAAAGATATAAACCATTATAGGATAACAACTTTTAGAATATTGGATTTGTGGCATGATCATCTCGGACACCTGGGTTGAGAAGGGATGAACATCATAACGGAAAAGGAATATTCAAACTAAATTGTTTGGAGTAATAAACATGTAAAAATCGTATCTTTTGGAAATAGTGAAAGGTATCTTTTAATAGGGTACTAAGAAAAAATACAATAATTTAGAGCTAGTGCATACTTATATATGGAGGTTATCTATGGTTTAATATAAAAAAGAGTCATCATATTTTCTTACCTTTATCAATGATGAAACGTGAAAGGTTTGGGAATTATTTCTATAGACTAATTATTAATTATTTGGAACCATTTTTTGATGGAGATCCTTGGTGTAATGATAATTTGGTTTAAATATTACGTTCTTGAGTATTAATAATTGTTGGGAATATAGAAGTATTAAGTATCTGTAGTATTACTATAATAAAAGAATTAATTTTTAGAATCTGGTTCTTAGAACTCCATAATGAAATGGAGTGGTAGATTGGATGAATTAGGTTCCATGTGAGAGATATAGAAATTCAAGAATAGACTTTGGGTTTCAAAAAGAGTGTTGGATGGAAGCTATTAATTTTGTAGTATAACTCATAAATTTAAATCCTTCCAACCCATTGGGGTAAGACATTCTATAATAAAGGTTAAACAAGAGAAAGTTCAATGTGTCCCATATAAAATATTTTTGATATATTTCCTATATCCATAATGATTCCAGAAAAAAGGATAAATTGAAGAAAAGTATCAAGAACATTTCTATGTAGATTATAGTAATAAATAATTTGTATTTCAGATATAGGATAATCATATTTATATTGTTTTATAGGATAAAATTTAAACTTTAAGAAATGGATCCTATGGGAGGATCAGAACCTGGAAGGAGATGTAATTTAGAACCAAAAATCAATGAAGTGTGCCTAGGTGGATCTGAATGTGAGTCTAAAAATTTCAGGAATCACCCAAGTTTTGAATGAACGTGATAATATAAAAAGAGGATTTGAAAATAGATGTTAGATTATATAATTTAAAAAAAAATAAAAAGTACCAAAATGGTTATGGACTACAAAGGATTAGGGAATAATTCTATAAGATTTGGTTTTGATAGGAACACTACCTTATGATGGTGAATATTCATAATTTAATTACACCACTTAATTATTGACGGATGGTGATGAGACAATATTCCAAAAGAGGAGGAAATTCTTTAGAATAAAAAATTGTGAGAGATATAAATGAAGGGTGAGATGGACTAATTTCTTGATTTCAAATAATTGGATTTTTTATAAATTTTGAGGGGAAAGAAAGAACTATATAAAATGGGTTAGATAGTTGTTGTAATAAGTGTATGGTAGTAATTGGTTAAAATAAATTTTAGTTGTGAAGGTATTTTAACAAATTAAGGTTTCTACATTAGTATAATTTTATCTCATGTTATTAATCATATAATAACTTAGATAGAACATGTAATGGTTATGAAAGAAGGTATATATTTTGAAAAATTATATGTGAATAAGGTTTTAATTCATGGAGAATTTGAGGAATAAATTTATATGGAGAAACTAGAAATATTCAAATAATTTAAAATAAACTTATTTTGAAATGTCAAATATAGAATTGTATGGGATGAAGTAAGAACCTGAATAGTGGAATCAGAAGATTTATGCCTTTATGGAGTAATAGAAGATCATTCAGTGCAATGAAAATGATTTCATATTTGAAAATATGTTTGATGATTAGATATTTATCATACTTATCTTATATATAGATGACATGATCTTGGTAGTTCATAACAATAAATTTATTAATGAGATTAATTTTAAGTCATCTGAAAGGTTTGAGAAAAAAAATATTTGGAAAGAAAAAAATGGATAGGGATATTGAAGGACTGGAAGCATGGAACATTGATGTTGTATCAATGGGTGTGCACTTACAACATAGTAGATTTTTTTTTGAATTTATGGGTCTAAACTAGTCCCCACCCCATTAGAAAGGCATTTAAAACTATCAGAAGACAAGGGACCAAAAATAGAAAATGAGGATCAGTAAATGGAAAAGGTTATTTATCCATCATTTATTGGATGTTTAATGTATCTAATAATATATAAAATGTCAAAATTTTCTCAAGAAGTGGGAGATGTTAGTAGGTTCATCCAAAAAAAGAAAAGATAATTGAGAAGTTTTAAAGTAGATAATCTTGTATCCTAATGTTTTGGAAGCACAAGCCTTATTTTTTGAAATCGAAAATTTATTATAGGGGTATCTTGATAAAGAATTTAAAGAGGATGTAAAAAATCAAAGAATTTCCACATGCCTTTTTTACCATGTTTAGAAATACAATAAGTTGGATGTCAGGGCTTCAACTAGTAGTTTCACTATCTACCTCAAAATTAGACTAAATTTTGTAAGGGAGGTGGGGAAAGTGATTATATGGTTGAAGGAATTGTTAGAGGATAATATAAGAAAGTAAGATATTGTAATGTTATACTATGATAATCAGAGTGTGATCTATATTTAAAATAATATGATCTTTTACTCAATGAAAAAATACATTCAACATAAATATCACTTAATATATAATTTTATGGAGGAATAAATTTTGGGGATATGTAAAATAAGTATAAGTAAGATTCTAACTAATATTCTAATGAAGGTTTTATTCTAGGAAATTTTAATGTAGTGTTTTTTCATATTGAAACATGGGTTACCAAGAGGAAAAGTGTGGATACATAATGACCACTAATTTTGGAGGAAAGAATATAAAATATTTCAAAGTGATTTTAAGGACATGGTGGTGAATTCAAGAAAGAATTCTCAAGTGGTAGATTGTTGAGTTAATTGATAATTGTTTTATTTTGAAAAATGCAGTATATCTTTTAGAAATATTATTTATAGATGATATTTTTATGAACCAGATGAATTAATTATGTAGAAACCAATTAGAGGTATAGTTAGTAAAATATGAAGTGGTGGAACCAATTGAGACAACTGAATTCGGAAGATGGAATTGAAAAATAAGCATGAAATCCCCAGTCCAAATCACTTTATAGTAACCAAACAGGGTCTCTATGTGACCTCAGGTACACCTCAATATATTCCAAATTTCTATAAAAATCATTGAGGGTCTAAATTAGTATTTTTGGGAGAATATACCATCATATAATGTAATAAATAATAGAGAAAATGGTGGTTATAAAAAAATATAAATGAAAAAGAGGTAAAAAAACATCACAAAAGAACTAATAAACAACACATAAAACCCATTATATATATAAAATATTATTTTAATAGTCTTATAAGTCATAAAAGCCCAATAAGTATCGACATATAGGTGGATTCTATACATCAAAACCAAAAATTAACAAAAATAAACAAAAATGGGAAATGTCGCAAAACTGGCTCTAACCCCAAGAAATAGTGCCATATCTCATGCTACATCCTATAACGCTAGATAAATCATCCATCATATGGCCCATGACCTTATATTATCTAAAAACTATGAATTCTACTTAGGTACCCACCACGACCTGAGTGGTATGTGATTACATCTCAGTATGTCACAACCACGGGTGTTCATAAATATAAATATTTTCAATAAATTTCATGATGAAGTGACATAATAAATAAATGGTTACATAAATAAATAAAACATCATCACTCCTTAGGTTTTAAGTTGAGCCCAGTATTGATCATACCCACTTAAATAAATGTCATATGTATTTAAACAAGATTTATATTTATATAACCCAAGGGTTATATAAGTTCTTACCCCTAACACAAACAATATAATATAATCATTGGGGGGGGGGTATGTGCATCACCTTGTATATCTCTATGAAGTAACATTGGATGTGGGGGGAGATGTAGAAGATCCCTACCTAGTATATCTTCATATAGAATAAGTTATCATGGGTATACACACCTCTCCCAAAGTGTCTCTATATAACATACATATTTAGGGCTATATGCACCATTCTTGGTAAATCTCCATATAACATAAGTTATTCGGGGGGATATGTTCCCCACCCAATATATCTTTTTTATAATAACATTTGGGGAGAAAGATCTCCTACCAGTATATCTTTATATATCCTATGTCAATGGGGGGATATGTTCTCCACCTGATGTATCTCTATATAATAACATAAGTTATCATGGGGATACACGCCCCACCCAGTATCTCCCATTATAATAAAAGTAAGCGGAAAGTGATACACTCTACATATCTCTATATAAAATAAGCCATCAAGGGTAAATGTTCTCCTTATGGTATATATCAATATAATAACATAAGTCATTGTGTTGATACACACCCCATCTTGTGTATCACCCAATTTATAATTAAGGAGCTCCTGAAGTTACTTACCATATATCTATTTTTATATAATCATGGAATGCCTCAAATAATGGCCAAATTTTTTGGTTGTATATTAATATAAGGACTAATAATGGACTTGATAAGGTGGTTTCCATTAATAAAAAATTATAAATCATTTTATTAAGTTTAAATTCAAGAGTTTTTTATGTCAGACTGATCAAACAGTGCACACACATATAAATTGGAATGATACATTTTGAATAACATAAGGACTACTATCTTTAATCTTGGAGGTATATACTCATAAAATATCGGCCGGTAATTTGATCATAAATAGCGAAAATTGACGAATCAGGTAAAAACCTTAAAATTGGGTAAAATTACTATAATCATCACCAAACCATTATGAAATGAGATAATATGAGAAGAAAATTAATATAAGTGATAGGAATGACTCCAGCTATATAATGGATCAAACAACACTTGAATCAGTTAAGGAATAAAGGAAATCACCCTTTAGAAGAGAATAGATCGAAAGGTAGGGTGGATGAGCTCGTGCATGACTAGAGTAAAAAAGAAAAATGAGGGGTTTTATTCTTTTTATATTAACAAAAAACAATTTTTTATGATTAATTATTTTCAAACAAATTTCTATTTTTTAAATGATGATGTATCCATAATAGTCATGATGTGATTTCCATTTAGGACTCTCCCACATTGTGACATACCATATCCATACCATAGAACATTTTTATAGGGTAAAATCACCAAATCCAGTGCTCCAAGGCATCATGATGTGACCCTACTAATTTAACAAATTTCTATAATTCCTCTAAAAATCCCTTATGAAATGTTTTAGGAAGTTCAATTTTCTAAAATACAGCAAAGTCCATATATAAAATTCAACTCACTAAAAATAATGGTAACCATGTCATGGAATGAATCACATTAACATGGAGTAAGTAGCCTTGATCATGAAATTTTACAATGGAAACATGTAATGTTTTTACCAAGGAGAAATGTATAATTTTTCATGAAAAGACTAAAGTTATTAATTTGTAGGAAAACCCATCATAGCATGACACCCAACACAATGTAGTGACCCTCTATTTTTTTCCATTGTGAAAACCCACACAAAAAATATGCCACAACAAGACACATGTTTTCATAGAGAAAAGTGCTTCAAACATGTGGGATAAAATGACACAAGAACCCATCATAGTGTTTCCAATCTCATTACAACATAACAACCCCTCTATAATAAATTTCTTGTTAAAAATTACATATTTCATCTCTAATAACCATGTTAATCTTTAAGACATATCACAATTCACATTACAACCCCATAAACGTTTATAATGATGAAAATTAAATGAGTTTTTGAAAAAAATTATATGGGTTTGTAACTTTATAAGATCTAGTAAATTACAACCTCCCCACTATATGGTTTCTCGTCCCTAATTTAAACTCGAAAACAGCACTAGTCTTCATTGGTGAATAACTCTAGACACTATACATGTATGTGAGACTCTCTTTATCACTTCTACCATTGGATATAGTCATGCTACCACTATAACCTTACCAAAGGAATATTCTTCCCATGTAGAGTCTCTTCACTCTGGTCTACTATTTAAAAAACTCTTCTAAAAAAACACATCATCTTCGAGCTCGATGTCGACATTATCAGTCCCATGAGATGAGTTGGGATAATATCACCAAATTTGTGACACATGGAATATGTTGAGAATAATACTAAGACATTATGAAATCGAAAATTAATATACCATTATACCGATTCTATCTACAATCTTGGATGTCTTTATACACCTAGGTAGAGATTCACCTGCCTCTGGATAGAGTGATGTCGCAATCAAGGTAACACCCATAAAAACACTACATTTACCACCTAAAACTCTAGATAAATATGTAATTGGTTGATATATAATATATTCCTACTCATAGTAGTTTAAAATCACTTTCTCATCAATCAGATATACTCTGACATCTTTTTAAATATACTTCATTTTAAAATCACTAATTCCATAGATTTATTCCGGCATAAGGGAGGTGAACATGGAATACCATACAATGAATAAAAAAGTGACATATAAATTGATTCATAATATACATTATTATAGTAAAATTAAATTATTTAAAATTGGTTATCCTACAAACCCTTAAAAGATAGAAAATAGGCTCCTAGAATGTCTTCCAAAATTAGGATAGTATGCTTAGACTTCTCATCTATATACTAGTGGAAATTAGTGCATAGATGCACTTTCATACCACACATCTTCTATAAGCCTCTATAAAATTGTGATGTAAAGAAGTATTATTATTGTCATTACCATTTCATAATAAATTTATAAATTCACATAACCTACTAGAAAAAATAGTCGCATTTATAGGGTCGATTACATTAGGAGAATGTGTACATAAACTAATAATATCCTCTTTAATGAATGTATTGGTAGATGAATTCTTTAGTGTGATAAAAAAAAATTATAAAACATAAATAACAATTTAAATTAACTAGATATGATCTAAACTAGGAAGACATTCATGGTAGCATCGAATCTGTGGCTCCTGTATAAGTGTGATGTCAATTATTTTATTCCCATATCTAAATATTTATTTATCCAATTATAATTGATTATAAATTTAACAATAATACCATCTCATGTCATTATTTAATGTTAAAAAGTACTCTAATATTTCTCAAAAATTATTGAATGTCACATTATTTGGCGTTATGAGTAATTCCTAAGACATTTCAGTGATGAGTCATTTGGTAAAATACAATGAATTTTTTGTCACAAGTTTAAAGTATTTATTTATGTCGAGTTTACTCACATGAGTTTACTTTTTAGGTCTCACTCGTGTAAGTTTGAAGATAAATCCTAAAAAATATTAACTTTTAAATTAATATAATTATTTATTCAGAATTATCTCATGATTAACTTATTATAATCCCACACATTTAGTCAAGTTCATAGAAAATAAACTCTCTCATATTTTCTTACCCAATATTTCTTATTAGATATCCCATTAATGAGAACGAAAGTATGTTCATAGACCCTATATTAATTAATTCAAACCTAGGTATAACATAGTAAATAAAATTCAGATTAATATGAGTTAACTATAAATCAAATATAGAAATTAAATTAATGGATACAATTAATGTCATGTTTTTCACAATTATGACACTATGAAATTAACCATACATGGTGATAAGATGATGGGAAAAATAAAGAATGGAAACCTCCATGTTCGTGTTGAGGAATATATCATAGAATCCTACAATTAAAGATCACCACGTTAAAATCATCACCTTATTGATTAACACAATTCCAATATGAACCACTACACACTATACTATCACACATAAAACATCTCTCAATTTAATCACCGCACGAATAATAATGGAAATGAACATCTATGATTCGAGTTTCAAAAATGCACATGAGTCACCACAAACACTAGTCAAATTAATCCATGTGATTTTATTTTTTATTGAACCAACTATGTTCATTATATCACTATAGAGGAGGAATAGATCATTGGTAGAGTGGCATGACTGGGACATCGTACTTGGGAATTCTAGGGAGGGTGTCTGATATATTGGTGTTGAGTGAGGTTTGCCTAAGCCATTGGTGTGATGATGAAGGCTTGAGCTAGAAATGATGATGATGTGAGTACGGTTCTCTATGGTTGGAGAATATGGTTGATCCCCCAAGGATATCCCATATGACAATTTTTCTACATGAAAGAAAGGATTTTAAAAAAATAAAAAATTTAATACATATTTGACATCAACTAAATGATAATGACAATCATAATGATAATAATAATTAGTATAATAATGAGTATACTAATAATAGTATAACATAAAAAAATATTTTATATTAGTAAATTTGTTTTAAATAATAGAAATAGATAAAAATATAGTTACCAAGAAAAAATTGAATAATAAGAATAATGAATAAGATATAATCAAAGGTAAAATTTACATATGATAATAATAAAAATAATATAATAATAATAATAAATGTAAATTTAATGTAATATTAAAAGAAATTAAATTAATAAATTAATATTAAAAATAATAATATTTATAATAACATGAAATGTTAAATAATATATAAAATTAATCAATTGTATAAAATATTAATGGCTCATATTACAATATAATTAACTTAAATTAAAAAAATATAAAATATCTCCAAAATAAATAAAACACACAAAAATATGGTTTAAATCAATAATTGAAATTAAGTTAAAATAATATAAAAACTTAATTGATTTTCTTGTGACTTAAATCCTGTATACTAAAAAAATTCCCTTTAGGGAAAAACAATCAAGAAAAAACACATAAATTCACCCTTTTCAAAACAAGAACAACACAATAAAAACATTAAAAAAAATTAAATCCATTTACACAAAAAATATAACGATTCATATAAAATCCAAATTTTTAAAAACAATTCTCCTTATACTAAAATTTTTTTCAAAAAAATATCTAAACCCATGCATCAATATGAAAACCTATCCATCACTCTCATTACTCAAGATAATTTATAATCAAATATATACATAATTATCATATCAATGAATTATTACCATATTCTTTTCATGAATTTAACATATCTAATAATGGATTTCAAAATAATATAATAATTTTGAGGACTTCACTTTGGGTTCAAATGTTCTTTGAGATTATTGGATGGTGTGTCATACAAAATTATCTATATTCTTGTATAATTTTTATCACTTTTACAGGTATCCCTAAAGGTGGGGTTCATAATGTAATAACCACAAATATACTAATTCCCAAGTCCAAAAAGAATCTATATTCACTTATCAAGGTATAAGTAATACAGAGCTACTGTGAAAAGTAATTTCAATAACATTATGATATTATATCAATCCATGTGCATCAAATAACTAATCGTCCCTCATACAACCCACTCGATGAATAACATTATCTCACTCACATAGATTGAAAATCATCCTTAAATATTCAAGATATGTGAAGGAAGGTTATCATCTCACGAGTTCATCCAAAAAAGGCCTATTCAAAGATTATAATGGATATATAATGGTAAAAATACAAGGGTTTATTAATGGTTCCAACAGGATAAGTATAATCAACAAATTCCATATTCATTTCGGTGTAAATTTGAAAATTATAATTAATTTCATGGAAAAACATGGAATGCTCTAGATTTCATAGAACGGTTGAGATTCCCTCAAGAAAAAGAGAAATATAAGTGATGTAAAAAGGTTCAATAATACTCTTAGTTATGTAGATATAAAGTTGGACAACACAGATGAGCATGAGTGAAAATAAGCGGCTCAAATATAAAAACATTTTAGAAAAAAATTTCCAAATCATAGAAGATATCAACAATCATTTAAATAACATTATCAAGAATTAAATAATTTTAACTAGGAATCATGTTCTTAGAATAACTAGGGAATTAAGTGCTATGATAAAAAATATGTTATATAAAAAATAATTGTTTTCATGTGGGTTCAAAAATGAAAGGAATTACATTTTTATGATTTATTTTTTATTTTAAATCTATTCTTTTACATGGTATTTTAGAAGAATAATTAAAATATGACAGAAATTAAAAACATCCCTGAGTAATTGAAAATATACACAAAGTGTCTTTTTATAATTTATGGAGGTCCCAAAATGATTTACCAGAAAAATCTACACATAAACAGCACGTACCTATATCTCATAAAACAAATAACACCATAATAAAATAATCATGTTCATGATAAAAGTATATATAATGAATTCAGAACCACTATTTTATCAAGATAAAAAAATATGCATATAAATAAATTCCATTTTATTATATAAACACTAAATGAAATAAAATTGAATGTAGTAAAATAAAATCTAGCTAATGATGGGTTGCCTCCCATTGAGCCCTAATCTTTCTTCATCTTCATCAAGAAATGAATGGAACTATTTTTTTGAGTTTTCGTGGCATGAAATGGTTTTCTCTCCTCAGGCTACAATTTTTACTTTTCCCTGAAACTCATAATGGTTCCCCATCTATAGCTGCATACATAACTACTTTCTAATGGTCGATGGTCATCAGGGTTTTCAGGGCCAGTGACTCTTGGGGACACGAATTGGTTAAGAGGATGGGAGGTCAGGATCATCTCACCATTTTTTGGGGAACTATTTTCTACTCTGATACTCTCTTATGATTAAATATAGGTTCATGTATCTCTTCTTAATCCCGATACGGGACTAGTTACCATGAAAATCAATTTATTGGTTACTTCTCTCATTAGAAAAATAAATAGAGTCCCATTGATGAACTAAGGGGAGTGCAGTATCATTAGTGAATCCATCTGTATGTGGTTGAGGTTCTTTATCCATCTCTTTAATGATGAATAACCACTTTAGGTGATAAATACATATGAATAGATTCTTGGGACTATACTTCCGTGGGGGGAGCTGGTAAATATCCTAAACAGAGGATTGAGCCATTATTATGCGACCTTCATATCTTGGTTATTTCAAAAATCAAAACCCATGTAGTTCGTTAATCCCGTGTAGTTTAGAATCCTGTGGATAAGATATATGTATGGGTATTGAGTCACTATATATTTTATTTTGGGTCTCACAGAGACATCCTTTGTATCCTGATTATGGTTGGAATTAGATTCATCATTGTTCAATTATTCCCCTATGACTGGCACCAGGGTATACTCCCTTATATGAGGGGTGTTCATACCACTCATCAAGGATTACATACTGGTATTTCTCTAGTGAGTAGATATTCATGATGTACAATGATATGTTCATTTCATCCCCCTAATCTTGTGTGAACAATGCTCAATGTGATAAACAAGGGGTAACAAATGATTAGTCTCAAGGATTATATATATGAGAATTTTATGCTGGGATAGTCCTTATGATGTTTTGTATAGTGATCAGGCCCTAGAAATGGATCCTTTGTATCCCTCTTAAATAGGGAATTAGAGTTCTCTTAGTTCATTTATCCCTTAACCAGATGATAAGCTATGGTGGATGATCACACATAAAGACATTATGACCATCCTTGATATTTTAAGAATTCTAGGGGCTCATACCATGACCAGTGTCTTATTGGTGGGGGACATACTATATGATGTCAATAATTGGGTCTTTTATGATGATGTTTCCCTCGTAACCCTGGGGTGTATAGTGTGTATGACATGATGAGTTAAACTCCCTAAGCCAGCTTGAGCTATTGTCATCGTGAGAAACAAGGGATAGCAAGGGATCAATTTCATTTCTCTGAATAAGGGCTTGGATACTGGGGTTCCCCTGGATGATTAATATGGAGATCAAACCATAGAGATATTTCCTATGTAACATAAATATGGAAATAATCAGATTCATTGTAGTTCCCTTAATATTGGGTCTTACACTCTATAGTTTCCCTTTTGGTCAAGGGTTACACTATGAGGTTTCCCATTTGATCAGGGATTCACTCTGAGGTTTCCCTTTTGATCAAGGATTAGGTTTTGAGGTTTCCCTTACTGATTTTTAGAGGGTGTTTTCATGAATCAATTGGTGTGTCATGGGAACCATCACGTGACTTGGATTCCATGATAAAGGATGTGTCACATGATCTAGTTGAATTGAGTAGGGGACACCACAGCACCTGGTTTTTTTGTCCTTGAAGCCATCACATGACCTGTCGGGACACATATGGGGGTGTCGTAAGAGTCAGTGTGACATGGCCTGAAGGATTTTGTGTGTCTTGGATAATATCCCTAGAGGCCAGCACTAGACCAGACCACCATGTCTAGAGAGATTCTTGGGTCTCAAATGGCTTTCCTAGAGGGTGTTGTGAGATCTTAGATGTCATGCCCAGATGCAATCACGATACATGGTTGATATGATTAGGCGTCGTTATATGAGTCAGGAAATGTATCTAAAGGATTTTTCCAGGCTTAAGATATAGGAATAGTGTGTTTCATGAGACTGATGTGGTGTGCTTAGGGGGGCCATGTGACTATCTTTCACAAGTTCAAAGGATTTTGTGTGTCCCAAAAAACATGCTGAAGGAATACCATGAGATCAAAGAGACGAGTCCCAGTGCTATCCTTATATGACTCACATGATGTTCATGAGGGCCAGTGAGCATGAATTTCTTCTAATTATTCCACATTTGATCTTGTTCTTATCCATTGTGTTGGTAATTCCTTAGGTTTGTTCAGTATTTATTTATTTTGAGTCCCTCTTGATCTGTAAGTCATGCAGTATGTTCTTCGCACCCCTCACCAGCATCCCTTCGTGTGATCTTTGAATGAACACACAAAGTACCTTTATGTATGGTGCATGATTTTTCAGGATTTTCACTGCTATATTACCTGACTGAATACTAGTTGGTCACTTGATCATTTTCTCTGAGAAGTCTGCTTCAATGCTTTAAGATATTTTAGTTCAATACTTTCCTTCACATAGTAGTGGGTTAGCTCTGATATCCAAAAATCCATCCCCATTTTGAGGTTAGAGTGGAGAGTTAATAGGCCTCCCCACCCTAAGTGCTTACTGATTTTAGTGGTGTATCTATAATTAATCCAAGTTGGAGTTAGTGAAGGGGTATGGAACCACATGGTTTCAAGATGCTTTTTTGTGGGTCATTCTGAGTGTGTCGCCTAATTTTTATCGATCGCAAGACTCTTCCATCAACACCTACTTTTTTGAATTATTGTTGATTAATGAATACCTGTTTGATCATACGGTCAAGTAAAATGAATTTTCATCTTGTCATATATACAGTCCCAAGGGAATTCGTGAGAGCTCGATTCCTTGGTTAGGGTATTTCCTGAGGTATGGGTGGCTTGTCCAGATGTCTTTGTGAGGTCTGGTCTGCTTTTTAGGAGGTCTCGTGGGGCCGCACTATGGATGTATTGGGTACTTTGAAATTATTTCAGTGACCTCGAGTTCCTATCTCCCCAACCTTCCTATCCCCTTTTCTTTACAAAGTTCAGGGATTATGTGGGTCTGTATGAGTATTTCCTAGGATAGTAAATTGATATTTTGATGATGGCTCACCTGATGAATATGATTGATATAGGGGTTCTTGAGTCATGTTGTGTATAAATCTGTCTATTATTCTTTAGAGTGTCAAAGGGGAAGTGTAGAGTTTAGTGGACATACCTGAGGCCTTCTGTATGGCGAGGATAACAAGCCAAAGGGATTTTTTGACATGAGTCGAACATGTTGTCGAAGTCTCACAGTGTCTTGAATCCTATCTGGGGCATGTCACATATCCTTCAGCAGCCACGAGCACCTCTCATCTCCTACAATTGTATCTCCTTTAATTTATTTTTTGAAGTTTTGGGGGTCTTTCAATTTTATTGAATATAATCAAGAAAATTTATCCTTTCAAAAGATGATATGGCACATGGGATTTACAATCATTGGGTGTTTCTCGGTATGGATAAGATTCTCCCTTATTTTTGGAGGAATTTGAAATGGTTTGTTGGGAACTTGAAAATGAAAAACCATATGACCCAGGGGTGTTCATAAGGTTTTCACCATGTGGTCATTGGTTTTTTGGAGAGCCATCGTGTGAGCTAGATGGTCCATTGAAGGTGGATCTGTGGGATTCGTCATAGATTATGCACTGCATGTGGAGTCTTCACGTAACCTTTAAATGATCACCTAATCACTATTACCTTGGGGGATAAGGTGATCCACATGTATCTGTTTGGTTGCCTTGGTGGGGAAGGTATTTACCATTTCTAGGTATTCCTTTCATTGTGATTTTTCAGATGCTTATTTGGAGGGGGTCAACAAATTCCACCCCTCATGAGAAATGTCCACAGGGATACGGACTCAGTTTTGAGGAAAACTAATGTCCGCCTGAGTCTATGGCGGTGTCAAATTCTAATGACTTGGGTGGAGTTTTTAATTGTTTGAATTTTTTAATGCATTCCATTTTAGTTGAGGCTTCTAAGAGACTTTAAAATGTAGAGATTCTTCCCAAACTTTTTTTCACAGTACAAATGGACCTTCTAAAATCATTATTTTTTGTCCAACTTATCTTTATCTCGGATGTGTATGATATTTTTTTTTCTGAAATTGTGGGAATAATAAACATTATCCATCTTTTTTATAAATTCATTAAAATTCTAATGTCTTCATATGGATATTTATTTTAGGAAACACTCACGAATTACCAATAACATGGCATCCTATACTGATGATTCTATTCCAGTTTCCATGTAAATTATATCCCTTGGAGGGAGAGTTATCCATTATTTTCCAAATATTATAGTATTGGTGAGCATAGATTAACTTCTCTAAGGAAATATAGTGATACTTACATGCTAATTCAGACTGGATTTATGTTGTGATTAATTTTAAGGCCTTTTATCTTGGACCATCTATCACTTTAGTTTAAGGTATTTTAGCTCGGACCTAATATTTCTTCAATTTAATGTATTTTAGCTCAGACATAATATTTGTGTAGTTTAAGGTCTTTTATCTCATACCTTTTATTAATTTACATTAATTTATTTTATCTTGGACTTTCTATATGATCATGGGATAAGGTGCATAAATTCTAGGAATGACCTAAAACACACTAAAATGTTGGGTTGTTTTTGTGGTGTTGTAGAGGCTCACAAGGATCATAATTCGCTTTCTCCAAAGTGATGAATTTGGTTGAAGTCCATAGGCACATATGAAAGATCCATAAGCATACATTCATAGTAAAGTAATGGTTCCTTGAATTCAGGTATCTTTTCCAAGGGCTTTAGATGATTTAGGGAGTGAATATGGTTGATGTTTGAATATTAGGGGGGCTATGTATGCCTGGATAGTTGGAGTGTGAGTAATGTAAACCATAACTCGTAAGTTTGAGTAGATGAATATGAGATGGTGTAGACATGTCGTGTATGTCCCATGAAATTATGGGATTCTATATTCTGTCGTGTTTTTTTTGAGCTCACACGGATTGAGGCTCCTTTATGGAAAGGATAATATGACTTTAGTTAGTAGGTCGAGGCCCTTATGAATTGATATCATTCTAAGAAAAAGACAATATATAAACTCTATAAGGGCCATGAAAGGTCTGTGAAGGCTCAAGAATCTAGATGATGAAGTTGGGTATGGAAAGAAGGTTATCTCAGAAGGGTCCTGGAACCCTAAGAAAATTATCTCTTAAATAATAATGATTTAGCCTTACACCTTGTGGTTTTTGAATCATGATGTACAGAATATCAAAGGAAAATAAATGAAGTGTCACAATCTATCCTTGTGAAAGGGTATAAAATATGGTGACGTAACAATTAGGATATCGAATCCACTTGGATAACTTGGTTTGGGGATTGTAAATCACAACCTAGAGTGCTCTAATTAAGAGAATTATTTGGGATAGTCATATAGGGAGTAGTTCATACATGCTGAGGTTTTGAGTGATGTTGTGATTATGTCAAGTCTCACAAGGATTGGAATTTTCTTTTTTAGAGAAAATTATGTGATTGGCAGCATAGGAGCATATGTTGGATCCATAGGAATTCATGCTTATTAAAAGAAAAGGTTCATGAAGTCAGATATCCTTTCCAAGGGACATAGAAGGTTATGATGATCTGATACACCCCATGTCATGAAGTGTGATCTTTGTAAAGTGTAAAATCCTAAGAAGGTGCAAGTAACCTAACAGTTGTTCTACTACCTAAGAAATGTATTCTCATGGTGAGAAGATGTGATAAACCATTAATCTAACTTTTTCCTGGACCAGGGGGTCAAGCAAGCATATCTTGGATTTTACTAGGGCTACTGGATAGACACTATGAGATTTATAACTTATATACTTATGCTCTAATTCTTACCTAAACAGAATAATGAGGTATTTAGTGAGTAGAGACTCGACATTTTGTTAGGTCTCCCTTTGTAGGTTTTTAACCATAGAAGTTTTGTGTCTTCGTCATTATCATTTTATGGTCTTGTGATTGGGACTATTAAAGGCTGGAGTTTAAGTTCATATAGTTTGACCATAGTATAGGTATTTTTTATTCATGACACACATGAAACTAATATGGTAAATGTTACACAAGACCCTAATTATTATTACCATGGTCAAGAGTACTCAAACATCCTTGTGATAAAGAGGTTAACATGTTTTAAATCACGAATCAAGGTTCTCAGGTCATGAGTTATGATATAAGACAGTCATACCGGGAGTAGTTCAAATACCTTGAGGTATTGAGTTCTATCATAGTGATTTCAAGGCTCACAAGGAATGGAATGTCCCTTTTTCAGAGTAGAGCATTTGGTCGATAACCATAGGCACATATACAAGATCTATAAGCATTCATCCATAGTCAAGTATAGGGTCCTTGAAGATGGATATCTATTCTAAGGTCCAAGGAATATTGTGGTGATCGGAGACACCCGATGCATGTAGTGTTTCTTATGGATTGAGTTGTATTAAAAGATGGTGTAATCACCCCGTTATGTGGTTAATCGAGGTAATTCTCTTGTGGTCCTTTAATAAGGAATGAAAAATGGGGGATGGTTTTCTCAATTTAACATAATGTTGTTGGGATGTAATTGCCTCTGTACATTTTTAATATCATGTAGTAAGGATGTTCTTACATGCAGTTTAACATTATGTGGTAAGGATTTACTTCCCTATAGTGTAACATCATATGGTAAGGACATACTTCGATGTTGTTTAACGTCATATGGTTATGATGTACTTACATGAAGTTTAATGTCATGAAGTAATGGTGTACATCCATGAAATTTAACTACATGTGGTTAGGATGTAGTTACATGCAGTTTAACATCATGTGGTAAGAACGTAGTTCCATGCAGGTTAATGTCATGCTATAAGGATGTACATCCATGAAATTTAGCGTCATGTGGTAAGGACGTGGGAACCGATGTGAAAGTGTGGAAATGTTTCACCTGGGCATGAATATGGAGACTTGGGAGTCCCTAAGTATCTCATATGGATGAGAATAAATCCACACATAGTTATTAGTGAAGTTTTCTATGTTGGTCTGACCCATACACAATGAGGATGGAATTTTTTTTATATTTATTTGTTGTGACTGGGCTTAGACATTGAAATTAGAGTTTCACTATGTATCATGTGAGAGTATAAATCAAGTCACACATAGTTATTAAATGTGAAATACTCTATAAAAGTATGATATATGCGTCGAGGTGGGCATTATGTTCGTTGACCATTGCAGCGGGGCTCAGGATTGGAGATCAAGGTGTCATGGCATATCTTGTGATGACAGGAATCAAGCCACACAAAGTTCTTGATATTTTATGTAGTTTAATGTCATGTTGTGAGGACGAGGGTAAACTGAGGTGAATAAATAAAACTATTGTAGTTGGGACCAATAATGGATGTTTTGGAGTCACTACGTATCTCATAAATGGTCATAATCAATGCATACCTAGGTTTGGAAATTTTATGAAGTTTAACATCATGCGGTGAGGACGGAGAATAACTAACATGAATTGATTGGAACATTATGGTTGGTCTAAAGTGTGTAATTTTCGGTGTCACTATATATCTCATTATAATTATAATCAAACCACTCATAGTTCATGGAGAACCGTGCAGTTTATCAACATACGACATGGACATCAACCGTGCATTTTAACGTCATGCAAGGAGGACTCATTATAGATATATCGTGTACCTGTATGCCATAATTATAAGGTTAATTTCCTATTTAAATTCCTAAACTCACGTGACTTATGACCAATTTGAGAAACCAGGAACGAAATGGGTTTCCCTACAATACATATACAGAAGGGGGTACAACAAGTGAATTTTGTATCATGTAGTTGTGGAACCAAGATATTGGATTGAGGTATCCCTATGCATCTCGTTAGAAATTAGAATAAATCCATACATAATTCTAAATGAACCATTAAATTTAGTGTCGTGAAATGAGGATGTCATCAACTCAATGTGAACAGAGATGGATATCATGGATCCGTGCAATTTTACGTCATGTGGTAAGGACATTGGGTCACCCATTATAATGGGGGAATCTCTGGGTCTATGCAGTTTTACATCATGTGGTAAGGAAATGGGATAACCCATCATAAAAAGAAAACTAATTTTATGGCGAGGCCCAAGAATAGTGGTTTAAATTTCACTATGTATCCTATGATAAGAAGAATCCATCCATATGTAGTTCTTAGAAAACTATGTAGTTTAATGTCTTGCAGCAAAGAATAAATACATATAGTTTAACATCATGTGGGTAGGATGAATTAATGGGCATACTCTGATGTGGATTCCCATGATGACAGCATATGAAAATTATTTCTTGATAAATCTCACATTACGGTGGTGTGTGAAATGCTTCATATCCATGGTGTCTAGTGAATATGGTCCATTATGATAATCCTTATGTATTACGTAACGTCCTTTCCACTTGGGATCCAATTTTGGGGGATTCTTTCCCAATATCCTTTTGGTTCTCAGAACCAACACGATTTCTCCTTAAAAGAATGAATGGAGGTGAACCATTTTATTAAAGGCTAGAGCTATCCAGTTCTGATGAATTTATAGATTGTACAGTGTGTGAAACCTCTTCTCATCTAGTCATTCCAAATCGTCCAGCCTCTTTTTTGATTGTTCATCATCTAAGAGTTTTATAAAAATGGAAATTCAAAGTGAGGGTAGCTCGGATTCTATGGGTAACACTACCCCAGTCCCATACACTAGTGAGTAAGGAATTGCTTTTGTAGCAATATAGGTTGTGGTACGATAAGCCCATAAAGCATGGAGGAGTGTATCCAGTGAAGATTTATTATCCTTGTTCACCTTCTTTTGAATTATATTCTATAGAGTATTATTTAATGCCCCTATATATGCATTTTCTGATTCATGATAGTCAGATGAGTTATTAGACTTGATATTTTACTCCTGGTATAGCTTCTTCAACCCTATTTAACATATGTTGGTGTTGTTGTCCACTAATACTGTGTGAGGTAATCCGAACCTAGTAATGATATGGACTTCATGAAATTGATGATATTATTTTTCTTTAACTCGTTCAAGGGCATTGTCTTAAACCATTTGAAAAAGAAGTCGGTAGTAGTAAGGATTTACTTGAACTTCATAGATATGGATGGGAGATATGGCCCCATCAAATCCAACCCCCTAACCAAAAAATGGCCAAGAATATTTATTTTTCTGTAACAATTACAGAGGTTGTTGGATGAATTTCTCATGGATTTGGCATGATTAAAATTTCTTGGTAAATTCCACATAGTTTGGTATCATGTTTTTTCAGTAATATACTATCTTCATAATCTGATGGGAGAGCCTAATCCTGGATTGATGGGCGTCGTAAGAGTTGGCATGTACTTCTTCCCTGATGCCATAAATCTCCCTTTCTATGCATCTTAAGAGGATCCCATAAAAGACACATTTTTAGAGGGTTTTATTATCATTCGGGCCATCCTGTAGGGTAAATTTTTCTTCACAGCTCCAAATCAGTTCCCTTCTGGTTTTATTCATTTGGATAGTCCCATTTTATACATATTCGATTATGGGATCCCTCCATCCAGGGGTGACTATTATTATATCATTCTCTACCGTAGTGTTGACATAATTGATCTCTTCCATATCATAGATGAATATTGTTGAGACTATTCTCTGATGTGTAATGTAGACGATTTTTTTCGGATTAGGATCATCCAATATGGTGGCCATATTATCCAATGCATTAGCTTGAGAATTATATAGTTTGAGAAAATGAATCAATGTGGGTTTGAAAGGTAACTCTGCCATTATTCACCTTACATAGCTAGTGAGGGGGTCCAATTCTTCTTTAATTGTGAAATTTTCACCATTTACCTTCTTTATTACTATCTTAAAATCCCCTTTGATGTTTAGGTACGCTATTTGTAGCATTAATGATAATTCCACGCCATCGATGAGGGCTTGGTATTCAGGGTCATTACATTTTCAGCTTTTAGATGGTGAGAAAGAGTAAGAAAAAGCCTCTTTGTTAGGATAAACAAATACAATACCCAAGACGACTCGGTTGAGATATGGGTTTCCATCCTTGTTCTGATAGGACTTAATGAGGCACCATCAAAATACATCCCCCATGTTTGGGGGGTGTCATGGGCATAGAATACTTATTTATCTGGAAGCTCGATTTGTTGCGGTATATTATTTTGGGTAGGATGTTCCATGAGGAAATCATCTATGGATTTTCCTATCACTGACTTCTTTGACATAAACTGAATGTCATATTGCTAAAGAATGACCACCCATCAGACCTACCACTCGGTCAGCGTTGGATGAGCACGGATATACTTGAGCAGATTAATACGAGAGACCAGTTGGACTTTGTGGTGATGAAATTAATGCCTCAAATTTTCCAATATGAAAATGAGAGTGATTAATTTCTTTTAAACATCATAGTATTGGGTCTTGGTACCTAGAATAGTCCTACTATGGTAATAGAGACTATTTTTTCTTCCTGCATCATTATTTTGTGCGAGGAATCCTCCCAATGATATTCCATAGAATCCACATATATGATCAGTGGCCTCCATTCCACTAGAGGAATAAGTTTTGGTGGGTAAAGTAGGTACTTCTGGATAAATTCAAAGGATTTTTAGCAATCATCATCCCATTGGTAGGTGGCCCCCTTCTTCATTAGCCTAGTTAAGAGGGGATCTTTTCCGACTAGGTTTGGAATGAACCACAGAATATATGAAAGTTTCCATTAGACCCCCCTCAATTATTTGGGATTTCTGGGGGTGAAATAGTTATGACAACACTACTCTTCTCTAGGTCGACCTCAATGCCATGGTGCTGTACCACAAAACCAAGAAATTTCCTTGATGTTACCCCAAATGTGAATTTCAATAGATTCATCTCCAGACTATGTTGTCGCAACTTGTCAAAATTTATTGGAACGTCAGTGAAGTGATCACATCACCAATGAGATTTAACCCCCAGTTCATCAACATAAAATTATGTTGTCTTTCCTAGGATTGACTTAAGGATATGATGCATAGCGAATTGGTATGTGGTGCTATCATTCTTCAAACCAAATGGCATGACCTGATAAAAAAGATCCCATGAGGTGCTCTAAAGGCAGTTTCTTCTTCATCTTTGGGGGCCATATTTATTAGATTGTACCCTGAGTACCCTTAAATGAAATAAAGGGCTTGGAAACAAGCAGTTTCATCGATCAAAAGCTCTAGGATTAGTAATGGTAAATCATCCTTTGGAAAATGTTGATTAAGGTCATTCAAATATATGTAGACCCTAATTTTTATATTCTTTTTCGTGACATTGATGATGTTTGAAATACATCTTAAGAATTACACTTCTCAAAGAATGTTTTCTTAGATAAAATTGTCAACCTATACCTTTATATTGGTGGCATGAGAGTGGTGTGTCCTCAAAGCTACCTGCTTGAATCCCCGATGCTCATCTAGTAGCCCGATATGTTTTGTAGACATATTGTGGTTCGGTGCAGGAATTTCTGTGTAGTTCCATAGGAAAACATATTGGTGCTACTTCAGAAATGAAATGTACATCTCTTTCTTTTCAAGGCGTATTGAGGAAATAATCAGTATAGTTTGCGGGTCTTCCTATGTTCCTAGACTTATATATATGAGTTCATCAATGGTGGTCGAGACACCTTCCTCAAATACTAGAGATGCATTACTTAGTACGACCTCATCTTCTTCCATATTTGATTATGTTTAAGAATTTTTAGAAAGAAATAGAAATATGGGTTAATCACTATCGTTATCACATGTAAAGAGGCCACTATAAGAGATATTTCCATCCTATGTTGACTAATTCATTGCATAGAAATTTCAAAGCTGATAGTATTTGATGTTTTCACTGGGTACATGGAGTCTTGGACTATTGGGATTATATCTGTAACCTCAAGTAGGTTTTTGGGAAGCACATAGTTAACATAGAGCACACTCCAAGTATTCCTAGGGGTGGTCCCCAAGCCATTGGGAGAGGAAAAATTTATATCCTTATCCACCATTGGGTTTTTTCTCTCATTTTATATAAATATTCTTCAGCATATGTGGCCCCATAAGTCTTGAAGTGAGCACTACCACCTTGTTGTATACTAAATTTTCCATTAATGGGATACTTTAATCATTAGTGTAATGTTGAAGGTATCGCCTTGTGTCCGGGTCTCCTGTTAACTATAGAAAGGTGTTAGTGATAGTTAAAGGGGCACTATATATAGTTAACCCTAATGTTTTGAGTACATATATATATAAAGGTTTCTAAACAAGGTTATTACTTCCTTCTATGTGTGAGATATTACCATGGGAAGGTTTTCCATGGTGGAATTTCTTAAGTACATCTCTACACTACCATGAGGAGGATTATCAAGGTATTTATCACCTTATTCTTTGAATGAATATTTAGAGAAACCTTGAGGTGTTGCAGATATGCATCTTATAGCCTTGAGTATTCTTTCACTAAGAAGATCGGGTTTGTGAGACTCATTCTAAATTATATATATATAATATTCTAACATTAATTTTTTGGGGTTGAGTGGGGATGTGAACCTATTGGATAACGGTCCTCAGAATATGTTGATTATCATTTGTCTTTTTGGGAATATGCACTCCTTATTAAAAAGCTGTTGGAGTATGTTGGTGAGGTTTTATACAATAAGTGGTGATATGATCCTACATTTGGGTTGTTTCTATAATATTTCATTCAATATTGGTTGAGGTGGGGATGTGGGCTTAGTTCATATATTCATTCTATGTCATAATATGTCGATGGACCTCTGGAATGGGAGAAGGGGTATGTGCCTCCCTCTATATAGCCTTTGAAGGATAATAGTGATTTCATTCATTAGAGGGAATAAGGATATGTGACTATCTTTCGCAAGCTATTTAGATATACTGAGTATCTTCATTGATTGGGATATGAGACTACCATAAGGTAATTTCCAAATTGTGTTGACCGAACAAGGTTAGAGAGGGGATATAAGCCTGAACCATTGTATTCAGAGTATGTCACTAGATTAATTTGATATCAATGTGTGCCTATCCTGAGGTGATTGAAAAACTAGGTTGATTCTCCCCAATCTGAATAGGAATATTAGCTCGGTCCTATGCATCTCTCATTAATAAAATATACCAAAAATACTATTATACAAGAGAAATAATATGTTCTTTATCCAGAGTAGCCAACTATTCATGTATATCATGATGATATGGTAATATGGTTCTTCAGATCAAAATATATTCCTACCACTATGTCTATACTAGTTCTTGAATATACTAACATAATTCTTCTTCAATATTTATGATATAATGGCACTTTAGTAGAGTATGTGAACGAATATATGAATGCACGTTATAAATCTCCAATTTATATTTGAAGTTGTCTTTGATTAAATAAATTATATAAGAACAATCATCTCCTCCTTGTTCTATGAGGATATGTTGATGGGATTCATGTATAAGGGTTTTGATATGTGACTCCTCCATACTTGTTGTCAGAATATATAGGAAGATATGATTAGGGTGGGCAAGGATATGATTCTTCTTACTGACCACCAATGGAATATGCCTATAGGATTCATTAGTGGAAGTGGGAATATGAGACCACACCCTTTTATATTCAACCTTCAACACCATTCAAGATCTCCTTAGTTCTATGGAATGAGTGTCAATGGTTTCAACCTATCGAGTATTTCCTTGAGTAGGTGACTAAGGGGAATTTGTGGGATGGTGTTGGTGACTATAATTGACATGATCTCTCTTAGGAATCCTTTTAACTAAGATAGAGTCTTGTTTAATTCCTTTATCCACCTTTTTATGTTATGGAATGTGTTGATTGTCATGATCCAAAGATACTCTTCTGAATTGGGTGGTTGTGTAGATAGGTATCACCCATTTAATTATAGATTTTATTTTAATGAGGTGATATCATAAGCATCAGCATCTGGAAACCTATATATCTAGCTTTGAGGTTTGGGGTCATACCATGTTAGAAGTATTCACAAACCATCCGGATCACCACCTGAAACTTACGGTGTTCGAAGGGTGTTGTTGTTTCGTAACCCACGGAGGTTGTTTTCATATATGATGTTCCAGAACAATCACTTGATGATTAAATGATCTCAATTCAAGGTGATTTTTCTTATAATAACACATGCAGTTATAGAGACAACTAGGAAAGAGGTTAATGTTTAGGGCATCATGGCATGTCTGAAGAAAACAATTATCAATTCACTTCTATCATCCAAATTCAGTTGTCTCCATTGGCTCTACCACTTCATATTTTACTAACTATACCTCTAATTGGTTTATATATAATTAATTCATCTAGTTCATAAAAATATCATCTAGAAATAATATTTCTAAATTTATACTACATATTCCAAAAGAAAAAAATAATCAATTAACTCAAAAATCTACCACTTGATAATTCTTTCTTGAATTCACCACTATGTCCTTAAAATCACTTAGGAATATTTTCTATTACTTACTCCAAAATTAATAGTCATTATGTCTCCACACTTTTCTTCTTGGTAACCCATGTTACATTATGAAAAAACACTACATCAAAATTTCCCTGAATACAACATTAATTAGAATATTAGTTAGACTCTTACTTGTACTTATTTTACATATCCCCAAAATTTATTCCTCTATAAAATTATATATTAAGTGATATTTATGTTGAATGTGTTTTTTTCCTTGAGTAAAAGATAATAATATTTGAAATATATATCACACTCTAATTATCATACTATAACATTCCATTCTCCTACTACCTTATATTATCCTCTAATAATCCCTTCAACCATATAATCACTTTCCCCACATCCATTACAAAATTTATTCTAATTCTGAGGTAGATAGTGAAACTACAAGTTGTAGCCTTGACATCCATCTTATTGCAGTTCTTAACTGGTTAAAAATGGAATGTGGTACTTCTTTGATTTTCTACATCCTCTTTAAATTCTTTATCAACATACCCCTATAATAAATTTTCCATTTCAAAACATAAGGACTATGCTTCCAAAACATTAGGATACTAGATTATCTAATTTAACACTTCTCAATTCTTTTTTCTTATATTTTTGATGAACCTACTAACATCTCCCACTGCTTGAGAAAGTTTTTACATTTTATATATTAATAGATACATCAAACATCCCATAAATGATGGATAAATAACATTTTCCATTTACTGAACCTCATTTTCTATTTTTGGCCCCTTCTATTTTGATAGTTTTAAATGTATTTCTAATGGGGTGGGGACTAGTTTAGACACATAATTTAAAAAAATTCTAATATGTTGTAAATGTAAACCCATGGATACAAAATTAATGTTCCATGCTTTCAATCCCCCAATATCCTCATCCATTTTTTGTTTCCTAATATTTTGTTTGTCTCAAGACTTTCAGATAACTTAGAATTTATCTCATTAATAAATTTATTTTTGGGTCCTACCAAGATCCTAACATCTATATATGAGATAAGTATGATAAATATCCAATCATCAAATGTATTTTCAAAGATGAAATCATTTTCATTACACTGAATGGTCTTCTATTATTCCATAAAGGCATCAATCTTCTGATTCCACTCTTCAGGTTCTTACTTCATCCCATTCAATACTGTATATGAGAAATCAAACTAGGTTTATTCTAAATTATTTGAATATTTCTGGTTTCTGCATATAAATTTATTCCTCCAAATCTCCATGAAGTAAATATTTATTCACATATAATTGTTCAATATATATACATTCTTTCATAACCATTACATGCTCTATGTATGTTATTATGTGATTAAAACCATGAGATAAAATTATACTAAATTACACACCATAATTTGTTAAAATACTTTCAAAACTAACATTTATTTTAACCAATTCATACCATACACTTATTACAACAACTCATTTACCCATTTATACTATAGTTCATTCATTACCCTAAAAATTTCTAAAAAATCCAATGACTTGAAATCAAGAAATTAGTCCATGTCACCCTTCATTTATATCTCTCACAATTTTTTTCCAAATAATTTCGTCCTATTATGGAATATTTGATCTTCACCATCTATCAATAATTATGTGGTATAATTAAATTATGAATATTCACCATCATAAGGTAGTGCTCCTCTCAAAACCAAATCTTCTAGAATTATTCCCTAATACTTTTTAGTCCATAACCATTCTGGTACTTTTATTTTTTTTAAATTATAGAATCTAACATCTATTTTAAAATCATCTTTTATACTATCACATTCTTTTGAAACTTGAGTGATTCCACAAATTTTTAGACCGACATTTAGATCCACCTAGGCATGATTCATTTATTTTTTGTTCTCAATTGCATCTCCTTCAAGGTTCCGATCCTCCCATAGGATCCATTTATTAAAGGTTAAATTTTATCCTATTGAACTATATAAATATAATTATCCTATATCTGAAATATAAATTATTTATTACTATAATCTACAAGGAAATATTCTTGATACTTTTCTTCAATTTATCAGTTTTTCTAGCATCATTATGATTATAGGAAATATATCAAAAATCATTTATGTGGGACACATTAAACATTCTCTTGGTTAACCATTCTTATACAATATCTTACCCCAATGGGTTGGAAGGATTTAAATTTATGAGATATACTACAAAATTAATAGCTTCCATCCAAAACCCTTTTTGAAACCTAAAGTCTATTCTTGCAGTTTTTTATTTCTCACATGGACCCTAATTCATCCAATTTACCGCTCCATTTGATTATGGAGTTCTAAGAACCAGCTTCTCAAAATCAATTCCTTTCTTAAAGTAAAACTACATGAACTTCATACTTATATATTCCCCACCATTATTAAAACTCAAGAACCTAATATTTAAACTAAATTATCTTTACACCAAAGAACTCCATCAAAAAATGGTTCCAAATAATTAAGAATTGCTCTAGAGAAATAATTCCCAAACCTTTCATGTTTCATCATTGATAAAGGTAAGAAAATATGATGACCCTTTTTGATATTAAACCATAGATAACCTCCATATATAAGTATTTACTAGCTCTAAATTATTGTATTTTTATCTTAGTACCCTATTAAAATACACTTTTCACTATTTTCCAAAGACACACTTTTTACATGTTTCTTACTCCAAACTATTGAGTTTCAAATATTCCTTTTTTCAGTTATTATGTTCATACCTTCTCAACCCAGGTGTCCTAGATTATCATGCCACAACTCCAATATTCTAAAAGTTGTTATCTAAGAATGGTTTATATCTTTAAAAATCCCAATAAGATATTATCTATTTTAAACCTTTTACCACTACCATTAAACTAGAGGTTATATTCCATGCATCTTTCATAACACTCATATAGAATCCCACATCATCTCGTTGAACAAGTAAGATTAAATTCTTCCATAATTTCATGATGTGCCACACCCCTTTGAACACTAGAAACTATTCGATCCTTATTTATATGTTCAAATAATTTTTTTATAAATATCTAATCTATTTCATAATTCATAATATGTACCTTTATAAATCATCTAGTGATATAATTTCATATGACTCATCTCGAATATTTGGTGAAATGGATCCCCATAATCATTGATCTATTTCTAATGAACTGGAGTCACAATGTAATAATTTTATTTCCACATTAATCATTGTATTGTAAAAATAACTTCCAAAAGTATACTTTCTAGAATATACCCTTTGACCACTATAATATTTCTTTATGATCCCCCTTTTTAACAATGATAGTATATGGTTTTGGGCCCTACTAATTTCACAACTAACTTCTCTCCTTTCTCTTAATTCTTCTTTTGACGTTTTCATTCAGTTGATCATCTTTTAACTTCAATAATAAAGGTGGTTCAAATCATTACTTAGACATAAATAAATATAATATCATCATTAAAAATCAGATCACAAACATCATCAGACTCTAATTCATTATTTTTTCTCAAAGTACTTATCGTGACAACTATCAAATCCTAGGGTTCTAAATGTGATGAAGGAAAAATTAATGCTCACACATACCCTCCAAACATGTTTATTTGATCATTTAAAATAAATTATGAATCCTTAATCAATTATAAAAAAAATTGTAGAAATATATAGGCTGAAGAGTGTTGGTAATGATGGAGGGATCACACTGTCACTATTTATCATGTGATATAAATATGACATCATCGATGAAATGAATGGGGATTTTGTGAAGCACATGAAAAATTATGCAAATAACCCCTCAAAACACTAAAGATAAAATATGATATTTAATAACCATGAAAAGAATCATAGATATAGGGTGGTGATGGATATAAAATCACCCTTGACATAAAAAAGACACACAAAGGTGATAGGGAACTTTCTAAAGAGAAGGATCATGTGATTGGAAGAGTCTTACACCTATAAGTGTTTTGTGAGTAACTTATGGGATTACATGGAATGTGTATGCTCTTCATGTGGTCACTGATCACGCAAAGGATCTCCAACATGTTAGTGGGATCACATGAAGCATCTCTAGCATGTCAGTTATATAACGTAAAGATCATTCAACATTTCGACCTGATCACATGATGCCTTGATAGGAAAATGCATGGAAAATATTGGGTTGATTACATGAAGATTTCTGAAAATGATTGAAGCTCATTGAAAAGGATGATAAATTATTTATCATGTGAAGGTCTTAAATGAATCATGTGATAGGTTCCTTGGTAATGTGAAGACACCCTGGACATGTCGGCTAGGATCTTGAGAATCCCTTGGACATGTTTGTCGAGTCATGTGAAGACAATATACATGTCATCTAGGTTTATGAGAAGACCTTGGATATGTCATACAGGTTTAGGTATAGTCCTTGTAAATGTTAGTTGGATCACAAAAAACCATGATACATGTCTTCCGGATCACCTGATGGCCCTCATCCACGTCAGTTGGGTTAAGAGACAACCCATAAACAGTTCATCTAAATCACAAAAAAAACTTTCATACATTTCATCTTGGATCATGTGACACACCCTATAAATTTTAATATTGATCACAAAATGGCCCATATACATGTTTTCATGGTTCATAATAATCCTTGAGACATTTCAGGTTGATCATGAGAAGACTCTCTGACAAGCCACCTGGTTTATGTGATAGTACCTAGACATGTCAGCCGTGTTAGGAATAAATCCTCATGCATGCTAGGAAGGAATCCATAGATATTACAGTCATATCATGAAGATATACTTTATCACATCATCCTTGAAAATTACGAGCCCTATTATATGCACCCTTGAAGAGTGTGAACCCATGACCATTAGTCTTTGGATAACCATTCCCCCTTTATATGATAAGTGTTTGTAATGGACTAGGTTTATGCACTCATCCAACCATATTCATATTATGGGATCCACATGATATCCATGAATTATCAATTAAACATTCATGGGCCCTACAATTTATTTTTCAAAGTAAAGGGGTTGGATACCTCACATGGGAATTAACCTAGGTGTATGTCCCTTGATTTTATATTTACTCCAGTTTACAGATCCCACCCCTTATGGGTTGACAATCCTTTATAATCCATCCGAGAATGTGGAAAAATAACTAAACTACAAGGACTTTTATTTCTGTTATAGGTAGGATACGTAGGAAACCTTCTTGAGGACCGAGCTCCACATTGAACACTCCATCAGGTATGGTAAAATGTATATGTCCTGCATCCATATGTAGTGATCCTAATCACTTTATATATATATTTTTATCACAAAAATGATGACTAATGTGAGCTTATATATTTTCAACAATCATGTAATTAGGATCCTAAATCCCCCCAATGTAGGGTGATATTAGTGTGTAAACCTTACTCAAATATTTGAAAAATCACACTGTGTAAGCCCTGCTCAACATCATGATAAAACTACCTCCATATATGGGTATCAACCTTAGTGTAGGTCCCTAACGAATTATAATATTGAAAATATCTAGAGAAATAACCCTTAATAGAATTTATTATCTATCCCCACTTATTTTCAAAGTTTAGGATTGACTAACCTCTGAAGACTCCAATTCTTATTATAAGAAGGATACATAAGACTACTTCCTAAGTCTCGAACTCCATAACCAAAACCTAAATTCCCTCATATGAATCCTTTACACATGAAATTAAACTTCATATATTGTTCCTAATGGAACTGCATGGGATTTGATTCATGTTCTCATAGGATAAGTAAGAAACCTCTTGAATGTTCAATACCAATACTGAAACACCAATCAAATTATTAGATGGTAGTAAAATTCAGATTGTCTAGTAATATAGAATAAATGCACAGTCAGTCTATCATTATTATTAAATATTTGGATCCAAATGGATAAAATATGATATATATAATGGGATCATTAATAGTACTCCCTTTTGCATGTACATGGATCCAAGAACCAATTTTTATATTAATTTAACCTGCCCCATATCAGGATTTAGGAAAAATTCATGAACATATCATAAATCTATATGAGAGTCCCATAGTAGTAAATAATTCCCCCCAAAAGGGATTGATGAGACCAAACATAAATTATCTTGAAAAATGAGATGTCATATCAGAAATTGGGTTTGAAAACCCAACTAATCCCCTGACTTGGGAAAGTAGGCCTATAACATGTTAAAGATGTCAGAGTCATTCGGAGTTTCAGTGAGAGAAAAGAAATGGTGAACCAAACAAAAATGACTATATAACCACATGAAATCACCAACAATAAAGTGTTAGGTGTTACATACATTACTTTTTTAGGACACTGAGATAGAAAACCTAGTGATAAAACATGTGATAATTTAATAACAATGTTATCATGGGCATCAAGAATATTATTTCCCAAACCTATATTACCATACCATTAAAGTGGAAATAAAAATGATGAAAAAAATTTTAATATTTCAATTATAAAATTTAATTAGTGGTCCCATGAGACATTCCATTTCATCATGAAATTTCCACATAAGAATAATGGTTGAACCAACAATATGAACGAACAATTGTGTAACCCGGGCAAAAATTGTCCACTATGAATATGAGAGTGAGGGAGTTATTCTCAAAATCATAGTATTGGATATTGGTACCTATCATAGTCCGACTGAGGTAATAGAGACTATTTTTGCTTCACGCATCATTATTTTTTGTGAGGAATCCTCCCAATGAGAATTTCATAGAGGCTGCATATATGATCAGTGGCCTCCATTCCACTAGAGGAATCAGTTTTGGTGGGAAAAGTAGGTACTTCTAGATACATTAAAAGGATTTTCAGAAATCATCATCCCATTGGTAGGTGTCCCCCTTCTTTATTAGCCCAGTGCAGAGGAGATCTTTTCTAACTAGGTTTGGAATGAACCGTAGAAATCCCAAATAATTGTGGGGGGTATAAGGGAAACTTTCATATATTCTATGGTTAATTACAAACCTAGTCAGAAAAGATCTCCTCTTCACTAGGCTATTGAAGAATTGGGCCACCTACCAATGGGATGATGATTGCTGAAAATCCTATGAATGTTTCCAGAAGTACCTACTTTACCCACTACAATTGATTCCTCTAGTGGAATGGAGGCCACTGATCATAAATGTGTCCTCCATGGAATTCTCATTTGGAGGATTCCTCACACAAAATAATGATGTAGGAATCAAAAATAGTCTGTAATACCTCATTCGGACTATGATAGGTACCAAGAACTAATACTATGATGTTGAGAAGAATGACCTAACTCTCATATTCATATTGGAAAATTTGAGGCATTAATTGCATCACCATGAAGTCCAATTGGTCTCTCGTATCAATCCTAATTGTCTCTTTCCTAGTTGTCTCTATAACCACATGTGTTATTCTCACAATCATCACCTTGAATTGAGATAATTTCATCATAAAGTGAATGTTCTAGAACATCATATATGAAAACAACCTCCGGGGGTAACGAAACAACATCACCCCCTGAACACCTTAAGTTTAAGTTGGTGAGCCCGATGATCTGTGAATACTTCAAACATGGTCTGATCCCAATCCTAAAAAACAGAGATATGGGTTTCCAGATGTTGGAGGTTATGATATCACCTCATTCAAAGAAAACCTATAATTAAACTGGTGATGTCTATCTACACTACAACTCAATTCAGAAGACTATCTTTGGATAATTACAATCAACACATTCCTTACCAGAGGAAGGTGGATAAAGGAGTTGAACAAGAATCTATCCCAGTTCATAGGATTCCCAAGAGAGATCATGTCAATTATAGTCTCCAACACCATCCCATAAATTCCCCTTAGTCACCTACTCAAGGAACTACTCGATAAGTTGAATCCATAGAAACTCATTCAATGGAACTAAAAAGATCTTGACTGGTGTGGAAGGATGAATGTAAAAGGTTGTGGGATCATATTCCCACTTCCACTAATGAATCATATAGGCATATTCCATTGGTGTCCAGCAAGAAGAATCATATCCTTGCTCACCCCAATCATGTATTCCTATATATTCCAACAACAATAACGGGGGAGTCACATATCACAACCCTCATACAAGAAGCCCATCAACATATCCTGATGGAACAAGGAGGAGATGATTATTCCTATATACTTTCTTCCTTCGAATACAACTTCAAATATACATTGGAGATTTGGAATGTGCATTCATATATTCCTTCACATACTATAGTAAAGTTACACTATATCATAAAGATGGAAGAAGAATTATGATAGTATATTCTAAAACTAGTATAGATACAGTGATAGGAACATATTCTGGTCTAAAGAACCATATTAGCATATCATCATGATCAACATGAATAGTTGGCTACTCTAGAGAAAGAACATATTATTTCTCTTGTATAAAAGTAATATCAATATATTTTATTAATGAAAGATTCATAGGACCGAGCTAATATTCATATTCAGATTGGGGACAATCAACCTAGTTTTTCAATCACCTCAGGATAGGCACACATTGCTATCAAATAAATCTTGTGACATACTCCGAATACAATGGTTCAAGCTTATATCCCCTCTCTAACCTTGTCCAGTCAACACAATTTGGAAATTACCTTATGGTAGTCTCGTATCCCAATCAATGTATCTACTCAGTATATCTAAATAGCTTGTGAGAGATAGTCACATATCCTTACTCCCTCTAATGAATTAATTCACTAGTATCCTTCAAAGGATATATAGAGGGAGGCACATACCCCTTATCCCATTACGGAGGTCCGTGGGAATATTCTGACATAGAATGAATCTATGAACTAAGCCCACACCCCCACCTCAACCAATATTGAATGAAATATTATGGAAACCACCCAAAGGTAGAATCATATCGCCACTGATTGTATAGAACCTCACCAACATACTCCAGCATATTTTCAATAAGGAGTGCATATTCCAAAAAAGAAAAATGATCATCAACATATTCCAAAGACCGTTATACAATAAGTTCATATCCCCACTCAACCCCAAAAAATGAATGTTATCATATTATATATATAATTTAGAATGAGGCCCAAAAACCCGATCTTCTCAATGAAATAATACTCAAGTATATAAGATGAATATCTGCAACACCTCGAGGGTTCTATATATATTCATTCAAAGAAGAAGTTGATAAATACCTTGATAATCCTCCTCAGGGTGGTGTAGAGATGTACTATAGTGGATCCACCATGGAAAACCTTCCCATGGTAATATCTCACACATGGAAGGAAATAATAAACTTTTCTAGACACTTTTATATGGATATGTACTCAAAACATTAGGGTTAACTATAAATAGTTCCCCTTTAACTATCACCAACACCTTTCCTTAGTTAACAGGAGACCCATAAAAAAGGAGATACCTTCAACATTCCACCAATGATTGAAGTATCCCATTAATGGAAAATTTGGTATACTACATGGTGATAGTGATAAATTCAAGACTTATGGGTCCATATATGCTGAAGAATATTTATATAAAATGGGAGGAAAAACTCCAATGGTGGATAAGGATAAACATTTTTTCACTCCCAATGGCTTGGGGACCGCCCCTGGGAATACTTGGAGTGTGCTCTATAGCGACTATGTACTCCCCAAAAACCTACTTGATGTTATATATATAATCCCAATAGTCCAAGACTCCCTGTACCCAGTGACAACATCAAACACTATCATCTTTGAAATTTCTATGCAATGAATCAGTAAACATATAATGAAAATATCTCTTCGAGTTGCCTCTTTCCATGTGATAACAATAGTGATTAACCCATATTTCTATTTCTTTCTAAAAATTCGTAAACATAATAAAAAACAGATGAAGATGAGGTTTTCCAAAGTATTACCTCTCTAGTATTAGAGGAAGGTGTATCCACCAACATTGAAGAACTCGTGTAGATGTGTCTAGGAACAGACGAAGACCCACAAACTATAATGTTTAGTTTCTCAATATGCCTCGAAAATAAAGAGATATACATTGCATTTCTAAAGTATCACCAATATTTTTTCCTGTGGAACTACACAAAAATGCCTGCACTGAATCCAAATATGTCTACACACCATCTCGGGCTACTAGATGAGCATTGAGGATTCAAGCAGGTATCTTTGATGACACAGCCCTCTCATGCCACTAATATAGTGGTCGAGGTTGAAAATTTTATCTAAGAAAAAATTGTTTGAGAATTGTAATCCCCAATATGGATTTCTAACATCATCTATGTCAAGAAAAAGAATAGAAAAATTATGGTCTACATTTATTTGAATGAACTTAATCCGCATTTCCCAAAAGATGATTTACCATTACTGATCCCAGAGATTTTGATCGATGAAACTGCTAGTTTCCAAGCCCTTTATTTCATTTATGGGTACTCAGGGTACAATCTAATAAATATGGACCCAAAAGATGAAGAAGACACTACATTTAGAGCACCTCATGGGATCTATTTTAATCAGGTCATTCCCTTTAGTTTGCAGAATGATGGCACCACATACCAATGCACTATGCACCATATCCTTAAGTTATTCCTAGGAAAGACCACTGAATTTTATGTTGATGAAATGGGGGTTAAATCTAAAGGGTGATGTGATCACTTCACTAACCTTCAAATAAATTTTCACATGTTGTGACAACACTATCTAGAGATAAGTCTACTGAAATTCACATTTGGGGTAACCTTAGGGGACTTCCTCAGTTTTGTGGTACACCACCGTGGCATTGAGGTCAACCTAAAGAAGACTCATGTTTTCATAATAATTTCACCCCCAGAAATCCCAAATAAGTGAGGGGGGTCCAAGGGAAACTTTCATATATTCTATGGTTCATTCCAAATCTAGTTGGAAAAGATTTCCACTTCACTAGGCTAATGAGGAAGGGGGCCACCTACCAATGGGATGATGATTGCTTAATATCCTTTGAATGTATCTAGAAGTACCTACTTTACCCACCAAAATTGATTCCTCTAGTGGAATGGAGGCCACTGATCATATATGTAGCCTCCATGGAATTCTTATTTGGAGGATTCCTCACACAAAATAAAGATACAGGAAGCAAAAATAGTCTCAATTACCTTAGTCGGACTATGCTAGGTACCAAAAACCAATAATATTTTGTTGATAAGAACTTCCTCACTCTCATATTAATAGTGTAAATTTTGAGGCATTAACTGCATCACCACGAAGTCTAATTGGTCTTTCGTATCAATCCACTCAAGTATATCCATTCTCATCCAATGATGACCAAGTGGTAGGTCAGATGTGTAGTCAATAATTAACAATACGTCATTCAGTTTATGTCACAGAATTTAGTGATAGGAAAAGCCCTAGATGATTTCCTCATGGAACATCCTACCCAAATAAATATACCTCAACACACCGAGCTTCCAGATGAAGAAGTATTCCATGCCTATAACGCTCCTCGAACATGGGGGATGTATTTTGATGGTGCCTCAATAAGTCCTATCAGAACAAGGATGGAAAACCCATATCTCAACCAAGTTTTTTTGGGTATTGTGTAACGACCCAAAGTTTCATTAATGAAAATACCTCTTGATCCAGTTAAATGTCTATTTATGAAAAAAAAATTATAAGATGTCAAATTCTTTGGTTTTATGTTAAGATTTGTGATTGTTACTTTTTAGTCGTTGAACAGTGATCACATGATTCGTATAAATATATGGCATTAACGAACCCAATTTTACTCAGACAAAGGAAGTGATGGCCTCATCTAGTACAACTACCCCATACGAAGCCCATTTGTCGGAGCTCAGAAAAGAGATGGCATCTTTGGGCTTCTCCCTTGACCAACCCCAAGCTGAGCTTCATTATGTCAAGCTTGAATGGGACCATCTACGGGAAAAGTGGAAGCTGATAGAGATTACCACTCGAGCGATGTTATCTGAGCTGCCCCAAGAGTCTGTCACCATCGCACACCATACCCTTAGGTCTTATACAGATATTTTAAGGGGTTATGTAACAAATAAGTAGTACCATGTTCATGCACATTACTTTTGTATATAATAATGAATATAATTTCTAGTCATTTTTGATACATTGTAAATAGTTCTTAAAGTACAAATGGTATTTTTAGTTATTATTTAATTACGAATTATATTTTATTAAATTAAAGGATTTTTGAATTAAATATTATTTTATTAAAATATTATTATTAATATTAAATTAATTTTTATTAAATATAAATTATCTTATAATTTTATGAATGCAATTAAAAATTTTATTAAGGTTTGAAAGCCATTTCTGTCAAAACCCGTGAATTTTTTATAAATGTCGGTTTTTATTATAAAAGTAAAAATTCAAATATTTAGAAAATTATTTAGATAAAATAAATATTATTTTTGGAATCAGGACATCGAAATTATCCAACGGTGAATTTTTCATAATTTTCTGAGGCAGTCAAATTTTTGGGTAAAAATTAAATACCATTTAAATATGTAATGTCTTTTATGACATCATAATAACCCAATGGTGATGAAATAAAATACCATAATCCTTATGTTCGGCCAATATATGTTTTATCATTGAAATAATGTGATTTTGGGTTTGGTTGACTTACTTTTCAAAGCATTAATGGAGCCCTCAAGACTTATTCAACACTTTTCCTTTTTAAATTAATTTCCATGGGAGTGTGACTCACCTCCACATAAGCAAACATAATTTTTTAATAAGTTCGGACCTTGGCCTTGTCAAATATTGTTTTCCTCTTTACTTTTCCAGAAACCATGGGCAAATACCATGGGATGGTTTGTGGTTTGGATTATTTTAATATAAGGGGTCCCAAACCTAAATAATAAAGAATTCTCTCACCTTTCCTATATAAACCCACCCAATATCCCACTTCCTCATCACTCAAATCCCTTGGAGTTCGTCCAACCTCTGACCTACTCTCTCTAGAATCCTCAAAAGGTTCCCCAATCTCACAAGAATCCTCTCACAAGCCTCTCTCTAGCCTTTGGAAGCACACTTCCATGTAAGGGTTTTTTCTTCCTTTCACTTTTTTGTCAATTTTATTTAAGTTGTATTGACCTTTTAAATTCAATTATGAATGTTGGGGTATGGTTTCGCACCTCCCCCATACTTCCCTCTTATTTTTTTAATGATGGGAGACCCCTTTCTCTATCATTTAATGCCTCCCATGTACACCCGTTACTATGCTGAAATTCCGGAAGGAGCTTCTCTCTCTTCTTTTACATTCAAGCAATACTTTTGTATCATGAATCTAAATTCCTTTTAAATTGTTGGGACATGTTTCTATATGACCTCCTTACTTTCCATTACATGTAAATATGATAAGGAACCCCTTTCTCTCTCATCAACCATTTTTTATGAATTCTTATGTCACGTTGTTACGCTGCCGAAATCACACCGATTTTCTAAGCCAATATCATTGTGTATTGAATACCATGCCCATTTCTCCATCAAGGGTATTCACCTTTATGCACATTTACTAATTTATTATAAAGTTTCATGTATTAATTCCACATTCCTTTATCGTGGAATAAATGATTATGTTTTATGAATCCATGGTTTATGATCCATGTGGCACACTTATGGATGAAATGAAATGTTTAAGAAGGGTGCGGCCTTATAGCGCTCCAATGCATTGGGTAAAGTATAGTATCATGATACGTCATGTGAAATGAGTGTTGACTCATGCTAATTCAAGTTCAATGAGTATTTACTCGTGCTTCAAGTGCAATGAGGTTTTACTCATGCTCCATGTGCAATGAGCCTTGGCTCATGCTAATTCAATGTTAAGTGTTGTTGCCACATTTCCATGTTATGATTATCATGCATTATCATGCCTTTATGTTCTTGTTACTCTTATTATCTATTGATATTCCTATTGCCTAACATGTATTGTACTCCTCATGTTATTCATTGTGTACTCCCTTACGTGGCTTTATAGGTCACCCTTTTCTTATGCATGTCCTCAGGTTATCCCATGCAATGCTAAGTACGAAGGAATGTAGTGGTCATGTAAAGGAATTTTTCAATAATGATGTTGTATTTAAAGTTTAAAGTTTTTATGTAATGATCCTAAGCCCCAAAGACACTAAACCTCTCAATCTACTTTGTTGTATCAAGTGAATTTTTATGTAATAAAGCATGTTTAAGTTGTAATAAAAAGCAGGGTTGTCATAGTTGGTATCAGAGGATAGGTTTAGTTATTTTTGGGAATAGGAAACCCTAGTAAATCCTTAGATACAAGACTAAGTATAATAAAAACAACCACAAGTTTTGGTAAATACTAAGTAAGTGGTTTATCAAACAAATACATCCCTATCTGGATACGAGCAGGTAGAGGCGGCTCTGGCACAGATGTATCCTAGGGGTAAAACCCGAAAACACCGCTTTGAGCTAGACTCGAATGGGAACTGGTGCACGACAACGGGCCTTGCTGCAATCTTGGTTACAACACTCCCGGGGGATATGTTTTGATAAATTCACAATCTTAGTATGAACCCTTATTGAGGGAAAAATGCCCCTAAGAATATATGTTAGAAGGTAGATCATGAAAATCCTGGATTGAATCCTATAGACTCATGAGTTAAAGAGATTAAAGTGTATTTATATGTCATCAACTTTTATCTTTGGATTACCCTTTATGTGTTACCCCTATCTTTCCTTTTATTCCAGCCAATGGCCGGTAATAGGAGGACTCGGGCTAACAACCGTTGTGAAGATTAGTGTGATGATTGTACTAATTAGATGCCCAATCCAATGCGAGCGGGAATCGCGAACTTTGTCATGCTTCTATCTCATCTAACTCAAGTTTTGAATAGAAACACTGGTCAAGAGGAAAGTTCAACCCCCCCCCCTAAGAAAGAACAAGTCGCTATCGAGAACTTCATGAGACAAAGGCCTCCTACTTTTAGTGGATCATTTGATCCCACGATCGCTGAGCAATGGATCAACTCCATTGAAAAGATATTCTCCATCCTCCAATGTTATGAACAAGAGAAGGTTCTCCTGGCGGATTATCGTATGGAGGGTGAAGCTAATCAATGGTGGACGTTGATCAAAAATACGAAGCCTGAGGAGGAGATCGAGGCTTTGGAATGGAAGGAATTCCAAAAGATGTTTTTTGATAAATATTTTTCGCGCACCCTCCATCTTAAGATGGAAAGGGACTTCCTTTCCCTCAAGCAGAAATATGAAGAATCTATGGGAGCGTACGAGGAAAACTTCACAAGGCTTTCACGATATGCTTCCGGCTCTGTCGTTACCCCCGAATGCAAGGTTGACCACTTATTTGGTGGTCTGAAGCCTAGCTTGCGAAAAGCATTAGCAATCTGTGACTTCGACAGCTATGAGGAAATTTTCTGATGTTCCCTCAAGGATGAAATGGAGATCGGAGAATCACAGAGGTATCATGGGGACAATAAGCATAAGGTGGACTTAAATGCTGGTGGTCTGATGGATAAATCCAACAGTGCTAAGAAGTTCCAGCACCCCACTTGCCAAAAGTGTGGAAAGAAGCACCCTGTAAATTGCATTTGGGGGAAGAGAAAATGCTTCAGGTGTGGAAGAGAAGAGAACCTAGCTATTAACTGTCGGCAAGAAGGACCCGCAGTTGCAACAGAGGAGAGGAATGCTCCGTTAAAACCTCAACGCGTTGTTCAATGCTATAAATGCAAAGAACCAGGTCATTTTGAAAATCAGTGCCCTAATCCAAGGGTTTTCGGAGGCAACCAACAACCTCCAAGACAGCAAGGAAGAGCTTTTTCCATCACTTCTGCCAAAGTGAACCCCGACAATGAAGTGGTGACAGGTACGCTAGTTATTCTTTCAAGAATAGCGAACGTACTTTTTGATTCAGGTTCTACGCATTCTTTTATATCTCGAAAGTTTAGTAGAACAATCCCAGCACCACCACAAATCATGGAAGTAAAGATGTCGGTGAGTATGGAAAATGGGGAAATCATTGCATCCCATGAGTATAAGTCCTCCCCTATTATAATATGTGGATTGAATTTCCCGGCTAACCTCATCATACTCCCTCTGGTGGAATTTGATGCAATTCTTGGCATGGATTGGATTTCCTTATATAGAGCCAACATAAATTGTCGGGAGAGGGAAATCACACTCCATATAGAGAATCGACCCCCGATTCATTACAAGTTTCAGGAGGAAGATGAATCTCCTTTATCTTTATCATCTCAAGCATGGATATTACTGCCTTATGAGCACGCATATCTGGCTCAGATGATTGAGTCTAAGGAAGAAACCACCCTTGAAGAAATGCCTATTGTGAGGAAATTCGTGGAAGTGTTTCCCAAGGAACTTCCAGGTCTTCCTCCAAGAAGAGATGTTGAGATCTCAATTAATCTTATACCTGGGGCGCTACCAATATCCAAGACTCCATATAGAATGGTTGTTGTTGAGCTTGAAGAGCTGAAGAAACAACTACAGGATAATCTGGATAAAGGGTTTATACGCCCTAGTGCTTCACCATGGGGTGCACCAGTCCTCTTCGTCAAGAAGAAGGATGGGTCAATGCGGCTTTGCATCGATTATCATGAACTTAACAAAATCACGATAAAGAACAAGTATACTCTCCCAAGAATCGATGACTTGTTTGATCAGCTTCATGGAGAACAATACTTCTCCAAGGTGGACTTGCGGTCGGGATATTATCAAGTAAGGGTGAATAAGGAAGATATCCCCAAGACTGCTTTTCATACAAGGTACGGGCACTATGAATTCATAGTAATGCCTTTCGGACTCACCAATGCTCCAGAAATATTCATGGACATGATGAATAGAGTCTTTAGAGATTACCTAGACAAATTTGTGGTAGTCTTTATAGATGATATTCTAATATACTCCAAAACCAAGGAGGACCATGAGGAGCATTTAAGAACTGTGCTGGAGACTTTGTGCAAGGAGAAGCTCTATGCCAAGTACAGCAATTGTGAGTTCTGGTTAAAGGAGGTCTCATTCTTGGGACATATCATCACAAGAAATGGGATATCTGTGGACCCCTCCAAAACAGATGCAACTGAGGGATGGCCGAGGCCAACATCGGTAACTGAGATCCGTAGCTTCTTGGGGTTAGCTAGATATTATCGACGATTTGTGAGAATTTTCTCACGATTGTCCAACCCTCTTACCAAGATAACTCGAAAGGGAGTAAAGTTTGCATGGAGTGATGAATGCGAAGAAAGCTTCAAGGAGTTGAAAAGGAGGCTTATCACTGCACCTGTGCTCACTTTTCCCACAAGTGGGGAACTTTTTGTGGTATTCAGTGATGCTTCGAAGAAGGGCTTAGGATGTGTGCTAATGCAGAATGATAAAGTGATATCCTATGCCTCAAGGTAGTTGAAAATCCATGAGCGAAACTATCCAACGCATGATCTGGAGTTGGCAACGGTGGTCTTTGCCTTGAAAAGTTGGCGGCATTATCTCTATGGAGAGAAATGTGAGATATATACTGACCACAAGAGTCTTAAATATATATTCACACAGAAAGTGCTTAATATGCGCCAGAGAAGATGGATAGAGCTCATCAAGAATTATGACTGTTCAATACATTACCACCCTAGGATGGCGAACAAGGTGGCAGATGCCCTAAGTAGAAAGGATCCAGCGATTCTATCAATGATGAGAATTGAGAAGGATCCAATCTTCTTAGAATTGATGAAGATGGACATGGGAATCATAAAGAAGGGAACATCATCAATCCTTTCACAAATTATTTCTCAACCATCTCTTTTGAAAAGGTTAAAGGATGCTCAAAAGGATGATGTGGGAATTCAAGAAAAAGTGGAAGATTTCAAAAAGGGGAAATCCTCAGAGTTTAATGTTAATGAAGAAGGAAATGTGCGGTTTGGGAAAAGACTATGTGTTCCATCAAGTCTGGAGCTGAAGAAGGAACTCTTGGATGATGCACATAGATCAAATTTCTCTATTCACCCAGGGAGCACAAAGATGTATCGAGATCTCCGAGAAAACTTTTGGTGGGATAATATGAAGAAGGAGATCACTGAATATACATCAAAGTGCCTGGTGTGTCAGTAAGTGAAGGCAGAGAGGCATAAGTCTAAGGGGATGATGCAACCATTGCCCATACTAGAATGGAAATGGGAGAAAATCACCATGGACTTTGTCACCAGACTTCCAAGGACATCCAAAGGCAACAATGCAATCTGGGTTGTTGTGAATCGTCTTACAAATACTGCACACTTCATTGCTATTCGAGAGAATTTCTCTTTGGATCAACTGGCACAGATATATATCAGGAATGTGGTACGATTTCATGGAGTACCACTATCTATTGTGTCTGACCAAGATCCAAGATTCTCCTCTATGTTTTGGAAGAGTCTACAACACGCTCTGAATAATGAACTGAACTTCAATACGGCCTATCATCCTCAAACTGATGGCCAATCCGAGCAGACTATCCAAACACTTGAGGACTTGTTGAGAGCGTGCTCAATGGACTTTAAAGGAGGATGGGATCAACATCTTCCTCTGGTTGAGTTCTCTTATAATAATAGTTTCCACTCGAGCATCCAAATGGCACCATATGAAGCCCTGTATGGGAAAAGGTGTAGAACACCGGCATGTTGGGATGAGGTCGGTGAACGTAAGCTTCTTGGACCAGAAATGGTCGAAGAAATGGTGGAGAAGGTGAAAACCATTTAGCAGCATATCAAGGCATCCGAAAGTCGATAGAAGAGTTATGCAGATAATCATCGACGAGACCTTGAGATTAAAGTCGGAGACATGGTGTTTTTACACATATCTCCGTGGAAGATGGTCATGAGGTTTGGAAAGAAAGGGAAGTTAAGTCCAAGGTACATCGGGCCCTTCGAGATTCTTGATCGTGTTGGGGCTGTGACCTATCGACTAGCACTTCCAACTACTATGGCCAAGGTGCATGATATCTTTCATGTATCCCTCTTAAGGAAGTACATACCAGACCCTTCACATGTACTCTCTTCCGAGGTGGTACAATTGGAAGATAATCTTTCTTATGAGGAGCAACCAGTGAAGATCTTAGATCGTAGAGAAAAAGTTCTACGAAATAAGACAATGCCCCTCATCAAGGTGTTGTGGAGAAACCACAAGTTTGAAGAATCAACTTGGGAGTCAGAGGATATGATGAAGATGAGTTACCCACATTTGTTTTAGTGTGGGAAAAGGAAAATTTCGAGGGCGAAATTTCTTAAGGGGGGAATATTATAACGACCCAAAGTTTCATTAATGAAAATCCCTCTTGATCCAGTTAAATGTCTCTTTATGAAAAATGTTTTTATAAGATGTCAAATTCTTTGGTTTTATGTTAATATTTATGACCGTTACTTTTTAGCCGTTGAACAGTGATCACATGAGTAGTATAAATATATGGATTTAACGAACCCAATTTTACTCAGACAAAGGAAGTGATGACCTCATCCAGTAGAACTGCCCCATACGAAGCCCATTTGTTGGAGCTCGGAAAAGAGGTGGCATCTTTAGGCTTCTCCCTTGACCGAGCCCAAGCTGAGCTTCATTATGTCAAGCTTGAATGGGACAGTATATGGGAAAAGTGGAAGTTGATAGAGACTACCACTCGAGCGATGTTATCCGAGTCACCCCAAGAGTCTGTCACCATCGCACACCTTACCCTTAGGTCTTATGAAGCTATTTTAAGGGGTTATGTAACAAATAAGTAGTACCATGTTCATGCACATTACTTTTTTATATAATAATTTATATAATTTCTAGTCATTTTTGATTCATTGTAAATAGTTTTTAAAGTACAAATGGTGTTTTTAGTTATTATTTAATTGAGAATTATATTTTATTAAATTAAAGAATTTTTGAATTAAATAATATTTTAATAAAATATTATTATTAATATTAAATTAATTTTTATTAAATATAAATGATCTTATAATTTTATGAATGCAATTAAAATTTTTATTAAGGTTTGAAAGCCATTTCTGTCAAAACCCGTGAATTTTTTATAAATGTCGGTTTTTATTTTAAAAGTGAAAATTCACATATTTAGAAAATTATTAAATAAAACAAATATTATTTTTGGAATCAGGACATCGAAATTATCCAACGGTGAATTTTTCATAATTTTCTGAGACAGTCAAATTTTTGGGTAAAAATTAAATACCGTTTAAATATATAATGTGTTTTATGACATCATAATGACCCAATGGTGATGCAATAAAATACCATAATCCTTATGTTCGGCCAATATATGTTTTATCATTAAAATAATGTGATCTTGGGTTTGTTTGACTTACTTTTCAAAGCATTAATGGAGCCCTCAAGACTTATTCAACACTTTGCCTTTTTAAATTAATTTCCATGGGAGTGTGACTCACCTCCACATAAGCAACCCTAATTTTTTAATAATTTCGGACCTTGTCCTTGTAAGATATTTTTTTCATCTTTCCTTTTCTAGAAACCATGGGCAAATACCATGGGATGGTTTGTGGGTTGGATTATTTTAATATAAGGGGTCCCAAACCTAAATAATAAATAATTCTCTCACCTTTCCTATATAAACCCACCCAAGCTCCCACTTCCTCCTCCCTCAAAGCCCTTGGGGTTTATCCAACCTCTGCCCTACTCTCCCTAGAATCCTCCCAAGGTTCCCCAAGATCCCAAGAATCCTCTCACAAGCCTCTCTCTATCCTTTGGAAGCACACTTCCAAGTAAGGGTTTTTTCTTCCTTTCACTTTTTTGTCAATTTTCTTTAAGTTGTATTGCCCTTTTAATTTCAATAATGAATGTTGGGGTATGGTTTCACACCTCCCCCATACTTCCCTCTTCTTGTTTGAATGATGGGAGACCCCTTTATCTCTCATTAAATGCCTCCCATGTACACTTGTTACTATGCCGAAATTCCGAAAGGAGCTTCTCTCTCTTCTTTTACATTCAAGCAATAATTTTGTATCATGAATCTAAATTCATTTTCAATTGTCGGGACTTGTATCTATATGATCTACTTACTATCCATTACATGTAAATATGATAAGGAACCCCTTTCTCTCTCATCAACCATTTTTTATGAATTCTAATGTCATGCCGTTACACTGCCGAAATCACACCGATTTTCTAAGCCAATAATATTGTGTAGTGAATACCATGCCCATTTCTCCATCAAGGGTATTCACCTTTATGTATGTTTACTTATTGATTATAAAGTTTCATGTATGAATTACACATTCCTTTATCGTGGAATAAATGATTATGTTTTATGAATACATGTTTTATGTTCCATGTGGCACACTTATGCATGAAATGAAATGTTTAAGAAGGGTGCACCCTTATAGCGCTCCAATGCATTGGGTAAAGTATAGTATCATGATACGTCATGTGAAATGAGTTTTGACTCATGCTAATTCAAGTGCAACAAGGGTTTACTCGTGCTTCAAGTGCAATGAGGGTTTACTCATGCTCCATGTGTAATGAGCCTTGGCTCATGCTAATTCAATGTTAAGTGTTGTTGCCACATTTCCATGTTATGATTATCATGCTTTATCATGACTTTATGTTAATCTTACTCTTATGCCCTATTGATATTCCTATTGCCTAACATGTATTGTACTCCTCATGTTATTCATTGTGTACTCCCTTACTCGGATTTATAGCTCACCCTTTTCTTATGCATGTCCTCAGGTTATCCCATGCAATGCTAATTACGAAGGAATGTAGTGGTCATGTAAAGGATGTTTTCAATAAAGATGTTGTATTTCAAGTTTAAAGTTTTTATGTAATGATCCTAAGCTCCAAGGACACTAAACCTCTCGATCTTCTTTGTTGTATCAAGTGAAGTTTTATGTAATAAAGCATGTTTAAGTTGTAATAAAAAGCAGGGTTGTCAGATATTGTATTTGTCTATCCTAACAAAGAGGCTTTTTCTTTCTCTTTCTCACCATCTGAAGGCTGAAAAAGTAATGAGCCTGAATACCAAGCCCTCATCGATGGCGTGGAATTATCTCTAAAGTAGAAAATAGCGTACCTAATCATCAAAGGGGATTTGATGATAGTGATAAAGCACGTCAATAGTGAATATTCCATAATTAAAGAATAATTGGACCCTCTCACTGGCTATGTCAGGTGAATAATGACAGAGTTCCCTTTCAATCCCACATTGATTCATTTTCACAGACCATATAATTCTCAAGCCGATGTATTGGATAATACGGCCACCATCTTGGATGATCTTAATCTGAAAAAAAAATCCTCTACATTAGACATCCTAGAATGGTCTCAACAATCTTCATATATGATATGGAAGAGATCGATTTGTTCAACACTGCCTTAGAGAATGATATAGAAATAGTCACACCTGGATGGAGGGATCCCATAATCGAATATGTATAAAATGGGACTATCCAAATGAATAAACCCAGAAGGGAACTGATTTGGCACCGTGAAGAAAAATTTATCCTACAATATGGAACGAATGAAAAAAAATCCTTCTAAAATTGTGGATTTTATTAGAACATCCTAAGATGCGTAGAAAGGGAGATTTCTGGCATTAGGGAAGAAGTCCATGCCGACTCTTCCAATGCTCATCAATCCAGGATTAGGCTCTCCCATTAGATTATGAGGATAGTATATTACTGGAAAACCATGATACCAGACTCTATGGAATTTACCAAGAAATGTCAATCATGCCAAATCCATGTGAAATTAATCCAACAACCTCTATAATGGTTACATAAAAATAAATATTCGTGCCCATTTTTTGTTTTGGGGGATGTATTTCATGGGTCCATATCCCCAATCCACAACTAAGAAGTTCAAGTGCATCCTTACTACTACCTAATTCTTTTCCAAATGGTATAAGAAAATACCCATAAACATGTTAAAGAAAAATAATATCATCAATTTCATGAAGATCATATCATTACTAGGTTTGGATTACCTCACATGGTATTGGTGGACAATGACACCAACTTATGTTCCATAGAGTTCAAGAAGGTGTACCAGGAGTAAAACATCGAGTCCAATCAATCATCTCACTATCATGAATCAGAAAATGGATATATAGAGGCATTCAATAATACTCTATATAATATAATTCAGAAGATGGTGAACAAGGATAAGAAGTCTTGGCCAGAAAGACTCCTCCATGATTTATGGGCTTATCATGCCACAAACTATATTGCTACAAAAGCAATGCCATCCTCACTTATGTATGGGACTGGGGTAGTGTTACCCATAGAATTCCAGCTACCCTCACTCTGAATTTTCATTTCCAGAAAACTCTTAGATGATGAACAATCATAAAAGAGGCTGGATGATTTGGAATGACTATATGAGAAGAGGTTTCAAACACCGCACAATCTAGAAATTAATCAGAACTGGATAGCTCTGGCCTTTTATAAAATGGTTCAGCTCTATACATTCCTTTAAGGAGAAATCATGTTGGCTCCAAGAACCCTAATGATACTGGGAAAGAATCCCCTGAAATTGGATCCCAAGTGGGACAGAACTTACGTAATACATAAGTATTATCATAATGGAGCATATTAACTAGCCACCATGGATATGAATAATTTCAAACTCTACAGTAATGTGAGATTTATCATGAAATAATTTTCATATGTTTTCATCATGGGAATCTACATCAGAGTGTGTCCATTAATTCATCCTGACCGCATGATGTTAAACAATATGTATTTCTTCTTTGACGCAAGACATTAAACTACACAGTTTTCTAAGAACTACATATGGGTTGATTCCTCTTATAATAGGATAGATAGTGAAATTTAAACCTATATTGTTGGGCCTATATATAAGATTAGTTTTCCTTTCATGAGGGTTATATCATGTCCTTACCATGGGATGTAAAACTGCATGGACCCGGAGATTCCCCCATCATAATGGGTGACCCAATGTCCTTACCACATGACGTAAAATTGCACGGATCCATGATATCCATCTCCATTCACATTGAGTCACTGAAATCCTTCCTACATGACACAAAATTTCATGGTTCTTTTAGAACTATGAATACATTGATTCTCATTTCTAATGAGATACACAAGGATACCTCAATCCAATATCTTAGTTCCACAACTACGGGATACAAATTACTTTGTTGTACCCCCTTATGTATATGTATTATAGAGAAACCCATTTCATTCCAAGTTTCTCACACAGATCATAGGTCACGTGAGCTTAGGAATATTACTAGGTAATTACCCTCATAATATTGGCATAAAGGTACACAATAGATCTATTATGAGTCCTCATTGCATGAAGTTAAAATGCATGGTTGAATTCCTTGCCGCATGTTGTTAAACTGCATGGTTCTCCAAGAAATATGGGTGGTTTGATTCTAATTCTAATGAGATATATTGTGATGACCAAAATTCCACACTTTGGACCAACCATAATGTTTCTATCAATACATGTTAGTTCTTCTCCATCCTCATCGCATGATGTTAAACATCATGAAATTTCCAAACCTACGTATGCATTGATTATCACCATTTATGACATACGTAGTAACTCCCAAACATCCATTCTTGGGCCCAACTATAATAGTTTTATTTATTCACCTCATTTTACCCTCGTCCTCACCACATGACATTAAACTACATAGAATATCAAGAACATTGTCTGGCTTGATTTCTGTCCTCATAGGATATGTTGTGACGCCTTGATCTCCAATGTTAAGCCCAGATGCAATGTTCAACGAACATAATTCCCACCTCCACACATCGATCATACTTGTTTAGAGTATTTCACATTGAATAACTAAGTTTTACTTGATTTATAGTCTCACATGGTACGTAGTGAAACTATAATTTCCATGTATGAGCCCAATCACAACAAATAAATATAAAAAAAATCCATTCTCATTGTGTAGGGGTCAGAACTAGATAGGAAACTTTATTAGGAACTATGTGTGGACTGATTATCATCCTCATGAGATACTTAGTGACTCCCAAGTCTCCATCTTCAGGCCCAGGTGAAACATTTCCACACTTTCACATCAGTTCCCATGTCCTTACCACATGACGTTAACTTTCATGGATGTACATCCTTACATCATGGCGTTAACCTTCATGGAACTACGTTCTTACCACATTATGTTAAACTAAATGTAACTACATCCTTACCATATGAATTTAAATTTTATGGAAGTAAATCATTACCACATGACATTAAATTTTATGGAAGTACATCATTACTGCATGACATTAAACTGCATGGAAGTACATCATAACTATATGACGTTAAACTACATGGAAGTTTGTCCATACCACATGATGTCACATTGTAGGGAAGTAAATACTTACCACATGATGTTAAACTTCATTGAAGAAAATCCTTACACATGATGTTAAAAATGAACAGAGGCAATTACATCCCCACAACATTATGTTAAATTGAAAAAACCATCACGCATTTTTCATTCCTTATCAAAGGACCACAAGAGAATTACCCCAGTTAACCACATAACAGGGTGATTACACCATATTTTTAAAGCACTTAAATCCATAAGACACACTTCATACATCAGTTGTCTCGGATCACCACAATCTTCAATGGACCTTATAATAGATATCCAAGTTCAAGGATCCTCTTCTTGACTATGCATGAATTATTATGGCTTCTTCATTTTTGTCTATGGTCATCGACCAAATGCTCTACTCAGAAAAAATTACATTCCCTTCCTTGTGATCCTTGACATATCTATGATAGAACTCAATACCTCAGTGTATTTGAACTGATCTCAGTATGATTCTCCTATATCATCAATCATGACCTGAGAACCTTGATTCGTGATTTAAAACATGTTAACCTCTTTATCATAAGGATGTTGAAGTACTCTTGACCATGGTAATCCAAATTAGGATCTTGTGTAACATTTCCCATATTAGTTTCATGTGCATCATGAACAAAAAATACATGTACTATGGTCAAACTATACGGCCTTAAACTCTAGGCATTAATGGTCCCAATCACATGATCATAAAATGATAACAAAAAAGACAAAAAACTTGTCTGGTTGAAAACCCGCAAAGGCAAACCTAAGGAAAATTCAATTCTCTACTCGCTAAAGACCTCATTATCATGTTTAGGTAATAATTAGAGCATAAGTAGATAAATTATAAATATCATTGTGTCTAGCCAGTAGCGTTAGTAAAATCCAAGCTATGCTCGCTGAAACCCCTACTCTAGGAAAAAGTTATATTAATGGTTTATCGCATCTCATCTCCATGATAATAAATTTTTTAGGTAATGGAACAACTGTTAGGGTACTTTTACCTTCTTTGTATTTTACACTTTCCAAAGATCACACATCATGACATGGGGTGTATCAGATCATTGTAACCTTCTATGGCCTTTGGAAAGGATATCCGACTTCAAGAACCTTTTGTTTGAATATGCATGAATTATTATGGATCCATCATATGCTCCTATGATAGGCAATAAAATAATTTACTATAAAAAAGAAAATTCCAATCCTTGGTGCCTTAAAATAATCACAACATCACTCAATGATTCAACGTGTCTGAACTACTCCCTATATGACTATCCCAAATAATTTTCTTAACTAGAGCACTCTAGGTTGTGATTTACAACCCCCACACCAAGTTATCCAAGTGGATTCAATATCCTAAATGTTACATCACCATGTTTCATAGCCTTTCACAAGGATAGATTGTGACACTTCATTTTTTATCCTTTGATAGTCTACACATCATGAGTCGAAACCACAAGGTGTAAGGATCAAGCTTTATTATTTAAGAGCTAATTTTATTAGGGTTCTAGGACCCTTCCGAGATAGCCTTATTTTCATACCCAACTTCATCATCTAGATTCTTGAGCCTTCGCAGGCCTTTAATGGCCCTTATAGAATTTAGATATTGTCTTTTTCTTGGAATGATAGTAATTCATAAGCGCCTCGACCTACTAAATAAAGTCATATTATCCTTTCCATAAAGGAGCCTCATTCCTTGGGAGCCCAAAAAACAACCCAAAGAAATCTAGAATCCCATAATTTCATGGGATATACCCAAAATGTATACACCATATCATTTTAATCTAATCAAACTTATGAGTTATGATTTACATTACTCACACTCCAACTATCCAGGCATACATAGCCTCCCTAATATTCCAACCTCAACCATATTCACTCCATAAATCAAATATAGCCCTTGGAAAAGATACCTGACTTCAAGGAACCTTTTCTTTACTATGAATGTATGCTTATGGCTCTTGCATATGTTCCTATGGTCTTCAAATAAATAAATCACTTTGGAGAAAGGAAATTATGATCCTTGTGAGCCTCTACAACACCACAAAACCAACCCAACATTTTAGTGTGCTTTAGGTCATTCCTGGTATGTCTTCACCTTATCCCATGATCATATAAGAAGGTCCAAGATAAAATAAATTAAAGTAAAACAATAGAAGGTGTGAAATAAAAGACCTTAAACTACAGAAATATTATGTCCGACCTAAAATACCTTAAACTGAAGAAATATTAGGTCTGATCTAAGATACCTTAAACTAAAGTGATAGATGGTCTGAGCTAAATGCCCTTAAAATAAAGCACAACATAAATCCAGACTGAATTATCATGTGAGTCTCACCATATTTCCTTAAAAAAGTTAATATATTCTCACCAATACTATCATTTTTGGAAAATAATAGATAAATCTCCCTCTGAGGGATATAATTTACAAGGAAAATGGAATAGAATCATCAGTACGGGATGCCATGTTATTGGGAATTCGTGAGTGTTTCCTAAAATAAATTTTCATATCCAGACATTTGAATTTTCTTGAATTTATAAAGAATATGGATAATGTTGATTATTCCCACAATATCGAGACAAAAAAAATAACATACACATCATAGACAAAGATAAGTTGGAAAAAATGATGATTTCAGAAGGTCCATTTGTATTGTGAAAAAAAGTGTGGGAAGAACCTCTACATTTTAGAGTCTCTTTGAAGCCTCAACCAAAATGGATTTCATTAAAAATTAAAACAATGAAAAATTCCACCCAGGTCATCAAAATTTGACACCGCCAAAGACTCAGGTGGGCATTAGTTTTCCTCAAAATCGAGTCCTTGTCCCTGTGGACATTTCTCATGAGGGGTGGAATTTTTTGACTCCCTCCAAATAAGCATCTGAAAAATCACAAAGAAAGGAATACCTAGATATGGGAAATACCTTCCTCACAAAGGAAATAGAATAGATACATGTGGATCACATGATCAACCAAGGTAATAGTGATCATGTGACCATTTAAAGGTTATGTGAAGACTCCACATGCAGTACATAATCTATGAAGAATCCCACAGATCCCCATTCAACGGACCATCTAGCTCTCACGATGGCTCTCCAAAAAACCAATGACCACATGGTGAAATCCTAATGAACACCCCCAGGTCATATGATTTTTCATTTTCAAGTTCCCAAAAAACCATATGAAATTCCTCCAAAAATAAGGGGGGATCATATCCAAAGAGAGAAACCCCCAAAGATCGTAAATCCCATGCGCCATATCATCTTTTGAAAGGTAAAAGTTTCTGGATGATATCCAATAAAATTGAAAGACCCCATAACCTTCAAAAAATAAAATAAAGGAGATACAGTGGTAGGAGATGATATGTGCTCGTGGCCACTGAAGGATATGTGGCACGCCCCTAACAGGATTCAAGACTCTATGAGACTTCGAAAATATGTATGCCTCATCTAAAAAAATCCCTTTAGCTTGTTATCCTTACTATACGGAAGAACTAAGGTATTCCCACTAAACTCTACACTTCCCCTTCAACACTCTAAGGAAAAATAGATAGATTTATACACAACATGACTCAATCACCCATATATGAATCATATTGGTCATGTGAGGCATCATCAGAAAATCAAGTTAATGTCCTAAGAATTACTCATACAGAACCACATAATCCTTTCCCGGTGTAAAGAAAAGGGGATTGGAAGGTTGGGGAGATAGGTATTCGAGGTCACTGAAATAATTTCAAAGCACCCAATACATCCATAGTGCGGCCTCGCGAGACCTCCTAAAAAGCCGACCAGACCTCACAAAGACATCTAGACAGGTCACCCTTACCCCGGGAAGTACCCTAACCAAGGAATCGATCCCTCATGAAGTCCCTTGGAAATGTATATAGGACAAGATGAAAATTCATTTTACATGATCGTATGATAAAACATGTATTTATAATAAAAAATAATGCAATAAAGTAGGTTTTGATGGAAGAGTCTCGCAATCGATAAAAATTAGGTGACACACTCACAATGACCCACGAAAAAGCCTCATGAAACCATTTGGTGCCATCCCCCTTCACCAACTCTAACTTGGATTACCTTTAGATACACCACTAAAATCAATAAACACGCTAGGTGGGGAGGCCTATTAACTCTCCACCCTAACCTCAAAAAGGGGTTGGATTTTTGGATATCAGAGCTAACCCGCTACTATGTGAAGGAAATTCCTGAAAGAAAATATCTTGAAGCATTGAAGTAGACTTCTCATAGAAAATGATCATGTGACCAACTATTATTCAGTCAGGTAATATACCAGTGAACATCCTAAAAAATCATGCACCATACATAATGGTACTTTGTGTGTTCATTCAAAGATCAAACAAAGGGATGTTGTTGAGGGGTGAAAAGAACATATTGCATGTCTTCCAGATCAGGTGAGACTCAAAATAAATAGACACTGAAAAAACCTAAGGAATTCCCAACACAATGGATAATAATAAGATCAAAAATGGAATAATTAGATGAAATTCATGCTAACTGGCCCTCATGAACTTCGTGTGAGTCATACAAGGACACACGATAGCACTGGGACTCGTCTCCTAGATCTCATGGAATTCCTTCAGCATGCTATTTGGGACACAATAAATCCTTTGAACTTGTGAAAGGTAGTCACATGGTCCCCCTGGGAATACCAAATCGGTCTCATGAAACCCACTAGTCTTATCTCCCAAGCCTTGAAACATCCTCCAGATACATCTCCTGAATCATATAACAACTCCTACTCATATCATCCATGTATCGTCATTACATCTGGTCCTAACAACTAAGCTCTCACAACACCCTCCAAGTAAGTCAGTTGAGACCCAAGATTCCCTCTAGACATGGTGGTCAGGTCTAGTGCTGGCCTCTAGGGATATTATCCAAGAAACATGACATCCTTTAGACCATGTCACACTGACTCTTACGACACCCCCATATGTGTCCCGTAGGTCATGTGATGGCTTCAAGGACAACAAAACCTAGTCATGTGTTGTCCCCCGGTCAAATAAACTACATCATGTGACACCCCCTTTATCATGGAATCTAAGTCATGTGATTGTTCCCATGACACACCAATTGGGTCTTGAAAACACCCTCTAGGAAATCGGTAAGGGAAACCTCAATGCATAATCCCTAATCAAAAGTGAAACCTCAGAGTGTAATCCATGATCAAAAGGGAAACCTCATAGTGTAACCCTTGACCAAAAGGGAAACTATGGAGTGTAAGACCAAATATTAAGGGATCTAAAATGTATCTGATTCTTTCCATATTTATGTTACATTAGACATATATCTATGGTTTGATCTCCATATTAATCATCCAGGGCAACCCCAGTATCCAAACCCTTATTTAGAGAAATGAAATTGACCCCTTGTTATCCCTTGTTTCTCACGATGACAATAGATCACGCCGGCTTGGGGAGTTTAACTCATCATGTCATCCACACTCTACACCCTAGGGTTACAAGGGAAACATCATCATATAAGCCCCAATTACTAACATCGTAAAGTATTTCCCTAACCAATAAGACACTGGTCGTGGTATGAGCCCCTATAATTCTTAAAATCTCGAGGATGGTCATAATGTCTTTATGTGTGATCATCCACCTTAGATTATCATCTGGTTAAGGGATAAATGAACTATGATAACTCTAATTTTATACTTAATAGGGATACACGCGATGCCTTTCTAGGGCCTGATCACTATACAAAACATCCCAAAGACTATCCCAGCATAAAAGTCCCATATAAATAATCCAGGAGATAGATCATTTGTTACCCCTTGTTTATCACATCGAGCATAGCTCAAATGGGATTTGGGGGATGCAATGAACATATCATTGGAAATAAAGAATATCCACTCACTAGATAAATCTTAGTATGTAATCCTTGATGAGTGGTATGAACACCCCTCATATAAGGGAGTATACCTTGGGGCCATTCACAGGGGAATACTTGAACTATGATGAATCTAATTCTTACCACAATCAGGATACATAAGATGTCTCCATGAGACCCGAGATCAAATATGTATTGTCTCAATACCCATACATATGTTTTATCCACATGATTCTAAACTACATGGTATTAATGAACTACATGGGTTTTGATTCCTGTAATAACCAGGATATGAAGGACGCATCATGATGGATCAATCCTCTCCATAGGATATTTACCTGCTCCTCATACGGAAGTACAGTCTCAAGCATATGGTCAAATGTATTTAGCACCTAAAGTAGTTATTCATTATTAAGGAGATGAATAAAGAACCTCAAACACATACAGATGGATTCACTAATGAGACTGCACTCCCCTTAGTTCATCAATGGGACTCTGTCTATTTTTCTATTGAGATACGTAACCAATAAACTGATTTTTAGGGTAACTGGTCATGTATCGAGATTAGGAAGAGATAAATGAACCTATATTAGATCTGTAAGAGCGAATCAGAGTAAGAAACAGTTCCCCAAAAATGGGTGAGATGATCCTAACCCCCATCCTCTTAACCAATTTGAGTCCCCAAGAGTCATTGTCCCTAAAAACCTACATGACCATCGACCATTAGAATGTAGTTCTGTATGCATCTATAGATGGGGAACCATTATGAGTTTAAGGGAAAAGTAAAAATGGTATCCCGATGAGAGAAACCCATTTCATGCCAAGAAAACTCAAAAAAATAGTTCCTTTCATTTCTTGATGAAGGTGAAGAAATATTAGGGCTCAATGAGAGGCAACCCATCATTAGCTAGATTTTATTTTACTGCATTTAATTTTATTTCATTTAGTGTTTATATAATAAAATGGAATGAATTTATATGTATATTTTTTCATCTTGATAAAATAGTGATTCTGAATTCATTATATATACTTTTATCATGCACATGATTATTTGATTATGGTGTTATTTGTTTTATGTGATACAGGTATGTGTTGTTTATGTGTATATTTTGCTGGTAAATCATTTTGGGACCTCCATAGATTATAAAAAGACACTTTGCATCGATTTTCAGTTACTTAGTGATGTTTTTCATTTTCTGTCATATTCTATTTATGCTTCCAAAATACCATGTAAAGTAATAGTTTTAAAATAAAAAATAAATAATAAAAATATAATTCCTTTCATTTTTGAACCCACATGAAAACACTTATTTTTTTCATAACATATTTTGTGTCATACTACTTAAGTCACTAGTTAGTCTAAGAACGTGATTCCTAGTTAAAATAATTTGATTCTTGATACTGTTATTTAGATGATTTTTGATATCTTCCATGATTTGGAAATGTGTTTCAAAAAGTGTTTATATTTGATCCACTTATTTTCACTCATGCCCATTTGTGTTTTACAACACTATATCTCCACAACTATGAGGACTATTGAACCTTTTTACATCACTTACAATTCTCTTTTTCTTGAGGGAATCTCAACTATTCTATGAAATCTAGAACATTCCATGTTTTTCCCTGAAATCAAAAATAATTTTCAAATTTACACCAAAATGAATAAGGAATATGTTGATTATACTTATCCGATTTGACCCATTAATAAACCCCTGTATTTTTACCATTATATATCCATTATAATCCTTGAATAGGCCTTTTTCGGATGAACTCGTGAGATGATACCCTTTCTTACCCATATCTTGAATATTTCAGGATGATTTTCAATCTAAGTGAGTGGGATAAAGTCATTCATGGAGTGGGTTTTATGAGGGACATTTAGTCATTTGATGCACATAGATTGATATAATATCATAATGTTATTGAAATTACTTTTCACAGTAGCTCTATATTACATATACCTTTATAAGTGAATATAGATTCATTTTGGACATGTTAATGAGTATATTTATGGTTATTACATTATAAACCTCACCTTTAGGAATACCTAAAAAAGTGATATAAATTACACAAGAATGTAGATAATTTTGTATTCAAAACTTTAACTAATATTATGTAGAGTATGATATACTTTTATACTTTTATTTGGTATATTATAATACATTTATTTCATGGTGTTTTGCAGTTGATACTCATATGTTTATCTTCCCATTATATTTGAGTGATTTTTTCCCCATTTCATTTTATGCATTTTTCTATAGTCATTTTTTTAAGGAAAAAATGATTTAAGGGTGAGGGATTGAGGTTTTGATGAAGATATTTAGATTGATATATATTATTCATACATTTCAAGATTCAAAACTTATTTTTACTAAAAAAATCAAGAAACAAATTTATGACCCACCATCCAATAATATTAGAGAAAATATGAACCCAAAGTGAAGTCCTCAGGATTATTATATTATTTTGAAATCCATTAGTAGATATGTTAAATTCATAGAAAGAATACGGTAATAATTCATCGATATGATAATCAATTATATATTTGATTATAAATTATCTTGAGTTATTAAAGTGATGGATAGGTTGTCATATTGATGCATGGGTTTAGATATTTTTTTTAAAAGAATTTAAGTGGAAGTAGAATTGTTTTTGAAAATTAGGATTTTAAATGAATCATAATATTTTTCTGTAAATGGATTTAATTTTTTTAATATTTTTATCATATTGTTCTTATAACATCCTAGGTAAAAGAAGAATAAGACATATTCCATATTTATTAATATTTTTTAATTAAATATTAATTTCATTTTAAAGGGTTTTTTATGTTCGATAGCGTACCCAATACGCAACAACAAGTTTCTTTGGAATCTTACGTTGCATACTAATAATATAATTTTATTATTTTAAATGGTAGTTATCTCCTAGAAGTTGTATTGGAAGGAATGAAAGAAAATAACTAGAATATGATTATACATGTTTGTTAAATGTATTTATATTATCCAATAAAAATTTAGAGGCTTAAAATGTGAATGAATGTAATTTTAAACATAATTAACATTAAAAGGCTGATTTATCGCCTTTTAATGGAGAACCCTATTTAAATATAGTTTTGGTCACCTTAATTAATTCTTAATTGACCAAATAAAATCCTTCTTTATAATGGGGACATCAATTTTTTACTTTGGGTAATTTTTTGGTATTTTTCTGATAAAGTTCATTTTTTAATGAATAATGAAAAATATTTCATTTTAATTCAAAATTTAATTTTAATATAATTTATTTATATGGTTAGCTTATCTTTTTAGTTGGTTTTAAAGTGAAATTAAAATATATTTTTACCATTTAATCCAATTTTGGTTATTGGAATTAATTTCACTTTGAAATTGGACATAAACAAGTATCAGTCTTTTGATAGTTATTATTTCCTAAAAACACGCTATTTGTTTTAACAACGGGAATTAATTTTTAAATTAATTAATGCCACTTATATGTTTTGAATTTGTCAAAATATACATCAATTTTTAATTCAAAATATCAAATAATTCTTAGGCTGAATTGTTGTTTTTTTTTCTGAAAAACATCAATTTTAGATAAATAGTGAAACCACTTAGTAATCGTTAAAAAAATGAAATTTTCATTTAAATGAAATTTTACAACTTCTGTGGATTGAATTTCACAAATAAAAAATAAATTGTTGTTATCAAGAAGTAAAATTTGGTTCAATAAGATGAAAATAATTTTTGGTGAATAGTAACTATTGACTTTAATTAACCGCGGTTAAAGGTAAATAGGGTAATTCAAGGTTAAAAAAATATTATAATAATTCAAAATTAACTTAAAACTTATCCAAAACTTATTAGATGAGTCATTTACTTCCATGGAAATATTTGGGTCAATTTTGGTACCCCATTGAGCCACTTGGGAGTGATAATGACAATTTAGATTAATTAACTTAAAGTAATGGAAAATATAACAAAAGAAAATATCTTTTAGTAAATTAATTTTTATAAGAGGTTATATAAATTATATTTTTTCCTATAAATATTCATTGGAAAGATAAAAATATTTCCTACATGATATTATTTTTTTATAATTTTTAGACCTCGAATAAATTAAATTATTTATGACACAATAATGATGCAGTATTTACCACATTAATAAATGATTTAAATAAATAAGATTATAATGATTAAAATATTATCCAAAACATGTCCAATTCTATTTGGGTGATTTTATTTCCACCATGAGTCATATTATCTTATACTATAATTATTTTTCGATCTTTAGAAACTGAATATCATTATATAATAAAATAATGTTTTCACACCTTCTTAAAGAGCACCTCATCTCCCTTATAAAAGGAGACCACTTATAACTAATTCCACACACCTATCAAGCCATTTTTCTCGTCCAAACTCTTCCCAATTAAGCTCAAAACATCCCTATAATCCTCATAGAAGCCTTAACTTAGGTATAAGTAACTTCAAGAAGTCCTTTGGTTCAATCCAAAGGGAGTTACCCAAATTAAAGGTAACAATTTCTCTTAAATTGTTTTCTTTTATTTTACTTATCCAACCCCAAAAATCTTTTTATTATTTTCTTTTGTAACAAAACCAGTATCCTAAATATACTAGGGTGTTTTTAGGAGAATTATTAGAACTACACTTACACACACCTTCATATAATGGATGATGAACATAATGTTTCTGTGCATGGAAAACTAAGGCCTCACGAAATGATGATTGTTCAATTACTTCTTACCGCCTCTAATGGTGGCCATTATGATGGTACTATATTTATATATGATATATATTATTTTTATGATTTCTTTATGCTTCTGTACTTCCCATTTATAGAACACCTTTATGGTTTCCATAGTGGGTAAATACGATAATCGCATTTGAGGAAGTGCGGACTACCACCCCCTCAAAGTGATTTGATTCATTAATGCCTTATGTGGGATGTATAAAGGATGGAGTTAACGATATTATGTATGATATTATACTAGAATTATAATATAACTATGTATAATTATGTTTTATTTCAATTAAAATAATAAATAGAAATGAAAGTAGCGTTCATGCGTATGTACAGCTTACCATCTCCATGAACGGTGCATTTCATTTCTTACCTATAAATGTTATGTACTATTATAAAAACATTTATATACTGGATATATATGATATATATGATATATAAATCATTAATATAATTCTGGATATAATGAACCTTTGACCACATGGACAACTTGTAAATATAAGGTGTTCATTTTTTTACTCAGGTACCAAATATCAACAAAATTAACGTTATTAACTTAAATGGTTACATAATATTTATAACATGGTAATAAGTGATATAAAAGGAATAATAAACTTAAAAAGGGTTCTTAATCAAGTATAAATTAACTTTAGATTATTATTCAAGAGATTAAATAATGATCGAGTCAAGTCAGACACGAGGTAAGGGAACTTCTTAACCCAATTTCCGTTCTTTGGGTTGATCTTCTATTTCTTGTTTATGTATTTAATTGATTATATGATGAAAGAATTTTTATGTTTTTATACATGATTTATGTGTGATTATATTGAATGCACATAATTGATCTATTTTATTTTAAAATGATCATTGTAAGGGACTTCGTCTCAATCTCCTTTCATTGTGGCATTTTTAGTTTTATACATAACTTTATTTTATACAGTGTATAAACCCCTTTGACTTTTCATTTTATTCAAAGGGAATCTTTTTATATGATGCGTATTACTAAATGACTAAAAGGAATGTTTTTTAACGTAAGCAGTGACAACGACCTTTTCGCCGCAGTGAGTAGTATTTGATCTTTGTCTTCCTTAACAAGCCATAATGTTTTTAAAAGGAAAAATAAATACCATATAATCTTTTTATGTATTTTGGTATTAAAAATGATTTTGAGAATGGATTTTTTATTTCAATATCTTGAAATGATATTTTATTATTGCAATGTGGAAATGTTATCTTTCCTTTATGCTTATGTTATGTTTTATGATCATGTTATGGTTCTTGGGCATTATTTACGTATACGGGTGGTTCCATGATAAACCTAGTGAGGGTGAGCCCAAGATAGCTCTCCAATGCATTGGGTAACGTGACAGAGGTAAATGTGAATGTTTATCCTAAGAGATTTAGGTAATATACTGTGATGGGTATTCCAACGTAACTCCCTATGTAGTTTTGATAGCTACAATGTAAGTATGATATGGATGCCACAAGTTACCTTTATGATTAATGATTTCATTGTGTCTTTCATAAATCTTAATATTTAATGAGTTAAGTAAATGATTTCATGTTTTGTATGTATTTATGAACAAATGTTTTCATTATTTGTTTTATAACACTTACTGAGCTTTTTATGCTCATCCTATGTTTTGAAATGTTTTCACAGTACTTAAAGATGAATAGGGTCAAGGATTGGATCAAGGAAAAGTCATGCTGTCTAAAACATGGAACTAGACATGAATATTTTTTTCAAGAGTTTTTATTTTATGAAAAAAATGGTAACTGTGTAGATATGCTTACCTTGAAATCTTTTTAGATGTAATAGTTATGTCCTAATTCTCTGAAACTCTAAACCTGAAAATATCTTCAATGTTAATTATTCATTTAATTCAATATTAAGTAATGTTTAAGGTCAGGTTCTTATAGTTGGTATCAGAGGTTGGTTTAGATAACTTTAGGTGCTAGGGTATTGTTAAAGTAATATCCATAAAGTAATTTATTTTAATATTGACATCATATAGCATTTCCATATTACCTTGTGGCTTCTCCTAAGATATTTTTGTGTTCAGAATGGTTTTCCGCAGAGGAAATAGGGCAGCTGTGTTGGGATGACATCAGGAAGAAGACAAGCTTCCAAATCAGCAACCTAGGATGGTCAGAATCGGAACTAAACTGTTTTTTACAGTGATGGAACAATTTTCTCATGCTATAAATGGTGGTGATATCCATGTACGAGATCAGCCAGATCAACCACAGAGGAACATGTCAGTAGTGGAGCATTTCATGAGGCAACATCCCCCATCATTCAGAGGATCATCTGACCTTGTGCTAACTTAAAAGTGGATTAAAGCACTAGAGATGATTTTTGATGTCATGGGTTGTTCATAACATCAAAAGGTTAGTTTTTTTGTTTACCATTTTGAAGGTGAACCTGATCAGTGGTGGTCGATGGTGAAAAATATTAGGGATAGTGAGGAGATTGATCCTCTTGATTGGGATGAATTCAAAGGTATGTTTCGTGAGAAACATTTTCCTAAGGTGGTTCATCTTAGGATAGAAAAACTATTCTTGTAATTGAGGAAGGAGAATGAATCAGTGGATTCTTATGAAAGAAAATTCACTCTACTGGAAAGGTATTCTCCAAATTTCATATGAGATCTTGATAGTAAAACCAACCATTTTTACTCAGGATTAAATCCAAATTATCTAAGGTTTTTAGCTTCTCGTGAGTTCAAATGTTATGAAAAACTTGTTCATTTTGCAGAGGAGGTGGAAATGGAGTTTGCTGATGATCAAGTATTCTTTGACAAACAATATAATAAGAGGTCAAGGTGGCAGGCGTAAGGGTAGAACTCTTCAAAAAAAGTCTGATGGTAAGAATCTTAAGTTTACAGTTTGTGAAAATTGTGGTAAAAAGTATGATGGGGAATGTATTTTGAATTAAGGTAAGTGCTAAAAATGTGGTAAAATGGGACATACAGCTCTTAATTGCCCTGAAAAAGATCAGGGTAATGGTAAGAAAAAATCTGATTTATAGTCAGTAAAATGTTCTAAGTGAAATGAAATGGGTCATTATGCAAATGAGTGTCCCACAAAGAACTCAACCGAAGGAAAGCTACCAGACTATAAGCAAAAAAGGGGGGGGGGGTGAAATCCTTTGCAACTTCTTTAGAAGATGTTGGTCCATCAAATGAAGTTGTGTTAGGTACACTGTTTGTTTGTTCAGATTATGCCAATGTTTTTTTTGATTCAGGGTCTACACACTCCTTAATTTCTGATAAGTTTTCTAGTAAATTAGGAATTCCATCTCACGATGTGATTATTGAAATTATTGTAAAAACACCTAGAGGAAATGTTGAGAAAAAATAAAACATAAGAACATTATTGTCCTTGTGTGTGGAAATAATCTACTTGAAAACCTTATTGTTTTGCCTCTAGTAGAGTTTGATGTTATATTGGGCATGGATTGGCTTTCTGTTTATCATTAAAGATTGACGGTAGAGCTAAAGAGGTTTCTTTTCAGAATGATTTTCAGTTTGTATAAAAAAATGAACCCTTGTTGTTGATAACATATCAGGAAGCTGAGAAACTAACAAAAGATGGAAATGAATGTTACCGTGCACATATTGTTGAAAAAAAAGAACTGTTTAAATTAATGATGTTCCAGTTGTAAATGAGTACCTTGATGTTTTTCCTGATTAGTTGCTTGGTATTATACCTGATTAAAAAGTTGAATTTACTGTTGACTTAGTTCCTGATGCTAATCCAATATCAAAACCCCTTACTGAATGGCTCAAATTAAACTTTTATAGTTAAACAAGCAATTGTTGAAGTTATTAGATAAAGGTTTCATTCGACCTAGCACATCACCATTGGGTGATCTTATCTTGTTTGTTGAAAATAAAGATGGTTCAATGAGAATTTTCATTGATTATAGAGCATTTAATAAAATCACTATTAAGAATAAGTATCCTTTGCCTCATATCAATGATTTTTTTGATCAACTCTAGGGAGCTTAGTATTTTTCGAAGATTTAATTGAGGTCGGGGTACCATCAGTTGAAAGTAAAGGAAGAAGATTTTCCAAAGACTGTGTTTCATACTAGATATGGCCATTATGAATTTGAAGTTATGCCTTTTTGGCTAACCAATGCAACTGATGTATTCATTGATCTTATGAATAGAATCTTCCTTGAGTTCTTGGATAAGTTTGTGGTTGTGTTCATTGATGATATTTTGGTTTATTCAAAAAGTAAGGAGGAACATGAAAGTCATTTAAGGGTTGTCTTCCAAACCCTAAAAGAAAAGAAACTATTTGGGAAATTCAGTAAGTGTGAGTTTTGGTTACAACAAATTTCTTTCCTTGGTCACATTGTTTCAAAAAATGGCATAACTATTGATCCATCTAAAATGAAAGCTATTGAAGAATGGCCAAGACCCACTAATAAAACTGAGATTAATTGTTTTCTTGGTTTGGCATGTTATTACCAAAGGTTTGTTGAAAATTTTGCACGGTTATCTATTCCAATGACTAAGTTAACTCGAAAAGGTGTTAAGTTTATCTGGACAAAATAATGTGATGATTGTTTTCAGGAATTGAAAAGAATATTGGTGAATGCTCCAGTTTTGGCACTGCCTTCTAGAAATTGTGAGTTTGTTATCTACAGTGTTTCTTTATTGAAAGGACTGGGTTGTGTACAAATTCAAAATGATCAGGTAATTGCTTATGCTTCACGTCAGTTGAAACCTCATGAGCTAAATTACCTTACACGTGATTTGGAATTAGCTACTGTTGTTTTTGCTTTAAAATTTTGGAGGCATCATTTGTATAGAGTGAAGTGTGAAATATATACTGATCACAAAAGTTTGATGTATATATTCACTCAGAAATAATTGAACCTGAGACAGAGGAGATGGTTGGAATTAATCAAGGATTATGATTTCAAGATCCTTTATCATCCGGGGAAAGAAAATAAATTGTCTGATGCTTTGAGTTGAAAAAGTAATACTTCATTAACCATGTTACATTTGGAACGAGATATTTTGGTTTTCGATTTGATGAACTTTGGAATAGAAGTTTTTGTTTCAGGAAATTATTCTATTTTGTTTCAGGTGTTAGTGAAATCATCTCTATCAGACAGAATTAAGCAAGCACAGAAGGAAGACAGTGAGTTGTAGAAAAAAGGATATTTTTGTTCATAAGGGTAAGTTGACTTATTTTAATGTTGATAATGACTATGTTTTGAGATTTGGAAAGAGATTATGTGTTCCTTGTGATTCACAGTTGAAGAATGAGTTATTATGTGAAGCTCATAGTTCTTAGTTTTTAGTTAATCCTGGCAGTACTATGATGTAAAGAGATCTTTGGGAGTATTTCTGGTGGGATGGAATGAAAATAGATATTTCTGATTTTACTGTGAAGTGTTTTACTTTTCAGCAGGTTAAAGCAGAGCAACAGTTACCGAAAGAAATGCTTCAACCTTTACCGATTCCAGAGTGGAAATAGAAAAATATATCCATGGACTTTATTGTGGTATTACCAAAGACATCTCGAGGTAATAATGCAATATGGGTTATAGTTGACTGATTGACTAAATCTTCTCAATTCCTTCCTATTAGAGATACTTTGTCTCTAGATCAAATTGCTCGATTGTATGTTTATGAGATTGTCAGGTTTCATTGAGTTCCCCTCTCAATTGTATCTGATCATGATCTTAGGTTCACTTCTATCTTTTTGAAAGGCCTTCAGAAGTCATTGGGTACTGAATTAAATATTATTATAGTTTTTCATCCTCAATCAGATAGGCAGTCAGAATGAACAATTCGGACCTTGGAGGATATGTTACATGCTTGCTCGATAGATTACCAGGGAAGTTGGGACCACCATATTACTTTGGTTGAATTTTTTTATAATAACAGCTTTCATTCCAGTATAAAGATGGCTCCATTTGAGGCATTATATGGAAAGCATTTTCGAACTCCAGCGTTCTGTGATGAAGTAGGTGAAAGGAAGCTGATGAGACCAAAATTGGTTGAAAAGAGGTAAGATAAAGTTCAGTTGATTCAGAATCACATGAGAACAGCTCAGAGCAGACAGAAAAGTTATGCAGATAACTGGAGGAAGGATCTTTCCTTTGAGGTATGTGATCATGTCTTTCTCAAAGTTTCTCTAGGGAAAAGTGTGATGTGTTTTGGTAAGAAGGAAAATTTGAGTCCGAGGTTCATTGGACCTTATGAAATTCTATAAAAAGTTGGATCAGTTGCATATAGAGTGGATTTACCACCAATTTTCTCCCAGTTACACAATGTTTTTCATGTTTCGATGTTGAGAAAGTATATTCCAGATCCATCTCATGTTTTGAGCCGATAGGTAGTTCAATTGGAAGATAATATCTCTTATGAAGAACAACCAGTTCAGATTCTTGACTGTAGAGAGAAAGTGTTGCGAAATAAGGTGATTCACCAGGTAAAGGTTTTGCGAAAAAACCATATGGTTGAAGAGTCAACGTGGGAATCTAAAAATTCTATAAGGGATAAATACCCCCATTTATTTTGATAAGTGAATAAAAATTGTGAGGATGCAATTCCCAAATGGGGGGAAGGATGTAACATCCCAGGTAAATGAATAATAAGAAATATTTCATATTTATGAATATTTGTGAATTAAATATTAATTTTACTTTAAAGGGGTTTATATGTTTGATTGCGTACCCGATACGCAACAATAGGTTTCTTTGGAATCTTACGTTGCACACTAATAATATAATATTACTATTTTAAATGGTAGTTAACTTCTTGCCGTTGTATGGATGGGAATGAATGAAACTAACTATAATATGGTTATACAGGTTTGTTAAATGTATTTACATTATCAAATAAAAAGTTAGAGGCTAAAAATGTGAATGAATCTAATTTTAAGCATAATTTACATTAAAAGGCTGATTTATCACATTTTAATGGATAACCCTATTTAAATATAGTTTTTGTCACTTTAATACATTCTAATTGACCAAATAATATCCTTTTTTAGAATGGGGACATCAAATTTTACTTTGGGTAATTTTTTGGTATTTTTCTGATAAAGTTCATTTTTAATGAATAGTGACAAATATTGCATTTTAATTCAAAAGTGCCTTTTAATCTAATTTATTTATATGGTTATATTATCTCTTTAGTTGTTTTTAAAGTTAAATTAAAATATATTTTTACCATTTAATCCAATGTTGGTCATTGGAATTAATTTCACTTTGAAATTGGACATAAACAAGTATCAATCTTTTGATAGTTATTATTTCTTAAAAACACGCTATTTGTTTTAACAACGGGAATTAATTTTGAATTTAATTTATTCCACTTCTATGTTTTCAATTTGGAAATATAGAAATCAATTTTGAATTCAGAATATTAAATAATTCTTAGGCTGAATTTTTGATATTTTTCTGAAAAACATAAATTTTAAATGAATAGTGAAACCACTTAGTAATAGTTAAAAAACTAACTTTTTCATTTAAATAAAATTTTACCACTTATGTGAATTAAATTTCAAAAATTTTACATACATGGTTGTTATTAAGAAATTAAATGTGGTTAAATAAGATGAAAATAATTTTTGGTGAATGATAACTTTTGACTTTTATTTACCGTGGTTAAAGGTAAATAGGGTAATTTAAAGTTAAAAGAATATTATAATAATTAAAAATTATATTAACACTTGTCCAAACCTTATTTGTTGAGTCATTTACGACCATGGGCATCTTTGGTTGTATTTTGGGACCCCATTGAGCCACTTGGGAGTGATAATGACAATTTAGATTAATTAACTTAAAGTTAAGAAAAATATGACAAAAGAAAATATCTTTTAGTAAATTATATTTTATAAGGGGTTATATAAATTATCATTTTGCATAAAATAATTCATTGAAAATATAAAAATATTTCCTACATGATAGTATTTTTTTATAATTTTTGGACATAGAATAAATTAAATTATTCATGACACAATAATGATGCAGTATTTACCTCTTTAATAAATGATTTAAATAAATAAGATTATAATGAATAAAATTTTATCCAAAACATGTCCAATTCTGATTTTATGATTTTATTTCAACCATGAGTCATCCTTTCTTCGACGATAATGATTTTTTAAACTTTAAAAACTGAATATCATTATATAATAAAATAATGTTTTCACACTTTCTTAAAGAGCCCCTCCTCTTCCTTATAAAAGGAGATCACTTATAACCAATTCCACACACTTCTCAAGCAATTTGGATCATCCAAACTCTACCCAATTAATCTCCCAACATCCATATCCTCCTCTTAGAAGCCTTACCTTAGGCAGAAGGCACTTCAAGAAGTCATTTGGTTCAAACCAAAGGGAGTTACCCAAATTAAAGGTAACGATTTCACTTAAATTGTTTTCTTTTATTTCACTTCTCCCGCCCATAAACTCTTTTTATTCCATTATTTTGTAACAAAAACATTATAATCAATATACTAGGATTTTTTCATGAGAATTATTAGAACTGCACTTACACACACCTCCATATAATGGATGAAGAACATAATGTTTCTGTGGATGGAAAACTAAGGCCTCACGAAATGATGATTGTTAAATTACATCTTACCGCCTCTCATAGTGGACATTGTGATGGAAAAATATTTATATATGATATATATTATGTTTATTATTTCCTTATGCTTCTTTACTTCCCATTTATACTACGCCATTATGGTTTCCATAGTGGTTAATACGATAATCTCATTTGAGGAAGTGCGGACTACCGCCCCCTCAAAGTGATTTGATTCATTAATGACTTATGTGGGACGTATAATGGATGGAGTTAATGATATTGTATATGATATTATACTGGAATTATAATATACCTATGTATCATTATGTTTTATTTCAATTAAAATAAGAAATAGAAATGAAAGTAGCGTTCATGCGTACGTACGGCTTACCGTCTCCATGAATGGTGCATTTCATTTCTTACCTCTAAATGTTATGTACTATTATAAAAACATGTATATAATGGATATATATGATATAAATGATATCCAAATCATGAATATCATTCTGGATATAATAAAACTTTGACTACATGGACAACATGTAAATATAAGGTGTTCATTTTTTTACTCAAGTACCAAATATCGACATAATGAACATTATTAATTTAAAAGGTTACATAATGTTTATAACATGGTAATAAGTTGATATAAAAGGAACAATAAATTTGAAAAAGATTCTTAAGAAAGTGGAAATTAACTTTAGTTTATTATTCAGTGGATTAAAGAACGATCGAGTCAAGTCGGACATGAGGTAAGAGAACTTTTTAACCCAATTTTTGTTCTTTGGGTTTATCTTCTCTTTCTTGTTTATGTCTTTCTTTGATTATGTGATAAATAAATTTTTATGTATTTATAATTGATTTATCTATGATTATATTTAATGTACATAATTGATCTATTTTATTTTCAAAATGATCATTGTAAGGGACTTCGTCTCAATCTCTTTTCATTGAGGCATTTTTAGATTTATACACGACTTTATTTTATATGGTATATAACCCCCTTTAGCTTTTCATTTTATTAAAATGGAATATTTTTATACGAAGTGTTTTACTAAACAACAAAAAGGAATTATTTTTAACGTAAGCGGTGACGAAGACCTTTCCTCCACCATGAGTATTATTTGATCTTTGGCTTCCTTAACAAGTCGTAATGTTTTTAAAAGGAAAAATAAATACTATATACTCTTTTTACATATTTTGGTATTGAAAATGATTTTGAGAATGGATTTATTATTTCAATATCTTGAAATGATATTTTATTACTGCAATGTGGAAATGTTATCTTTCCTTTATGCTTATATTATGTATTATGATCATGTTATGGTTCTTGGGCATTACTTATGTATACGGGTGGTTCTGTGATAAACCTAGGGTGGGTGAGCCCAAGATAGCTCTCCAATGCATTGGGTAACGTGACGGAGGTTAACATGAATGTTTCTCCTAAGAGATTTAGGGAATATACTGTGATGGGTATTCAAAAGTAACTCCATATGTATTTTTGATAGCTACAATGTAAGTATGATATGGATGCCACAAGTTACCTTTATGATTAATGATTTATATGTGTCTTTCATAAATCTTATGATTTCACGAGGTAAGTAAATGATTTCATGTTTTGTATATATTTATGAAAAAATGTTTTCATTCTTTGTTTTATAACCCTTACTGAGATTTTTATGCTCATCCCTAGTTTTGAAATGTTTTCACAGGACTTAAAGATGAATAGGGTCAAGGATGGGATCAAGGAAAAGTCATTCTATCTAAAACATAGAACTAGACATGACTCTTTTTTTCAAGAGTTTTTATTATATGAAAAAAATGGAGACTGTGTAGATATGTCTACCTTCCAATCTTTTGAGATGTAATAGTTATGTCCTAATTCTCTAAAACTCTAAACCTGAAAAGATCCTCAATGTGAATTATTCATTTAATTCAATATTAAGTAATGTTTAAGGTTGGGTCCTTATAGTTCTAGTTCAAAAAAGAGTGAATTTATGTGTTGTTTCCTGATTGTGTTTCCCTAAAGGGAAATTTTTTTAGTATAGAGGATTTAATACACAAGGAAATAAATTAAATTTTTATATTATTTTATCTTAATTTTAATTATTGAGTTAAACTATATTTCTATGTGTTTTATTTATTTTTGTGATATTTTATATATTTTTAATTCAAGTTATTTATATTATAATATGAGCCATTAATATTTTCTACAATTGATTTATTTTTTATATTATTTAACATTTCATGTTATTATAAATATTATTAGTATTAATATTAATTTATTAATTTATTTTCTATTAATATTACATTAAATTAAAATTTATTATTTGTATTATTATATTATTTTTATTATTATTTTTATCATATTTTTATTTTACATTTGATTATATCTTATTCATTATTCTTATTATTCAATTTAATCTTGGTAATTATATTTTTATATATTACTATTATTTAAAAAAAATTACTAAAATAAAATATTTTGTTTATGTTATACTATTGTTAGTATACTCATTATTATACTAATTATTATTATAATTATGATAGTCATTATCATTTAGTTGTTGTCAAATATGCATTCAATTTTTTATTTTTTTTAAAAGCCTTTATTTCATGTAGAAAAAATGTCATATGGGATATCCTTGGGGGAACAACCATATTCTCTAACCATAGATAATCGTACTCACATCATCATCATTTCTAGCTCAAGCCTTCATCATCACACCAATGCCTCAGGCCGACCTCACTCAACACCAATATGTCAGACACCCTCCCTAAAATTCCCAAGTACGATGTCCCAGTCAAGACTCACCACCAAATATCTATATCTCCTCTATAGTGATATAATGAACATAGTTGGTTCAATAAAAAATTAAATTACATGGTTTAATTTGATCAGTGTTTGTGGTGACTCATGTGCATTTTTGAAACTCAAATCATAGATGTTCATTTCCATGATTATTCATGTGGTGCTTGAATTTAGAGATGTTTTATGTGTGCTGGTATTGTGTGTAGTGGTTCATATTGGAATTGTATTGATCAACAAGGTGATGATTTTAATGTGGTGATTATTAATGGTAGGATTTTATGATATATTCCTCGACACAAACATTGAGGTTTCCATTCTTTATTTTTCCCATCATTTTGTCACCCGGTTTGGTTAATTTCATACTATCATAATTGTGACAAACATGAGATTAATTGTATGCATTAATTTATTTTCTATATTATATTTATAGTTAACTCATGTTAATAGGAATTTTATTTACTAAGTAATACCTATGTTTGAATTAATTAACATGGGGTCTATACACATACTTTGGTTCTCATTCATGGGATATCTAATAAGAAATCTTGGGTAAGAAAATATGATAGAGTTTATTTGATGTGTGGGATTATAATAAGTTAAACATGATATAATTCGGAATAAATAATTATATTAATTGAAAAGTTAATATTTTTTTAGGGTTTATCTTCAAACTTACATGAGTGACACCTAAAAAGTAAAGTCATGCAAGTAAATTCGACCTAAGTAGATACTTTAAACTTGTGAGAAACAATTCATTGTATTTTACCAAATGATTCATCACTGAAATGTCTCAAGAATTATTCATAACACTAGATAATGGGACATTCCATAATTTTTGAGAAATATTAGAGTACTTTTTAACATTAAATAATAACATGCGATGGTATTATGGTTAAATTTGGAATCAATTATAATTGGATAAATGAATATTTAGATGTGGTAATAAAATAATTAACATCACATGCACTTACACGGGATCCAAAAATTTGATTCTTCCATTTATGTCTTTCTATTTTATATTTTATCTAGTAAATTTATGTAGTTATTTATGTTTTATAATTTTTAGTTTTTTATCACACTAAAGAATTCATCTACCAATACATTCTTTAAAGAGGATAATATTAGTTTATACAAACATTCTCCTAATGTAATCGACCCTACAACCACTACTATTTTTTCTAGTAGGTTATGTGAATTTATAAATTGATTATTAAATGGTAATGACAGCTATAATCCTTCTTTACATCACACTTTTGGAGAGGCTTATAGAAGATGTGTGGTATGAAAGTGTATCTAAGCACTAATTTCCACTAGTAGGCAGATGAGCAGTCTAAGCATACTATCCTAATTTTGGAAGACATTCTAGGAGCCTATTTTTTAAATTTTAAGGGTTTTTGGGAGAACCAATTATAAATCATTGAGTTTCCCTATAATAACAGATATTATGAATCAATTTAGATGTCACTTTTTTAGTCTTTGTATGGTATTCCATTTTCACCTCTCTTATGTTGGTAGGAATCCAGGGAATTAGTGATTTTCAAATGATGTATAGTTAAAAAGATGTCAGAGTATATCTGGTTGATGAGGAAGTGATTATAAACTACTATGAGTAGGAACATATTATATATCATCTGACCACATATTTCTCTAGAGTCTCAGGTGGGAAATCTAGCGTTTTTATTGGTGTTACCTTGATTGTGACATCACTCTATCCAGGGGTAGGGGAATCTCTACCTAGGTGTATAGGTACATCCAAGATTGTAGATATAATTTATATAATGGTATATTAATTTTTCATTTTATAATGTTTTAGTATTATTCTCAACATATTCTATGAGTTACAACTTTGGTGATATTATCCCAACTCATATCATGTGACTGATACTGTAGACATCGAGCTCGAAGATGATGTGTTTTTTAGGAGAGTTTTCTAAATAGTAGACCATAGTGAAGAGACTCTACATGGGATGAATATTGCTATGGTAAGGGTATAGTGGTAGCATGACTATATCCAATGGTATAAGTGAAAAAGAGAGTCTCACATATAGGTAATGTAGCCAGAGTTATTAACCAATGAGGACTAGTGTTGTTTGGTAGTTTAAATTAGGGATGAGAAACCATGTAGTGGGGAGGTTGTAATTTACTAGATATTATGAAGTTACAAACCCATATAATTTATTTCCAAAACTCATTTAATTTTCGTCATTATAAATTTTTAAGGGGTTGTCATGGGAATTGTGATATGTCTTAAAGATTAACATTGTATTTGGAGATGAAATATATAATGGTTAACTAGAAATTTATTATAGAGGGGTTGTTATGTTGTAATGAGACTGGAAACACTATGATGGGTTCTTGTTTCATTTTTTCCAAAAAAATTGAAGCAGGTCTCTCTAAAAAAATATGTGTCTTATTGTGGAATATTTTTTGTGTGGGTTTCTACAATGTAAAAAAATGGAGGTTTACTCTATGGTGTAGGGTTTCAGTCAATGACGGGTTTTCCTACAAATTAAAAACATTATTATTTCCATGAAAAATTCTACATTTCTCCTTGTTAAAAACGTTACACGTTTCCATTGTAAAATTTCATGATGAAGGCTAGTTACTTCATGTTAATGGGATTCATGTCATGGTCATGACATGGTGACCATTATTTTTAGCGAGTTGAATTTTATATATGGACTTTGCTGTAATTTGAAAAATTCCACTTCCTAAAACATTTCATAAGGAATTTTTTAGAGGAATTATGGAAATTCCTTAAATTAGGAGGGTCAAATCATGATTCCTTTGAGCACTAGATTTGGTGCTTTTACCCTATAAAACTTTTCAATGCTATGGATATGGTATGTCACAATGTGGGAGAGTACTAAAGGGAAATCACATCATGACTATTGTGTCTACATCATCATTTAAAAATTAGACATTTGTTTTAAAATAATTAATCCTAAAAATGGTTTTATGTTAATATAAAAAGTATAAAACCCCTCATTTTTATTTTTACTCTAGTCATGCATGAGCTCCTCCACCCTACCTCTCGATCTCTTCTCTTATAAAGGGTGATTTCCTTTATTCCTTAACTGATTCATTTTTTTTGATCCAATATATAAGTGGAGTCATTACCATCCCTTCTTTTCAAATTTTTCTCATATTTTCTCATTGTTTAATGGTTTGATGGTGGTTATAGTAATTTTACCCAGTTTCAAGGTTTTTATCTAATTCATCACATTCCGTTATTTAGGATCAAATTAGTGGCTGATATTTGATGAGTATATACCTTCAATAATAAGGCAAGTATTCCTTATGTTATTCAAAATGTATCATTCCAATTTATATGTGTGTACTGTTTGGTCATGTTGACCTAACATATTCTTGAATTTAAACTTAATAAAATGAGTTATACTTTTTTATTAATGGAAACCACATTATCCAGTCCATGAGTATTCTTTAGATTAATATACAACCAAATCATTTGGCCATTATTTGAGGCATTCCATGATTATATAAAAAGTGATATTTGGGAAGTAACTTTAGGAGCTCCCTAATTGTAAATATGGTGATACACAAGATGAGGTGTGTATCAACCTAATGACTTATGTTATTATATTGATATATACCATAAGGATAACATTTCCCCTTGATGGATTATGTTATATAGAGATATGTAGAGTGGATCACTTTCCCCCTTAATGTTATTATAATGGGATGTACTGGGTGGGGCATGTATCCCCATGATAACATATTTTATTTTATAGAGATACATCAGGTGGGGAAAATATCCCCCCATTGACATAGGATATAAAAAGATATACTGCTAGGGGAACTTTCTCCCCAAATGTTATTATAAAAAGGATATACTGGGTGTGGAACATATCCCCCATAATGGATTTGGTTATATGGAGATTTACCTAGAATGGTGCATATAGCCCTAAATATGTATGTTATATAGAGACATATTGGGAGAGGTGTGTATACTCATGATAACTTATGCTATATGAAGATATACCAGGTAGGGAGATTCACCCCCCCCCACATCCAATGTTATTACATAGAGATATACAAGGTGATTCACATACCCTCCCCCCAATGATTATGTTATATTGTCTGTGTTATGGGTAAGAACTTATATAACCCTTGGGTCATATATATACATACATACATACATACATATATATATATATATCTTTTTTAAATACATATGACATTTATTAAGTTGGGTATGATCAGTACTAGGGTCAACTTAAATCTTGAGGAGTGATGATGTTTTATTTATTTATATTACCATTTATTTATTGTTTCACTTCATCATGCACTTTATTAAAAATGTTTATAGTTATGAACACCATTGGTTGTGGCATACTGAGATGTAATCACATACCACTCAGGTCTTAGTGGGTACCTAAGTAGAATTCATAGTTTTTAGATAAGATAAGGTCATGGGCCATATGATGGATGATTTATCTATCTTTTTAGTATGGAGCATGATATATGGGACTAGTCTTGGGGTTAGATACAGTTTTGCAACATTTCCCATTTTTCTTTATTTTTGGTAATTTTTGGTTTTGATGTATAAAATCCACCTATATGGGATACTTATTGGTTTTGTATGACTTATATGACTAGTAAAATAATATTTTTTTATATATAATGGTATTTATGTGTTCTTTATTAGTGATTTTGTGATGTTCTTTACCTCTTTTTCATTTAGATTTTTGTTATTACCACCATTTTCACTATTATTGATAAGTTTTATATGAGGGTACATTCTCCCAAAAATACTACTTTATACCCTTAATGATTGTTAGAGAAATTTTGAATATGTGGAGGTGTACCTGAGGTCACATAGAGACCCTGTTTGGTTACTATAAACTGATATGGACTGGGGATGTCATACTTATTTTTCACTTCCATCATCCAAATTCAGTTGTATCCATTTGTTCTACCACTTCATATTTTACTAACTATACATATAATTGTTTATTATATAATTAATTCATCAGGTTCATAAAAAAACATCTAGAAATAATATTTCTAAAAGATATACTACATTTTCTAAAAGAAAACAATTATCAATTAACTCAACAATATACCACTTGAGAATTCTTTCTCAAATTCACCACCATGTCCTTAGGATCACTTAGGAATTATTTATATTCTTTCCTCCAAAATAATTAGTCATTAGGTCTCCACACTTTTCTTCTTGGTAACCCATGTTCCAATATGAAAAAACACTACATTAAATTTTCCCAAAATACAACCTTCATTAGAATATTAGTTAGAGTCTTACTTGTACTTGTTTTACATATCCCCAAAATTTATTCCTCCATAAAATTATATATTAAGTGATATTTATGTTGAATGTGTTTTTTCCTTGAGTAAAAGATAATATTATTTGAAATATATATCACACTCTGATTATCATAGTATAACATTCCATTCTCCTACTTCCTTCTATTATCCTCTAACAATCCCTTCAACCAAATAATCACTTTCCCCACCTCCCTTACAAAATTTATTCTAATTCTGAGGTAGATAGTGAAACTACTGGTTGTAGCCCTGACATAAAACTTATTTCAGTTATTAACTAGGTAAAAAATGCATGCGTTACTTCTTGGATTTTCTGTATCCTCTTTAAAGTCTTTATCAACATACCCCTATAATAAATTTTCCATTTCAAAACATAAGTCTTGTGCTTCCAAAGCATTGGGATACATGATTATCTACTTTAACACTTCTCAATTCTCCTTTCTTATATATTTTATGAACCTACTAACATCTCCCACTTCTTGTGAAAATTTTCACATTTTTTATAGTATTAGATACATCAAACATCCAATAAATGAAGGATAAATAACCTCTTCCATTTACTAAGCCTCGTTTTCTATGTTCGTTCCCTTCTCTTTTGACAATTTTAAATGTCTTTCTAATGGGGTGGGGACTAGTGTAGTCCCCTAAATTCAAAAAATTTCAACTATGTTTTAAATTTACACCCATGGATACAACATCAATGTTCCATGCTTCTAGTACCCCAATATCCTCATCCACTTTTTTCATTCCTAATATTTCTTTATCTCAAACCTTTCAGATAACTTAGAATCCATCTCATTAATTAATTTCTTATTGGGACCTACCATGATCATGTCATCTATATATAAGATATGTATGATAAATATCCAATCATCAAACATATTTTCAAAGATGAAATCATTTTCATTTCTCTGAATGATCTTCTATTATTCCATAAAGGCATCAATCTTCTGATTCCACTATTCAGGTGCTTTTTTCATCCCATGCAATACTATATTTGACATTTCAAACTATATTTATTCTAAATTATTTGAATATTTCTGGTTTCTCCATATAAATTTATTCCTCCAAATCTCTATGAAGTAAAACCTTATCCACATATAATTGTTCAAGATATATACCTTCTTTCATAACCATTACATGTTTTATCTATGTTATTATGTGATTAAAACATCAGATTAAATTATACTAATGTACACACCTTTATTTGTTAAAATACCTTCACAACTAACATTTATTTGAACCAATTCCTACCATACACTTATTACAACAAGTAATTGACCCATTTATTATATATTTCCTTATTTCCCCTTAAAATTTCTAAAAAATAAAATGATTTGAAATCAATAAATTAGTTCATCTCACCCTTAATTTATAACTCTCACAATTTTTTATTCCAAATAATTTCCTCCTCTTTTGGAATATTGTCTCTTAACCATCCATCAATAATTAAGTGGAGTAATTCAATTATGAATCTTCCCCATTATAAGGTAGTGATCCTCTCAAAACCAAATATTCTTGAATTATTCCCTAATATTTTGTAGTCAATAACCATTCTGGTACTTTTGATTTTTTAAAATTATATAATCCAACATCTATTTTAAATTACTCTTTTTATACTAACACATTATTTTGAAACATGAGTGATTCTTGAAATTTTTAGACTCACATACAGATCCACCTAGGCATGCTTCATTGATTTTTTATTCTCAATTGTATCTCCTTCTAGGTTCTGATCCTCCCATAGGATTTATTTATTAATGTTTAAATTTTAACCTATAAAACTATATAAATATAATTATCCAATATCAAAAATATAAAGTATTTATTACTATAATCTACAAGGAAATATTCTTGTTACTTTTCTTTAATTTATCCTATTTTCTGGCATCATTTTAGATATAGGAAATATATCAAAAATCTTTTATGTGGGACACATTGAACTTTTTCATTATTAACCTTTCTTATAGAATATCTTACCCCAATGGGTTGGAAGGATTTAGATTTATGATATTTTCTACAAAATTAATAGCTTCCATCTAAAACTCTTTTTGAAACCCAAAGTCTATTCTTTCACTTATAGATCTCCCACATGGGCCCTAATTCATCCAATCTACCACTCCATTTTAATATGGAGTTCTAATAACCAGCATCTCAAAATTAATTTCTTTCTTATAGTAAAACTATAAGAACTTCATAATTCTATATTCCCCACCATTATTATAACACAAGAACTTAATATTTAAACCAAATAATCTTTCCACCATACATCTCCATCAAAAAATAGTTCCAAATAATTTAGAATTGGTCTTGAGAAATAATACCCAAACATTTCATGTTTCATAATTGATAAAGGTAAGAAAATATGAGGACTATTTTTTATATTAAACCATAGATAACCTCCATATATAAGTATGCACTTGCTCTAAATTATTGTATTTTTTTCTTAGTACCCTATTAAAAGAATATTTTCACTATTTTCCAAAGACACAATTTTTACATGTTTCTTACTCCAAACGATTGAGTTTCAATATTCCTTTTTCAGTTATGATGTTCATCCCTTCTCAACCCAGGTGTCCTAGATGATCATGCCAAAACTCCAATATTCTAAAAGTTGTTATCCTAGAATGGTTTATATCTTTAAAACACTCAATAAGATATTATCTCTTTTAAAACTTTGGCCACCACCATGAAACTAGAGGTTATATTCCATGCATCTTTCATAAAACTCATATAGAAGCCCACATCATCTCGTTGACCAAGTAAAATTAAATTCTCACTTAATTTCATTATGTGCCACACCCCTTTGAACACTAGAAAGTATTTGATCCTTATATATATTTTCAAATAATTTTTTTATAAATATCTAATCTATTTCATAATTCATAATATGTACCTTTATAAATCTTCTGGTGATAAAATTTCATATGGATCATCTCAAATATTTGGTGAAATAGAGCCCCATAATAAATGATCTATTTCCAATGAACTGGGGCTAGAATGTAATAATTTTATTTCCACATTTGTCATTTTATTTTCAAAATAACATAAAAAAGTACACTTTCTAGAATATACCCTTTGACCACTATAATCTTTATTTATGATCCCCCTTTCCTAAAATGATAGTATATGGGTTTGGGCCCTACTGATTTCACATTGAACATCTCTCCTTTCTCTTAATTCTTCTTTTAAAATTTTTATTCAGTTGATAATATTCTAAATTCAATAATGAAGGTGGTTCAAATTATTCCATAGACTTACATCAATATAATCTTATCATTAAAAATGATATCACAAACATCATAAAACTCTAATGCATTATTTTTTTCTCAAATTACTTATTGTGACAACTATAAAATCCCAAGGCTCTAAAAGTGGTGAAGGAAGAATTAAATATAATGTTTTATCTTGAGTGTTTTGAGGGGTTCTTTGCATAATTTTTCATGTGCTTCACAAAATCCCCCTTCATTTCATCAATGATGTCATATTTCTATCACATGATAAATAGTGACCATGTGATCCCTCCATCATTACCAACATTATTCAGCCTATATATTGCTACAAGTGTTTGGTATAATTGACTCAGGATTCCAAATTTCTTTTAAATGATCAAATCAACATGTTTGGAGGGTAAGTGTGTGCATTAATTCATCCTTCATCACTTTTAGAACCCTGGGATTTGATAGTTGTCACAATAAGTAATTTGAGAAAAAATAATGCATTAGAGTTTGATGATGTTTGTGATATCATTTTTAATTATGAGATTATATTGATGTAAGTCTATGTAATGATTTTAACCACCTACATTATTGAATCCAGAAGATGATCAACTGAATGAAAATGTCAAAAGAATAATTAAGAGAAAGGAGAGAAGTTCAATGTGAAATCAGTAGGGCCAAAACCCATATACTATCATTGTGGGAAAGGTGGCTCATAAAGAATGATTATAGTGGTCAAAGGTTATATTCTAGAAAGTATACTTTTGGAAGTTATTTTGAAAATACAATGATTATGTGGAAATAATATTATTACATTGTGACCCCAGTTCATTGTAAATAGATCATTGATTATGGTGATCTATTTCACCAATTATTTGAGATGAGGCATAAGAAATTATATCACCAAAATATTTATAAAGGTACATATTAAGAATTATGAAATAGATTAGATATTTATAAAAAAAATATTTGAACATATAAATAAGTATCAAATAATTTCTAGTGTTCAAAGGGGTGTGGCACATCATGAAATTACGGAAGAATTTAATCTTACTTTGTCAATAGGATAATGTGGGATTCTATATGAGTTTTATGAAAAATGCAAGGAACATAACCTCTATTTCCATGGTGTTGGAAAAAGGATTAAAAGAGAGAATATATTATTGGGAGTTTGAAAGATATAAACCATTCTAGGATAACAACTTTTAGAATATTAGAGTTGTGGCCTGATCATCTAGGACCCCTTGGTTGAGAAGGGATAAACATCATAACTGAAAAAGGTAAATTGAAACTCAATCATTTGGAGTAAGAATCATGTAAAAAGTGTATCTTTATGAAATATTTAATGGTGTCTTTTAATAGGTTACTAAGAAAAAAATCCAATAAGTTAGAGCTAGTGCATACTTATATATGAAGGTTATCTATGGTTTAATATAAAAAAGGGTCATCATATTTTCTTACATTTATCAATGATGAAACATGAAAGGTTTGGGAATTATTTCTCAAGACCAATTCTAAATTATTTGGAACCATTTTTTGAAGGAGATACATGGTGGAAAGATTATTTGGTTTAAATAATATGATCTTGAGTTTTAATAATGGTGGGGAATATAGAAGTATGAAGTTCCTGTAGTTTTACTATAAGAAAGGAATTAATTTTGAGAATTTGGTTCTTAGAACTCCATAATGAATTGGAGCGGTAGATTGGATGTATTAGGGTCCATGTGAGAGGTCTAAAAGTGAAATAATAGACTTTGGGTTTCAAAAAGAGTTTTGGATAGAAGCTATTAATTTTTTAAAATATCTCATAAATTTAAATCCTTCTAACCCATTATTGTAAGATATTCTATAGGAATGTTTAACCAAGAGAAAGTTCAATGTGTCCCACATAAAGGATTTTTGATATATTTCCTATATCAATATTGATGCTAGAAAAAAAGTATAAATTGAAGAAAACTATCAAGAATATTTCCTTGTAGATTACAGTAATAAATAATTTATATTTAAGATATAGGATAACTATATTTATATAGATTTATAGGGTAAAATTTGAACTTTAATAAATGGATCCTATGGGAGGGTCAGAACCTATAATGAGATGCAATTGAGAACAAAAAATCAATGAATCATGCCTAGGTGGATCTGAATGTGAGTCTAAAAATTTCAAGAATCACAAATGTTTCGAAAGAACGTGGTATAACAAAAGAGGATTTTAAAATATATTTTGGATTATATAATTTAAAAAAATCAAAAGTACCAGAATGGTTATGGACTACAAAGGCTTAAGTAATAATTCTAGAAGATTTGGATTTAATAAAATCACTACCTTATGATGGTGAAGATTCATAATTGAATTACACCACTTAATTATTGATGGTTGGTGAAGAGCCAATATTCCAAAAGTGGAGGGAATTATTTCGAATAAAATATTTTGATATATATAAATGAAGGGTGAGATGGAATAATTTCTTGATTTCAAATAATTAAATTTTCACGAAATTTTGAGGGGAAACAAGGAACTATAAGATAAATGGGTCAACTAGTTGTCATAATAAGTGTATAGTAGGAATTGGTTAAAACAAATGTTAGTTGTGAAGTTATTTTAACAAATTAAGGTGTGTACTTTAGTATAATTTTATCTCATGCTTTTAATCACATAATATTATAGATAGAGAATGTAATGGTTATGAAATAAGGTATATATCTTGAACAATTATATGTGAATAAGGTTTTACTTCATGGAGATTTGGAGGAATAAATTTATATGGAGAAACTAGAATATTCAAATAATTTAGAATAAACCTAGTTTGAAATGTGAAATATAGTATTGTATGGGATGAAGTAAGCACCTAAATATTGGAATCATAAGATTGGTGCCTTTATGGAATAATAGAAGATCATTCAGTGAAATGAAAATGATTTCATCTTTGAAAATATGTTTGATGATTGGATATTTATCATACTTATCTTATATATAGATTACATGATCTTGGTAGGTCCCCAAAAGAAATTTATTAATGAGAGGAATCTTAAATTATCTAAAGGTTTGAGATAAAAAATATTAGGAAAGAAAAAAATGGACGAGGATATTGGGGGACTAGAATAATGAACATTGATGTTTTATCCATGGGTGTACATTTACAACATAGTATTTTTTTTTGAATTTATGTGTCTAAACTAGTCCTCACTCTATTATAAATACATTTAAAACTATCAAAATATGAGGTAACAAAAATAGAAAATGAGGATCATTAAATGGAAAGGGTTATTATCTATCATTTTTGAAATGTTTGATGTATCTAATAATATTTTAAATGTAAAAAATTTCTCAAGTAGTGGGAGATGATAGTAGGTTCATCAAAAATATAATAAAGGAGAATTGAGAAGTGTTAAATTAGATAATCTAGTATCCCAAATTTTTGGAAGCACAAGACATATGTTTTGAAATGGAAAATTTATTATAGGGGTATGTTGATATAGACTTTATAGAGGATGTAGAAAATCAAAGAAGTACCACATGACTTTTTTACCTAGTTAAGATCTGCAATAAGTTGGGATGTTAAGGCTACAAATACTAGATTCACTATCTACCTCATAATTCGACTAAATTCTGTAAGGGAGGTGGGGAAAGTGATTATATGGTTAAAGAGATTATTAGAGGATAATATAAGGAAGTAGGAGAATGGAATGTTATACTATGATAATCAGAGTGTGATCTATATTTCAAATAATATGATCTTTTTCTCGAGTAAAAAACACATTCAACATAAATATCACTTAATATATAATTATATGGAGGAATAAATTTTGGTGATATGTAAAACAAGTACAAGTAAGAGTCTAACTAATATTCTAATCAAGGTTGTAATTTGGGAAATATTTATGTAGTGTTTTTCCATATTGGAACATGGGTTACCAAGATGAAAAGTGTGGAGACCTAATGACTATGGATGAAGGAATATAAAAAACTCCTAAGTGATACTAAGGACATGGTGGTGAATTTGAGAAATAATTCTCAAGTGTTAGATTGTTGAGCTAATTGATAAATTTTTTCTATTGGAAAATATAGTATATCTTTTAGAAATATTATTTCTAGGTGATATTTTTATGAACCAGATGAATTAATTATATAAAACAAATTAGAGGTATAGTTAGTAAAATATAAAGTGGTGGAACCAATGGAGACAACTGAATTTGGATGATGGAAGTGAAAAATAAGCACGACATCCCCAATCAATATCACTTTATAGTAACCAAACAGGGTCTCTATGTGACCTCAGTTACACCACCATATATTCTAAATTTCTCTAACAAACATTGAGGGACTAAAGTAGTATTTTTGGGGATATATACCCTCATATAAAAGTAATAAATAATAGTAAATATGGTGGTGATAACAAAACTGTAAATAAAAAATCGGTGAAGAACATCACAAAAGCACTAATAAACAACACATAAAACCCATTATATATAAAAAAATATTATTTTACTAGTCATATAAGTCATAAAAAACCAATAAGTATCCCATATAGGTGGATTTTGCAGCATAAGTTATTGGGGGGGGGGGGGGTGATGCTCCCTACCTGGTATATCTTCATATAACATAAGTTATTAGGGTTATACACACCTCTCCCAATATGTATCTATATAAAATACATATTTTGGGCTATATGTACCATTCTTGATAAATCTCCATATAACATAAGTCATTAGGGGTGATATGTTCCCCACCCAGTATATCTTTTTTATAGTAACATTTGGGGAGAATGTTCCCCTACCAGTATATTTTTATATATCCTATGTCAATGGGGGGGTATGTTCTCCACCTGATCTATCTCAATATAATAACATAAGTTATCATGGGGATACACGCCCCACCTATAATCTCTCATTATAATAACATTAAGGGGGAAATTTATCCACTCTACATATCTATATATAACATAATCCATTAAGGGGAAATGTTATCCTTATGGTATATATTGATATAATAACATAAGTCATTAGGTTGATACACAACTCATCTTTTGTATCACCAAATTTACAATTAGGGAGCTCCTGAAGATACTTCCCATATATCTCTTTTTATATAATCATGGAATGCCTAAAATAATGGCCAAATGATTTGGTTTTATATTAATCTAAGGGATACTCATGGACTGGATAATGTGGTTTCCATTAATAAAAAAGTATAAATCATTTTATTAAGTTTAAATTCAAGAGTATTCTAGGTCAGCGTGACCAAAAAACATACACACATATAAAATGGAATGACACATTTTGAACAACATATGTACAACTTGCCTTGTTCTTGAAGGTATATACTCATCAAATATCAGCCACAAATTTGATCCTAAATAGTGGAAATTGATGAATCAGATAAAAAATGTAAAATTGGGTAAATTTACTATTACCATCTTCAATCCATTAAACAATGAGATAATATGAGAAGAAATTGAATAGATGCGATAGGAATGACTCTAGATATATATTGGATCAAACAACACTTGAATCGGTTAAGAAATAAAGGAAATCACCCTTTACAAGAGAAGAGATCGAGAGGTAGGGTGGAGGAGCTCATGCATGACTTGAGTAAAAAAGAAAAATGAGGGGTTTTATTATTTTTATATTAACATAAAACCATTTTTTATGATTAATTATTTTAAAACAAATGTCTAGTTTTTAAATGATGATGTATCCACAATAGTCATGATGTGATTTCCCTTTAGGACTCTCCCACATTGTGACATACCATATCCATAGCATAACACATTTTTATAGGGTAAAAGCACCGAATCTAGTGCTCCAAGGCATCATGATGTGACCCTCCTAATTTAAGGAATTTCCATAATTCCTCTAAAAACACCTTATCAAATGTTTTAGGAAGTGGAATTTTCCAAATTACAGCAAAGTCAATATATAAGATTCAACTTGCTAAAAATAATGGTAACCATGTCATGGACATGACAACCCCTTAAAAATTTATAATGATAAAAATTAAATGATTTTTGGAAAAAATATTATATGGGTTTGTAACTTCATAAAATATAGTAAATTACAACCTCCCCACTATATGGTTTCTCGTCCCTAATTTAAACTCCCAAACAGCACCAGTCCTCAATGGTGAATAACTCTAGCCACTTTACCTATATGTGAGACTCTCTTTCTCACTTCTACCATTGGATATAGTCATGATACCACTATACCCATAATAGAGGAATATTCTTCCCATGTAGAGTCTCTTCACTCAGGTCTACTATTTAAAAAAACTCTCTTAAAAAAACACATCATCTTTGAGTTCGATGTCTACAGTATCAGTCACATGAGATGAGTTTGGATAATATCACCGAAGTTGTGACACATGGAATATGTTGATAATAACACTAAAACATTATGAAATGGAAAATTAATATACCATTATACAAATTCTATCTACAATCTTGGATGTCCCTATACACCAAGGTAGAGATTCCCCTGCTTCTGGATAAAGTAATGTCACAATCAAGGTAACACCAAAAAAAACAATGGATTTCCCACCTGAAACTCTAGAGAAATAATTCATCGGTTGATATATAATATATTCCTACCCATAGTAGTTTATAATCACTTCCTCATAAACCAGATATACTATGACATCTTTTTATCTATACTTCATTTAAAAATCACTAATTCCCTAGATTCCTACCAGCATAAGGGAGGTGAACATGGAATACCATACAATTCCTCAAAAAGTGTCATCTAAATTGATTCATAAAATCCATTATTATTGGAAAACTCAATGATTTAAAATTGTTTCTCCTACAAACCCTTAAAATTTAAAAAATATTCTCCTACAATGTCTTCCATAATTAGGATAGTATGCTTAGACTGGTCATCTGTCTTCTAGTGGAAATTAGTGCATAGATGCACTTTCATACCACACATATTCTATAAGCCTCTCTAAAAGTGTGATGTAAAGAAGAATTATAATTTTCATTACTATTGCATAATCAATTTATATATTCACATAGCCTACTATCAATAATAGTAGCGGTTGTAGGCTCGATTACATTTGGAGAATGTGTTCATAAACTAATACTATCCTCTTTAAAGAATTTCTTGGTAGATTAATTCTTTAGTGTGATAAAAAACTAAAAAATACAAAACCTAAATAAATACATAAATCAACTAAATATAACCTAAACTGGGAAGACATACATGGATGCATCAAATTTGTGGCTCCCGTGTAAGTGCATGTGATGTCAATTATTTTATTCCCACATCTAAATATTTATTTATCCAATTATAATTGATTCCAAATTTAACCATAATACCATCACTTGTCTTTATTTAATGTTAAAAATTACTCTAATATTTCTAAAAAATTATTTAATGTCCCATTATCTGGTGTTATGAATAATTCCTAAGACATTTCAGTGATGAATCATTTGGTAAAATACAATGAATTTTTTCAAAAATGTTTAAATTATCTATTTAGGTCGAGTTTACTCACATGAGTTTACTTTTCAGATGTCGCTCATGTAAGTTTGAAGATAAATCCTAAAGAATATTAACTTTTCAATTAATATAATTATTTATTTAGAATTATCTCATGTATAATTTATTATAACCCCACACATTCAATCAAGTTCATAACAAATAAACTCTCTCATATTTTCTTACCCAAGATTTCTTATTAGATAACCCATCGATGAGAACCAAAGTATGTGTAAAGACCCCGTATTAATTAATTCAAACAAAGGTATAACTTAGTAAATAAAATTCCTATTAATATGAGTTAACTATAAATAAAATATAGAAAATAAATTAATTCATACAATTAATGTCATGTTTGTCACAATTTTGACACTATGAAATTAACCAAACAGGGTGACAAGATGATGGGAAAAATAAAGAATGCAAACCTCCATGTTTGTGTTAAGGAATATATCATATAATACTACCATTAATGATCACCACATTAAAATAATCACCTTGTTGATCAATACAATTCCAATATGAACCACTTCACACAATACCTGCACACATAAAACATCTCTAAATTCAAGCACCACATGAATAATCATGGAAATGACCATCTATGATTTGAGTTTCAAAAATGCACATGAGTCACCACAAAAACTGATCAAATTAAACCATGTAATTTAATTTTTTTATTGAACCAACTATGTTCATTATATCACTGTAGAAGAGGAATAGATCATTGGTGGAGATGCTTGACTAGAACATCATACTTGGGAATTTTAGGGAGGGTGTCTGACATATTGGTGTTGAGTGAGGTTGTACTGAGGCATTGGTGTGATGAAGAAGGCTTGAGTTATAAATGTTGATGATGTGAGTACTGTTCTGTATGGTTGGAGAATATGGTTGATCCCCCAAGGATATCCCATATGAGTGTTTTTCTATATTAAAGAAAGGATTTTAAAAAAATAAAAAATTTAATACATATTATAAAACTACTAAATGATAATTACAATCAAAATGATAATAATAATTAGTATAATAATGAGTATACTGACAATAGTATAACATAAACAAAATATGTTTTATTAGTAATTTTTTTAAATAAAAGTAATAGATAGAAGTATAATTACCAAGAATAAATTGAATAATGAGAATAATGAATAAGATATAATCAAAGGTAAAATTTACATATGATAATAATAATAATAATATAATTATAATAATAATAATAAATGTCAATTTTATGTAATATTAATAGAAAATAAATTAATAAATTAATATTAATACTAAAAATATTTATAATAACATGAAATATTAAATAATATATAAAATTAATCAATTGTATAAAATATTAATGGCTCATATTACAATATAATTAACTTGAATTAAAAAAATATAAAATATTACAAAAATAAATAAAGCACACAAAAATATGGTTTAAATCAATAATTAAAATTAAGTTAAAATAATATAAAAATTTAAGTGATTTCCTTGGTATTAAATACTCTATAATAAAAAAATTTCCCTCTAGGGAAAAACAATCAAGAAACAACACATAAATTTACCCTTTTTCGTACCAGAACAACATGATAAAAAAAATTAAAAAATTGAATCCATTTACACAAAAAAAATATTATGATTCATTTAAATTCTTAATTTTCAAAAACAATTCTCCTTCCATTTAAATTATTTTCAAAAAAATATCTAAGCCCATGAATCAATATGACAACCTATCCATCACTCTCATTACTCGAGATAATTTATAATCAAATATATACTTAATTATCATTTCGATGAATTATTACCATATTCTTTCCATGAATTTAACATATCTGCTAATGGATTTCAAAATAATATAATAATCACGAGGACTTCACTTTGGGTTCAAATGATCTCTGAGATTATTGGATAGTGGGTTATAAATTTGTTTCTGGATTTTTTAGTAAAAATAAGGTTGGATCTTGATATGTATTACTAATATATATTAATCTAAATATCTTCATCAAAACTTCAATCCCTCACCCTTAAATCATTTTTTATCCTTAAGAAAATGATGATAGAAAAATGCATAAGATGAAATGGGGAAGAACTCACTCAAATATAATGGGAAGATAAACATATGAGTATCAACTACAAAACCCCATTAAATAAATGTATGATAATATACCAAATAAAATTATAAAACTATATCATACTCTATATAATCTTAGTGAATGTGTGTCATAAAAAATTATCTACATTATTGTGTAATTTTCATCACTTTTATAGGTATCCCTAAAGGTGAGGTTTATAATGTAATGACCACAAATATACTCATTGTCAGGTCCAAAAAGAATCTATATTCACTTATCAAGGTATAAGTAATACAGAGCTACTGTGAAAATAAATTTCAATAACATTATGATATTATATCAATCCATTGCATCAGATGACTAAATGTCCCTCATAGAAACCACTCCATGATTAACTTTATCCCACTCACTTAGATTGAAAATCATCCAGAAATATTCAAGATATGGGTAAAGAAGGGTATCATCTCATGGGTTCATCCAAAAAAGTCTTATTCAAGGATTATAATGGATATATAATGGTAAAAATTCAAGGGTTTATTAATGGTTCAAATAGTATAAGTATAATCAACAAATTCCTTATTCATTTTAGTGTAAATTTGAAAATTATTATTGATTTCATGGAAAACATGGAATGTTCTAGATGTCATAGAATGGTTGATATTCCCTCAAGAAAAAGAAAAATGTAAGTTATGTAAAAGGTTCAATAATTATCATAGTTATGGAGATATAATGTTGGACAACATAGATGAGCATGAGTGAAAATAAGTGGCTCAAATATAAACATGTTTTAGAAAAACATTTCCAAATCATGAAAGATATAAAAAATCGTCTAAAAGAAAGTATCAATAATCACATAATTTTAACTTGGAATCATGTTCTTAGACTAACTAGGGACTTAAGTTGTATGACACAAAATATGTTATGAAAAAAATATGTTTTTTCATGTGGGTTCCAAAATGAAAGGAATTATATTTTTATGATTTATATTTTATTTTAAATATATTATTTTACATGGTATTTTGGAAGCATAAATAAAATATTACCAAACATGAAAAACATCCCTGAGTAATTGAAAATAGGAAAAAAACTGCCTTTTTATAATCTATGGAGGTCCTAAAATGATTTACCAATAAAATCTACACATAAACATCACATACATTTATCACATAAAACAAATAAAACCATAATCAAATAATCACGTGAATGATAAAGGTATATATAATGAATTCAGAACCACTATTTTATAAAGATGAAAAAATATGCATATAAATATATTACTTTTTGTTATATAAACACTAAATGAAATAAAATTAAATGTAGTAAAATAAAATCAGGCTAATGATGGGTTGCCTCCCATTGAGCACAAATCTTTCTTCGTCCTCATCAAGAAATGAATGGAACTATTTTTATGAGCTTTTGTGTAATGAAATGGGATTCAATCATCGGGCTACCATTTTTAATTTTCCCTAAAACTCATAATGGTTCCACATATATAGCTGCATAAAGAAATACTCTCTAATGGTCGATGGTCATCTGGGTTTTTAGGGACAGTGACTCTTGGGGACTCGAATTGGTTAAGAGGATGGGAGGTCAGGATCATATCACCCTTTTTTGGGGAACTTTTTCTTACTCTGATACTCCCTTATTGATTTAATATATGTTCATGTATCTCTTCCTAATCCCAAAACGGGACCATTTACCCTGAAAATCAATTTATTGGTTACTTCTCTCATTAGAAAAATCAACAGTGTCCCATTGATGAACTAAGGGGAGTGCGGTCTCATTAGTGAATCTATATATATGTGTTTGAGGTTCTTTATCCATCTCCTTAATTATGAATAACCACTTTAGGTGCTAAATACAAATGACCAAATTCTTGGGACTGTACATCCATAAGAGGAGCTAGTAAATATTCTAATGATAGGATTGAGCCATTATGATGCGTCCTTCATATCCTGGTTATTGCAGGAATCAAAACCCATGTAGTTCGTTAATCCCTTGTAGTTTATAATCATGTGGATAAGACATATGTATGGTTATTGAGACACTAAATATTTGATAACGGGTCTCACAGAGACATCCTATGTATCATGATTATAGTAATAATTGGATTCATCATAGTTCAATTATTCCCCTGTGACTGGCCCCAAAGTATACTCCTTATATAAGAGGTGTTCATACCACTCATCAAGGATTACATTCTGGGATTTCACTAGTGAGTGTACATTCATGATTTCTAATGATATGTTCATTGCATTCCCTTAATCCTGTGTGAGCTATGCTCGATGTGATAAACAAGGGGTAACAAATGATTAGTCTCATGGATTATATATTTAGTACTTTTATGCTAGGATAATCCTTGGGATGTTTTGTATAGTGATCGGGCCCTAGAAATGCATCCTTTTTATCCCTATTAAGGAGGGAATTAGAGTTCTCGTAGTAAATTTATCCCTTAACCAGATGATAAGATAAGGTGTATGATCACACATAAATACATTATGACCATCATTGAGATTTTAAGAAGTCTAGGGGCTCATACCATGACCAGTGTCGTATTGGTTGGGGACATACTATATGATGTCAGTAATTGGGGATTATATGATGATGTTTCCCTTGTAACCCTAGACTGTATAGTGTGGATGACATGATGAGTTAAACTCCCTAAGCTGGAATGAGCTATTATCATTGTGAGAAACAAGGGATAGAAAGGGATCAATTTTATTTCTCTGAATAAGGGATTGGATACTGGGGTTTCCCTAGGTGATTAATATGAAGATCAAACAATAGAGATATGTCCTATGTAACGTAAATATGGAAAGAATCAGATTCATTGTAGTTCCCTTAATATTGGGTCTTACACTCTATGGTTTCCCTTTTGGTAAAGGGCTACACTATGAGGTTTCCCTTTTTATCAGGGATTACACTCTGAGGTTTCCCTTTTGATTAGGGATTACGCTTTGAGGTTTCCCTTGTTGATTTCCTAGAGGGCGTTTTCCTGACTCAATTGGAATGTCATGGTAACCATCACATGGCTTGGATTCCATGATAAAGGGGGTGTCACATGGTCTAGTTTAATTGACCAAGGGACACCGCAGGACCTGGTTTTGTTGTCCTTGAATCCATCACATGACCTGTTGGGACACATATGGGGGTGCCGTAAGAGTCAGTGTGACATGGCCTGAAGGATGTCACATTTCTTGGATAATATCCCTAGAGGCCAGTGCTAGACTTGACCACCATGTCTAGAGGGAATCTTGGGTCTCAACTGGATTTCCTGGAGGGTGTTGTGAGAGATTATTTATCATGCCCAGATGCAATCATGATACATGGCTGATATGATCAGGCGTCATTATATGAGTCAGGTGATGTATCTATAGGATGTTGTAAGCGTTGGGAGATAGGACTAGTGGGTTTCGTGAGACCGATGTTGTGTGTCCAGGGGGACCATGTGACTGTCTTTCACAAGTTCAGAGGATTTTGCATGTCCCCAATAGCATGCTGAAGGAATGGCATGAGATCTAGGAGACGAGTCCCAGTGTTGTCGTATGTCCTTTTATGACTCACACGAAGTTCATGAGGGCCAGTGAGCATGAATTTCATTTAATTATTCCACTTTTTATCTTGTTCCTATCCATTGTGTTGGTAATTCCATATGTTTTTTCAGTATATATTTATTTTGATACTCACCTGATCTGGAAGACGTGCGGTATGTTCTTCGCACCCCTCGCCAGCATCCCTTCTTGTGATCTTTTAATTAACTCACAAAGTGCCTATATGTATAGTGCATGATTTTTCAAGATGTTTACTATTATATTACCTAACTGAATACTAGTTTTTCACGTGATCATTTTCTCTGTGAAGTCTTCTTCAATGCTTCATGATATTTTTCTTCAAGACTTTCCTTCACAGAGTAGTGGGTTAGCTCTGATATCCAAAAATCAAACCCCTTTTTGAGGTTAGGGTGGAGATTTAATAGGCCTACCCACGCTGAGTGTTTACTGATTTTAGTGGTTTATCTATAATTAATCCAGGATGGAGTTGGTGAAGGGGGACGACACCACATGGTTTCAAGAGGCTTTTTCATGGGTTATTCTGAGTGTGTCACCAGATTTTTATCGATCGTGAGACTCTTCCATCAACACCTCCTTTATTAGATTATTGTTGATTAATGAATACCTATTTGATCATACGTTCATGTAAAATGAATTTTCATCTTGTCCTATATACATTGCCAATGGGCTTCGTGAGAGATCGATTACTTGGTTAGGGTATTTCCCGAGGTAAGGGTGGTCTGTCCAGAAGTCTGTGTAAGGTCTGGATTGATTTTTAGGAAGTCTTGTGGGGCCACACTATGGATTTATTGGGTTCTTTGAAATTATTTCAGTGACCTCGAGTACCTATCTCCCCCAACCATCCTATCCCCTTTTCTTTATAAAGGTCAGGGATTATGTGGGTCTGTATGAGTAATGACAAGGATATTAACTTAATTTTTTGATGATGCCTCATGTGACCAATATGATTCATATAGGGGTTCTTGAGTCATGTTTTGTATAAATTTGTCTATTTTTCCTTAGAGTGTCGAAAGGGAAGTGTAGAGTTTAGTTAAAATACATGAGGCCTTCTGTATGTAGAGAAAAGCAAGACAAAGGGATTTTTTGAGACAAGGCGAACATGTTGTCGAAGTCTCGCAGTGTCTTGAATCCTGTCAGGGGCACGTCACATATCCATCAGTGGCCACGAGCACCTCTCATCTCCTACAACTATATCTCCTTAATTTTATTTTTTGAAGGTTTTGGGGTCTTTCAATTTTATTGGATATCATCAAGAAAATTTATACTTTCAAAAGATGATATGGCGCATGGGATTTACCATCATTGGGGGTTTCCCGCTTTGGATAAGATTCCCCCTTATTTTTGGAGGAATTTCATATGGTTCTTTGGGAACATGAAAATGAAAAACCATATGACCTGGGGGTGTTCATTAGGTTTTCAACATGTGGTCATTGGTTTTTTGGAGAGCCATCATGAGAGCAAGATGGTTCGTTGAAGGGGGATCTGTGGGATTTGTCATAGATTATGCACTACATGTGGAGTCTTCATGTAACCTTAAAAATGGTCACATGATCACTATTTACTTGGTGGATCAGGTGATCCACATGTATCTGTTCAGTTGCCTTTATGGGGAAGTTATTTCCCATATCTAGATATTCCATTCTTTGTGATTTTTAAGATGCTTATTTGGAGGGCTTCAACAAATTCCAACCCTCGTGAGAAATGTCCACAAGGAAAAGGACTCGGTTTTGAGGAAACTAATGCCTTCCTAAGTCTTTGGAAGTGACAAATTCTGATGACTTAGGTGAAGTTTTTCATTGTTTGAATTTTTTAATGAATTCCATTTTGGTTGAGGCTTCGAAGAGACTCTAAAATGTAGAGATTCTTCCCACACTTTTTTTCACAATACCAATGGACCTTCTGATATCCTCATTTTTTGTTCAACTTATCTTTTTCTATGATGTGTATGATATTTTTTTTGTTTTGATATTGTGGCAATAATCCACATTATCCATATTTATTATAAATTCAAGAAAATTAAAATTTCTGGATATGGAGATTAATTTTAGGAAACACTCATGAATTCCTGATAACATGGCATCCCGTACTGATGATTCTATTCCAGTTTCATTGTAAATTATATCCCTCAAAGGGAGAGTTATCCATTATTTTCTAAATATGATAGTATTGGTGATCATATATTAACTTTTATAAGTCCATATGGTGAGACTTACATACTGATTAAGATAGGATTTATGTTGTGCTTTATTTTAAGGTCTTTTATCTCGAACCATCTATCACTTTGGTTTAAAGTATTTTAGCTCGGACCTAATATTTCTTCAGTTTAAGGTGCTTTATCTCGGACATAATACTTTTTTAGTTTAAGGCCTTTTATCTCAGACATTCTATTTTTTTACTTTAATATATTTTAGCTCGGACCTTCTATATGATCATGGGATAAGGTTGTGGACTTGCTAGGAATGACCTAAAACACACTAAAATGTTGGGTTAGTTTTGTGGTGTTGTAGAGGCTCCCAAGGATCACAATTCCCTTTCTCCAAAGTGATGCATTTGGTTGAAGACCATGGAAACATATACAAGATCCATAATCATACATTCATAGTAATGAAAAGGTTCCATGAAGTCAGGTATCTTTTCCATGGGCAATAGATGATTTATGGAGTGAATATGGTTGAGGATGGAATATTAGGGAGGATATGTATGCCTGGATAGTTGGAGTGTGAGTAATGTAAACCATAACCCGTAAGTTTGAGTATATGAATATGATATGGTGTAGAAATTTTGGGTATGTCCCATGAAATTATGGGATTCTAGATTCTATCATGTTGTTTTTTGGGCTCACAGGGATTGAGGCTCCTTTATGGAAAGGATAATATAGATTTATTTAGTAGGTCAAGGCCCTTATGAATTAGTATAATTCCAAGAAAAAGACAATCTATAAATTCTATAAGGGGCATAAAAGGTATACAAAGGATCAAGAATCTAGATGATGACGCTCGGTATGGAAAGAAGGCTATCTCAGAAGGGTCTTGGAACCCTAAGAAAATTAGATCTTAAATAATAAAGTGTTATCCTTATACCTTGTGGTTTCGACTCATGATGAGAATACTATCAAAGGATATGAAATGAAGTGTCACAATCTATCCTTGTGAAAGGGTATGAAACATGGTGACGTATCATTTAGGATATCAAATCCACTTGGATAACTTGGTGTGGGGGTTTTAAATCACAACCTAGAGTGCTCTAGTTAAGAGAATTATTTGTGATAGTCATACAGGGAGTAGTTCGGACATGCTAAGGTCTTGTGTGATTTTGTGATTATGTCAAGGCTCACAAGGATTAGAATTTTATTTTTTAGAGTATATTATTTGATTGGCAGGCATATGAGCATATGCTGGATCCATAGGAATTCATGCATATTCAAACAAAAGGTTCTTGAAGTTGGATATCCTTTCTAAGCACCATAGAATGTTATTATGATCTGATACACCCCATGTCATGAAGTGTGATCTTTGAAAAGTGTAAAATCCAAATAAGGTGCAAGTACCCTAATAGTTGTTCCACTTCATAACAAATGTATTCTCATGGTGAGGAGATGTGATATACCATTAATCTAACTTTTTCCTGGACCTGGGGGTCCAGTGAGCATAGCTTGGCTTTTACTAGGGCTACTGGATAGACACTATGAGATTTATGACTTATCTACTTATGCTCTAATTCATAACTAAATATGATAATGAGGTATTTAGCGAGTAGAGACTTGGATTTTTCTAAGGTATACCTTTGTAGGTTTTCAACCAGAGATGTTTTGTGTCTTTTTCGTTAGCATTTTATGGTCTTGTGATTGGGACCATTAAAGGCTGGAGTTTAAGGTCATATAGTTTTACCATAGTACATGTATTTTTTGTTCATGATGCACATGGAAATAATATGGGAACTGGTACACAAGATCCTAATTAGGATTACCATGGTCAAGAATACTTCAACATCCCTATGATAAATAGGTTAACATGTTTTAAATCATGAATCAAGGTTCTCAGGTCATGAGTGATGATATGGTACAGTAATACCAGGAGTAGTTCAAATACACTGAGGTATTGAGTTCTATCATATATATGTCAATGCACAAAAGGAATGGAATGTCCTTTTTTTCAGAGTAGAGCATTTAGTCGATGACCATAGGCACATATGTAGGATCCCTAAGCATTCATGCATAGTCAAGAAGAGGTTCTTTTAATCTGGATATCTATTCTAAGTTCCATGGAAGATTGTGGTGATCTGAGACACATGATGCATGATGTGTGTCTTATGGATTAAGTTTCTTTAAAAGATGGTGTGATCACCCCATTCTGTGGTTAACTGGGGTAATTCTCTTGTGGTCCTTTGATAAGGAATGAAAAATGGGTGATGATTTTCTCAATTTAACATAATTTTGTGGGGATGTAGTTGCCTCGGTGCACTTTTAACATCATCCAATAAGGATGTTCTTCCATTTAGTTTAACATCATGTGGTAAGGATTTACATCCCTATAGTGTAACATCATGTGGTAAGGACATACTTCCATATAGTTTAACGTCATATGGTTGTGATGTAATTCCATGTAGTCTAATGTCATACAGTAATGATGTACTTCCATGAAATTTAATGGCATGTGGTAAGTATGTACTTCCATGAAATTTAACTTCATGTGGTAAGGATGTAGTTACATGCAGTTTAACATCATGTGGTAAGGACTTAGTTCAATGCAGGTTAACGTCATGTTGTAAGGATGTACATCCATGAAATTTAACGTCATGTGGTAAGGATGTGGGAACTGATGTGAATGTGTGGAAATATTTCACCTGGTCCTGATAATGGAGACTAGGGAGTCACTAAGTATCTCATGAGGATGAGAATCAATCCACACATAGTTCTTAATGAAGTTTTCTATGCAGATCTAACCCATACATAATGAGGATGGAATTTTTTTATATTTATTTGTTGTGACTAGGATCATACAGGGAAATTATAGTTTCACTAGGTATCATGTGAGTGTATAAATTAATTCACACATAGTTATTAAATGTGAAATACTCTATACAAGTCTGATCGATGCGTAGAGGTGGGAATTATGTTTGTTGACCATTGTAGTTGGGCTCAGGATTGGAGATCAAGGCGTCACTGCATATCCTGTGATGACAGGAATCAAGCCACCAAAAGTTCTTGATATTCTATGTAGTTTAATTTCATGTGGTGAGGACGAGGGTAAACTAAGGTGAATAAATAAAACTATTGTAGTTGGGCCCATGAATTGATGTTCGGGAGTCACTATGTATCTCATAAATGGTGATAATAAGTGCATATGTAGGTTTGGAAATTTCATGAAGTTTAACATCATGCGGTGAGGACAGAGAAGAACTGACATGAATTGATAGGAACATTATGGTTGGTCCATAGTGTAGAATTTTGGGTGTCACTATGTATCTCATTATAATTAGAATCAAACCACCCATAGTTCATGGAGAATCATGCAATTTAACAACATGTGGCAGGGACATCAACCGTGAATTTTAACGTCATGCAAGGAGGACTCATAATAGATCTATCGTGTACCTTTATACCATTCTTATGAGGGTAACTACCTAGTTAAATTCCTAAGCTCATGTGACCTATGATCAGTGTGAGAAACTAGGAATGAAATGGGTTTACCTACAATACATATACAGAAGGGGGTACAATAAGGGAATTTCGTATCTTGTAGTTGGGGAACCAAGATATTGGATTGAGGTATCCCTACATATCTCATTAGAAATGAGAATCAATCTATACATAGTTCTAAGAGAACCATGAAATTTAGTGTCAGCGGTAAGGATATCAGTGGCACAATGTGAATGGATATGGATATCATGGATTCGTACAATTTTACATCATGTGGTAAGGACATTGGGTCACCCATTATGATGGGGGAATCTCTGGGTCTGTGCAGTTTTACATCATGTGGTAAGGACATGGGATAAACCATCATGAAAAGAAAACTAATCTTATGTCTAGGCCCAAGAATAGAGGTTTAAATTTCACAATGTATCCTATGATAAGAGGAATCCAGCCATATGTAGTTTTTAGAAAACTGTGTAGTTTAATGTTCTATAGAAAAGACAAAATATATATACTTTAACATCATGTGGTCTGGTTGAATTAATGGACATACTCTGATGTGGATTCCCATGATGACAGCATATGAAAATTATTTCTTGATAAATCTCGCATTATTGTGGTGTGTGAAATTCTTCATATCCATGGTGGCTACTGAATATGCTCCATTATGATAATTCTTATGTATTATGTAAGGTCCTTTCCACATGGGATCCAATTTCGGGGGATTCTTTCCTAGTATCTTTGGGTTTCTTAGAGCCAACATGATTTCTCTATAAATTAATGAATAGAGGTGAACCATTTTATTAAAGGCCAGAGCTATCCAGTTCTGATGAATTTCTAGATTGTGCATTGTGTGAAACCTCTTCTCATCTAGTCATTCCAAATCGTTTAGCCTCTTTTGTGATTGTTCATCATCTAAGAGTTTTCTGGAAATGGAAATTCAGAGTGAGGGTAGTTGGAATTATATGGGTAACACTACCCTAGTCCCATACATGAGTGAGTATGGAATTGCTTTTGTAGCAATACAGTTTGTGGTACGATAATCCCATAAAGCATGGAGGAGTCTATCCAGCCAGGACTTCTTATCCTTGTTCACCATCTTCTGAATTATATTCTATAGAGTATTATTTAATGCCTCTATATATCCATTTTCAGATTCATGGTAGTGAGATGAGTGATTGGACTCGATGTTTTACTCCTGGTACAACTTCTTCAACTCTATAGAACATAATTTGGTGTCTTTTTTCACTAATACTGTGTGAGGTAATCCGAACCTAGTAATGATATGGACTTCATGAAATTGATTATATTATTTTTCTTTAACTCAGTTATGGGTATTGTCTTATACCAATTGAAAAAAGATTTCGGTAGTAGTAAGGATGTACTTGAACTGCTTAGCTGTGGATGGGGAATATAGCCCCATGAAATCCATCCCCCAAACCAAAAAATGGGCATGAATATTTATTTTTATGTAACAGTTATACAGGTTGTTGGATGAATTTCGCATGGATTTGAAATGACTGACATTTCTTGGTAAATTCCACATATTTTGGTATCATAGTTTTCCAGTAATATACTATCCTCATAATCTGTTGGGAGAGCCTAATCCTGGATTGATGGGCGTTGCAAGAGTCAGCATGGACTTCTTCCCTGATGTATAAATCTTCCTTTCTACGCATCTTAGGAGGATCCCATAAAAACTACATTTTTTGATGATTTTCTTGTCATTCGGGCCATCCTGTAGTGTAAAGTTTTCTTCACGGTTCCAAATCAGTTCCCTTATGGGTTTATTCATTTGGATAGTCCCATTTTATACATATTCGATTATGGGATACCTCCATCTAGGGGTGAATATTGGTATATTGTTCTCTAAGGTGGTGTTGACCTAATTGATCTCTTCTATATCATAGATGAAGATTGTTGAGACCATTCTCTGATGTGTAATGTAGAGGATTGTTTTCTCCGGTTTAGGATCGTCCAAGATGGTGGCCGTATTATCCAAGCCATCAGCTTGAGAATTATATGGTCTGAGAAAATGAATCAATGTGGGTTTGAAAGGGAACTCTTCCATTAGTCACCTAACATAGCCAGTGAGAGGGTCCAATTCTTTCTTAATTATGGAATTTTCACCATTGACATGATTTATCACTATCTTTAAATCCCCTTTGATGTTTTGGTACACTATTTTCATCTTTAAAGATAATTCCATTCCATCGATGAGGGCTTAATATTCAGGATCAAGACATTTTCAGCCTTCAGATAGTTAGAAAGAGTAAGAAAAAACCTTTTTGTTAGTGTAGACAAATACAATACCACAAACAACTCGATTGAGATATGGGTTTCCCATCCTCTTTCTGATAGGACATATTGAGGCACCATCAAAATACATCCCCCATGTTTGGGCAGTATCATGGTCATAGAATACTTCTTCATCTGGATGTTCGGTGTGTTGCGGTATATTTTTTTGGGTAGGTTGTTCCATGAGGAAATAATCTCAGGATTTTCCTATCACTGATTTCTATGGCATAATCTTAAGGTAATTTTGCTAAAGAATGACCACCCATCCGACTTACCACTCGGTCAGTATTGGATGGGCATGGATATACTTGAGCGGATTGATAAGAGAAACCAATTGGACTTCGTGGTGATGAAATTAATGCCTCAAATTTTCCACTATGAATATGAGTGTGAGGAAGTTCTTCTCAACATCATAGTATTGGGTCTTGGTACCTAGCATAGTCCAACTGAGGTAATAGAGACTATTTTGGCTTCCTACATCATTATTTTGTGCGAGGAATCCTCCCATTGAGAATTCCATGGAGGCCACATATACGATCAGTGGCATCCATTCCACTAGGGGAATCAGTTTTTGTGGGTGAAGTAGGTACTTTTGGATACATTCACAGGATTTTCCACAGTCATCATCCCATTGGTAGGTTCCCCCTTCTTTATTAGCCTAGTGAATAAGAGATCTTTTCTGACTAGGTTTGGAATGAACCGAAGAATATATGAAAGCTTCCCTTGGACCCCCTCAATTATTTGGGATATCTGGGGGTGAAATTGTTATGACAACACTAGTCTTCTCTAGGTCGACCTTAATTCCATGGTGGTGTACTAAAAAACCAAGGAATTCCCTTGATGCTACCCCAAATGTGAATTTCAGTAGATTCATCTCTAGAATGTGTTGTCTCAGCTTGTCGAAATATATTATAATGTCAGTGAAGTGATCACATCACCATCAAGATTTAATCCCTAGTTCATCAAAATAAAATTCAGTTGTCTTTACTAGGAATGACTTAAGGATATGGTGCATAGCACATTGGTATGTGGTTCCATCATTATTCAAACCAAAGGGCATAACCTGATAAAAAAATCCCCTGAGGTGCTCTAAAGGAAGTGTCTTCTTCATCTGTGGGGGCCATATTTAATAGATTGTACCATGAGTACCCATAAATGAAATAAAGGGCTCAGAAACTAGCAGTTTCATCGATCAAAAGCTCTGGGATCAGTAATGGTAAATCATCCTTTGGAAAATGCTGATTAATGTCTTTCAAATAAATGTAGAACCTAATTTTATCTATTCTTTTTCTTGACATGGATGATGTTTGAAATCCATATTAGGCATTACACTTCTCAAAAAATGTTTTCTTAGATAAAATTGTCAACCTCTAACTCTATATTTGTGGCATGAGAGGGGTGTGTCCTCAAGGCTACCTACTTAAATCCTCGATGCTCATCTAGTAGCTGGAGATAGTGTGTAGATATATTTGGGTTTGGTGAAGGCATTTCTATGTACTTCCACAAGAAAACATGTTAGTGCTACTTCAGAAATTCAATGTACTTCTCTTTCTTTTCTAGGAGTTTTGAGGAACTAATCAGTATAGTTTTTGGGTCTTCCTCTGTTCCTAGACTTATCTACATTAGTTCATCAATGTTGGTTTAGACACCTTCCTCGAATACTATAGGGGAATTACTTAGGACAACCACATCTTCTTCTGTCATTGATTATGTTTAATAATTTTTAGAAAGAAATAGAAATATGGGTTAATCACTATTGTTATCATATGTAAAGAAGCCACTAGAAGAGATATTACCATCCAATGTTGACTGATTCATTGCATAAAAATTCCAAAGCTGATAGTCTTCGATGTTGTCATTGGGTACAGGGAGTCTTGGACTATTGGCATTATATCTGTAACCTCAAGTAGGTTTTTGGGGAGCACATAGTCGCTATAGAGCACACTCCAAGTATTCCTAGGGGTATTCCCCAAGCCATTGGGAGAGAAATAATGTATATCCTTATCCACCATTGGGTTTTTTCCTCCCATTTTATAAAAATATGCTTCAGCATATGTGGCCCCACAAGTATTAAAGTGAGCACTATCACTATGTTGTATACCAAATTTTCCATTAATGGGATACTTCAATCATTGGTGGAATGTTGATGGTATTGACTTGTGTCTATGGAGGAAGGGATTTCCGAGCAATACATTATTCACTATTTCTTACTGTATTACCAAAAACTCAGTGTCTGAGGTAATAAAACCAAAGTTGGATTGGAGATTGATTTTCCTGAGAAGTCGTTTCTCGTGCTTATCATACCATAGGATGGTTAGCTTAGTGGGAGAAAAATCCCCTTCACCATATCCCAAAAATCATAGGTTTCATACTAGGATAAGATTTATCTTAGAACCATTATCAATCAAATCCCTTCGGACGTTAACATTATTGAGTCTACCTAATACATATAGGGGTCTGATGTATCCTTTAGGGGCCTCTTCCTAATATTGATTAGTGAATGAGATGGAGAAATTACATTCTGATAACATGGTCTCCACTTGATAGACCTCAGCTGTAACAACTTCTAACTCGATCAATTTTGGGCTCCAGATGGATTCATGAATTATTATCTTGAGTTATTTTGAAATATGTAGTGCATAAAAGACTAAGATCTTGGATAGGGATACCACCACCCATTTCTAAACATCTTATTTTTGTTCCAGAGGTCGTCCCTTCCCTATATTGGGTTTCTCCTAGATGTGTGGATGAATAGCTAAGGAATTTGGGATGGATGAACCTGATTCTTATGAAGAGGTTGAGGGAGTATCTTCTTCCAGTGGCGCAAGTCATTTTGGCCTTCCCAATAGCTTGTGTTGATCGAATTGGCCCCTCATTAATTGGTCATGCATGTAAATCAGATGTGGGAAACTTCTGGAGGGCTCTGAGGCACCTCCTTACCTATTTTGAGCCTTATGAATCACCTAAACACGAGTCTCAGCTGCATATATGTCCTTCGTGGCCATATGATTAGAATATTGAGTCTTACCACATTAATGTTGTCCCCTGTATCCTTGACTCTGGGTATACAACCTCCCATTCCCCAATTATTTGTGGGAAAATCATTCTCTGGGAAAAAATTATCATTAAGGAAGGATTCCAAAAAGTGTATCATGTAGAAAGAACCAAATATGAGTTCTTCGTCTGATGAGGGTTCTATATAGTAGGGTAGTTCCCATTCCTCAGATGTTATCGCGGAGAAATTGGTGAGAGTTAAGGCTTGATTTGTTGGAGAATATGAATATTCCTCTTATATTTACTACAAAATTTGGTTCCCATTCCCACCTTTGGGAGACACATTTGATGTCCCCCCTTAGGTGGTGGAGCTATCGAAGTTCTATGTAACAATTATTTCAGAGTGGCATGGTCCCCATCAACTGCATTTTGAGTCATCCATTTATCAAAATTTTACACTCGCCCAGTCGAAAATATTGTCCAACCATTCTCTTCTTCTGTTCGGATGATGGTTATCCAAGACGCCTATTCTATGGAGTTATCTAGTGTCACCTGTCCAGATTCAACCATGCCTTGAAGGATGACCTAAAAGTTGAATCAGTTCTAGATATTATGACTCAAACTTCTATGGAAAAAAGAAGTAATTGGGATGGTCGGTAAGGTTGACTTCATCATGACTCCTATGTTGAGGGACTGTGAGAAGGTTATTATATATGGATTCCAAGAAATATCCATAGATTTTTTCATTTTAGAAGGACAATATTTTTTCATCAATTACTCAAATCCTAGGAAACCATGATTTCTATGTGCTTCTGGATGAGGGTGATTTTGTGGTTGTCTCCACTCAATAGGATTTTTTAGACGATTCGGGGCCTACCTATGTATTTGGATAGGTACTACTACTGGATTGAGAGTGACAGCTATAGCTTCAACTTTGGAAGCACTTTTTCCCTATGTTGCACGCATGGTTCATGTTTTCAATCATGTTCTATAGATGGATTCATATAAACGATATTCCATTTCCAGAAAATTTTGTAATCGACCTAGATATTTAATTAGAATTAGAGGCATATGAAACTCTTCCCTAGTATTTTCAGCACATATTTTGAACAGTTCCTCCTGTGAGAGAGGGATGTTGATTGATTATGTCAAACCTTTACACCTTTCTTTGATGTCAGACACCCTCTCATTCTCGTATTGTTTTCCATTGGTCAGGTCAAGGACTTTCATATTCCTTAGTGTATAACTAAATTTAAAAAGGATTTGATGATTAAGTTCTTCCCATCCTAACACAGATCCTGATGGCATACTATTATACGAAATTTAGGCTGGCCCCATCATAGTCTATACAAAACACCTCAACATTATTTCCTCCCATTTATCCTGAAGGCCCATCATCGGTCCACATTAGGAAACAAAGTGTGTGATATTTTGTTCGGGGTCACCCGCACTATAAAATGTGGATAAGGTAGGATTTTCTAAATTGGGTGAAGGAAACATTTTATCCACCCAATCGGGATATGGCATCCTCTTAGACTGCATAGGTGAGCGCCACCCTTCCATGGTTTCTATTCGAGTAGCCCAGGACTCGGTGATGTTAAGGAGATCAAAGGGAACCATTTTATGAGTCATATCCCATCTAAAGGGAGCTAGCGGGGGTTTAAGTGGTGGACCACTTTTATCTCATGTTGGTTTTTTATTTTTTCCAAGATTAAATGGTTACCCCGGTGAGGGAGAGGTCGTTGTCACAATGGAGGTAAGTCATGATCATTTTCAACTTCCTCATTAATATATATTGGATGTCTTGATCCAAAAAAAATTATGATCATATACCACTCTTACTAGAGTATTGAACAAGGGAGAGAGAACATTAATCTATTCCAGAAGTTGATACCCAATAGGAATATTGCCTCTGACTATCTCCTCATTATGTTATTCGAGAGTTTTTATTTCGCTCTCATATTTCGACAATTGTTCCTCAGGGGAAGGAACACCATTTCTTCTAGGAGGTGATCAGGATATGGTTGTACTCTTACCATTTATAATATTTCATCATTGAGGTAAAAACGTGATATTATTAGGTTCCATTTTTTGGGGTCGTCTTTGGTTCCTGGTGCATGCATCTTTATTTGGTGCATCCAAATCACCCTTGTCCAAAGGTATCTTTTCCATGTCACGGACTTTGTCGCTTGTTCCTTGATCAATATCTTCCATGTTGATAGTGATGACATTCAAAGATGCATATTATGAAATGGTGGTTGTTCCATTAATTTCTATACAATAAGCTGATTCTGCATAGCTTCTATTAGGGTCATCATCCCAACCCTTGGCCATGTTGGTCCTTTTTGTCTTGCAAACCTAGGAGGGTTTAATTTTCATCACCATAAATTGATCCTATTTTGGTCAATGAACAATGACTCTAAGGTAGATTCTGGTTGAGGTTTCCATAGTGTCCCAACCAGTAGGGGGTTGTCTTGTGATGGGTAGAGTGGGTTGAATGAGGACTGTCGATTGATTCCTCCCAAGCTAGGGAGGACTGATTTATTTTATGGTGGTAATGATGATGAAAATTCTCCCAGACTTGTGGGGTGGGGATCATTTAGGGTTAGAATTAGCGCAGAATGGTCCTGTTTCTTAAGATTTAAGGACTCTAGTTGGGGAATTTATGATTTTTGGGAGGGACATAAAGATAAATTTTCCCGTAGCCCAGTGAGGTTAGGGTGATTTGGAATCACCATTGATTTATATAGGGTCATCTTAGGGGAAAATGAACCTGGAGTTTGTGATTGGGATATAAATTTCTCTAGCTAAGTAGGCTGGGGTTATCCTATAGCTATCAAGGTTATGTCCTAAATCCTCTATGGAATTTATGATCTGAAGGGTGGAGGTGGTGGTAGATATTCTCATGGACTAAGGTTTTGATTTTCCTTTTGGACGACCACTATGGAAGATACTACAACAGTCCATGTGATCAGGCGTAATTGTACTCACAAGGGATCTGAGTTCAATGACATTCCATGGTGAGAACCATTAATTATGGGAAGTTGTCTGGGTTATCGAAACTTTGGTCTCTATGTTTGGAATGAACTTATATTATCTCAATGGGCCCTATTTGAAATCATTTTGGCTGTACTATCTCCTCATCCATATTGTTTGTGCACCATTGAGGTGAGGGAATTCTACAGTAGTAACCATCTAGCCCGAGCATTACCAGGTCCATTGATTTCATCATAAGCTATAACATTGAAAGATGCCATATTTTAGGGGTTACTCTATTCCAAGGGAGTGGAAAAGTGTAGCTCTCCATACTATCCCCAACATTGAATATGAATGCATTTCATGGCTTCAGAGATCAGCTTTTGATGAGTAGTGATGCAATGGCGATAAGAATATTCCATATTTGTGTTTTTGTTTTCTCGGTCTTATATCCTAGGCCATGGAGATATCATTCATCTCTAGATGAAAGTAGAGTATATTGATTGTCTGAAGGTGACACTCATATCCCATATATGAGAGATATCAATCCTTTAGTCTTGGATGAGTATCCAAATTATTTTGGTATAGGTAAGGTATGAAGTATTTTTCAAGTTCATCTTGGATCTCATAGATGGATGTATGGAGGGTCTAAAACATTATAGAGATATTTTTTCTGACTAAATCTCTCCATATTTGAATGTTACTCCCCTCCTCATCTAACTTACATGCCTCCATCTTGTTAGACCATAGAAGATGACTCTGATGGTATCCTACTAATGGGAGTGGAGTGTTTCTAGAAGCGGATGGGGAACCATATAATGTTGGCCCTAATTATTCGATCACCTATTTATACTAAGGATTCGGATATTGGTTCACCTCTCTATAAGAAGGTTTCTAAAAAAATGAGGATTTAATTACCCATGGGAGATATCATCATGGGGAGGTTGATCATGGTGGATGTTAGGAGTAAGGTCCATGTGATCCATCTCTACACAACCATGGTAAAGTCTATTATGATAATTAAAGTATTCTTCTTCTACTTTGAGAGAATATTCTACAGAACCTTATGGTGTTGAGAATGTGTCTTTAAGAGCCTCAAGGACACTGGAATTGAACATACTAAAAGTTTGTTCCATGTTCTATATCATGGTATGGATATGAAGACCTACCTTTTGGGATTGTGTCATGGTATGGGAATGTTGTGTTATGGTTGCCGGAACATGTATATAACCATCTTGTTCTAGGGGAGTATGATCCTAGAACTAAGAATCCATCGAGATGTACCGATGATTTTCCTCATTATTGATTGGAATGTGAGCTTGTACTGAGCTATTTTTCATTCTCACTTGGTGGGCCTCAGTCAGGATGGGAATATAAGCCTGATCATGAGCTTTTGGAATATACTACAGGTTTTTCTTGGAAATCATTTGAGCCTACCCCGAGGCATACGCCGCTCTCACTTGCTGGGAACAAATTAAATTTGAAATTTGATCCTGGTCCGAATATTCATTCCCTATGATAATATTACAATGGACCTATATAATGGGAGAAGAAATATGAGCCTCCCCCTATATTCACATGGAATGATGTTGGCACAATCATTCGTTGGCGGAAGTAAGAATATGCTCCTATATTTCATGATCTACTAGAATATGTTAGGAAGACTCACTGACTAGAATATGAGCCTCTCCTAAGGCTAGTGTCATTCTCACATGGTTATCCCCTACTAGAAAAGGAATACATGCCAATTTTTGGGCCGGTGGAGTATGTCACTAGACTTCTTCAATAGAAATATGAACTTGTCCTGAGGCACGTGCCCATGTCATCTTGTGATCCCTAGCCAAAACAGGGATATGATCCTGATCATGGACCTTTGGAATATGTCTTTATACTTTTTCGACATGAATTTTCCCTATCCCAAGGCATGTTCTAATCTGACATGGTGAGATTGGGTTGGAATTGGAATATGAGCCTCGTCTGATGCCTCACCTTTCATCAGAATATGCTGATAATCTAATCCGGCAAGAGCAATAATGTGTGATTGCTCTAGTACAACCACTTATTCATGATGATCAAAGTGTTTCAATGTTCAGGTTATAGTAATGGGAGTATGTGTTTCTCTCTTTTTCTGCAAAAGTGTCAGAATATTCCACCAGATTTCTTCACCTATTGCTAAAATATATTGCCATTTTAGCAATGTGAGTGCATGAATATGACCCTACACATATTATATATCTATCATAAACTGACATATGAGTTCAATTTAAGTGGATATATACGTAAACATATGTCCTCCTTGTACCACTAAAATATGATGATGGGATTCAAGCATGGTGGTAGGAGTACGAGCCTCCCCCATGCCTGCTCTAGGGATATTCTTACAGAATTATTCCAAACAAGTAAGGATATGATCCAACATATTGGTTCCTACCTAAATATACTGGAATTAACCATCAGTAGGGGTGGGGATATGATCCCTCTCATGTATATCAAACACATTACTCCTCTGATGAGACTTACTTGTAACCCATTCATGGGAATCATAGGTGTTTGTGTGTTGGATGATACCCTCAGTAGGAAACTAATGGGTACTAGTGAGATGGTGTTGGTCATGGTGGTTGATAGGTTCCCTATTTAGTAGAACCTGAACTATAAGGGAACTATAAATGGCCACCTATTCCCCCTTCTTCGGATATGGAATATGGAGGTTTTCATGCTCCACTAACTAGATCCGGAAGCTATTGGTCATGGTGATGAGAGCCACTGGCTTAGCAACAACCTTTCCTGAGCGATGTGGACTTGTTGGTCATCATTATTAGAGAACATTATCAGAAGTTCCCGTGGTCAGGATTGTACCATGTTGATGGTACTTACGAACCATATTATGTTCCAACTATTAATAGATTTTTCATGAAGGTGATATTATCTTACGACCCATAGAGGCTACAGTCACAGATTATTTTCCGAATCAAATGATGGATGATGAATACATTTTCTCGAATTAAGGTTTTTTTAATATCTACATTCATTCAGACAACAAGGAACAAGGTTATCAATTAGTAAAATATCATAGGTATTATTTTCTCAATCAGATAGCATGGTTAACACAATTTTCCTGATATTCCCTGATTCAACTATACTACTTTTTAGACATGTAAAAATGAGGATGAACTTATTTCATTATAACCCTCATTACAGAGTATCATTTATAAGATCATACATGTCTTACTACTTTGTTAGTATAGGGTTTTCAAAACCACGTGTCATGTCACATTATAACCCAATCATTTTTTTTATAGAGATTCATGTCAATTTTATCATTTTATTTGAATATAAGGGAAAACAAAATGGCCTAAAAGATAATAACCAATAATTTTATCAATTTAGAGATTCACAATTAGTTAACTATTTTTTTCATATAATGGAAGATGAAAGAGACTAACAAATAATAACTAATAATTTCTTCATTAGAGACATTCACATTAGGTTCACCATTTTTGTTTCATCAGGTTTTCATTGTGTGAAATGGGTTTCTCTCATCGGGATACCATTTTCACTTTTCCTCAAATATGCTAATGGTTCCACCATTTATAGTTGGGTATAGAAATTCTTTCCAAAGGTCAGTAGTCCTTTGGGTTTTTAGGCCCAATGACTCTTGCGAACTCGTATTAGTCGAGAGGATATGAGTTCGGGCTCATCACACCCTTTTTGGGGGAACTGTTTCCTACTCTAGGACTATCTTATATATTTATGATATGTTCCTGAATCTCTTGCAAGTCCAGATACAAGACTAGTTAACCTGAGAAAATGGTTTATTGGTTAATTATCTAATTAGGCAAATAAATTAAGTCCCATTGTTGAAATGAAGGGAGTGTGTCATCATTAGTGAATCCATTTGTGTGTATTCAAGATACTTCATCCATATCCTTAATAGCGAATAACTACTTTAGGTGATGAAACTATAAGCCCAGATGCTTCAGAATGTACCGCCACAAGAGGAGCCGGTTAATACCTTGAGTATGGGATTGAGTCATAATGAGGTTTCCTAAATATTTGGATTATTTCATGTATAAAACCCCACATAGTTGTTAATCCCATGTATTCTAGAATAATGTGCCGAGGACATATGTATGGGTACTGGGACACCAAATATTTGTGCTCGGGACTCACAGAGACATCCTACGTATCCTGATTATGGTAGGAATTAGAGTCATCATAGTTCAATTACACCCTTGGGGCTGGCCACAAGTTATATTCCCTTATATGAGGGGTTTTCATACCATACCACTCATTGGGGCTTACATATTAGGATTTACATGATGAGTGGAGATTCAAGATGTCCAATGAGGTGTTTATTACATCTCCTAAGAACACATGATCTATGATCGATGTGAGAAATAAGGGGGAATAGACGACCAGTCTCATGGCATATACATGTAAATATATATATATATATATTTATATATATTGTAATTGAATGCGGGGAAAGTCATTTGGATATTTGGTATAGATATCATTCCCTGGAAAGGCATCCTACGTATCCCGATAATAGAAGGAATCAATGTTCTTGTAGTTCCTTTATCCATTAACATGTTGATTGGATAAGGTGAATAATTGCACCTGGAGACATTGTGACAGTCCTCTAGGTTTTAGGAATACATGGGAATCATACCAAGAGTGGTAGCATATTGATCAGGGAGATACTATATGATGTTAGTAATTAGGGCTTACACATTGAGGTTTCCCTTATAACCCTATGGTGTATTGTTCAGATGACATGATCAGTGTAACTCCCTAATCCCATTGGAGTTATGCTCACTATGAGAAATAAGGATTTACAAGTGATCAATGTCATTACTCTGGATAAGGGCATGGATACTTGGATCTCCCTGGATTATTAATAAGAAGATTGAACCTTTGAGAGGTTTCCTATGTATCATAAATATTTTAGGAATGAGAGTCGTTATAGTTCCCTTAATATTAGGGATTACACTCTAAGGTTACACTTTTGACCAGGGATTAAACTATGAGGTTACCCTTTTGTTCGGGGATTATACTCTATGTTTTCCCTTTTGATTGGGGCTTAAACTCTAATGTTTCCCTTACTTATTTCCTAGATTGTGTGGCATGACCTATTTATCTTGTCATGGGAACCATCACATGACCTCACTTCCTTGTAATGGGGGGAGTCACATTATCTGGTTGAGTTGTCTATGGGACACCATATGACCTCTTTGGCTTGTCTTGTAAGACATCGCAAGTCCTATAAAGAAACATATGGGGGTGTCTTAAGAGTCAGTGTGATATGGTCCGAAGGATGTCTTTTTTCTTGTCTAACATCCCTGGAGGTCATCAGGAGACCTGACAACCATGTTTGGAGGGCATCGTAGGTCTCAATAAGATTTCCCGGAGGGTGTTGTGAGTGATTATTTTTCATTCCCATATGCAATCGTGATAATTTTTTTATATGACAAAGAGATGTTATTTGAGTCATTATATATATATATATATAAAGGACATCTCAAGTCTTTAACGATAGGAATAAAGGGTTTCATGAGATCAAGGTGGTGTTCCTAGGGTGACTGTGTTACTATATTTTACATGTCCATAGGATTTCACATGTCTCAAAAAGCATGGTGAAGGAATGTCGTGTGATCTAGGCGACAAGTCTTGGTGATGTCGCGTGTCCTTATATGAATCTCACGAAGTGCATGAGGGCCAGTGATCATGCCTTTCATCTATGTCTTACCCTTTTGATCTTGGTCTTATCCCTTGTATTTTTAATTCCATAAGTTTTTATTAGTATCAGTTTATTTTGAGTCTCATGTGATCTGGAAAACATGTGGTATGTTCTCTGCAGGCCTCTCCAACAGCCCTTTTCATGATATTTTAAAGATCACATGAGGTAAAATTATGTATGTTGCATGATTCATCCAGCTGTTCTCTAGTATATTGTATGAAGGGAGATATTTCAGTTGCATGATCGGTATCACTATGAATTCTGTTTTGATGTTTGGGACTTTTTCACACAAGAGTTTCCTTCACATAGTAGCTAGTCAACTTCGATATCCTAAAATCCAACCCCTATTTGAGTTTTTACTAAGGAATTTATATTCCTCCCCACCTAATTGATCACTAATTCATGCGGTGTATCTAGATTGAATCCAGGATAGTGTTGGAAAAGAGTGGTTTTACCATGTGTTTTCGTAAGTCTTTATTGTTAGTCGTTCTGAGTGCACCGCCTAATTTTCAGTGATCGCGGATCTCTTCCATCAAGGATTCTGTTATCATATTATATTTTATTAATGAACACTTGTTTGATCATATGATCATGTCAAAGTACTTTTCATCTTGTCCTATGGACAAGACCAAGGGTCTTCGTAAAAGCTTTATGCATTTCTTGGGTTATTTTGTGAGGCATTGGTGGTATGTCCATATTTCTTCACGAGGACTAGTAGGCTTGTCAAGAGGTCTTTTAGGGCCACACTTTCAGCATCCCAGGTGATTCGCAGGTATTTCAGTGACTGTGAGTATCTCTCACGTCCTCCCTTTCCTTCCTATTTTCATTACTTTATAAGGTCATGAATTATATGCATATTCACGAGTAATGCCTAGGATATTTTCTCGATTTTTTGATGATGCCTCATGTGACTAATATGTTCTATATGGGGTGCGTGAGTCATGTTGTGCAAAAATATTTCCATTTTTCCTTAGAGGAACAAAGGGGAAGTGGGGAGTTTCCTAGACATACTCGAGGTCTTCAGTGTGGTGAGGCTGACAAGCTAAAGGGCATTCATGAGACGATGTGGACATGTCGTTGAAGTATCATGGTGTCTTGTAGATTATCATGGGCACATCGCATGTCCTCCAACAACTATGATCACCTCTCACATCCTCCCCCTTTATCTCCTTTATTTTTCTTTTACAAAGGTTTGGGGGTCTTGTAATTTTTATCTGATATCATCAAGGAAATTTATACTTTCAAACAATGATATGGCACATAAGATTTACGATCACTGGGGGTTTCTCTATTTGGATATGATTCTTCCTTAATTTTGGAGGAATTGTGGATTGTTTGTTAGGGACATTCCAATGAAAAACCATATGACATTGGGGCATTCATTCATCTGTCACTATATGACCATTGGTTGTCTAGAGATCTATTGTAAGAGAAGGACGATTCATTGAAGTGGGATTCATGGGATTCGTTCTAGATTATGCATTTTTTGTAGATTATTCATGTGACCCTGAAATGGTCACATGATTGTGAGTCTTTTATAGGATCATGTTATCCTCGACTCTCAGTTAGATTTCCTTTGTGGGCAAGGACATTCCCATATCTAGGTATTATTTCCTTTTAGATTTTTCTAATGTTTGTTTGGTGGGCTTCAACAAACACTCCTTTATAATTGAATAAAAATGTGTACCATATATATGCTTCTTCATCAAATGAGTGTTTCATTCATTTTCCAAGAAGGTACCTTCCCTATAGTAATTATAATATCTCAATTGAAACTTGTTTGAAAAATGGATGGGTGGAATATAAGAAGAATGACCTATCTTGAAACTGGATGAATATGTTAGAGTTAGAGAGATTGTTTTTCGGATTTTCGAATATATATATGTTTTTTATATTTTGTGTTTTTCATATTAAAAATTTATGACAATGTTTTTATTATTTTTCATGTCATTATTATATTTTTTTTCCTTAAATTATATTTTCAGGCTTTTTAAAAATTATTATTAATTTTTTAATTAGTCTTTAAAGTAATTTATTAATAACTATTTTCTTATTTATTTATTTTTATAATATTATTATTTATTTGTTTATTATTTTATATAAAATAGGATTCATGTTTTTATCATTTCTATGTATTTTTCTTACCTTTATGATTTTCTTTGACTCTGTGTTTTACCCTTACAAGAGTTACTGTAACAACCCGAGTTTTGTGTATCTTATAATAATGATGCTATGCTCTCACATTTGTTGAATTCCTTTTAACCAAGCAAAAAAATAAATGAAAAATATAAGGATCTTTCTTAAATTTAGAACACCGTAGTGTTTATGTTACAATGAAATAAAAAAAGAGAGTAAACACTAACCAAAAATACCTATTAAAACCCCTATTAGAGCCACTAGAAGGCCCCCAATCACCACAATGAGGCCCAGTAAGTAAAGAAGATCCTTCGATAAAACTAAATAAAAAAACATCACCACTATAATCATGAATATCGTGTTGACCATCAGCGGGATTGGGAGCACCATCTTCTTCGGTAACCTTGAGTTTGAAACACCCTAACCCGCTGTTTTTATAGGGGTCCTTTAGAAATTATGACCTTTATATATATATGACTGTTGGGTTTTAATTGATAAAGATTATCTTTTTATAAAAATTTGGTTTTTATATTTCTCTTATAATCTTATGGTAATTCAAAAAATTTAATATGTTCAAAATATTTGAATTATATCTTCACGTATATTAATTTTAAAATAAAATAATATTCTTGAAAATGAATCAAATAGATTTTAAAAAGTCTTTATGGATACCTATATGTTTGAAAACATAGTATTTTAACAACTTCTAAATATTTTGAAATTCATGTTTAAAGGGTATCTGTAATAATTTAAAAATATATCTTGTTGGATCTTTAAAACTATGTATTTTGAATTAGGAAAACTATTTCTCTTTTAAAAATAATTTTATGAATCAAATAGTGGAGTATGTTATAAATTGGATTTTAGATTTTAAAAGTTATAAGATCCTTATATTTATAAAATTTTAGTATGAAATATATATCATTTAAAAGAGTTATATCAAATAGTAAGGTTTTTAACATAATCTAGAATTGGATTTTTAGATTTGAAGATTATAAGTTAAAATTATTTATTAAATTGTATAAAAATTCAATTTATAATGTTCATGTTTATACTATTTAAAAAAAATGTAGCATACTGTCCAATTTTACATGTTTATTATACTGCTTATTTTTTTGTTGATATCTAATATTTTTTTTCGATGAGGCAATACAGGCCGCTCATCACCCCTCGTGTTTAATCCCGGTCGTCGTTCCTTTTAAATCCCACATCTCTCTGTGACCGTTGGATCTATCCAGGATCGAATCTCAGCATTTGATTTCTTTAAACCCGCTCAATTCATCTCCCGCTCTCCCTCCAGCCATCCTATCTCACCTAGATCTAATTTGGGATGTCCATTTCATCTCCACGTCATCCTCCCCATCATCTTCCCCATCGTGATCCGCTCCAGCACACTTGTTCACCCGGGGACGCCATGATCGCCTCTTTTTGCACTACTCCCCTTGACCCTCGCACACCCCACCTCCTAGGGTACTGTATTGTCATCTTCTATACACTGTCCTACCTCTTGGGTCGAGTCACTTGGTTGCACTAGAGCTTCTAAATAAACCCCCCTACGACATGAAACCACATGGGTTTCTTCTCCTCGTCTCCCTCAAACTCTTAGAAAATCCAGCAAGATTACCCTGGTCCGAGATTCCTCCTCAAGAAAATTAAGGGTTCTTTCTTGTTTTTTTCATTTATAGAATCCTATACTATTAGACAATCGGTATATATAGTTTATATATGTATATATATATAACACAAACCCTTCGGTCTGTAATATTTTCAAGGGTGTTTGTCATCGTGTTATTAGAAGGGTTACATATGTAAGGATCTTTTTTTTAATGATACAGTTTTACAAAACCAAAAACTTATATTTACGTATATTGTGTATATACATATATATATTTATATATTTATAACTCAAACCCAATATATTTTTTTAGGGTATTAGATATTATTCAGTATGTTATACTAGGTAATATATGTTCATAAAGGTTACTTTTGAACCTAATCTTAACATGTATATTATTTATGTAATCCTTGTATATATAACAATATATTTATATATGTATATGTATTTTAAAAAAAGACAGTTATGGTTTTAGGGGATGAATACCTATCTTTGAATGATATTTTAGATGCAAACTAGGCCTTTGGTTTAGGTACAATTATGTTATAGTCTAAAACCAAAGTTTATATATATATATATGTATTCATTGTTTCATGAACATTAAACCCCCATAAGGTTTTTATTTTTAACTAAATAATCGATGAGTAATTAGTGGTTTTCAGAACTCATTAAATTTTAAAGGCCTTGTTTATTTTGTGTAAAAACCAATATATATTCTTTGTGTATATATAGTTATGTAAATATATTTCTATGAGAATAATTTCTGAACCCCTAATTGCAATTAATGGTTGTTAATATTTTAAACTCATGGGATTTTAGGGTTTGTCTATGATATTTTGTATTTTTGAGTACACTAATGAGCTTGTGATTATTCACTGAAAGTGGCTAATATTAATTGTTAATATCTTTATATTCATTGTTCCAAAGTCCATAAACATTGTTTTTAGTTCATTACATAAATAGAACTTCATTTCTCATCAAAAATGCAATTCATGTTTAAAATGCAAATTTGGGCCCAATAATTCATTTTTTTGTTGACAATATTATATTCATTTTATGAATTTGAAATTTTGGGATATGATTGATCACCTTGTTTTTAACATTTTATCTTTTAGGTCTGTTTGATGAATCCCAAAGGAAGATGGAGAATTTTGCGCCTGAAGCCATAAACTTGCTGGAAAAAGCATAATGGGCCTAAGGCCCATCAAACAAATGTGGGGCCCAGAAACCAAGCCCAATGAAGCTCAAATTTATACAGTAGAAAGATAAAAATATGAGTATCATTTTATTAAACTGTGGCCGGAGCTAATTCTGATGTTTTCATGATGATAAAGGGATCTGAAGTTGAGATTTAAATGGTGGACTCGTCATTAATGCACAGAAATCTGTCCTACCATTTCGACCATAACTTCCAAACGGAGAAACCATATTTCCTGAAATTTTGAGATATTCTATAAGACACATGGAAGAAGATATTTTATATTTATGAAACCTTCGGATTCGGCCATATGAAGTGTCAAACTCACACTTCAAAATGGATGACGAATCTGGACAGTTTTCCGGGTCAACTTCGAAACGTCAATTTCCTTTTGATTCTTCACCCTCCTTTTGACTCTCTTAATTGTTGGGGGGTGAATTTATTGTTGGGGGTGGACATAAGGATCCTAATATGTCTATATAAGGAGCTGGTGGTGAAGGGAATAATCATCTAACATTTTCCTTTGAATCCATGTTTTTCTTTCAATTGTAATTTCCCACTTTCATTTTGTAATGGCATCGTCAATTTCTCTAATGTAAGTTTTTCATTCACATTTAGTATTTTAATAAAATTTCTTCTTCTTCTTCACTTTTTATTTTCTTTTTCTTCACACGTTGATACCGTTTAATCATGGTGTGAAATTATTCACACCAGCACTTGTGATTTCAATCACATAACGGTGGAGTGTTCGTTCTTTTAATAATTTTCTTCTTCTTCAATTCCACCCCCATAAGTCTACATCCCGCTTCCATTGGTATAATAGCATCAATGGAGGGCTAACCTCTTAAGGTTTGATCCAAGGGAGTAGCAAGGTCAGGGATTGAATGTTATTTCATGTACTTAATATTTAAATATATTCGTTATTTTAGGATTTCCATTTGATGAGTTACATTCTTTCTCATCTTTGCCAACTTTAATGATGACACATTTTGAGTGCTAGTATGATCTATTTCCTTTGAGTTCTCATTAAAGTGATCCTAAAAGTGAATTGGTGATTGGACTTGGAATTGTGTAGGGATTAAATTGGTGAATGATTTGAAAGAATTATCTCATTATTTGGATATGTCTTGAATTAATGACATGAAATTTTCTAAGAAAAGAAATTCATCCAATCCACCCCAAGCAAAACCCTAAGATCAACCCACCATCAATAATTGTTTAGTTCACATCATTTTTTATTATATCTTATTTAAATTATATCTTTAGTTCTTCAATGAAAATCTACCTCAAAGTTGTCCACTTCATAGCCAATCCATCACAATCATAGCGTCTCAAGGGTACTTCTTCGGTCCCTGTGGATTCGACCCCTACATGTACTACATCGACCGCTTTTACTAGTAGGGTAAATTTGGGCACAACCAGCTTGCTTAATTTAAATTTTATTAATAGCGTTGAAAGCTAAAGGGATATACTTTGACTTGACCCAAATGTATTAGAAAATAAATGGATTTGTAAATCATGTTATGCTCACCAGGAATTTTAAAACCTAATGAATTTGCTACAATGTTTACTGTGGGTGAATCAAATTTATGATTTAGCCTGTTTACATGTTCAGTGCTATGTTTATCAGCATATTTAATGATAAGTATCTATGTATTTCATTTCCATGAAGCAAGAATTTTTTAAGAGTATCACTTTATCATTTCATGTAAAAACCCCTTTTCATCTACCATTTGATGTGGTTTAGTAATTGTACTTTGTACATATAATGTTTGATAAACCATGTATTCTTTTGATTACTTATTTCATGTTTGTAATGTTATTTGTCATGTTATGTGTTTGTAGACCAATTGTATAATGGTTTTTCCTTGTCCATATCATTGATCATTCTACATGCGTATGACACATCATAATAATGAACCAAGAATCAAGTTACCCAAAGTGGTATGGGACACCATGGGTAATATGCAAATGAATTATTCACGGTGGTATGGGATATCTTGAATATACAATCTCGTTGAAGTAAAATATGATCTATTTGGCTCACATGATAATAAATACAAATTAAATGTGTTCCTTGATAGTGCTCCAATGAATTGGGTAAAGACTTAATCTCTAGATATGACCATTTTAATGATACCTTGGTGAGTAAGCTTGGTAATTTTATTTTAATGACACCTTGGGGATGAACCTTGGTGATACGGAAATGATTGTATAAGTTAAATGTTGATGCCACATATTCAAGTTATGTTACAAGTTCTTTTCAAAATGAGATTCATCTTCTTTCACTACTCATTTCATTATGTTTTTATCAAATTCATATTGATGTTGTAAGTAAAGGTTTAGGGCATGATTTGTGCTTATCACTCAGTAAGTTAGTAACCAACTTATGAAATTGAAGTTGTTTCCTTCGCGCAGAACTTTGGTTATGTATTACTCTTAACTGTTTAATTTGTGCTTAAATAATCATATGTCATAATTGTTTATGATGACCTTTTTTACTCCTTTTAAAAAATTACATAATTTATTCATGTATTCCTTGGAAATCTTGATTGAGAACTTTTATGTTATGTTACATGTGTTAGAGTTTTCCTTAAGAGAATGTTCTATGGATGGTTTTAAAGAATGCATTCAAAAGTTACATCAGTTTATTCTTTTTAAAACCCCTTACTGGGCATTCTTATTCTCACTCTACATTTTGATTTAAAATTTTCAGGTAACATATTTTATGAGATAAAACATCCTTGAAGTTGTTGGTTTCCTGGAGACCGAACTGAACTCGATCCTCTGTATGGGATGTGATGTGTGTTTATCAGTGCATGTTTTTTTTCAATACACACTTCATGTTCTGAAGGCACCAGCTCCTGGTTTTCTAGAGTCGGGTCATCACATTTGGTATTAGAGGGTTCGGTTTGGATTACTCTAGAAAACCATAACTGAAACAAAGAAATATATACTTCAACATTACTAAAAATGAGTTTTCTTAATTTTTAGATGGAAAATGAAGGTAATAATCTTTTGTCTCTCCCCACTGAGGCCCTAGAGACGATTGTTTCTTTAGCTAGCCGAGAGAATTTTCTAAACTATACCCATATCTGCATGACATGCAAACACCTGTACGACGTGTCAAACTCACCACAGGGGCTTCGGCTACACCGAGGGTTATGAATGGATTACCTCTTTATGATGATGACCCAATCTCCCTCCTCTGTATGTTGGGTAATGTACCATGAGGGACTTTTCTAGGTGTCACGACAGGTGAGGAATTTGGATTTACGACCCTCGACACTTTTCAAGAAGTTGCTGCTGTCGGTGACCTCCGAGTGGCCTATCATTGTCAAATCTTGAACTACGACTTTAGGGGCCAGTTTTTGGACTTCGGAATGTTAGAGGATGAGTCCACCCGATTGTCTTGCATACAAAAAGTGTATTCTGACATCTCCCAACATCATACCTCTCATGATATAATCAGGAGATGTCACTAGTGCCCCCATGAGTTTAACCCTGAATTCTCAACCTGTGTTTGTTTTGAGTAGATAAGTAGTTTTTCTTCTCTGTGTGGAGTTAGTGTAGTAGGTCATTAGGGGAAACTCAAGCACTGATGTTTAGTAATAAACTTATGTATATTGAAATTTTTCCTTTCCCCTTTCCTATATTTTCTTTGTTTATACCTTTGAATGGATTTCAAGTGATTGAGATCTCATCTTTAACTTTTAGATGGAATGATTAACCCACATACTATCTCTTCCTACTAAGATATCGGAGATTATCGCAATAAAAACCTATGAAGACGAGTATCGTCCCTTCGCAAACCTGCGAGGAATGTGCAAACAATTGTATGAGGTGACAAACGGTCCAGATATTCTCTACAGATTTCAAGGTAACTCTTCCATCTTCTACCACATAGGCTCAGCACAATTGGTCAAGCGTAAGAAGAGGGGGAAATACCACGAAGGGATATTCCTGTGTTTCACCCTAGGCCGGAACTACACAGCCAGAGTAAAATTTCAAGAGGGTGCCTTATAGGGAAACGTTTGTGCTACCTACATGTACCAACTCCTCAGTGTCAGCCTGTAAGACAATCTCTATAACTTAGATGTTCTCGAATGGGACATAATTCGGCATGTTCTTCATACATTAGTCCACATGGACATTTCCAAAATCTGTACCGTTCGAGCTTCTCTCTGAAATCCTGAGTGTTCGGTGAATGAGTTCAACCCCTTCTGCCCCAAGTGCATTTGGATCAGAGAACTAGAGGAGTTGAGCATCAATGTGGGTCTTCTAATGAGCACACTAGATGATTACCCACGATGGGGGGAATGGTAGGAACAACTGGGAGCTTCCACTTAGTGATTTTGTATGAAAGGAATTGCGAGAACGCAATTCTCTGAAGGGGGAATAATGTAACAACCGGAGTTTTGGGTATCTTATAATAATGACTCTTTTCTTTCACTTTTGTTGAAGTTAAAGGACAAACATAAGTCTCTTTATTAAATTTATAACACTGTAGTGTTTACATTCCTCTGAAATAAAAAAATAGAGTAAACACTAACCAAAAATACCTATTAAAACCCTAATAGAGCCACTGGAAGGCCCCCAATCACCACAACAAGGCCCAGTAAGTAAAGAAGATCCTTCGAGTCAACTAAAGAAAAAAACATCTCCATCGTAATCATGAATAATGTGATGACCATCAGTGGGATTGGGAGCACCATATTCTTTGGTTACCTTGAGTTTGAAACACCCTACCCCACTGTTTTTATAGGGGTCCTTTAGAAATTATGATCATTGTATATATATGACCATTGGGTTTAAATTGATAAAGTTTATATTTTTATAAAAATTAGGTTTTTATAATTCTCTTATAATATTATGGTAATTCAAATATTTTAATATGTTCAAAATATTTGAATTGTATCTTCGAGTATCTTAATTTTAAAATAAAGAGAATACTCTTGAAAATGAATATAATTGATTTTACAAAATCCTGATGGATACCTATATGGTTGAAAACATAGTATTTTAATAACTTCTAAATTCATTGAAAGTCATGTTTAAAGGGAATATGTAATAATTGAAAAATATATCTTGTTGGATCTTTGAAACTAAGTATTTTTAATTACGAAAACTATTGGTCTTTTAAAAATAATTTTATGAATCAAATAGTGGAGTATGTTATAAATTGGATTTTAGATTTTAAAAGTTATAAGATCCTAATATTTATAAAATTTTAGTATGAAATATATATCTTTTAAAAGAGTTATATCAAATATTAAGGTTTTTCACATAATCTAGAATGGGATTTTTATATTTGAAAATTATAATTTTAAAGTATTTATTAATTGTATAAAAATTAAATTTATAATGTTCATGTTTAATACTATTTTTTTTAAAAATGTATCATACTGTATAATTTTACATGTTTATTATACTGCTTATTTTTTTTGTTGATATATAATTTTTTTTCGATGAGGCAATACAGGCCATTCATCACCCCTCGTGTTTAATTCCAGCCGTCGTTCCTTTTAAATCCAGTGTCCCTCTGTGACCGTCCGATCTATCCAGGATCAAATCTCAACCTTTGGTTTCATTAAACCAACTCAATTCTTCTCCCGCTCTCCCTCCAGCTATCCGATCTTGCCTAGATCTGATCTAGGCCATCAATTTCATCTCTATGTCATCCTCACCATTATCTTCCTCATCGTGATCTGCTCCAGCACACTGGTTCACCTGAGGATGCCACGATTGCCTCCTTTTGAACTACTCCCCTTGACCCTCGCACACCCCACCTCTTAGGGTATTGTATCATCATCTTCTCTATAGCGGCCTACCTCTTGGGTCGAGTCACTTGGTCTCACCAAAGCTTCTACATAACCCCCCCCCCCCAACCACATGAAACCCCACAGGTTTCTTCTGCTCCTTCTCTCCCTCGAACTCCCATAAAATCCATCAAGCTTACCCTTGTCTGAGCTTCCTCCTCAATCAAATTAAGGTTTCTTTCATGTTTTCATTTCGTTTAGAGAAACCTATACTATTATACACTCGGTATATATAGTTTATATATGTATATATATATATATAACACAAACCCTTTGGTCTGTAATATTTTCCAGGGTGTTTTCCATCATGTTATCAGAAGGGTTACATATGTAAGGATCTTTTTTTAACGATACAGTTTTAAAAAACCTAAAAATTATATTTATGTATATTTTGTATATACAGTTTTATATATAAAAATATAAATTTTTATAACTCAAACATAATCTATTTTTTTAGGGTATCCAAGATTATTCAGTATGTTATACTGGGTAATATATGTTTATAAAGGTTACTTTTGAACCTAATTTTAACATGTATTTTATTTATATAAACCTTGTATATATAGCTATATATTTATATATGTATATGTATTTCAAAACAAGACAGTTATGGTTTTAGGGGATGAATACTTATATTTGAATGATATTTTAGATGCAAACTAGGACTTCGGTTTAGGTAAAATTATGTTATAGTCTAAAACCAAAGTTGTTATATATATATTAAGGTATTTATTGTTTCATGAACATTAAACCCCCATAAGGTTTTTATTTTCAACTAAATAATTGATAGGTAATTAGAGGTTTTCAGAACTCAATAAATTTTAATGGCCTTGTTTATTTTGTGTAAAAACCCATATATATTCTTGGTGTATATATAGTTATGTAAATATATTTTTATGAGAATAATTTCTGAAACCCTAATTTCAATTAATGGTTGTTAATATTTTAAACTTGTGGGATTTTAGGGTTTTTCTATGATAATTTTTATTTTAGTGTACACTAATGAGCATGCTTAATTTTAATTTTATTAACCAAGTTGAAATCCAAAGGGATATACTCTGACTTGACCCGAATGTATTAGAAAATAAATGTATTTGAAAATCATGTTATGCTCACCTAGAATTTTAACACCTAATGAATTTGCTATAAATTTTACTATAGGTTAATCAAGCTTATGATTTAGCCTGTTTACATGTTCAGTGGTATGTTTATCAGCATATTTAATGACAAGTATCTATTTATTTCATTTCCATGAAGTAAGAATTTTTTAAGAGTATCACTTTATCATTTCATGTAACAACCCCTTTTCATCTACCATTTGATGTGGTTTAGTAATTTTCCTTTGTACATATAATGTTTGCTAAACCATGTCTTTTTTTGATTAATTATTCCATGTTTGTAATGTTATCTATCATGTCATGTGTTTGTAGACCAATTGTATAATGGTTTTTCCTTGTCCATATCATTGATCATCCTACATTCATATGATACATCATAATAATGAACCAAGAATCAAGTTACCCAAAGTGGTATGGGACACCTTGGGTAATATGAAAATGAATTATTTAAGGTGGTATGGGACATCATGAATATACAATCTCATGGAAGTAAAGTATGATCAATGTGGCTCACATGATAATAAAGAAAAATTAAGGGTGAACCCTGATAGCGCTCCACTTCATTGGGTAAAGACTTAATCTCTAGAGATGACCTTTTTAACAATAGCTTGGGGAGTAACCATGGTAATTTAATTTTAATGACACCTTGGGGATGGACCTTGGTGATACATAAATGATTTTCTATGTTAAATGTTGATTCCACATATTCATGTTATGTTATAAGTTCTTTTCATAATGAGATGCCTCTTCTTTCACTACTCATGTCCTTATGTTTTTATCAAATTCATATTGATGTCATAATTAATGGTTTAGGTACTGATTTCTGTTTATCACTCAGTAAGTTAGAAACCAACTTATAAAGTTGAACTTTTTTCCTTATTGCACAAATTTTGTTATGTATTACTCTTAACTATTTAATTTGTACTTAAATAATTATATTTCATACTTGTTTATGATGACCTATATTACTCCTTTGAAAAAAATTCTATAATTGATTCATGTATTCCTTGGAAATCTTTATTGATCCCTTTTATGTTATGTTACATGTGTTACAGTTTTCCTTAAGAGAATGTTCTATGGATAGTTTTATATAATTCTTTCAAAATTTACATTGTTTTATTCTTTTTAAAACCCCTTAATGTTCATTCTTATGCTCACCCTACGTTTTGATTTAAAATTTTCAGGTAACAACTTTTATCGGATAAAACTTCCTTGAAGTTTTTGGTTTCCCAGAGCCCAAACCAAACTAGATCATCTGTATGGGATGTGATGTGTGTTTATCAGTGCATGTATTTTTTTCAAAACACACATCATGTTCAGAAGTCACCAACTCCTGGTTTTTTAGAGTTGGGTCCTCACAGTTAGTTTTTTCTTTTATGTGAGCTTTATATTTTGTTCTATTTCCCTTAGATATCATGAATTAAATTTTACTTTCCCTCACACATATTTTTTGATTTTTTCCTAACCTTGACATGGAATTGGATGTACACTTATGAAAAACTTATAATATATAGCTTACGTTTATGCAAAATCAGGTTACCTTTTTGTAGTATAAGGAAAGTTTAGTTTACCCTTACAAAGAATCTTGTCTTACCCTTATGCAGCATTTACAAAATATGTTTACCCTTATGTAGTGCATGGTTACTCTTACACAAAGTATATAAAACCTGTTCTACCTATAAAAAAGTCATATAAATTTATTGTTAATTTTAAACATCCAATATTAAATAATTTTTACATTTACACATGGTAAGAAATTATATTTTATCTTAGTCAATATGTTAAAATTTCATTCTACCCATATGTAGGTATGAAAATCTAAACTTTAGAAATTTCTCTATTTCAATATTTTCATGTTTTTTTCATTTTCTATGTCATTGTTTAATATATTTTAATTAACCTTATGATTCTATAAATTAGTATTAATTATATATAACATTATTTGTAGTGTTTTTAAACAATTTTAGAAACATTTACATAAATATTGATTTTTTTTCTTCATTTTACACATAAACATTCAACATGAAACTAAAAAAATTATAAATTTGAGTTCTCTTATTTATTTTAAATGTTTATTAATTAATATTTTATGTTAAAAATATTATTCAATTTTTTTAATGTAGTATTATTTACTTTTTCAAATTCTTTTTATCTATATTCATTTTTGGTACACATTTTTTAAAAAAAATAATTTTAAATGGAATCTATTGATAAATATCAAAGGATTCTGTTTGTCTTATTTTTTTGTATTTTTTTAATATTTTATTGAAAATTGAAAATTGGATTGAGTTTTTCTTCATGGTTTTCAATATTGGATAAGAGTTGGGAGTTAATTTTATACTAGTTATATCTTTCAATCTCTCTTGGATGTTTCTATATCTATTATTTTGAACATGAATTATATTACCTTTGGATAAGTTTTGTTTAGTATTTACCTTATTTAAAGAAGTTCAAGAGGTACTTGGAAGAGAAATTTCTACACATAGAAATACTAATTCCATTTTTCTTTTGTTACACTCCTTTGAATCAAATATAAATTTTAATATTTTTTAAGTACGGTGTAAATTTTTGAAGTACTGTGAAATCATTTTTCCATCTATTAGATGATATCTCAAGAACTTCACCAAAACTAATTTGACTTCTGGATCCTTCATAAAATGAGATTATACAATACTCAAGAACTAGTACATGTGATTATTTCTTTTATTTGTCTATTCCAACATGGTTTCTTATGTATGAATCACTACTTAATTTCTCTCAGACATGATCTCACTTTAATTATATGTTTTTTCTTACAAAATAATTCTCTTTCTTCAGTTTTTGACTCTCAAATTATAATGTTATGACCATTTGGTTTTTGACTCATATATTCTATATTCAGTATTATATTTGGGCTATGACTCCCCTACAGAAGTCAAGAACCTTAGTTATAATTACACTAGAAAAATTAGGTAGTAATCAGGTTATAATTCCCCTTTAAAAATTAGTGTAGTGAACAATATATCTCTAACAGACTAGAGGGGTATAAGAGTGGACTAGGAGAAGTTTGGACAAAACCACTATAAAAATTCCTTGTGTTCAATATTTTTTTTCTGCTAACTATCACTATTAATAAACTTTGATAATTAATTTAGATAATTAATACACCTCTTTAAAATTTAAATTTGGTCGATTCACTCCCCCCCCCTCACTCTCAAACATATTTCATCACCATCTCTAACATAATAATTTGTATCAAAGGGTGGACATTCTTAAGGATAGTTCATATTTTTTATTCTTTTTTATGATACCTAAAGAAATTAATTAGTGTTTGTACCTTGCTAAGGATATATTATCACTGATATTTATTTTATTGATATTAAACATATTATATCAAGAAAATACACCTCTTGGATATAGAGTATATTGTTTTTATTTTACTGTTCTATCATGATTATCTTAGGCCTCACAGTATAAATAAAAAGATCAATAATATTGAAGGAATGAATATAAATGATGCACGGATTCCTCAAAATCCACCTCACTTTGATAGAAATGACTATAGCTACTTGTAATCTAGAATAGTGGCATACCTTAACCAGTTAAGCATATAACACTTAGAGATCATGGTAAAACCATACAAACTATTAAAATATAACCTAGATACACTTATAATAAACAATACAGCTAAATATTTTTTTAATTACAAAGAAACAAATATTTTATATCATGTTATTAAAAGAAGTGTGTTTAGTCATGTTTTTGTATGTAAGAAAAATCATGAGATACAGAAGATTCTAGAAGTTACTCACCTTGGATTTGATAAGATGAATAGAACCAAACATTGAATACTTCAAGAGGAGTTCAAATATTTCAAGATTATTGAAGATGAAAGCATCGATACAATGTTCTACCAATTCACAACAATTGTGAATGGAATGAATTCCCTTAGTGAAACTTTTGATAATCTTTTACTTTTTAAAAGATTCATAATATATCTACCCAATAAATTGAATAAAAAAATATTGATAATAATGAAATTATAATACAAATTTTATGAACCCATCGAAAAACTTCTTCAATATGAAATAGAGTTAATGAATATTGTGGAAGAAGTAACTTCAAAGAATAAAGGTATTGATTTCAAATCGCATATAAATGTTACTTCAAACTATTCTAAATCTATGTCATAAGAAAGTGAAAATGATAAATTGTAAATATAAGTGAAGGTGTTTATAATATGATTAATAAAAAGATAAAGTTTACAAAACAATAAATAAAAGATCACAAGGATGGATGAAATGGAAATAAAGGAACCACATGTAAGTATAATGGTGTTTTAGAACTAACCTATTATAAATGTAGGATAAATAAACACATCAAATAAAATTTTTCCAGAATTAAAACATGACAGAACGAATAATAAATAAAAAATTGGATATAAATTTATATTCAAGATGGATATAAACAAATGAATTATATTCTAGTGATGATTCTAGAAGATAAAAAGTATCGGATAACCTAGGTTTGATAGTGAAAAATATAAATGAGATTAGTAATGATTCATATTCAAGTTATGGTTTTGATTTGGATACAAATGATTATAGAAAAAATTATATATTTGAAGATAAAGATAAACTTAAAAAATGATTCTTTAGAGGTTACTGAATTATATGAGAATCTAAAAGAAGAAAATATGAAGATTATCAAGGAATGTAAGAAAGACTATAATGAAAATGATCATTTTATAAACTCAGTTTCTTATTCCAAAGAACATTAATATAATGAAATTTATATTGTTCTAAAGTAAAATTATAGTTTTAAATAATAATTAGAAAAATTGAGAAATTTTTATTTATGTTTTAAAAGAAAAAATTGTGATAATTTTTATTATATTCAAAAAGAGAATGATAGGATCAAAAGGATGATTACAGTTTAAATGAAACATTATATTTTTTCCAAGGTACATAAAAATATGAACATGTGATGGTCAAGGTGAAGTTAAATAAAGATAAAACTTTTTTTGGTTGTAATCTTAAAGCTTCTATATATTCAAACATCTTTTGTTAAAAGTTATAAAGGAACTATAAAAAATGTTACATTTTTTAAATGTTGTATGGAAGGGAATTATGATAATGAGTGTTCATTAAAGTTTCCTCAATATATTTATTATACTATGTCTTTTATTTTAACGAATTTATCTTCTAGATTACCCATGAATAATATTTTAAAATCTATGTGTCTGTGGAAGAATTATTATATTAATCTGATTGTACACAAAACAGCACAGGTACCAAAAGTGTTTTTTACCTGATTAATATTTTGTCAATTTTAATAAATTAACTAACTATATTTCCAATTTTATTGATGTTATAGAAACATTTGATATCTTATAGAATCAGATGATTGAACATGTGAAATTTGTTCTAATACACAAACATTCAAAGAAATAACATGTATATGAGCTACCCAATTTAAAAATTAGTAAAAAAAATACTTATGATTCTTGTTTTAAAGGTAAAAAACATATAATTAATTTTAAATATCTTAATGATGTTAAAATTTCTATACCATTTTAAATTATTTATTTATATTTATTTGGTTTTATGTATGTTTCTAGTTTAGTATGTAAGAAATATGATTTTATTATTGTTGATTATTTTAGTATATTTACGTAGATTTAATTTATGTCGCACAAAACTAAAAATCTATATTGATTTAATGCTTTTGGTGAGATGGTGAAAAATAAAAAAGGTCATTTAATTGTATAAATTAGAATTGATAATGGTGGTGAGTTTATTAATTTTGATTTTTAATTTTTTTAAGAAAATTGTTATTTTCGTAATTTTACTTCTCTTAAAACACCACAATAAATTGGTGTTGTAAAATAAAAAAATATAACTATTACTAAAATGGATAGAACTAGTTCGAATGAATATTTCTAAGTATTTTTAGGATGAATATTATAATTTAAATTTATATATTTAAAATAGTGTTTTAATTTCAATATTTTTAAATAAAATCCCTTATGAATTTCTTAACAGTAAAAAAAATAATGTTCGTTATGTTAAATTTTTTGAGTGTAAATTTTTTATTTTTAATACTAAATATATCCTAGATAAATTTAGTTATATAATAGATAAACGTATTTTTCTTTTTTATTGTAAAAAAATAAAATATTTTGGTGTTTATAATAATATAACTAAGGTTGTAGAAGATTTATTGCATGTTAAATTTTTTGGACATGATTTAATGAAATATCATTTTTATAATATTTTCAAGATTATTTTAATGGTTTTACTTTTGGTGAAGAAAAACTTTAAAATGATGTAATTATTGTGAGCTTTTTTACTCCTCATTCTATTTTTATGTCTTGTAAGGTTAATAAAGACCATATTTTTGATAATTGTATTGGTAATGTTGATTATGGTATTAAAACTAGAGGTTATGTTTTAAAGTTTTATACAAATTGTAATTTTTATTCTGATAGTGAATTTTATGATTTTTTAGATTCTTTGAATATTGATATTAATATGATTGATATACAAGGTAAAAATAATAATTTATCCTGAATTAATTTTTATTCTTTAGTTAAACCCATAATTGGATCTAATGGATTTTTAGAAATCAAATAGAAAAATCTTGTTAAGTTATTAAGAATAAATCTAGACTTATTGCTCAAGTTTATTATCAAGAAGAAGGTTTATATTTTGATGAAACTTTTTCATTAGTTTCTCATATTGAATCCATTAGTATTTTATTAGATTCATTAGTTATTCAAGGTTTTAATTTAATTCAAATTAATGTTAAAATTGATTATTTGAATGGTATTATTTCTAAATAATTTTATGTCTCTCAAACCCCTGATTTTGAAAATAAACAAATAACTAATCAGGTTCTTAAATTAATTAAATATTTATAACCTCTTAAACAATCACCTCATGCTCGGTATGATAAACTTAATATATTTTTATCGAAAATTTATTTTAATAAATGTAATGTAGCTCTAAATATTTTTTATCAAAAGGATTTCAAATGATATTTTGATTGTGAAAATTTATGTTAATGATATTGTTTTTTTCTATCCAAGTGAGTTAATTTGTAAAGAAATTTATATTTGGATGGATAACTGATTTTATACGAGTCTAATAGGTGAACTCAAATTATTTTTAAGTCTTACATTTAATAAACAAATTAGGCTATTTTTATAGAGTGGATACTTTTAATAATTTGACTAGGACAACTATATATTTTCCCTATATTGTTTTCAAATATTATATAGATTATTTTCATAGCTAGATGTAGAGATGATGTGGGATTCCAATGATCAGTGTGTGCAGAATTATTTTTTGAATTATATTAAATTTATTAAATTAAATAACTCAAAGTTTCCATGAATAAGTGGAATAACATCAAAATAGAGTCTCGGATTGGAAATAAGAAGTCGTCGTTGAGTTCAGAATGTGGTTTTTACCCTATTAGTGACATAACCATGGACCATGTCAGATGTTCGAGTTGGGTGTTATATGGGAGGACGTTTGAATAAATTAATTTAATAAATTAATTTATTTAATTCATTATCCCATCCAAATAGAATTTCAATATAAATTTTGTGTTGGAAGATTTTAAGGATTAGTCGAATAACCTTGCACATCGAGAGGAGTATTTGGATAACATTGGAGGAGCTTCCATTGGCGAACGAAAACTAGATTGTGGATCATCAATCAATATGTGATGGATCTTAATGATCTTGTCAACAAAAATGGGTAATATTTTTTCTTTTCCTACAAATGAAACAAATTGATGTAGGATTATGTTCTATTTATATTCCTTACCCATTTTTTAATTTCAATGATAAACTCAAATGAATCGACCAACAGATTGACTCATGGATCAGTTGTATTGTGGGTATGGGATTATCTATGGAAATTATTGGGAGAATTGTTTATTTTATTAGTTTCATAATTTTTTATAAAAGTAGTAGATCAAGGTCACCTGAACATGGTTGAGTATCATTCCTCCTTTGCATATTTCTTATATTTTTCAATTGTTCTTTACATTTTCATAACGGGTGTTTCGTTTGACTAATGATTTGACCAAAATATCAATAAATCAATAGTTGTGTACCCGTTTCTTAGAACAATGGATTGATATCATAGAAATGGGATCAATATGATATGGCAATTTTATGGTGATGGTAATGACTATGGATCAGTTTGGTTTTGGGATTCGCAGTTGATATATTGGTGTGTGATGGTGGAATTACATAATGGTGAGGGTTTCCCATGCATTTTGATGGATGGATTCTAGTTAGAAGTGATGTAAAGGGTTGGTCATATCAGATAAACCCTTATTGGAATGATTCACGATCAAATTTTGAGGTCGAAGGTGTAACACACCAGGGTTTTCCAAAAATAATATTGAAATGCATGAATGTTTTTTTAAGTAGACATTTATAACTATCCCTTAAACATAATTTTTCTGCTTCTATGTTTTGAATTTCAAAAAACAGCTATATACAATTGTGTTAAGTAGGTTATTTGGAATCTATTGGAACCAACCTGATTTTTGGAGAATAGTAACATACTCTTATGAATAGTAATATGAATAGAAATATGATCCTAACGAATAATAAATTATATTAATATTTTAAGGCTTTAAGATAATGACATCTTGGTTAATTTTTCAATGTGATATAAAAGTAGTCATAGATTTAAAATTGTAAATTTTTGAATTAATTATAATTTTATTTAAAAATTAGATTAATAATATTTGGAAAATTATTTTCAAAAAATGGTGTTCATTTTTTAATTCTACATGTCTAATAATTGTTAGGGTAAATTTTTGGTATTTTTATGAAATTCATGAATTTTCGATGAATAGTGAAATACTGTAAAATACTGTATATTCATATTATCCATAAAATACACTATTTATGACATCATAAGTGATATAGGGCCAGTTGGTTAAAACTCACATGCCATTATTACTATTTGGGGTCACATAAATTAAAAATATTCATAGTCTTGCGCAAAATATTACATTAATGATTCAAATAATGTAAAATACCTCCCCTCCTCCACTATAAATACCACCCTCATTCCCCTCTTCCTCCCACACCTATCAAGCCTTGATCATTTTCTAATTATTGACAAATTCTCTCTACAATCTTCTTCCCCACATCCTAGAGATTTTCGTTTCACCAAAAGGCCATAACCAAAGGCCTTAAGAAGGATCTCAAGGAGAACAGATCAAGAGGTAAAAATCCTCCTTTGTTTTCTTTCTTTTCTTTCATTTTATGTCATTATTTTTATTTCTCTTTGAATTATGTTTGGATATTCCATTCCATATCCCCCTTACAGCCCATATTATGTAATAATTATTAGATACCCCTTTCCTCTCATCAAAATATTTTTTGAAATTTTGAGTGACATTGTTAGGCTGCCGAATTTTTGTTAGAGATTTCTCAATTTTTCTTTTATTTTGAGTTCCTTTCTTCTTCTTTCCTCATATAATCTTATCCAAGAGTCCTGAAATCTCTAGAATCATGTATATTATTTATTTTATCATGTTCGTGAAAACTTTCTCATCAATCTTCTTATCCTTTCCCACTTCTTCATGGAATTAAAACATCATCCGTGATGTGTCAATTTACAGACATTGTGAACAATGTGATTTAAAATTATTTTAATCCCTTCCATACTGGTCATGAAACCATTTTTATGGTTGAATCAGAATATAATTTATGTATTATAACTTATATTATGTTTTTTAATCATTTTTCACGCATGTTATTAATTTATGAAACAAAATGAGATCTTTACGATCGAAGAATCGCCAAAATAACCTAAACAAATATCAATAATGTTGTAACTCGTGAATCATCCTCATGAAAAAAATCAAAATGATAAATGGTATAATTTATGGTCCTAAAATATTTAAATACCATTCCAATCCAATTCTTTAGTTTCACTTCTAATTGACAAGAACATCCTACATGAACCAATCAATGAAATCATGTAAAGAACTCACCCAAAACAGGGTAAGGAACAAAATACTAACAATTAATGGGTGAAATAATGTTATAAAATGAGCATATAATATGTTATAGAGATAAATATGTTTCTTTAAGATAATAATATAACTATCTTAACCATTATACAGGAGGTTAAAACAAGTTTTATGTAAGACAAGCCCAAGGTAAGGGAATTCTTAACCCGATTTCCTTTCTTTGGGTTAACCTTCTACTTAGTTATTTATGTGGTATTATAATTGTTTTGTGTGATGGGTTATATTTATATTATTTTTTATTATGTGTATTTATAGTTTATATACATATTACATCTACTCTAATAAGTCTTGCTTCAACTATATGACTTATGTAAGGGTCTTTCGTTTAAAATCCTCTTTTAAATTTCTGTTTTACAAAATTCAAAAGAAATGTTTTTATGAAATTATTCATGTTGTATAATTGTGTTCTAGTTCTTGGGAATTGTTTATGGTGAATTTTGTGACCTATATATCTCTCCAATTCATTGGTTATGAGTATGTTGGAGGTTGGATGTATGGTTAATCTAAGTATAACTGCGATGGATACACAAATTTTAAGGTCGCTGTGAGGGTTAGAAATTATAAGGTAGCCAAGAGGGTTACAAGATTATGTAAGTAATTCTCCAAGATAACTTTATGGTTCTATTAGTGTTCTTATGTTTTGTGGTAATCTTGTAAAAATATCAAGTTTCACAAAGTAAGTATATATGTGGGTTACAAGTATGTCTTTTGAAAATGATTTCATGCGTTACAAGTGTTCATGGAGTAATGTGTTCTTTCGTTGTTTTAATATCCCTTATGGATCTTTTGTTCTCATTCCATGTTTTTTGAATTATTTTCACATTTTATAAGGATTTTTAAGATAAATAAGGAATCCAAGTTAAATGTATGATGATTTTTCAAAGAAAATCTTTTTATATTTGAAACATTTTTTATTTTGAGAGAAATTAGTACTTTTTTTATGGGATCCACTCTATAATAATGTGTAATGTGATGAATATTTTATGTCCCAATTATCAAAATATATAAACTATAAAATATCCTCAAGGTTAAAGGAAGTGATTTCTTGACTAAATTCAAGATTATGTAATGTAATAAGGTCATGTCATTAATGTTGGTATCATATGATGGTTTAGATTACTTTAGGGGTTAGGATTATGTTAATATAATACCATAAATGTTATTTACTCTATGGTTAATTTAAAATGTTATAACATTTAAATAATACCATGTTACTTTAACTAAGATATGCTCATTCAGAATGGTTGTCTGTAGAATAAAGTGGGAAGCTGAAGAGGAGAGACATCGACAGAATGACATCCTTACGAATCTACAGCCCTGAATGGTAGGGATTGGAACTGAGTAGCTTGTGACAGTAATGGTTTAGCTAATGCAAGAAATAAATGGTGGAGGTATCCATGAAATGGAACCACTAGAGGTAACACAATGGAACATGATGATAGTACAAAATTTTATGAGGCAACACCCTCCTACTTTCAATGGATCTTTTGACCCAGTAGCAGTTCAAGGATGGATTAAAGGCCTTGAAAAGATATTTGATTTAATGGGTTATTCAGATAATCAAAAGTTATGTCTTTATATTTATCATTTTTAAGGTGAAGTTGATCAGTGGTGTTCAATGGTAAATAATATCAGGTATATAGAGGATATTGATGCCTTATATTAGGATGAATTTAAAATTCCTTTCCTTGAAAAATATTTTCCTAAGGTGGTGAGACTTATGATGGAGAAGAAATTCATTGAAATTAAGAAAAATGAGGAAGATTCAGTGGCTGTGTATGAAGAAAACTTCACCTGACTGGTGAGGTATGCTCTAAATATTATTCTGGATCTTGATAGAAAAATCAACCGTTTTTATTGAGGACTGAATCTAGGGTATTAAAGGGTGTTAGCCTCCTTTGAATTCAAAAGTTATGAGAAACTTGTACAATGTGTTTAGAGGGTAGAGATGGAGTTTGGTGAAGATCACATGAACTTTTAAAACAAAGAGAAGAAGAGGACCAAATGGAAAGCAATGGGAAAGAATCAACTAGAGAAATATGATGGTAAGAAAATTAAATTTCCAGTTTGTGAAAAGTGTGGCAAGAAGCACCCTGGGGAATGACATAGAAAAACTGGGAACTGTTTTTGATATGGTATGTTTGAACATTTGGCCCAAGATTGTAATGAAAATGATACTAAGACTAATCTGGATAAGAAAAATGTTAAGTGTTTTAAATGTGTTAAGATGGGTTATTATGAAAATTCTTTCCCAAAGAGTGATCTGAATGATGCAAAGAAGCTATACAATAAGAAGAAAGGTGTAGTGAGATCTTGGCAACTACGTCAGTAGATGACGAACCATGAAATGAATTTTTATCAGGTACTTTGTTTTTTTACATGGATTTTTCTAAAGTTTTGTTTGATACAGGGTCTACACATTCTTTCATCTTTGAGAAATATTCTAGTAAATTAGAAATATCACCTCAACAAATGAGACCAGAACATGTTGTTAAAACAACAAGGGGAAATATTATAGAAAATGGGAATTATAAGAATCTTTATATTATGGTCTGTGGAAAGACTTTTCCTGCAAACCTTGTTGTTTTATCTTTATTTGATTTTGATTTTATTTTGGGAATGGGTTGGCATTCTGTTTATCATGTTAAGAATGAATGTAGAGATAAATAAGTTATTTTTCAGAAAACATTTCAATTTGTATACAAGAATTAACCCCTACAATTGATAACATATCAAGAAGATGAGAAACTTTTGAAAGACGGAAATGAAAGTTATCTTGTTCATATTCTTTAAAACAAGGTAAATGTTCAGATTAATGATGTTCCAATGGTAAATGAATACCTTGATATTTTTTCTGACGAGTTACTCGGTGTCATACCTGATCAAGAAGTAGAATTCACAATTGACTTAGTTCATAATGCTAAGACAATTTTAAAACCACCATATCATATGGCTCAAATAGAAATTCATGAATTGAAAAATAAGTTATAGGATTTTCTTGATAAAGGCTTTATTCATCCTAGAACGTCACCATAGGGTGCTTATATTTTGTTTGTTAAAAAGAAAGATGGTTCCATGAGATTTTGAATTGATTATAGAGCTTTGAATAGAATAACTTTTAAAAAAATTATTATTTGCCTCATATCGATGACTTTTTTTATCAGCTCTAGGGAGCTCAGTACTTTTCCAAGATTTACTTGAGATCCATATACCATCAGATGAAGGTGATGGAGGATGAAATCCTGAAAACTGAATTTCGTACTAGATGTGGGCATTATGAATTTGTTGTTATGTCATTTGGGTTAACTAATGCACCTGTTGTATTCATGAATCTTATGAATAGAATATTTCTTGAGTTCTTGGATAAGTTTTTGGTTGTGTTTATTGATGACATTATAGTATTTTTGAAAAATAAAGAGGACTATGAAAAACATTTATGGGTTGTTTAAAAACATTAAAAGAAAATAAACTATATGGAAAATTCTACAAATGTGGTTTTTTGTTACAACAAATTTCTTTTCTTGGGAACATTGTACATAAGGATGGAATAACAGTTGATCCTTCCAAAACAGGAGTGGTTAATGAATGGCCAAGACCTACAAATGTTACAGATATTAGTAGTTTTCTATGATTACTAGGTTTTTACCAACATTTTGTTAAAAACTTTGCACAGTTATCTATCCCGATAACCAAGTTAACACAATAAGGGGTTAAATTTATTTGGATAGAATAATGCAATGTATGTTTTTAATAACTATAGAAGAGATTGGTGAATGCTTCAGTTTTGGCCTTGCCTTCCCAAAATGGTGAGTTTTTCATCTATAGTTATGCTTCTATGAAGGGACTTGGTTGGGTTTGGATGCAGAATGTTTAGGTAATTTCTTATTCTTCAAGATAACATAAACCTCATGTGTTAAATTATCCCACACATGATTTGGAATTGGAAGCTATGGTTTTTTCATTGAAAATTTGGAGGTATAATTTATACTAAGCCAAATGTCAAATATTTACTGACCATAAATGTATAAAGTATGTATTCACTCCGAAGGAATTAAACATGAGGTAGAGAAGATGGTTTAAACTGATAAAGGATTATTATTGCACAATCAATTATCATCTTGGAAAAGAAAAAAAGTGGTGGATTCCTTGAGTAGAAAACATCATGCATCATTAATCATGTTACATTTGGAACATGTACCCTTGTTTAATGATTTGATTAATTTTTTCTTAAAAGTTGTTGGTTCAGGAAATAACTCTATTTTGTCTCAGGTTTTAGTGTAATCATCATTATCAAACAGAATTAATCAAGCATAAAAGGAAGACTGTGAGATATAGAAAAAGGTAGAATTGGTTAAAATGGGTAAGTTACAAGAATTTAACCTTGATAAAGATTTTGTTTTAAGATTTGGAAAAAGGTTGTGTGTTCCTTGTGATTCACAGTTGAAGAAAGACTTGTTGTGTGAAACTCATAGTTCTCCATTTTCAGTTCATCCTGGCAGTACTAAGATGTACAGAGTCCTTCGGGAGTATTATTGGTGGGATTTAATGAAAAGAGATATTGATTATTTTACTGTGAAATTCTTGACATCTCAACTGGTTAAAGTAGAGAGGCAGTTATCGAAGGGGATGCTTCAACCTTTAACAGTGCTAGAGTGGAAAAAGGAAAATGTATCCATGGAATTTGTGGTGGGACTAGAAAAGACTTCTCAAGGTAACAATACAATTTGGGTTATTATTGATCGTCTAAAAAAATATGCACATATTATTTCTATTTGAGATACAATGACTTTGGATCATCTTTCTCAATTATACCTCAAGAAGATTGTCAGGTTGCATAGAGTTCCTCTTTCCACTGTATCTGACTGGGATCTAAGGTTCACTTCTAACTTTTGGAAAGGACTTTATAAGTCATTGAGCATAATATTAAATTTTAGTACAACTTTTCATCCTCAATCAGATGGGCAGTAAGAACGAATGATTCCAAATTTGGGTAATATGATTTTATCTTCTTCAATGGACAACCAGGGAATTTGGGATCATCATCTTTCTTTAGTTGAGTTTTCTTATAATAATAATTTTCATTCCAATATATAGATGGCACCTTTTGAGAAATTGTATGGGAAGTGGTGTCAGACTCCATCGTTTTGGGATGAAGCCTATGAAAGATAGTTGATGGGGCCAGAATTAATAGCAGAGGTGGCATAGAAATTTAAGATGATTTGGGAGTACTTCAGGATAGCTCAGAGCAGGAAGAAAAGTTAGGCAGATAATAGAAGGAAAAACTTCTCTTTTGAGGTAGGTGACCATGTTATCCTTAAAATCTCTCCTGGGAAAAATGTGATGAATTTTGGTAAGAAAAGAAAGTTAAGTTCATGGTTCATCATCCCTTTTGAAATCCTAGAGAAAGTTGGACCTGTCACAAACCAACCCAGGTCGATGCTGAACCGGTCACCCGAGTCGGCCCACGACAAGGTTCGAGAGGCATTCCCGATCCTCCTGGGCTGGCGACAAGTGCCAAGGGCATCACCATAGTGATGATTTGAATGATTTTTCCCAATATAAACAAATAGAATCAGAAGATTAAGAACATTCATTTGAAGACGACTAAACTCCACGTGACCTCGCGGGTCACTCTCCGATCACAAGACAAAACATGGCCCACGACGATTGAGATGAAGCGGAAACCTACACCTATGACTAAAAACAAGAATGAAGTATAGTCATAAGTATTTAAACTCAGTAGGTGTTCCCAAGTATTCCATTCCCAAATGAATTTTCTTTAAACAAAATAATCATCAATTTCATGTTTGAACTATAACATACAAAATTAAAGCTTTCTACATGTTACTCAAAAGAAAAGTATGAGTCACTGCCCTTATACATTTATAAAAAACCAAATCAATATTTTAGTGAGACATTATCATTTTCAAATGGTTAGTGTTATTTATATTTTCATATTTGTACAAAGATGATTGAATACTTTCATTTGAAAAAACCATTTTTGAAAACCTAATCAAAACTAGTTTACCACTTTTCAAGGAAAACAATATACAAAAATGCACAACAGAAATCACATAGTAAGGGAAATGTAGGTATACATATAAGAATCATAATCACTACTGCAAGAAACAAAATATGAGTAGACATAGGTGAACCCAGGATATCGAGAATAATCCAAAAGACACCAATACATGAGACCTCATCCTTGTTGACATGTCACGCACGATGAAATAAAAATGCTAAAAATTCTAGGCCATCCTTTCCAAGGAAGGTCGAGGGAAAATCCCATAGCAAAAAAACCAATATATTCACCTACTATGGGCCACCGGTCAGTACCATAACCTACCAGGGAAACAATCATTCTCAGAATATTCCCTCAATATTCCAGGAACCCATGTCTGGAGTATTTAAAAAGAGGGCGAGCCAAACGATTCCAACCGAGAATCCAATCAAGAATATATATAATAGTATTGCACGACAGGTCTCACCCCGAGTCACCCCAAGGAATATTTCCCACACCTTTCTACCATTGATCACAGGTAAGTCCTACACAATGGACCCCCATAACATATAACTCAACCAAAGAAAAGGGACCACATCCGAGGAGAGTTTTCTTGAGATAACTAGTTTTACAAAAGTGCCAACCGAGACTCACATTATTTTTGCATGCCAAACCATTTCTTAAGAATCACATGAACACCACTTTGAAAACCAAAAATACACTTCAAAACCAATTTAAGAAACCCAAAACAAAATTTTAAATCTAAAACCTGTTCAAAATGGTCAAAGGGTCATTTCATCAGCCAATTAATGTGAAAACACGATCAAACCATTCATTGCAACCCATTACAAAAATAAACCACTCCAATTCAAGGCAGAAAATTTACCAACAGTTCTATATCAATAATTATTATTAGAAATAGGAATGAAATGCAAGAAATAAATGATTGTTAAATTTAAAGTAAAATGCTTAGGGAGGCCTACCTCAAAATGGAGCGGACCTAAACAAACAACTTGACACTCGATGCTTTTGGTGAAGACCGCCCCACAATAGTGAACACATACACCCCTATATATATACCCCTAAATCCAATACACATATTCCCTATTCCATGAGGGATTATGTGCAAGTAGGATTTAAATATATATAGGTACATGTACCTATTTATGAGTTTACAATCCTTCGAAAACACCCCGAACAATCTAATTAACCCTAAAAAGAATTGAAGATTACCAAAAAATATAAGTAAAATTGAAAAAATATAAAAAATGGTGGAAGAAAGCATCCAAATCTATGGGACAAGCCCCCTTGTAAAACATTACATAAACCAAGACCATTTGAAAACATGACTCTCACTATTCAAAACCATATACAATTGATATTAAAAAATACAAATTAAGTCCACATGTCAAATATTTTATTTTAATTCAAAAACTCTTTCCAAAATCATTTGAACCTTAAGATCCCTTAAAACAAGGTCTGAACCCACTAAGTAACCCTCAAAACATCCTCATGAAACTCTACACCAAGACACTCACACAAAACATAACCAATTTTTGATACAAAACCCGAACCCAAAACACGATCATGTCAAACCCTTCAAAAACGTATTTCACATCACTCAAAAAATATAATAACCCATTTACACAATTTATAAAACCCTTTCAAGAGGAAAAACAATATTTTACACCTAATGTACACACACATTCCCAACCAATTCCCTAGAAATTCAGTTTTAATAATTAAACAAATCTAAAATTTATATGACAAAAATACAAGAGAAGTCGTACATGCCAAAAATACTCCCATCATAAATAAAAAATCATTTTGAACTAAAACCTACCTCAAGGGCCATTGAAAATATAACTTGCACATTGCAAATACGGCATAAAACACTTTTCAAGAAACATTACAATATAATATCACAACACATAGTCATTTATTTTTCAAAAACTCATTTCCAACCCATAAACATGTTAAAACACTACCAATTCACACTTTGCACTACCCAAATCACATTAGAGCACATTAAAATTAAATAAACAATTAAGAGGGTAAAAGAAATCAACCTAAAACAATGGAAGATGAATCGTAATGGACCGAAGTGCTTCGCCTTTGGCGGCGGATGATGAAACCCACACAAGGAAGACCCAAAAGACCTGATGTGCACCTGAAGGAGGTGTCAACGAGTCGCGCAAGGAGAGGAGGCCGCCGGAGGGAGAAGGCCACAGATATTGAGGTTCGCTGGGAGGAGGAATCGAGGTTGGTGGTTTGAGAGGGAGGGGGTCGTCGCATGACTGGAGGAAGGGGAGGAGGGGGCTCGACGTCGTGAGGTAGGGGGAAAGGAGGGGGTTCACTATGAGGAAAGGGGGGAAGTATTAGTTTAGGGTTTCATTTTTCTTCAATTAATTCTATTTAAATTTTAATTCAATTGATTTAATAAAAAAAACTCAAGAATGAATAAAATTTAATTGAAACACAAGAATAAATAAAACAACCATGAAAGTTGGGTCGGGGTGTGACAATTCTCCCCACCATGACACTTTCTGCCCCTAGAAAGTCCCAAGATATTCAGTTGATCAAAACCAAAACAAGGATGATTTAAAACCAAGGAAAAACATAAAAACTCAAAGACCAAAGATCCAACACTCACTTCTATTCAGATCTCAAAACCACGGATTCTGAAAAAGAAACTACAAGACCACCTTCAAAAGAAGCCACGCATCCAAGGAAGACATCACATAAGACCATAGAGTTCAAACAACAATGAAGAGATGACAATGAAGACTCGATCTCTTCTACTCACAATCCAATAAAGAACAACCCATCCCCTAACACAAAAAAACCAATGAAGAAACCAGTTGTGACCTCTTTGGGATCTCTACGATCATCCATTACACAACCCACTATCCCAGCCAACCAACTACTACGGTTGGGTTTAAGCAAAGTGAAAACAAGGAAATGTTTAGCCAAGAACACCTGGAAGATGGATTCATCACAAGTTCATCCCATGGTGGTCTCCCCACCTTATTAGGATTCCAGAGATCCCTTGATTTTGCAAGCCAAAAATAATTCTCAAATCCTATCGAAAACCAGGAAAACACTTATTAAATAAAACATGGGACAACAAGCACCACCATTCTATATCAGCAACATTAAAAAAACACAACAAAGACATTCCCATTAAAACAGGGTTCCAAAAGGATATGCAACACTATTCTTAACACCCAAAAGAAGAAAACATCACAAATTACATTAATTAGAGCCAATAAATCTTTAACAACAAAAGAATATTTTAATTGATCTTGTGTCAGTGCTACATTCATCTACTGAGCAAAAAGGTTCTCCAAGGTAGTGGATCTGGCCCCATGTCACTTTCTGGCGCCGCCCTAGCAAAACCATTGCAAATGACCTAAACAGCCACATGAATTATAGATCTTAGGTGCTTCGTGACATGAAAACTTATTATTCCCTGACTTCCCACACTAAAAACACAACGAGTACTTCCTCTTAGATGAATCTGCTGAGGCAGAAAACAACGAACATTTTGTGCCACTTCTCAACTGGCCAGATGCTGATAAATCAGCTTCGACTTGAACAGCCCACCTCAAAACTTCTTCATAATCATTAGGGAATGAAGGTATAGCTGGGAAAAATTCTGATCGGAGACCCCTCTCAAAGAATCAGTCTTTCAAAAATTCATCCTCAACAAGGTTTGGGAGATACAGAACCAACTCGGTGAAGCTCTTAACATACTCCAACACCATTTAATTTCCCTGCTCGAGATCATACAACCTTGAACCAATCAATGTCTTCACATCATCGGGAAAGTATTTCTGGATGAAAAATACATTAAAGCATTCCCATGAAAAATTATTCTGTGGTTCTGCCTGAAGAAAAGATTCCCACCATTCCCGACATAGGCCTTCCAATGTGAAGGTGGAAAGCTCCAAATTTAGAGGTCAGAGAGATTCAAGTAGAACAAATATCTCCTTGATATTTCGCAACCATTCTTCACCATTCCCGAGTTTTGGTCGCCCAAGAAAATGAGGAGGGTTCGACTCTCGGAACCTCTGGATGAACTCCTAATATTGAGAACCACCAGGATCCATATCCGAAAAGGACAAAACCAATTCCTAAAGCATGTCTTGATCAACTGAAAGGCACGTGGTGAAAGAAATACCCCCAGATACTTCTCAAAATCCCTTAGAACATAGTGGGGACGAAACCTAAAAATAGGAAGCACGAAACAAAATCAAAACATATTATAAATCAAAATTCCACATCTCATTTTCAAATCAACAACCCAAACTCAAAAACATAATTTCAATCACATCTCCAACACACCGAAGCCAAAGTCCAAAAAGGAAGGCACCAAAAAAAACGGGCAACATCACACACTCACACATTTTAAAACATTGAAATCCCCCTTCTTGAAGAACATTTCCAAAAAACATAACAAGCCTTAAAAACCAATCACCCACTATTGGTATTCCATTTAGCCACACATACATACACTCTTGGGTTAGCTCAAGTACTCACCCATACATACGAATAACCATCCAATCATCACATACCTACATCTGTATACATATATGTGAGCACTCGTAGGAATACCAAAAGTAAAATAAGAAACATTATTACTTTCAAAACCTCTTTAAAAATACCTTAACCAATTTTAATACCATGCATCATCGTCAAAGAAAACCATTTTCAAATCCCATATTCATTCTCCAATTTCACATTTCACAAAACCTTTCAAAAACCTCCCAAATATTTTCCAAAATAACCCCCATTTTCAAAAAACCCATTTAACTATCAAAAGATTCAAAGTTTTGGTTTGGGAAATCCCATTTTTGACCATCCAATCATCATTTTGTCAAAACAAACATCATTTTAAAATATACATAAGACTCCCCAAAACCATTTCAGCCAACATTAAGTACAATCAAAAGAAACCTACCATTCAAGAGGTAAAAAATCTAAAAATCACAAAAGGATCTAGAACAATATACCAAGGGAAACTAGTATCGATGGGTGGCTTGGCCATATGGTTGGTGGCCATATGCCAATCAAACCACCATCACAGAGAGTCTATCAAGACCATGTCACCTGCTCCACATGGCTTTCTTAGACCTGCGAGCTCACTGAGATAACTTGACCGACTATCATTTCATTTCCCCAAATACCGAGCAACCCAAAAGAACAAAATAAACCAAGAAAACCCCGACTTCTAATGGAAACTCAAGGTTCGGTCTAGAATATGTTGGCCAGACACACCCCAGAACCTACACCCCAACCTCCGAAAGTCCTACTCCATCTACTGTGACAACCCAAATAACAAAGGGCACTCTGAAATATAGGTACTCTAAAGAACCTATCCTCTGATACCATTTTGTCACAAACCAACTTGGGTCGACCCTGAACCGGTCACCCGAGTCAACCTGGGACAATACCCAAGAGGCATTCCCAATCCTCCTAGGCAGGCAACAAGTGCCAAGGGAATCAACATATTGATGATGGGAATGATTTCAACCAATATAAATAAATAGAAGCATCATATTAAACACTTTCATTTGATGACCAATAACTCCGCGTGACCTCGCAGGTCACTGTCTGATCACAAGACACAACATCACACCTAGAGATCGAGATCGAGCTGAAACCGGCACCTGTGACTAAAAACAAGAATGAAGTAGAGGCATGAGTATTTCAACTCCGTATGTGTCCCAATTAATCAATTCCAAAATGCATTTCCATTAAAAAAAATAATCATAAATTTCAGGATTGAAATACAACATACAAAAGTAAGGCTTTCTACATGTTACTCAAAAGAAACGTACAAGTCAGTTCCTTTATTCATTTATCAAAACCCAAATCAATCTTTTAGTGAGACATTAGCATTTTAAAAGGGAAAGTGTTGTTTATATTTTCATATTTGGACAAAGATTATTAAACACTTTCATTTGAAAACCCATTTTTAGAAACCTAATCAAAACCAATTTACCACTTTCCATGTAAAACAATATACAAAAATATGCAAAAGAAATCACACAGTAAGGGCAATGTAGGTATACATATAAGTAACATAATCACTACTGCAAGAAACAAAATCCAAGTAGACATAGGTGAACCTAGAAGATAAAGAATAATCCAGAAGACACCAATACATGAGACCTCATCCTCATTGACATTTCACGCACGATGAAATAAAAATGCTCAAAACGCTCAGCCATCCTTTCTCACGTAGGCCGAGGGAAAATCCCATAGAAATAAACCCAATATATCCACCTACTATGGGACACTGGTCAGTACCATAACCTACCAGTGCATCAATCATTCTCATAATATTCTCTCAATATTCTAGGTTCCCATGTCTCAAGTATTTAAAAGGGGGGATGAGCCAAGTGATGACATCTGAGAATCCAATCACGAATATATATAATAATATTGCACGACAGGTCTCACCTTTAGTCACCCCAAGGAATATGTCCCTCTCCTTTCTACCATTGATCACATGGAAGTCCTACACAGCGGACCCCCATAACATATAACTCAAACAAAGAAAAGGGACCACATCCGAGGAGAGTTTTCTTGAGATAACTGGTTTTACAAAAGTTCCAACCGAGCCTCACATGATTTTTTCATGCCAAACCATTTCTTAAGAATCACACACACACAACTTTGAAAACCATAAATACACTTCAAAACCATTTAAGAGTCCCAAACCATAATTGGAAATATAAAACATGTTTAAAATGTTCAAAGGGTCATTTCATCAGGCAATTAATGTGAAAACATGATCAAACCATTTATTACAACCCATTACAAGAAATAAACCACTCCAATTCAAGGTAGAAAATTTACCGACAGTTCTATATCAACAACTAATATTATAACTATGTACTAAAAGCAAAAACTAACATATTCTTAAATTTAAATGAAAATACATTGGTAGACTTACCTCAAAAGTGAGCAGTCCTAGACAAACAACTTGGCACCCGACGCCTTTGATTGAGACCTCTCCATAATTGTGCACACATACACCCCTATATATATACCCCTTAATCCAATACACATATTCCCTGCCCCATGAGGGGATATGTGCAAGGAGGATATATATATATATATATATATGGGTATACGTACCTATGTATGTGTTTACAATCCTTTGAGAAGACCCCAAACAATCTAATTAACCTGAAAGAGAATAAAAGATTACCAAAAACTATAAATAAAATTGAAACAATATAAAAAAAGGGCAGATGCAATAAACTAAAGCTATGGGCCAAGTTTGTAGCATCCCACCTTTTTATTACTTAATATTTCATTACATTTTACAAACAGAGGATCTTTAAAGTCTAGTGTATTGGAAATCAGGAACATAAAACATGAGAACAACATAAAACATTCTTCTAAACCACTTGTAAGGATTCTTCATTATTCATCCTTAGTTCATTACAGAATCTCATAACCTGGGAGAATACATCAAAGGAAAGGGTGAGTAGAAGGCCCAGTAAGGTAAACAAGAGAAACATTTTACATGTGAACTTGAGATACATCAATAACGTCAGGATAAATAACTTCAAGGCATGAGAAAGAGATCATGAGGAATATCATAATAAAAATAACGTGATTCATAACTTGAATATGTGGATACAACATTTAACTTAGACAATCATTTCCGTATCACCAAGGTCCATCCCCGAGATTTCATTAAAAAAATTACCAAGGTTATTCACCAAGGTATTATTAAAATGGTCATCTCTAGAGATTAAGTCTTTACCCAATGCTTTGGAGCACTATCAGGGCGCACCATTATTTTTTTTTATTATCATGTGATCCACATATATAATCATCAAACATTTCATAAATAACACATATAACATAAAATAAATGGGTTTCATTTCATAATCATAACGTTTTAAAAAATTCTTTAAAGACATTATCATTATGTCACTTTAAATCCACGGAAAAGGAAATCGGGTTTCATGTATGTAAATCCAAGAATTAAAATAGAAAATTATGATATATTGGTGAATACCCCTGTAGAAGAAATACCTTTGAGTATTCACTTAATAATTTAAAAGAGTTTGCGAAAAATATAAAGACATTTGGAGATGAAAATTCTACAGCATAACGGCTATGTAACAGGGTTTTAGAAAACATTGAAAAGAGAGGGGACATGGGTCACCCACTCATAAATGATCCATAAAACATTATGGGGAATGAATATAAAGGATTTAAGAACATGGTAATGAAATTATAAAGATATACCATATGAAATGAAGAACTTGAAAGGAAGACAAAAATGAGATTTCTCTTATGAAAATTCGGCAGCCTAACGACATTACTTAAAACATAAAAAACTGAATTGATGAGATAAAATAAGGTCTCTCATCATATGAACATAAAACAGTCAGTATGATAGATATAGAATATCATACCCCAACATAATAAAAGGAACTTGAAATAAATGACATGAAAATAGAACTTGAAAAATGAGAAGGGGGGAAGAATCCCTTACAAATATTTGACAGCATAACGGCGTTACTTAAAACTTCAAAAAATGAATTGATGAGATTTAATAGGGTCTCTAATCATATTAACATAAAAAGATAGTATTATATATATATATATTATATTATACCCCAACATATGTAAAGTAAAATGAAATAAATGACAAGACAATAGAACTTGAAAAATGAGAAGGGTGGAAGAATCCCTTAAAAAAATTTGACAGCCTAATGGCGCCACTTACACATTCATAAAATGAAATGATGAGAGTAAGAGGGGATCTATCATCATATGAATATGATAATTACAATAATTTTAATATAAAATAACATCCTCTAACATAAGAACATGGAGCATAAAAGAAATGACATAAAATAGGGTACTTGAAAAGAAAGGGAGAGGTAAGATCCCTTACCATGAAGAGTAACTTCAAAAGAATAAAGGTCAGGACCTTGGGAGGCTTGAGGGAACCTTTGGAGGACTCCTTGGGAGATAAAGAGACCATAACTTCGTTGGGGAGGATTTGTAAATGAAATGAATGAGGGAAAGGATTGTTATTTATAGGAGAAGTGAGGGGACAAAGCATTAATTGCCAAGGGACACCTCATCGGTGGTATTGGCAAAACCATGGGCTTTCCCAAGGTATTGGCCCATGGTATTGGCCACTTGGGACACCTCATACGTTATATTTCTATTCATAAGTCTACCAGAATTGTTGAATAATTAATACATCCTTAATGATGTCATCAAACACCCGAAACTCAAAAACTGTATTTTCACTATTCACCAAAAATTCAACTTTCTCAAAAAAACCCAAAATTTCACCTTATCCAAATATTGATGCTCTGATTTGAAAAATGAACTCCATTTTATGAAACTAATTTTCTAAATGTTTTTAATTTAATTTTTAAAAAAACACTATTCATTGAAAATTCAACTGTTTCAGAAAAATTCCAAAATTTCACCTTAACCAAATATCGATGCTCTGATTTCAAAAATGAACTCCATTTTATGAAAATATTTTTGTAAATATTTTTAATTTAATTTTTAAATAAAAATCACTATTCACTCGAAAAAACTAATACTTAACCAATAATTTCTGAAATAGTTATTTACCTATTTTATTGAATCACATTACTTAATCAAGGTGCCTAAATTATATTAATACTTTATTTAAGTGATATTACTAATCTATTTGGTCACATTACTAATCCTATTAATAAAATCACTATTCATATTTTACTATTCATCAAAAATTAAGTTGATCTTCTTAGAATCTAAATTTTATATAGAACACAACTATAGCAGACCATTTTTTGAAAATCATTACACATTTTTAATTATTTAAGGTTTACATAAATATTTTTAAAATATCCTTTTTCTAAAATTCATCAATAATATGTATACTATATTTATCTAGACATTTAAAAATTCACAAACTTCATCATAAGAAGAAATCAAAATTTTTATTTAAATCAAAGGATTACACAAGGCAGTTACAGTCTCGTTACATAACCCCTTATAACACCAGCATAGGACCTAAGAGTAAGGTATGCTAGGGTGATAGAATCTTGGGGCGGCTCTACCAAAATTTCCCAAGTAGTGATTTCTATCAGCTTTAACTTCTTGCGAAGGCGATTCTGTTCCAGCTTCAAACGAGGAAGTTCGGATTGGGTTTGGTCCAGAGCAAAGCCCAAAGGTGCTACCTCCTTCCCGAGTTCCATCAGATGGGCTTCGATCGGCTCGAGACTACTGGATGAGGCCATCGAATCTTCTTTCTATATTAATTGATCAAGATAACTTGTATTTATCGAAAATAATTACAACATTTAGTTTCCAATGGTCATATTTTAATTATACTCATTTTATTAAATAAAATAGTTTTGTTGAGTATAAAATAAAATAACACACAAAGTTAGCAAACAAAATTTATTGAAAATTTTGGGTCGTTACAATCTTCCCCCCTTAAGAAATTGCGTCCTCACAATTTTAAAATTGGGCTTGGAAATTTCGTTGAAAGTCTCACATCGAGAAAGAGTCAGTAAAACTATTACATTAAAAGAAAGAAAGGAAAATACAAAGGTCACCCAAGTTAACCCATACTAGGATTCCATGTAGGAAAATATGTATATGGAAGAGAAAAAAAAGGGTCATGTTCTGATGGAGAGTGATAGAAAACATGATTAGGAGAAAATTAACCACAATAAGATCACAAGCTTAATATGTGTTAAAATGTCTTTGATTACCCAGTAGAAAACATAAACCAACAATGTTTTTGTTTTATGTTCCTTTTCATAATTTTGAGGAATTCATTTACTACATAGAATAAAAACATAAGGAAATATATTTACCTTTGAGTAAAGTCTCATCCCTTAATAAGTTTCCACCAAGACTAATATTTTCTCCAAACAATGAGAATTGAAAAAGACTTGGTCTCATCAAAAGCACAAGAATCATCTTCTAGAGAATCACATAATCCACAAAAGAATAACTATATTTTTTCCTTGTCTTTAGTCATTAAATAAAACTAAAAAGGATAGTACGAGATCATATAGTCCCCAAAAAGGATAATCCTTTATAAAAAGAAATATGATTATTAATCTCCAAAATTCAACAAAAGTGCCCAAAGTTCCAGAAAGACCATTCAATACCCAACCATCCTTAAAATTATTCAGAATAATCTAAACTAATATTGGAACCCAAAACTCAGAAGGATTTAATCACATAGCCTTCCCCAAAAAAATCATAACAATTATCTCTAAATAACATCGACTACTATTAAAGTCTCATACTAAAGTGTAGTTTAGATATTCATATATTCTCTATGTTAGGTTCATCATTATTCAGAAATAACCCAAATCACCATTTGTCCACAATAAATATATAAATTCTTACAAAAAAAATAAACCATTCCTCCTCAATTTAAATCTTGTATTATCTTAGGCATATATTACTCTAAAAGAGAAAAGATTGTCCAAAATAACCTTTATCATTTTATCACCAAATCATTTTCTTATAAAAAGGATATCTATTTGATATAAGTTTCAAAAATAAACTTATTCATGATCTATAAAAATAGCAGGTGCATTAGTCCGAAGGGCATAAAAAAACTCATAATGCCCATATCTTGATAGAAAGGTAGTTTTTGGAATATCATTATTCTTCACCCTCAATTGATGATAACCAGAACAAAGATCAATCTTAGAGAATAATTGAGTCCCATAAAGTTGGTCAAATAAGTCATAAATTCTTGGAAGAGAGTATTTGTTCTTCACTGTGATCCCATTAAGTTCTCTATAATCAATGCATAGCTGCATAAATCCATCCTTCTTCTTCAAAAAGAGAACTAGTTCTCCCCAAGGAGACACACTTTGTCGGATAAACCTATTCTCCAAAATATCCCGGAGTTGATTCTTTAATTCCTCTAGCTCCACATTTTCCATCCTATATGGGGTCTTTGACATCGGATGAGATCTAGGTATGAGTTCAATGGAAAACTCTACCTCTCTTTCTGGGGAAGGTCTGGGTAAATCCTCAAAAAATATGTCAATGTATTTCTATATGATGGGGAAATTTTCTAAAAGAATAAATCCTTTGTGATAAACTTATTTCATTTATTAATCTTTTAACTAAAAAATATTTTACGTCTTAAAACTTCATTCTTAGACAAATTACATTTTTCTATAATTCTTTCATAAGGATTCATAAAAAGCTTGTGATTAACCAAACATATCCCCTAGGAGTGTTGTAACCAAGAGTGCAGCAAGACTCATTGTCATGTACCAGTTCCCATTCGAGTCTAGCTCAAAGTGGTGTTTTCGAGTTTTACCCCTATATACATCTGTGCCAGAGACACCTCTACCTGCTCGTATCCGGATAGGGATGTATTTTCTTGATAAAACCCTTACTCAATATTCACCAAAATACCAGGACGATTTCCTATATTTAAAATTTTTTATAGGGTTATTCCTAAAGTTTTCATATCCCAATTTTTATAAATAACTAAACTATCCTTTGATACCAACTGTAGCATCCCGCCTTTTTATTACATAACATTTCATTACATTTAACAAAAAGAGAATCTTTAAAGTCTAGTGTCTTGGAAATTAGGAACATAAAACATGATAACAACATAAAACATTCTTCTAAACCACTTTTAAGGCTTATTCGTTGTTCATCCTAAGTTAATTATAGCATCTCATAACCGGGGAGCATACATCAAAGGAAAGGGTGAGAATAAGGCCCAATAATGAAAACAAGAGAAACATTTTACATGTGAACTTGAGATACATCAATAAGGTCCTAATAAATAACATTAATTCATGAGAAAGATATCATGAGGCATATCATAATAAAAATAACGTGTTTCATAACTTAAAGATGTGGCTACACATTTAACTTAGACAATCATTTCCATATCACCAAGGTCCATCCCCAAGGTGTCATTAAAAAAACTACCAAGTTTATTCACCAATGTATCATTAAAATGGTCATCTCTAGAGATTAATACGTTACCGAATTCATTGGAGCGCTATCAGGGCACACCCTTAATTTGTCTTTATTATCATGTCAGTGATCGTACCACGATTCACTGTTTTATTCCACCATTACACCGCTGTTTTAAACTAGTTTTTTAATGAATATTTCAAATATAATAATAAAATTTACATAATGTTTTAATAAATTAATTAATGTTAATCAATATTATAATTTTCAATGTTACTTGTTTTTATTATTTCAATGTAGGTGGAGGTGATATGGAGGGCCCTTGATGAAGTGGAAGAAAAATGGGCCAAAATTGCATGGATCCATGGACATTTGTCCACTGTTTTTCATAATACACGACATACGTGAATCCAAATGGAATGAAATTTTTTGAGCCTGTCCAAAATTTAATTTTATACATTTCCTATTTAGGAACCGAATCCTGATTCGGCTTCTATTGGCCCCATCAAAACTGATATGTCCAAGCCACCGAATATGGACCAAATAAAATGCGGTGTTCTATATTTTATTAATATATATTGCTTTATTTGTCTACATGGTTCCAAACTTTCGGTGGAGACAGCCAAAAGGTGTATCTACAACTTTTCTATTTTATCCAAAGCGAGTTAAGGCTTTTTGAAGGCCGAAACTCGTGGTACAATTGGATTAAAGAAATCTGTGTGCCTAAAACCACCTTCCAATTTTCCTATAAAATAGCACCTTGGGCTCCCCATTTGAAAGTTCGTCCAAGGACTGAAGTTCTACCAATTTGGAGTCCTATAGTAGTCTCCTAATCACCTTGGAGGTTTTTTAGGCCCCTATCCTCATAGGAGGATCGACAATGAAGAAGGAGTTCCACCTGAGCTTCCTCCTCCACCCGATGTCAAGCTAAACGGTGGGCGATCATTATGAGGGAGCTACACACATATCAAGGGAGTTCCAATGCATATATTAGCTACTGGTTTGGATTAATTTGGGTTTTAAAACATTTCTTTCCATTTATATTACATACTTTCATATTTTAATTCTTGTTTTGATGTGTGCGGATGAGATGCTCTTAATTTCTAACCGATCGGTGTGAGGTTTTGAGTGCGTGACTTGTGTTGTTTTGATTGGGTAACACAAGAATCCTTTTCTTAGCCACTTACTTGAGATTTCAACCTACTTTGGAAGCTCTTATTTCATGCATAATTTCTATACCTTGACAATACGATTGTTATGTCTAGGTTCGGTTCATTAAGCAATGAAATAATGGCTTAGGAATTAATCGGGATTCCAATTAATTTCAACCAAAGAATTACTCCAACATTAAATTAATCTCCAAGAATGATGAATTTTAAAGTGTGTAGTGAACTCACAATTAAACCTATTATCTCATAATTCTAAAACACCACTTTTTATAAACTATTAAACTCTTTAAATCGATTTATTTTCTTTAAACTGTTTTAAAGGCACCCCTCTTTTAGAACTTCTTATTAAAAATGCACACTCTGAACCCACCAACGATCCTTGAGAGATGACCTAGGGTCTTCCCTAGACTATAAACCAACCTTAAAAATATAATCAATTTGATGTGTCACGACAGCGCGGTTAAATTTTGGCGCTATTTCCGGGGAGCACTTTGTTTTTTTGTGCGTGTTTTTGATAAATTTTTTGTAATTTTTGTGAATATTTGTTTGTTTTATCTTCTACCTTTTCATTTATTTTTGTGTTCTAATTTATTTATTGTGTAGGTTATGTGTATGATGAGTTCTACTCTAGGAGACCTACAAAATTTCGAACTCGAACCAGAGATGATCCTACATCAACGAAACCGAGACACGCAAGGCAACACTTTGAAGGAGGAGACATCACATCTTAATATTCTTCTTAATCCTTATTCTTCTTCTGAAACCAAATTTAAAACTGAACATAACTTTTATAACATGGCTGAAAATAATAGAACACTAAAATAACTAACCTCACCTGATGTTGATATCCGACCCACTTACATTCAATTACAAGGCGAGGTACCCAATTTTGAACTAAAATCTGGTTTAATTCATTTATTACCAAGATTTCATGGACTGCCTGGAGAAGATCCACATAAGCATTTAAAAGAATTTCATATTGTGTGTTCAAAATTAAAACCTGATAATGTGAATGAAGAAAAAGTAAAACTTAGGGAATTTCCATTTTCATTAGAAGACACAACTAAATATTGGTTGCATTATGTTAATTCACCAATTAGAGGTTGGGCGGACATGAAACGAATTTTTCTTGAAAAATACTTCCCAGCCTCTCGAAATGAAACAATAAGAAAAGAAATATGTGGGATAATACAATCTCAAGGAGAAACCCTTCATGAATATTGGGAATGCTTTAAAATATTATGTTCAAGTTGTCCACACCACCAAATAAGTGATCAACTTTTAATACAATATTTTTATAAAGGTTTAATTCCAATAGATTGTAACATGATTGATGTTGCTGCAGGTGGTGCACTAGTGGATAAAACCCCAATCGCTATAAGGACCCTAATTGAGACCATGGCACATAACACTCAACAATTCAGTTCAAGGTCCAGTGTACCCATTCGAGGTGTCCATGAGGTAAAAAGTATTGAATTCGAGAATAAGGTGGACACAAAGTTTGAAGAGGTAAGTACCCTTCTACGACAACTTGCTTTTTCCCAAGGGAAATTCCAATCTCCTCCTCCCATACATTGTGGTATATGATCTTCTGATACCCACTATTCTAACCAATTCCCCCCAATTGAGAGAAACTTTTGAGATTTGTGAGGCAATATTCCCAGGATGCCCCTATAACCAACCCATTAGGCATGAACCTTACTATCCATCCAACCATGGGTGGAAAGATAACCAAGCCTACAGGAAAGGTGGTATTCAAACCAGCCTCATCAACCATGGAACCAACCAGGGCAAAGTAGTCATCAACCACCACCACCAAGAATTTTGCAACCACCCCAAGGGCCTTTCCAACAACCCCCTCTAAAACCCTAGCCTAGCCTAGATGATATGATGAAACAAATGGCTGCCAATAATCTCCAGTTCCAACAAACCACCTAAGCAGCCATACAAGACCTCAAAACCCAATTAGGCCAACTAGCTAACTTAGTAGGTGAAATCCAAATCCATGGGTCTGGTAAACTTCAATCTCTACCACTTTTCAACCCTAAGGATAAGGGAAATGTTAGTGCCATCACCCTTAGGAGTGGAACTCAACATAAAAGCCAAAATGAACCCTCTATTAGAGTCATCCTCTCCTAAGGAAACCACTATCCCAACCACTAAAAAATGTTCAAATGAGGTGGAACCTTGTCTTGAGAGAAGTCCTACCAAAGAAAAGAGTGTGTCTAGTGATGAGTTACTAAGCCCAAGCATTCCTCTTCCATTTCCCCAAAGATCCACCCAACCAAGGAAACAAAAGTAAATTTAACTTGATAGAGAAATCTTAGAGACTTTCAAAAAAGTGTAGGTTAACATTCCATTGATTGATTCCATGAAGAAAATTCCACGTAATACTAAGTTTCTAAAGAAGATGTGTACACATCGAATGAGACATCGTGGTGATGAGAAGGTTAGTTTGGGGAGGAATGTCTCATCATTGATTCAACCATCACTTCCCACCAAGTGCAATGATCTTGGAACATTCTCAATTCCATGTACCATAGGGGAGTATTCTTTTTCTAATTCTATACTTGATTTGGGTGCCTCTATTAATGTGATGCCTCACTCTATTTACTCTTCCTTGCAGGTTGGAGAACTAAAGCCCAAAAGAATAGTTGTTCAGCTATCAAATCAGAGTACGACACACCCTTCTGGTGTGTTAGAGGATGTTATTGTGAGGGTTCAAAATTTAATATTTCCTGCTGATTTTTATGTGCTAAAAATGGAAGATGATATGATGAATGGACATGCCCCAATTATATTGGGGAGAAATTTCTTGAAAACTGCCAAATCCATAATTGATGTCCATAATGGTACATTATCTATAGAATTTGGTGGTGACATAGTCCATTTCAACATCCTTGATGTCCTGAAGCACCCCTCAGAAGAACATTCCTCTCTCTCGGTAAATTCAATTGATGTACTACCTTCCCCTAAAATCACTTCATTTGTTTCCCCTGATCCCCTTTCTGAATTTTCTGCTTTGATTGAAATTCTTGGTAATGAATCATGTTATTATTGTTGTAGTGCTCTAGAAAAGTGTCATGCATGTTTATTAATTGATAATTTCTTGAACACGGAGGATCACATGACCATCGATGATACTGCTACACTTGTAAAAGCTAATTCCTTATCTGTGGATAATGCCATTGAGCAGTTAGATGAGATTAGTGACCTCTCACTTTCACATACACTCTCATCAATCCAAAATCCACCTTAATTAGAACTAAATAAACTACCTTAAGATTTAAAATATTCATATCTTGAGAATGGAAATAAGTTGCCCATCATCATTGCTAGTTCACTCCCTCCTGAGCATGAATTACGACTGCTTGAACTTTTGAGGGAGTATAAACAAGCAATGGGATGGACACTTGCGGACATTCCTGGTACAAGCCCATCAATTTGTAAACATCCTATTTTATTAACTGATGAGGCTAAACCAGTGAGGTAGGCACAACATCGACTGAACCCAAACCTCTTCGAAGTAGTTAAAAAGTAAGTAACAAAATTATTGGCTGCTGGAATCATTTACCCCATCTCTGACAGCCAATGGGTCAGTCCCATTCAAGTAGTTCCTAAAACAACTAGCCTAACGGTAATTAAAAATGAAAACAATGAATTGGTTCCAACTCATGTGCAGAATAGTTGGCGCGTCTATATAGATTATCGCCGACTAAACCAACTCACTAGGAAGGACCATTTCCCCTTACCATTCATTCACCAAATGCTAAAGAGGCTAGCGGGGAAGTACCATTACAATTTTCTTGATGGGTATTCTGGATACTTTCATATCCATATTGCCCTCGAGGATCGGGAAAAGTCAACCTTCACTTGCCCCTTTGGCATGTTTTCATATAGAAGGATGCCATTTGGCCTGTGCAATGCTCCGAGTACTTTCCAGCAATGTATGGTTAGTATTTTTCGGATTACATGGAGAATTGCATGGAAGTTTTCATGGATGATTTTACTGTTTATGGATCCTATTTTGATGAATGTTTAAGTAGTCTTGGATTCGTCCTATGTCACTGTATTGAAAATATTCTTGTATTAAATTATGAGAAATTCCATTTCATGGTGCGAAGAGGTATAGTTTTGGGACATGTCATTTCTGGGCCTAGTATCCAAGTTGATAAATCGAAAGAGGATGTCATTTCTTCCCAACCATTCCATAAAAATGCACGTGATGTGCGGTCTTTCCTAGGTCATGCTGGATTTTACCGACGTTTCATTCGTGACTTTAGTAAAATTGCACTCCCCCTCTCCCACTTACTCCAAAAAGAAAAGGAATTATTTTTGATAAGGAATGTGAAGAAGATTTTAATAAGTTAAAATGGAGTCTCACATCACCCCTGGTAATCCAACCACCTCGGTGGGATTTACCATTTGAGCTCATGTGTGACGCCTCTAACTATGCAGTTGGGGCAGTCTTATCACAAAGGGTCGATCGAGCTCCACATGTCATTGCCTATGCCTCACGTACTTTAAACTCGGCCCAAGAAAACTACACCAACACTGAAAAATAATTTCTTTCCATTGTGTTTTCCTTGGATAAATTAAGGTCATATCTTTTAGGGTCCAAAGTAATCATTTTCTCAGACTATGCATCCCTCTAGTATCTCCTAAAGAAACTAGATGCCAAATCACGTCTCATTTGTTGGATGCTCCTCCTTCATGAATTAAATCTAGAAATTAGAGAAATAAAGGAGCAGAGAATGTGGTGGCAGACCATATCAGTAGGATCCTCCCATCCTCAGACATTGTCTCATCCCCCTGTATTCCCATTAATGACATGTTTTCGGATGAGTGATTATACAGAGTGCAAGATGTTATTCCTTGGTATGCTGAAATTGTAAATTATTTGGTAGAATCTTGAATTCCTATTGATTTCAACAAAAACCAATCCAGTCATCTAAAACATGAGTCTCGTTGGTACATTTGGGATGACCCCTACCATTGGCGCACATGTAGCAATCAGGTCATTAGGTGTTGTGTTCCCGATAGAGAGTTTAAATCTATCCTTAGATTCTGCCACACTCTTGCTTGTGGGGGCCACTTTAGTCCCCAACAGAATGCTCGCAAAGTTCTTGATTCTGGTCTCTTTTGGCCAACACTTTTTCGGGATGCCCATGAATTTTGTAAATATTGTCCTCGTTGTCACGGAATGGGGAATGTCTCTAAAAGGAATGAAATTCCATAACAACCCTTGCTCATTCATGACATTTTTTATGTTTGTGGAATTGACTTTATGGGGCCATTTCCCAATTCTTTTGGCAACTTGTACATTCTTTGGGCCGTTTATTATGTATCAAAATGGTTAGAGGCACTGGCCACAAGGAAAAATGATTCCAAAACAGTTGTAGAATTTTTGAGAACTCAGATCTTTTGTCAGTTTGGATTACCTAGGGTCATCATCAGTGACCAGGGTTCTCATTTCTACAACCGAACAATGAAATCACTTTGCTGTCAGTATGGGGTCGGTCATCCAGTATCTATTGTGTATCACCCATAGACAAATGGTCAATCCGAGGTGTCAAATAGATAGGTAAAACAAATTCTTGAAAAAATGGTCCAAGACAATAGGAAATATTGAAGTCTTAGACTCGACGATTCATTATGGGATTACTGTACTGCTTTTAAAACTCCCATTAGAATGTCACCTTCTAAGATTATTTTTGGAATGAGTTGTCAACACCCTATTGAGATTGTGCACCGAGCCTAATGGGCCATTAAAAAATGCAATTCTAACCTCTCTGGTGCAGGTTCTCAAAGGAATTTATAGATACAGAAGCTGGAAGAAATGCGTATAGATTCTTATGAGACTCCAGGATTTATAAGGAGTGAACCAAGGCTTCCCACGACTTCCTTATCCTTCATCGAGAGTTCCAAATTGGGCAGAAGGCCCTCCTATACAATGCAATGCTGAAATTGCATCCTGGTAAGACTCATTCCTACTGGTTGGGACTATACTTTTTACTAATGTCTCTCCATTTGGTGTTGTTCAGGTTCAAAATGAAGAAACCAATAAAACCTTCACTGTTAATGGGTAGCGGCTGAAGCACTTTCATGAAGCCATTATGGAGTCCCCGATGGAGGAACTCCAAGGTAAAGAAGCAAACTATGAATGACATCCACCAGGTTTCATCCTTCCTTACCACATTCTCTTTTACTACAGTGAAGACACTGCATACTCTAGGTGTGGGGGGATGGTTACATTTATGGGTTAGATAAGAATTTTCATCATTTTCTCATTTCTTCTCTTTTTATCCTTCTTTATGGTGTTTTCATTTTTCCCCATCAACAATTTCAAAGTTCGATGATTTGGTGACCATAAATGGGGGAAAGTAAAAATACTATAACGAAGGCTAAAAAGAATATTTTTATGAATTTAACATCAGGGAGTGATTTTCTTTTAGTGAATTGGTTTTCTGTAAATGATATAAATGGTCGTATCTATGTGAAACCATTGAGATGATTGTTGCCCCTTGTGTGAGTAATTTTTGGGAAAACTGTGTCACAAATATCTCCACAAGTTTTTTCACCAAAGCCCAAAGTGTGAGTATTTCTTACTTAATATAAGGTAAATATATGTAGGGCTAATATTTTTCATCTTTAAATGATATTTCCATATGTTCGTTCCTTATCCGATCTATTTCATTACTGTACCAGATTGACCTATGCGTGTCTACCTAATGTCTGACTATTGTACGCCCTCAAAAAAAATTGGTTGTTCCTTGGGAAGGTCAAAAACCAGCCCTCTTCAGCCATTGATCTTGTTATAACTATTTCAATTAGTGTTGTGAGGATATCAACCATGGGTTGAGAGATGAGCATGAGATTTGTTCCAAATGAAACTTCAAAAAAAATACTATAAATGAGGGGATTGATGAAATGTACAAAATATGGGGATATCTAGGTCAAAAGTGTATGTTTTGACTTCTGGGAATGCTTAAGTGAGTGGGTCTTGAAATATGATTGCAAAGGATATAGGGCAGGTTCGGTGGACAAAATCATTTAAGCTGAAAAATGTTAAAATAGCCTATATTTATTGGATAACAAGTGGAAAGAATAGCATGGAATGGTTTTCACACACATACATGGATAGTTAGTTTCATGGTTGACTTTTGAATTCCTTTATCAAGTTGGTATCATTAATCTTTTTGAATTTCACTATGATATGATTTATGAGACATCTTTTTCTATTTTCACTAGGAATAACTCCTTGGTGTGGTTCGTGAATTGATCACATTAATTTGGTGAATTAAAATTTCCTCAAATGTTAAATATTCATGATGTTGAATATATATATATATTCATCATTTTATTCAGATTTTTGACTTTTCCTAGGAGTGCAAATGTTTAGGTGTGGGGGTGTGATCGTACCACAATTCACTATTTTATTCCACCCTTACACCGCTGTTTTAAACTAGTTTTGTAATGAATATTCCAAATATAATAATAAATTTCATTTTATGTTTTAATCAATTAATTAATTTTAATCAATATTATAATGGGCAATGTTACTTGTTTTTATTATTTCATTGTAGGTGGAGGTGATTTGCAGGGCCCTTGATGAAGTGGAAGAAAAATGGGCCAAAATTGCATGGATCCATGGACATTTGTCCACTGTTTTGCATAATACACGAACTCTGTGCATCCAAATGGGTTGATATTTTTTTGGGACTGTCCAAAATTTAATAAGATAAATTTCATATTAAGTAACCCAATCCTGATTCAGCTTTTACGATGCCCATCTGAACTGATATGTCCAAGCCACCGAATATAGACCAAGTCAAATGCGGTGTTCTATATTATATTACTATCTAGTTATTTATTTGTCTAAATGGTTCCAAAAATTAGGTGGATACAGCCAATAGGTTGGGCTACAACTTTTCTATTTTCTTAGAAGCAATATAATGTTGTATGAAGGCCAAAAATCGTGGTACAAGTGGATTGAAGAAATCTGTGTGCCTAAAACCACCTTCCAATTTTCCTATAAAATGGAACATTGGGCTCCCCATTTAAAAGTTCGGCCAAAGAGTGAAGTGATGCCAATTTTGAGTCCTATAGGAGTCTCCTAATCACCTTGGAGGTTCTGGAGGCCCCTATCCTCATAGGAGGATCAAAAATAAAGAAGGAGTTCGACCCGAGCTTCCTCCTCCACCCAATGTCGAGCTAAACAGTTGGCGTTCATTGTGAGGGAGCTACACACATGTCAAGGGAGTTCCAATGCATATATTAGCTACCGGTTTTGAGTAATTTGGGTGTTAAAACATTTCTTTCCATTTCTCTTACATACTTTCATATTTTAATGCTTGTTTTGATGCGTGCGGATTAGATGCTCTTAATTTCTAACCGATCGGTGTAAGGTTTTGAGTGCGTGACTTATGTTTTTCCGATTGGGTAACACAAGAATCCTTTTCCTACCCACTTAGTTGAGATTTCAATCTGATTTGGAAGCTATTATTTCATTCATAAGTTATAGACCTTGAAAATATGATTGTTATGTCAAGGTTTGGTTCTTTAAGCAATGAAATAATGTCTTTGGAATTAATCGGGATTCCAATTAATTTCAACCAAAGAATTACTCCAACCTTAAATTAATCTCCAAGAATGATGAACTTGAAAGTGTGTAGTGAACTCACAATTAACCCTTTTATCTCATAATTCTAAAACACCACTTTTTATCAGCTATTACACTCTTTAAATCAATTCATTTTCTTTAAACTGTTTTAAATCCACCCCTCTTTTAGCACTTCTTATTAAAAATGCACACTCTGAACCCACCAACGCTCCTTGAGAAACGACCTAGGGTCTTCCCTAGACTATAAATCAACTTTAAAAATATAATAAATTTGATGTGTCATGAAAACATGGTCAGTTAGCCACATATATCATCATCAAACATTCCATAAATAAACCATGTAGCATAAAATAAATGGGATTCATTTCATAATCATAATGTTTTAAAAACTACTGTAAAGACATGATCTTTATGTCACTTTAAACCCGTGGAAAAGGAAAGAGGGTTTCATGTATGTAAATACCAGAATTAAAATATAAAATTTCAATATATATGTGAATACCCCTGTAGAAGAAATATCTTTGAGTATTCACTTAATAAAATAAAATAATTTGAGAAAAACATAAAGACATTTTGAGACGAAAATTCTACAACATAACATCTATGTTAAAGTGTTTTAGAAAACATTCAAAAGAGAGGGGACATGGGTCACCCACTCATAAATGATCCATAAAACATTCGGGGGAAATAATATAAAGGATTTAAGAACATGGTAATGAAATTTGAAAGATATACCATATGAAATGAAGAACTTGAAAGGAAGAGAAAAATAAGATTTCTCTTTTGAAAATTCGGCAGCCTAACTACGTTACTTAAAACTTCAAAAAAATGAATTGATGAGATAAAATAGGGTATCTCATCATATTAAAATAAAAAGGAATGTATAATAGATATAGAAGATCATACCCAAACATAAGAAATGGAACTTGAAAGAAATAACCTGAAAATAGAACTTGGAAAATGAGAAGGGTGGAAGAATCCGATACAAAAATTTTGTAGCCTAACGACGTTACTTAAAACATCAAAAAAAGGAATTGATGAGATAAAATAGGTTATCTCAAAATATGAACATAAAAGGACAGTATGATAGATATAGAAGATTATACCCCAACATAAGAAAAGGAACTTGAAAGAAATGACATGAAAATAGAATTTCAAAAATGAGAAGGGTGGAAGAATCCCTTACAAAAATTCGGCAACCTAACGGCGCCACATAAACATTCATAAAATGAAATGATGAGAGTAAGAGTAGATATCTCATCATATGAACATTAAAATTATATTAAGGTAAATATAAAATAACATCCTCCAACATAATAACATGGAGAAGAAAAGAAATGACAAAAAATAGGGTACTTGAAAAGAAAGTGAGGGGTAAGATCCCTTACCTTGAAGAGTAACTTCAAAATCATGAAGGACGGGACCTTGGGAGGCTTGAGGGAACCTTGGGAGGACTCCTTGTGAGGTAAAGAGACCATAACTTTATTGGGGAGGATTTGGAAATGAAATGAATGAGGGAGAGGCTTGGTATCTATAGGAGAAGTGAGGGGACAAAGCATTAATTACCAAGGGACACCTCATCGGTGGTATTGGGAAAACCAAGGGCTTGCACATGGTATTTTCCCATGGTATTGTCCAATTGGGACACCTAATACCTTATCTTACTATTCATAAGTCTACCAAAATTATTGAATAATTAATACATCCTTAATGATGTCATTAAACCCCCGATACTCAAAAACTGTATTTTCACTATTCACTGAAAATTCAACTTTCTCAAAAAACCTAAAATTTCACCTTAACCGAATATTCATGATCTGATTTCAAAAATTAACTCCATTTTATGAAAATAATTTTATAAATATTTTTAATTTAATTTTTAAATAAATACTCTATTCACTGAAAATTCAACTATTTCAGAAAAATCACAAAAATTCACCTTAACCAAATATCGATGCTCTGATTTCAATAATGAACTCCATTTTATGAAAATAATTTTCTAAATATTTTTAATTTAATTTTTAAATAAAAAACACTATTCACCCGAAAAAACTAATACTTAACCAATAATTTCTGAAATAGTTATTTTCCTATTTTATTGAATCACGTTCCTTAATCAAGGTGCCTAAATTATATTAATACTTTCTTTAAGTGAGATTACTAATCCATTTGGTCACATTACTAATCCTAAGCATAAAATCACTATTCATAATTAACTATTCATCAAAAATTAAGTTGATATTATTATAATCTAAATTTCATACTGAGAAAAACTATAGAAGACCATTTTTTGAAAATCATTTCACATTTTAAATTATTTAAGGTTTAAATAAATATTTTTAAAATATCATTTTTCTAAAATTCATCAATAATATGCATACTATATTTATCCAGACATTTGAAAATTCACAAACATCATCATATGAAGAAATCAAAAAATTTATTTAAAGCAAATAATTACACAAGGAAGTTATGGTCTCATTACCTAACCCATTATAACACCAGCATAGGACCTAAGAGTATGGTATATTAGGGTGATAGAATCTTGGGGCGGCTCAGCCAACATTTCCTGAGTAGTGATTTCTATCGGCTTGAACTTATCGTGAAGGTGATTCCGTTCTAGCTTCACACGATGAAGTTCGGCTTGGGTTTGGTTCAGAGAAAATCCCAAAGGTACTACCTCCTTCCCGAGTTCCGTCAGATGGGCTTTGATTGGCCCGAGACTACGGGATGGGGCCATCAAATCTTCTTTCTATATTAATTAATCAAGATCACTTGTATTTATAGAAAATAATCACAACATTTAGTTTCCAACAGTCTTATTTTAATTATACTCATTTTATTAAATGAAATAGTTTTGTGGAGTATAAAATAAAATAACACACAAAGTTAGGAAACAAAATTTATTCAAAATTTTGGGTCATTACGAATCCCCCTTGTAACACTTTACATAAACCAAAACCATTTGAAAACATGACTCTCACCATTAAAAACCATCAACAATTGATATTGAAATATAAAAATTAAGTTCACATATAAAATATTTCATTTTCCTTCAAAAACTCTTTCCAAAATCATCCTCAACTTAATTTCCCTCAAAACAATGTTCACGCCCACCAAAAAACCCTCAAAACATCCTCATGAAACTCTACACCAATACACTGACACAAAACATAACCAATTTTCGATACAAAACTCAAACCCAAATGGCGAGAATTTCAAACCCTTCAAAAACATATTTTGAATCCCTCAAACAATATAATAAAACATTTACACAATTTATAAAAACCCTTTCAATAGGAAAAAAAGATTTTACAGAAAAAGTACACACACTTTCCCAAACAATTCCCTATAAATTATGTTTTAATAATTAAACAAATCTAAAATTCATATGAAAAATATAAATGACAAGGCGTACATGCCAAAACTACTCCCTTCTTCAATAAAAACTCATTTTGAACCAGAACTCTCCTTAGGTTCCATTGAAAATATAACTTGCACATTGAAAATATGGCATAAAACGCTTTTCAAGAAACATTATAATACAATATCACAACACGTAGTCATTTATTTTGCAAAAACTCATATCTAACCCATAAACATGTTAAACACTACCAATTCACACTTCGCACTACCCAAATCACAATAAAAAATATTAAAATTAACTAAACAATTAAATGGGTAAAAGAAATCAACCCAAAAAGAATGGTGGATGAACCAAAATGGACCGAAATGCTTCACCTTCAGTGGTGGATGACGAAACTCGCACGAGGAAGACCTGGAAGACCTGTTACGCACCCAAAAAAGGTGTCGATGAGTCATGCAAAGAGAGGAGGCCTCCAGAGGGATAAGGCCACAGAGAGGGAGGTTCTCTGGGAGGAGGGAGCGGGGTTGGCATTTTCGGGAGGGAGGGGGTCATCACGTGACTGGATGAAGGGTAGGAGGGGGTTGGCATTGCGAGACAGGGGGGAAGGAGGGGGTTCACCGTGAGGTAAGGGGGGGAAGAGTTAGTCTAGGGTTTCATTTTTTTAAATTTCTTCTATTTTAATTTTAATTGAATTGATTTAATAAAAAAAATAAAAAAATGAATAAAATTAAATTGAAAAACAAGAATAAATAAAATAACCATGAAAGTTGTGTCGGGGTGTGATAATTCTCCCCACCATGACACTTTTTGCCCCGAGAAAGTCCCAAGAGATTCAGTTGATAAAAACCAAAGCAAGGATGATTTACAACCAAGGAAAAACTAAAAACTCAAAGACCAAAGAAAAAACGCTCATTTCTATTCTGATATCATAACCATGGATTCCCAAAAAGAACTATGAGAACACCCTCAAAAGAAGCCACACAACCATGGAAGACATCACATAAGACCACATAGTTCAAACAACAATTCAGAGATGACGATGAAGACTCACTCTCTTCTAAACACAATCAAACAAGGAACAAACCAAACCCAAACACACACAAAAACCAATGAAGAAACCAGTCATGACCTATTCGGGATCTCTACAAGCATCCATTACACAACCCATTATCCCAGCTAACCAACTACTACGATCGAGGTTGAGTGGGGCGAAAACAAGGAAATGATTATCCAAGAACACCTATAAGATGGATTCATCACATGTTCATCCCATTGTGGTCTCCACACCATATTAGGATCCCAGAAAACCATTTATTTTGAAGCCAAAAATAATTCTAGAACCCTATCGAAAACCATAAAAACACGTATGAAATGAAACATGGGACAACAAGCACCTCCATTCTACATCAGCAACATTAAAAACATCACAAAGACATTCTCATTAAAAAAAGATTCCAAAAGGACCCACAACACTATTCTTCACACCCAAAAGAAGAAAACATCACAAATTACATTAATTAAAGAAAAAAAAGCTTTCACAAAAAAATAATCTTCCGATTGAGCTTGCGCTAGCGCAACATTCATCCGACTGAGCAAAAAGGTTCTCCAAGGGAGTGGATATGGCCCCATGTCACTTCCTAGCACCACCCTAGAAAAACATTTCAAATGACCTAAATGGCCATAGGTATTATAGATCTTAGGTGATTCGCGACATGATAACTTCTTATTCCCCGAATTCCCACACTGAAAACACAACCATTACGTCCTCTCGGATGAATCTGGTGAGGCAGAAAACAATGACCTTTTTGTGCCACTTCTCAACTAGACAGACACTGCTAAATCAGATTCGACTTGAACATCCCACCTCATGAATTCATAATAATCATCAAAAAATTAAGGCACTGTTGGGAGGAATTCTCATCAAAGACCCCTCTCAAAGAATCGGGCTTTCATAAATTCATCCCCGACAAGGTTTGGGAGATACAGAACCAGCTCGGCGAAACTCTATGCATACTCCATCACTGTTTAATATCCCTGTTCAAGACCGTAAAACCTTGAATCCATCAGTGTCTTCACATCATCAAGAAAATATTGTGGGATAAAAAATGATTTAAAACATTCCCATGATGAATTCTTCAGCGGTTTGGCCTAAAGAACGGATTCCCACCATTACTGACTTAGGCCTTCCAACGTGAAGGTGGAAAGCTCCAACTTGAGAAGTTTGGGAGACTCAAGAAGAACAAAGATCTCCTTGATATTTTGCATCCATTCCTCAGCTATCCCTAGTTCTGACTGCCCGAGAAAATGAGGTGGGTTCAACTCTCAGAACCTTTGGAAGAAATCCTGATATTGAGAACCACCAGGCTCCATATCTGAAAAGGAAAAACCAAATGCCTAAAGCACGACTTGATCAATAGAAGGCATGCGGTGAAGGAACTACCCACAGATACTTCTCAAGATCCCTTAGAACTCAGTGGGGATAACACTTGAAAATATGAAGCATGACACCAAATCAAATTGTATCATAAATCAAAATTCCACATCTCATTTTTAAATCAACAACCCAAAATCAAAACATTATTTCAATCACACCTCCAACACACCGAATCCAACGTCCAAAAAGGAACACAAAAAAAAGGGCAACATCATATACTCGCAAATTTTAAAACATTGAAATCCCCCTTCTTGAAGAACATTTCTAGAAAACAAAACAAGACTTACGAACCAATCACCCACTATTGGTATTCCATTTGGCCTCACATACATACACTCTTGGGTTAGCTCAAGAACTCACCCATACATAATAATAACCATCCAATCATCACATGCATACATCTATATTCATATATGTGAGCACTAATTGTAATACCAATAGTCAGATAAGAAACATTATCACATTCAAACCCACATTAAAAATACCTTAGCCAATTTTAATACCACACATCATCGTCAAAGAAAAACATTTTCAAATCCAATATTCGTTATCCAATTTCACATTTCACAAAACCTTTCAAAAACCTCCAAAACATTTTCCAAAATAACCCCCATTTTCAAACAACCCATTTCAATCTTAAAAGATTCAATGTTTTGTTTTTGGATGTCCAATTTTTGACTAGATAATCAGCATTTTTTCAAACCAAACATCATTTTAAAATCTAATCAAGACTCCCCAAAATCATCCCATCCAACATCAAGTACAATTGAAAGAAACCTACCATTCAACATGTCAAAAATATCAAAATCACAAAAGGATCTAGAACAATATACCAGGTTAATCTAGTGTCGATGGGTGCCTTGGTCATATGGTTAGCGGCTTATGCCAATCAAACCACCATCACAGAGAGTCTTTCAGGACCACGTCCCCGGATCCACATGGATTGCTAGGCCCAGTGAGCTCCCTGAGATAACTAGACTAACTATCAATTCATTTACCCAAATACCAAGAAACCCACAAGAACCAAATAAACCAAGAAAAACCTGACATCCCATGGAATCTCAAGGTTCGGCCCAGAAAGTGTTGGCCAGACACTCCTCAGAACCAACACCCTAATCTCTGACAGTCCTACTCCATCTACCTTGACAACCCAAATAACAAAGGTCCCTCTAGAAGAAAGGTCCTCTAAAGAACCTATCATATGATACCATTTTGTCACTAACTCACCTGGTTCGACCCTAAACCGGTCACCTGAGTCGGCCTAGGACAAGGCTCGAGAGGTGTTCCTGATCCTCCTGGGCTGGTGGAAAGCACCAAGGAAATCAACATAGTGACGATGGGAAAAATTTTACCAAATATAAATAAGCAAAAACAGCAGAATTAAACACTTTCATTTGATGACCACTAAACTCCACGTGACCCCATGGTCACTCTCTGATCACAAGGCACAATATCGCCCACAATGATCAATATCAAGTTGAAACCTACACTTGTGACTAAAAAAAATGAAGTATAGGCATGAGTATTTAAACTCAGTAGGTGTGCCCACATAATCCCTTCATAAAGGAATTTCCTTTAAACAAAATAATCATCAATTTCAGGTTTGAACTACAACATACAAAAGTAAGGCTTTCTACATGTTACACAAAAGAAAAGTACGAGTCATTACCCTTATTCATTTCTCAAAACCCAAATCAATATTTTAGTGTGACATTATCATTTTAAAATGGAAAGTGTTTTTTATATTTTCTGATTTGTACAAAGAGTATTAAACACTTTCATTTGAAAAACCATTTTTAGAAACCTAATCAAAACCTGTTTACCACATTCCAAGGAAAACAACATACAAAAATGAATAAAAGAAATCACCCATAAAGAAAAAGGTAGGTATACATATAAGCATCATAATCACTACTGCAAGCAACAAAATCTGACTAGACATAGGTGAACCCAAGAGATCGAGAATAATCCAGAAGAAACCAATACAAGATACCTCATCCTTGTTGACATGTCACACACGATGAAATCAAAACACACAAAACTCATGTCCATCCTTTCTCAGACAGGCCGTGGGAAATCTCATAGCAATAAACCCAATATATCCACCTACTATGGGCCACTGGCCAGTACTATAACCTACCAGTGTAGCAATAATTCATAGAATATTCCCTCAATATGCCAGGTTCCAATGTATCATGTATTTAAAAAGGGGGTGAGCCAACCGATGCTATCCGGGCATCCAATCACGAATATATATAATAGTATTGCATGATAGGTCTAACCCCAAGTCACCCCAAAGAATATGTCCGTCGACTTTCTACCATTGATCATAGGGAATTCCTATACAACGGACCCCCATAAAATATAACTCATCCAAAGAAAAGGTACCACATCTGAGGAGAGTTTTATTTGAGATAACTAGTTTTACAAAAGTTCTAACCAAGCCTCACATGATTTTTGCATTCCAAACCATTTCTTAAGAATCACATGCCCACCACTTTGAAAACCAGAAATACAATTTGAAACCCATTTAAGAAACCCAAAATAGAATTTTAAATCTAAAACTTGTTCACTAATGTAAAAGGGTCATTTCATCAGGCAATTAATGTGAAAACACGATCAAACCATTTATTACAACCCATTACATGAAATAATCCACTCCAATTCAAGTCAGACGATTTACCAACAGTTCTATATCAATAATTAATATTAGAACTAGGTTCAAAAAGCAAGAAATAAATTATTCTTAATTTTAAAGGAAAATTCATACGGAAACCTGTCTCAAAAGGGAGCAGACCTAGACAAACAACTCAGCACCCGACGCCTTTGATGAAGACCTCCCCACAATTGTGCACACATACACCCCTATATATATATACCCTTTAATCCAATACACATTTTCCCCACACTATAAGGGAATATGTGCAAGGAGGATTTATATATATAGGTCTATGTACCTATTTATGTGTTTAAAATACTTAAAGAAGAACCCGGACAATCTAATTAACCCTAAAGAGAATCAAATATTACCAAAAACTCAAACTAAAATTGAAACAATATAAAAAAAGGTGGATGAAATCAACCAAAGATATGAGCCAATCCCCCTTTGAAAATTTACATACACCAATACCATTTGAAAACATGACTCTCACCATTCAAAACCATCTACAATTGATATTGAAAAATAAAAATTAAGTTCACATGTCAAATATTGCATTTTCCTTCAAAAAATATTTCCAAAATCATCCACACCTTAAGTACCCCTAAAACATGATTCGTGCCAACCAAATAACCATCAAAACATCCTCATGAAACTCCACACTAAGACACTCAAACAAAAAAACCAAATTTCGATACAAAACCCAAACCCAAAACACAATCATGTCAACCCCTTAAAAACATATTTCTCATCACTCAAACAATATAATAAACCATTTACAAAATTTATAAAATCCATTTCAAGAGGAAAAACAAGATTTTACACTTAATGTACACACACTTTCCCAGCCAATTCCCTGTAAATTCCATTTTAATGATTAAACAAATCTAAAATTCATATGAAAAAAATACACGACAAGGCATACATGTCAAAACAACTCTCTTCTTCATTAAAACTCATTTTTAACCAAAACGCACCTCAACTGCCATTTAAAATATAAATTCCACATTGAAAATATGTTATAAAACACTTTTCAGGAAACATTACAATACAATATCACAACACATAGTCATTTATTTGTAAAAAACTCATCTCTAACCGATAAATATATTAAAACACTACTAATTCACACTTTGCACTACCCAAATCACATTATAACACATTAAAATTAACTAAACAGTTAATAGGGTAAAATAAATCAACCTAAAACAATGGAGGATGAACTAGAATAGACTAAAGTACTTCGCCTTCGGTGGAGGATGATGAAACCTGCATGAGGAAGGCCCGAAAGACCATTCGTGCACCCGAAGGAGGTGTCGAAGAGTCGCACAAGGAGAGAAGGTTTCTAGAGGTAGAAGGACATGGAGAGGGAGGTTTTCCTAGAGGAGGGAGTGAGGTTGCCGGTCTAGGAGGGAGGGTTTGTTGCAAGACTGGTGGAATGGGAGAAGGGGGATCGGTGTCGTGGGGCCGGGGGAAAGGAGGGACGGTCCGCTGTGAGGTTAGTGGGGAAGGGTATGTTTAGGGTTTCATTTTTTTTAATTAATTATATTTTAATATTAATTCAGTTGGTTTAATAAAAAAATAAAACTCAAAAATGAATAAAATTTAATTGAAACACTAGAATAAATATAATAACCATGATAGTTGGGTCGAGGTGTGACATGAGCAGTTGCATACCAAGTAGCATTGCATATGAGTTTATCTTAGGTACACAATTGTTTTCATGTTTGGATGTTGATGAAGTATGTGCTAGATTCATCACATGTCTTGAGCTGAGAAGCAGTTCAACTGGAAGATAACCTTTCTTATGAATGGAAACCAGTTCAGATTCTTGATCAAAGGGAACAAGTATTTTTGAATAAGGTAATCCACCAGGTAAAGGTTTTGTGGAGAAACTACATTCTAGAAGAAGCAACATGGGATTCTAAAAATGCTATGAGGTAAAAGTACCCTCACTTGTTTAATAAGCATATAAAATTGAGAGGATGCAATTTCTAGATGGTGGGGATAATATAACACCCCAAGGTTTTCTAAAAATAAATTAAAATGTATGAATTTTTTTTCGAGATGATAATTATAACTTGCCTTTAAACAAATTTTTTCTGCATCTTTGTTTTGAATTTCAAAAAACGGTCATCTAAAATAGTGTTCAGTAAGTTATTTGGTGTCTAATGGAACCAACATGATTTTTGGAGAATAGTAACATACCCTTATGAATAGTAATATGAATATTAATATGACCCTAATGAATAGTAAATAGTGTTAATATTTTAAGGATTTAAGATAATTACATCTTGGTTAATTTTTTAATGTAATATAAAAGTAATTATATAATTAAAATTATTAATTTTTTAATTAAGTGTGATTTTATTTAAAAATTAAATTAATAATATTTAAAAAATAATTTTCAAAAAATTGAGTTCATTTTTGAATTCTACATGTCAAATAATGGTTAAGTATAATTTTTTGGATTTTTCTGACATTCGTGAATTTTTTATGAATGCTGAAATACTATAAAATACCATATATTCAAATTATCAATAAAATACACTATTTATGACATCATAATTTATGTAAGGACACTTGATTCGAACTCAAATTCCATTATTATTATTTTTGACCACATGAATTAAGATTATTCATATTCTTGAGAAAAATATTATAATAATGTTTAAAATAATGTAAAATATCTCCCTCCTCCACTATAAATACCACCCTCATTCCCCTCTTCCCCCACACATTTCAAGAATTTATAATCGCATAATTTCTTCCATATTACCTCCCTAATCTTCATACACACGTCCCAAAGCTTCTGGTCTCACCAAAAGTCCAAAACCAAAGTCTTTAAGAAGGATCTCATGGAGAAGAGATCAAGAGGTAAACATCCTCTTTTGTTTTCCTTGTTTTATTTCATTTTATTTTATTATTTTTTTCCCTTTGAATTATTTTGGGATATTCCATTCAATATCCCCCTTACTTCCCATATTATGTAAGAATGAAGATATACCCCTTTCCTCTCATAAATTTATTTTATGAAATTTTAAGTCACACTATTATTCTGCCGAATTTTCGTGAGAGATTTCTCAATTTTTCTTTTATTTTGACTTCCTTTCTTTTCTATATCCACCTTCTCTTATACAAGAAACATGAAAGTTCCAGAATCATGTAAATTATTTATTTTCTCATTTTCATTTAAAATTCATCAACAATCTTCTTCTCCTCTCCCACTTATTCAAGTAATTAAAACATCGTCCATAATGTGTCAATTTACCGACATCGTTGACGATGTGATTTCAAATTCTTTTACCCCCTTCAAGACTAGTCATGAAACCATTTTTATGGTTTAACTAGATTATAATTTTTGTATTATAAATTATATAGTTTCTGGAATCATTTTTTACACATTTTATTAGTTTATTAAACAAAATGATATCTTTATGATCAAAGAATCACCAAAATAACCTAAACAAATATCAATAATGTTGTAACTCAGGAATCATCCTCATGATAGAACTCAAAATTATAAATGTTATAATTTATAGATAATTAAATATTTAAATTCCATTCAATTCCAATTCTATAGTTTCACTTCCAATTGACAAGAACATCCATCATGAACCAATCATGGAAATCATGTAAAGAACTCACCCAAAACAGTGCAAGGAACAAAATACTAAAAATTAAAGGGTGAAAAGATGTTACAAATGATCATATAAGATGTTATAAAGATGAATATGTTTTTTAAGATAATAATAAAACTCTTTTAAACACTATATAGAAGGTTCAAACAAGTTTTACATAAGACAATCCTGAGGTAAGGGAATTCTTAACCCGATTTCCATTCTTTCAGTGAACCTTATACTTCGTTATTTATGTGGTATTAGAATTGTTGTGTGTGTTGGGTTATATTTATATTATGGTTAATTATGTGTATTTATACTTTATATACATATTACATCCACTCTAAAAAGTCTCACTTTAATTATATGATTTATGTAATGGGTTTTTCCTTTAAAATTATCTTTTAAAATTTTGTTTTACAAAATTCAAAAGCAATGTTTTTATGAAATTATTAATTCTGTATAATTGTGTTATGGTTCTTGTGTATTGTTTATGATGAAGGGTGAGACCAATATTTCCCTTCAATGCATTAGATATGTATAAGTTATAGGTCAGATTTATGGTTACTACAAGTGTAACTACGATGGTTACACGAATTTTAAGGTAGCTATGAGGGTTACAAATTATAAGGTAGCTGAGAGGGTTACAAGATTATGTAAGTGATTCCCCAAGATACGTTTATGGTTATATTAATGTTCTTATGTTTTTTGGGAATCTTGTGTAAATCTCATGTTTCACAAATTAAGTATATATATATATATGGGTAACAAGTATGTCTTTTGAAAATGATTTCATGCACTACAAGTGTTCATAAACTAATGTATTATTTCATTATTTTTATATCCCTTACTGAGCTTTTGTTCTCATCCCAAGTTTATTAAATTATTTTCACAGGTTATAAGGATGTGTATGAAAAAGAAGGAATCCAAGTTAAATGTTTGAATATTTGTCAAATAAAATCATGTTATATTTGAAAAGTTTTATATTTTTAGAGAAATAAGAACTTTTTTATGATATCCACTCTATAATAATGTGTAATGTTATGAATATTTTATGTCCTAATTATCTAAACCTATAAACTTGAAAAGATATTTAAAGATAAAGGAAGTAATTTCTTGACTAAATTTAAGATTATGTAATGTAATAAGGTTGGGTCCTTATAAAAGGAGTGGGTGATGAGGTGGAGGAAGAACCAGGGGTTCTATGAAATATCACAAAAGAGAGTGTGTAATATAGAATTACATGGAATGTGGGATCCCTGATGTGGTAACATGGTTTCTGTGACAAGATAAATATCACATGAAATGTGACCATTGTCAAATGACCCTTACCTGAAGGTTCGATGTGTACCTAAGATAATGTATGTGCATGGGTATGGGAATGACTAGTTGTACATAGAGACGAATAGCCAGAAAAAGACATTGTGTAAGTACATGGGCTCGGACATTCCTTGCACTCAGGCTTGAACACAATCATTGGTCATGATACATGGGTAGGACCTAGTTCTAAAGGGACACACCATGTGATTCCAATGAACTCCATTTACTCCTTCAAATAAGACTTTTATCCCTTGTCCTCTTCCGGTTGTACAAGTTTCATTATGGTGGTTTCCCATGATCCATTCCCTATGGGTTATTATGGTATCATTTCCTACATATATGATAGTGATTCCTTCAGTGTGACTTATTTATAGAGTTTTTTAATCCTTCTTTGAGGCCTGGAGTGAGATCATCTTCCATCATCATGTCCTATGTATAGTTCTTAGTATCATCGTGACCAATACTACACTATCGTCGATCCTTTACTTAGAAGGTTATTCCAGATTGAGTCGTTGGTATACTCTATGGCCTTTCGTGTGATCCTCATTTATTTATAGTTCTCTTCAGAATTACAGTGTATACTTCTTATGTCTAGACATGAGGGAATGAAATCTCCTATGAATGTCGTCAGTGATATCTGAATCATGGATTGTGTTATCTCGAACAAATTCTATATGGAACCTTTGAGCAGGATTCCAAGGAAGGTATTACATGTGTGACTTTACCTTGAGATGGTGTGTCATTGTTGATTATATCTGGATATTCATTTTATATGTTCTATATACATATACCTATTATGAGATTATTTTTATTCATGTTCTTATATTCTTAGTGATTTCGGGGTTTCCTATTAGGTATGGTTATACTCACCCCTTCATGGGATTTTCCCACATATTTCAGTCTTACGAAGATTATTAAACTTTTAACAAAATCCTAGAGGGACTGAGACCAAGAATAGCTTAGTGATCTAGACTGACAGATGTGTGTCACATTGGTTACATTGATAGTATTTACCTTCTATACATTTAGGCTGGAATTGTTTTCAGATTATTTTTGTGGGATTGTATTTATACATTTTAACTTTCTAGTACTTATTATCATACAATGATAGTGGGAAATAGATGTATACATGCGTTTTTTACTAGTTATTTTACATTTCAGCATTGTATGGGCTTGGAGATACGAATCTGTGTACAAGTACAATTAGCTAAGGCCTCCCATGTTAGTGATATGTCTACTCACCACTAGTCTCCAACACTTTCCCGATTGGAGGAGAGCTTTGGGTAGTCATGGAATAGTCCCAATTGGGAAAGTCCTTGATAGAGTGGAATTAGAGGATTCAATTTTACCTTTGGATCAGAGTCTGTGAGATTGGTTTGGGTCAACTGTTTTAGGTGGATGATGTGTTGTGTCCATAGTGATGGGGGGATTTTCTGCTTTTTTGTGAAAATGAAACCCATAATGCACATGATGGACTCATTCATAAAAGTTTGTACCCAATTACTCATCAGTTGGATACCATGACCCTTGGTGTAGTGGATGCTATGAGTTTTTAGTTCCCTTGAGTAGTGGAAAGGTATTATGACTTCTTGTCTGAGGATGTGTTTGGCCTAACTCCCCCCACGATATAGACTTCTTAATTAATATACATACATTAATGACCATGATATGTATGGAAGCATAATGGATGGATTCTATATATATTCTTGAGATGAGTGTACAGTTGGAGGACTTATAGAAGAAGGTCTTTGTTATACCCAATGTTTCACCATAGTCATCCCTAGTGTTATTCTCCAAGAAGGAGAATGAGAGATTGAGATTATTTGTGGACTAACATCACATAAACCTGGTGGCTATAAATAATAAGTATCCACTATTGAGGATTGATGACCTCTTTGATCCATTGATAGGGGTAGAATAGTTCTCAAAGATTGGCCTCAGATCCGGCTATCACTACCTGCGTGTACGGGATGAGGATATACCAAATATGTAATTCCAAAGTGGATAAGGTCACTATGAGTACTTGGTGATTAAATTTATCATGAATAATTCCCTATCAGTGTTCATGGGACTTGTGAATAAGATATTTCATCACTTCTTAGACCAATTTGTGGTAGTCTTCATCGATGATATCCTAGTATACACAACAAGTGAGGAGGAGTAAATGAGACACTTGAGGATGGTTTTAGATGTAATATGAGTGCACCATACTTTTTGAAAGCTTATGAAGTTCTAGTTCTAGAATCATGAGGTCCACTTTCTAGGATATGTTATCTCAATAGATTGTGTGGTAGTGGACCGAGAAATGGTTGATGTTGTGTTAGCTTTGGATCCACCTAAGAGTTTGATGGAGGTGTGAATATTCTTTGGGATTCTAGTCTACTATCAAGGATTCATACCTGAAAAGTCCTGGATATTATCTCCCTTGAAATCTTTGACCCAAAAGGGGATGAAATTTTTATGGAAAAAGAGGTGCCAGTAGGACTTCCAGAAGTTGAGGCAGAGATTGATGAGTGCTCTTATCTTGATATTTCTAGATGGGGTGTTGAGTATATAGTGTTTAGCAATACATTTGGGACCAAGCGTGGTTTCATTCTAATGCAGAGGAAAGTAGTGATTTTCTATGTTTCAAATCAATTAATACCAAATGAGAATAACATTATGACATATGATCTTGAGTTAGACGTGGTAGTCTTTGCACTGAATATGTGGTGACACTATCTGATGGGTGAGTAGTTTATCATCTACTATGAATACAAGAATCACAAGTATATATTCACTCTGAAATATCTTATCATGATATAAGGAAATGGATAGAGTTCCTCTAGGACTATGACTTTAATATTGTTTATAAACCTAGTAAGGGGAACATGGTAGAAGAATCTCTCAATAAAAAATATTTCTCATAGAAGATGAGTAAGGTATTGGATTACTTATCCTCATTGAAGATATCCTTTATGGATGGGGATGGAGAATAATACCTCCAGTTTATGGTTGTTATCCCTCTTCTTGTACAAAAATTCAAGGAGGCACAACTTGGTGTACCAACTATAAGATACTACATACTCAGATATCCACTAGACATGATCATTATGGGTTTTATGAAGGTGGGGATCATGTTGTTCTTATTATAGGATGCACTTTGGTACCAGTGATTTTATGGGAAGAGGTTTTGAGATAGTTTAATACTTCTCTTTTGGTAGTACATCTTGGTGTAGAAAAGATTTACCCGGACCATTCACACATTTTTTGGTGGCTAGGGAAAAAGAATGGAGTTCCTGAGTTTTTCTCTTGATGCCTTACTTATCATCAAGTGAAGGTGGAGAACCATGTTACAATGGAGTAATCTCAACTCCTTGAGTTCTAGATTGGGATCAGTATGTAATATCCATGGACTTCATTGTAGTGGTAAAATGTATGTTTAGGGGACACAATTCCATTTGGGTGATTTTAGAATGACTCACAATTTTGGCCCACTTCCAAGCTATTTGAGAGCATATTTTGGTAGAGAGATTGGGATACCTCTTCGTGTCGGAGATAGTTTGACCCCATGGAGTTCCCATTAAAATCATTTCCAACCATTATGCTCACTTCACATATCATTTTTTCAGGGATTATAAGAGGCGTTTGAGACTCATATATGTTTAAACTTCATTATTCATTCTCAAACTAATGACATAAAAGAGAGGATCATTTAGGTATTGGAGGACATATTTTGGGCTTGCATGTTAGAATTTGGTTGTATTTGGGAGGATCACCTATCATTGGTGTATTTTTCATAAAACAATGACTACCTTTCTATAATTAGTATGGCACTATTCAAGGCCCTTTTTGGTTGACCCTACAGGTCACCCCCATGATGGACTAACCAAATAGATTTAGTAATTCTTGAACCAGATTTGGTGAGAGATACTATTGAGAAGGTTCAGGTCATCCAGGAGCAGATGAGGACTATATAGATCTATCAAAATTTCAATGTAGACCACCGATGGAGGCTTTTGGAGTTCAAGGGGGAGACTATGTGTTCATACAGATTTCACCATGATGTGGATTGTAGAGATTTGGTTGGCGATGAAAGCTATATCTGATATTTGTTGACCTTTTTGATACTATTAATAGTTTGTGATGGGGTTTAATACCTAGCTCTACATCCATAGTTAGACCGGGTACACGACATTTTCCATGGGTCACAGCTGAGGAGGTATATGAAAAATCCCTCACATGTAATCGACTAAGGTGATCTGGACACTGAGGATAGAGATACCATTGATGAGTACCCAGGAGTGGTCAAGGATCATTAGTAGAGTATCTTCCATGGGTGATCAATTCCTCCAATTCATATATGGCAGCAACACGAGAATCCTTATTAGAGAACCTAGCTACGGGAGACTCAGATGTGTGTCTAGTAGCCACATATATTAGTGTAGAATTTTTTTGTTTTGGATTTTTGGGATGTAAATACCCAAGGTGGGGAGAATGAGACATTTTTAATTTTTACAATAATTATTTTTTAATATTATATGGATTATTTTGTAATCTAGGCGTGGAGACAGCATGAGATTTAGAGGCTCGGTGTGCCTGGAATTAAATGTTGAAATAATTTAAATATATTAAATAAAAACATGCATTGTTTTCTTAAAAATGTGAAATAAATTCGAAATGGGAGATCAAATAATAAATCTTAGGTCATCATTGAGTTCAGAACATGGATTTTACCCTATGAACGACATAAACTTGGAGCGCGAAGGATGTTCGGCTCGGATGCTATCGTCGGTGGACATTTGAATAATATGATTTAATAAATTAATTTATTTAATTTATTACCTCGACCTAAAAAAATTCTTTATAAATATCATTATGTCAGATTTAAAGGGTTAGCTGTATAATTCTACAAATCAAGAGGGTCCATTGGAGAAAGTTGGAGGATGTTCTATTGGTGAATGATGGCCAGATCATGGATCATCGATTAGTGTACATCAGAGCTCGAGGATCTTTCCAACAACAATGAGAAAAAATAGTTATTCACAATAAATTTATCCAAAGTCAGGTAGGTTGATGTTTTATTTTTATTTTAACCCATTTTTATATTTCTACGATGAATGTGAATCAATCGTCCAGTGGATTAACTAGTGGATCAGTTGTATTATGGGTATGGAAATATTCGAGGGCATTATTAGGAGAATTGTTTATTTTATTAGGTTCTTAATTTTTTATTATAATAATAATGGATAGATTCCAAATAAATCTGGAAAAGGTTTATTCATCTTTTACATGTTTCTGAGATTTCTCTCATCTTTCTTCGTTCATTCACCATCGATGATTTGTTTGACTGATGATTCGACCAAATTACTGAGAAATAAATCATTAGCACTCGTTTCATGGAACAATGGATTAATATCATAGATATAGGATTGGAATGATTATGGGATCATATGAAGATGTTAATGATAACATATTGGTTTAGCTTTTTGATTTCTAATTAATATTCTTCCATGAAATGGTGGAACGGCCTGATAATGGGGGTTTCTCGTGCGATTTCATGGCTGGATTCCAATGAGCAGCGGTGGCATGGGTCAGCCGAACCATATCCAAAATTCCTAGCATTATTCTCAGATGTATTTCATGTTATGAGGAGTAGACAATGATTTAAGGGAAGAATCATAGATTTTGTGAAATCCCACAGAACATAGCATGTAATCCAGGATTACATGGCATGTCAAACACCTGGTGTGGCACTAGAGTTTCCATGAGAAAATAAATATCACACAACATGTGCCACCTATGACATAGAATGTGACCCTTTACATGGAATATTTTCATGTACCTAGGATGGTTCCAGGGCATGGGTACAAGCACAACTAGTTTTACATGGACATGAAAAGGCATACAAAGACACAACTAGGAGTACTGGGCATAGACACACTATGTACTCAGGCGCAGACATGGGAACTGGACATGATACATGGGATGGATATGGTTTTGAATTTACCAGCCATGTACTACCTATACACACCATTTACTCCTTTAAATTAGTCTTATATCCCTTTTCCACTTTAGCTTGGACAAGTTTTGTTAGGGAGATTTACCTTGATCTAATCCTTGAGGGTTAGTATGGAATCACATCCTATACATAGGATGGTGATCCCTTCAGTGGGACATCTTGGATAGAGTTATTAGAATCATTCCATGAGTCTTGAAGTGATATCTTATATCATTATCTTTCCCTAGATGAATTTCATTGTATCTTGATGACCAACACCATGTGGGTGTCAATCATCTACTTAGTAGGTTATTATATATTAAGTTGTTGGTATACCCCATAGCCTTGGTTGTGATCATTATCTGTGTATCGTAATGTTTAGACTTCTAGTGTATACTTGTTATGGAATGACCCAATGAGAATTAAATCTCAAATGGAATTGCTCAGATCTATCTGACTCATGGACCGTGTTCTCTCAAATGAGTGTTAGGTGGAACTTTCGAGCATGATTCCATGGCTGGTATTATAGTTATTACTTTACCTTGAGATGTTATATATTTTTTGAGTATATATGGATATTATTATTTTATGGTATATAGACATATAATTATGATGAGATGAATTTCATTCATGTTGTTATATTCTTAGTGATTTCAGGGTGTCCTGCTGGGTATTTTTATACTCTCCACTGCATGGGATATGTCCACAAGTTTTATGTCTTATGTAGATGAATGAACTTTTAATAGAGTTATAGAGGGACCTGGACCAGGTAGATCATAGTGATCCAAAATGACCTAGTTGTGTCTCAACAATTAACTTGACATCAATACTCTTCTATACTTTTAAGTTTTATGTGTTTTCAAAATCTTTATAGTGAGATTTTATTGTCCCTTTATACTTTCTAGTACTTTTTCATAATATGATATTGGGATCTAAATGTATAAATACATCCTTTATTAGTTATTTCACATTTTATAATTTTATGGTCTTATAGATGTGTGTGTGTGTGTGTAGGTAAATTAGGATAAGTCCTCCCGTGTTAGTGATATACCTACACGGGGCTAGTCTCTATCCCCTGGTGTATTATAGGTGAGCTTTGGGTGGTTGCGACATTTTACCCATTAGGAAGAGTCATGAAATTTACTATCAATTTAAATTATTTAATCCCAAAAATTGTTTTTTATGGTTAATTTTCATGTTTTGTGGTTTTTAAATTATCTTGGGCTTAATTATGAAAAAATTTCTATTTTTTTAACATTAAATATTTTATTCCAGTTTTTTAATTCAAACATAAATTTCCATAAACTAGCTCAAATTTAAATATAACTTTTTCTATGATTCTATTTTAATTTTTATTAATTTTAATCAACTATACCCAAAGCACAATACCTAATTTTGATGTCCTAATAAAACTCATATATTACAGCTTGGAATCTATGTTTAGATCTGGTAAATTATTTAGATTGGAATTTATCTCAAAAAGTACGAATCAAAATGATATTAAAATTCACATAAAAATAGAAAATGATATGAGAAAAATTTTATGATGGTGGCCATGTATTATTATTCATCATTTAATTTAATAAATTTATAGTAACTTAGTTCATGGGAATATGTAGATTCATCCAAGTTAGAAATTATTTATGAAGTAAATCTATCATAACATTTTTTCCCTTATTAAATATTTCCTAAATTTAGTAGGGGAATGAAAAATACATAGGTGAAAAAATTTATAGAATAAAAATATATCCAAATATTCCATTTATTATCCCTACTATGTGAAAATTTTCAGGGGAAAAATATAGAATGAAAATGAGTTACCCCTTTCCCTAAAAATTTGACCCCCTCTATATTTCAAATGGATGACAATTTTAGTTGGCCATTTTTTTGGTAGTTTCATAGAATGTTTTTTAAGGTTATTTTACATTTTTAATATATATTAATATTCTTCTTCATCTATTTATCATTCATTTTTTCTCTTTTGTTTTTCTCCCACCATTTCCCCTTATTAGCTCCAATAAAAATAAAGAACCAAACTCTACAACTGTTCAAGGGAGGGAGAAATGATTTGACCGAATTTATCATAAGTTCAAGTTTCTATTTATTCAATTATGAGAATTTATTAGCTTTTTAAAATTGATTAGGTTGAGTGATTTCCCCTATTCTCTATCACTCATGTTCTTCTTCTCATTCATCTATCATCCTTCCCATCACTACCTAATTCAAGAATATGTTGGACTATTGCTTGGGTAATGAGAGTAAATGAAGAGATATCTTATCCAAATTTTGGAAGCATATTTCTCCTCATTTAGGATCTTTGTGTGGGGTAATAAAAATTAAAATGAGAATGTTTAGTGTGAAATATCTTGATCATTACATTGAATCGAGTATCGAGAACATTTTAATGGATTAAGATATTAATCATTGTGATCTCATAAGAATGACTTCTTTATTTCATTCTTTATAAATTTATTCTATTTTAATTATATATATATATATATATAATTACATGCATTTGTCAAACCCCAAATTTATATTAGTTTTATATTATTTAGTTTATAAGGATTGACAATATAAATTCAGTGAATGTAAGTGGCCTCCATATGAGATCAACCCTAAGTGTTCACTTTATTCCATGATTTGGTAAATAAAATATTATCCAGGGATCTAAAAAAATCCATATGCATCCTATTTTAATAATTCAGTATAAATATGCTAAAAAAATTCAAGAATTTTTTGTCTTGATTCTTTTAAAACATTTAAAACCCCTATAAGTATTAGTTATAAATTATAATCTTATGTTTTTTGGAAAATCTATTGATTATTAATTTTTTAGAGGTATAATGTGACGTTTTTATTATTTAACTATTCATAAACCGGATATTATGATTAGTGTTTTTTTCTAGATTTCAATTTTATCATAAGGAATATTAGTTAAATGTTGGAAAATTAATTGTTAGATATGTTAAAGGAACTATTAATACTATATTATTTTATTATAGAAAAAAAATTATTTAATTAGTTACTCGAAATTTGATTGTAGAGGATGTAAACTTGATAGAAAAATTACCTTAGGTATGTGTCACATTCTGAAAAAACATAGACTCTTTGAGTTTAATAAAATAAAACATTGTTTCTTTATCTACTACTAAGAGTGAGTATATTTTTTCTACTTCATGTTGTTCTCAATCACTGTGAATTGAACCAACATTATCTGATTTTGGAATTAATTTTGAAAAGATACCTACATTTTATAAAAATTATTTTTTTATTTCTATTTCAAAAAACCCTTTACCACATTCTTCAACTAAACATACTGACATTAGATTTTATTTTATTTGAGATTATGTTAATAAAAGAGATATTATTTTAGAAAACTTTTTAATTGAAAATAAACTTAAAGATATTCATAATAAACCATTGGATTTTTCTAAATTTGATAAAATCAAATTCAATCATGGAATATTGAAATTTTTGTTTAAATGTGTTATTTGAATTTTAATTTTTAAGGTGGGGATTTTATTTTTAATTTCCTTTATTTATTTTTGATAAATTTTAAAAAGGGGGATAATTTTTATAAAATATGGTTCAATTTTGTAATTTCCAAAAGGGGTGATTGTTATATTTGGGGAGATTTTCTAATGAATTTGGAGTATATATGTGTTATTTATATTTTATGTTCAACATATTACAAATGTCACATTTTTTAATTATTTTTCAAAATATTATTTTATTTTATTACCCTATATTATATTTTCATGATTTTTAGAAGTTAATATAATTGTTATTATGTTTTTAATTATTCACTAAAGTAATTTAATAATAATTATTTTTTTATTTTTCTATAAATATTTACTATTTATTCTTTAATTATTTTTGTATAAGATAGTGTTAAAGTTTTCATTATTTCTATATATTTTACTTACCATTGTGCTTTTCTTTGACTTATTTTTATCCTTATTTGAATTAGTGTCTTCCCTTATATGAGATTTATATTTTTTTATATTGACCATACAAATCATGTATTAATTCTCACTTACCCTTACACATGTTTAATTATTTTCCTTTACCTTTACATAGATTTGGATGTTCACTTATATAGTATTTATAATCTAGAACTTACCTTTAAGAAATATAAATTTACCTTTACACATTATATAGAAAGTATAACTTAACCTTACATAACATATTAGTTTACCCTTATATAGAGTTAACAAAAAGTGTTTACCCTTACGCAACATAAATTTACCCTTACACAATGTATGTAAAACACGTCTACTATTATGCAACTCATTTAGCGTTCTTATTAACATTATAAAACCCATATAAATTTTTTTTACCTTTATGTATGGTATGAAAATGGTGTTTTACCATTACATAATATGTTAAAATTTCATTCTACCCTTATATAGGTACGTAAATCTAATTTTTCTAAATTGCTATATTTCCCGATTTTCATAGTATTTTAATTTTTTTTATGTTTTTTCTAATGTAAAAATTGTTATAATGATTATATAAATTCATATTAATTATATATATACTATTCTAAGTGTGTTTAATGTTTTTTAAACAAATTTAAATGAATATTTATTTTTTCTTCATTTCAAAAAATAAAATTACAGCATGTAACTGAAAAAAATTAGAATTTAATATTTTGAGTTGTTTTTTTAAATATTTATAAATTTATATTAGATATTAACAAACTTATTGAAATTTTTTTATAGTATTTAATGTGGTTTTATTAATTTATTAAAAAAAATTATGTATATTATAACGAACCAAAATTTTCATATATAGATAATACATCTTTTTTTATGAATATTCATTTCATAACAATATAATCTACACCAGAACCATAAAAGTTTAGTCTATTTGAATATTAGATAAATGAAATTATTATTTTATAGAATATATTGAACATCTCCCACAAAGATATTCTCATATATTACTCCTCTTAGGAATGCCCTTCTTAAACCATTAATCACAATCTGGGGAAGGAAACATAAGACAGGGAGATCTCAACTTCTCAATAAGGGTATACATAAGAGATATAAATCCATGATCATATGAAACCATAAGATGATAATAAGGTGTTTTGATCATGAACATGACTTAATATGTTTATAAACAACGTTTAATTGATCATAACCATGATTCTAGGAATTAAACATTATCATTTCATAAAACATGGACCATGAGAGTGATAAATCCTCATAAATCAATCCTGAACCATAAGAGTATTTCATAAAATTGTTGCACCATAATATATATAGAAAAGAATTTAGTATGAAAAATTTTACTACCAAGACTATAAATATTGTAGAACAAGACAAACCTATTTACCATAGTGGATCAGGATGCACCTATTTTCAATAGAGGATCAAGCACATATACTTGTTTCTAATAATAGATCAAGCACATCAACTTGTTTCCCATAACAGATCGAGCACATCAACTTGTTTACCTTAACTATATCATTAGATTTATTACTTTACACACTCTATTGGAGGGATATATAGGTCCCAATGATCACATAATAAAAATTATTCATATTTGTTCCTCATAAATCATTTATCATAGTATAACCCATGAAAAATAAATGGGTTTCATAAACATTTAATCATATCATAACTTGTGAAATGAAATAGGTTTCACAAAATTCAAGCCATTATAAACATTAACCAACCATAGAAAGAATAAAGTTGGTATATTTGGATCATATTCCCCTTAATTCATAAGTAACCTCAATTAATGTAACCTTATATGGAAAATGAACTTTGAAATATCACTTGAAATATGTCGTGAGAAAATATCCATCTCATTTGGAAACCTTTTTTTATTTTAAAGATAATAAATTAAAAGGAAACACTTTTTACTCTGAAAAAGATCTTATAAGATAATATTGGAAGCTTCAAGGCTTTAAGGTTTCATGAAAGTGGGAAAAAAAATCCCATACCATAAAATATTTTTCAAAAATCCCTTCCATATTTTGTCAAAAAAGTCAAAAATACCTTTTATTGAAAATGATAATATTATTCCTTTATAAGCATTTTTTTTAAAATAAAAACATGGGAAAAATGGTTTCAAACATTCATAAGAGAATATTAAGAAACATTATTTGAATTATTTTTAGAAAATATGAACATGGAATAAAAATATCCCGTATATGATAATTAAACATAACAATCTCAAATAATAATTAGATTGTGAAATAAAACCCTTACCTTAGGTATAACTTCTTTCGTAAATGTTTAAAACTAATATATAATAAATACAGATTTATTATAAATATTTTCAAGAAACATAATAATATTTATAATATATTATATGATCATTTTATCATCTGTTGGTTAATAATATTTCATTACTACCCTTGTTTTGGGTGTTAACATTATTGGTTTCTAATGCATGTTTTCGAATGAAAGTACTTATTCTTGATTACAGTACGTAGTCACACCATATATAGAATAATATTAATTTTATAGATATTATATTTTCTTATTATTTAAATTATAATAATAATTCATGGATATTGGACAGGGATAATGAATCTCATCGCATTGTGGAGACGATAGGTCATACGTACACACGAGCGAGGATATCATTCCATTAACGAGTGAAAGAGATATAAAGTGTGTGATATATTAAATTTAATAAATTAAAATTATGTCATATTTATCATATATATATTATTTAAATCATTATAAATATCTGAGTAATTTGGTGATGAAAACAATGACACTGCTGCGTGGAGATGGTAAGTCGTACGCACACATTCACGATGATTTGTTTTTTGTAGGATGGGTAAAAGATGGAATATGATTATACAATGATAATAATAACATATTAGAATATATATATATATATATGATACTGGATTTATTATTTTATCAGGTATAAAATAATTTAAGAGGAAGTAGAATAAGAAATAAACTTGAAAGTGTTAGAAAAGAAAATTACCTTCTCTTAGAGAATGTTTCTTGGGATCTCTTCTTAGGAACACCAGGGTTCATATTTTTGGAAGAAACAAACCTTGATAACTTGTATAATGATGTTTTTAGGAGAATTAGGTATATTTTGGATGATATATATGGCGCAAAGTGGTGTAAAAAAGTGATGTAGGAGCTGCCCTTTTATAATTGAGGTGAGGGTCACCTTTTGAATTTCTCAAAATATTAAATTATAATAAATCCATTTTATATCCAAATACCACAGAATGATAATTTAATTTAATACAATATGATATAATATTTTAATATCATTAAAAAATATATTTTAGAAAAGGTTTGGTATTATTTTAAACCTTATAATTTTCATTAATCGTTAGTTAACAAAATTTAATTTTAACTACGGTAACACACAATTCAATATTAAAAGGTTGTGAATTTTTACTTATATGAGTTAATTGGACCATAAATGGAATATTTATGAAATTTAAGACGATATAATAATTAATTTTTAATTTTTAAATATTTTTATAATTTTTAAATAATTTAATAAAATATTAATCTTAGAAAATATCATTATGGTCAATTTTGATACTATTCATTACATTGATATTTAAACCCATATAAACAATAATTAAAATAATAAAAACACAATTTTATTATATCATAATCATGTCATGATAATCTATAAAAAAATTTGGGTAACTTTAGATATCTAAAATTATATTAATTTTAATATTTTTAATATCATTTATTTAATTTTTTCATTAATTGAATAATCAATGCATGATCGTCATGTGAGAATTTAAAGTAAATATTTGATATGTGTAAAAGAAAAAAACTATCATGACAAATAAAAAATTTTAAATTTGAAAATACTATCTATAGTTGAACATATCATCTAGAAAACACCATATTAAAAATATTATACTTATTGAAACAAATAGTGTGACATGTTCGACTTTATTTACATTACACATTATAAAAGTCAAAATCTTGTCCAAATAGGCAAAAAATTATATATATCTAAATATAGTATGGTTATGGACGAAATATGTTATGTAAATAAATTTATTCAAGTGTATATTCAATTTAATGGTCCTTATCATTTTAATTAAAGTCATTTAATTGATTTTTTTCATTAATTAAATAATTATTGCATCATTGTTATACAAGAATTTAAGGTAATTATTTAATCTTTAAAAATAAAAAATAAACTATCATGATTAATATAAATATATTATCTTTAAAATAAATACATATGGTCGAATATAGATTCTATATAACCATATATTAAAAATGTTATACAAATTAAAAACCATAGTTTGAATATTTTGAATTTTTTTTAAGTAAAATACTATAACGGACTTAATGTCAACCATGTGACTCAAAAAGGTACTAAATTATACCCATGGGTGATTTTGGTAGACAAATACTCATCAAATAATATTTATTCAAAATTTTGGGTCATATTATATCACTATCATATTATTTTTACATTTATTTACCCGATTTTACCTTCATCATGGTAGTAAAAATTACCAAGGTTACTATTCAAATTGGCAAAAAATAAAAGGGTCATAATTATAAAAATTTAATCAACTTATTATTAATAATTAATTCTTATTATCCAATTAAAAGAACTAAATTTTAAGAATTTAAGTTAAAATTAAATCTAAAATAAGCAAAGAAAAATAGTCTTATAGAAAAGTTCCATTTTTAAATGTCAAATATTTTCATATTAAATTCAATTATAAAATCCATTAGAACCCATAATTAGATAATTTTAAATAAAAAATAACTAATTTAAAATTGAAAATAACACAAAAATTAGGTTTACTTTGTAAAAATGTTAAAATAAAATACAATTTTAAACGAAAATCATTATTTTTTACTATTCCTCAAAAAATAAATGTTTTTTAGAAAATTATAAAAAAATAATTTCAATATAATTTTGAAATTATGAATTAAAAAATGAATTAAATTTTCTATACCTTCTATAAATTAAAATTCAATCATAATAAAAAACTCATTTATAAAGAAAACTTGTTTTTTGAAGGATAAAATGAATTTACTAGATATATTTTGTGATCATTTTCGAAAAATTTACCAATACATTCATATTGAGTTAGAAATTTATTTCATAAATTATTTATTCATATTCATTACTAAAAATTTAACAACTAGTTTATAACAGAAATATATTATTTTAATAATATTTCATGGTTTGTCTAAATTTACTTGTTTGTGCAATGAATGGTATCAATGAAATAAAATTATTTAAAAATAAATTTCATAAAAACGTCAAGGTATTACATTATACCCCCCTTAAAATGAATTTCACCCTCAAAATTAATCTTGGTTGTCAAAAGCTTAAAATTTTATAATTCATTCATAGAAACCCGCATCGTACAAATGAATAATAAAACTACCCTTAAAAAGGGAAAGTTGGAAACATAAATGTCATCTGAATTAATGAATAACTAGGTTTCCACATAAGGAAAACATTGGTGGAATATTAAAAGATTGATTTGGAAGGGAAAATTAATCTCTAATTACTAATATATAGTGTAAGAGAACATGATCTATATAAGGTTAATGACCATAGAAACATAGACCAAATAGGACTAAAAAGGTCATTGATATCATCAAAAATGATGATAATATGATAACATTTTATTTAAAAATAATTTGAGAAGATATAATTACTTGATTTCATTTCATAAGTAAGATATCACTCTTTGTTTATTCCTTGATCAATTTTATCTTCATCTCTACTACAAGAAATAATGATGAAACTATAATTCTTGAAGAACTAGTGGATTATAAGATTCACAATAGGATGATATATCAATCCTTATGTCTCTAGTTATCCTCATAAAAAAAAATTTCACAGGTTATCCAATATGCATACATCTTCATATAGTAAATTAATAAATTAATCTATAAAGACTCGTCCAAAATTAAACATAATAAATTTCATAAATGGTTACCCTTATAAACCTCACAAAAGATTAAAATCCAAAACCATTGAAAGAAGGTCACTGAATTTCCAAAATCTACTTACCATTTATCCTCAAAACATATTTTTGTTTCTCTTAATTGTCACACACCAAACCTTTGAATACCATTATCATGTATTCTCTTGAAACATGGTAATAACCTTAATAACCATAAAACCTTAGTTAAAACATTCATGCTTTCAAAAATTAACTCTTTCCTCATACCATAAATTCAAAAGATATATAAACTTAATCCATGATATAATAAACCACATTGTCATCATATTACCAAATAGTTCCTAGTTCATCAATATTATCCCATTTATTTTATCACAAATGAACATCTCTTTATCTCATTATCCAAACATCATGCACATATTAAGGGTTATCATTCCCTTAGTCATGTGTTCTCTAAAAACAAAACCTTAATCACTTTTCATGGTTACCTGAACTATTTAACATATTATTTCGTATCCTTAAGGAAAAAATATAGTGGACCAATCCTTAAATTTTTCATTATACCATAAAAGTACTTTTACTATATTTGTCTTGAATTATAACACATAAACAATCAATTATTCCACCACTTCATTGTTATACTCCACATTTCAAACATTGATTGCTTGATTTTCCCTTTTTCTTTAGACTAAAGAGGTTGTTAACATCGATAATCATTCATAACCCTTGGATTTGGGAACTGATTAAAATATTTCCCATTTTCATTAAACATGAAGCATTAATGTGTATAGGGTGCATTATGTACATCCTTATCTCTATTCACATTATTAGATAAATTCTTCCCATCACTTCAGAATTCATTTTCTAGATTACCTTCATTTCTACACTTGAATCATCTTCTAGTCCCCTTATAAAAATTTACACTTTTCTTATTCCCACACCATGAACGTAAATTAAAACTCATCTTCTTCCCTAAATGGTTTTTATAGTTTCTATTGAATTTATTTTTTATTTTATTTTAAAATCTATGAGATTGATGCGTAACTTTAATATCCATATCCATATTAAAATAAAATCTAAAAATTATCTTCATTTATACTGAAGTATCTTATAGATAATACCCTTAAGAGACTTGGTTTTAAGCCACTAAAAGATCAGTGAAACTTAATTTCAATTTGGATAATAATACAAAAATCATACCATGAAAGTATTGAAAATATTTCTTCATAGTTTCCAATAGATTCATTATTCATTTTTGTTAACTCGTGTAATTACTTATCTTTGTTTTATGAATAATATGAGTAAAGTAATTATTGAAAAATATGTTATTGAACTTTTATCATTCCATGGAGCAAATTTCATCTCATTACCACATATTATTGATAATATTACACCATTATTCCTTTATACCTTCCAAATGATAGACATATAAAATGACTTTCTCATGTTCTAAACATTTTAGAACCAAAAAATATCTTCTAAGTGATATTAATCCATTTCTCAAAAATTAGTGGATTAGAAGACCCATAGAAATAAGTTGGGATGTTCCTCATGAAGTATTAAATAAAATTTTTTCCCTTCCTTTTCTAATTTTTAAGTCAAAAATGATTCAAATATTTACAAATTTGTGCGATTATTGAAATAATATTTTTTATTCCTTCTCCCAAAACATTTGTTTTCTCAAGAGAACAATCATTGAGCTTCCCAACGAATTCAGCATTAATGAAAATCTTTAGGGTTTTATCCATCATAAAATACCAAAAAGTATGGTGTGATAAAAACTAATCTTAGTGGTTAAAGCACATAATCATGAGATATGATTTATAAATCATGAAACCTTATTTTTTTTAATAAATTACACCTTAGGTTTAACTAATGTAATTCTTGATCATTATCAAAACATTATGATTTTATCATATACTTAGTCTTATCCCAAGGTTTTTCATAAAATTTTTCAAAACCTAATCTCCAAATATTTTCTAAACCCTACTATGATAACAAATATAATGGTACATAAATTTCATAAACATATTTTAAATATTTTTTAATGAATATTCCTTACAAAAAAATATGATCCCTACCAAAATCATAAAGTTTTAGAGTGTTTGTAAATTAGATAAACAATATTCTTATTTTATGAAAGATCTTAAACATATCCCATAAATATTTTCTCACATAGTACTCCTCTTAGTCTTTCTCTACCTAATCCTCTCTTCATAACCTATAGAATGAAACATGGGAAATTATGAGCTTAGATGCTGAGTAATAGTAAATTTTGGAGATATCAATCTATGATCATATGAAAGAATAAGACAAGAATTAAGTTATATGATAATGAACATAACTTAACATGATTAAAGGCATAAAACATTATCATTTCATAAAACATGGACTATATGAGTGAAAATTATTATAAATCAAACGTGAACCTTAAGCTCATGTTATAAAAGTGGGTTTCCTTCATAAATATAGAAAATCATTTAATATATAAAGTTTAACTACCAAGAATATAAAAATAGTGGATAAATATGCAACTTTTTCCCATAACAGATCAGGACTCTCATGTTTCCCATGGTGGATCAAAAACATCAACTTGTTTCCCATAACTAATCAAACACATTGACTTGTTTCCTAAAACTAATCAAGAACATTTATTTTTTTCCCTTAACTATATCATGATTTATAATAATTTACCCAATGAATTTGTGGGAGATATAGGTCCAACATTTAACATAATAAAAATCATATATATGTGTGCCAGATAAATCATTTATTATAGCAGAACCCCTAAAAAATAAATAGGTTTCATAAACATTTAATCATACCATAACTTGTGAAAAGAAATAGGTTTCAAAAAATTCATACCATTATAAACATTGACCAGACAAAAAAAGAATAAAGTTTTTATATGTGTATCATATACCCTGTAATATATAATTAAAATAAAATAACTTTATCTTAGATTGAAAATGAATCTTGAAAGATCACTGGAAATAATTCTTGAGAAAAATCCTTATCATTTTAATTTTGTATATTTTAAAGTTTGGAATTTACAAAGAAAAGCATTTTCTTTTACAAGGAACTTGTAAACATGTATAGGAAGATTCAAGACATTATGGATTCAAGAATGTGTGAAAATTTTCTAATGCCATATTTGTTTAAAAAAGCTCCTTTATTATTATTTGAAAAAGTAAAAAAATACATAGTTCAAAGAATGATAAAAATATTCCTTTCAAACCATTTTGAAAAAATTAAAACATTGGAAAAATGAATTTTTACATTCATAGGAGAATTGTAAAAACATTTTTTAAAATAATTTTTGAAAACATGGACATGGAAGAAAAAAAATACTCAATATGATAATTAAACATAATAATCTCAAATAATAATGATATTTTGAAATAAAAACCTTACCTAATGTTTGAATTCCTTAATACGTGCCCAGAACACATGTATAATAAATTTATATTTATTATAAGTCATTTCAATAACCATAATTATATTTATAATATGATATATCATCATTTTATCACCTATTTGATAATAATAATTCATTATTACCCTTGTTTTGGGTGTTAACTGTCTTGATTTTTCATGCATGTTTTGGCATGAAAGGTTTGGTTCTTGAGTATAGTATGTATTTCCACCATATCCATAATAACATTAATGTGATATATATAATATTTTGTCATTATTTAAATTATTATAACCATTATTTAATATTTAATAAGGAAAATTAATCACACTTCTTTGTGGAGACGGTAGGTCGTATGTAATCATGGGCGACCATATCATTCCATTAATGAGTTAAAGGGAAATGAAGTGTGAAATATATTAAATTTAAAGAATAAAATTTATTTCATAATTATAATATATATATATATCATTTAAATCAATATAAACATCTGATTGAAGTGGTGATGAAAAACAAATCAACCACTGCATGGAGACAGTAAGTCGTACGTACGCACCTGTGGTGCTTTTGTTTCTCATGTGATGGATAAAAGATGGAATATGGTTGTACCATAATTATAATAACATATCCACATAAATATTATACTGAATTTAATATTTTATCTTGTAAAAAAATTAATAGGAAGTACAATTTTAAATAAACATGAAAGAGTAAGTAAAGACAAATACCTTCTCTTAAAGAATCTTCCTTTGGATCTCTTCTTAGAGATACTAGGTTTGGTAATTTTAAAATACAAAAACTTATAGAACATATACAAGGATTTTTGGAATATAAATATATATATTTTGGTTGATATAAAAAGATCAATGCGGTGTAAAAACTGAGGGATGGCATTCCCTTTTATAATTGCGGTGAGGATAACTTTTTAAGTTTATCAAAATATTTAATTAAAATAAATTAAATTTTTATAGCAATAAAACCAAATGATCATTTATTATAATATAAGATAATATACGGTTATAATATCATTAAAAAATATATTTTAGAGATTTTTTTCAATTATTTTAAACCTCATTATTTTGATTAACCCTTAGTTAACCTATTTTAATTTTAACTACTATAATAGAATTTTAATAAAGTTTGAAACTTTTTATTATATGTGTTAATTGGACCATTAATTTTCCAATAATGACATTATAAACCATATGATAATAAATTTATTTTTTAAAATAATTTTATAAATTTTAAATAATTTAATAAAATATTATTCTCAAAAAATATCATTATGGTCAATTTTGATACTATTCATTACTTTGAATTTTAAAACCATCATAAAAATAATTAAAATTTAAAAAATAAACTATTTTATCATATCATATACATGTCATGGTTATATATAAATTCATGTATGATATATAATATCTCAAATTATATTTATTTTAATATTTTTAACACCGCTTATTTGATTTTTTCTATCTATTGAATAATCATTACATAATCATTATATGACCATTTAAGATAAATATTTTTTCCCTATAAAATAAAAATAAATTATCATAATGGATATAAATATTTTAGATTCCAAAATAATATTTATAATTTATAATATATTCTATAAAACACCATATTACAAATATTATACTAATTATAATAAAGAGTGTGACATGTGGGGATTTCTATATATTATATATTATAAAATTAAAAATCTTGTCCGAATGGGAAAAATTTCCATATATATAAAATTGGGTTATTTATGGAAGAAATATATTCATACAATAAATTTTATTCAAGTTTTTTTGAAATTTAATGGTTAATATAATTTTAATTAAAATCATTTTATTGATTTTTCGATAAATTAAATAATTTTTTCACCATTATTGTGCAATCCTTTAAGGTAATTATTTATTCTATAAAATTTTAAAATAAATTACCATGATGAATTTAACACTCTTATATTTCAAATTAATACTTTGGTGTAATATATATTCTATAAAACTGTAAATTAAAAATGTAATACTAATTAGAAACCACAGTTTGAACAGTTCGACATTCTTTTAAATAAAATACTATATTGGATTTAATGTCACCCATGTGACTAAAAAGGTCTTATATTTGAACCATGGGTGATTTTGGTCGAAAATTACTGATTCAATGTTATTTATTCATGTTTCATGGTCATTTTATAATCCATCTCATATTATTTTGACATTTAATTACCTCATTTACCCTTTATCATGGTAACGAAAATTACCAATGTTACTATTCATATTGGCCAAAAATAAAAGGGGAATAATTTAAAAAAAATTGAATTACTAATTATAAATATTTAATTAATTTTATCTAGTTAATAAAATATTATTTTCATAGTTTAATTGAAAATTAAAATAGAAAAATGCAACGAAAAACCAATTTTATGAAAAATTCCTTTATAAAATATAAAATATATTTGTATGAAATTTTATGATAAAAGACATTAAAAACATAATTACATTATTTTACATCACAATTAACTTATAAAAATTTAAAACTAATTCCAAACATAGTTTTACTTTGTAAAAACTTTACAAAAAAATACAGATTTCAATAAAAATCAGTATTTTTTACTATTCCTCTAAAAATATATGATTTCTGAAAATTATAAAAAAATTAATTTTAATATAATTTTGAAATTATTAACATAAAAATCAAATAAATGTTCTATAAATTCTATAAATTTATATTCACTAATAAAAACATATTTTTGAGGAAAACCTATTTTTTAAGGATAAAATGACTTTATTAAAAAAAATTTGTGATCATTTTCTATGAAAAACCCAATACATTCATATTGAGTTATAAATTTATTTCCTAAATTATTTATTCATATTAATTACCATAAATTTTAGTTCTAGGTTATAATGGACATATAATACTTTAATAATATTTCACGGTCTGTCTAAACATACTATTTCAGGAAACACAAGATATAAGAGAAATAAAATTATTTAAGAATATATTTCATAAAAATATCGAGGTGTTATTTATATACATAGTTGTTATAAGTTATTTTGTATTTTTAATCTTAAATGGATACTATTGTGTGATTATCGTGGAATTTTCTTTTAACCTATTTTTTGGAGTTTTTTTCTATTCTAACAATGAATTAAAATTGGTTTGAATTGTTCTTTATGGTTTTGAATATTATATAAGAATGTCGAAATAATTTATTAATTATAATCTCTCTACAAATTAATTTGGTATCTATTTATTTGAATTTAAATTATATAACATTTTTCTATGTTTTTTTAGTATCTTTCTTATTTAAGAAAGCTCAAGAACTATTTTGAAAACATTATCCTATAAACAAAAATATTGATTTCATTCTACTTTTATGACTCTCCATTGTTTCAAATTGAACTATTCATAATTTTTTGTGTACTTTTAAAATATAGGAAGTCATATGCAATAATTGTTTTATATGTTTTATGATCTCTTAAATAATTTACCTAAAATGCTTTGAATTTCACTACCTTGATGAGATGAGTTGATATAATCTTGAAGGACCAATTTATATGCATATTTATTTAATCTATATTTTTTCATGTTTTATTATATCTATAAAATTATATCCCATATCTAAAAAATTCCCACACTTTCTATTTATTTTTTTCATAAAAAAATCTTTTTCTTTAGGTTATGACTCCCAAAATCTAAATCCAGAATTGTTCCTGTTGTGACTCACATAGTCTAAAGTCAATGTTGTAGTTGGATTGTGAATAACTATAAAAAATTCATATTTCTTGGTTATAATTACATTATAAAAATTAGTTTTTAATCATATTATGATTCCCCTTTAAAAATAAATATAGTGCACAATGTATCTCATATGAAATATAGAGATATAAGAGTAGACTGAGTCAAATTTTGACTGAACCGCTATAAACATTCACTATTTTCTTTCTTCTATTTTTCGATAAAGATTAAATTTTTTGATTAACATTGACAATTAATTTATATAATGAATCTATCTTTTTAAAATTTTAATCAGATCTATTCACCCCCCTCCCCCCACCAAAACATCTATCATCACCACCTTTAACAAAATAAAATATACCTCGCATAAAGAAAACTCACTGAAAAATTAAAGTTTTATCAGATGGAATTAACTTAAATATTAATTTTATTACTATTTTTAATGTGAAGAAATAATAAATTCTCTTATATAAATTCTTCAGTTATCTATTTATATGCATCATATTCTTAAATTTATTTTATTTTTTGATAATTTATCACATCAATTATCACCAAAATAAAGAAAATTATTGGTTTTCAATATCATTTTTATACCAATATTTTATTGATTTCTTCAAGGTTAATATTATGGTTAACATATGTGGGTGCTTAAAGTAAAGTTTCATTCCATTCAATGCATGGAGCAAGTAAATTGAACTAAATTGGAGTAGTTTATTTTTGTCATTTCGAGAAAGATATTTTCCTCAAATTATTATTTTATATCTCCCTCATCAGGTTTCACCATTGTCACATGTGTGCTCACAATCTCAAGATCCTCCATGTAATCTCAGAGTTTTACTATTTTAATAAAATTATGAGTGTCCTCCACTAGAATCACTTATTGATTTAATGAAATTTGAATTGTTTTAGGCACTACCATTTCGAAAAATGTGTTTTTCCCAAAATGTTTCTCAAAAAATGTGAGTCGAGTTTTTTTTGAAATGACGTTCTATGGTGTGTATAAATCCATGGTGTCTGGATTTAATTATGACTCTATCATAATAAATAAGGACCCCAATGAAATTTCCTCTTAATCCTCAAATGAATTTTCATCTTCAAAAGTTCGAATTTGATATACATCAAAGGAATCCTTTACCACTTTGGGGAATAATTTTTTTGAATTCCTAGTTAAATAATATAAAATAAAATTGTTTGAGGGGCCATTATATTAAATAGAGTGTAATATTCTGAAATTTTATTCATTAAATGTAATTGATATTTAATAATCAAAGGGAGATAGATAGAAGTCATTAATGGAATGATATAAGAAAGATAAATTAAAGAAGACTCATAATCAAAATCCTAAATTTTATGTTATTCATATGTACCCTTTGATATAATTTCCTTTATATATTTGTTTATATTTAAAATACCAAGTATTAGTGAGGATGTTAATTTGATAATATGAGTCATTTCGTTTTATATATTCTTCATTTTGGAAATCATATTTTCATTACATTATTCTAGATCTTTTATTGTGGAAGCCAAACATATATTACATTCTTCTTGAAGTTCAAAATTTTTATTTACCTCACTAATAGTAGTAAACAAAGGGTGTTCAAATTTTGATGTGTTTGTCTCACATGGTTATTTATGTAATTGAGTGTACCCATTTACTAGGAATTTTAGTTCATGTTTTAATAGTGTATGATATTATAATCATATGTTTTTAAATTGTTATAAAATATCATGTTTCCTAGATAGATTGAATTAATTACTAGGAACACCATTTTTAGGAATACCTTGACATTGAAAATAATCAAAATATGGGAATGAATTATTAGTATAATATGGTGAATAAATATCCCATAAATCATAACATTGACTTGATCAATAATTATTAAAATAAATATAATTACTTTGAGAAAACAAGGGTGGTGAAAATATATAATTTATACCATGAATTTTGTTAAGGTATGGTCTGTGTTGATTATAAACATGTGATGTTGACCCTACCATTATTTCTTTTGGGTGTGGTGGATTTTCCTAAAAAATCAAATATACCCATATTACTTACCTGGTTTATTTTTATTTTCATTGTTTTACCTAAATAACTTGTTTTAGAGGATCTATTAATGAGATTGTTCTTCCCAAAAACAATTACATAAATTTATATGTGCTATGATGATGCATCTAATTTACAAATTAATAAAACCATCTATCTACTATAATATTGGATTTATTGTCAATTAATTGTGAGAATGAGTGTACATTCTAGTATTATCCTTTTTAAATAATGTTTATGTAGATTAATTTTTTAATGTGGTAAACAAAATATAAAATCTTGAACATAATTAAATATTAAGATTAACTAAAACTAATCAGAAGGAGGTGGGTGGAAATTGATTTGTCATAGTAGTGACTCTCTTTCAAGTGCCTGTGATTGTAATTATTTTAATCCCACATAAAAATACTTATTTATCCAATTATCACTAATATTATATTTAATTAAAATTCCATCATACATCATTCTATGATGTTTGAAAATGCTCTAATATTTCAAAAAAATTATTCAGTGTTTGGTTATCTTATGTCATGAATAATTTATGCGACTTTTCAATGCTGAATTACATGGTGAAATACAACAACATATTTTTTACCAAGTCTAAGAATACATTTGGGTCAAGTTTGTTTGCATGAGTTTAATTTTTAGGTATCACCCAAGTACATTTGAAGATAAATCACACAAAATATAAAATTTTCAATTAATATACTTATTTATTTGATATTTTCTCGTTTGAGACTTATAATTCCCACACACACATGATTGGGTTCCTAGAAAATAAATTATTTGATGTTCTCCTACTCGTGACTACTTATTAGCTATCAAAAGAATTGGAACAAAATAATGTATGTAGATTCAATATTAATTAAATAAAATGAAAATATAATTTATTAAATAAAATTACCATTTAAATTAGTTAAATTTAAGTAAAATATTAAAATTAAATGAAGGAATTCACTTACAAACATGTTCATTACAATTCTGACACTAGGAAACTATACAACCATGAAGATAACATGATATGAAAATAATGAATGAAAATAATTGTGCTATTTTCAATATATATCACTAAAACCTATCACTGATGATCTATGTATAAAAATTATCACCCTACCGATCACATCAATGTCAATGTGAACTACTACATGCATTATTAACGCACACAGGACATCTCCTAATGTGAAAACAATACGAATCATCTCTAAAATTAACATATTTTATGAATGTCTCAAATATTCACATGACTCCCCAACAACATTTATGAACTATAACCTTATGGTTTCATTTTTTGTAGAAAATACTCAATTAAATTTAAAACCATATGGGAGGAATACAGTAAGGTAGAGAGGCTTGGTCGGGACATTAGGCTTGGGATCGCTAGGGATGGTTTATGGAGGATTTGTGTCAAGGGAGGTTGGTCTAAGTTGCTACTACAATGATGAGGGGGTTTTTTTAACAAAAATTATATTCATATGGTTATCTATGTCTTTATAAGAATATCAATATCCTTAAGGAAATCACTATATGCCTGTTTTCCTACATGGAAATCATTGTTTTCAAGAAAATTCAAAAATTGAAAACATATTTTATTACAATTAAATGATGATGGTGGTAGTGGTGGTGTGGATCAAAATAATAATAATAAACATAATAATTAATATATTAAATATTGTATAAGTTATACTAAATATTAGATATTAGTAAAATTAAGATAGATAATAGTAATAGATTAAAATATAATTACTGGGTAGAATTTTAAGAATAAGAATAATATATAATATATAAACATAGTTAGATCTATAAATATGATAAAAAATTAATAATATTACTTCAAATAAATGTTAGTATAATTTAATTGTAATAAAAAATATATTAATTTATTAATTTTAATACTAATAATATTTATAAAAATATAAAATGTTATATTATATATAAAATTAATCAAATCTAAAACAATATTAATAGTTAATATTTATATATAATTAATTTAAATTATAAATAAATAAAAAATACTATACAAATAAAAAATCAAAAAAATGGATTAAATAATTAATTAAAATTTAAGCTATAATTATATAAAAATTTTAGTGATAACCATGTGCATCTGCATCCCAACCTAATAAAATACATTATGGTACCCCATTAAAATGCAACATCTCTCAAATAAGGAGATTCTGCATCTCGTCAATAGATAAAGTCTCTCAAATAGGTAAAAATTAGTGACCTTAGTAAAATTATCCATAAGGTCCCACATCGCATCATTACCTTAGGGAATCATTGAAAACACCATCATGATGTCTATAGTAAGAACATTCCACTTCTACTTAGGTAATGATAATGAATGAATCAAACCAATAGTCCACTGCTTCTCAACCTTTACTTGCTGATATGTGGAGTAGTTTGTAACAAACCCAAATAATTACATCTTCATCCATTCCCACAAAATATATCAAGTTCATTGTTATCATCTATATATACCAAGGAATATATACACCTGAACTCATAGTGTGGAACAAAGAACTAATGATATCCCACATTATCTTGTCAAGAATAAAGAAGACAAAGAATCTAGATCACCGATTGGTAATGCACAAACTCTGAATGAATGTGGAAAATAAATATTGAAATACAATGATTGAAAGAATACAAGGAAATATAACAACAAAATTTATGTGGTTTTTATGTGAATATAACTCCATATGGGAATACTTATTTAAATTTTTCAATTAGAAATGGGATATGAGTACATAATCACGCACTGCAAATTAAATAATTCATCCTACCGATTTTAGTAGGACCCAATAAGTGCATTCTGTAGTCACAACCTCCTAATCATTCTAGGTAGAGATCTAATTTATTCAATATCCATGCAAAACCTTTCATTTAGTAAAATACTTCCATTTTCTTAACTTCCACTAGTGGTACATTGTTTTCTCTTCTAAAACTTTCATGAAATGAATATTACATCTCATCCTGATGTCCATTATTTTTTCTATAGATTCCCCTATGAAATTCCTTTGAATTTTCCATGCTGCATCCATCAGTATAAATTGAGGGGGGTTAGATTTTATCCCAAAATGATGTAGAGAAAGACTTAATAGGTGGTGGATTGAGTTTTTGAAAATAATTGGATGATTTAAAATTAGCTCTTAAATTAAAGAATATATCCTTCCTTTGTTAATCAATTATAGTAGTGGAAATGTAATGTAAATAAATATTAGGACACTTGTTATTTTTATAGTGGGTTGGAGGAACAATGAACATCCCTTAGTCCACTCAACTGACACTCAATGTGAGTTTGGTGATTTTTATTCTAATCCTTTTCCTAGGGATATAAAAGATTGGTGGAATAACCTAACACTTCATATAAATATTTTACTATAACTCTAGATCCTTTTACTGAGGACCATAAAAACTAAGTACAAATATATGACACTTACCCCCACAGTGAAGTAAAATTTTCTCCCACTTCGAGTAGAGATAGGTCAAATATAGGACTTATAAACAGATTTAGTGCATGGTTACCTCTAAACTAATGATAGATGAATCTTTCCCTTGAAAATTATTATTCTAGGTGTAGTAGTCCTAAGGTGATCCATAGTATAAAATATTCATCAATTAAACTCATAGAAGTAATAGAATGATGAAAAAAACTTCATTGGATTCCTTTTTATCGTTCTAATTTTTATTTATTTCAATTGTAAAATACGACTTAGACTTTTATAGAAGCGGTAATAGAATATGGTATAACTCCATAGAACATATATAACCTCTTCTCAACCATTATTAGAACACATATAAATAATAGAAAGAATACTTCTATTTATTTTTGTTTTTTATTCCTCCTTTGATTATTCTAAATACCCCATTCAAATATTTTATAACTCTCACCTTAAATATAGTGACATTTTTAATCTGTCCTTATTTAAATAAATCTATAAAAACTATTTTCAAAATAATTTAAACTAATATGATATTATCTTTGGGATCAATTTCCTTAAAAATAGTGCCTTAAAAATTATTTTTCCTAAAATAATCTCGATAAAAGTATTTGTAATCACATTTTAATTATCATCCTTGAAATTTAAATATTCAAATTTTAATGTTGTCAAAATTTTCACATGTTATTATTCATAGTTTCGAATATCTTTATACTATATAATTCTATATATAAACATAATAGTCATTGTTAGATTCTTCTTTAAATCTCTTTTTCGTTTCCTATTTTAGAACTTCACATATTTTAATTAATATATTCCTAAAATCCTACTTTTTTAAAATCATATAATCATAGTTATCTTCTAATTTTGAATTAGTATCTACAAAACCACTTTGATTAACATCATTATAAAAAAACAATTCATATTAAAGTGATGAGTTAGATAGGATGAACCAGATAAAAGTGAAAATGATACAAATCTAAAAACTATTAGAAAATAAAGAATATATCATAAGTGGTCATAAGTAGTCAAAAAATATAATTAATAATTGTATTTGATTTTTCAATAAAGTTATATTTTATGATTACTTTAAATTATAGCTTCTAATTTCCCCTAAAAGTTATAAGTGTGATTTTAAAAAAACACACACTCTTAGTAGTTTTGTTTTTTCAACTAACTCAAATTGTAACCATCATTCTGAGCCTCTATATTATATCAAGATATTACAATGCCTAAACCAATTCTACTATAATTTTATATATTTTGGACTATATAAATAATTCTACCAAACTATCTTGATAATCCATTCTACATGATTCTTATTCATTCTCAGCATATTATGTTGTAAAAATCATGAAACTCAATCTGATGTTGTAAATCCTATCTTAATATCAATGTAAATTCAAAAACCTTCAATATCATAACCTCTTATAACAAAAAAATAATGCTCATTCTTCATGTCATGGATTTCGTTCTTCCAGAATCATGAAGTGAAGTTCCTACATGTCCTAGAATACTACATTTAAATTATTTTTCATATTTTCTACCCTAGTTTGTATCAATGATATGTTTTCATGAAAATTGAAATAGTTTCATACCGTTTTAACTCTATTTGTAATATATTTAGTATACACACTCACTATTATGAAAAAGGGATATATCTCCATTCCATAAGAATAAATATTTTAATGTATAAGATTCATTTATTCATTTCTGTAAGGGTCATCCCATTTTCATATGGTTCATTCAATTTTATAAGGGTCACTCCATTCGATAAGTGTAAACCTATTCCATTCAAAAATGGTAAACCCATCCTCTATACATCATTGTAATTAGAAAATTATAAAATATAAAGAATGAGATTAGGAAAATTATTCAAGAAATAAATAATAAAAATTAATAATATAGTTAAAGAATAATAATTAATATTAAATAAAAACTAATATTAAAGGTTAATATTTTATAATATTAATAATAATAATAATAATAAACTTAAAGTTTAAGTAATTATCAAAACATAGATAATGTATCAAGGAGAAACTCAAAAATCTATTTATTTTTGATACTTTAAAAACAAAATCATATAAAAAAATATTCCTCTTTATTGAGGATCAGTATTGTTAAGATAATTAAGGGTAGGTTAAGTAAAAAAAATAAGTTTATCAACCCTTTTAGATTTCATATAAAACTAGTCATACCAAAACAATATAACAAGAAACACAATCTCCCTTAACATAAAAAATACATAAAGTACATGGGACATTCAAATATATTCTTCTATATAATAAAATAAAACATAGAATATAGGGTTATGAAAATATGTTATACCCTTTCAATTAATAATAATTATTATTAAGACATGCTTTCAATAAAAAACTACAAATTTATCAAGCATGCTTCAGCTGAAAAATTAATCTTCCTAAAAAATGCAATAATAATAATAATAATAATAATTAGTGAAATAATACTAATTCCCCATTAATATAATATTCCCTTAAAAATAGATAATTGATTAATAAATGAGCTAAAAAACATGTGAAAAGTATTCAACGAAAAATAACAAGGTTTATAATGAATTAAATAAGTAAGTGATAATTTAATTCGTGCCATAAATTATGAAACATTTATGCACATGTCAATAATTTAAGATTATTTCCCCTCAAAATAATCCTAAATATCAAAGAATATATTGGGAATTAAGTAAAACATATCTAAAGAATAAAAATAGGTTGTCATATACTAATAAACAAAATGATAAAGAAAAAAAATATAACTTCTAAATTAGTTCCGGTCAACATACCAATATATAAAATTATAAAGAGAGTACATGATATCTAAAATATAATAAAATAATTTATGTAATAATTTTATCATAAAAAATAATAAACTATATTAAAAACATTAAATATCGATTTTTGGTTGATAAAACTACTATAAAAGATACTCCCTCTATATAAAACAGTTAGTGTGTGTAAGATAATTTTAGCTGAAATAAAATCATCCTAGATATGAACATATTAGATTCAAGTAGAGAGAAATATATCTTCAATTATCGAGTGTAATTTCTTTTATGATTATAAAACATTATAAGGGTAATAAATCTAAATAGTCTCTATAAATATAGGAATGACTATATGTTTTACCCTTTATGTTCTTATGTATTAATCCTAAAAAATATCAAATATGAATGCCTTTTAAAACCCATATGATATTATGTCTAGAGTTTTTTGGAAATTAAATATTTGGGTGACCAAATATATTTATTTTGAACAAAAAATATAACTATCGAGTTAGATAAATCTTTAGTAAAATAGACATGGTTAACACAAAAAATTGAGGAATCCTAATACAATAGTTGGTAGAATAATTTAAATTATTACCATAATTTAAAAAAATTAATAGTAGACATTATTTTAATATTTTATCATGGAACATAATAATTTAGATGAAGTTTTATCTTTTCATCATTTCGTCCAAGTCTAATTTTGTTCCATTTCCTTTAATAGTACCAAGGATTTTATTAAAATAATATATCCTTTAGTACAAAAACCAGTGGATAATTTTAGATAATTAAGTTTACCTGAAAATTATTTAATTATTTTATCTTATAAGTGACAAGAAGATACAGATTTATCAAATTTCGACTTTAAATAAATAAAAATTTTAGATAAATCAACTTTTTCAAAAAGAATATCATCAAAATATTTTCTAAAATTACTATGATTTTTCATTGTATCATAATATTTATCTTTAAGAACCAAACAATATTCATTCAGATCGTAAAAAAATTATTTTCATATTTGGATATATATGAACAAGAAATATTATATCTCTTAATCTTGATCCATTAGACTTAGATTTAACTTTTGTTTTGAATGCTCATATTTAGTGTTAGTATTTGATTAATCACTTGAATCCTCTGAATAACTCCCTGTATCTTTTATATCATTATTTCTTTTCCTTTCATGATTTAAATTTCCAAAATTTACTTTAAATTTGAGTTTAGTCCAGTCTATTTTGATATTTATATGCTTATTACATTCATAACATCTGAAATTCTTTTCATTATCCTTACTTAATTTTTTTTTATCCTCTTACATAACTTTTTTTATTTTCCATACAATTCTATAAGATTATCAATTGAGTCCAAACTACTATAATTCTCATTAAAAAAATTAAAATATTTATCTGTATCTACTCATGTAGAAACTTTAAGAATAACTTTCTTTTATTGACTAAAATATTTTCATTAGCTTCAGAATAGATAAAATATTTATAAATCATGTTAGTTACAATTAAATTATTCATCTAGATATCGTTAACAATATTTTATTATCTAATAAAAAAAGATTTTCTACTACATTTTCTAGGTACAAATCTAATAACTTTAAAGGCTTGATCATGTTATTCTATATAAGTTAACAAGGTTGTATTATAATTCACTATGTCTATTATTATTTCATCATTTGAGTGATATTTTCTCCCTAAAACACCCTAAAAGTATCAAACTGTAGTTTTTCAGTATTGTACCTCAATTAGCATACATTTTTTGTTCCCTTATAAGAAACTAAAATGGTTTTATATGTATCATATGTTTTTTCACACCAAGAAACTCTATTAATTTTTTTAAGTTCTAATACATAAATAATAGCACACATAAACATTGAATTCAAATCTTAATCATATTATTTTATAACTTTCCAAGCCTTAAGATCACCAAAAGGAATCATATACAGTTTTATATCCTTTAAATATACTTTCAATCCCTGAATCTTTAAATTATTAATCATTATTGATTTCCAACAACATTAATTTTCACTATTAAAATAAGAATTTATAGTCATCAATATACCTTCTCTAGGATCATCCATTGAAAATTTTCTTTTTCTATTAGATCTTTATATCCAAATTCTTATGGATGAAAAGATGAAACATTGAATAGTAGGTTGTGATACGAATTTTTTCCTAAAATGATGTAAAAAATGACTTAAGAGATGGGTGAATTAAGTTCCTAAACATAATTGGATAATTTTAAATTCACTATTAAATTAGATAATTTTTCCTTCTCTTTTTAACTGAGTAAAACAATGGAAATGTAAGTAAATAAAAAGAATGACACACATAATTTTTATAGTGGTTTCATGATATAATTAATATACCTCAATCTATTACTCTAACACTCAATGAGATCTTAGGGATTTTTATTTTTATATTGTCCTAGAGATTTCATAGCTGATGTAAAGAAATTGAAACTTTTTACAGGCATTTTATTGGACATTTGGATCCTTTTATCAGAGACCTCGATAAATTTGTAAAAATATTTGACACTTAAACACATAGAAAAATATAAGTAGCTACAAATTAGAGTTTATATAGATGATATAAGTAATTTATAAATATATTCAACATATAATCTCATCTATAATTGATAGTAAATATATATTTATAATACCGTATGACCATACGGGTGTGTAAATTCTTAGGAAAATTTTAATTTTTGATTACTATATGGGTAAAATTTCGATCGATGACTCAGAACATAATTCTGAGAGTTGGTATAGCTTAAAGTGAAGTTATGAAATATGTAATGAGGATTTTTAGATCGATCATGTATTAATGTGAGACTCGGGATATTTAGGGTAGGTTTCAACAGTTTTGGATGATTTTTCATAGGAACCATAGTTCAAGGTGCACACTTTAGGGGAAACAGTGTCACACCCAAAACCTCTAACTATTTTCAGTTCAATTTCTTCTTAGTACATTAATATTTCATAGGTACATAATGATTAAGGTTAAACCATGAAAGGTTGCATTGGAAAACTATTTGAGAGTAACATTTGGGTTCTAGACCCACCTGCATGGTTGGAACATTATTTGGTAAACCAACAGAACAAACCATGTGAGGTGGATGGTTTGGAGGTAGATGCAATTACATGGTTGGTGCATGGTTTAGAAAACAATATGGGTCATTAAAAAAGTATTTTTATGGTTTTAACCCTATGAAAAAAATGACGCAATCCCAATTTTATCATCCCCTCATTCATACATAGTTCAAGAAACACATACCCTCTTCCACCACGGTTCCTCCTTAAATTGTTTTGCTTTTGGGTGAAATTTATTTGAGTTTTGGGTGAGTCGCCTTCTTAATTTCCCACATTTATCACTCCCCTTAATTATCTTATAATTTCAATTTCTCCTAGTTGGATTTTAATGTTTATTCCACTAGAGCATTGTGGAATTAGCTAAACATCAAGGGGATTTCATGATTCTTGTATAGAGGGCATCCTAATACAATGTCTTCACATTTCCACATACCGTTTTATTAATGTATGTCACAACATTATTTTTTCAATTCTTTACAGATTAAATTAAATTAAATTAATTATTTTTTTTTATTTCTTAGATATTTTTTCATATTTGAGGTTGGAAGTACTTCATGGGTCATTAACAAGAGTTCAATCATGGTTCTTGTGTGATTAGCTCAAATAGTGAGTTTCTAGGACTTTATGCATATTTTTATTAAATTCAATTTTTTTAAATTATTTATAGTTAATTTTTTTAATATAAATTGATTATAATTAATTAATTTTTATGGTTTGATTTTGAGATAGGGCCTCAAATGTTTTGGATGTGTTTGGATGTGCCTGTATGGGCCTTGGAAGCTACTAGTGAACCTTATGAATAAAATTAGAAATATTCGAAAATGGTAGGTAGAAATTTTCACCTAACCTTGGTTTTATTCATTTTATCACACACATTTGGTATTTTTGTGATCCACTTTTATTGGTAAGACACTATAAGGGCCTGACCATAAACATAACTTATTCTAGTGTTTTTAACTAGAAACTCACACTTTAGGATCTTTTCAAGATTAGAGATTTAGATAATTAAGCTATAACTCATACCTAACAACTCAAATATTAATAAGAAGACACTTCTACTATCTATCCATTTTTTCATAAAAAGATTATTAAAAAGAAACATGGTTTCATTTCATGTATAAGCATCATAACTTTTCGATGATCATATCCTTGACTCTATTCTCCTTTAAATATTGTGAAAAACATTTCAAAAATTAGGATGAACATTACAAGCTATGTAACGGATAAAAAAATAAGGAATAACCATTAATATTTTGAAAACATGTAAACACATAGATACTTTATCATGAAGTAATAAAATCCACCCTTAAGAAGTAGTAAACACTTTCCATTTAAAAATAACCTCATTGCTTACACTTTATATAATAAAAATATTACCCTAAAACCATGGAAAGAATATATAATATATAACAGTAACTTGGGACATAATAATACTTAAATGGAATAACTATGTGGCCAACATCCACATATATCACTCTTACTAATAGAATAGTCATATGACTGACTTTCACACCCAATTCAATGGAGGTTATAGCATAACTATCCATCCTTTGTTTATCACGGAACCACCCATCTTTGGTTTATCATAGAACCAACAGTATTGGGTTTATCAAATAACCACCCTCAAAATTTCCAAGTACCATTATATAATCATAACATATAATATATTTTAATTATCAACCTATCGCTCATAAATATTCATTTACAATTACAGAAAAACATTCCAATATATTAAAATAATCAGTATATTTTCAAAACCATTTTTAATAAAAAAATACCTAAAAAGGAATAAGTGATTTATTTTCCTTTAAACAAATATTAATAATTTTTTAGTAAGACAAATATAAAATAGTGGTCATGGTGGTATAGAATAAGTTGTCTTTTTATATTATAAAAACAAGTTTCTCTTTGTCGTTTTCCAAAATGTTCTATATAAAAATCGTAAAAAGATTCCTTTTGAAAAAAATTGAATGAAATTAAAAATAGATATAAAATTTCCTTCATAATCCATTTATATATTTATAAATGTATATGTAAAATAATATCAAGAATATGGACATGGAGAAAAATTTATGAATCATAAATAGTTAAACATTCAAAAAATCCCATACTACAACGAACATTTAAATTATAAGCCACATGAAAGTAAAACGTTTTACAAAACCTTAAAAAACATGATTATAGATATAATATTTATACATAATGTCAAAGGGGTTGTTTATACACTTTATAAAATAATAATGGTAGATATCATCAAAACAATTCTCAATGAAAGAAGATTGAGATGAAGTGCCCTCCCTAGAGTATGACTCATCTCGTACGTGCTTTACATTCCGAAATAATAATCTTAGGTTAATTTATAATTTCTTTAGAACATTTTTCAATTTTATTATTCTATTTATATAACTTATTTCCATGTTATAACAATTACATAATTATTTAAGTTTATATCGGATGTTTTGCCATTATTCGGTACTTGAGTCGAAAATGAACTTTGTATGATGTCAATAGTCCATGTGGTAATAATTAAAAAATCTCTACAATAATATTCATGACATAATTATCAATTTTTTATATTAATTATACTTTTAAATAAAACCTTTAATTATTGTTATGAAAAATGAAAAACATTATAATCATAGAGACGGTAAGTTATACGTACGCATGAGTAACGTTTCCATTTTTCATTGATCATTATGGAAATAAAGTAATTTTTTTATATTTAAAGAATTATTATAAAATTATTAACATAATATTAATCATTTAAATATAGTTATATAAATAATAAAAGTTATGTGTTGAATAAAAACGAATCACATCGTTTCGTGAAGGTGATTGTTCACACGTACGCACGAATAATGTTATCATTTTTATGTGCATGAAAAGTAAGAAAATAATTTATATATTATAGTATTATAATGATTAATATGTCGTTAATATCACATATGAACATTAATTCCATCATAATAACTAGTCGTGTTAAATGGTTATGGAAAGCGGATTATATCGATTTATGGAGGTGATAGTTCACACGTATGCACGAATAACTAATTCATTTTCCATTTGATGGAAGTAGAGATGTATTTAAGTGATGATATTAACGTAATATAATATTAGTATATTTAGGATACTAGAATTATTATCACATCATGGGTGGAGAATATTTTAATGAAGATAATGAAGAAACAAAATATAAATACTTAATTAGAAATGTTAACTTTCTTTCGGATGATCACCTTTCTTAACTCCTGAACACCTATAAAGAGGGAGTTATGGCTAAAAGAAGGCCTGTATAATTTGGGTAGATATTCTAGGAAGAGGTTTTGGTAGATATTGGCCAAAACAAATTGTTTTTTAATTGTTAGTAATAGAGAGGAATGGGTGCCCTTTTTATAGGAGAGGGGAGGGGCACTCTTGGAAATATAAAAAGTATTAAATTAATATAAATTAATTTTGTATAAAAAATTGTCCAAAACTAATTTATTTCAATTATATGATGATTTTGGGTCAAATAAACATCATCCATCTAAATTTAGATAGGTTTGGAATATTTTTTTAAACCTTATCTTTCTATTTTAACCACTTTTAACTCTTACCGTTTTATAATGTAAGTTGCTCTTTAAGAGTTAAAATAATTACCATAACATGTAAAACGAACAATTAATGATTGATTAATGAAATATTTAGACTTATATAAACATGTTTTCTGAATATTATATTTTTATAAGTTTTATATCATTTAATTAAATATTTTATATTTTAATATATGAATTACGTCACTTTTGACACTATTCATTAATTGACTTTTTAAAAAAATATAACAACTTGATTCCTTAAAAAACAAATTAAAATCATCCATAACAGGTCAAATTAATCCATGGAATCAAAAAGAGAAAATTATATTTATTTTAAAATTATGTATATCAATTATTTCATTCTTCCTTTAATAAATCTATTATTGCATCATCATTGTGTCCTAATTAAATTTAGTTATTTGATGTTAAAAAATTATAAATAAATTATCATTATGTATATAAAGATTTTATATTTCAAATTACTATTCATATTATAATTTATCATCTATATAAAACAATATTAAAAATGATTTACTTATTAAAAATTTGAGAATGAAATTTATAACATATCTCTAAACAAAACATAATAAATGTCATAATCTTAACCAAGTGGCATAAAAACGTTATAATTTCAGAATAAGGTTTATTTTGGTAGAAAATTACTTTTCCATTTAAATTATGAAAAGTTTTATGGTAATTTAATAATATTATAATATTATTTTTACCCATATTTATCTGATTTACACTTTAACCCTGGTAAATATAAACTAAAGTTGTTATTCCCAAAAAAACAATTTTGATCATAATATACCAAAAATTTCATAATAATTGAAACTATTTATTTCAATTTTTTAAAATTAAATTCACAGATGTGGTAAAATTATGTTTAATGTTAACCCCTAGATGTGGCTAAAAGGCGGGTAAACGAGACGTTTTAAATTTCAATAAGTGTTTATATCTAATTTCAATAAAAAAAACAATACATTGAACTACATTGTGTAGAATGATAAAATGTAAATATTATTATACTTTAGAACCAATTAAAAGGATAATCTATCAATATAAATAAATTTTACAAAAAATTAATTTTGTATTAAAATGTTGTATTTTTCACTATTCATTAAAAAATGAATCTTGTTAGCAAAATTCCAAAAATTTAACCAACATAAATTTTTATGTCCCTATACCAAATAAGATGTTTATTTTTTTAAATATAACTTTTAAATGTGGAAAACTAGACTTAAAATTGGTTCTCCATCAAAAGGTGGTAAAATTTCCTTTTATGAAAAATACTCATTTTATCCGTAAAATTCTATTGTTGTTATATAATGACTATAAAGAAATAAAATTAATGTTAAACATTAAATTGAATTATATTTAATTACTATAATTCTAAAATTTTTATTTGATTATTTTATAAACTTAATATTCCCATTTAAATATTCTTCCTTTAAAACACATCTATTATATTCAATTGGTTTTTATTTTAATTTACAATTAATTTTATATTCAATGAATAAATATATAAAAATTTGTAAACCATATTTTCATAATTCATTTAACATTATTAAATCCCTCCATTATAACATCTAGGTGATAACTATCATGTTAATAATATTATTTAGTTGTTTGTTTAAGCTTAATGTGATGTATCATGTACGCTATCGAACATTGTGTTACTTTTTAAAAAACTCAAGATGTTACATTCTCAAACTTTTTTGGAAATTTCATCCTCTCAATTTGAGTTCATGGTCAGAAACTAAGGTATGAATTATCAAAATACTTTTATTGCATTCCCACATTTGAAAAACGATTAATAAAACATCCACTTTAAAAGAAAGTAAGGATAATATGAAGGTCACCTGAGATAACACATACTAAGATTATATGTCTGAAAACATTGATAGGGAAGAAAAACTAACCATTATGTTCTAATGGATAGTGATATAAAACATTATCAAGAGAAATTTAATAATCGCAAAATCACATATTGTAACGGTTTAAACAGTCTTTTATTTTGTAGTAATAAAAGTTAATAGAAAACATTTTTTTTATACTTTTTATAAATTTGAGGAATTTATTTAATTCCTATAATAAGAACATAAATGAATTTACATACTTGAAAATTATTGTTTCATCCTTTAATAAATTTACACCACAAACTCATATTTATCTCTAAATGATGAGTATTAAAGATGAATCAACTTCTATAGAATCACATAATACACAAAAGATTAAATATCTAATTCTTATGTATTGAAACATTAACAAAAACCAATATGTTTAGGATAAGATAAACAATTATCCCAAAATAATAAACCTTATATAATGAAAAACTACTTTTATTCTTCAAAATTCAATAGTAATACCAAAAGTTCAATATAGAACATTCAATAAAGAATTGTCCCTAAAATTATTCAAAATAATCCAAACTAAGACTAAAACCCAATATTTAGAAGGATTTCATCACATAGTCTTCCGTGTTAAATTTTAACATTTATCTCCAAATAACATCAATCACTATTAAGGTCTCATACTTGATATGTAATTTCTAAAATCACATATTCTGCAAAATAGGTTAATCATTTCCAAAAATAACTTAATCTACATAAGTCCACAATAAAATCATAGATTCTTCCAAAATAGAATTCAAAAATTAATCCTCAAATAAAATACCATTGTATTTTAATTACCTTATTCAAATAGGGTTCCCAAAATAGTGAACGTCTTCTTAAATAACAATTAACACATAATCACTAAAACATTTTCCTATCAAATAATTATATATTAGATAAAACACAGGTTCCCAAAATCAAATTATTCTTAATACATCATATAGTGAAACTAAAATGAATGAAGTCATACTAACTGGGGTCTTCATGTAGGCCAGTTGTAGGTGATAAAACCACGTCACCCATCAGTTGTGGGTTCGATTCGCATAGCCTTGTATGATGTGATGGGTTTTTAACCTTACTACAAGTTGTACTTTTTTAAAAACTATATAATTCTTATAAAATTTCCAAAAGGATATTAAATCATCAAAAATAACAATAAAATTTTTTAACCTAAAAGTTTATCTCACACCATTCATTTTGCATCCCAAAATATAATAACCCATAATTACCTCAAAAATAAAAGTCTCAGAAAATATCATTAATCACCTTAAAATTTTAGAACATAATTCTTGAAAATTAGTTTCTATGATATTGAACTTTTTATAAACCTTAAATTTATAAACCCATGATGATATCCTTAACTCTTAATAAAACATCCTAATCCCCAAAGTTTTTCAAACCATCATTTAAAACAAACTGTAAGGACACTACCTTAAACATAACATATTCTAGTGTCTTCGAACTAGAAATTCATATTTCAGGATATTTTTAAGTTTATAGATTTATAGAATTAGGACATAGATCATACATATCAACTCAAATATTAAAAATTATACAATTACACTTGTTATACAATTTTTAAAAAATATAAATGAAACATGGTTTTGTTTCATGTTTAATAATCATAACTTTTTTTAATTCCATCCTTATCTCTATTCTCATTTAAATACTATAAAAAATTTTCCAATACTTGGGATGACCATAAAAAGAATTGAAATGAATACACAAATATAGAAAACCCATTAGTCTTTTGAAAACATGTTAACCCATAGATAATTTATAAAAAATTAATACATCCCACCCTTAATAATTATTATATACTTTCCTTTGAAAAATATTCTCATTGATTACCCATTTGGTAATCAAAATATTAACATAAAACCATAGAAAATACATATATCATATAGAGATAACTTATTACATAATCATACTAAAATGGAATAACCATACAATCAACTTCCACATATATCACTCTTACAAATGAAATATAAATACATCTAATGTCCATACCCAATGCATTAGAGGTTATAATTAAACCACCCATCCTTAGTTTATCATGGAACCACCTGTATATGGTTTTTCATAGAAGCACAAATATTTGGCTTATCATGTATCCACCCATCAAATATCCGATTACCATTATATATTCATAACACATAAAATATTTCAATGATAAATATATTACTCAAAAATATTTATTTTCAATCACAAGAAATCATTTCTAGATATTAAAATAATCAATCAATTTTCAAAACCATTTTCAATAGACAAATAACCAAAAAATGAATAATTTATTTATTTTTCTTTTAAAAACATTACATCTTATATAGTAATCCAAATATAAAATAATGGTCATGGAAATGGAGAATCAGTTGTCTTCATATATGATAAAAAGAATATTCACTTTGTTGTTTGTCAAAGCATTCCAGATAAAAAGTGTAAAAATATTCCTTTTGAAAACATTTTAATGAAATTAAATATTGATAGAAAATTTCCATTATAATTCTTTTATATCCATATAAATAGATATAGAAAATAATATCAATAATATTGACATGGATAAGACATTATGAAAAATACATCTTTAAACATTCAAAGAACCCCATACTACTTTGAACATTTAAATTATAATCCAATGAAAGAATAAAATTTTTAAAAAAATTAAATAAAATTATTATAGATATAATATATATATATAGAAAGTAAAATTTAATTTATATACTCTTTATAAAATAATGAAGAAGCATATCATCATGAAATGTCACAGTGAAAGGGGATTGAGACGAAGTCCCTTACCTCAAGTCTAAATCATATCGTACATTATTTATTTTACTAAATAATAAATTAAGGTTAATTCAAACATTTTTTAAGAAAATTTTTCATGTTTATTATTCCTCTTATATCACTTATTACAATTTTATAACAATTACATAATTATTTAAGTTCATATTGGACATTTTGTCGTTATTCGGTACTTGAGTCGAAAATAAACATTGTATGATGTCGATAGTCCATATGGTCATAAGTCCATAATCTTCAGAATAATATTCATGAAATAATTATCACTATTATAAATTAATTATACATTTAAATTAAACCATTAATTATGGTTATGAATAATGAACACGATTATAATCATGGAGATAGTAATCCATATGTACGCATGAGTAACGTTTCCATTTTTCGTTGATCATTATAGAAATAAGTTAATTATTATTTTATCTTTCAAAAATGATCATAAAATTATTAAAATCATATTAATAATTTAAATATATTTATATAAATCATACAAGTGATTTGGTGAATAAAAAAATCACATCGCTTCGTGGAGGTGATAGTTCACACGTACGCACAAACAACGTTATCATTTTTATGTGCATGGAAAGTACGAACATAATTGATATATTATTATCTTATAATGACTAATATGTAATAAATATCACATATAAAAATTAATTCCATCATTATAACTCATCATTATGTATGGTTATAGAAAATTAATTATATAGATTTGTAGAGGTAATTGTTCACACTTACACACGAACTATTAATTATTTTTCCATTTTATGGAAGTGGAGATGTATTTATGTTATTATGATAACAGAATAACATATCAATATATTGAGGAAATTTTAGTTATTATCTCATTATGGTTGGAGAAAATATGAAGGAATATAAAGAAGAAATAAAATAGAAATAATTAATTATAAATGTTACCTTTCCTTCAAATGATTGCCTTTCATAATACTTAACACCTCTAAAGAGGGTGATTTGCCTAAAATAAGGCCTCTATTATGTATTTAGATATTACAATAATGGATTTGGGTAGATAATTGGTGAAATAAATTATTTTTTAAGTGTGAGTAACACATATGAATGAGTACCCTTTTTATAGGAGAGGGGAGGGTCCCTTTTGGAAATATTAAAAGTATTAAAATAATATAAATTAATTTTATATTTAAAATGATCCAAAACTGGTTTATTTATAATATATGATAATTTTGGGTCTATTACCCATTATATAAATTAAAATTATACACATTATGAATGTTTTGTAAACCTTATATTTTTTAACCCATTTTAATTATTATTCTTTTATCAAGTAAGTTAGAGTTTGAGAATCAAAAAAATTACCATAACAAGTCCAAAGAGAAATGAACGAATCATTAATGACACTTTTAGACTTATATAATCTTTTTTGATATAATAGTATATTTTTATATATTTTATATAATTTAATTAAATATTATATATTTTAATATGTAAATTATGTCAAATTTGACACTATTCATTACAGGACTTTTTTTAAAGTAATAAAAACTTAATTCCTTAAAAAACTACATTAAATCATCCCAAACAATAAAAATTCATCCATTAAATTCTTGGATGAAATCAAATAGTTATAATAATATTTATTTTAATATTATAATATCATTTAATTGATTCTTCCTTTAATAAATCTATTACTACATCATCATTATGTCATAATTAATTTTAATTATTTAATGTCTAAAATTTATAAATAAATTATCAGGATGTAGATATAAATTTCATCTTTAATATTACTATTTATAGTTGATTTTATATTCTATATAACACTATATTAAAAATTATTTACTTATTAAAAATATGACTATGACATTTTTAACATATCATTAAATAAAACATAATAAATGTCATAATCTTACCCAAGTGGCTTAAAAATTTTATAACATTAGAATAAGATATATTTTGGTCAAAAATAACATATACAACAAAAATTAAGACAAATGTTAGGGAGATTTTATAATATTATAATATTATTTTTCCCCTTATTTACCTGATTTACCATTTAACCGTGGTAAATAAAATACTAAAGTTTTTCTTCACCAAAAAATATTTTTATCCTATTAAACAACTATTTTCATACTGATTATAACTATTTATTTCATTTTTTTAAGATTCAATACACAAAAACAGTAAAACTAGGTTTAATGCTAATCTTGCAGATGTGGCAATAAGTTGTGTAAAAGAGACGTTCAAAATTTCAATAAAAGTTTATATCTAATTTTAATACAAAAATCATTCCAATGAACTTATTTTTTTAAAATTATAAAAACATAATATAATTATACATTGAAACCAATAAAATGGATAATCTAATAATATAAATAAAAAAGATGAAAAGGAATTTTTTAATTAAAATACAGTATTTTTCACTATTCATTAAAAATGAATCTTATCAGAAAAATAAAAAAAATTAACCAAAAAATATTTTGATGTCTTGATTCAAAATAATAAGTTCATTTTGTCAAATATAAGTTATAAATGTGAAAAATATATAGATTTAAATTGGGTTCTTCATCAAAAGGTGGTAAACATGCCTGTTTCAAAAAATATTAATTTTATTCGTAAAATTACATTGTTCTTATATAATTTCTTGAAAAAAAAATTTAAACATTATATTGAATTGATATTTCAGTAATATATTCCAATAATAGTTATTTAATTATTCTATAAACAAAATATTCATATTTAAATAGTTTTTATTAAAAAACACATCCTTTATATTCAAACTGGTTTTTATTTTAATTTCTAATTAATTTTATAACCAATTAATAATTATATAATAATGTGTAAACCATATTTTCTTAATTCATTTAACATTATTAATTATATCCATTATATCATCTAGGTGATAATTACCATATTTAATAATAACTTTTAGTTGTTTTTTAAGTTCGGTGGGGCGTATCGTGTATTTTATCGACCATTGTGTTTCCTTTTAAAAAACAAAATATGTTACATTCTCCCCCCAAATTTTGGAAATTTAATCTTCACAATTTTAATTTTGGGATAGTAAATAATATACAACATTTCAAAATTCCTTTATTACATTCCCACATTAGAAAAGGATTAATAAAATTTCCACTTTAAAAGAAATAATGGATGGTACGAAGGTCAACTAAGATAACACATATATGGATTACATATTGTAAAACATGGATATGGAAGAAAAAATAACCATCATGTTTTGATGTATAGTGATAGACAACATGATTAGACGAAATTTACCAATCATAAAACCATAAATTGTAATCAGTTAAATGGTCTTTAATTTTTATGTAGGAAAAGTAAACAGAAAATGTTTGTGTTTATGATCCTTTTCATAAATTTGAGGAGTTAATTTAATTCCTAAAATAAGAATATAAATAAATATACTTACTTGACAAGTATAGTTTTATTCTTTAATCAATTTCCACCAAAAACTCATATTTTTCTCCAAATGATGAGTATCCAAGATGAATAAACTTCAACATAATCACATAATCCACAAAATATTAACTATCTATTTATAATATCTTGAAATATTAACCCAAATCAATATGGTTAGGATAAGATAAAAAAATTCTCTAAAAAATAATAATCCTTATATGATGAAAAAAAAATTATTCTCCCAAATTACATATTAATACCAAAAGTCCAATATAGACCATTCAAAAAATAATCATCCTTAAAATTCTTGAAAATAACCCAAACTACGATTGAAACCGAAAATTCAGAAGGTTTTGATCACCTAGTATTCCAGGATAAATTTTAACATTTATCTCCAAATAACATCAACCACTCTTAAGGTCTCATACAAAATATATAATTTCCAAAATCACATATTCTCAAAGAGAGATGAATCATTTACAAAAATAACTTGAATCTCTATAATCCCACAATAAAATAATAAATTCTTCGAAAATAATATTCAGCCATTACTCTTAAAATAAAATCCCATAGTATTACATTTACCTTAGACATATAGGGTTCCCGTAATAGGGAATGTCTTCCGCAATAACATTTATCACTTAATCACTAAATCATTTTCCAATCCCAGTATTAACTATTCGATAAATATGGGTTCCCAAAATAAACTTATTCTTAATACATCAAATAATTTAACCAAAAATAATGAATTTATACTATCTGGGGACTTCATGTAGGTCGATGTTAGGTAATAAATCCTTGTTTCCCTTCGGTTGTGGGTTCGATTCCCATAGCCTTGTCTGATGTGACAGGTTGTCACCCTTCCTGTGAGTTGTATTTTTTCTAAAACTATATAATTCTTATAAAATTACCAAAATGAGATGAAATCCTCAAAAATAACCATAAAATTTTCCAACCTCCAATTTTATCTCATGCTCTTCATTTTACAACCCAAAATTTAATAACCCATATTTACCTCAAATAGAGAATTCTCCAAAAATACCATTTATCACCATAAAATTTCTGCACATAAAGCCTCAAAAGGGATTACTAAGACATTGAACATATGATAAAACATGAAATTATAAACCCATGATGATATCTCTATATCATAAGAAAACATCACAATCTAGAAAGTTTTCTATACCATTCTTTGTAACTAACTATAACGACCTGACCTTAAACATAACTTATTCTAGTGTTTTCGAACTAAAAATTCACATTATAGGATCTTTTTAAGATTATAGATTTAGAGAAATCAGCCATAAATCATACATAATAGATAAAATATTAAATTTTAGACACTTTTACTCGCTATCTATTTTTTTATGTAAAATAATATCTTTTAAAAAGAATCATGGTTTTGTTTAATGTTTAATAATCATAATGTTTCCTTAATCACATCCTTGACTCTATTTTCCATTAAATCTTATGAAACAAATTTCAAAACATATGGTGAGTATAAAAATATTAATAAGAGATCCAAAAATAGGGGAAACAATTAGTATTTTTTAGTAATGTAAACCCATGGATACTTTATCATAAAATAATACATTCCACCCTTAAGAAGTAGTAAATACTTTCCTTTGAAAAATAATCTCATTGCTTACCCTTTTTATAATCTAATGATTACCATAAAACCATATAAAGAACATGTGACATATAAATATAACTTCAGACTTAATCATACTTAAATGGAACAACTATACAGTTGAATTCCATGCATATCACTCTTAAAAATGAAATAGCCATACGGTCGATTCCCATACACAATGCATTAGAGGTTATAACGTTACCACCCATCCTTAGTTTATCACGAAACCTCTTATATTTGGTTTATCATCGAACTATCCATATTTTTTTATCACATAACCACCCATAAAATTTCTAAGTACCATTATGTAATCATAACACATAAAATATTGCAATGATCAACATATCACTCAAAAATATTCATTTGCAATCACAAGATGTGATTTCAAGATATCAAAATAATCAATCTATTTTTAAAACCATTTCCAATACCAAAATAAAAAAAGGAAATAAGTTATTTATTTTCCATTAAAAAACATTAAGGCTTTTAGAGGAATACAAAAATCAAATAATGGTCAGGGTGTCCGAGAAGTAGCTGTCACTATATACGATAAGAAGAACATTCCCTTTATCATTTGTAAAAACATTCTGCATAAAAAGTGTAAAATGATTCATTTTTAAAACCATTGAATGAAATTAAAAATATATTAAAATTTTCATTTATAATCCTTTTATATCTATATAAAAAGATATGTAAAATAATATCAAAAATATTTACTTGGAGAAAAAGTTAGAAAAAATAAATATTTAAACTTTCAAATCCTCTCATACTACTTTGAACATTTAAATTATAATCCACTTGAAAGTATAACATTTTAAAAAACATTAAATAACATTATTATATATATAATATGTATATAGAAAGTCAAATGGGATGTATTTACACTTTATAAAAGAATAAAAGATCATATCATCAAGGAATATTTCAATGAAAGGATATTGAGACAAAGTCCCTTACTACATGCGCGACTCCTCTTATATGTTCTTTATTTTACTGAATAATAAACATAGGTTAATTTTTAATTACATGAGAATTTTTTTAATGTTTATTAAATATTTTAAATCACTTATTACTATTTTATAACATTTATATAATTATTTATGTTCATATCAGATTTTTTTCGTTATTCAATAATTAAGTCAAAAATGAAAATGGTATGAATTCCATAGTCCATGAGGTCGTAATTCCATCACCCCCTGAATAATATTCATGTGATAATGATCAAATTTATACATTAATTATACTTAAAAACCATTAATTATGGTTATGAAAAATTAACAATGTTGTATTCACAGGGACGGTGAGTCGTATGTATGCATTAGTAACATTTCCATTTTTCATTGATTATTACAAAAATAAGGTAATTATTATTTTATCTTTACTTATGTTCTTAAATCTATTAAAATAATATTAGTAATTTAAATATACTTATATAAACCATACAAGTGATGTGGAGTATAAAAATATATCATATCGCTTCGTGAAGGTGGTAGTTCTCACATACGCAAGAACGTCGTTATCATTTTTATGTGCTTGGAAAGTAAGAATGTAATTGATATGTTATTATATTATAATTATTAATATATAATTAATACCACATATTAATTATATAATTATAACCATTCATGGTAGACAGTTTTGTAAAACAAATTATATGGATTCGTGGTGGTGATAGTCCACACGTACACCCGAACGATTAATTTCTTTCCCATTTGATGGAGGTAGAGATAAATTTAGGTGATGATATTAACATAATAACATATATGTATATTGAAAATAATAGATTTATTATCTTATCATGGTTGGAGAATATTTTAAGGAATATGAAGAAGAAACAAAATAGAAATACCTAATTAAAAATGTTATCTTTTCTTCATATGATCAGCATTCTTAACACATAAACACCTCTAGGGAGATTTTTTTACCTAAACAAAGGCCTCTAGAATGCGGGGAGGTTTTCTAGAAATATATTTGGGTAGATATTGGTAGAATCAAATGGTTTTTGAAGTGTGAGTAATAGAGATGAATGAGTTCCCTTTTTATAAGAGAGGGGAGGGGAAGTCTTGGAAATATTAAAAGTATTAAATTAATATAAATTCAGTTTATATTGAAAACAGTCCAAGAATTATTTATTTCAAATAGATGATAATTTTGGGTTGAATATTCATCATCCAATTAAAATTTGACCTGTTTTGAATACTTTTTCAACCTTATCATTTTTATTTCAAACCCTTTTAACTCTTACCAGTTTATCTAGTAAGTTACACTTTGAGCATTAAAATATTTTCCCTAAAATGTCAAAAGGACAATGAATGTTTCATTAATGAAATTTTTTAACATATATGAAATTTTTTATGAATATTATATTTTAAAAAATTTAATATTCATTTAATTATATATTTTATATTTTAATATATGAATTATGTTAGTTTTGACACTATTCATTACTTTACTTTTAATTAAATTCATAACAACTATATTTCATCGAAAAATATACATTAAATAATCCATAACATCTAAAATGTATTCATAAAATTAGTTTATGTCATAAAATAGTTCAAATTATAATTATTTTAATATTATTAATATCATTTATTTGATCTTGGCTTAAATAAATCTATTACTGCATCATCATTGTGTCAAAATTAAATTTAATGATATAATATCAAAAAATTATATATAAATTATCATGATTTAGATACATAGTTTATCGTTAAAATTACTATTCATTGTAGACATTATCTTTTATATAACCCTATATTAAAAATGATTTACTTATTAAAATATGAGTATGATATTTTTAACTAATCATTAAATAAAAAATAATAAATGTCACAATCTTACCCAAGTGAAAAAAGGTTATGATTTAAGAATAATGTATATTTTGATTGACATTAACTTATCCAATGAAATGAGGACATGTTTTAGGGTAATTGTATAATATTATAATATTATTTTTACCCTTATTTACCTAATTTACCCTTTAACAGTGGTAAATAAAATACTAAAGTTACTATTCACCTAATATTATTTTCATCCTATTAGACCAAAATTTTCATACTTATTATTACCATTTATTTTCATTTTTCAAAATTTCATTCACTAAAGTAGTAAAATTATTTTTAATGTTAATAATGTAGATGTGGCTAGAAGGCTGGTAAAATATACATTCAAAATTTCAATAAGTGTTTATATCTAATTTTCATAAAAAATAATTTCAATTACCTAAATTGGATTAAATAATAAACTATTAATGTAATTATAGTTTTAAACCAATTAAAAATATAATCTAATAACATAAATAAATTTGAAAAAAAATCATTTTTGAATTAAAATGCAGTATTTTTACTATTAATTAAAAAAATAATCTTATCAAAAAAATTTAAACTTTTTATCCAAAGTATATTTTTATATACCACATCCCAAGAATAAGTTTATTTTGTAAAATAAAACTTATAAAAGTGAAAAAACTAGTTTTAAAATGGGTTCCCCAATAAAAGGTGGTAAAACATCCTTTTTCAAAAAATACTCATTTTATCTGTAAAATTTTACTGTTCTTATATAATATCTAGAAAAAAATATTAATTTTACACAATTGATTAAATTTATATTTCATTAATATAATCCAACAATATTGATTTTATTATTTCATAAATAGATTAATTCACATTTAAATAGTTTTCCCTGAAAACTTACCCTTTATATTCAATTGGTTTTTATTTTAATTTATAATTAATTTGATAATGAATGAATCATTACATAAACTTGTGTAAATCATATTTTCATAATTTAGTTAAAATTATTCATTCCATACATTCTAACAACTAGGAAATAAATAAAATATTAAATAATATTATTATGTTATTTGATTAAGCTCGATGTGGCATATCATGTACGCTGTCGAACATTGTGTTTACTTTTAAAAAATGCAGGATGTTACATTATCCCCCCTTATTTAAATTGGGCCCTCATAATTAGAATTCATGGTCAGTAACTAAGGTATGAATTTTCAAAATACTTTTATTGCATTCCCACATCGGAAAAATTATTAATTAAATTTCCACTTTAAAGGAAATAAAGGATTTTTTGAAAGTCACCAAATATAACACATACTTAGATTCCATATTGGAAAACATGGATATGGTGGAAACCCTAACCATCATGTTCTGATGGAGAGTGATATAAAACATGATTATAATAAAATTAACACTCAAAAAATCATAAATTTTGATGGGTTAAATTGTCTTTGTTTTCACAGTAGGAAAAGTAAACAGAAAAGGTTTGTGTTTTATGATCCCTTTCATAAATTTATGGAATTAATTTACTTCCCAGAAAAATAAGATAAATAAATATACTTACATGAAAATTATAGTTTCATCCTTTAATCAATTTCCTCCATAAACTCATATTTTTCTTCAAATTATGAGTATTCAAGATGAAACAACTTCTATAGAATCACATAATCCAGAAAATATTAACTAGCTATTTTTTTATTGTGAAACATTAACTAAATCCAATATGGTTAGAATAAGATAAAACAATTATCCAAAAATAATAAACCTTACATAACGAAAAAATACTTTTATTATCCAAAATTAAATAGTTATAAAAAAAGATCAACATAGACAATTCAAAAAATTATCATCCTTTAAATTATTAAAAATAATCCAAAATAAGATTGAAACCCAAAATTCAAAAGTATTTGATCACACATTTTTCTAGGATAAATTGTAACATTTATCTCCAAAGAAAATCAATCACTCTTAATGTATCATACAAAATATGTAACATCCAAAATCACATATTCTCCAAGATAGTTTAATCATTTCCAAAAATAACCTGAGTCACCATAAGTACATAATAAAATAATTTATTCTTCCAAAATCAAATTCAACCATTACTCCTCAAATAAAATCCAATATTATTCTTTTTACCTTAGTCATATAGGGTTCCCAGAATAGATAGTTTCTTCTGAAATAACATTTATAACTTAATCACTAAATCATTTTCTAATATCAAGATTATCAATTTGATAAAATATGGGCTCCCAAAATCAAATTTTTCTTAATAAATCAAATAATTTTACTAAAAATAATGATTTCATACTACCAGGAACTTCATGTAGTCCATTGGTAGGTGATAAATCCTTGTTTTCCTTCAATTGTGGGTTCGATTCCCACATCCTTGTTTGACATGATGGGTTTTCACCATTCCTGTTAGTTTTCTTTTTTATAAAACTATATAATTCCTATAACATTCCAGGAATGAGATAAGATTATCAAAAATAACCATAATATATTTTATCCTCAATGTTTATCTCACGCTTTTCATTTTTCATCTAATAATGTAATAACCCAAGATTACCTCTAAAATAAAAGTCTCCAACAATACCATTGATCACCTTAAAATTTCAGAAAATAAAGCCCATAAAGGCGTTTCTAAGACATTAAACTTATGATCAAACATAAAATTATAAACTCATGATGGTATCCCTAAATCTTAAGAAAACATATTAATATCCAAAGTTGTAAAAATCATCCTTTGATAGAAACTATAAGGACTCAGCCATAAACATAACTTATTTAGGTGTTTTTAAAATTTAAATTCACATTCAAGGTTATTTTGAAGTTTAGATCTTGATAGAATTAGCCCATAACTCATACATAACAACTAAAATATTACAAAGTATACACTTATAATTACAATCCATATTTTTATTAAATAGAAACTTTTAAAAATGAACATGGTTTTATATCATGTTTAATCATCATAACGTTTCCTTGATCTCATTATTGACTTTATTATCCTTTAAATCCTATGAAAAACATATCAAAACATGGTATGAGTATAAAAATAATAGTAATTGATACAAAAAGAAAAGAAAATTATTAGTATTTTAAAAACATGTAAACCCATGGATACTTTATTAAAAAGTAATACATTCTACCCTTATAATGTAGTAAAAACTTTTCTTTGAAAAATAATCTCATTATAAACATTTTTTGTAATAAAAATAATACCATAAAATCATATAAAGCACTTATAACATTTAAAGGTCACTTGGGACATAATCATACTTAAATGGAATAACCATATGCTCGGATTCTATACAAATCACTCTTACAAATGGAATATTCATATGACCAACTTCTATACCCAATGCACTAGAGGTTATAATATAACCACCCATCCTTAGTTTATCACAAAACTACCCATATTTGGTTTATCATGGAACCACCTGTATTTTTTTATCATGTAACCACTTTTAAAATTTCTTGGCACCGTTATATAATCACAACACATAATATATTTTAATTACCAATATATCACTCATAAAAATTCATTTATAATCATAAGTAATCATTCCAAGATATTTAAATAATTAATCCTTTTTTAAAACAATTTTCACTACCAAAATAACCAAAAAAAGAAATAAGTTATTTATTATCCTTTAAGAAAATTAAGGCTTTTATAGGAATATTAAAATAAAATAATGGTCACATCGGTGGATAAGTAGTTTTCACCATATACGATAAAAGGAACATTCCCTTTTTCATCTATAAAAACATTCTGTACAAAAAGATTAAAAAAATTCCCTTTTAAAACCCTTGGATGAAGTTAAAAATAGATAGAAAATTTTATTTATAATAATTTTATATACCTATAAATAGATATGTAAAATAATATAAAAATATTAATAAGGATAAAAAGTTAAGAAAAATAAATATTTTAATATTCAAAGCATCCCATACTACTTTAAACATTTAAATTATATTCCACATGAAAGTAAGACATTTAAAAAATTTAAATTACATGATATTGATATAATATGGATATGAAAGGTTATTGGGTTAGTATATAAACTTTATAAAATAATAAAGGTGTATATAATAAAAAGATTTCTCAATGAACGAAGATTGAGATGAAGTCCCATATCTCGAGTCTAACTCACATTGTATGTTATTTATTTTCCGGGATAATAAACTTATGTTAATTTATAATTTCTTAATAACATTTTTCTTGTTTATTATTTCTTTAATAGTACTTATTACCTTGATATAACAATTACTTAATTATTTAAGTTCATATTGGATGTTTTGTTGTCATTTGGTACTTGAGTCGAAACTAAACTTGGTATGATGTCAATAGTCCATGTGGTCATAAATACATCTTATCTAGAATAATGTTCATAAAATAATTATAAATTTTATTCATTAATTATGGTTTTAAATCAATCCATTATTTATGGTTATGAAAAATAAACAATGTTATAATCATGGAGTTGGTAAGTTGTACGTACGCATGAGTAATGTTTCCATTTTCCATTGATCATTATGGAAGTAAGGAAATAATTATTTTATCTCTAAATATGATCATTAAACTATTAAAATCCTATTAATCCTTTAACTATACTTATATAAATCATAAAATTGATGTGCTGAATAAAAATGAATAACATTGCTTCGTGGTGGGGATAGTTCAAATGTATGCACGAACGACATTATCATTAATTTATGCATGGAAAGTAAGAAAGTAATTGATATATTACTATCTTATAATAATTAATATTTCATTAAAATTACCAATTAATATTAATTATATCATTATAACCAGACATGAGATAAATTTATGGAAAACAAATTATATCAATTCGTGGAGGTGATAGTTCACACGTACGTAGGAACGATTAATTCCTTTCCCATTTGATAGAATTAGAGATAAATTAAAGTGATGATATAATCATAATAATATATTCATATATTGAGGATAAAATATTTTTTATCTTATCAGGGTTTTATAATATTTTAAGTATATTTAAGAAGAACAAAAATAGAAATAATTAATTTAAAACGTTGTATTTCTTTTAGATGATCACCTTTCAAAACAACTTAACACCTCTAAAGAGAGTGTTATGCCTAAAATAAGGCCTCTATAATGTGAGAAGGTATTATATGAAGTGGTTTTACAGTATATTTGATGAAAAAATTGGTTTTTATGTATTATTAATATAGAGTAATGGGTCCCCTTTTAATAGAAGAGGGGAGGGGCACTCTTGGAAATATTAAAAGTATTAAATTAATATCAATTTATTTTATATTAAAAATTGTTCTGAATGGATTTATTTCTAATTTAGGATTATTTAGTTTTGAATACCCATCATCCAATTAAAATCATACATGTTTTTAATAATTTTTAATCCTTATCGTTTTGTTTTAACCCCTTTTAACTCTTATCGTTTTATCAACTAAGTTACACTTTGAGAGTTAAAATAATTAGCATAATATGTCAAACATCCAATGAATGTTTCATTAATTACATTTTAGACTTATATAAACTTTTTTTATAAATATTATATTTTTACAAATTTTTTATCATTTATTTAAATATTTTATATTTTAATATATGAATTATGTCAATTTCGACACTATTCATTACTTGACTTTCTAAAAAAACATAAAAACATTATTTATTAAAAAAACTACTTTTACTTGACCATAACATGTAAAATTAATCTATAAACTTTTTATATGACATCAAATATTTCAAATTATATTTATTTTAATATTATTAATATCATTTAGTTGATTCTTCCTTTAATAAACCTAATACTACGTCATCATTATGTCATAAATAAATTTTATTATTTAATGTACAAAAATTATATATTAATTATCCAGATGTATATAAACATTTTATCTTTCAAATGAATATTTATTGTTGATTTTTTCTTCTATATTACCTGATATTAAAAATTATTTACTTATTAAAAATATGAGTATGATATTTTTAGCATATCTATAAATAAAAAATAATAAATGTCATAATCTTACACAAGTGGAATAAAAAGGTTATAATTTAAGACTAATTTTTATTTTGTTCTAAATTAAATTATAAAACTAAATTAGTACAAGTTTTATGGTAATTTAAAAATATAATAAAATTACGTTAATTTTTATTTACCTAATTTTCCCTTTAACTGTGGTAAATAAAATACTAAAGTTACTATTCACCAAAAATTATTTTGTTCCTATTAGACCAAAATATTCATAATGATTAAAAATTTGTATTTAGTTTTTCCAAAATTCAATTCACAAAAGCGGTAAAATTATGTTTAATGCTAATCCCACAGATGTGGCTAAATGGCGGGTAAAAGAGACGTTCAAATTTTCAATAAGTGTTTATATCTAATTTCAATAAAAAATATTAAAATGAACTATATTGGATTAAATGATAAAAAATTATTCTAATTATAATTTAAAACTAATTAAAATGATAATCTATCAATATAAATAATGTATATAAAAATGTGTTTCAGAATTAAAATTCACCAATTTCACATTCATCAAAAAATAAATATAATAAGAAAAACACCAAAAAATAATGAATGTAAATTTTGATGTTACAATTACAAATAAGAAGTTTAGTTTTTTCAATAAAACCTTTAAAATTTAGAAAACAATATTTAAAATGGTTTCTCCATCAAAACATGAAAACACAGCCTTTTTTGAAAAATACTTATTTTATCGGTAAAATTGTTCCATTCTTATATATTGTTTAGAAACCAGATATTATGAATTTTAAACATTATATTGAATTTATATTTCACTAATATAATCCCCAAAGGGTGATTTTATTATTTTATAAACACATTTATTTAAATTTAAATAGTTTTTCATAAAAACATATCCTTTATAATCAATTGGTTTTTATTTTAATTTCTAATTAATTTGTTGACCAATAAAAAATTATATAAACATTTGTAAAAAATATTTTCATAATTTAGTAAAATATTCTCATTCCCTCCATTATAACAACTAGGCAATAACTGACATATTAAATAATAATATTTGTTTTTTTGTTTAAGCTCGATGTGGCGAATCATGTACGCTATCGAACATTGTGTTTCCTTTTTAAAAAAACTAAGGATATCACAAACAATTTTGAAAAAATTAAGTTTTTTAATAAAAGTTGAATTTTATTATTGAATGCATGGGGGGTTGTAGGCCCCGATGGTCCCTCAAGTACTGGATAGACTTCTTGGATATCGATAGTCAAGAATATAAATTAAACCACGTGACATTGGATGCATGGAAAAGGGGTTCACCATTATAGATGAACTTGATTCATTACCTCATTTAGATGACCACTGGTTGAGTGTTCCTCCACCCTAGGATGTGTTTACTTAATTACTTTCACTCTGTGAGATTGGTGGATGAGTCAGATATTTTGGCCGACCAAGGATGTCTGGGAAAGGGGAAGGTCTTAAGGCTATCTCCCAAGTGTGACTTTCCTAAGTGGATGGGGAGACCTTGACGAGGCTAGGGAAAAACTTTTAGATTACCCTAGGACTTTTGATTCCTAATGAGAGGGTGGAATTGGTAATAGGTAGATATGCTACCAGCTATCATGATATAACTTGAACCAATGACGTGACAATGAGGGGTGGGGAACAGAGGTGAGGGGTTTAAGAATTCAGCCAACCTATACCATATATTTATACATTCACTTGTTTATATTGATATTGAAATACATTCTGTGACACTCTACCTAGTATAACACTTATAATTTTTATGAAATATTTTTTCATGAATAAAATTAATTTATTTCATTGTTTTTATTACAGGTAACACTAAGTTTTAATGAATCGTATTATACTATTAATATGATTATTTAAACATGAATGTTATTACATATCCATTAAACTTCTAGGAATGAAAATGATTAAAAAAAATTTAAAAGTTAATTGTAATGGTTTTATATAAAAATAAAACTAATAAAAAAGAAATTAATTTTTAGTAATGTCTTTATATGTTTTCAAAATACTATTTTCTCAAAAGATGTTTTTATTGCTTTTTGTGAACGAATAATAAAACTAATTGTTTCCACTTTTAAAAAATTTATTTTAAAAAATAAACTTTATTGTTTAAATCTGTATGTAAAAATTTTCTTTTAGTGAACTTTTTATAATTTTATAAAAATGTTGATTTTTTGATTAATAATAAAAAATATTGAATTTTATTAAAAACATTCTTTTTTATTAAATAATTTATAAGATAATTATTTATTTTATTACTGTTTTACAAGAAAAAAATATTTCAATTTTATATTTATAAATTTAATTTAGGTCATTGAATTCAATTTCATACTGAATTTTGATATTAAAACATTATATACATATGCGAATTTTCTCCGTGGAAAACTGTTTTTTCATTGCATCTGCTTATTTAATTTGAGATTAAAATTTTCAATTCTATGAATATAATTTTTAAAAATGGATTTAATATTTTTAATAAACATAATTTCTATTATATAATAATTTTATCTTAATTTTTTGTCAAAATTAATAGTAAAAATAGTAAAAAACCATTTCTATGGTTAAGGTTTAAACAAGTTTACCGATTGGTTAAACTAAAAAGATAACAAGTAAAATGAACTATAAGATTATATAAATCCCATTATCTATACATATTTAAATATTATATCATCTATGTTTCTATAAAGATCAAATTTTTATCCTTTTTGAATGTTTAAAATGTGGGTACACCTTTTTCTTTTCAAAAATTCCAAGTGTGTCCTCTCCCCCACTTATAAAAGGTCACCCCCTCTCCTCTCCTCTAAACAATTGAAAACTATTAATCTAGGAAAATAACTATCCAAACACATTTTTTAATTCCATCACCACATCATAAAGTAAATTCTTTGATTAGGAAACCCACCTAAGAATTCTTTAGGTGTAAACCAAAAGGATTTCTTCGAAGAATAGGTATAATCCTTAACCATGCGTTTGCATTTTATTGATTCCTCTAAATGATTCAAATGTTATTCAACCAATATGATATAATAGAATCATTATAATACATATAATTATATTTTATTATGTTAATTTTATGACCTACATATATGTCATCTTCCATCACATGGGAAACCAAACCTTCGATCGTGTGTATAGAGTATTATCATCTCATGAACTAATGTAACTCGTTTTCCACCACCACCTCTCATGGATAGAGATAATGATGTATTTCATATATATATATTATATTAATTAAATTAATATAATTATATATATATAATATCACATATACCTTCATACATTCAATTCCATGGGAATACGATAACGTTTCTCATTTGTACAATAAACTACCATCTCGTAAAGCGATGTGATTTGTTTTTCACTTAATATTTACATGAATGGTAATAAAGATAAATTTAATGAATATATGTTATGTATAAAAAATATTAACAATTATAGAATAGTGATATATTATATACATTCTTTTTCATCCATCTGTCGAGAAAATGGAAACAATGTTCAAGCGTAATTACGGCTTACTATCTCCAAGAATGGTGTAATTCATTTTATATCACCAAATTTAATGGATTTATATGGAAACAAGTAAAATAAATATATATGATATTTACATTGTTCTTAAAATTTTATAGATGATGGATCTATAATCAATGTAAAATTATCGAGAATACCAAACCAAAACATGCATAAAAAACAAAGCTACTATTACCTGAAATTTGATTTTGAAAATAAATTGTTAATAAAAGGGTAATAAAAGGTCACAAGTAAATAATATATGTTGTGATATAAATTAATATGGTTCTGTAATAAATTTATAATAAAAATATATTTATTATACATAAAGTTTTAATGTGTTTGAAGAAATTTGTGACTTGAGGTAAGAGATTTTCATCTCACTTTTATTTCAATATGACACATTCTATATTCACCACATGTTTATTCTATTAGCTATATATACTAAACATGAATATATTTTATTATTACTATCAAGGTAATTATGGGATAACCATATTCATCTAATGTTATTTATTTCCTGGGTCTTATGATTCAAATGTTACTAAAGTGGTAAAAGTTTTAAGTTAAAATCTATTTAATTATTTGGATTATTTATGAATATTATTATATTTATGATATATTATGATCCACCTATCAATAAACTCATGAATTTTATTCTAAATTTTTTATTTCTATAAATTTCATATATTCCATTAATTTTCATCTATTATGTACTCAATATTAGAAAATAATCATTCTCTGGAAAACCAGAATTTATTTCTATCTTTGGTCAAAAAACATTTTTATTCCATTTCTATGTTTTATAAAAATGTTTTAAAGTTTTCAATATTCTATAATGAAACTTTAAATAAATTTCTACCCATGTTTGAATTTTTAAAAAAATTAAAAGGAATCATTTTTTCATTTTCTAAATAAGTATCTCTTGATTTTTATTGAAAACGTGAAAGGAATTGTGTGTTAATGTGTATGAAATGAATAGTATTTTCCACCACCATGACTGATAAATGATTTAAAGATTCTGTGAAACATTTTAAAGGATATTTTTAAAGAGAATATTTATTTTAATGTTTGATAATTCATTATATTTTAAAGAAGTGTTTTCAGAATAGAAAGGATACTTTCCTCAATAATGTTTTAATAACCTTTTTATGGAGTCTCTATTCAAAAACAAAAAAACATTTGGTGTTTCATATGTTTTTATGGGTATATGATCCAATTTTACTATCCTTATTTTTACTCTTTATGGTTTATGATTATGATGAAGATCTTTTTATGAAATATATTCCTTTTTCATGGGTTTTACAATAATGAATTCATGAAATGTTTATAAAACCTATTTCCTTTGCTTGAGTTATGCTATTGTGAAATTTTTATGATCTTATGGAATTAAAATATATGGATTATTTTATGGGTGTTACATATATCTACCTCCAATGAAATGAGGAATGATTAATGTTCTATGATCTCAAAGGGTAAATGGGAGGTTATCCCATGCCCGAAATGGGGTACATGGGAGGTTATCCCAAACCTGAAAAATGGTATATGGTAGGTTATAATAATCCAAAAGTAGTTACATATGTGGTTATCGCGATCCTAAAATTTTTTTAATGTCTTTGAGGGTAGCCATAATATAATATTTTATATACTTCTGTGTATGATAAAAAAAACTATGTCTTTTTCCATTATTATACTCTAATAGATCATTGTCTTTGATTATATTATGAATCATGTCTTATAAACTATCAAAATTTATGAAATCACTAATTTTATGATATATTATATTTATGGTTTGGTTTTCATATTTTATTTTCATGTTCTCATACCCTTATACTCATTTTATGTGGATTTCTCCCATATTTACCCTTACTGATCGTCTAAACTCGCCCTTTTTTGTTTCATTTTTTTAGGTTATGGATTGTGTATGATATTTCTATAAAGATTGATAGTTATTAAGAAATAAGTGGGATATAATTTAGTTCACTTGTGAACCAGTTGTTTATGAATCCATATTTCCAAAGGAACTATACCCATATGATTATTATCTGGATCGTTATATTATGTAATGAATATCCATATATTATGAAGTGATATCTATGTATGGTAAGTGTAGGTATTCAAAATTGGTATCAGAGAATTGTTTAGTTAACCTTTATAAACTATAATGATAAAACCTTAGTGAGGTACCTATTCATATCTAAAAGGATAAGTATAAGGATAAGTAAAATTATACAAAACTGCCCTTGAATATTGGTGAAAGATAGTGTGAGTGGTTTCCAAGAAATTATATCTGTGTTTGGATAATAAAATTGGATGTGTCTCTATCATAATTTTACCTATAGGTAATAACTTATAAAATGGTGCATTGATCTATATTTTCTTGTCACTTAGTGCATGAAAATGGGTCTTGTTGCACACCTGGTTTGACACTCTCAGGGGATATGGTTTGGAAATTCAAAAACTCTTTATGAAACATCAGGAAGGATTTGAATAATTACCATTAATGAACTAGGTTAAGCCTAATGTTTTATATATTGGAAACAAGGTGTCATTATTTATAAATATTATATGTGATTTTAAATGATTATGTGGTTTCCTACTACAATTATTATTGCTCACACTATACTTTTTAGTTTTATTAAATGGTTAGAAACTAAAGATATTATGATAATTATAAATGAAATTGATAATGAAATTTTTTCCATCCTAAGAAACCAAATTATATGAGATCATGAATTAAAAGAATTATATTTATTCTCACAAAAATTTCATAGTCTATGAATCATGTTGAACTTCCAAATAATAAAAAAGGGAACAATATTATATTTATTATTTCAAGTGGTAATGCTAAACTTATTTTAGTGGTTCTGCTAATAAACTAGTTTCCATGAAATCCATCAGTACCACTAAAAATATATTCTTTATTCTCCAATGTATAGTTCATTTCCATTTTTTTATCATTTGGAAGGTGAAAAAGATTAATATTGAACACTTATGAATAAAATGAGTCAATATTAATAAATAGACTCCATGGAGTGGGATGAGTTTAAGAACTTATTTTTTAATAAGTGCATTCCTATTTTTTCACATTAGAATATATAAGTAGTTTCTTATATTAAAGAATAAGGATAATGAATTTTTTGGTACCTATGATACAAATTTTACAAGACTTGTGAGGTACACTTCTTGCATTATCATCCAACCTGAACATAATGTTGATCAATTATTCAATGGATTAAAACCAAGTCTCTAAAAATTATTAGACAAAGGGGGATTTAGTAGATATGAAGAAATTGTTAAATGTTATATTATTTTTAAAATAGATGTTGTATTTCCCCATTAATATCATGTTTTTTATATGAAAGGAAATAAGGAATTAAAATGAAAATATAAAAACCATGGATAGAAGAAGATGATCTTTCCTTAATTCTCTATGTGTAGAAGGAAACACAAATGAAATTATATTAAGAAGACTAATAAGTTTTTTATGATTATAAATTAACTTCATTGAGCGTTTCAATTTATAATTTATAGGAATAAGTTCATTAAAGATAAATGTAAAGAGAATGATCCACAGAATTCACTTCCCACACTCAATGTTTCAAATGAAAATATTTTGGGAATTATGCTAATAAGTGCTCAAATATAATGGTTAATTATTATGTTTAACATCGGCATCCTATTAAGATGAGATAGAAAATGAAATATCATTTGATCACTATTTCTAATTTGGGGTACGATAATGACATACTGAAAGGTACACTTACCATCCACTCTAGAACTGCTAATGTCTTATTTGATTATAAATTTTCCCAATATTTTATATTTGAAGATTTTTATAAGGGTAAAAAAATACCACCTCAACAATTAGATGTTTATTTTGTAGTGATCCCCTACCCCAATAGATTAATGATTTCATATCCAGTGTATGATTATTCCCCAGTTGAATTTTGTGGGAATATATTTCCTTCCAACCTAGTTATTATCCTTTTTGTGGAATTAGATGTTATCTTATGTATGGATTTTATTTCTATACATAAATCCCACATAAATTTATAATTAAGTGAAGTTATATTTTATTTCAAAAGCCAACCTATTATCACCTATCATTTTAAAGATAAATATCAAATTCCAATGAAAATTGTACCCATTAATGGTTCTTGATTCCTATTCAAAATGGTGGTTAATCTCGATTGGTTGGGAAGAAACTAAAAATCAATGATATGCATATTTTGTGGGAGTTTTTTATTATTTTTTAGACTAGTTTTCTAGACTTCCAATGAATCATGATTTTTAGTTCTCAATAGAACTCATAACTAGTGTTGCATCTATTTCAAGTACTCCCTATAAAATGTCCCCAATTGATTTGTAAAAATTAGAGAAAAACTCTAGGAGAATATTAAGAAGGTATTTTTTTGGAAAAGTGTGTCATGTTGGGGTTCCCCCATACATTTGTTAGGAACAAATATGGATCAATGTTTCACTGTATTTATTATCATGAACTTGAACAATATCATAATAAAGAACAAGTATCTTCTACCCCATATTGATGATTTTTTGACTTACTATGTGGAATTCAATACTTATCCAAGATTGACCTTCTTTATATATCTTATAAATTTAGGTTAAAGAAGTATAATATACCAAATACAACATCTCATAAAAGGTATAGGAACTATGAATATATATTCATGTCATTTGGTCTTACTATTTTTCTCGCTCTCTTAATGGATTTAATGAATACAGTATTTAGAGATAACCTTGATCAGTTTATGGTAGTCTTTTTAAAATATATTCTTATATATTCAAATATAAATGAATAGAACTAATATCAGTTCATAACTATATTGGTGACCCTAAGTAAGGTGAAATTTTATGAAAAAAAATTAAATGTGAATTTTGGCTATATATATTTTCATTTTTAGTTCATGTAATTTCAATTGAGAGTACATCAGTGAATACATAAAAGATATAGTCCCTTGAACATTAGACCTGACCAACTTTGGTGACTGAGATATGAAGTTTTATTGGTTTTTCTAGATATTATAAATGTTTTATGGAAAATTTCTCATAGTTCTCCAATCTAATGGCCAAGTTAACTCATAAGGGACACAAGTTCCTCTAGATAGATGAATGTGAGGAAAAGTTTAAGGAACTGAAGAGAAGTTTTGTCAGTGCACCTATACATAAATTACACTATAATGGATAAATATATATAATATATGGTGATTCATAAATTATGGTATTATTTAGAACAATATAGTGATATCTTTTTACTAATTATAATTGAAGGTTCATGAGAAAAATTACCCAACTCAAGATTTGGAATAGTTGTGGACATTTTTTGCATTAAAAATATGGGGGCATTATATTTATGGATAAAAGTGTGATATATATATATATTATAAAATTGAAATTTATATATTTACATGGAAGGATTTAAACATGCACCAGAGAATATGGTTGGAGATGGTTAAAAATTATGATTTCTCGATACATTTCCACCCTGAGAAGAAGAATAAACTTGATGATGTTTTGATTCGAAAGGATGATTATAACTTATATATAATGAGGATAAAAAGATAAAAAATTTATGGATTTTAAATGGATGGATCAATAAATCATTAATTAATGCTATAAATCATATCTCTCTCAATTTATTCTTCAACCATCTTTCCAAGTAAGAATTAAAGAGGCATGGAAGGAAGGTATAGAGTTTTAGAAGAATGTCAAAATGTTACTGAGTTTAAACTTGATTTTGATGGAATGATAAGGTCCAAGAACCATTTATGTGTTCCATTCATTCTAGATTTTAATAAATAGATACTAGATTAGGCTCATAGTTCTTAATTATCTATTCATCCAAGATGTAAGAAGATGTATAGATATCTAAAATACTATTTCTGGTGGGATGCAATGAAGAGAGACATTGTAGAATATGTATCTCGATTCCTAGTATGATAGTATGTTAAGGCTTAGAGACAAAATTATAAGGGGATGTTATGAAAATTACCCATAACATAATGGAAATGGGAAAACATCACTATATATTTTATCATCTAGCTCCCCAAAACATCTAAACAGCATAATGTTATATTGGTTGTAGTTGATCACCTTACAAAGTCTGCACACTTCATTACTATCGGAGAATATTTTTCTATAGATTAATTTTACATGATATATATTAAGGAAGTTATAAGGGTTTATAGAGTACCACATTTCATTATATCTGACCGGGATCCAAGGTTTATCTCAAAGTTCTAGAAAACTCAAGAGCAATTTATTAATAAAGAGTTGAGTTTTAGCACTCTGTATCATCCTCAGATATATTGGCAGTCTGAGAGAACAATTCCAACCCTAGGGGATATGTAGAGGTTTCATTCTATAGACATAAAATGTGGCTTATAGAGACATTGTATTAACATACATTGACATTACATCAATTTTTTGGAATACTTAATACATTACACAAATAGATACCCAAAGACTGTATTAGGTTAGTTCCATTAGAAACATAAAAACATAAACATTGGTACATAAGTGAGCTATATTATCTCCCAATAGGTTCTTCATGACTATCACTATTCTTTATCACATAATATATAATACATATCTTCATAAACTAGGAAAAAGGAACATAAAAAAATAGATATCTCAGATTCTAAGTAAGGGTAAACAAGGTAGATATGTAAGCATAACCATGAGAATAAGGTTATGAGAACATGATCATAACATTAGAATATTATACACATAATATCAAAGAACATAAACATGAATAATGACATAAATATTGTAAATTCATAAAACATGAATCATAAGTAAATCAGGATCATAATCCATGATATTATAATACGTGGGATTGTTACAGACACATAAACATATAAATTTATTTCTATAGTAGTCAAGGAATTGCTACCAAGGCCATATTATAGGTATGGGTTTAATCCCTAACATATCTTGATATTCAAGGTTCACTCTTAAGACCATATTAGTGAAAAAAAATTCTTTTTTGGAACCATGTTAACTCCCTATTCTAACCTTATATTACTGAACCCGGATTACATGTCGTTTCAACCTTGTATTACTAAACCGGATTCACATTCTTTTCCAGCCTTGTATTATTGAATCGGGTTCACTTCCTATTCTATACCTTTCATACTGAACTAATTTCACTCCTTATTACAAACCAATCAAACTAATCTTATTTCACTCCTTGTTCCAGCCCTATCATACTGAACTGAGTTCACTCCTCAAACCAACCCTTCCATATTGAACTAATTTCACTTCTCATTCCCACCATGTCATACTAAACAAAGTTCCCTTATCATTTCATCCTGATCATACTCAAGAGATAAATATTTACCCAATTTTTTGGAGAGAGATATAGGTCCCACTTATTATATAATAAAATCATATATCCATGTGTCACAAAATAATAAAACCTTCATCACATCATGACCCATAAAAAGAGATTGATTTCATAAATATCATATCATTACCCATGAAATGAAATCAGTAATATAAACACTTAATTATTTCATAAAATATGAAAAATAGATATTATTCAAAATAATTTCATCATAGAATAACCCATGAAAATAATTGGTTTTTATAAGAATTTAATCATGGTATAACCTGTAGAAGAGAAATGGGTCTCATAAGAAACTTATCATCATAAACATAAACAATTCAAAGAAAGAATAATTATTATTTACTCAGATAATATCCCCAATAGATCATAAATTATATCCAAGGATTTCATCATAGATGTAAAATAATTTTTTAAGGATCATTTCAAACATGCCTTGAGTAAAATAATCTTGAAACATTTCAAAGTGTCTCATAACACTTCGAAAAATTTGAATCATAATCCCTATCATATAATAACATTACATGAAGATTATAATATCATTAAAATAATTATATTCAAGATATAACATATAAAAGTGAATTATATATACATTTTACAATAATATATGTACATAATATGAAATTTTCCTCAATGAACCCAATTGAGACAAAATTACATTACCGATTTGGTAGCTTTTGAACCATAAACCCCGTAAAAGAGAGATCATAAAATGGATATATAAATAAAAATAAATTTAATAATATGAATCATATAATACATTCATGAAAATTATATACACATAATATAATAATAAGGTTCATAACATGGCATTTGTCTCAATAAAGATAAAATGAGATAAAATTACATTACTAATTCGGTAAATTTTGAACCACAAACCCCATGAAAGAGAGATCATACAATGGTTATGAAAATACCCATAAATTTAAGAATAATAATCATATAAAATATTCATGGGTATTATATACACAATGTAGAATAATAAATATGCATAACATGGCGTGTGTCACAACGAAGGAAAATTGAGAGAGAATTACATTACTGATTTGGTTACTTTTGAACCATAACCAAATGAAATAGAGATCATAAAATGGATATGTAAATAATCATAAATTTAATAATAATAGTAGTATAATATATTCATGAGAAATATATACACATCATAGAATAATATATGTGAATAAAATGTCATGTGTCTCAATGACGAAAAATTGAGACTATTTACTTTACCGATTTAGTAACATTTGAACTATAAATTCCATGAAAGAGAGATCATAAAATGGATATGTAAATGATCCTAACTTTATTAATAATCATCATATAATATATTCTTGGTTAGTATATACACATCATATAAAAATATTGGTGCATAACAAGGCATGTGTCTCAATGAAGGAAAATTGAGACAAAATTAATTTACCGATTTGGTAACTTTTGAACAATAAACCCCGTGAAAGTTAGATCATAAAACAGATATTAAAATAATTATTAATTTAATAATTATTATTATATAATTTATTAATGGTAAGTATGTATACTAAAAAATATAAATGATTGGTGATTAAGGTGTAAGTCTCGTAGAAATAAAAGTGAGACTAGAAATCCCCTTACTACTTGAGTAACATTTAAATCATGATCCCCATGAATAAATAACATAGATTGAATCTTTTAATATATCAAAATAAATTAATTTCATGATATAACATTTCATATGAATTTCTATAAACCACACAATATTAATAAGTGGTGAATATATAATATATCTCACATAAATAAAAGTGAGATGAGAAAACCCTTACCTTCAGTCTTGACTTTATTTGTACACATTAAGACCTCATGTATAACAAATATAATATTATTATACATATACCAAAGAATAATATTCTTATAAATAACACCATATATGATTTTATTTTGACTTTATATTAACATTTTAAAAACAATTCCATGTTAATGTTATGTTTTTGGGTAATAACTTCTTTGTTTTTTATATGTTTTGAATTACTATTCTTGATCCACTAACATAAATAATTATTTACATATTTCCAGAATTTAAAACATGATATAAATATAATATATATTCATTATTTAAATATTTATTATAATATATAAAATTTATAAACATTAAATGGAATACATCATTCATGGATACGGTAGGTCATACGTAAGCATGAACGTTGTTTCTGGTTTATCATCATATATGAAAGAAAGTAAGTAAATGAAAAATATGTATATGTATATATATATTATCATTAAAGTATATTTTTATTTCATATATATCATTTATTTTTACTAAAACCACCCTTAATAAATTTCATGAAATATTTGAACCAATCACATCGCTTTGAGGAGGCAGTAGTCCACACGTCTACAAACAAAGTTATCATATTTACACAAAATGGAAAGAATAAAGGTATGTGTTATATAAAAATTATATAAGTATGAAGAAAAAATAAATAATATGTATATATATATCATATAAAAATATAGTTTCCATAACAATTTCTAACCATGATTGGTGGTAAAAGAAAAATGAACGACATCATTTCGTGAGGCGGTAGTTTGTCGTACACGAACGGTAAGCCCGTTACCCAATTGATGGAATTCTATGGGATTGTTCATATAAAAATTATTATAATAATGTATAACTATATTTAGGATAATGAGGTTATTATAGAATCATCTAATAAGAATATTTTATAGGGTGGAAAATGAAAATAAAACAAAAGATCTTGTGGAAGGATGTAACCTCTTTTTCAGGTAACTTCTTTTGGTTTTCACTAAAGGACTTACTTGGTTATATTTATTCCAAAAGGGAGTATTATAAGATTAAGGTTGGGGTTTTTGGTTTATATTTTGTCAGGTGTTGGATGAACCAAATTTCCTTGAGATGTGTAAAGAGAGGGGGAGGAGAGGTGCCCTTTTATAAGTAAGGAAAGGACATATTGGGTATTCTTAAAAAGAATTATGTGCTCCCCATGTTTTACTTTTCCTTAAAAGGTTATAAATAGACCATTATAGATAATTATAGATTTAATGGCCAAACTATAGCCATAAAATAATTTTTATACAATTTTAGGGTCATTTTTACACCTTATTTTCTAAGTTTGGTCATTATTCAAGCTCATTTTAATCTTAATCACTATAATTAATTGTAATTACCTTCATTAATATTTTTGGTCCAAAACTAAGTTTAACTTATTATAAAATATAAATTATTATGATTACCAATATGGAATTCATTTAAAAAAATTATAATCACCTAACTGGAATAAATAAAATTAAAATTAATCCTATAGAGGGGATGAGATGATAGGTTTTTGAAGTGAAAAATTCCAAAATTCTGAAATGTTTTTATATCAAATTTCTATGTGAAATTGGTTAAAATGACCTAAATTGTATTAATTTATTTATAATTGGAATAATTATACTTTAAAAACAAATTAAAATATAATTTAACTATATAAATAAATTAGATGAAAATGTAGTTTTGAAGTAAATTTCAGTGTTTTCACTATTCATCAAAAAATGAATTTTCTCAGAAAAATATCAAAAATTCACACAAAATAAATTTTTATATTCTTATATCCGAAATGAATTTTATTTTTTCAAATAAAAATTATACAAGTGTGAAAATATATATTTAAAATGGGTTCTCCATTGAAATATTGTAAAATTACCTTTTCGAAAAATACATCTCTTTATTCATATAATTGGATTTTTTCTTATCTTATAGTAATAGAATCTATCAGATGAGTATTAAAAAAATTATTTAATATATAATATATAAATTTTATTAAAAAAATTTATCAAAATTGAATTTTTTTTAAATTTTATTGAGATAAAATGGTGTTTGTACGTAGAAAAATAATTTTCATAGAAAATGAATTTCTTTATTCTCAAATATTTATTAATTTAATTTATATGTAATTTATAACCAAATAATTAATTTTATATACATGTGTAAACCATAGTTTCATAATTCAGCCTTCCTCATTCATATCTTCCATTCTAACAGCAAGGTGATAATTTTAATATAATTTTAATAATAATATTAATAGTATATTTTAGTTTGGTAAAAAATTTTCTAGCATGTAACACAATCTATTGAATGGACTCGGTATTATGTGTAACACAATTCAAATATAGTGTTGTTTATGCCGAAATCCAATCGTTATGTTTTTTTAGTGTAAGATTAACTTGTTGTTTCATATAACGCAAACCAAAATTAGTGTTTTCATATAACAGAAGCCATATTCAGTGTTGAAAAATATAAAAAGTATTAAATTAATTCAACAAAAAAAATTCACAAAATCTCAGGGTGTTGCAATCTACCTATCTTAAAATGAATTTCTCCCTCGAACTTTATCTGGGTTATCAAATGTCTAATACTTGAAATTTTCTTTCATATAAATCCACATTGTAAAAATGAATACTTATACATCCATTAAAAGGGGAATTTGGAACCATAATAGTTACCCAAAGTTATTAACAACTAGGTTTCCTTATAAGATAATATAGGTGGAAAGTGAAAACATAAACATGGAAGATAAATCAAATTGTCATGTTTTGAAGGAGAGTGATATAGAATATGGTTAGTAGAATGTTAACAATCACAAAGACATAAATATATGATGATTTAAGAGACCATTTGATTCATTGGAAAAGAAGGTATTACGATAACCTTTTTGGTTCCAATATCCTTTCCCTATTGTTGAAGAATTTTTATTAGAATATATACATACTTGATTATTCACAATCTAAACCTTTGTTGTAACTAGATCAATTTCCACATCATCTCTTACTCTAGGCGGTGAAGGATAAATTTTAATTCCTAAATAACTAAAACATCATGAGATCAAAAAATTAAATGATAAGTCATTTCATATATCTTTTTTTAATATCATAGAAAAAGGTTTAGCAAGTGTTATCCAATATGCATAAATCTTCATGTGGGGAGATAATAATTTAATGTTGAAAACCTCATATGAATTTTTACAAAAACCATTCCATAAATGGTTAACCTTATAACCTTTCAAAAAATGAAAATCCAAAACTTTAGAAATAAGTTAACTAAATAATCATAACATTGATCCCCCATATATCATAAGCTATCTCTTAGTTGCCACATTCCAAAAATTTTAATACCTTTATAATGTATTTTCTTGAAACAAGGTAATAACCTGAATTACCAAACATCCTTATTGAAATCATGAATAGTTCCTTTTTCCAAATATTAATGGATATATTCATTAAATCAAAGAAGTTTTAAACTTCATCTGTGATAACATAGCCCACTTTTTCAACAAATACATTATCATTTTGTATGTCATGAATACTATCCAATTTACATTATCCATACCATCATCTCTTTATCCATATAAAATATCATTTTATAATCCTCAAGAACATGTTAAGGGTTACCTTCCCTTAATGTAACATTTTGATTAAATAAAATTTCAAGGTCATCAATATACTTTAATACATTCTTGACAATACTTAAAGAAAAAGTTTTACAAACAACCCTTATATACCTAATGATTCATATAACATAATCATTTAATTCCAAAAAAATATACACTTCAATCTTACAACTTTATTATTAAACTATTAATTAGGAATCATTAATATATTCCTTAATAAATATTTCCTATAATATTAAAAATGAATCATGTTTTAAGGTTCCTCAACCTCATTATAATCATGCTTTTTTCATTTAACTTAAACAATACTAGAAGAACATCATATACATTTCACATGTAATTCAATTTCTCTTTATCTTCATCATTATAATCAATATATATACCATTTTCCTAATTTTATTTATGAGATTTCCAATTAGGAAATTGATTTTCAAAAATCCCAAACATTCCACATCTGAAACATTCAATGTTATCCCAGTTCTTTATAGTCCCTTTTATTGACTAAAACCATAAATAATAGTGTGTGAAACACTTATCATAGTGGAAAACCATATAATCGTTAAAAATAACTTATAAGACGTTTGAATAATGAAACCTTATTTAATCTATAAAACAGTAGGTTTATCCTTGGTTATTCATAGTCATCAATTATTTAAATCCTTCATGATGGTGTGTAAAGTGTTTTTTAATATTCAAATAAAATCCCTCGGGAGTGTCAAACTGGGTTTGAAACAAGCCTCATTATCATGCAGCAGTTCTCAATTGAGTCTTGATCAATACACAATTTTAGGGGATGTTACCCCAATGTACATATGTTTCAAAGCCACATCCACTTGTAGTATCTAGATAAGGATTTAATTTCTTGGAAACCACTCTCTCAATCCATTATCAATTTCCAAGACATTTTCTTATACTTTAACTCCTCCTTAGACTTATCCTTAGAGACATCAACAAACATATCCTTATAAATATCCCTAGGTATCTCACTAATGATTTCTAATCCTAGTTGCAAAAGGTTTACTAAAATGTTTCTCTTATACCAACTATAGTGACCTGGGCATAACATACATGGAAATTACATAATTTTTATGGAATACTTAATACATTGAACAAACATATTCCCAAAGACAGTATTATTTTAGTTCCATTACCTCCTCTATCCTTTTTTTCGTTTTCAAAATACCACTCTTGGGTAAGCGGGAAATCACAAAGACTATATACCAAATTGTAATATAACCTGCTAATAGCAGTGCACATAGTAGACATGATTCAAATCAATAGCCACATTAAAATTTTAAAATTCAAATTTTAAAAGTGAAAACCTCATAACACTGGAAAAGTGAGATGCTCGAGAAACCCTACATCGCGGTAAGACCTATCACCGTACTGATATCATTACATCGCCATCCTAATCATTCCACACTGTCACTTTCGTACCATCATGATGTCACTGCCGAAATCTACATCATCATCACAACACATTTGATCAATAAGAATCCATCATCGTTATTGAGGAAAGCCATCACTGCCCCTTCCATCACACAGAACCTCATCATTATCATTGTTGTGGTCACCACACTACCAAAGATGGCCCAATAGAAGACACTTCCCCGTCGATGATAATCAAGGAATCCTCACCATCAACCTCCCAGAACTGACTGCTCTAACCCACTACCCAAAGAACTTTGGAGTTTAGTTCCTTTAGAAAAATGAAAACATAAACACTTGTACATAATTGAGATACATTATCTCCCAATAGAGTCTTCATTGTTTGGTCCACTGGGTTAGATAGCCTGAGAGGGGGGGGGGGGGGGTGAATCCATGTATGAAAAATTAAAACAACATCCCCTATTGATCTTGTTTCATTATTAAGAAAAACACTCTTCTCTCTCTTTCATGTAGCAAAGTATAAGAAGAAACTAAATCATGCATAGGACATGGTGATTTTTATTTAGTTCACCCTCATTGTGCTACATCCAAGGAGCATACACCAGCGATGTGCTAATGTACCAAATCTATTAAAAGCACACTACTGTTTACAATGTTAGGAGAGGACTCACTGTCTCTCCTAGATTACAACCACTCACAATATGAAATCTCTCTGCTCTCTCAAATGAAGTGTGCTCACTACTTCTTCAGAAGATCCACTCATAGTTTAAAGACTTGTAGGTACCATCATTATCAAAAATGAATGCATCTTCTTCTGTATGTAGATGCTCTATTGAAGTTCCACTACCATCAATTGATGAATATAACTTTACACTAAATATATTGGGCAATCTTCCATCTTTCTCACAGCCTTATAATAACCAGTGAACTTGTCTATGCTTGGAGCACTTCTCTATGCTTTGGCGTGCTTCTTTAAACCTGGCGCACAAGTGTCACCAAACCACTTGTGTGAAAGCCCTTTTTCAACTCTAACCATGGGTGAATAACACCCTTTTATGCCCAAACTAATATTGGCATGCAAATATCTACTAGCGTGCAACTTCTGTGCATCTTTATACTTGCGCAACCAAACCACCACTTGCGCGACTGAACAGCCTGCGCGACTGGAGCTCTAATTTCACTATGTTTTGAAGTCTGTTGAAAATTGAGGAGGGGTATCCCTCTATTTATAGGAATTTTGGGTACCCTGAGTGCTAGCGCGCAAGTCTCCTCTCATCGCGCAAGTCCAGCCGCCTGAGCCTCTATCGCCCTTGTCACTTGCGCGCCCAAACCAAAACATGGCCTCCCCTATTTCTTTTTCCATATTTTGATGTTTTGATCTTGAAAAACATATGGATTGAATGTTTCCAATCATCCAAGACACCTGCACGAAAGTTCCATTTCCAAAAACACTTTTATCCATTTGTCGATTTCGAGGCCCAAAAATTTGGCTAACAATGGAAAACGGCGCCACCTTGTATTTTCTCTTTTTGTACCGCCTCTAGATCATCCATTCCTTTGTCTAGGTTCTCCATTAAATCATGTATTATTAAAAACATCCCTTGAACTTGACATGCCACCATAAAAACCCCCTTTGTCAACAAATTTTTACATCGTGGCCCTCTTTTTTAACAAACACAACACGAAGGCCCACTTTTTCAACAAACACAATCACCTTATAAATGATTTAATGATACCTTGAGGGATTTTTGCGCAACATTCATGACTATAACTCTTATTAGATATATAATACATAAAATATGTCTTCATAGCCTGGGGAAAGGAAACACAAAAAAAGGGGTGAGCTAAGATACTGAGTAAGGGTAAATAAGGGTTATTTATAATCATAATCCTGAGAATAATAGTAGGAGATCATGATCATAAAATTAGAATAACATACCTTTTGTATAAAAGAACATACATATGAATCATGGAATAAATATTGGCAGTTCATAAGACATGAATTGTAAGGAAATCAAGAGTAGTATCCATGAAATCATAATACATGGGATTACTAAACCGAGTTTACTTCCAAGTCCATATTAGTGTTACGGGTTCACTCCAAAAACCATCTTGGTTGTCAAGGTTCGATCCAAAGATCATCTTAGTGGACCAAGTATTTTATTGAACCAGGTTCACTCTATATTCTATGCCAGAATTACTAAACTGAGTTTACTTCACATTCCATACCTATATTACAGAATCAGTTTCAATTCCCATTGAATCCCTTTCATATTGAACTGAGTTTATTCCTCGTTCTATCCATGTCAAATTGAATCGATTTCACTCCTCATTCCATCCCTATCATGCTAAACTAAGTTCACTCCTCATTTCATCCCTATCATAGTGAATTGAGATCGCTCCTCATTACAATATTTTCATAATAAACTGAGTTCAATTCTCATTTTATCCATTCCATACTCATGATAGATAATTATTTATGTATTTAATTAACAGGATATGAAGTTCCCACCCATTACATAATAAAACAAATATCCATGTTCCACAAAATAATAAAAAATTCATCATATCGTGACCCATAAAAATATATGGATTTCATAAACAGCATATCATAACCCATGAAATGAAATGGGTATTATAAACACTTCATCCTATAATAACATATGGAAAAGAGACATACTTCACACTAATTTCATCATATAATTTCTTATGAAAATAAGTGGGTTTCATAAGCATTCTATCATGGTATAACCCATCGAATAGAAACGAGTTTCATAAGAAACTTTTCTTTATAAAAAAACCATTCAACGAATTAATAAGAATGAATTCATTAGCTATTATTCTAAATAAATAATAAAATATATATAAGTATTTCATATTATATAGAAAATAATTTTTAAAGGATCATTTAAAACATTTCTTGATGAAAATAATCTTGAATGGTTTCAAACTGTCCCATACCAATTTGAAACATTTGAATCGTAATACCAATGAAATAATAACATTACCTGAAGCATTAATATCATGAAAATAAGGATAATAATGATATATCATTTCAAATGGATGTATATACACATCATATAATAATTTAGGTTCATAACATGTCATATGTCTCAATGTAGTAAAATTTTGACAAAATTACTTTATTGATTTGGTAACGTTTGAACCATAAACCCCATGAAAGATAGATAATAAAATGGATATGTAAATACAGAAATATTCAAGAATAACAATAATATAAAAAATCCATGGGAATTATATACACATCTTAGAAGAATATAGTTGCATAACATAGAATGTGTCTCCATGAAGGAAAACTGAGACAAATTTACTTTACCAATTTGGTAACATCTGAACCATAAAACCTTGGAAAGGGAGATCAAATAATTGATATGTAAATACCAATAAATTTAAAAATAATAGTAATATAATATATTCATGGGTATTATATAAAAATATTATAATAATATAGGTGTAAAACATTCCTTGTGTTTCAATGAAATAAAATTGAGACAAAGTTACTTTACTAATTTAGAATCTTTTGATCCATAAACCCCATGAAAGAGAGATCATAAAATGGAAATGTAAATAAACAGAAATTTATAAATAGGAATCATATAATATATTCAATTGAATTATATACACATCTTATAATAATATAGGTTCATAACATGGCATCTGTCTCAATAAAGGGAAATTGAGAAAAAAATATACTTTATCAGTTTGGTAAATTTTGAACCATAAACCCCATGAATGAGAGATCATCAAATGGACAAGTAAATACACATACATTTAATAATAATAATCATTATATAATATATTAATGGTCATTATACACACATCACATAATAATATAGGTGCATAACATGGCATGTGTCATAATGAATGAAAATGGCGACAAAATTACTTCACCAATTTGGTTACTTTTGAACCATAAACCCCAAGAAATAAAGATCATCAAATGTATATGTAAATAAAAATAAATTTTATAATAATAATAATTTAATATATTCATTTTTATTAATACAACACACAAAATAAATGAGTTGTACATATGTTTTTAGTCTCATAGAAATAAAAGTGAGACTAGAAATACCCTTACAACTTGAGTAACTTTTGAATCAAGATCCCCATGAAATAACAACATAAATTGAAACTTTGAATATCATTAAATAAAAATATTAATGATATAAAATTTCATAGGGAACTTAATACACAAAAAATAATAATAAGTGGTAAATATATCATATATCTCACAAAAATAAAAGTGAGATGAGAAAACCCTTACCTTCAGTCTTGACTTTCTTTATACATGTTAAAACCTATTGTATAATAAATAGAATTTTATTATAAATATACCAAATAAATATATTCTTATATATAATACCATATTTTATTTTATTATTACTTCATATTAAAAACTTATTAATAATTCCGTGTTAATTTTACATTTCAGGAAATAACCACTTTGTTTTTTTATCTGTTATTAATTTTTATTCTTGATCAAATTACTTATATTATAATTTAATTATTTACAAAATTTAAAACATGATATAAATATCATATGTATTAATTATATAAATATACATACTAATCTATAAGTTTTAGAAATATGAAATGGAATACATAGTTCATGGAGATGGTAGTGTATACGTACGAATTAACGTTGTTTCTATTTTATCGTCATATTTAAAATAATGAAATTAAATGAAAAAATGTATATATATATATATATTATAATTACAGTAGAATTATTTTCTCATATATATTATATAATTTTACTAAACTTATCTTTAATACATTACATGTAAAGTGTGAACGAATCACATCTCTTTGAGGAGGCGGTAGTCCACACATCCACAAAATATGTTATTGTATTTACAAAAAATAGAAAGCAAGAAGTTATGTGTTATATAAAAATTAAATAAGTTTTAATATAAAATAAATATAATATATATATATATATCATATAAAAAATATATTTTCCATCATAATTCCCAACCATGAGAGGTGGAAAAAGAGAAATGAACGACATTATTTCGTGAGGTAATAGTCTGTCATACACAAATGGTAAATTCATTACCCATTCGATAGAAATGTGTCTGAATTTAGGTATAAACCGTTGAATAAAAAATATTAGAATATTTATGATACTTATTTCATTATATAATCATGTAATAATAATATTTTAGTGGTGGATAATGAAAATGAATCAAAAGAGCTTGTGGAAGGATGATATCTCTTTTTGGATTAACTTTTTCGGGTTCGCACCAGAGCGATTATTTGGTTTGATTTATTTTCAAATTAAGTTTACTAGGATGAATTTAGGGATTTTGGGATGATATTTGGGTATTTTTGTTCTGATAAAAATTTTTTGAGAGGTGTAAATTGAGGTGGAGGAGAGGAGGCCTTTTATAAGTGGGGAATATCACACATTGGGTATTCCTGAAACTAATTATGTGATCCCCACATTTTACTTGCCTCTAAATTTTTAAAAGGGACCATTATATATCCATATAGGTTTAATGGTAGAAATATGGCCATAAAATAATTTTTAGGCAATTTTAGGGTCATTGTTTTACCAAATTTGTTATGTTTAGTTAACAATTAAGCTGGTTTTTTACATTAATCCCAATAATTAATTTTAATTACCTTCACTAATATTTTTCTTCAAAAACTAATTTTACCTTATTATTATTCAAAATATTTAATCCATTCCTCAAAATTATAATCACATAATTGGCAGAAATTAAATTAAAATTAATCTCTCTAGTATGATGAGACAAAATGTTTTTAATGTGAAAAAGTCCAAAATTTTCAAATGTTTATATATCAAATTTCAAAGTGAAATTGGTTACCATGAAATAATTTAGATTAATATATGTCTAATTGGTCAAATTATACATTAACACCATATTAATATGTAATTTTACTATATAAATAAATTTTATTAAAAATAAATTTTGAATTAAAATTAAGTGTTTTTCACTATTCATCAAAAAATGAAACTTCTTTGAAAAATAACAAAAATTCCCCCAAAGTAAATTGTGATATTACACTTTAGAACATAAAATTTATTTTTTAAAATAAAAATTTAAAATTCTAAATAATTATATTTAAAATGGGTTCTCCATTAAAAGGTTGTAAAATTACCTTTTATAAAAATATATATTTGTATTTATAAAATTCGATTTATTCTTATCTTATACTTATAAAATATATTAGATGAGTATCAAAAATATTTATTGAATATTTAATATATATTTTTTATTGAAAAAATCATCAAAATTGGTTTGTTTAATTTTATTGAGATAAAATGGTTTTTTAATAAAAGTGGTGGCATGAATCGGTCACCCAATTCATTCCCAAAGAAATTTATTAAATGAAAAAGTAACACTACAAGAATGAGGTGTAAATCACTTAAACTAGTAGGGATTGAAGGGAGATACAGTTAAATAAAATAATAATAGAACAAAAAACCCAAGAAGAATAAAATAATTGAAATTCCTTAACAATGACCATTCCATACAAAGTAGCCTGAATCCAGCAATTATGAAGGGAAGTATAAAAAGTGTCACCATACCCATGATGGTAGTCCTTAATTATTGATATTCTCTTATAAATCTTATAAAAACTGTAATATCCATTTGACCATTATTAAGCACCATTAAGAAGTTACAGGTAGGCCAAAACATCCATGCATAGCTTTAGCAGATTATATTCCTTCACTTCAATTAAGAAAAATCAGTAATGTTTTCTAGTACATCAGCAATAAAAACTATCATAATTTCTAATAAGACCACCAAAATCTTAATGTAGAGGCACAAAAACCACAAAATCCCACTAATTACTGAGATAGGGACTTTATCCAGTAGTAATAGTGTGACAAAGACAACTCCAAAAAAATTGGTAGATCAGTATCCAGAAAAAACAAAGAACAATCAGGTTCTGAGTAGTAGCACACAAATACTGAGAAAGAAAAATCAATATGTAAATGAAAGAAATGTGAATATAGAACAAGGGGTTAAAATACTTCACCATACACACCCAATATTTAAGCCACAGGTCAAAAATCCAGATTGATTCAAGCATGATCCATCTCGAAAAGAAATTCTATAAAGACAACCCTCCATTCTAAGAGTTTCAAGGGAAAAAAATGAAAAACTAAACTAAAACAGAGACCATGAGTCAATTCATTAAACTGAATAAATAAAACCCGGGGTATGTCTCTAAAGTTGAAATTATGATTCTTCTTATATTCATCGACTATCCTTGTGAACATACATTTTATGATTTCAAGGTATATTTTAGCCAAAATTTAATGATAAACATATTTTTGATGTATTATTTCATCTTTTCCATCCATCCATGCTCTAATATCATCAATAACATAATACTCAATAAAATAGGCATCTCTATACATAGGATCTTTTTCCCTATCATATTCATCCTCCCCATCAAGGATTGCAATAGGTTCAACTAGATGTTTGGGAAGATCGACATCATTCTAAGAGGACCGAAGGGATCTTGTGACTATTGTTCTTTCAACATCAGAATAGTATCTACATTTCCTAGTTTTCATGGTATTTGGGTTAATGAATTCATCTGCATCCAACATCATTTTTTACCTTTCCTTGCACTTGATTTGAAATAATCTTCCTCAATTCTATCTGATGGATCATTTTCTTCCTAAAGAGAATCATTGAAGAGATCTCCTTGTTCCTTGTTCCTTGAGCCATGTCAATCAAGTTGATTCCCTTGATCCCCCTCTAAGAAAATAGGGATAGTATCAGTACTATTGACAGCAAGAACATCATCCATAAATCCAGACATTTCATGTAAAATATTCTATTGAAGGGACTCAGTATTTTTTGTACCATAATCCAAATAAAGTGTCGTGTGTACCAAAAGTTAATATATGTGTTGCACGTAGTATAAGATTAACTTTTTATGCATATAATGAAAACGAAACATAGTATTTTTTTATAAAAACAATATTAATTTTTAAAATATATCAAAAAGATTAAATTTATAAGAAAAAATCGCAAAATCTTGGGGTGTTACATGGTTGAGATCAACACCTTCCTCTGTTTGAGGTTTCATATAATAATAGCTTTCACTCAAACATAAAAAAGGATACTTATGAATACCTATATAGAAATATGTGTATAACTACAATATATTGGGATAAATTTAGAAAAATAAAACTATTGGGACCAAATATAGATGAAAAATTGTAGATAAGGTTATAGCTATTTAATAACAAAAAATGGCATTAAAAATATGGATGAAAAGTTATGCTAACAATCACCGGTATGATCTGAAATATGATATTGGGGATAATGTGTTTCTAAGTATCTATCCATGGAATATGGTTAAAATATTCACAATTAAAGGAAATATGATCCATAGGTATATTAGCTCCTTTAAGATTATTGATTGACTAGGGACAGTTTCTTATCACTTGGTGCTTCCATCAAACATCTCTCAAGTTTATGATGTGTTCCATGTATCTCTCCTAAGGAAGTACATAACTGATTCTTCACATTTACTAAACTAATAGTTCATCCTAATGGAACACAACATTTCCAATAAAAATTAACCAGTGGATATTCTAGATCGTAGATATAAAGTTCTTTGAAGAAATACCACTCACCTGGTCAAAACCAATTTGAAGAATATATGTGGGAACCTGAAGATTTTAGGAGGTACAAGTATCATCATTTATTTGTATGAGAGTGATAAATATTGAGGTAAATATAATTTTAATGGGGGTAGAATGTAACACTCTGATTCTTTATGAAATATATAATTTTTGAATAAATTAAATTTCTTCAATAGCTTGTGTTACACGAAACATCGTGCTTTAACGAACCTCAATATAATATTAATATTAATATTTGAAAAGGACCCTTAAAACTAGATATTAACATTAGTGGAATGAATAAAAATAACCAAATATTAAATATTAAGTATAATATTTCTATATAAATAAATCATATTGATAAAAAAAGTTCTTGATTTTTTGCAAAGTCTTTATATGCTTCGAAAATATTATTTTCTCAAAAAAATTGTTTTTATTATTTTTATGAAAAAATAATAAAATGGATTTTTTCCACTATTAGAATATTTCATTAAAAAAATAAACTTTATTATTGAAATATAAATTTCAATATTATATTTGAGTTATTTTAAGATAATTATATACAATGATTAATTTTTTGATGATTAGTAAACAAAACACTGATTTTTATTAAAAAAATATTTTTTAAAGCATTTTTCAAGATATATTTTATTTTAATATGGTTTTAAAATTACCTTTAGTTTAATTATATATTTATTAATTCAATTTATTTTATTGGAATCAATTTTCTATTGAATTTTTATATTAAAACTTTACATACTTATGAAAACATTCTCATTGGAAGAAAGATTTTTTGTCGCATCTTTTGGTTTAATTTTAAATTAAAAATTTCCAATTTTCTGAATGGAATTTATAAAAATGGATTATATATTGTTAATAATAATAATTAATTTTATATAATATGGTAAAATTATGTTTTGGTCAAAATGAATAATAAAAATAGTAAAGACTAATTATTTATGTTAAGGTTAAAATGGGTTTATCGAGGGTGAAACTAAAAAGATAAGGGGTAAAATGAAATTTAAACACATAAGAATAACATTAAATGGTCAAATTTTGACCTTATATAACCTAAGGTTCTATAATTATCCATTTTGGATCCTTTTTATATTTTAAGACACAGGTAGACATTTTTGTTTTCAAAACATCCAACTGTGTCCTCTCCCCCACTTATAAATGGTCACCCCTATCATCTTCTATATATACTTACATAACCTTTGGGTTTTCAAAGATATACCCATATCTATTCCTTACTTCCCTTACCACATTTTAGAGGCCTTATTTTTTAATCAAAATCTCATAATAAATATTTTGTTTTAAACCTAATGGGGTTCTTTGAAGAAGATTTATAGACTTTGACCATGTGTTTTCATTTTATTTATTACTATAATTCATTAAAATATTATATAACCATGATGATATAATAAAATATTTATATACCATATAATTATATTTTATTATGTAAATGTAATTACATATTTCTATCTCCTCTTCCATCAAGTGGGGAATGAAATTGTTAATCATGTGTACGGCGGACTACCACCTTATGAACCGATGTAACTCGCCTTCCATCACCACCTCTAAAAATTGGAGATAATGTTGTATTTAATGTTTATATATTATATTTGTTGAATTAATATTATTTTAATTATAATATCCTATATACCACATTATTTTTCATTCTGTGGGAATATGATAACATCAGTCGTGTGTATGGCGAACTACCACCTCATGAAGTGATGTGATTCGTTTTTCACCTACATATTACATGAAAGGAAATTAGGATAAATTTAAGTAATATGTGTGATATATATGAAAAAATAATGACTCTATAAATTTTATATATTATTTACCTTAATTTAATTCAATCTTAAGAGAAAATGCAAACAGCGTTCATGCGTATATACGGCCCACTATCTCCATGAACAGTGTAATTAATTTTATATCTGTAACTTTAATGGATTGATATAAAAAGATATATAAGAAATATATATTATATTTATATAATGGTTAAAATTATTTATAATATGGAACCACGATCAAAGTAAAAGGACTGAAAATACTAAACCAAATTCTGCATGAAAAATGAAGCAGTTATTACCAGAAAAAATATTTTAAAATTGAATTTCTAATAAAAAGGTCATAAAAGGTCATAAGTAAATAATATATGGTATTATATATATATTATTATATTTATGTAATATATTTATAATTAACTTATATTTATTATACTTTATTTTCAATCATGTAAGAAGAAATTCTAGATTTGAGGTAAGGGATTTTTGGATCACTTTAATTTATGTGGGGAAAATCCATATTCACAACTTATTTAATTTTTGTAGTGTATATTATATCCTTGAATGTATTTTATGATTATTATAACTTTAATTATGAGATATAAATATTCATATAAGTCTATTTCATTCATGGTAATTACGCTTCAAAAGTTACCATAGTGGTAAAAGTTTTATATTGCAATCTCATTGTCTATTGGGATTATATTTTATTGTGAATATAATAATGATATTTTATGGTATAAATATAAATAAACAAATTTATTTTCTTCTCTTATAGTTATTTCTATAAATTAAATGTTTTAATCTTATTTTACTCTCTTTATGTACTCAAGATTCTAAAAAAGTGGGAAAACCTGAATTTATTTCACTCATCGATCAAAAACCCCTTTTCATCCATGTGCATGTTTTCTAAAAAAACTTAAAGAAAATTTTCAATATTATACTATATTTTTTTAAAGAAATTTTTAAACATGTTTGACATTTAAAAAATTTGTTTAATAGGAATATACTTGTCATTTTCAGAACAAGCTGCTCTTGACTTTTTTACCAAAAATGTAAGATTATTTGTTTTAAAAAGTGACATGACCAATATTTTCCAAATTTATTACCACTAAATAATTTAAAAATTCATTTAAAAATTTACAAGGTTCTTTTCAATGATAATATTTTATTTAATATTTTTGAAATTTTTATATTTTAAATAAGTGTTTTCAAAGTGAAGAGGATATTTTCCTCAATAATATTTCAATGATATTTTTATAGAATTTATATTAATCAATGACAACAAAAATGGGTGTTACTTATGTTTTTCTAGGGATATGATCTAATTTTACTTTATATATTCTTTCCCTGGATGGTTTATTTTTATGATGAAAATATTTTTATAAAACTTGTTATTTTTTCTTAGGTCATGCTATAATGAGTTGATTAAATGTTTATGAAACGAATTTTTTTCTATGGGTTATGATATGGTGAATGTTTTATGATATTGTAGGGAAAACAATTATGGATTATGTGATGGGTGGGACCTATATCTACCTCCAATTAATTTGGTAATGATTAATTCTCTACAAGCTCATATGGTATATAGGAGGTTATCCCAAGCCTAAAATAGGGTACAAAAGAGGTTATCCCAAACCTAAAATATTGTACATCGGAGGTTATCCCAATCATAAAGTAGGTAAATGTTTAATTAGCATAATCCTAACATGTTATGAATTTCGTTTTTGTTATCCTTGACTTACTATTTTCTATACTAATGTGTATACCACAGATCTATGTCTTATGATAATGTTATGCTCTCATAGATCATGTTCTTTGATTCCATTATGATTCATGTATTTTGAACTACCAATATTTATTCCATGACTCATGTTTATAATCTATTGTATGAAGGGTATGGTTTTCAAATTTTATTATCATATTATCTTACCATTGTGCTCAGTTTATTTTGATAACTCCCTTGTTTACCCTTACTTAGAATCTCAGATAACCCTTTTTTATGTTTCCTTTCCCCAAGTTATGAAGAAAGGTATTATGTATGATATGTATAAAAAGGATGATATTTATAAATAACTAAGTGTGAGATTATATAGTCCACTTATGAAACAATTTATTATGTACCCATGTTTCCAAAGGCACTAGACCCACTTTTTTGAAGTAGGTATGGTCGACCAGGGTTACAAGTTTGAGTATCGACATCGGTTACTTGTACCATATAGTACATGGTCCCCCTGAGTGGTTTGGTTAGAATGGTCTTCATGGAATGTTTAAAGACACTTTGACATATTCCGAAGAAGGTAATATGGTGGTTATTTATTTATTATAGTTTATTTATTTATTTCAGTTGAGCACGTCACATGCACATACACTGCATATTCTAGTTATGTATGGGACAATGTTAGTGGTTCCCTATTGAGATATATACTCACACCCTTCTCAGAAATCCATTGTACATATGCACTCAAGCTTATATATCACTTATTATAGGAACTAGTTTTGTAGAGGCCTAGGATGATGTTTTGGACCAATATGAGGCCTCTCAAGTTTGATTTTGATTCTAGGGCTGAGGTGATTCTTAAGGATTTAGTATAGACTCTGGTACTTTTATTTTATTCTTTTATTCTATATATATTTTTATATTTGATCGGCTTGATGGGTTATTGTCCTTGTATGACTGTACCACTATCATATTTCATGCTATTACTGATTAGTTTGTTTCACTTATTCTATGTAATATGATGTTTATTACTGATATATGATACTTTTTTATTTTATCCATTATTATGCACTTTGGTCATGGGGTATAATCTCCCCATAGAACTACCCTAGACCCCCCCCCCCACACTAATATTTGGTATCCTCTGATGTATAAGGAGGTTCACCTGAGGTATTATGGTGAACTGGGTCAAGGAACCAATTTAGTTTCATATGGACTAGTATGTTACAATGTGGTATCAGAGGATTTTTATCCTATCTTACTATTATGGGATTTGGTATACTGGAGACATAAGAATTTTTCAAAGATTATGATGGACATCAGGCTAGTTCATTGAGAAAAATTTCTCCAATAATAATTCTAGGTTACCGTGGATATTGGATTGATGCTTTGGTTTTTGGTGTTATTGTTGTATATTAATTTCATCTTCAGTTACTCACATGGATGTTTGAGGTTATTAATTTATTATGGTTCCTAGATATTATCCCATTGAAAAAAGTATAGTGATTCTATTTTACTCTTGGACTAAAGAGGAAATAGGTATCTCATGAATCAAATTAGGAAGATAGGATTAACAAGACATATATACCCTCCAGTGTATAATTTTACTGAAGACTGATGCTCAATTGTTTAATGTTTTAGGAACTGATCATACCAAATTTTCTTGTATAATTACTTGGTGGAATTATACTCTACAGGGATGACATACAGATGTATTTTCTTCTAATGTAAGGATAATTGAATCTATGATGAGATTTTTTATTCTAATATAGTCCATTTTTATAGGGGTACAGTGACCCTAGTTGTTCAATTCACCAATTTGATTCCATCTGGGTAATCCCTTTATAGGTTATTAGTATTTATGTTTACTTATTTTAAATTTCGGTATAAACTTATATGGTATCTTTTCCATATATCTTTGAATAACATTCAAATTAACTGAGCTAATTTTTTTATCTTGGTATGGATCATCTATGGTGATTTTGTTATGTATATAATTGAGTCTAATGCTATTATGATTCCCAAGGGGGTAGTAATGTTTACAAATTCTTGGTGAGAATTGGTTCTCTATTATGTTTTTGATTCGGCATGAGGTTCCTAACTAATGTGTACACGGGACCCTAGAGTAGGAATTGGTATGTAGATTTCATGGTTTTTTCTTAAATAGGAATATCATGTTATTTTTGGGTTATGACCATGTGAGGTATGATTTTGGTCTATATGGGAATACCTAGATTCATTGGTCATTACTTAGTGTTTTGGTAATTTTATTCCTCATGTTGTGTTCAAGAGGATCCCTTTAGAGGTTTTAACCTAGGATCATTAGTTCCCGAAAAATTAAAAAACAATGGTTATGGTTTGAATATTATTGAGATGGAGAACCATTAGTATTGATGTTTTTTTTGAAGTTGGTTTTGAGTGAAAGACCATTCAGGGTCCTAGCCTTATTAACATTGGGTTCACTTTAGTAACAAAGTTAGAGTGTGTGTGTGTTTGATCTTAAAGGGGATGGCATTGGGTGGAATCTAAGCATGCGGTTTGTTTGATGAACTGACATTCCAGAGAGTATGTTAAGTGGTTATAGCACGTTAGACTAGTTCCTTGGTGTGTGACTCATGGGGGCATGAGTAGGGTGGTGAAATCTGGTAGTACTAGATTGTACACCTACTATATTTTGTGAGAATGAGACAAAATTTTTCAGTGGTGCATGATATTTGTTTTAAATTATAAATTAGTGAGTGGATATGTATGAGTTGAGGACTGATAGAGTTGATGAAATTCTTGTGGGCATGGCATTCTAGGGTTTGATAAAATGAGAAATCTTCTTATGTGGTGGAGGATACATTATAAAGATATTGAGTGCAGTGGAATGACTAAACTGTGTGAAATCCCAGTCAGGTATTGATGGGATGAGATGATCATGGATCAGGATGAGCAGTACACAAGTATTATTAGAAATTATTAAGGTTTCACATAAGTATTTTTATAAATAAAATTATATATTGGGAATACCACTATAGGCTATTAAATGATGAAAGTCATGTGAGAAGGGTCATTGTCATGACATGATCGGTCATTGGATGGTTGAGGAAATCAAAACAACTCTCATATGATCTCCTAGTGGTTCATTAATCTAACTATATACTAGATATACCTTGGATTCTGCAATATTTTTTTCATGAATTACTCTAGATTCTTTCATTTCCATGTAAATATCATTTCATTCATGAGTAAGTTCACCCACTCTGCGAAATACATATACACCCCCAAGATCTTTATCAATATTATTAATCAATTCCATAATGATAAATGTTTTACCCAATCCTACTCCCCTAAATAGCTCTATTTTTCTGACATCGTGATAAAGAGCTAAAAGATCTATCTATATCTAATTCTGATCGTCCTCCCCAATCTAATATTATTCTAGTGGTATAGACCAAAATACCTTTTTATATTCTTCTATTTTTTATATTTACTTCTTTTCTAAAAGCTAAAAATAATAAGGCACATGGAATTCTCAAAATGAATGAAAATACCTCTTCCAGTATAATATGAAAAAAATTATCACTTTATTGATTCCTTTTTCTACTAATTATTCCAAGGGTAAGATAACCCTAGGTGGTGTTGGTTTTTTTCTACCAATTAGGGCCTTTCCTTCCCCACCTACACGGGGATGGTCTACAGGGTTCATAATGACCCATCATATTATAGGTAACTTCCCTATCCAACACTTAGATCCTACTCTACCCAAACTAAAAAAGATTCTTACCGTTTTTTGAAATGTAATCACTAAAAGTGCTACTGAAAATAATGACTCAAATAGAAGAGCTTCATATTTTTTAAAATGAGTCACTCTATAACATGACATAAAGATTCCTTATTATTGATTTATATATATTTATTATTTCCTTTTTTTATATTTCATTTTTCATATTATTTATATTTTATATTTCAAACTTAATTGAATCATTTTAATTCATTCATGGAGTGATAAATCACTACAAGTGATGAGGATAAATTCAAGTTCGTGGTACACATTGGTAAACTATTTCATTTCTTTTAGTAAATAATAAAAAATTTCTCATTTTCTTATATAATTATCATATATAATTATTCTATTCCAAATTTAGGTAATATTTTATAAATATACCATTTATTTTATTTATCCAAACTTTCTCTAATGAATTACCTATAAACGTTTTATTTATTTGGGTTTTTTGAGTTGTTCTATCAGATGGGTCACTCAAGATCTTTTGCCTATATCCAAACTCGATGAAATAAATGGGATCACGTCTTATGGACTCATTTAGAATGATTCATTTCAACAAAAGAGTCATGGCCCATAGCTTATTTTTTGGGCCCTCAATCCCAATCTCGGTTCTTAGAGAATATTACTCAATTTTCTGGATCAAATAATTTTTACCATAATAGATTTGTTCAAAAACAATTAATTATAATTGATCACTAACACAGTTTAAATTTTAATATTTCTCTTATTTATCACTTTTGTCTACTATTTAGTAATAATACCTTCACACATCCTCGGTAAAAAGGTAATTAAATTTTAAAAATGGGAGTAAAAATACAAAAAAAAATCTTGGGAAAAAACATTACACAAATTATAGAGATTTTATTTTTCCTAAAAATATATTATACTTAAGACATTATAGAGAATTTATAATTACAATTTATTTCTATTTGAAAAATAATATGGATCATTTTGATGATGATAAATTGCACAAAATACACGTAGGGGTGGAAAAGTATGGGTACATATATTTCTAGACAAACTAGTTACATTAAAACCTATATAAACACACATGGGTTCATTCCATAAGGTGTTGGGTTAAGTCTCTCAACGAGCACAACCCTCATGTTTGGTTGTTTCCATTTGTAAGGACTAATTTTTTGGGTCCCATGTAAATGTTAGACTTGTAATTCAAATAAGGCTTCAGATGATTCGGTGCATTGGTATCAAGAACAAGATAGTTTGGTATGATCTGATAGTAGTTTATGAGGTGAACCCTATTTCATGAATTGTCTTAGGGGTGAAACAATGTTTCATTTCTAGGTTAAATGGGTGAATCATATCAATCAATGTAGTAAAGGAACCTAATGATATAAATATTCTTGGGAAATAAATGTGATTTTGTATGATAGTTTAGGTAAATTTTAATTGGTATAATGGATTTGTTATGAGTTTTGGTCAGGAGCATTCAAAGAAGGGTTAACATATGCAATCCCTATGTATAGGTGGTTTATACTTGTCTAGTTTAGTTAAAAATTATATATGAGGTGTTTTCATCTTATGATTAGTGTTTTAGTATGTAACTAGGTGTGGTGTGATGGAAACCACACCGAGTGGGTCACTAGACCACTAAAATAGTAGGTGATTCTAATGGTTTGCAGTATAATGACCCAGATTCGGTAGTTATAAGATGAGTCATATGGAAGAGAGTGACATAGACTGTATGGTTAACTAGATAATGACTCCATGGTGTCTTAGGTTATATGGGTGTGGATAAATATTGTCTTGGTGTTTCAATGAAGGTCACGAATGGTGACTTGGGGATTGATGAGAAATGTGCCTCGTGTTTTGAGTTGTACAATGGAATCTCATTAGAACTCTTATAGAAAACACGGTTAAATAAGAATGGTTTGTAAAAAAAAGTAGGTAAATTTTATTGGTTAAATGTTTCAAGAAACTTCTATAGTATGATAAATATTATGGTGGGGATAATGTAAGACCCTAAGACCATACATCTGTGGAAATTCCCGAGGTTATTTGATTTTTCAAATACTATAAGGGTCAAATTTTTATAAGAGACATGGAACAGAATTAGAATATTTGAGATTTATTAAAGTGATATTTTTAGATTAGGAATGAGGATAAAAATTTATCATGGGTGTTTGGGTGAGTCATGGGTTCTTTGGGGTAGGTTTTAAAAAATTTTTAAGGATTTTGCATATAGAGCATAGTTTAGGGGAAAATATGTGGCACCCTAATCCTCTAGATATTTTTAGCTCAATTACATTTTATTATGATTAGATTGTATTATTAGATCATGGTTAAGGTAAATATATATGATTTTGTTTCGGTAAAACATGAAATAGTTGTATAGGGGTTGCAGATCCACCTATATGGTTGGTGCATGGTTTGGTAAACCATGTGAGGTGGATGGTTTGGACGCATAGCCAACCACTTGGTTGGTGCATGGATTTTGAAAATTTTACAGCCAAACAAATTGGAACATTATAAGGGAAATTTTATGTTTTAACCCATGTGAAAATAATAGGGTGAACCCCCCTTTTCTCCTCTCATGCACACATGGGCCAGTTGCCTCCACCCTTATTCCACCTTGGTTGCTCCATATATTTAGGTGCTTCCACGTGACATTTCTTCAAGTTTTGGGTAAGTAATTTTCTATGATTACCTATATTATATTTCCCTTTTCTTCTACTCTAATTTTGGTTTCTCCTAGTTAGGTTTTAATTCTCATTCCACCAAGGAATAATGGAATTGGCTAAGCATCAAGGTGTTTTTTTACTACTTGTATAATGGGCATCTATAGATAAAAAAACAGATAGTTGTGAATAGCTTCATTGAATTATATCATCATGGTATTTCTAAAGTATTTTTAGATTAAATTAATGATTTTCTTTCTTCACGTGTTAGGAAAATTTCCCAGTTTCTGGTTGGAAGTACTTCATAGGTCTTTGGTGAGTGGCTGGTCATGGTTCTGGTGTGACAAGGTCGACTAAGGAGTTTCTAGGATTTATGACAATTTATGTTAAAATTTACATTGTCTAGAATTTATTTTATTTATTTAATTAATTATAAATTGATTATTATTTATTAATTTTTATGGGTTGCTTTCTAGATAGGGCCTCGGATTCCTTGGATGTGGCTGGACGGGCTTAAATGGGCCTTGGTTGCTATTGTTGGCCCTTGAGAATAAAAGTTGAAAGCTTATAAAATGGTAGGTGGCCTTTTTAAATATACTCTTGGTATTATGAATTTTCTTATATGTCAGTGGTAAGTGCTTCCCTTCCACTATAGGATGTGAGACTATTTGATATTTTTAAGGTTGTTAAATAAAAATCAAATCCTACAATTGAATAAAAAAGGTCTTGAGGGCCCTGATAGTCCCTTGTATACTGGTTGGACATCTCAGAAACTGATAATCAATAATATAAATTGGACTTTTTGAATTGGTATGCATGAAAAAGGGGTTTTACATGCAAGATACCCTAGAGAATTTGGGATCATTTATATGAACATTGGGCGACTGATCATCCCCCACTAGGATGTGATTACTGAATTAGTTTCACCCTATGAGATTGGATGATGGTTCAAGTGTTCAGGCTGACCTAGGATACCTGGGAAAGGGGAAAGGTGTAATAATATCTCACTATTTTGATTTAATATGATAACTCGGAGACATTTTTGAAACTAAGGAGACACTTATAGGTTCCCCCTGTGACTTATGACCCTTGTGAGAGGGTGGACTTGGAAATGTGTAGAGATGGTATTGTGTATCACCTTAGAACCTATACCAAAAAATTTAGCTTGAGGGGTTTTGGATAGAGGTGTGGGTTTAGGAATTCATAAAACCTCTAGCTTATATTTACACTTTCACTTGTCTATTTTTATACATTTATTGATGCATATATGTGTTACTTGGGATCAGAATTAAGGGATTGACATGATGATATTATGCTATTGGAGATACCTGGAGTACTTCTTCGGATCCATATTTTAATAATTATGTGATACGGGTGTGGTACAAATTTGATGTGATGATATCATCATGGATAGTTAGTTTGCATCTGGGGATCTGTTTGATGATCCACGTGAATAATTCCTAGGACATCGGGATTCTTCCTTAGGTCTATATGGTATTCCCTTGACACCTCACTCCCTAGAATTCCAAGTACATCTAGGATTTATCCATTTATTCTTTGGGAGTTTTATTATTATCATAATTTTTTATAAAGAGATACCTAGGTCACCCCAAGGATCCACTTAGTCGATCCAGATGATATTACATGTTCACGACCAAGATGCCCAAGATACTTGGGATCCAAGTGACTAGTATGGTGACATTTAGGATGGCCTTTGGTTTAGTGAATGGATAGGTTGTCTCAGGTAATATATTAAATTTATTTATGTTGTCAGAGTTTGTATAGATTCCCAAGATGCATTTGATATAGATTTTGACATGTTTCTGATAAGGTGTTTGGACATTTGAGCCTTAGATTAAGGGATACATATATAACACCAGGATCTGGTATTTATATAGTTGGAATGATATGGTAATAGGCTCAGACACATCCCAACACTAGAATAAGATGGTTTGGTCGAACAGGGTCATGGGCCTAAGGATCAAAATCGGTTACTGGTACCAAGGTAGGACTTGGTCCCATTAACCTGTAATGGTCGAGATAGTCATCGTGATGTTCTCACAAACACCCTAACACAATCTGAAGTGGGTAGTCTGGTATTTATTTATTTTACATAGTTTATTTATTTATTTTAGCTGGGTATGTCACGTGCACATACACTGCATTTGCTGGTTATGTGTGAGACTGTGTTGGTGAAGCTTTGTTGAGTTATATACTCACACCCTTCTCAGGAAGACTTAGAACAATGGTACCAGAGAATATATTTTGCTTCCTCCAGGAAAAGGTTGGGAAGAGGTCTAGTATGATGTCGTTGATAGATCTGAGGCAGCTCGAGTGGGATTTGGAGACTGGACTATGGTGAGGTGTGGAGCTATAGTTTAGCCTCTTGTAATTTTTTATTCTATCTTTATTTATATATGTGAGCAGCATGATGGGAAATTATCCTCGTATGATTTTACTACTACCACAGTGCATATAATTAATGATTGTGTTTTTTTATCATGTGTACTATAATATTTATTATTTATATATGATAAGTGGAAATTGTATCTGTTATTACACACTCTATTCTGAGGGTATAATCTCCCCATATAACTACTCTAGACCTCCACTATTAGTCAACATCCTATGGCATACGTATAGGTGCTCTTGAACTCTTATGGTGAACCCAGTCAGGGCACCAGTAATGTGGACTAAAAACTGGTACATTTCAATCTTTCTCTATAAAATAATTCTTCAAAGTGTAGTATTCCTAAACTAATACTCACTACAAAATGATCTTCAACCAAAGACATAGTAGTGATGGATATACACTTAAATAGTCATATTAATTGATGAACTGGGATTTCATGTTAAAATATTTATATGATAGATATCATATCATATGATTTTTAAATATCATAAAGGTGACTAAGAAATATTATTTTACTTTTATTGTATATTAAAATACACTTATGATATACAATATGGTTTTCATGCATGAGATGTATCCTCCTAAAACAATCCTCCCATGTGGTTTTCATTGGTTTTTAATCCTTGAGATGGATTAATAAATTTTTATGCACTGTTCATAGATCTATTCAACGAAGAACACATAAATGAGAAGTAATGTTCACTCCATGAGATAGAACTCAATGTCTAATTATATTCATTAAATGAAGAAAAGTAATTAATACTATACAATGGAATTTTTCCAACCTATTGATGTTAATAATGGTTCATGTAAAGATTCTTAAAGATCTTTTCTCCTCGATACTTCATTCATCACTCCACATTGAATATGATCATACCCCTTCGAGTGTATGGGGATCCTAAAGTTATGAAATAGGATCCATGGGATGGTGTATTTCCTAAGGAGGTAGGAATCTTATGTTTAGTTCTCTAGATATCATTATCAAAACATAATCCATCAAAGAAGAATATGATGTCCACTACAACAACTTTAAATGTGTTATAATATTCATTTCCATGGATGTTTTTCAGTTAAAGATATATTGGGAATCATATGTGTATTTTACACTGTTAAATATCACAAGATGATCTCTAGGACCTCATTAGGTTCATCAAAACCTTTATATTCAATAATTAATTATGTTAAATCAACTATTTTTCAATGAAAATGAATATCGTAATTCATATGTAGTTGCATCATTAAACATGGTACATTAAATACTTCTATTTCATTCTACTATAATCTATGATGGTTTTATATTATAGAGCATGATATATATAAAACAATAAGATGTTAACAATTTTGTATCATATGATATTGGATATCAGAAAATATGGTATAATCCTATGTTTCTGAAAATAGGGGTGCGTAGAGTAATTATGATATGCTTTGTGTCATAAAATATGATTTAGGATTTTTGAACTAATTAGTCGTATTCTATAATTTAAATTATAACATATGATTCTGACATATAATATAATTTAATTAATAGTTACCACACACTCCCTCTAGTTTTAGTCATATTTTATGACTAATAATCAGTCGTAATATATGATATGCCTTAAAAAAATTAATTTTTAATATTTTGATGAAATTTATTTCTTTTAAAATTTTCATAATATATAAGTATTAGGAGTTATAAAAGGTAATTTTTCATGCCTAAATAAAATATGAAATTTCTATATTTATTTATTTATTTATTTATTTATTTATTTTAATAAATAAATAAAAAAATTATTAATTTATTCTTTTAATTTTAGAATGTGAGTAACATGTTTACATTATTTATATGATAAATTTCTTCTCGGAGATAGATCCTTACATTGCATGCTTGTTGTGACTCTATAATATTTAGTTTTTCATCTACCATGGCCTCATTTTTACAATTATATGCTTCCGGAAATTTTTTTGGATATAGTTTGTTCATATTAGATGTTAGAGATATCATTAATTGAATTATTTATTGATTAAAAGTGTAAGGACCCGAAATTTTTTAAATAAATTTTGTTTCCCAATTTTATGTGTTATTGTTATACTCAACAAAATTTTTTTATTTGATAAACATGATTATAATTAAAATGAGATCAGTGGGTTTTGACTATTATATAACCATCGGTCAATATGACCGCTATGAACAAAATGTTTTGATTTTTGTCTCTAAATATAAGTAATATTGGTTAATTATTATAGAAAGAAGATTTGATGGCCTCACCTAGTTGTCTTGGACTGATCGAAACCCATCTAACAGAGCTTGGGAAGGAGGTACCACCACTGGGCTTTGCTCTGGATCAAATCCAAGCCGAACTTCATCATGTGAAGCTGGAACGGAATCGCCTTCGCGAGAAGTTCAAACTGATAGAAATTACTACTCAGGCAATGTTGACTGAGCCGCCCCAAGCTTCTATCACCCTAGAACACCTTACTCTTAGGTCCTATGCTGGTATTATAAGGGGTTATGTAACGAGACCGTAACTACCTTGTGTAATCCTTGTTTTAAATAAAAATTGGGATTTCTTCTTATGATGAAGTTTATGAATTTTTAAATGACCGGATAAATATAGTATGCGTATTTTTGATGAATTTTAGAAAAGGGATATTTTAAATATGTTTATGTAAACCCTAAATAATTAAAAATGTGTAATGATTTTCAAAAAATGGTCTTCTGCAATTATGTTCAGTACTAAATTTAGAGTCTAATAAGATCAACTTGATTTTTGATGAATAGTAAATTATGAATAGTGATTTTATGATTAGGATTAGTAATATGACCAAATGGATTAGTAATCTCACTTAAAGAAAGTTTTAAAATAATCTAGGCACCTTGATTAAGTAATGTGATTCAATAAAATAGTTAAATAACGGTTTCATTAATTATTATTCAAGTATTAGTTTTTTCGGGTGAATAGTTTTTTTTAATTAAAAATTTAATTAAAAATAATTAGAAAATTATTTTTATAAAAATGACTTTATTTTTTAACTCAGAGCATCGATATTAGGTTATGGTAGTTTTTGGGGTTTTTTCTGAAAAAATGAATTTTCGATGAATAGTGTTTTTATTTTAAAATTAAATTAAAAATATTTAGAAAATTATTTTTATAAAATGGATTTCATTTTTGAAATCAGAGAATTGATATTTGGTTAATGTGAAATTTTGGAATTTTTATGAGAAAGTTGAATTTTCAGTGAATAGTAAAAATACAGTTTTAGGGTTTCGGTATGTTTAATGACATCATAACGGTGTCATGATGATGTCATGAGATCTTTTGAGGGTTGGCCGGCCAAGGGTGATGAATTATTGTTTTGGGGGCCCCATGTGGCCTAACTCCATGATAAATGACAAGGGAGAGCACATGGGTTTGAGAAAAGCACATGTGAGGTGTCCCTTGGCCATTAATGCCTTGTCCCCTCACTTTCCCTATAAATACCAAGCCCTCCTCTCATCCATTCGACTCCCCACTCATTCTCAACGAATTTCTGGTCTCATTACCTCCCAAGGAGTCCTCCCAAGGTTCCCCCAAGCCCTCAAGGTCCCAACCGTTGAGGTTTAAGAGTTACATTTTAAGGTAAGGGATCCGACCTCTCTCTTTCTTTTCAAGTAATCTCTTTTATGTCATTTCTTTTATACTCCATGTTCTTATGTTGGAGGATGTTCTTTTATATTCATCCTACTTCCTATTTCATGTTCATATGATGATATACCCCCCCTTGCTCTCATCAATTCGTTTTAAGAATGTTTAAGTGGCGCCGTTAGGCTGCCGAATTTTTAAGGGATTCTTTCACCTTCCTCGTTTTCAAGTTCTATTTTCATTCAAGTATTTCATGTTCCTTTTTTATTATGTTGGGGTATGATCTCTAAATTTATCATACTGATATTTTATGATCATATGATTAGAGACCCCATTTGATCACTTCAATTCAGTATTTTGAAGTTTTAAGTGGCGCCGTTAGGCTGCCGAAATTTTAAGTGGTTCTTCACCCTTCTCGTTTTGAAGTTCTACTTTCATGTCAATTCTTTCAAGTTCCTTTTTGTTATGTTGGGGTATGATCTCTATATCTATCATACTGGACTCTTATGTTCATATGATGAGAGACCCCATTTTATCTCTTCAATTCAGTATTTTGTTGAAGTTTAAGTGGCGCCGTTAGGCTGCCGAATTTTTAAGTGGTTCTTCACCATTCTCGATTTGAAGTTCTACTTTCATGTCAATTCTTTCAAGTTCCTTTCTATTATGTTGGGGTATGATCTCTATATCTATCATACTGGACTCTTATTTTCATATGATTAGAGACCCTATTTGACCTTTTCAATTCAATTTTGTTGAAGTTTAAGTGACGCCGTTAGGCTGCCGAATTCTCACAAGAGAAATCTTTTTTTTCTTCCTTCCATGTTTTTCATTTCAAATGGTATGTCCTTGAAATTTGATTACCATGATAATGTATCCTTCTTATTCTGTCCATGTACTATTTTATGGGTCATTTATGAATGTTTGACCCATTTTACCTCTCTTTTAATGTCTTCTAAAACCTCGGAACATTGTCGTTATGCTGCAGAATTTCTGTCTCAAAATGTCTATCTCTTTTTCTAAAGTTCTTTTATTTTATTAAGTGAATACTAAAAGCTCTTTCTTCTAAAGGGGTATTCACATATATACCAAAATGTTCTATTTTAAATTCTGGGATTTACATACATGAGACCCACCTTCCTTTTCTGTGGGTTTTAAAGTGATATAAAGATCATGTCTTTAAAGCAGTTTTTAAAAAGTTATGATTATGAAATGAAACCCATTTCCTTTATGCTATATGGGTTATTTATGAAATGTTTGATGAAGATATATGTGTCTCACATGATAATAAAGGAAAATTTAAGGGTGCTCCCTGATAGCGCTCCAATGCATTGGGTAATGATGTAACCACTAGAGATTACAATTTTCACGATACCTTGGTGAATAACCTTGGTAATTTTAAAATGACACCTTGGGGATGGACCTTGGTGATATGTTCATGATTGTCTATGTTAAATTATGTAGCCACATCTTCAAGTTATGAAAAAGTTTTATTTTTATTATGATATGCCTCATGATTTCATTTTCATGCCTTAAAGTTCTTTTCTTGACTTTATTGATGTATCTCAAGTTCATATGTAAAATGTTTCACTTGTTTCCCTTGTTGGGCCTTCTGCTCACCCTTCCTTTTGATGTATGTCCCCAGGTTATGGGATGCAGTAATGAGCCTAGGGTGAACATGAGGAGAAGCCTTTCAAGTGTTTAAGAAGAATGTTTTTTTTTGTTTCATGTTTTATGTTCCTTGTTTCCAAGACACTAAACCTTAAAGATCCTCAGTTCCGTGTAATGGAATGAAAAGTTATATTATAAAAAGACGGGATGCTATAATTGGAATCAAAGGATGGTTTAGTTATTTGTGGAAATTAGGATATGAAAACTCTAGGATGAACCCTATAGAAAAGTTTAATATAGGAAATCTTCCTGGTATTTTGGTGAGTATTGAGTAAGGGGTTTCCAAGGAAATACATCCCTGTCTGGATACGAGCAGGTAGAGGTGGCTCTGGCACAGATGTACATAGGGGTAAAACCCGAAAACACCGCTTTGAGCTAGACTCGAACGGGAACTGGTACACGACAACGGGCCTTGCTGCACTCTTGGTTACGACACTCCCGGGGGATATGCTTTGGTTAATTCATAAGCTTGGTATGAACCATTGTTAAAGGAACAAAGATAAAATAAAATAAAGGTTCACATAAGAATATATGATCATTCATAACCTAGATGGGAACCTAGGAGATCACAAGTTAGGGTATACCTTTCATATACAAGTTATCCTTATATGCTTTCAGTTCCTTTTCATGATTATTAGCTAAGTACTTAAGCCCCTAATAATGCTTTCTCTTCTTAGTTAATGGTGGGAAATGGAAGAACATGTTCCAACAACCAATGTGATAGGAAATGCGACGATTTTCGTATTAATATGACAGGGACGATTAGGGGATTAAAATATGATTATTATTTTGGAAGACGTTCATTATTTTGGGAACCATATTTGATCGAGGTAAATAGATTACTACGGTATTTTCATTGAGGAGTAAGGTTGACTTATATTTTGAAGAATCGATGAATTTAAGGTGAACTTATAGTAATTTAGGTTACTTATGGGAATGACTAACCTATCTTGGGTAAAATATGTTTAGGTTAGATACTTTTTTTATAAGATGTTAGGAGTGGTTGATGTTGTCTGGAGATGAACAATGAAGTTGTTTTGGAAGACTATGTTATCAAATCCTTATTGTATTTGGGTTTCAATCTTAGTTTGGTTTGTTTTGAGGAATTTTAAGGACCGTTATTTAGGGAATGGTCTATGATGAAATTTGGGTAGTACCATGGAACTTTGATGATTTAAAAGTAGTTTCCATTCCTATGGGATTCTTTCTTTTTGAAGAGTTGTTTTACCTTAACCTTTCTGTTTTTGGGATAATGTTTAAAGATAGAAGAAATAGATAGTTAATCTTTTGTAGATTATGTGATTCTATAGAAGATGATTCTTGTGCTTTTATGATACCAAGTGTTTTTGAATTCTCATCATTTGGAGAAAAGATTAGTGTTGGTAGGGACTTGTTAAAGGATGAAACTCTACTTGAAGGTAGGTATATTTTCTTATGTTTTTGTTCTATGTAGTAAATGAAATCCTCAAAATTATGAAAAGAAACGTAAAACAAAAATGTTGTTGGTTTACGTTTCCTACTAGGTAATCAAAGACCGTTTACACACATCATAAGTTTGGGATTTTCTCATGGTTAACTTTCTCCTAATCATGTTCTCTATCACTCTCCCTCAGAACTTGACCCTTTGTTTTTTTTCCTCCATGTCCATGTTTTCCTACATGGAACCCTAGTGTGGGTTAACTCGGGTGACCTTTGTACTTCCCTTTCTTTATTTTAAAGTAATAGTTTTACTGACTCCTTTTCCGATGTGGGACTTTCAATGAAATTTCAAAACCCAATTTTAAAATTGCGAGGACGCAATTTCTTAAGGGGGGAAGATTGTAATGACCCGAAATTTTTTAAATAAATTTTGTTTCCTAATTTTATGTGTTATTGTTATACTCAACAAAAAAAATTTATTTGATAAACATGATTATAATTAAAATGAGATCAGTGGGTTTTGACTATTATATAACCATCGGTCAATATGACCGCTGTGAACAAAATGTTTTGATTTTTGTCTCTAAATATAAGTAATCTTGGTTAATTATTATAGAAAGAAGATTCGATGGCCTCACCTAGTAGTCTTGGACTGATCGAAGCCCATCTAACAGAGCTTGGGAAGGAGGTACCACCACTGGGCTTTGCTCTGGATCAAATCCAAGCCGAACATCATCATGTGAAGCTGGAACGGAATCGCCTTCGCGAGAAGTTCAAACTAATAGAAATTACTACTCGGGCAATGTTGACTGAGCCTCCCCAAGCTTCTATCACCCTAGAACACCTTACTCTTAGGTCCTATGCTGGTATTATAAGGGGTTATGTAACGAGACCGTAACTACCTTGTGTAATCCTTATTTTAAATAAAAATTGGGATTTCTTCTTATGATGAAGTTTATGAATTTTGAAATGACCGGATAAATATAGTATGCGTATTTTTGATGAATTTTAGAAAAGGGATATTTTAAATATGTTTATGTAAACCCTAAATAATTAATAATGTGTAATGATTTTCAAAAAATGGTCTTCTGCAATTATGTTCAGTACTAAATTTAGAGTCTAATAAGATCAACTTGATTTTTGATGAATAGTAAATTATGAATAGTGATTTTATGATTAGGATTAGTAATATGACCAAATGGATTAGTAATCTCACTTAAAGAAAGTTTTAAAATAATCTAGGCACCTTGATTAAGTAATGTGATTCAATAAAATAGTTAAATAACGGTTTCATTAATTATTATTCAAGTATTAGTTTTTTCGGGTGATTAGTGTTTTTTAATTAAAAATTTAATTAAAAATAATTAGAAAATTATTTTTATAAAAATGACTTTATTTTTGAACTCAGAGCATCGATATTATGTTATGGTAATTTTTGGGGTTTTTTCTGAAAAAATGAATTTTCGATGAATAGTGTTTTTATTTTAAAATTAAATTAAAAATATTTAGAAAATTATTTTTATAAAATGGATTTCATTTTTGAAATCAGAGAATTGATATTTGGTTAATGTGAAATTTTGGAATTTTTATGAGAAAGTTGAATTTTCAGTGAATAGTAAAAATACAGTTTTAGGGTTTCGGTATGTTTAATGACATCATAACGGTGTCATGATGTTGTCATGAGATCTTTTGAGGGTTGGCCGGCCAAGGGTGATGAATTATTGTTTTGGGGGCCCCATGTGGCCTAACTCCATGATAAATGACAAGGGAGAGCACATGGGTTTGAGAAAAGCACATGTGAGGTGTCCCTTGGCCATTAATGCCTTGTCCCCTCACTTTCCCTATAAATACCAAGACCTCCTCTCATCCATTCGACTCCCCACTCATTCCCAACGAATTTCTGGTCTCATTACCTCCCAAGGAGTCCTCCCAAGGTGCCCCCAAGCCCTCAAGGTCCCAACCTTTGAGGTTTAAGAGTTACATTTTAAGGTAAGGGATCCGACCTCTCTCTTTCTTTTCAAGTAATCTCTTTTATGTCATTTCTTTTATACTCCATGTTCTTATGTTGGAGGATGTTCTTTTATATTCATCCTACTTCCTATTTCATGTTCATATGATGAGAGACCCCCCCTTTCTCTCATCAATTCGTTTTAAGAATGTTTAAGTGGCGCCGTTAGGCTGCCGAATTTTTAAGGGATTCTTTCACCTTCCTCGTTTTCAAGTTCTATTTTCATTCAAGTATTTCATGTTCCTTTTTTATTATGTTGGGGTATGATATCTAAATTTATCATACTGATCTTTTATGATCATATGATGAGAGACCCCATTTGATCGCTTCAATTCAGTATTTTGAAGTTTTAAGTGGCGCCGTTAGGCTGCCGAAATTTTAAGTGGTTCTTCACCCTTCTCGTTTTGAAGTTCTACTTTCATGTCAATTCTTTCAAGTTCCTTTTTTTATGTTGGGGTATGATCTCTATATCTATCATACTGGACTCTTATGTTCATATGATGAGAGACCCCATTTGATCTCTTCAATTCAGTATTTTGTTGAAGTTTAAGTGGCGCCGTTAGGCTGCCGAATTTTTAAGTGGTTCTTCACCATTCTCGTTTTGAAGTTCTACTTTCATGTCAATTCTTTCAAGTTCCTTTCTATTATGTTGGGGTATGATCTCTATATCTATCATACTGGACTCTTATTTTCATATGATTAGAGACCCTATTTGACCTTGTCAATTCAATTTTGTTGAAGTTTAAGTGACGCCGTTAGGCTGCCGAATTCTCACAAGAGAAATCTTTTTTTTCTTCCTTCCATGTTTTTCATTTCAAATGGTATGTCCTTGAAATTTCATTACCATGATAATTTATCCTTCTTATTCTGTCCATGTACTATTTTATGGGTCATTTATTAATGTTTGACCCATTTTACCTCTCTTTTAATGTCTTCTAAAACCTCGGAACATTGTCGTTATGCTGCAGAATTTCTGTCTCAAAATGTCTATCTCTTTTTCTAAAGTTCTTTTATTTTATTTAGTGAATACTAAAAGCTCTTTCTTCTAAAGGGGTATTCACATATATACCAAAATGTTCTATTTTAAATTCTGGGATTTACATACATGAGACCCACCTTCCTTTTCTGTGGGTTTTAAAGTGATATAAAGATCATGTCTTTAAAGCAGTTTTTAAAAAGTTATGATTATGAAATGAAACCCATTTCCTTTATTCTATATGGGTTATTTATGAAATGTTTGATGAAGATATATGTGGCTCACATGATAATAAAGGCAAATTTAAGGGTGCGCCCTGATAGCGCTCCAATGCATTGGGTAATGATGTAACCACTAGAGATTACAATTTTCACGATACCTTGGTGAATAACCTTGGTAATTTTAAAATGACACCTTGGGGATGGACCTTGGTGATATGTTCATGATTGTCTATGTTAAATGATGTAGCCACATCTTCAAGTTATGAAAAAGTTTTATTTTTATTATGATATGCCTCATGATTTCATTTTCATGCCTTAAAGTTCTTTTCTTGACTTTATTGATGTATCTCTAGTTCATATGTAAAATGTTTCACTTGTTTCCCTTGCTGGGCCTTCTGCTCACCCTTCCTTTTGATGTATGTCCCCAGTTTATGGGATGCAGTAATGAGCCTAGGGTGAACATGAGGAGAAGCCTTTCAATTGTTTAAGAAGAATGTTTTTTTTTGTTTCATGTTTTATGTTCCTTGTTTCCAAGACACTAAACCTTAAAGATCCTCAGTTCCGTGTAATGGAATGAAAAGTTATATTATAAAAAGATGGGATGCTATAAAAAGTATCACCATGGAGAGGGAATTAGGGTTGGACTACCAAATAGCGTTGAGGATTATTCCTTATTTTAGATCGGTGATAGGTTTTTTATCTTCCACTCAAATCTTACTCATGTAGATATTATTGAAATATTATTATATTAATCCATTGTATGAAAATATTATGTATTGTATGAATTTAATTAATTTGGATATATATGAATAATTTTTGCTTCTATTTTTGGGTGAGCATTAAAAAATCGTGGATAGTATAAATAGTTAGACAATAATGTGGTGGGAACACATTAATTTGGTGGATTGAATATGATTCTAAAACAAAACCATCAAAAGAATTCGTACACAAATGATTAAAACATGATATAATAAATATTTCATTATATAAAATGGGTTAAATATGCATGATATATATATATATATATTGGTTATACATTTAAATTAAATCCCTTGAAATTATATGTGTAATATTCCTTCCAAACCAAGAACATTTAAAGATCTCAATTAACCAAATAGATTATAGTATGTCATAGTTGAGTATAGATGGATTAACATGTTTATGGAATGGTGGAGGTGGGTATTCTTAAAGGTTAGGTAAGAAAATCCTATAGTGAAATTTTGGTAACACTTGGATGGGATACCCTAAAAGTTAGTACATTAGATGAATAGAGTTTATTTAATCCATATAATGGATTTGGATAATTATTTTATCCAATAAACTATAAAATATACATGTGGGATATGATTGGAAAATTTTCCTATATAAATAGCTAAGATTTGAGAGAAACACTATAGTGGACTCAAAACATATTGAAATAAGGACCTTGGATCACTAAATAGATATGTTTTAATGGATCATCATTTTTAGTTGGAGCACTAAGTACTTGATGAAAATATATAATACAAGATACTGACTCATATATATATATATATTAGGTTATGGATTGATTCAGGATAATCATGTTGAGATCCCTCATAGGTATGACCTATATAAAAGTACAATATTGGTATCTAAGGTTGAGAAATTTTCTTTGAGTTAAGTATTCAATGAATCTGAATGTTAATGTTATAAAATTCAATTTCACTATCTCGGGATCATGGGTATTTTATACCGGGTGTCTCACGCATTTGTGATAACAAACACATACATCGAGAAAATATGTAATTTAAATAGGGTGAAGTATACCATTATGTCAGTAATGGAGTAAGAGTTACTTCATTAGAAGTCAAAACTTATGATCTAGCTTTAGCAATTGGATTAGACATAGAATTGAATAACTACTATTTTTTCCTTCCCTGAATTGAAATTTTATTTTTATATATTTTTTTTAAAAAAATGGATTCTCATTCACTACAAAGAACTAGATTTTTTCAATATATATGAATGAGATATTTAATGGAATTGGGAATAAGATAAATAGTTTATACATTATAGATATAGATAATTCTATACATAAAATACAGAATAATAAGTTATAGTATGATTCTAATATCATCTATATTAGCATTATTTACATGGGAATATAAATCAAAAACACATACAAAGACTCCATATAGATAGATTATTAGAACCACTAAATTATGAATCATTTGAAAATTTTGAATTTTATTTATTAGGAAAGATGACCAAAGAACCTTTTAGTGGAAAAGGTCAATTTTCATGAGAATTTTTGGATCTCATAAATAATTATGTATATGGACCAATGATTTCTCAAAAAAATTGGTGTTTTCTGTACTTCATTTCATTTACCTATTCCTTTATCTGGTATGGTTATGTGTTTCTGATGAAGCACAAGTATGAAACTTATGAAAAGTTTAGTGCTTTATATTACAGTATAAAATCAAATAGGTAGAGTTTCAAGATCCTCTAATCATATTTTAGTGTTTAATACCTAAGTTAATAATTCATTTTCCCTCTATGGTATTGTGGAATGTTTTCACAACTCACTCCTCATAAAATACCACAATTAAATGGTTTGACTTGGAAGAAGATTCATACCTCATTATATATGGTTTGATTGATGATGAGTTAGTGTGACCTTCCAATTTACTTTTGGGGTTATTCTCTAGAGACTTATACTTTTTTTATAAAATTGTGTTCCATCTAAAGTATTAAAAAATACACCATATAAGATATGGTATGGGAAACAAACTAGTTTTAATTTTATGAGTATTTTGGGTTATAAAGAACCTATACTATGATTGAATTTGGATAAAATCAACCTTAAATCATATAAGCTCTTATTTTTTTGTTATCCTAAAGGGACTATGAGATATTATGTATGTAATCCCATAAATATTATTTATGCCTCATTATGGTGTTTTTCTTGGGAAGGAACACATAATTTGAGGAGTTAGTGTAAGGAAATATTAACTTAGAGAAGTTCAATAGAAATAGAAAATAAGTGTTCCTAAGGTGTTGGTGGAGTTGGTTTCACAAATATTTGTGGACTAAATCAAGATATATAATAACCTTGAACATTCGTAGGATTTATAAAGTCCTCATGAAATGTTTATTTCTTATCTATAATTATGATAAAGTAATGTTAATCGATGATGATTCTACCACCCAATAGAAATCTATTAAGAGTTCTTATTTTGAGAAATTGTTAATGGTTATGGATTCTAAAATAGAATCCATGTAAACTTACCACGTTTGGAACATTGTGGATGAACCTGAAGGGGTGGTTCCCATAGGATTCATGTGGATTTTTTTAAAAAACTAACATGGATGGTAGAGTTCCTAACTATAAATAATTCCCAGTTGAAATTTGTTATAAGAAAATAAATGGAATTGACTATGAAGAAATATTTTCACTTAGAGTGACAATATAGTTCATTCAGATATTACTTACCATAGAATCTTATTTTTATTATGATATATATCAAATTAATATCAAAATAACTTCCCACAAAGATAATTTAGTCAAGAGTGTGTATATGATACAACCCAAAGGGTCTGAAGTGTAAAATGAGACTGTTAAGATATGAAATTTGCAACATCTCATTTATGGATTAACATACGATTATCATAGTTAGAATATCATGTTTGAATATTACATCACAATATTTTATTTCATTTAAAACATAGATTATTCTTATGCATATAATAATGTTAGTGGGAGTTTATTAGTGTTCTTAATATTGTATTTGTATGATATATTTATTATTAGAAATGATAATGCGGCAATTAACACTTTGAATTTGTTGATGGTTAAATGCTTCTTTATGAAATAAATAGATAAAATACCCCAAAAATTGGGTATGTATGTCTATAGAGATAGATCTAATGGGTTTATTGGAATCATTAAGGAAAATTACATTGAAAAAGTGTAAAATAGGTTCATAATGAACAAATATAAGAAGGGATCATTATCGATGGTACATGGAATGAATCTTAGAATAATTTTGGATCCTTAAAAAGTGTTATAAATTATTAATATAATTCCTTATTATTTTTATATAGGTTCTAAAATGTATACCATGTTGTGTACTCAACTTTATGAAAGCTTACAATATGAAAGAAATGATATGAAATCTTAATCTAATTTCCTACTTTACTGGAATAGTGGAGCTATCACTTAAGAAAAGGAACATTGGTCTCACCAAAAGATCAAACACATCCTTCACAAATACCATCTTTTACAATAAATCATTGAGAGGGGAAATGTTTGGATCTTTTGGGTGTCTAAAAATGAAAATTTAGTGGATATATTAAATAAACCATTATCATAAGAAAATCCTGGGGGTTATATACTCTTGTTATATGATACTTATGAGATTGATACAATTGTTTCATAATGTATCATTTTATTATAATAAAAGGAAATATCCATTTATCATTCATTAATGTATACTAAAATTTACTTTATATTAATTATGTAATGATAATAGAACCTAAAATTAAGAATTTGAGTTTTCTGTAATCAACAATCATCATGGAGTAGTATGGGTTGTGATGATATGTTAAGATTAACTGGAGAAGCGGACTCATTAGATAATAAGTAGAGACTTACTATTTAGAATAACCTTCCAAGTATATCTCATAGAATTTCATAAAATAATCAATATTATTAGGGGTATATGTTTATAATAAATCCTTATTACCTGAGGTGTGTGAGATACCTTTCATGAGAACCTTCATTATTTGATAACTTCCATACACAAGTCCTTGAGTTTAAGATAATCAATGGGTGTTTTGATATTCTTATAATCATCTCATCAGTTAGATAAAAATAGAAATAGGATTTTTTTATCTCATGTGAATAGTAAATATATATATCCCTTGTTTAAATTATATTAAGTAACACTAGTAGAATACTAACCTATACCAACGGTTTGGAACCGTTGGTATAGGCCTCCAAACCGTTGGTATAGCCTATACCAACGGTTTGGAGAACCGTTGCGAAGTAAGCCGTTGGGATAGGTCTATACCAACGGTTTTCCCAAAACCGTTGGTATAGACCTATCCCAACGGTTTACAAAACCGTTGGTATAAGTAATATGAAAATCTATTCCAACGGATATAAAACCGTTGGTAAATGTATTTCAAAAAAAAACATGTGCTGGGATTTGATCCCACGACCCCTTGTTTATAATCGAACGACTTAACCACTAAGCTAACATCACTTTTGTAAACATAATTTCATAAATATATATATGTATTATCATAATTATTTAAAATTTAGATTTATATAATGTTCTCGGGTAGCAGACCTGGAAGAAATGAAAGAATCTATCCCAACGGTTCTCAAAACCGTTGGGATAGACCTATCCCGACGGTTCTCAAAACTGTTGGGATAGGTTGAAATTTCCCGGAGGGTGAAGGTTGGTTTTGGGGGTGAGTTTTCCCAACGGTTCTCCCAAACCGTTGGGAAAGGGGGGTCTTTCCCAACGGTTTGGGAGAACCGTTGGGAAAGGGTCCTCAAAACCCACCTTTCCCAACGGTTCTCTCAAACCGTTGGGAAAGGGGGGGTCTTTCCCAACGGTTTGGGAGAACCGTTGGGAAAGGTGGGTTTTGAGGACCCTTTCCCAACGGTTCTCCCAAACCGTTGGGAAAGACCCCCCCTTTCCCAACGGTTTGGGAGAACCGTTGGGAAAGGTGGGTTTTGAGGACCCTTTCCCAACGGTTCTCCCAAACCGTTGGGAAAGACCCCCCTTTCCCAACGGTTTGGGAGAACCGTTGGGAAAGGGTATATATAAGTGTTGGGAAAGATCCGATTTCCAGTAGTGTAAATTCATGGTCATGATTAGTTGAGTAACATGTTATGTGTTCAGCAACTTGTATGAGGGTCATGTGATGAGGTCATCTTCTAGATGAATGAAATGTGATATATTAATCAATTGGGTAATCATTTTTCAAATAATTGAGAAAAAATGAGATGCAATATAATAGATTTAAATTTTTCCATGCCTAGTGTTCACTATAAGTCATGGGAAAAGGGATTATATAGGTATACATGTAATTCATAAGAAACATCTTATAGTGGACATGTTCATATTAGATATGAGTATGTTTGATTAATATCACACCAAACCCCTTTGTAACTTTACAAGTACTAATTATTTTCATGATATAGTTCTCACATAAATGAAATAGATATTTCATATTTATTATCAACACTATTAAGTATTAAAGGGTCACATGGCTAGGCATTTGGATAAGGACTGAGTTTTGGAAAAATAATTATTCAAGAATTAATGGAGTTTGATTAAATTGTATCCAAAAAGATTTGTGGATGGGTTTAAAAGAGTTTTTATGTTTTTCATTAAGTCCTTATGGGATTTAAGTGTAAGTGGGATATTTGTGGATATAAACTTAGATATTGTTCATTCATATTATTTGGTTGACCTAGATCATAAGATACAATATCCATAATGAATATATCACAACATAAGATTTGTAAATATCATATATGAGTATAATAAATCTTCTTATACATATATCATATAGTATGATTCACTTTTGATATGAAATAAAATTTTCATGCATATTATACATGAACCTGTAATATTCATCTTGCATTGTTTTCTTTGGTTTCTATTCTATGAGATGGATTAATAAATTCTTGTGAACCATTCATTAAATTTTCCAATGAAGAACACATTAATAGGTAATAATTTTCATTCCATTATATAGCCTTTAATGATGGTTTACTATCTTCATTAAATGAATAGTGTCTAGGAAGCCTATATAAGGGAATTGTTCCATCTGGTTGATGTTAAACCCAGTTCATACAAAGATTGTGGAAGAAATTTTCTCCCTGGTACATTGTTCATCACTCCACAACAATTGAATAGTAACCCCTTTGAATGTATATGGATCATTAAGTTACAAAGTAGTATCCATGTTCTAGTGGATTGCCAATAGAGGAAGGAAGAATACATTTGTTTCTCTTATGATCATCATCAAACCATGATCCCTTTAAGAATAAGATGGAGGACACTACAATATCTTTATAGTTATGTTATTCTTCCTTTACATGAAAATTTGATTATATAAGATAAATCAAGAATCATATGGGTTTTTTTATTCTATTTAATTTCATTAGATGATCCACTATAACACATCAAGTGGTAGCATAATGATCTTAAATTTCTCATAATATTCCTTCTTCTCAATTTTTTTTCTCCCTTTCAATCATAAAATACAATTTATCTTCGTATAGAAGTAGAAATATAAATGAGTGTAACTTTATATCACCCTTTTAACCACTTCTCAATCCCTGTTATAACACATATAAATAATATAAACAATATTTCTAATTTTTTTGGTTTCTTCTTCCTCCTTAGAAAATTTAAAATAATTGACTCAAATCATCCATAAATTTGTCCTTGGATATAGTGACTCATGGAAATATTTCATTCATGAAAAAATATTTTAAACAATATTGGTCAAAATAATTTAAATAGATATAATATTAATATTAAGGTAACTTTACATAAAACTGGTTTCTTCAAATCTTCATTACTTCCTAAAATAATGGATATAAAAAACATTATTTATCATAAAGAAATTAGCAACCTTGAAATTTAAATATTCAAATTTTAATATTTCTAGTGTATTACAGTGTTATTAGCCATAACTATTGATATCTCCAAGTCGTATCCTATGGTATCCAAACATAAGTTTATCATATGATTTTTCTTTAAATATCATTTCCTTCACTAAATTTTCAACTTCACATATCATAAATATGATATTCCTAATATCATAAAATGACATAAAACCATATGATCATAGATATCCCTTAATTAAAAATTAAATTATTTAACACCACTTCAATCAACATCATTAGAATAAATCAACAAATATGAAACTGATAATTCATATAGATTAAACTAGATAAAAGTGAAACTGATAAAAGTCTCAAAACCATAATAAAATAGAGAATATATTTGTATATAGAAATAAGAAGTAATAAAATATGATGAATAATAATGTTGTTTAATTTTCTAGTAAAATCATATTTTATAATTCTATTAAATCATAACATCTAAATTCTCTTATAAATAATAATTATTATTCTGAAGAAAAAAACACAGTAAGAAGTCATATTTTTAGACTCACTCTAATCACAACTTTTATTATGAGTCTCCATTTCATATCAAGTATCCAAAATCTCTCTATAATCATTCTTTAGATTTTGAAATTCATGTAGTGTGTGGTCATACTCTCTAGATAAATAACTTTTCATTATTCATATTCATTAAATGCATGTAATGTTCTACAAATCATGAAACTCAATCTAATATAAAAAATCCTATTTGTGTGTCAACATTAATTATAAAACCTTTGATATTGTAATCTCCATTAACTAAAATTATAATGCACAAAATTTATATCATATCTTTGGATCTACCATAATTATTAGGTGGATTTATTTTATATCACTGAATAGTGAAAGTGATGGAGTATTTTCTATATATAATTCCAATTCATAATAGTAAGATATTTTCATTGAAAATACAACAGTTTTTTAGCTGCTAATATCTTTTCATAAAACATATTGTATTAAAAATCACCTTTATGTGTAAAATTCATTTCTATATATTGTAAGGGTGAATATTTGAATGTTTAATGGTCATTTATTCATTTCAAATGGGTTATACCATTTCCATAAAGTTTATTTTACTTATAAAATACTCAAATATAAAGTGTGTGTGTAACAAAATAATTCGAGAAAAAAATAATAACAAATGAATAAATAATTAATGGATTATATAATTAAATAATTCTAATTATTATTGAATAATATCAAATATTAATAGTGAGTAATTAATAATATGAATAAAAATAATAATAAATATAGGTTTTAAATAATTATCAAATCATTGATAATGTGGAAAGATCTACTCAATGATAACTTCGGATTGAACCTACTAACTAAACCTTCTAACTTACATTAATTCTAAACATTCATACATGTCATTTTTTCTCCACCATCACTATATGATGATCAAAAATTGTCTTTATAGAGTTCTTATATTTAATAGTTTAACTTTCAAATCCATAAAATGGTTTTCATAACCAGAAATAACAATTTCCAACAAGGGAATCATTTCTAGGCTTCACTAAAAAGACCAATGTCTACTTTAGGAGACCTTGATCTATTCCTCAAACTTCATTTTCAATTGAATGGTTTTCCCACTATGATTTCTATTTTTCCATCCAAACTAAATCATATCCCTACATTAATACATCCTATACTATAAACATCATTATCGTATTTGCTAGATTTTGAGCCCCTTTTATATTTTAGATAACCAATACTCCATTTTCGATAAACTTCTAAATGAATTGATACATCAACTAAATGTGTTTTTTCCTAGAATGAAACGTCATATTTTTTTTCAAGTGAATCACAAATTGTGAGTCATAAAATATCATACCAATATATTTTTTCATTATGAGATCTTTTATCATCCCCTTCATCTAAATAAAATTCTTACCAGCTTCTGTTAATAAATAATACTTTCCATTTTTTATTAAAATTGAAACTACCAGTTGAAGATTTTAAATTTAGTGCACTATTATTAATTCGAAATTAAACATATATCTGGTGGTTCACTTCCAAGTGTCTTCACCTCCACTAAAGTCATGCTTAGAAAACCTATTAATATAATAATCCATTCTAAATGAAAAATATAAGTATTTTGGAACCCTTTATGTTATAGAGAACCATTTTTATATCTCCCAAATGTTATCTTCTAGGATTCTATATTTATTTCCTAACAACATCCACTACTAGAATAATTTCTAGGCAAGTAAAAACCATGGCATACATCAGAATTCTAACAACTAATGCATATGTAATATTTTTCATGTACTCTACCAAAGATTTCATTCATGGTTCCTTCTCCTTAATCAATTTGAATTGATATTCTAGGGATGTGGTCATAGGTTTCACCTCACCCACGTTGAAGAACTCTGCCACATTCAGGATGTAGTACGGAAAAGATAGATACAGAGAACCAAAACATACATCCCTCAAAATTTTCATCCATAATATATGTTTAGTTAGAATGATATACTTTATCTAAAAATATCTACACAATTAAATCATTATCTCATTAACCATTTCCTTTACCGAAAAAAATAATCACGTCATCAATATAGAGAAGAAAGATGATGAAACTCCCATCAACAAACCCCCTTTTGATAATAAAAATGCTTATCATTGCTCTGGATGAAATTACACTATATCATGTAGTCATAAAATACTTAATTCCAATACCTTAACACATAATTAAAACTATAAAGGCTTTTATTTATATTTCAAAATAAGACATTGTTCTAGTGCTTCATAAAACCAGATAGATGTTTTATATATATTTCCTTATCTAATTCTCTATGAATAATTTTTTTATTATGGTTTAAAAAATTTAGATTTAATCCCTTCATGGCATGAAATCCTAGTACCATCTCGATAGTCATAGGTTTATATACTGGTGAAAAGATATTACATAAATACACACATCCCATTTTTTGAAACCCCTTTATAACTATTTATTTCATATACCTATCTCTACTATCTTATTCCCCTTTATATTGATACATCAATTTGTTCTGAATAAAATTCTTCCTGATTGAACTTCCTATTTGACCTTTATCTACTATATTCTTTCTCTTTATATTGATACGTCCATTTGTTCTGAATATTTTTCTACTCGATCTGACTTTCTATTTGATCACATGTTTTAGACAAATAGAGGGAATCAATCTCAACCCTCATGAATAACTCCACCTATTTTTATTCTATTATATTTCTATACTCTTCTAAGATCCAAAGATCTATATAATATATGAGTACCAAGTAATTAAAATCACTCTTGAACCACTACACCTAGTTCCTTAATTTTATATACCTCTATAACTCCCTCTAGGACTCGATTCCTTTCGACACAACAAATTCCAAAGATATATCTTATAGAGAATTATTTTCTAAAAATATACCTCAAGATTATATCATCCTTGATATTTATGGTACTTATAGAATTGGTAACATCATTAGAACTTAACTTTCATCTATTGTAAATTACATATAGTCTAAAACTTTAGATACCAATATACTTCCAACATTCTATGAAATATCTATAACTCTCATACATCTATCCAGTCATTCAATTGAACATCATATTCTGATGATAATTTCACCTTATTATCCTTCTCATATAAGTTATTATCCTTTTATGGGATCTATAAATTAAGGAAAACATTTTTAATTCAGAAACTATTCCATGTATATTTTTCCCATTGTTGAAAACAAAACTCTATATCTCCACATAGTAAAAATATCGAGACTTGCCTTTATGTTTTCCCCTATATTTGGAATTGACATGGACATAGGTGAGTGATCTAAAAAATTATATATGGATGAATTAAATCTAACTTTATATCTAGTATAAATAAATTAGTTATAACCCCAATGGAGAATAGGTATTCTTTTTCATCAAATATGATGCACTATTTACCACTTCTTCCCAAAAATATTTTTGAATCCCAAATGAATTCTCATATTTCTTTCCTTTTAATAAAATTTATGATTCATCATCTTAAAAACAATGTTATATTTTAGAGTTTCTAATATGGTATTCTCAAACTGTATTCCCTTCCACCAACAAAACCTCTAGAACTCTATGATTTTATACTCCCCAACATTATCGTACCATAAGAACATAAACTTACAACCAGTCTTCTTTTTCACTGTCACTTTCTATCAAAGGAAGTTCAGAAACAACTCCTACTTGTTCTTTAGAATAATAAATTTAAATTTTCATGATCTATAATTGATTAATGTTACATAGAAGAATAATAATTTGTGATATTGAACCAAATGTATCTCCCAAACATTAATATGCACCGACATTATATTCCAATTGTTTGATTCTTCACCTTCCATTTAAAATGACACCATCAATCAATTTTTAAAGAAATTATATTCTTATATACCATACTCTATGCTTACAATATTAAACATATATTTAAATGAGTTGATATTAATCCCTTTGTAAATTAAGTGGTCTATATGGTTATGAAAAACTTTGGGTGGGTTACTTATCCAATATACATTTCACCTTATGACACTCTCATGAGCAACAACATCTTGTCTTTCACTCCTTTATCCACCACCATGTAACTGCAGTAAATTTTCCATGATTTATCCAAAACATGTTGTATAAAAAAAACATCTAAATTTCCAATGGAAATTATGTTCTTACTAAATCTCACTTATGGAACCCCAAACATGCACTCCAGATACGGTTTGATAAACTATTACTTTACAAACTAGCTACGATACCAATTAAAATTTCCCAGACATAATTGTCCCATAAATATTTGATGTAAATCAAATACTACATTACATATATTCCAAATACCTTTTAGGTTTGGATCTTTATTGAATTAAGAAAAATCATAAACAAATAAATCCCAGGACATTCTCAACTAATAGAAATTTTTACACTATATAATAAACTATGTAATTTGTAATAAGTATTCAAAATATCCCAAAAATCCTCCACACATTATATCTTATTAGAAATATCATATTTAGTAATTTTTTTTATAACAGAAGGAAATTTAAACATAAGAAATGGTGAGAAAAAATGCTCAGTAAATGAAAAAATACAACTAAGGAAATAATTACATAAACATGGAATAAATATTATATCAAGAATAAGTAATCAACATAACATCACAATCAATTAAAATTTAGAGGATAATGTATCAATAGATATAAAGGAAAATAAATAGATCCTATTAATAACAATAACTAAATTCATGATCATGAAATACATAATATCAAATATCTTTATTTGAATATAAATTCCTTAACCAAGAAAACATTACCTACTAAAGAAAATATGGGAAATATAATGTTGATCCCTTCCATCAATTGTTTATGACCAGTTCATTCATAATTAGATATAATGAGTAAACAATACATAGTCTACATTTCCAATAATAATCTATATTGGAATAAGAACCCACAGAATTCCAATACTTATTCATATATCAATAAAAGGGATAATATGATAATAACTCATTGAGAAAAAGAAGATGGGATGTTAAACAATGTATAGTCACCATTCTTGAGTAATCAATAATCATCCATGTTAGAATAAAAAAATAGGTGGATTTTCAATAGTTCCCCAATCAATAAATAGAATACATTTCATTATAACAATCCCTAGAGATAAACAAGTATGGAGTAATGGTATATGGTTAATTCAATAATTTGTCCAATAAATCAATGTATGGAATCTAGGTAAACACCCTTCAATAAAATAAATGGAAAATATGGTATCTATAAAGTAAAGGCATTTTAATAAAAGTTATCTCTATTCACATTACATTGTTAGGAAATTCAATGGAATTGATGGATCATATCCTTGATAGAAAATAATATTACATAAGTCATTCATAGAAATAATATGGATGATTTCAAAATAACATATCTTTGATGTAAAAAAATAAAACTCATAAGAATGTTGATATAGTTGAAAAACATTATTTTAAAAGAATGATTCGAATGATATCACATAATAATGGGTTTAGAATCTAATTTCTTGATACCCCATATTCAATCCCCCAATTAAAAATATATATAAATATACATTATAATACATTCTTTAACATAAATCCCATGAATTATAAGTCCTTCTTAATATAAAAATTAAAATGGAGGTGAATACATTTTAGAAAACATTTTTAACATTGACGTAAAATAAAAATTTACATTTCACTTTCAAAAGTGAATTTTGTGAAGGTAAAGTGAAAGATTATGATAAATTTTATATTTAAAAAAATATCCAATATTGGAACCTTAAAATTTTATAAATTATTCTATATTAAATTTTTAACCGAATATAAAAATTTTGATAATTAATGGAACGAAACATTTTTAATATTTTGAAATTAACTTTTTTTAAAACTCACATTATAAAAATAGTATCAAAACCTTCTATTTATTAAAAAATAAATTTCTAAAAGATGATTATAAAATACCATATAATAAAATAACAGGTTGGGAGAATCCAAGCATAAAATTATACTATTTAAGATAAAATTTTATAAATCAGTGAAGGATATTTGATTTGCCATCATTCCTTACGGAAAACCTCAAAGAAGAATTTATCCAGTCATACCTAAGGTAGTAAATGAAGAGATTAATTTCTTATCAAGATGTTATTATCTATATTATTTTTTATAGTTAATGGGTAATTCTTATCCAATTAGTTCCAAATAAATGTGGAATAACTATTTTCACACATGAACAAGGAGAGGTTGTCCCAACTTGTGATATGAACTAGTGGAATGTGTGCATTAATTATAGAAAATTGAATGCTAAAACAAAAAAAAAGTCCAATTAAAACTCTATTTATTAGAAACAATTAAATAATGTATGGTTTTAAAGTTTTTCTATTTCATTATTAATGGATACAATGGACACTTCCAAATCCCAATTTATCTATAGGATCAAGAGAAAACCACATTCGCATGCCCCTTTGGAAAATTTGTATATGGAAGAATTTATTTTGGTCATTGTAATGATCCTACAAAATTAAAAACATTAATGATAATTGTTTTATTTAAATTAATTGAGAAATGTATGGAGGATTTCCTATATGAATTTACCATTTATGATGATTTATTTGAATATTACTTTCATTCACTCTCTCTGGTCCTATAAAAGTGTGTCAATTATAAACTTGTGTTGAATTTTTAAAAATATCGCTTAATGGTTATTGATGGGGTTTTTTTAGGGAACGTAATTTTTCAAGAGGGTATTCAAGTCATTCTATATATTATTAAGGTGATCCAATCACTTCCTAAATACATATCAATTTGACACATATATTCCTTTTTTACATGTTGTTTTCTATTGGTGGTTTATCTATAACTTCATTATGATTACACTTCCTATCACCCAATTGCTTCAAAATTTTGTTCCATTATATTTTCATGATGATTAAAAGATATTATTAATTATAATAAATGTTATGCTTAAAAATTCCCGGATAATACAACCCCCGGATTGGTTCTTACACATTGAATTTATGATTGATGCTTCTAATAGGTCCATTGGGGGAATTCTAGGTCAAATAAAATATATTATTCCATTTTTAATCTATTATTACTCAAAAACATTGGATGAAACTCAATTTTGTTACAATATCGCTAAAAAGTAACTCTTTTTTTTGATTTTACATTGTAAAACATTTGTCCATGTCCCTTAGGTGTTAAAATCATTATATTTGTTGGCCATTAAACATTAAAGTTATAAATCAAAAATAGTGATTACAAATTGAGGATAATAATATAGATATTAATGATTCAAGATTTTTAAATATATATTAGGGTTATACCTATAAAATAAACCATATGGTTGTTTATTTGAGTAGAATCTCTAATTATTCTCATTCCTAAATCATAAACCCTGAATTTCCCATTGAATAATTTTCATCACTCTCTTTAAAATTACCATGGTATACCTCAATTACAAATTAATTGGTTTCTAGTGTTTTCAAAAATAATTTTTTAAAATAAAAAATTAAAATTAAAATTTGATTCAAAACATTTGAAGACTGGGGCATAAATGGGATAATAATAATAGACATTGGAAGACTAGGGCATACATATTAATTGGGAGATGTGTTGATGTGGATGAGAATTCATCCATCATGTTATTTTGTTATAAATTACCTAGATTTTGAAAATTCAGGCCACAAAATAACTTTTTAATGGTCCTTGACTAATTATTCTTCTAACCAACATTATTTAAAGACACATATGAGTTTTTTAAATCTTGTCACATGTACCAAAAGTTTGGCACAATTTCCAAAATAAAAGAAATTACCCAAAATCCATTAATCTCTTTTGAGTTATTTAATGTTTGGGAAATAAATATATTGGGACCATAACCTCGTTCTAGTGGATTATCATACATTATTATATCTATATAATGTTATTTTAGTTGTGTATAGGTCAAACCAACTAGAAATGATGGTGCACAAACTATGAGTGGTTATCTTCAATCAAATATCTTTTATGGGTTTGGAACAATACATGCTTTTGTAAATGACTTAGGAACACATTTTTTGTAATATAACCATGGGGTCTCATTATTTAAATAAAATTAGTTTGTTCCAAAAATAAAACATCCACTGTATATCACCCCTAGACAAATGGATTGGCTAAAAGTTCAAATAAGAAATTGAAAGGTTTTATTGACAAAATTATTAAGCCCATAATAAATGGATGGTCTAAAAAACATGGTGAAGAACATTGGGATTATCTAAAATAATATAATACACCCATTTTTATGTCTCCATTTAGGATTTTTTGGTACTTAATGTCATTTACTAGTTTAACTTTAACATAAATCATTTTGGCCATGAAAATGTATAATTTTGATTATGAAAAAGATTTTGAGGAGGTATTGACAAAATTGACTGAGATGGTGGAGCTGCAACTTGAATTCTTTAAGAATTAAAATCTCTAAAAAAATATTATGTTCTCATTGATAAAAACATACTAAAAAATTTATTTCGTGAATTTGAAAAGGTAATGCTCTACAATTCTCACTTTTGACTACACCCAGGTAAGATTTACTCCCATTAGAAAGATACTTTCATCCTTACAAATGTTCTTTGATTTTTTGAAGTTAAATTCCAAGACACTTCAACCAAAATTATTTTCTTAGTTAATGGTAATTTGATAAATCATCACCATGGTAGGACACATACCTAGGGAACCACATCGATTTCTAATGAATCCACAACTACTAAAATGGATCAACTACAATATGAAGATAGAGACCCACATAATCCTAACCAGGGGGCATATAACACCACAAGATTTTATGATATATTTATTTTTAAATAAATTTAATTTTTTTCAATATCTTGTGCTACATGAAACCTTGAGTTTAAATTAATCATGATATACTATTAAAATATTATTTAAATGTGACTGTTATAACATATAGATTAAAATTGGTGGGTATGAATAAGAATAAATATATAATGAAATTTTAATGTTTTATAAATTTAATAAATGAATTCATTAGTTATAAATTGATTATAAATGAAAATAAAATTCATTTGATGGAAAAAAAAGAGATGTTTTCCTAAAAACCCATTTTTATGCATGCAATGTGTTTTCATCTTAATAAATTAAATAGATAAATATTGGTGAATTATTTTTAATGAAATTTATATACTATATAATCAATAAAATGTTTTAACACACATATAGTTTTTTTACTAGTCATAAGATAAGAGTAAATCTAGTTTTATGCTTCAAAACTGCATTTTTTCAAAAATTAATTTTTCATCATGTTTTGTGCACTTATTTTAAGATTAATTTCTTAAAATTCTAGAGATTGAGTATTGACAAATGCATACATTATTTTTTATTTATATTTTCAAAATTGGTAAATAGGATTCATTTATTTTTGGTCATTGTGATTAGTATCTATGGTAAAATATATCACCTTGGTAAAGGATAAATTGGGTTAAACAAGGTTAAAACTAATCTTTTAGGTTACTATTTTACACCTTAATTATAATTATATGGATTAAATTAGACCCTTATAACATTAGGATCTAACTATACTTATTTAAGGGATACATTTCCTTTAAAATGGCCTATATAATATATAATGTAAAGAAAAATACAAAATGTCACTCTCTTGCTTTTAAATGTCTATTATGTGTTCATATGGGGGTAAAAGAACGTTGTGAATGAATATTAAGGGTTATTTTTAGAATAATAAAATTATTTTCACAATGGTAATTTATTATTTATATTTAGTGATTATATAATTACATTAAATTCCTACACAACACCAATACATTATTTCATCAATAAATAGAAAAATAAAATAAATTATATTAAAAATATTATAAGTAATATAATTTGAGTGAGTTAAAGTGTTACATGATTATTATATATTAATATAACATATTAGTGATTTATTAAAGTATTACATTTTAATTTGATATTTTTCTTGATGTATTTGTAGTCAAATTGAATAAATAGTGTCAAATGATATTATTGATATTTAATGAAAATAATATTTTATTAAATTTTCTAAGAATAAAAAAAATTAAAAGGACAAGGGGATAATATATTTTCTATAATATCATCCATTTTACATTTATGATCCAATTATTACCATATAAGTAAAATTAAAACCTCTTGAGTGTGGACATTTTATTACATTGGTTAAGGTTAAAATAAGATAACAAAGGGGTTAAACCAGAAGATAATGTTTAAAATACCACTTAAACCTATCCATATGTTATTATTTGACAATATTTAAATAATATAATACCTTATCATCGAATATATATCAATTTTTAAGAATTTTTCTTGATATTTATTTTATTATATTTTAATCTTTTATGAAATTTTAAGCATGTCATTTCCCTCTCTTATAAAAGGACACCTCATTCTCTCAATTATTCAGAACATATTATGCCACATATATAAAAAACAAACAAAATTTATCTTATAAAAATACTTATAAGATTTATATAGGATATTTTCCTCTCAAAATACTAACCCTAATTTCCATAAGAAATGATCTAAAGGAGGTCTCCTGAAGAATAGCTTATCCTTTTACATGACCTATTTCAATTTATTTATTCTTTTACCTTTAATAAATTTATGGTATTTATAATAAAATAATAAATTAATTTTTTTGAATATACTCAAATTTCATTCTGAATATGAAAATATAATCATCCACCCTATTTTTCATTAAATGGAAAGTGAAAGTATCCTTTATGCGTACGTACAACATACCATCTACAGGTAGCAATACAATTTATTTTTCATCACTATATTTTATGAATGGTTATTATAAAGGTTTTAAAATATATAATATATTTTGGTCACAATTATTATTTTTTAATTATAATATCATATATACTTTATTACCTTATAATCATTTGGAAAACGATAATGTCACTCGTGTGTACGTGTGGACTATCACCTGCACGAAGTGATGTGAACCATTTTTCATTTTCATTTGATATAGATAGTTATTGGATATATTTAATTAGATTATTTTATTTATATTATATAATAATTATTATTTATAGGTTAATTATTATTTACCTTTCTTTCGTTTCATCTGTCAAAAATAGAAAATGGAATTCATGCGTACGTACGACATAACATCTTCATGAATAATGTAATTTATTATTATTATCTCTATCTTTTGTAGATAAATAAAAATAAATATGTAATGAATATATTTGATATTTATATCATTGTTAAAATTATTTCTAATATTAAACTATTATCAAAGTTTAAGGATCAAAATTACCAAACCAAAACATACATAAAAAACGAAGTAATTATTACCCGAAATAGCGATTTGAATAAATAATTACAAATAAAAGGGTGGAAAAAGGTTATAATTAAATAAAATATATTATTATATATTATTTTCCTTATATAATATTTTTAAAATAAATATATATTTATTATAAATTATTTTTTAGCCCCTAAAATTGAAGTCAGACCTAAGGTATGGGTATATTTCACAATCTCATTATTATTCAGCATTGTTTATGTTTAGGTATCCATTGGGTCAATTGATATATATATCAATATTAAATAAAATATATTGAATTATCCTTGGGATATTCATATAAATTAAAAGCTTTCATTTCTTTTTCCTATCTAAAAGGACACAATATATCGAACTAATGTTTTTAATGAAACCTGACTTTGTTTTTTCTACTTCGTTAGGAATATTTTCTTAAATATATATATTATTATTAAAATATTTTAAAGAATAATTTTAATTTTATATAATGATTTATTAAATAAAATTTTACCCATTATTTAATTTTTAATTTTTTTTAAAAAATAAACCTTCTTGTTCTTTTATAAACGAGGTACTTTGTATCTTTTTTATACAACTGTGAATGGTGTGTGTTTTTACTTATATAACATGAATAGAATTTCCCATAATTATCAAAACTCAATTCTTTGAAGCATATTTTACAAGTTTACATGGTTATTTTCAAAGATAACTTTTTTCTTAATATTTGTGAAATTTTTAGATAAGTGATTTCAATGTGAAAAGGGTGTTTTCTTTAAAAAGTTTGTTTAGTTATATTTAGAAAGTATTTTATTCTATGTAAACATAATTTAATGAATGTTATGATTTAAATAGGATATAATATAATGATACCATCCATCATATTTCTTTGGATGGTATATGATCAGTTTTATTGGTTAAAGTATTGATATTTTTATGGTATTTCTTCTAATAAGGAAAATTTTTGGTTTTTAAGGAATGTTTATTAATTTGTATTACTTATTCATATGATGAATACATTAGACATATTATTTTATGGGTGGTTATCATGATTACATAACCCTTCGGTGCTTCAATAAGTCTCAGGAGACAACTAGACTTGTTATTTGGCTGAGGCCTTACCGATTTATAAAGATTTATTGGTATGAGGCCTTGATGTTATTTTTAGATGTCTTGGAGTGATGTCTAGATGGTAAGTTTCAGATGTTTAGAATTATTCATTCCATAATTATGAAATCATTCATTTAATAACATTTTATTATTTTAATTGTTATGGTATCAATGGATATTTTTTTATCTCATGTGATTATTTTTACAGAATTATTTGATAATAATTATTTATTCCCATATTACTCATGTCATATTAGTTTCTATTGTAATCATACCCTTACTAAGAATACGAGCTCACCCATTTCTTATGTTTCCTTTCCCAGGATTCTAGTAAGTATATTATGGTTTAAATGCAGGTATATTCTAAATAGAATAATATTTTACTCAAAAAAATTTATTTTTTGTATTTTATGATTTCAAATGTATGTTATATTTAATGTATGTATCTAGTTTACTAAGACTTAAAAAATATTTATTCCTTTGGAATAATATCAGTTTTATTTAGTACCAACATAATAAAATAACCACTATATCTAGGCTACTATGGTTGTGGTATTTATAGTTGGTATTAGAGGAAGTTTATTATAAACCTTGGGAACTAAATTAAAGAAAACATAAATTAGGCAGCATAACCCTGTAAATGAATTTGAGGATAATACTAAGTATAGGATAACATCCTATAGTTTTGGAAAGGAAGAAAGAAGGTGGGTTTCATAGCAATACATCCTTATCTGTATACTACAATTGTATATTGTTTTAGAACATATAGGGATAATAACCCCTAAAAGAGTTGGTTGATTACATATCAGGAATCATTCTAGTACATTTTGAGTGTTCCCTTACTAAGAACCTAGTTTGACACTCTCAGGTATAATGTTGGGTTAATTGGGATTTTATTTACAAAAAATTATACAATATTCTAAAGTAATTTTATGATTTTAGAATATTCTAAAAGAAACTATATTTATGGTTCTAGGATTAGTTATGAAAAAAATCAATTTCTATTATGCATTTCATTAGTTTTAAAATTATAGATTTTGTTTCATAATGTTATGATTTTATCTAATGTATGAATTTTTTTATAAATGGAACATGGTTGAGGTAACGAGAACCCTATCGATGCATGTAATCCATGTACAGATTTCCCTCTTGGGAAAAATAATGAAGCTAGAGATAGAGAAGCTGGTAAATATTAATAAATTATAACTATATTGGTGTAACTAACTCTAGTTATGAACAATAAATTTAACCGTATGGAGAAACCTACTAATCCACAACGTGGTGTAAAAATTTTAGACCACTTCATGTATCATTAACCTCTATCATTGAATTGGACAACAAATTTATTTTTAGTTGAGAAATGGGTAAGTTACTTAGAGAATACATTAATTTATTTTGGAAGTAATGAACGAGAGAAGGTTATCATGGTAGTTTACCATCTATTATGGGATGCAGATTGATGGTGTTCATTGGTTCAAATTACTAAAAGTGAGGAGTAAATATAGAATATGTAATGGAATGATTTTAAGGTACTTTTATTAGAAACATATTTTCCTTTCAAACAAAGAGAAGATATAATGAGAAAATTCCTCAGTCTAAGACAAAATTAATAAGAAAATATTTTTAAGTGTGAAGTTAGCATTGCAAGGTTTTAAAGGGATTTTTTATACTATATACATAATCTAAAGAGAAATATAGACCATTTATTTTATGGTATTAATCTAATCCTTCGAAGGGAACTAGTATCCCAAACATTCTCATCATATGAGGACATAGTATCATGTGGTATTGAGACAAAGAAATAATCCAAGTATTATTGATTTAAAGGAAATTTAGTGAATAAGGGGATATAAGGGAACAAAATAGATAAGGTGAAGAAGATAAATAGGAATTTTATAATATGTGACACTTGTGGAAGGAAACACCTTGGTACATTATTAAAAGGAAAATGAGATTTCTTCAAGTGTGGAGAAAAATTCCATCACGCTCATGATTGCAAGGGTAATAGACAATCCATCAAAGTACAGATCTTTAATAGTATGTATATAGGGATCCAATCCAATCGATTCCCTAAAAATAAAAGGATGTGTCCAAAAATTAATTGAAGGGGAGACGGTCAGGCTCATACAATTTCTATAGCTGAAGTGTAAGTTCCTAGCAACGGGGTGAAAGGTACACTCAAAATACACTCTAAGATTGTAAATGTTTTATTTAATTTAGGTTTTACTTAATATTTTATATATGAATAATTTTCGAAGGGTATCATATGAAAACCTTAAAGATTATATGTTGATTAAGTGGTGAAAAATTTTAATGGTGGGATGAAGGCATCTCAACTCTATAGGACCTCTTTGATAGATGTTTTTGGAAATATTATTCTTATTAATCTTGTTATTATTCCACTAGTTCAAATAAAATGTAATTTTTGTTATGGATTGGATCTATTATTATACCACCCGTATCAATTTTTGATTAAGGGAAGTTATATTAGATATTATGAATCAACCATCAAAGCTTTATCAGTGTGAGGTTGATCTTGAAACCCCAATAGAAATTACCTCCATCATATATTTTTTTCTACCTATTCAAGAGGGGGATTTATCTCAAATGGTTTAGGATAAAATTAACCATAAAAATGTTCCTGTTAGTTAGGAATATACTGATTTATTGAATAATGAAATTCCTAGTCTTCCCTGAATTATGGATTTGATTTTTTTATAGAACTCATACCTGGTGTTACGCATATTTAAAATACTCTTTATAAAATAGCTTTGATTGAGTTGTATGAATTGAATAAGAAACAATAAGAGAACCTAGATAAGGTATCCATTCATCCTAGTTATTCATCATGTGGTGCACCTTTTCTTTTTTTATTATAAATTTTGGTGAATGTTCCTTTTCATTGATTATTATGAACATAACAAGATCACTATTAAGAATTATTATCATATATCCCATATCGATGATTTGTTTGATCAATTATGAGTAGATCTATATTTTTCCAATATTGATCTTCAACAGAGATATCATTATTTAAGGATCAAGAATGAGGATATACCCTATATACCCTTCCATATGAGGTATATTCATTATGAATTTATAGTAATTCCTTTTGGACTTACCAGTGATTCGGATATCTTTATGGATTTAGTGAATAAAGTATTTAGAGATTAACATGATCAATTTTTTTGAATTATCTATAGATCATATTATTATATATTAAAAGATTAAGATCATTAAGAAAATTTTAGAATTGTGATGAAGGCACTGGGGAAGGAGAAGTTGTATGAAAAAATTAATAAGCATGAATTTTGGTTTCATAAAGTATCATATTTTGGGTTATATAATCTCAAGTGAGTCAATATATGTGGATCCTTCTAAGATAGATGTTATTGATCAATGGCATAGACCAATGATGGTACCTGAATTCTAAAGTTTTATTAGGTTGGTAGGATACTACCAATACTTCATGAGATATTTATAATGAAAATCTAATCCAATCACCATATATACTAGTAAGGGGGTAAGTTCTTATGGCTATATAAATGTGAAGAAATTTTAAGAAATGAAGAAAATTTTGGTTATCATGCATGTGCTTACACTTCCCTATAGTAGAGAAGGGTTTTTAATCTATGTTGATGTGTCAAATAAGGGACTTTGATGGATTTTTCTATATAATGACATAGTGACAGCATATTTATCTCACTAATTAAGAATTCAGGAGAAAAATTACCTGAAAAATGATTTAGAGTTGGTAGTGGTAATTTTTCTATTCAATAAATAAAAGCATTATCTGCATGGTAAAATTTTTGATATATATATTGATCATAAAATCTTAAATTATATATTTACACATAGCTGAATATGTTTCAAATAAGGTAGTTATTGTTGATTAAATATTATGAATATTCAATACATTACCACCCTAGAAAGAAGAACAAGGTGGATAATGCTCTAAGTCAAAAATAACATGCTAGTTTTTCTATGATGAGTGAAAAAAGAGATCCTCTATTTATAGATTTACCGAATATAGATCTTGAAATTATGGGGAAATGGTAAAATCTTATCTTTATCAAATTAATGTTCAATCATCCAACCATAAGAGGATTATGAAGGTGTGGAAGGAAGATGTGGAGTTACAAAAAAAGGTGAGGAATGTTCCTGTGTTCAACAATGATCATAATATAATGATATGATTCAGGATCTAGGTACGTGTCTCATCTATACAAGACATGAAGAAGGATTTATTAGATAAAGCTCATAGTTTATCATTCTATATTAATCCTAGTTTTACGAATATTTATATATATCTAAAAGAGTAATTATGATTAGATAATTTGAAAAGGTATATTTAATTGTTTCTATCATAATGCCTAGTATGTCTATAAGTTAAGGTTGAGAGGTTGGAGTATAAGGGGATGTTACAACCATTACCTATACCCAAATAGAAATGGGAAAACATCACCATGTATTTCACCATCACACTCCCCAAAACATCTAATGGGAATAATGTTATATGTATTATAGTTAATCACATTATCAGATCAGCACAATTTATTGCTATTGGAGAATATTTATCTCTTGATAAGCTTGAAAAAAAATATATTAATGAATTGGTAAGGTTGTATGGAGTACCATATTCTATTGTATATTATCAAGATATTCTGTTTACCTAAAATTTCTTGAAAATTATAAAGTGAGCTATTGATACAGAGTTTATTTTCATCACTTCTTATCTTCTTCAGACATATATTCTTTTTGAGAGGACCATTTAAACTCTAAAGACATGTTAAGAGATTACTATATATATTTTAAAGTTAGTTGGGATCAACACCTTTCTTTGGTGTAATTTTCTTATAATAATAGCTTTCACTCGAGTATTCAGATGGATTCTAATGAATCCCTTTATATTACAAATTTTAGAAATCAAGGTATTCCTATGATTATCTCCGTAAAAGAAGATAATGAGATTCAGAAATAAGGGAAAGTTTAACCCTTGGTATATTGTCCATATTGAGATTCTTGATTATATTGGGATGTTATCTTATCACTTGTAACTTCCACCAAATCTATCTCAGTAAAAGATGTGCTCCATATATCTCTCATGAGTAAGTATATAAAAGATCATTCACATGCACTGAACTGAGAAGTTGTACCACTAGAGAAAGATACATCTTACTAGGAATAATGGTGGAGGTTTTATATCATAGATAAAAGGTTCCAAAAAACAAAACCACTTACATGTTCCATATGATGTGTTGAAATTATAAATTTGAGGAAGCTATAGGGGAACCTTAGGAGGTGATGAGGTAGAAGGATCCAATGTTTTTTGGGTTAAAGTGATGAAATTTCAAGAGGAAAATTCAATTAAAGTGGGTAGAATATAACACCATTATATTTTATAACATATTTATTTTTAAATAAGTTTAATTTATATGATAGCTTGCATTATATGAATCAATGAGCATAAATGAATTATGATCTATTATTCAAATATTCTTTAAATGTGAATTTTAAAACTTATCCATTAAAATTGGCATTTACGAATAGAAAAAAAATAAATTATGAAAAAGATATATTTTATAAATCTATAAAATGAATTTATTAGATCTTAAATTATTATAAAAGAAAATTAAAATACTTTAAAGGAAAAAATAGATGTTTTCTGAAAAACTATTATTATATGTGCAATGTGTTTTTTTCTAAATAATTTTAATTGATCAATATTGGTAAATTATTTTAATTAAATGTATAAAATATATATTAAAACAATTTTTTAATATTAATAAAGTTTTTTATTATGCATGGGATAATAATAAATCTATTTTTACTCTTAAAAACTATATTTTTTATAAAAAGTGGTTCTCATCACATTTTACACACTTGTTTTAAAATTAATTTATACCACCTCAAGAGATTTAATCTTGAAAATTTATAGAATATTTGTAATTAGGATGTTTGAATTTTTTAAATATGCCTTTTTTATTTTTTATCATTATTAATAGCATCTCTGGTAAAATTTATCACCTCAATAAAGGATAAATCAGGTTAACCTAGGATAATAGTCAGTGATATGTTCAAAAATTTTCATATAAATTTTTATTGAATGGATTAAATTTTACCACTATCAATTTAATATTTAAATTTAATTATTTAATATACACTTTTCTATGAAAATGTCCTATATAATATATAAAGAAAAGAAAAATAAAAAATGCCACTCTTTTTATTTTAAATATGTCTTACACATTCCCATATAGATAAAATAATGTTTAGAATTAATATTAATTATTATTTTGAGAATAATAAAATTATTTCTATATATTATTTTATTCTTAATTTTTAGTGATTATATAATTTCATTAAAATTTTACACAACACACACACACTATATTTCTTCAATTAATAGAAAAATAAAATAAATTATTTTCAAAATATTAAAATTAACTTAATTTGAGTGAGTTATAATATTAAATAAATTTTTTATTTAAGTAAAAAATATTAGTGATGTGTTAAAGGATTATATTCTAATTCCATCTTTTTATTTATGTATTTTAATTTATATTGAATGAATAGGGTAAAAATGACATTAATGATATTTTATGAAAATAATATATTTTTAAATTGTTTATAAATCATAAAAATATAAAAATATGATATTTATGATAATACATAGTCTAAATTTTTATCTATTTTATAGTTATTATCCAATTTTTATGTTATAAGTAAAAGTATAACCCATTAAGGGTGAAAAATGTGTTATCACTATTAAGGTTAAAATTGTTTAACTAAGGGGTTAAACTAAAAGGTAAGAATTAAAATACCACTTAAAACTATATATATTTTATTTTTTAATGATATTAAACCCATATATAACGGTATATTGGAATCTATAACCATTTTTAATCATTTTTATTAATAATTTCATTATTATATTTTAATCTTTTAAGAAATTTGAAGTGTGTCCTTTCCCTCCCTTTTAAAAGGAAACCCATTTCTATCAATTATTCTCACCACATTGAGCCATAAAACATGAATAAAACCTAACATTTAATATTATAAAAATAATTATAAAAGTTATAGATGTTATTTTATTATCTAAATTCCAATACATTGTTCCATAATAAAGGATATAAAAGAGGTCTCTCGAAGAAGATCTAATCATCTTACCCGACCTCTTTCAATTTATTTCTTTCTTTAACTCTTATATATCTATTGTATTTATAATAAAACAATAAATTAAGTATCCTAATAATACATAAATGTTATTATTATTATTATGAAGAAAAAATTATCCCCCATATTTTCCATCAAATGGAAAGTGAAAGTACTATACATGGGTACATAAGACATACGGTCTCCACATAGTGATACAAATCATTTTTAATCACCATATTTTAGGGATGGGTATTATGATGGGTTTTATATTAATATATGATATTTATGAAATAATTATTCTTCTATAATTATAATATAATATATACCTTCTTAACCTCTAATAAATTGGAAAACAATAGTGTCTCTCATGTGTAAGTATGGACTATCACTTCCACAAAGTGATGTGGTCTATTTTAATTTATATTTTATATAGGTGGTAATAATGGTAGATTTAATGAATATTTATGATTTATCTGATTTAATAGTGATTCTGGAAATTTAATTGTTTATTTACCTTTCTTTCTTTCTATCCATCCAAAATTGAAAACAACATTCATGCATACGTATGGCTTACCATCTCCATTAAGGGTGTAAATCATTTTTTCATACCTATATTTTATGGAGAACTATAAATAAATATATTATGAATGTATATTATATTTATATCATTATTAAAATTTTATAGATTATTTAACCATGATTAATGTACAAATACTGCAACTACCTAACCAAAATGAACATGAAAAACTAAGTAGTTATCACCTGAAATAGTGATTTTCATAAACAATTATTGAAAAACAGATGATAAAAGGTTATAAGTAAATTATATATAGCATTATATATATGATAATGGTTCTATAATATATATATATCTATAATATATATTTATTTTAATGTAGTTTCAGACATATATGAAAGAATTCAGACATAAGGTAAGGGTTTATTTTACAATCTCTTCATTATTCCGGATTGTTTTTGTTTAAGTTTATTCTAGGGGAATTATTTGAACTTAAATTTTAAAACCAATATATTTCCCTATAAAATATATATTTATATAAAATAAAATTTTTCCTTTAATTTCGCTCTTTTAAGGACTCAAGATACAAAACTAATGTTTTTAAGGAAAACTAACTTTATTTCACTACTTTCTCAGAAATCATTTCGTAGATGTACATATTTTACATAAAAAAAATTAAAGAATATTTTTAATACTATTTTTTGATTTATTAATGATACATTAACTTATTATTTAATTTTTACAAATTTTCTTAAATGTAATCTTCTTGTCTTTTTTCAAAAGAGGTACTTTTTTCCATTTTTATAAAATTGTCAAAGGAATTTTTTTCAAACATATACCGCATGAACAGAATTTCCTGCCTTCATTACTATTAAATTATTTGAAGATACATTAACAATTTTACAAGTTTATTTTAAATTAAAATAATTTACTTAATATTTTTTAACTTTTTAGATTAATGATTTCAAAGTGAAAATGGTATTTTCCCAATGAATTTTTTCAGTGATCTTTTGAATAAATTTTCATATATGTGAACATCATTTATTGAATGTTAAGATTTTATGAAGATATAATTTAATTATACCATCCATCATATTTCTTGGGTTGGTTTATGATCTTTTTAACTGAGGAAAGTAGTGATATTATTTTGGTCATTTCTTCGAATATGGACTGTTATTGATTTTTATAGCATGTTGATTAAGTGGCATTGATTATTCATATTATGAATAAATTATACTTGTTATGTGATAGGTGAGGCCATGAATTAAAAAACCCCTACATAAATTGGTAGGTATCATGAACAAAAATATATTTCGTATTCGGTTGTAGACTTACCCATTTATGTAGATGTCTTAGCATGAGGACTTGATGGTATTTTCAGATTTCATTAAATAAGAACTCAATGATATTTTTCTAATATCTAAAATTATGAATTCTATAATTATAAAATAATTTGTTAATGACTATTTAATTATTTTAATACTTATCATATTTATGGATAATTTTCTAGCTTATGTGATTATTTTTATGACATTATTTGATCATTATTTATTATTTCCATATTATTTATACCTTATTAGTATCTGATGTATGTGTGCCCTTATTGAGCATTTGAACTGACCCCTTTCTAATGTTTCCTTTCCTTGGGATTCTAGGAAATTTATTATAATTTATATGTAAGGATATGGTAAAGGGAGTATTTGTTCCCTCAAATAAATTTTCTTTTTTCTATTTTATGTTTTCAAATATATGTAAGATTTTAAGTATTTTACTAGTTTACCAAGACTAATAAACTATTCAATACTTTGAGATATAATAACTAATATTTAGTACTAATTTAATAAATTCACCATTATTTATAGGATACTAGGGTTGGGGTATTTATAAAGTACTTCTTTCCCTTTAAATATTTCTCATTCTCATCCTCTCTTTGATTATCTTTATATATCTCTATCATCGTTCTCACTTTCTTCTTATTCATTTACCGTTTTCACATTCCATCTCATTTTTTTAGTTTATAAAACTTTATTTATCCAATATTTAATTGTTATTGCAATTATTTTGTGAGTTTTTTCAAAATAAAATAAAAAGAACTATAATTTCTTATCATCCAATTGTAAAAATTTTGCCAACATTTTTTAGGGAGTCAAGAGACTTTTTTTCTTATCTTATAAGTTTTTTTTCAAGACTAACTTGGATAAACAATATAGTTTCAACAGAAAAGTTTTTGGATGCTTAATGTTTTATTTCTAAAATGATTTTTCCCATACCATGAGTAAAAATTTAAGATTTCATTCCATGGTCACCTATGACCATCCTTTCATCCTATGATTATTTCACCCTTAATTGTGAGTCATGATTTTTTAGTCCCTCAAGATGTATTTTCTACTTTTATTTGAATTAATATGATAGATGAATTTAATAAACCACATGATATTTAAAAAAACCAAATAACCTCCCATTACCCTTTCATTGAACCACCTTTTTAAAGACCCTTAAATCCTATGAAAACTCTATTTTATATCCACATTACACGTTGAAAATATTGTACCACTCAACATTTACGTGTAATTTCACTACTTGATTATTGAATTTTAAATGTGTGGGGAATGGATTTCATTTTTGTGAATAGCTTCATTGATTATTAAATTTTTTATCACATTAATAAGAGAAATAATCTATTTAATTATAAGGGAGAGGTGAAAATTTAGTTAGTTATGGGAATGGATTTGTGTTTAAATAATTTTTTTATAAATTTTGTTTAAATTTTTTCATAAAAATGAAATTAATAAAATAAAAAAAAAATGGAAACAAAATTTGTTGTGTCTTAGGAAGGTAAAATACCACTCTTCAAAAACCTTTAATCTTATTATAACTATAAAAATTAGTGTCATGAGGAGATTAGAAAAGGGTTGGGAGATGAGTGTGACTTTTTTCCAAGTGAAACTTTTGGGAAAAAAGGAAAAAAAAAATCATGTCTTCTTCAGTCATTGGGATAAGTTTAGTGTTTTATACTTATTTGTTTTTTTATTCCTATTTTAGTTCTCTATTTGTCTATATCTTTCTTCACACATCTATATTACACCCTCAGTTTTTGGTAATTAACCCTTTATTTATATACTTTAAGTATATAAAGTATTTTGATTATGTTTGGGAAGGTTTGGAGGAGTTTTAACAAGTTTTCATGGATTTTATTGAGGTCCACTATTTGATAAAGGTAAGTAGAACTCATACAACACCTTCAGAAGACTATGAAAAGTGAAATAAAAGTATATGGGAAGGCTCATAGTTAGTACATAGTTTTCCCAACTCATGTGGACACCCAGGTGAAATCCTTAAAAGTGTAATAGTGGGGTTGATCAATGTTGGTGCATATTTTTCTAACTATGAAATCCAACCATGTGAGTGGTGTTTAAGTAAGTGGCTTGCATAAGGTTTTCCTAAACATGTATCTAAATCATGCACCATAAAAAGTGAGATATTGGTTTCATTGATCAAATTTGAATCACCCTTTAAACCACTCTTTTTTTTCTAATATTACCCTAACTAGATTTCTTCTCCACCCAAAGGCTGTAAAGACCATTTCCCTTGATCTGGGAGTGATCTATTGGAAAATCATGGTGCGTTAGAGGCATGAACACTTCGTACGTGATCATTATTGGTTTTTTCCTTATATTTTTTCTAATTATCCCTATTATATTCATGGATATAATCTATTAGGGATATATCCATGTTGTGTGATACTAATCATGATGATATATGTTTTTTTGATGATAGATAACAATATATAAGGTCGTTTTTTGGAGTTTCAATGAGTCTTATTGAAGAATATGTGTCATTGTTAATTTATTCCTAAGTTTTTGAGGTATGCACCTTCACTATCAACTACTATTATTGGAACTTAGAGGCTTTATTTCAGTTAAATTGAATTTATTAAAATGAATTGTAATTTTTTTGGAAAATATGGATGAAAACCCTCTTTAGTGATGGTTTTTGAATTATAAAATTTGTTTTTTTTGGAATTTTAAATTAGTTTTATGGTTTTAAAATGATGATTTTAAACTTGTTTTTTCATTTTTATGTATGTAAAATTGATAAGAAAAAGTTTTTTCAATAAAATTATTTTTTATTTAAATAGTTGGGATAATTGATTTGGCATGGTTTGGTATTAATGAATTGAATGGGATGGATAATGGTTGAGAAGTACCACCATCAAAGGGATGGGTTATGGATGTGAATTTCCACCATCAATGGTAACACCAAGCTTTAGTGTGTGTTTGTGTGGATTTTTTGAATGGAATGGGTTATACCAAAGGGATTTGAGAAATGTTTTTGAATACTTTTTGGTTTCTCTTGAGGGAAATGGTTTTGGTTTTACAAATTTCTTATGTGATTTGTAGAAATTGTTTTCAATTATATCATCTAAATTGTTTTATATAAATGTACTAACATGTTCTATGCTAGTGGCATGAGTAGGGAAGTCATTTAGGGAAATCATACTAAGTTTTATACTCACCCTTTTCTTGGTAACTTTTGTGCATTTGTAGATATTGTATACCAGGACATAGGTAATGGTAAGGTATCTCATTTCTTTTGTGATACACTATGATACCTTGTTTATGGATTATAGATTTTGATCTTGGAGCTTTTTGGGAGTTGGTATTGGACGTCATGGTTTTCTTTGATTTATTTGTTTTAGTATCCGATTTTTATGCTAATATTGTTCATGGTTGTAGTTTGGTATTTTTTTCAGTTGGTTATTCTTTTAGTTTTATTGCATTGTTCTCATATATCATTTAGTGGTTTGTTTTCTTATAGTTACTTGGTTGTATTTTCTTTATTTTTAAAGGGAAAACTATCTACCAAGTTTATTGAATCCCTTAGTATTTATTGACAGCCTTTGTTGTCTTGGGGATGTCACTTAAGGCCTAGTAACACTTACACCTTCCCAATATAATTAGAAGGGATGGGATGAGACAAATGTTATTAGTCTTGGATGGTTTTTCATTCATTTTTTGGAAACTGAAATTGGTTTGTTGGTCTTGGTGTTGTAAAATAATTCTTGATTAGTCCTAGATATGGGATGGTAGAAAAGATTAAGATTGTTAGAACTTGAAATGTAGAGGATAAAGAGGTGTAGCAAACTAATTTATTCTGAACTTCAAGTTACTAGGGAGTTATGTACATATGTGTTTTGAGACACTTATAGAAATTATTACCTAACTATCATGGGTTTATCCAATTAGAAGAGACTGAAATACATTAATAAAAATAAATTCCCAATATGAGTACTTATTTTATTTTGATTAATAATTTATGATTTGATGAAAAAGTGTTAATTTTTTAAAAGTGTGAAAATGTTTTCAAATGTGAGATTTTGAAAAGTCATGAAAGTTGTATCTTGAGAATAATTAGATTTTCAAAATCATGGGGGAATTTTTAAAAATGTGTTGAAAAAGAAAAGTATAGAATTTCAGAAAGCAATGTTGTGATATTTTTGAACTTGTAAATTTTAAATTCCTAACCCTTATGTTTTTTATATAGTGAGACTAAATAGAATTTTCTTATGCTTATAGAAAATGGAACCAATTAGGTATGGAAGCAACCAACCAGAAGACGATACTGAGAATATGGTTTCACCTAAGCCACACATGAACCAACATGTGGTTCTAAGTATTGTTCAGGATTTTCAATCTATGGATAGAGGGAACATAAGGGATGAACCAATGAAATTGGATAAATCTGTTTAGTTCTAAAAGAATAATCCTCCCATCATTCAAGGTTATTTGGAGCTAGAAAAAGCATAGGTGTGGCTAAATAGGATGAATCTAGTATTTTATTTTCCAGACATGCCAACTAAGTTGAAAGTCAAGTTAAAAACATACATTCTAGAGGATCTTGAATTCCAGTGGTGGGATTTAGAAATTCATGAAATATTTGATCAATGAATTTATTGGGAGTATTTTTTAGAATATTTCAACAAACAATTAAATCTTCACATGTTTATAATTGTTGGAGAAACAATATTTTTCATCTTAAATAATGATAAACTCATAGTGATAGATTATGCAGTTAAGTTTATGAATTTAGACCATTTTCACCTGAAGTTGATGCAAGTGAATCCTTAAAGGAATGAATTTTTAAATTAGGGTTGTGTCTGGATATTTTCAAAAATATTATCATGGGTTTTATAATAGATTATAAAAATATTTCCATTAGAGAGACAATGGTAGAAAGATACATCTTATGAAAAACTAGTAGATTTAGAATGTTGATACCTATGGGAAATGGTGGTAATTCAAATGCTGGGAATAAGTGGAAGAGGGAATTCAGTTTCTAAGGTGGTAATGTCACCCAGAATCAAATGGATATATTAGTAAACTATTATTTAAAACCAAATTGTAGACTTGGATGATTTTATTGTGTTTCTTTGGATCATATGAAGTGATATTGTATAGAACCACCTAGATCATGAAACAATTTCAACTAGATGGTAAATCTTCAGTGCTATTATCATTTTTCTCAAAGGTAGAGTGATGAGGAAACATATCATGTTTCACAGATGTCATATGTTTCAAAGGGAAAAGGGTAGAAAAATAGCTCTCTTCAATAAAACCAAGTTATCTATGGTATTTCTAGAAATTCCATGACTCCTCAAGAAGTTTAATATCAACAAGGTAATAAAAAACAAATTGCATCAAGTAAGTATTTTTAGGGATCTTATCAAGTGATTATGGATGATAAATCTAGAACCTCGATAGTGAGAGGCAGATTGTTTTAAATTATACCCTTATGAAAGCATTATTTGATATGGTTGAATCACATTCATTTATTTCTTCTTGTGTTTCTGACCTTATGGGTTTTCATGTTGAGATGATTCCTTCTATTTTTAAACTTCAAACTCCTCTTGGATAAAGATAATGTTTCACCTTTATGTGAAAATATTATTCATTAACTATTTATATAGATGAATTGATAAGGGATTTATCTTTGATTGGGATGAATGTCTACAAAATAATCATGAGTATGGATTGGTTGATAATATTCAAATTTGAAATCCATTGTTATACCTGAAGGTTTATTTTTATGATTGATGATGGTTTTAAGCATCTCTTTAGAGGATATAGGAATATAAAGGTAGTTGTAACATTCTTTCTGGATCTAGTTTTTGGAAATATCTCATAATAGTTGGTAGCATTGAACTTTTAATTGTGAAATGATATCGAGAATAGTTGTTTTCCATCATTTTTTAATCGGTTTCTAGATCTTTTTGCTAAAACATTCTTTGGGTTTTAACCCATAAGAAAATTAGATTTTATGATTGATCTAGTTTCAAGGACCTATAATATTTACCTTCCATATTATCAGTTGTAACCAACAAAATTAATGTATTTAAAAGTAAAATTAGAAACATTGGAAATAAAATGATTTATTCATCCTTATGAATATTTGTGAGTAGTACTAGTCTTATTTTTCAAATAGGCAGATGAAAATATTTGGATTTGGGTGGATTATAATAAGATTAACCTTATTAAGATAAAAAAAACCAAATCCAGTTGAACACATTGATGATATATTTGATCAATTGAGGGTATCCTAGTGGTTCTCTAAAATTGAATTGAAATCAAGATATCACTAATTGAATGTTCAAAAGGAGGATATTATGAATATAGCATTCAAGAGTAGATATGGACATTATTATTATGTGGTTATGCCTTTCAGTCTTATGAATTCACTACTAGTCTTTATGGAATTTATGAATAATATATTTCAAATGTATCATGATTCTTTTGTGGTGGTGTTTTTGGATGAAATATTTGAGTATTCAAGGACAAAGGTTGAGCATCATAAACACTTGGAAATACTGTTAGTTATTTTTTGAGATCATCGCCTATAAGAAAAAATTTCAATGTGATATTTTTGGATATAAGATGAACAATTTCTATGACATGATGTCTCATAAAGAGGTTTTTTTGGATCCATAAATGATATAGGTTGTGATCTCATTGAAATATCCAAATAATGACTTTGAGATAAGTTGTTTTCTTGGTTTGGCTAGTTATTATCGATGTTTTGTTCATGACTTTTTACGACTAGCTTCACCAATAATATATTTGACAAGGGAAAATGTTCCATTAAAATGGAGTTATTTATGTTATAAGTCTTTTCAAGAGTTTATATTTTGACTTACATCATCATAGATCTTGATATTTCTAAAATTAAGACATGGTTTTTTAATGTATTGTGTTGCTTTGAGATCTAGGGTGGGATGAGTTCTCATGCATGGAGATGAAATTGTTTCTTATGTCTCATGGAAGTTATGGTTTCATGATAATAACTATCAAACACATGATTTAAAATTAGTTGGTGTAGTCCATGATTTGAATATTTGGAGTAATTATCTCTTTGGTGAGAACATTATGGTGTCTATGGATCATAAGATCTTAAAACACATTTTATCACCATGATATTTGAACCTAAGGAAAAAAAGATGGATGAAGTATCTATAAATGATTTAATTTTAGTTTATGTATACGTCAGGGAAATGAAATTCGGTGGTGGATGCATTAATCAGAAATTCATGTGGTCATTTAGAAAAGAGAGGCTTCAGATCAGTGGTAAATGACTTCAGTAATAGTTAACATGTACAAGGAATGTGAATACAAAAGTACTTTTGAAATTTATTTCTAGTTTCTTTTGTTCACAATCTAATTTAGAAGGTCAATATTTCACAAAAATATGATTCAAAATGTGTTTTTATAAAGTCAAAACTCAATAGTTGGGAGATCATTGAGGGAATGAAGCTCGATGGGAATTTAGTTTTTTGGTTTCAAGATCATATGGTCATACCTATAGATTGTCAGGAACAAATTATTCATGCTTACCATCGTTATAGATAATATGTTCATTCAATAATAAAAAATATGTTCAAGACACTAAAAGCACAATTTTGGTGGGTGGGAAAGAAAAGAAAAGTGTTTCGGTTTATGATGAGATGCCTCACCTGTCAGCAGGTCAAGGCATAGCACTAGTTTCTAGTAGTAATGTTACTGTCTTTACCTGTTCCTATTTTGAAATGGAAGAAAATATCTATGGTTTTTGTGATAGTTCTCCCAAAGATGGTTTGGAAACATGATTCTTGGTTTTTTATAGTGGATTGGCTCACAAAGTCAGACCATTTCAACCCTATTCATGATGTCATATGGTGGAAGACTTTTCAAAACTCTATATATGATAGGTGGTAAAGTGGCATGGCATATAAGTTTTGATAATATCAGATATAGATCTAAGTTTTACATCTCATTTATATATATCCTTATAGTAATCTATTTGAATATATTTTACTATGAGTATGGTGTATCATCCTCAGATGAATGGACAATCTAAATGGATGATACAAACCGTGTAATACATGCTTCAGGATTCTTTAATTGATTTTGGTGGCTCATGGGAGGAGAATGTACCATTAATGGAGTTATAATATAACAAAATTTATCATGCCTGAAAACATAAAAAACCTTTTAAATCATTTTATGGGAGTTCTTATCATTATAAATTTTTTTGGGAGGAAACAGGTGAGACTTCATTGGTTGAAACAAACCTTTTCCAACACACAATAGAGAAGAGTTAGTTGATAAAGCAGATAATGGAGATAGATCAAAGTCATTAGAAATCATATGAAGATCATTGTTAGTAGTAATTTTTATTTGAGGTGATTGATCATGTGTCCCTGAGAATCTCTCCAAAACATGGGAATCATCATTTTAGGAATCTTGGAAATTATCTTATCGATAAATAATTTCTTTTGAGATACATGAATGAGTTTGTATGGTTGTATATCAATTGTCTTTTACTCTAAGGTTCAGTTTAGTTCATAATGTGTTTCTAGTATATCCGTTGAAAATTTATCAGATTAATCCTAACTGTATGATTTGATTGGATCACATTGACCTAGATCCAGATGCTTCATTGATTTGTGTTCTAGTGTAGACTCTTAATAGGCAAGAGAAAGTCTTATATGGGAAAATAATCAGTCTAGTGCGGTTTTTGGGGAAACATGTTCAGATTCATGAAGTAACACGGGGATAAGAAAAGTAAATGGAGGATTAGTGGCCTAAACACTTTCATGACAATGGTGGTTTGCTACTTTATAGTGACCAAAAGGTTAATATTGGGGACAATGTGGCACCCTCTATTATAGGTAATTAACCCTTTATTTATGTATTTCAAGTATATAAAGTGTTTGAGTTAGTTTGGGTAAGGTTTTGATGTGTTTTGAAAAGTTTTTGGGGATTTTATGGAGGTTCAAGATTTTATCATGGTTAGTAGAAACCAAGAGATGACTCTAGGAAAACATGAAAAGTAAAACATAAGACACTAGTCAGGTGTACAGTTGGAACAGGGCTTGGCCAAACTATGTGGCCACCCAGGTGAAATCGTGAAAAGTGGAATATAAGGGATGAACATATTTATTTCATGGTTTGTCTAACTATGTGATCCAACTATGAAAAAAGTGTTTAAATGTGGTAGATAGCACATAGTTTTCTCAAGGTTTTCTCATAGTTTTCCTATCCATGCACTGTTAAAAATGAGATCCTGATTTTGAAGATATAACATAAATCACCATTTAAACCAGTATTTCTTCCTCTAATGAAAAATTAACACAATTTTCTATCCTCCCAAAGGTCATGGAGACCATTCCTATTCATCTGAGACTGATCCATTGGAAAATCTTGGTACGTTAGAGGCCAGATCCCTTGGTAAGTGATCGTTCATAGTTGTTTTTTGTAGATTTATTCTTCTTCCTTCTCTTTTATTGATGGTTCTAATCTGTTGGGGATATATCCATCTGTTTTATTCCAATAATGATGATATACGGTTATTTTAATGATATAGAACAATATCTAAGGCAGGTTATTGGAGTTTCAATCTGGTTTTGTTAAATAATTTTTTTTGTTTTATGTTTTCACCTAATTTTGCTAGGTATGTGGATTAACACTCAACTCCTTATATTAAAACTTGAAGGGTTGATTTCAATTTTTTGAATTGATAAAAAATATTTTTGAAATATTTTTGAAAATATTGATGGAAACCCTCTTTAGTGATGGTTTTTGAATTATGGAATTTGGTTGTTTTTTGGATGGTGAAAATGTTTTCATGGTTTTAAAATGTTGATTTTAAAATTGTTGTTTAGTTTTGATTCATGGAAAATTGATTGGGAATGTTATTTCAAAAAAATATTGTTTTATTTAAATAGTTGACATAGTTTGGCATTAATGAATTCAATGGGATGGATAATGGTCATGGTTTACCACCACCAAAGGGATGAGTTATTGATGTGAAGTTTCACATTCAATGGTAACACCAAGATTGATTGTGTGTGTGTGTGTGGTTGTGTGGAATGGAATGGGTTGTGCCAAAGGGATTTGAGAAACAGTTTAGAATACTTGTTTTTTCATGAAAATGGTTTTGGTTTTAAAAACTACTTTTATTATTTTATATAAACTATTTTCAATTATTTAATATAAATTTTTTTATATAAATGTACTAACATATTCTATCCTAGTGGCGTGAGTAGGGAAGTCATTTAGGAAAATCTTACTAATTTGTATAATCACCCCCTGATTGGGAACTTTTGTGTGTTTATATATATTTTATATCAAGACACATGTAACGGAAAGGTATATCATTTCTTTAGTTATTAATTATGATTCATTGGGCATGTATTTTGGATTTTAAGCTTAGAGGTTGTTTGGATTTGTTATTGGACATCTTGGTTGTCTTTGAGATATTGGTTTTAGTTTTTTATTTGTTCTCTAATATGATTCATGGATATATTTTGATTTGTTTGTCAATTGGTTATTATTTGATTTATATTAAATTGTTCTCATGAATAATTTGGTGGTTTGTTTTTGTTATGGTTACTTTTTTTGGTTATTTTATTCTCAAAGGGTAAATTATCCCCAAATTATATCGAATCCCTTGGCATTTATTTCCAACATTTGGTGTCTTGGGGATGTCATATAAGACCTAGTAACACTTCTACCTTCCCAATCCAAAGAGAATGGGTAGGATGTTACATCTATGTCGATGTTAAAAATGTTCTTCCATTTCCTTCCATGTATCATTTCATAAATTTTGTATTTAGGTTTTCCATGTTGGTTTTCCCCCTCTTTTAATCTCTTTTGAGCATTATATTCGTATCATCCCATGTCCACTAAAAACCCACCAAAAAATAATTTTATGTTTATGTACATCATAATAGGTAATGGAAGCTTAGATCTCTTACAAACTCTAAAATTTTCAGTTTTGGTTGGTGCATGAGTGACCACCTTGAATAAATTTTCATCATTTTTAGAGGAGTGAGTTTTGTGTGATCATAATTTCTGATTCAAAATTAAAAAAAAATATTTTTTTACACATTATTTTATTAAAACAATTTTTATTATTTATGTATGATTAAACTAGTACAGACCCCCTTATTGATGAAAAAAATTAATATTTATTATTGAGTGAAAATGATATTATAATGCTTTTGTGTTTTTTTCTTAAGTAAATGCACAAGTATAAGTGTGGGTAGTTGATTTTAATCAATTTTTCAAGTTTTCTTATCTAATCCCCAAACTTATTTTCATGGAAATTGTATAATTGCTCTGTAATGCCCATGTTTTAATGTTAAACATAACTTGTGAGCATTTTTTGTATTAATATATATTCAATGATGTTTCTTATTTTAATCCTAACTCACTAATTATTGATATAAATTTTTTATTCTTATTTATTGGGGTTCCTTATTCATATTACTACAAATCATTAAACAGTATAATTCACTAGTTTAGTAATATGAAGGGCCACATGGAACACACAATAAGGCCTAACAAATCTATCAAAGAAACCTGACCTGCTGTGATGTTCTATTTTCTAGGATCAATAAAGAAGTCTAAATTTTTTGCAACTCCAAAAAATTCCTAGGAAACACCATTAAAAATTTGATAAAAAATTTTGATCCCAACTTAATAAATAATTATCCCAATATATTTAATACATTCAAGCCTATAATTATAATTAGGATTTGAAAATATCCCACAATTCCTGAATTTTCTCCCAATTCACATATCCAATTAGGAAATAATTTAATTGGGTAAAATTCAAGATATAGGTTCAAAATAATTTATAAAATTATTATTGTATATAGTGTAATATTCATATCCATAATCCCATTCGCATTTTTGTCTTTTAAAAAATCATCACAATCTAGGAAAACAATACATGGTTTATCAAAATTGACATATCATTGGCTCCAAAGGTTAAATTTCCATCAAATTTTGAGGGTTTACTTTCCATATCCATATATAAAGATTTGAATAATACTTATTTATATTAGACCTCATTCATTATAAATTTTTTTATCCAATCTAAAGGTTGGTTTTGGAAGTTAAATAGTCCACTCCCTTAGGATGTAAATAGATACCCATCTTCACCATGAAATGGGATATAACATTAGTACATAGAAGGAAACATTATTATGAAAATAGAATTTACAAAGGTATAGGAGGGAATTGAAAACTCAACATTCTACTTGAGAGACCTATCCTACAGTCATTATTTTATGTACTTCATTTTTTTAAATTATGAGAACTTTCCCAAATAGAAAACTCACTTTAATTATGAAAATACAATACTACATAAGTTGAAATTATAGAAATTTACAAAAATACCTCTAAAAGGGGGGAAATATAACAAAACAAGAAATTTTATTCCCTCTATGCATGTGTGATAAAATAACTCTTAGATGATATGAGATCTAAATATATTATCCACTGAGTGGTAAGTTTCCATTATAGATTCTCATATCATTCAAAAATTTTGTATAATCACACTCTAACAAAACCTTATTCCATACGTTCTACCTTTATATATAAACTTTATTAATGAAACCAAACAATTCAGCCTCAAAAGAAAAAATAATTCTACAAGAACTATAAATTCATCCCATGATATCACCATTGTGGTCTTTAAAGACTTCTTTAGAACCCAAATATCCTGTATTGCCTTTTCTTCTCCATATTAATTTCATTTGATCCATCCAATAAATGTAGATTTCTATAAGGGGGTTAAAATGAATAGCTATGTGAATATGATTGAGAAAAAAGATGTCATACACAAAATTTCTACAATGGCCATGCTGAAGAGTGTTGTAATTATTCATCACCACCATGATTCACACCATGTCTATTTGAAGTTTTAAGGGGGGATACTCACTAATCCATTTATTCTAAATAAACCAAATGACAGGAATAATTTCATCACGATCCATTGGGAATAAATAGAGAAGCTATAGAGAGATAGAAATTTAATAACAGACTTTAAGGTGTTTCTATACATAATTAGTTAGAGGGGGATACACTTAAAATATATCAAATGTTACATTCCATAGCGTCAAGAAAATGGTGTATATCAAACTAAAATGACTGATTTCCCTCCTATGATATTGGAATAAAATTCATCTATTTCATAAATAAATGTTCACTACATTCATACAAGAGTGCAATGTAATTCATTTTTTTCAATTGAAATCCTGTTAGTGTGATTATAATTTAATTTGAATTTTAATGAATAAATCATTATAATATTCTCTTATTCTCATCCACATTTAGTTGTGTAGCATTCATGTACTTAATATAGTTTAATTAGTGTCAAAACCCTTCCCTCTTTCACTTTTTCATCCAAGAAAAACTATTTGTTTACCTCTCTTCATTTGTGTGTATTCGGTAAAAAATTATTTTCTTGTCTCATTAATTTCCTTTTTAATTTACCTAATAATGATAAACACCCCTACCATATTATTAACCACCCAAATAGTTAAGTAAATATTGTTGAGTCAATAAGGTTTTCCTTATGACTTTTCCATTCCTTATTTTTTTGAAAATCACAAACATCTTATATTTAAGGAAAATCGCTTTTATAAGGAAAATCGCTTTTATAAGAAAAATCTCTTTTATAAGGAAAATTGCTTTTATAAGGAAAATCACTTTTATACGGAAAATCACTTTTATAAGGAAAATAGCTTCTATAAGGAAAATTATCCTTATCATATTTTCATTATCTATATACATATTTTTCATAAGTATAAGAGTCGGATTCATTTCTATATTCTCGGAATCGTTTGAAACTTTGATATGAAGAATTATGTTTTAGGTTCTAAATTCTGGATGAAAACTGTAATGAAGTTTCACTCCAAATTCCAGATGAGAACTATAATGAAGTATCATTATGAATTCTGGATACGAACTCTGATAAAGTTCTACTCCAAATTCTGGATACGAACTCTCATGAAGTTCGACACCGAATTCTAATGACGAATTCTGATTACAAATTCTCATTATGAATTCTGATGACGAATTCTCATTCCTAATTCTCATTATGAATTCACCTATTAAACAGAATCTGATCATCTTTTCTTTATACACTTCAAATTTATTTAGACTACGAATATTATTTTTGGTTAGACTCCGAACTTTCATTTTTATTACACTTTTATAATTTGTCTACTCTTTGACATTTTGTTTACACTCCGAACCTTCACTCCGAACATTTGTGTTAGACTTAAAACGATGTCGTACATTCTGTTACACTTGTTTTGTTATAAAACGATGTCGTCTATTCTATTATAAACAAACCGTTTGTTAAGTGACATGGGTACAGGTCCCTCCGAATTTTAAGGAGGATATGACTGTTGGAAAGGGAGCCGACCTTACCTATAAATAGGAGCTCATTTGAAAGAGCTCCGAACGACTTCTTCGACATCGTTCACACAGCTGTTGAAGTGATTTCTAGATAGAGAGGCTCTTATTAACTCTCAAAGCTTCGTGCGACTCCAAATGTTCGTGATTACATTCGAGGACTTCCGGGTATAGGAAGACAGAGGTGCCGACTACCTTGAAGTTCGAGGGCTTCCTTGCTGAGGAAGACAGAGGTTCCAACTACCTTAAAGTTGAGGGCTTGCGGGGATAGCAATACAGAGATTATGATATTCGTATCGAGGGCTTACCCTGGTGTGGGTAAGACAGACTTGCTTGAAAGTATAAATCAAGGGACCTTTATCCAAGGTTATTGGATACCCTTCTCTTTGGGTTAAAAGACTTATATCTTATTACTTGTAGTTTTAAAACTTGTTTGTTTCCGCTACATTTTGTATTGTTAGGAAAGTATAACTTTCTTATACTTCCCTACTTGTACTCTAATTCATTTGGATTCTATAAGATTTAAGGTAGAATCTCATATTGTAATCTTTAGATAAGTTTCAACTTCTAGAACCATATTTCTGGAACCTACTTTTGGAATCTCTTTCTAGTATTAAGAAAGTACATAGAACTTGAAGTTTATAACATCATTCCTTATTCCAAGTTTTAAATTGGTGTTAGAGGTGTTGTGAATTTTCTTAGTTTAACTTTGTTAAACTTAGCTCTTTCCTTTGCTTAAGGAAAACATAGTTATCCATAACTAACATTAAAGGTTCCAAAGGAATTTTTAAAGTATACAATTCACCCTCCCCCCCTCTTATATATTGATCATCTACATCATTATTTCGATCCTACAAATATCCCATTGGTTTGAGTCATAATTTAGTGATGTTAGTTGATTGATATATTTCACTCATTTAACATTATTTGAATTAATATTGTGTATTTTAAACTAGATATGTTATAGAATAATTAAATGTTTTGATCAACATGTGGATTCCATAGATTATTGGAATCCCAAGTACCATTGCGTTCATTTAATATTGAACCTTTCATCAATGATAACTTATTATTATTAGAACCCTATTTAGTTAATGAATTAAATCCAAAATTATTAGGAATTCTAATCATAATCATCTGGTTAAGTGGATGTTAATTTAATGCAATGTTTTATGATGCACAAGGATATCATAAGATTTCATACCTAATAATTAACTCAACCCAATAATTATTAAATTATTAAATCAAATTCATCAATCAATAATTTTACCTAATATCTAAAAACAACTCCCCCCACCCCTCAATTCAAAAGACAAAACAAAAACAATTGAATCCAAAATATAGTAACATCACTAGAGATTCAACCCATGTGCCATTATACACAATATAGTAGAAAACTATACCTTTTAAGTTAAATGGGTGATAGTAAACCATGATTCAGTTGAAAAATAACATATTCTCTATTTAACAAAGGAAACTTAGAAGTACATTGACATCCTTACAAAAGAATTCTTTGAACGTTATCACACAAGAAGGGATCGGGAATTGAATTATTTGATTCCATAAGTTCAATATCACAAATTTTATATATATATATATATGAGAGAATAAATCATGTAACATAAATCCAATGAATTTAATTAATTTTTAATTATGAAATGGAAAATGGAGATAAAAAATTTTAGATAACATTCTTAACATTGATTTAAAATTAAAATTTACAAGTCACATTAAAAGGTAAATTTTAAAACAGCAAAGTGAAATATTTTGAAAAAAAATTATTTTGAATATAATATAAAACATTATAGACTTTAAAATAATTAATGTTTTTTATTATAAATTTGGATCCAAATATAAAACATTTGATAATGATGGAAAATAAACCTTTTTAATACTATTAAATTATCTTTATTGAAAACACACATTATAAAAAATAGTAATTAACCATTTTTTGTATTAAAAAATCAATTTTCCAAATAAGGATTCTAAAGTAGCATTAAAAAATATTATAGTAAGATAACATAATAATGGAAGAATAGTGTTCATGATAAAACTTTATAACTCAAATAAATGTATTTTAGTTAACAGTATCCCTTTCAAGAAACATATCCCAATAAGTAAAAAATATTTTTCAAATGTTTTATGTAGTAGGAATATAGATCCCAAAGAAAGAGATAAAACCATGTAATTAAATAAAAGGGAATACCTTACCCAACTTATATGAAATATGTTCAAGATAATGATCAATACCAAATGAATAAAAGTTAGGTTACCAAAAATCCTAACTACTAGTGAAAAAAGCAAATCAATATCCACTTGAAAAAGGGAAAATGGTTTGATTATTAAATACTATAAAAAATATAATAAAAAATATATACATGGGTAGTGAATTCACAATAAAAAGAATGTATGATATAAAAAATGCATTATCTCTAAAACAATTATAATTCAGATTAAGAAAACCCTTACTTTAATTTCTACTTAGTCCAAATTTGATCTAACGTACCATATAAAAAAGTAACTATATTTATATATTATTTATATAAAATTTTCATATATATAACCTTTAATAAACTTAATTTATAATTATTATCTTCATGTATATTAGTTAGTTATTTTTTAATATCAATATTAGGTGCTAGTAATCATGATTGTTTCAAACTAGTTTCATAAAAATGGTATTGGTATTCATTATAGTTACAAATTTCATCATAATGGGATCATTAAAGGTAGTGTAATAGATGTTACATGATATTTATAAAGTTTTAATTCTATTCCATGTTATTTTTTGTTACAATGCATGAAGATGAAATCGATGATGATCATGTTTCGATGATTCTTAATGAATGAAGGATGTTTTCTTAATTAGTGATTTTAATAATAATGTTACCATTAATTAACCAAACAAATAAATATTTACATATTTATATCATATTATACAACTAATTATTTTTCTCATAGTCATCCATGATATAAATTCAAATCATTGTTCAAGTAAGTGGTTAAACCGGGCGAAAAATGAACATATGGTGATTAATGGATGATTATGCAGTTTTTTAGTTTTAATATAATTATATAAGAAGAAAATTGATATTATTTGTTTATTAGTGTTATATATGAGAATTTTGAATAATTATAATAATAATATAATCTATAAGAATTTATTTCATTGTATAGAGAAATCATTTTATTCCCATAGAACACACTTCTGAATAGCTGAATTTACCATGGATGTTTAGTGCTCTTATTATTAATAGGTAGTCAAATTTATCTTTAAATAACCCTAATAGTTTAATAAGAATCATATTTATCCATTAAACCAATTATCATGACCATCAATGTGATGCAGTGATGATAATAAAAATGGAAATCAATGATTCCATAGAGACAACAGTTCACACATACGCATGGATGATAATTTCAGTTTCCATTGAATTGGGGAAATGAGTAATATGTTTTATCATTTGTGACTATAAAATATGTCCTAAGTATCATACTTATATATTAAATTAAATACTATGATCATTCTTGTAAGGTACTGAAGTAAAATGAAACACATTGCATCATGAAGGCGGTAGTTCGCACAACGCATGAATGACTGCTTAGTTTTTCTTAATAAAAAAGAGAAGGTTATTTAATGCTTACACCATAACTATAATAATATACCAGTGTACTAATGGTATTTATGTTATCATTTTATTATGGTTTAAATTCATTTGAGGAAGAATAATTTCACATAATGAAATAAAAATGAGAAAGGAGATGTTATAAATTTATTCATTACATCTTCGATTATCTACTTTTAAAAGGGGGTTAATACTATTAGAGATGGTATTTTTAGAATAAAATTACATCTAGAAGGTTTTTAAAAAAAATAGGAGAGTTTTTATTTTACTTTTTTCCAATATAAGTGGTTTTCAGTTTGAGGGAATGTGAGTAGATTATTACCCCTTTTATAAGTTAAAAGGGATTGAAATTTTTTCAATATCAAAAACTTTTCAATAATGGGAAGTCACTCTCAAAGAAAGTAGCTCTAAAATTGGGAAATAATGGAGAGGTGTAGGTATAATATTAATAAAGGCCTCAATATTATGTCAAAATACTTCTTTATAACATTTAATTTAGAAAATATCAATTCACTCTTTACATGTTTTTATATTTATAATCATTATCTTTCCCAAGTTTTAATGTTTTCTATAGAAAGGTATTGTGTTTTTACAGATGGGGAAAAAAGATCTATTAGATGTAAAGTTATCAATTATATTATATATATGAGTACCAATTACATATTCCATACATGCACAAAGGTTATTATATAGACAAAAGGATTATAAATTCCATCAGATGAAATCCTATAAAGTTCATTAGACAAACTCCATAAGATGGAGACATAAAAAATATAATGGATGAATATTTTATAATCCTACTGAATAAAGAAGTGTAATTTTATTGTGTGAATTCATATCATTTATACCAAATAGAATATTCAAATAATTATAACGCTGCTATATCAAAATGACCATTAGACAAAGTGAAGAGACATTTGCAGATAAAGGTGTATCTGATGTCATTTCGAATTACCCCAAGTAGTTAAAAAAGTAACCATTTGGAGAACATCTACAAATAGAACCATAAAATCAATAGATAATAAGTTGAAGATATATGATATTAAGTTGATTCTAAAGTTTTTTAACATCTTATTATTGAGTATAGTTCAATTATAATATTCAAAGAGTTTACTTATGGCATTGTTTATGAGGTTATATTTGTAAATTCCTTCATGTTTTTCTTTTTTAATTATTTTTTTAAGGATTTGAGGGATTGAGGCATCTTCAGGATTGAGAGACAGAGTTTGTCTAATCTATTTAATCAAGGGTTCCTGAGTATATGGGAATATAGTATTTCTAATTTTTCTGATTGAGGGGTTCCTATGATTGGAAGGTGTACCATACAATCGGTATATAAACATGGATATGTAGAGGCAAGTTCATACACTTTCTTAAAACGTTTATTAAAATTTTAGAACGTTCTTATGAAAGTTTTTTTATATTTTTTTGCATCATTTATAGGAGTGTTTATTATTTTTTTTATAATTATTTAAACATGTTTTATTATTCCATTATGTATGTGTTAGGAAAGTTTATATTTTTTGTATAAACTATTTCTTACCATGGTTATAAAGTATATCAGTACAACTCTTTGAATGATAATATTTCATAAAGGTGTTGGGAAAATTTTAGGTTTAAATTTTTATAAACTAAAATCCCCCCTCTTGTAGTACACTGAGTACTCTTACGTTCTAAAACAAAACTACCCATTCCCACAAATTTTTTAAACATATTTTTGTCCATTAAAACTTTTTTAAACCATTTTTACACCATTCGATTTTAATTAAGTTAACTAGCTTTACCAAATTAATTTATCTCTTATGTTTGAAAAAAAAATTGGTCCTTATTACATAATTTACACCAACTGATTCTAGATTTTAAATCTATCTTATTATATTAAGTTTATAAAAGTGAGAATATTTAATTTTAAAATACAAAATGTATAATGTATTAAAAATAAATTTTTGAAAAATATAACTTAAGTTATAAAATGTCAAATATGGTTTAATAAATTTAAAAAACATTTTAAAAATTATAAATTCACCTATAAAATTCATATTTTCTCATAGAAAATGGTTTCAGGAATTTCCAATTCATACTTATAAACTAATAATTTCATAAAAATAATTTTATTTATAAAAATGGAATTTTGCATGATTCGCCTAAAAATCAATAAATTTAGAGAAATCATAGAAATTCATCTTTAAAAAATATTACTATGATGAATCTAAAAAATAATTTTCATTTTTTCATATTCCAATTCTAAAATTTAAAAATTTAACTTTTAAATAAAAATATGCTATATAATGAAACAAAATTGTAGGGAATTAGTTTTTTATAATGTAAAACATTCTAATTCATATTTTCTATCATTTTATAATTGAATTAGTTTTTACCAATTATTCATTCCAAATATATTTTATTATCATTAATCATATTTTATTGAAATAGAAATACATATCACATAAAAGGAAATATTTAGAAAAATACATTTATAAAATAATCATATTAGTCATGTTAGTTATACCAATTGAATTTCATCCATATTAAATGTATCCTTTATTTTATTTCTATTAATATTTCATAAATCAGTTACTCCTAGTTATTCTCATTAATTCAAATGTTATGTTTTAACAGTCTAATAATATCACAGTTTTTATTTAGTATAGTGTTGTGTGTGAAACAAGCTGCCAAATACATTAACTAATTTAAAAGTAATCAAATATTAAAATCTTAGGTGTAACATTATCCCCCCTTAAATAAATTGGGTCCTTGAAATTTAAATTATCCCTCACTAATGAAAGTGTTTGAATGTATTCTTAACATATTTATGATTTTGGATATAACTTCAAATATGAAATATACCTTACTAACTTAGGTTGGATTGTGTTACTTAAATTTCATCAAAAAATATTAATTTTCCATACAATCATATACTCAGGTATGTATATACCCTAATCCCCAATTCTCTAAAATATACCTTTACAAAAATCATATGAATCTCTAAGACATTAAACCACAATGAAACCGTGTATTCTTTAAGAAATTAACACTATCTGTAAACATCAAATGATATTAGCCACTAGTTTATATGGTCACACACTAGTCAATATATATAATAATCCCAAAAATGAGAAGAAATTTAGCAAAATAATATTATGGATAACTTTTTTATTAAAATTATAATTAGTTCCAATGTTATCAATACTATCCAACTATCTTTTCTCAAAATCAATGAACCCTTTATTACCTCAACATAAATATTATTTTAAGCCTAAGATTTATTCATCCTTCAATCATGTGTTCTCTAATAGTTATCACCAAAATATAATATTGTCATGATAAAAGTTTTCGATATTATTGATAGCATTTAATATATTTTTTCAATGATTTAAATAAAAAAAATATTGGAGAAAAATCCTTAAATGTTTCACAAAATTTTCTTAACTTTTATTATATACCAGAATATCATCATTCAATATCATTCACTAGTTAAATTAGATAGAAGTTTCAAAATGTTATTTTTATTAAAATATAATCTCACTAACTTATGTAAGACTAGGAAACTCAACATTTCCATTATATTAGGCATATAATAAAATTATCAACCATTTAAATATTCTCCCTTATTCGGTTATAAGACACCGTGGTTTCTAGATACATACCTTTATCATTTTCTTCTTCAGGACTCTATTTCAATCAAATACTAAAACCAAAATTGTTATGATATTATCTAAAATAAAAATATGAAAAACATAAATCTAAATATGCATTCCCCTATTACACATTCATTTTTTGGATATGATACTTTCATCTCAAAATATGACTGTCTTTTTTCATTCCTTGGTTATCTATAGCCATTTTTTCTATTAGGATCCTTAACATATTTAGTTAACATCATACATAAATCATTCATAATGGTGTGAAAATTTAATTTTATTAACCAAATCATATCCCTTGAGAGTGTCAAATCAATTTTGCAGATAATCAACATTGTCATGAAAATGTCACAATCGTGTTAATACCCAATCTTACCTTTTTGATGTAATTTCTCCTAGGTATATCATTGTCAGATCTTGAATCCACTTATAGTATCCAGATATAGATTTTATTTCAAATATATCCACACATTCTCTATATTACAAAATCATTTTCATGTTTTTATGTACTTAGACAAATTGAATGATTTTTGCTAAAGTTATCTTATCCAAATCCCTAAAAATATTCATTATTACCTGAACATTAAATCATATACTATCTCAAAGGGTTATTTATACCATTTATATTATGATCAACCTTGACTTATCAACCATTAAATTATCCTCAAGAAACACCCTAATCACTATAGTTTTCTAAACTCTGATCCGATACAAATTGTAATGCCCCAAACCCACATGCCTAGATATGGTGACATAAACTCATACATTACATGTTGTATTTAATACTAACTATCGATTACCAAATATAAATATCCCATAATTACAATTCCTAAAGAAAATATTACATTACATACATTCCCAAGACCTTTTAGGTTTACAGCTTTATAGAATTAATAAAAATAATAAATTAATAAAGATCATGTTTTTCTCAACTAATGGACATTTTTTCACTACATAAGAAACTACTTAATTTATGATAAGTCATAAATATTTCCCAAAAATCCTCTATAAAATCTATCTTGTTAAACCAATCATTTTAAATACCTTTCTTCATAACCTAGAAAAACTAAATCATGAGAAGTGGTGAGCTTAAATACTCAGTAATGGAAAAAAAATACAATTATGGTAATTATGGCATAATTATAGAACAAATATTACACCAGGAATAACTAATCATCATAATCCCACAATAAAATGAAACTAAAATAATAATATATTCAGGTAAAGAAATGAAAAATATACATATCACATGGATAACAATAATTTAATTCATGGAGATGGAATGTATAATATCGAACATATCGATCTTCTCATCGAGGCCTCATCCAAGACATTATTTTTCCATCATATCCAAAACCAAGAAAACATTCATTTCATCAAGTCCATAGTTAAAATATATTTTTTAATTGGGTTGTTATACACCAAATACCCAAAAATATTTATCTTATGAAACAAGAAAATTCATCGAAGAGATATATAATTTCAGGCACCACATGTCACTTTTTTAAGCTCAATAAATTCATCATATGAGATAATGAGTAAGTCATTCATAATTAAATTTCTCAATAACCATCCATATTGGAATAAAAACATTCATAATACCAATACTTTTCTCTATGTCAATAAAAGGGATAACAGGATCATAACCCATCTGGAGAGAAGGAATTTGGTTAAATGATACATAATCAAATTTTATGAGTAATCAATAAAAATATTTATCTAAATAAAAATATATGAATTTTCAATAGTTCCCCAACCAATAAATGGAATTTTTTTCTTTTTAAGTATCCCTCAAGATAAAATCATATGGAGAAATTGTATATGTTTAAGTCTATAATTACCTCAATAAATAAATGTATGGAATCTAGGTGAACTTCCTTCAATCAAATAAATTGAAAATAGTTTATTTATAAATAGAAGGAATTGGAATAAATTTATTCAAATTTACAGTGGATGGTTAGATAATAAAAATGAAGTGATGGATCATATCCTTAATAAAAGGAACATTACATAATTCATACAAAGAAATAATTTGTATGGTTGTTGATTTTATTCATTTATTAATGATTTTTTATCTACTACACTTATTAATTTTCAAGGAAAATTAATAATTGCTGTGAAATTCCCATTTTTTAATATTAAACATAACTTGTGGGAATTTTTAGAATTAATCCATATTCAAGGAAGTTTACTTTTTGAATCATAACACTATCTATGATGATTAAAATTGTGTGATTATATAATTTCATGGTTCCTTATTCCTATTACTACAAGTAATCTAACTGAAGTATTGGCTACTTTGGTCATTTAAAATGTCATATGGACCACTCAATAAGGCCTAATGAATCTATCAGAAAAATTGGACTAGTTGAGATGTTATCTTTTCTATGATCAATACAGAAGTCCAAATTTATTGAAACTCCATAATAATTACAAGAACACTCAATTATAACTTTAAAAAAAATAGACCCCAACTAAACAAATAAGTTTCCTAACAAAAAAATATTTTAAACCTATATTTCTTTTTCTATTTTAAAACAAATGAAAATTATTGAATTTATTCTCAATCCATATGCTTAATTGAGCTGTAATTTTTTGGGTAGAAATTAAATATCTATACTCACAACTTTTTAAAATATTATGATTGGATATATAAGTATCCTCATTGTCATAAATCCATTCACATTTTGGCCTTTGAAAACTTTTTCACAATCTAGGGAAGGAGAACATAGTTTAATAAAACAGACATATCATGGGATACAAATGTGAAATGGTCATAAAACTTGGAGATTATATTGTAAAAACTCATATATAAAATGTTTAAGAATAATATTTCTCAATATTGGGCTATATTCACTGTCATATGTTTTATCCAACTTGAAGGAATGTTTTTTATGGTAAATTGTCCACTCCCTTGGGATATAAATAGTTATTCATCTTCACATTGTAAGGGGTTATAAATTTAACACATAAGAGGAAATATTGGCTGGAATATGTCCTTGAAAATCCTTCTAAGGAAATTCCAATATCAATTTTATATGTGATAAACCTCATGTACTCTCTTTATTTTCATATACTTAAATTTTTTTCATTTTTAATTTTATAAGTTTGAGAGTCATTTCATTTAATGTTTAATTAATAAATTGTCATTATTTTCTCTTATTCTCATCCACCTTATATTATGTAACACTCATGTTCTTAAAATAATTTAAATATAGTTGAAAACTCTTACATATTTTACTTTCTCATTCAATCAAAACCTAGTGCATACCACACTTAATTTTTGTGCCTTCAGTACAAAATTCTTTTTTTCTCATTTCTTTCCTTTTTTCCTTTATTTAACCATCAAAAACATCCCAACCATATTATTAACTACTCAAAGTTTTGATAAATTATCCCATTTGGGTGATTCATAATTTAGATGTGTTATTTTTTTGAGATCTTTCACTCATTTAACATTATTTGAATTAATATTGTCTATGTCAAACAAGATGTATTATGGATTAATGAAATATTTTTTTGACATGTATATTCCATGGATTATTTTAACAAAAATTACACATGGTCTCATTAAATATTTAACCTTTAATCAATGAGATTTTATAGAAATTAGAACCCTAGTAAAGTTTTGGATTAATTCCAAAACAATATTTAGATAAAAATCATCTAGTGAAGTTGATATTGATTTAATGCGCTATTTTGAAAAGTTCAGTGATATTATAAACTTATATCTCCAATAATTAACTCACCCAAATCATTATTAATTTGTTAAATTAAATTCACTAATTTATTATTTCACCAAAACTCTAAAAAAAACAACCCAATTTAAAAGATAAAACAAAAATAATTGACTCCAAAATATGGTACCATCACTAATGATTCAACATGAGTGCCTTTATAAAAATTATATAAAAAAACCAGACCTTTGATGGTTGATATGTGGTAATTTTACATGCTTAAAATGGTAATTTTTTTTACAATGGTGTAATAAGTAGGTAATTTTTTTCATAAAAAAAGAAAAATATAAAATATATATATATATATATATAATTATAAAAACACAAAGAAAAACCCACTTTCCACATCCTTTCAAAAAAAATTGAATTTCCCATAGTCTACTTGAAAGTATAAAACAAATTTTTGATACAAAAATTGAATGTACCATATGCCAGAATAGGAGGACAATTAGGTTTAATAAAAAAAACTATAAACTTTACAAATCCTTTATCAAAATCATTAAATGTACAATCCTAGTGGAAAACATTAAAATAACTTTCTACCCCTAATATAAATTACAAACCTATTGGTATTCAATATCCCAACATTGTGGTATATTTTTAACTCAAATAGTATTTTATTTAACTTTTTTCTCAATTTCCATGGGCTACCTGGAAAATATCCCCATCTTTTCCTCAAAGAGTTCCAAGTGGTATGCTCTACCATCAAGCCTCTTGTGATTTCCAATGAAAAATAAAACTTGAATAATTTTCATTATCCTTAGATGAATCTATAAATAATTTTTCTACTACCTCCCTCTTTCTTTAATAAATTATTGGAATGACATGAAGCAATCATTCCTATAAGATTTCTTACCCTCTTCTCAAACTACATCTATCCAAAAGGAAATTATTTTCATCTATAAATTACCAAAATAACCACTCTATTAATATTAATAATGGTTTAAGAAACTTATATCCACTTGTACCCACCATAAAATCCATGACTAAATCATTATCCAATACATCTATGAGGGGTAATTTCTGATGGAGTGAACTCTCATTGATGTTGTAAGTGGGGGTTCCCTTTTAGATAAAACTCTAACAGTTAAATGGTATCTCATAAAAAAAAGGTTGTAAACATGTAACAAGCCCATACATGAGCACTTTCTAAAGTTAAATATTAATAAGAGAGTCAATCCATAGAACCCAACACGATGATTGAGTGGATGAGTAATATCACTTGTCTTGTAAGAAAACTTGTAGTGGTTATTGAATCAACAAAATATTCTTCTCATCGATAACAGTTCCCTGAACCTATAAAAAATAACGGTATTGATGGCTCATCAAATCATCCAAAAAACACATTGTAGGATCATAATATCTATTCAAGTGAATATACTTACAAGAGGGGGTGAATTCTAGTTTAAAAACATAGTATAATAAGTTTAAACTAAAAAACCCAAATCTTCTTAAAGAAGGTTATCAGACTCAGTCCTTGGTCTAAATATCTGAATCATAGAATTTGAATGATGAGAAATTTGATTATATTTGAGTAGATATTGTCATCATTGCGGATCAGATTTATATCATAGTGGTTATCATAATAAAAGTTAGAATGATAAAACAAATAGAATAAAAAGATGAATATGATAACTCACTTTCAATTAAATTGAAGTAGAATAGAAAACTTGTAAACAAAAATTAATACAATAGGTAACAAATGTAATAATTACTTACAAGATATTTAAAAAGATAAACCTATTTTAAAATTAAGATTAAGGTAGTCACCAACCTTGACTAAAGGTTTACATTGTCTTATAATTATATTAATGTTTGTCTTTCCATACAAGGAAATCCATCAAAATGAAGATCGGAATGGCTCTGTATTCCTCTCCACAGAATCACTAGATACAATGATCAGTTTTGTCTTATTATCCCTACAATCCCTCAATCCAATGGATTAGATTATTCATCTTCATATCCCCAAAATTCCTTAATCATAACAATGATTAAACCTGAGTTACAATTAAAAAAATTCTAAAGAAGACAACCTGAAAAGGTTTCCTTATAGCTAAAACACTATAAATAATTACACTGACTAAGAGTGGGTGGTTCACACAAAAAATCTTAAAGAGAAGAAGTAATAAAAACATATAGCTCCAAACTCTTCAAATCACCCGATATTTATAGTAATCATCCAACAGTTCATATTTCAATGTTTTTTTCAATAGCCTTGGAAAGCTAGAGCTTGACATATCATCATAACACCATTATAGTATAAAAATTATTCATTAAATTAGAAAAAAGCCTATATTTTGACTATAAAATTTTTTCAGTATGATGTAATTACTTAACAATGTCAATATGATGGTCCTTATGAGTGTTAGTGTTATTTTATCAATACAATCATTAGTCTGATTTCCAAGACTTTTGTCAATATATAATACATGAATAAATTCTAATTTTTGTTTTGATAAAGGCGATTCCAATTAGTCATGCACATACTCATTAGGATAATCATAATGATGAAATGTAAAGCTTATATTCATGATACTTCAGAACTTTCTATAAGTATGTTAAAAGGTAATGTATTATATAAAAACATACTAAAACAATTGGGACATAAAAAGTCACTAAATATGTTTTAATAAATTGTTTTTGATTTACAAAACTAAAGGAATTGAAAAATAATAAGTAGAACTTCTTACTCAATAAACTCCCCCTTTTTGGAAAGAAAAAAACCCAAAACATAAATGAAAATTTATCTTGAAAAACATATAGTCCATTTTTCTTTTAAGATTGTCATATTTGGAGTTATTACATAAAACATAAACCCCCCTAAGTTTATAACTCTTCTAAATACAATGGTGAATATGATAATAGAATTATAATATTTATTCCTTAAGAAAACTTCTTCCCCTTTGGAATTATTCTCACATTAAGGATTGTATACTCCCCCTCAATGAAACATTTATCACTTTATAAAATCTTCAACCTCATATATGAATTTCTCACCCATATAATGATTTCTCCCCCTTTTTCATTTTCAAAAAGAATGATGAATAGTTAAAAGTTTCCTAAAAGATTAGAAAAGTAAAAAAAACAATATTGGACTACCTAATAATCCAAAAAATATAAAATAACATATATCCAATCATAATTGGAAAAAAATAAAACAAAATGGATTTGGATTAAAACAGAATTCATATATTACAGAAAATTAAAATCATTTTTTCAATGAAAATACAACAAGAGTTAAAAAAATGTTTATTCTTCATTCATTAAAGTCTTCACAAAGGACTTTTTCTTTTCGAACTCCTTTCTATCTTTCTTCATTGTTTTTATCCTTTATTCTTGAAAGATCAATATTTTTACTTCCTATCACAAAATTTTATTCTATTCCTCTATAAATAAAAGTAAAACTTCAATAGATTAGAGTCTAGTCATCTCCAACTCCATTTCTCGGGTCTTCTTTTTCAAAGCACAAACTTCCTCAGTTCTTTCATCAGTGGCATCTCATATTTCTTCCACAAACTTTACCATTTCAACCATGTGTGTGGATAACTCATTAAAAAAAATTCTGAATCTTCCAAAATATTCTTAACTTCATAACCTATTCATCATGAATTTTTATATCAGCATAAAATTGGTTTGACCATTCAATATTTTTATTTCATACTCTTTTTTATTCTAATAACTTTCTAGAAAAACTTTAAATCGAGCTTCAATTTGAATGAATTTCTATGTAAAAACCATTATCAATATGGAATTCTCATTGATAATTTCTTGAATTATTTTCCATAGATACTTGAGGTTTGGAAAATAAGAAATATTTTCTTCTTACATTTTAGAAGCATAAATAATATAATCAACACCTTATAAAGAAATTGTTCATACTGAGTCTGATTATTTGAGGTCAGGATAAGGGTGTTTTTTTCTGCTCATCCTGACTTCCACATACTTGTCTTTATTCTTAACATACCTTGAAATAACTTCTTCAACTTCTTTAAACACTTCATTTTTATCATATTTCTTTTCATCATACAATTCAATTATGTCAATATCCTTATCAGATTCAACTTTATCATCAATGTTTTTTTGGAATTATGATATTCTTCTTCTTTATTTGAGAGTATTGGATTCTTCTTCTAATTAGGATTCTTCCACCAGATAAATTTTAGGTTTTTATTATTTTTAATCCTTTGAGGGTAGAAACTATTATGATGATGATGATGATGATGAATCTGAAGATTTATTATTGATGTGAGTCTGTTCCTCCTCCACAGATTCATTTTCTTCCTATTCCCCTTCTCTTTCTTCATCTACCTATTATTATATTTCTATTTAAACTAATTATTATTCAATTTCTTATTCTTATTTAACAAATACTTATTTTGATTCTTTTTCAACTCCATAAAAATATTTATTTATTTCTTCATCAAGCTCATCTTGAAGTTGTCTTCCAATTCTAATAGTTTCTTTTCTTGCTAGTTCTAGTACCATTTATTTCTCCGGAACTAGTGGAACCGATTATTCATCAACAAACTTCTCTTTTCCTTTGTCTATAAAAGATGGAATTTAATCATGAACAACTATGTTTTCTTCAAAGACTAATACTACCTATGGATTTATTTGATCATTGTGAGAAGATTGTAGAACAACCTACTCAGATGCCCTTTTTACTCTTTTCAAAATATTTTTACAAAACTAAGCTTATTGTGACTTATTATTTTTTTTCTTCTTCATATATTCTTCTTAAAAAAATTAGTATGCCAAATTATTAATGACTTAGCTTTAGTAAGTTCAAGTTTTAACTCTAGATCCCCTGGTTTCTTTTTGACTTTCTTTTTCATCATTTCAATAAAAACATCTTATAGTATCTTTTTCTATTTCATTATCTTCTCAGGAGGAGAATTTTAGTTATTTATTTTCTTATTTTTATCAACATTTTATAGATTTCTTAATGGTTGGGAATCGAATACAGTTCCATAAACTTTCCCAAAATCTTCTTTGGTTTAGCATCAAATATCGTCCTCATTCTATTCATCATATCATCACTAATAAATGAAAACTCTTCCATCATTGGATATGACTTATTTTTAACCTTAAACACATTCATACATTCAACAACCATTTTTTAAATCAATTTTGAGAACATTATAATTCTTTACTTGATTGATCTGATTTTGATGTTGTCAATAAAGATAAAGGCAAAATTTATCAAATCTATTTTCCTTAGGTATACAACATAGTCTAATATAAACACATCCGATACATATAGTGTATATTTATCTTCTTTTATTAGTATTAAAAATCCTTATATTTGGAGAGAAACAATGAAATTTTTTAGAGTGATATGGGAAACATTTCTAATTTTTTTGTATTCATAAAATAATAATTCCTCACCTTCTCTCTTATCAAATGTACCAAGACTATCTCAAGGCCTATGATAGGGAAAATACGCTTCTCCTTTAGAATTTATTCTAAAATAATCTATAATTTTATTATAGTAAAAATTATATCTCTTATCATAGAACGTGAAAGAAAATTTTTCTTTACCATCTTCCATAAAAACATAACAGAAGCATAGAATTCATGAACAATAATTGGATAATACAAATCAAAAATTTTATCAGGTTTCTCAACACATACAGAATCCCGAAATTGAAAAGATATAATATTTTTCAATATAGAATCATACTTACCATATAAATATATTTTATCTAACCTTTCTCTGAAAACGTACCACATTGAAAAATCTTCTTTTGTCACCAATGTATCTGGAACTAAAATCGGTGATCGTTCATAAAGGAAATATTTTGAACTAGGAAACTTGTAGGGTATTGTAAGTTGGTATTGAAATGTCTTAGAAACTAATGTGGGACACATGGGTCATTTTTTATATATTAATCATGTTTGATGGTTCATCTTCTATAAGAAAACCAATGATTTAGATGAAGACCTCTTTGATCTGATGGTCAATATAACTTAGAAGAAAATTTTAAATAAATTATTGAACTTGTGAATTTTTTAAAAAATTTATCATATTGATAATGAATTTAAATGGGAAATATTTTAAAAAAATTTAAAAACAAAAAAAAATCGTAAAACTAAAAGTACATCAACAATAATGAAATAACTAATGTAATGAAATGGTGCAAAAACTAAAATAATAGAAGAGTACCTTTCGGAGTGAAGAATTTAATCAGTATGAATAACTTATTCTTCTTGTTTTTTCTAAACTAAACAATTAACATAGTTTTGAAAATATAAAACTCAATATGATAGTTTTAGTATGAAATGTAATTAAAATAGTTTAATTAGGAATACTAATTATGATAATTTTTTAATCTGGAAATTTTATTACAAAAATTGTGTCTGTAAATTTTATAAATTTTTATGAGTCCGGAAATATTTTTAGGGATTGTGAATATGAAATTTTTATAATATTTTTTGAATCGAGAAAACACATTATATTAAAAGTTTTAAGAAACCATTAATTTTTAGATGAATAATTTTTTAAATAAAGAATAAAAGTTTTTGAAAAAAAATAAAACATATGTACTCCCCCTATGAAAAGGTGTAAATTAATGTAAGTAGATGAATCATAAATAAGTTTATATGAATTATTAATTTATGTTGATCATTCCAAGATTCTATTTTATATATTAAAATCTATCACAACTAAGTGATTTTTTAAAAAAATTAGCAAGTTGATCTTTCATTTTGATGAATTGTAAAATTATATCTTCTTTAAATGTTTGATCCTGAAGTAAATTTTGTATTATATATATATTCTTATCATGTGAGTGATGTGATGGGTTTTTACTTAAGTAAATGGAACTTATATTATCATGAATTACTTGAGTTTTAGTAAAACTCATGTCATGGGTAGTGAGTGTGTGTTCTATTCACAATAGTTGAGCACAATAGCTTCCAACTGCCACATATTTATCTTTAGCTATGGAAAGTGTTACTGATTAATTTTTCTTACATAACCAATAAACTAAAATATCTTATAATAAATTACAAGTTTCGGATTTACTTTTTCTATCCATTCTCCATCTACCAAAGTCAACATTTGGAAAAACTTCTTGTTTGAAAACATTTCGAGAAGCATAATAAATTCCTAAATCCATAGTTCACTTAAGATAAAGAAAATATAATTTAACATATTTTAAATTAGATTAATTAGTATTTTATTGATATATTATAAATAGTCATGTAGAAATCATTAAATATGGATGAATATAAGTTAAGTAATGTAAATATCCTATCATACCTCTAAAATTATTTTGATCAACTGGTTGTCAAGCCTCATTAAGATTTGAAATTATTTGAGGTACTGATTGGAGTAATAATATTTTTTTCATTTTCCTATCCAATTTTATCAATAATATATTTTATATACTTTTATCGATATATAAAAGTTCTATCTAGTTTTTGTGATATTTGGAAACTAATTAAATGTGTTAACTCCTCCATCATACTCATTTAAAACATAGAATTAATAATATCTAAAAAATAATATGTTATTGTTGATTTGATCCAAATATAATTTCATAAACATAAATTCATACAATCATAATATTTTTATTCAATTATTTTATAAAAAGTGTTGGATCTGTAGTTCAATTAACAAAATTGTTTTGTAATAAAAATAATACTAACCTATTATACCAAGCTCTTGGTACTTGTTTAAATCTGTATAAATATTTGGTAAGTTTATAAATTTATTTAAGATGTTTGTTAATTTCCAAACTAGGGAATTTTCAACATAAAGTTCCTCCTAAAAATTTTTTTTAATAAAATCACACTTCACATCCATTTGAAAAAGTTTAAAATTAAATACTCCTACTAAAGATAGAGGTTTTCAAATAGCTTCAATTATGGATATCGGTGCATAGGATTCATTATAATCTATTCCCTCTTGTTGATTATAATCCTTAGTAAAAAAATCTATCTTTATTTCTATCAATTATTCCTTTTTCATCACATTTTTCCAAAAAAAAACCCATTTTACTCTAATTATATAAGATTCTAAAGGTCGTTCAACTAAAGTCCAGAATTTTCTCCTCTAAAACTCATTGAGCTCTTCCAATTTAGCCTTAATCAAATCCTTATAACCTAAAGCCTCATCAAGATTGGTAGGTTAAAATTGGTAGAAGAAAACTAGATATCAAATTTTATTCCCTAAGGAAGATCTATTCTTAAGCGGTCGATCTAAACCACCACTGATACTATCACTAGAATAATTCCTAAGAAACAACTGACATATTGGGTATTCAAAAAACTATTCTTCATAAAATAGGTATAAATTCTTCCTGATTAATAATTTTAGTAACTATTTCTTGAGTATATCCCTATAAAAATAACTTTATAAAAAATGTTTAAAATCAGTTTTAGAAATAATATTTGAGGCTGATGGTTGGGGTTGTTTGAAAAAAAAGGATCAGTTTCATAAAACATAACATGCATTGCTTCCTCAATAGTATAATAATTTTTATTAAAAACTCTATAATTCTTAAAAGTAGTTAAATATCCTAAAATTATTCCTTCATCATATTTGGGTGAAAATTTATATATGTTATCTTTCATGTTCAGGCTGAATACATTATAACCAAAAACATTGAAGTAATAGTTTTTTTCTTCCAACCCATAACTCATAAGGATTTTTATTAAGTAAATGTATAATTAAAACTAGATTTATATCATAGAATATAGTACTAACCACTTTAGTAAAAAATGATAAGCAATTGAGTATTCACTCAACATAGTTCTAGTTATTTCATAAATAATTCTATTTTTACATTCAAATTCACCATTTTACTGAGGGGTTCTAGGTGATGAAGAGGTATGTTTTAAACCATTCTGACTATAAAATGTTTCAAAATTAGAATTTAAGAATTCTTCCAGTATGATCAATATGAATATTTATAAATGGAAGGTTTTTCTAATTTTTAAATTTGGCTAAAAAAGTTTTAAAATAAAAAAAAAATCATTGAATTTCTTTATGAGAAAATAAACCCATGTTTATTTAGTCTAATCATCAACAAAGGAATATACATAGTATTTACCACCAATACTTCCAGTTTTTGTGTGACCAAATAAGTTTGTGTGTGCTAACTATAAAGCATCATAAGTTGAGAGTTCACTAATACATTTAGAACTTGACTATATTTCTTATAGTATTTACAAGGGTTATATAATTTTTAAGTATCAAACCTAAGTTCTAGTATATCCTCAAAAATTCATTTCATATTCCACTTAGATAAGTTTCTGAAGTTATAGTGTCTTAACCTTCTATTACATAACTAAGATTGATCTTTCATTTCAATAAGGCAATGTAATTCTTGGATCTTAAGGTCTTCTATGTTAATTATGTAAACATTATCATGCCTATTGGAAAAAAAGAATAAATTTATCCTTGTAACATTGTACTAAACATTTATCATTCCAAAATATCACAAGGTAACCTTCATCAGATAAATGGATTATACTTATAACATTGTTCTTAAGACCTAGTACAAACATATAATTTGATATAAGATCATTTCCAAGAATAAAAATGATACCTATTCTGATAAAATATCCTTGATTATTATCTATGAATGTTACTTTTCCACCTTTTATCTTGATTATCTTCTTGAAGAAGCCTTTATTACCAGTTATCTTTATAGAACACCCACTATCCATGTACCATATTTTTTTGGGTATATTCTTTTTTATCTTGGAAAAAAATTATTTTTATGGTACCCAAACCTTTATGGGACTGGTAATATTAGAAAAAGAACTTTGGGTAACCACATTTTTCTAAAAAAAATTGGAAAAATAAAATTTCCTTATAAAAATAATCTTTAAGAAATCCCAGTTATTGTAATTTGTTTAAAAAAATTATTTTTCTAGTTCTCATCACCTTTCCACTTATTGAAAAATGTTAAATTATTAGAACAAAATAATTGATACTAAAAATAGTTTTTTTATATGTAAAACACATTCCAAAACCATTACCATGAGGTTTAATTGGTTTTTTTATTTTATCAAAACATTTTTTTCTAGTGGTAAAATTTGATAAAAGTTTTCTCAAACTAGATATTTCATATTTTAGTTTTACAACTAATTATTTACCCTCATTAGTAATAGTTTTAGAATTATTTTTTTTCTAAAACATTATTCTCTGAAAAAAAAGCTTTTTTCAAAATATTTATAAATAATTTCTTTCTCAGAAATAGTCTAATAAAGATCTTTTGAAAGATCTAAAATTTCATTAGTCAAAACATTTATTCTTGAATCAACATTATAAATTTTTTCCTTATAATTATCACGTTTCTTATAAATTTGGCCATTATCATTTTCTAAAATCATATAAAATAGAGAAACTTCATCATAAGAAGGTAAAGAAATATCTTCTTCTAAGGACAATTCTTAATATGATGATGTATATTTTTTCTCATCAGGATAATTATCAATTAAAATTTATATTCATAAAATTATTTCCATTTTATTTGTAATATTTTTTATCATTCATTTTTTGAATTATATTCTTTTATTTGTTTCCTCTTTATATCAGTACAATCAGGTATAATATTTCAAGCTTTATTACATTCATAGAAAGTGACATCATCTTTCTTATCACTTCTATATTTATAAGATTTTCTATATCAGTATTGGAAATATTTCTTTCCAACTATCTAGTACATCCTTCTAATTAAGTTTTCTAACTCGTTATCAGAATTTTCAGAAGTACTAGAATCGGATTGAATAGCTAATTGCTTATTTATTTAATAGTTAACAAGTTTCTTTTCAGATTGTACTTTAGAAGGTAATGTAGATTTTATAGAAAACACAACACCACCTTTTGTATTTTTCATCATCTCTTTTTAGTCTACCCTCATGTTGTATAAGGGTTCCTATAAAATCATCCAAAGTAAGATTATTCATCTTTCTTATCTCATTAACTATTATTCTATTATATTCCCACTCATTGGGAATAATATCAATAACCTTTTCCACAAGGATCTCATCATTATGACCTTTCTCAACAATATATTGTAAACTATTTATAATCATCAGGAACCTATAGTGTATCTTTATAACTGATTCTCCAATTAAGAAATTGAATGCCTAATAGCACACTCTAAGCATATCTCTCCTAGTGTTAAAAAAATTTATAAGTACCAATAGTATGATCTCAATATTTTTCCATATATTATTCCCATATTCATATGAACATACCTGACCGTAATTTCTTAAAGTCCTGGAGAACAAAAAAGTATTCCTTACTATATAGTTTAACTGAAACTATTGTTTTTCCTGATGTGTAAAAGGAGTGACTTCTTTATCATTAATTTTATAGTCTCTGGTAAGAATAACAAAATTATCAACTCTAGCGTTGATTACAAGGTTTTAATCATATCCATTCAGTACTCATAATCATATCTATGAAATATATGTAGTCTATTTGGATTTAGATTTCCTATTGATCTGACATTAACACCTTCCATCTAAAAAACAATTGAAATTATCTTCCATAGATACACATTATTGTTTAATAGTTTATGAAAAAATTTATATCAAAACATAAACATATTGAAATGAGTAAATAAAGTAAAAATCTTATAAAGTATTTGAGTAGTAGAAACCTACTCTAATTATAATTATAAGATCATAAGATCTACTCAAATGACTATACTTACAAGAGGGTGGTGAATTTTAGTTTAATTTTTTTAATAAGTTTAAAATAAATAAAATATGAAGACTCCTAAAGTAGGTTATCGGACTTGGAACTCAGTCCGATTATTAGAATCGTATAATCAAAAATACAAATAGTCTGATAATATTAGAGTAAAAAACATAATCACTATGGATCTGATTTTTATCAGAGTTGTTATGGTAATCAAAGTTAATATGGTAAAACAAATGGAATATAAATATAGATACGATGAATCACTTCCTATTAAATTATAGAGGAATAGAAAACTTGTAAAAAATAAGTAATACAGTATCTAAAAATGTAAGAATGACTTACAAACTATTTAAAAAGATAAACTATTTTTACCCTTAAGAGTAAGGTAGACGATAACTCGGAAAAAAGGTATCCACTATTTTATACATATAGTAAAGTCTATCATCCATTACTAAGAAATCTCTTAATATGAATATCAAAATGGCTATATCATCCTATTACCAAAAGCACTCAATATGATCATTGGTTTTCTCTTACTATTCCCTATAATCCCTTGATATGATGGATCATATTCTCTATCTTCCTATCTCTATAATCCCTTGATCATATCAACGATCATATGCGAGTTACAATTACAAATGTTATTAAGGATACAAGCTAACAAGATTTCTTTATAATGAAAACACTATAAATAATCACACTTACTAAGAATGAGCAGTTCACAATGAGAAATATTCAAGAGAAAAAGTAATCAAAACAGCAAGATATAAACACTCCAAATGACTCAGTATTTATAGGAATCCTTCCAAAAATCATATTTTGAAGTTTCTTTCAATAACCTCAGATAGCTGGTGTTTGAAGTCTCATCATAACTGAATTCCCTACATCATATTGCTAAACACTATTACAGTGTTAATTGTATTCCATACATTTGAAACAAGTATTTGTATTCTGACTGTAAACTTTATTCAGTCTAGTGGAATTCCTGAACAATTCCAATATGATAATCTTTATGAGTGTTAGTATGATTTTTATTTTACAAGTATTAGTCCGATTGTTTATACTTTTTTCACTATGAAATACTGGAATAAAGTCTATGTTTTGTTCTGATAAAGGTGAGTCTAGTTAATCTAACATGTAATCAATATGATAATCATAACGAAAAAATGTAAAGGTTATATTTGTGATCTTTAGAACTTTTTATAAGTATGGTCAAAGGTAAAGTCTACCAGAAAAATACACTAAAACACTTGGGACATAAAAAGTTACTAAACATGTTTTAATAAAGTGTTTTTTATTACAAAAACTAAAGAAATAGAAAAGTAATAAGTATAATTTATGACTCAACACACATATCCACAACTAAAATATGACCCATTAGATTCTTCTAGTCCAATTGATATCAATATAGTATTTCTGAAAAGGAAAAACAACCATTATCCTCTTGGTTAGTTTGTGAGAAATTCTAACTAGACCCACTATGATCCATTATCTTCTACATCTAACCTAGACAAGAAATCCATCCAATCTTGAGGTATGGTAATCTTTTCTACCAACCCCCTCAGTTCCCTCTTCAAAATCAAACCAATTACAATATGGTTAAGGTGGGATTAACTTCCAAAAACCATATCCATTTTTTTCCCAACATCAAAGGATCAATCCTCCTCCTCATGATTTCCACTATCCAAGTAAACCTTCTCAATTCACAAACCAATACAACCAATTTACTAAGAACCAAAGTTAAGTAATCCTAATATAGGACATTCCCCTTATTCTAAGAAACCATGGGATTTTTTTTGAATATATTTCCTCTTTCACCCATTCCATTTGAAAAAACATGAAAAATAAAATTATAAAAATTTCATCCCACCTAATACAATAGTAATGATCCAATTATTCGTAACTCACAACTCAACCATTTTCTAATCCTGAGGGTCTTGTAACTTCAATTTCAGTTAGATCGATAAGGAAAATTGCAATGAATCATGATGAATCAAATAAATACCCTTCTATTGTTGATCTGGAAAAAGAAAAAACAAAATCATAGAAAAAGAACCTGATTCCACTTCCTCACCTCCTTATATCCCTATAAGGAGCTTAATTCTTTTTCCTCAACCCATATTTAATCATAATAAGCCCTTTGAACTTGGATTTTAAATGAGCATAATATTTAGACATGTTGAATTCCATATTCCCCTATTGCTTTCCATAAAAAAAATCCCTCAGTATGTAACATTTCTAAATAAAATTTTCCCCCATAAGAGATAAATTATAACCGTTGAAGATATTTCATCCCAATAGTCTATTCTAATTATTTTCTAAGATCTAGGTACCTTTACAATTTCATGCCAAATTAGGAGTTCTAACTTTTATGATACACTCATATACGTAGGATCCTCAATTAATATAATTCCCAAATTGATATTTTTAAAACTTGGTCATAGTATCCTACACCCATTGAGTGTTCATTTAATTGAAGAGCTACTTTTCCTGAGGGAATAATCAAGGATGTCCTTTCTTGTGTTAATGATATTATATTCCTAGTGGATTTTTGTGTCCTTAACTTAGAAGGTGAGACAACTTATTGTTTTCCACCTCTAATTATATGGATACCTTTACTTATGACATGTAGAACCAAAATTTATGTCCATGATAGTATTTTATCCATGTAATTTCATGAACAACAGGTCAAGTTTAATATTTTTTAAAGCCATTTAATACCCATTATAAAATCACTCTACATTCTCTATCCATTCTTATGAAAGTCTACCAGAGAATGAGTTAAACCATGAGTGATCATGTTCTTCTTATACTAATGACAAAAGAATGTGTGAAATTATAGTCCACATTAACTAATTCATAAATAGAGAATTAGATATTGACCTTTCATTTCAAAACTCCATGGATCTATGGGAATAAGAAATATATCTAGAATATCCTCTCCACTCTAATCTCTACTACTCCACATTTGATAGTATGTGGAATATTAAATTCAAAAAAAATATAAATCTATATTCTAATCTCATATTTATTATTCCATATATAAATAATCTACCCTAATAGAAAGCTATTCTCATACAGATGGAGTATGCATTTCTCTTCCAAAATCACTCATCTTATAATAAAATCGCTACTTTATTTAATGAAATGGAGGATTCCAAACTCATTTAGGTATTAGAGGAAAACAAAAATACCATAATTTTTTTCCTATATAATAAATGTGGAATTAACTATGTACTTTTCATGCATCATATTTGTAACACCTCAAGTTTTTATGGACCATTTTTTCCTAAATAAATTAAAATTTCCATTTATATCTTGCATTTAACTAAGTCAAATGTTCCATTCACACATAACACTAACGTGGCGTATGAAACACGCAACACTAAGTTAGCAAACAATACATGCAACATTCAGTTCTACTAAACATTTATTTATTTAAAATTATAACCCAGTCGTTAAACATAGTTATATAAATAGTAATAACTACTTTTAAAATATTTTTTACAATTTTTTTATATAAATGAATCATATTGATAATAAAATATATGATTCATGGTAAAGTCCTTCTATTTTTAAAAATATGGTTTTCTCTAATGAACCTCTTTTATTGTTCTTATAATAAAATTAATTTTATACACTCATAGAAATTGATTTTTAAAAAATAAAAATAATTTTTTAATTTGGAATATCAAAATAATCTTAGGGTGAATTATTGGTATTTTTTAAAAAAGTTCCATTTTTTGATGAATAATGAAAAATACTTCATTGTATTTAAAAACTAACTTTTTCATTTAAATAATTATTTTACATTAAAATGATTTAAGTAAAAATAGATAAATAATACATATATTAATCCAATTTAGTTCATTGAAATCATTTTCATAATAGACTTAGAAATAAAAAAATTATTGAACTTTTGAACATCTCTTTTACCCGCCTTCTAGCCACTTTTTCCAGATTAACATTAAACATAATTTTACTCATTATATGAATTTAATTTCAAAAAATAGACATACGTGTTTGTAATCATTATGAAAAATTTTGTCTAATAGAATCAAAATAAATTTTGGTGAATAGTAACTTTTGAACATTATTTACCACGGTTAAAGGTAAATAGGGTAATTTAATGTAAAAGATAATATAATTATATTAAATTACCTTAACACTCATCCTAATTTTATTGGATAAATTTTTTCGACCCAAATCAACCTTAGGTAAGAAATATAATCCTTTTTATGAAGCTTTTGTTAGATTAATACATTTATTATATTTTATTTAAAGAAGAGTTAAAAATGTCATATTCTAACTTAAATAAATAAATAAATTTTAATATAGGGTTATATATAAGATAAATTCGACTATAACTATTCATTTGAAATATAATAAATTTATATTAATAATTATAATTTATTTCAAATTTTTAGATAATAAATTACTTAATTAGAGGCTTTTATAATAATGATGCATTAATTGTTTAGTTAATTGAGATATAAAATAAATGATATTAAAAAAATAAAATAAATAAAATTTTACTCAATTAATTAAATAAATAAAATTATAGAAAACTTATACATGTTAGTTACATATTATAAAAATTGGTTCTAATTTATCTTGTTGTTATTATATTTTTAAAAATGAAAATATTGAATAGCAACAAAATTGACATAAATGATACTTTAAAATAAATAATATTTTATTTAATGTTAAAAAATTAATAAAAATATAATAATCGCCCAAATAACATGTATAGTTTCAAAAATTTCATAAATGATCCAATTGGGGTTTGTTTTTCAATTTATAGTGACTATATTAACCCTATATTGTAAAAAACCATGTTCTTAGGGTAAAAGTTAAAATATTTAACTAAGTGTTAAAGTAAAAATATAAGCTTAATTTTGTGACCAAAACATCTCTAAAATTAATTGGTTAAGATTATTTATACCCATATTTATCTTATCCTATAAATAACTCACTTTGTATCTATTTGAAATCAAAATTCAATTTATAATAAATTAATAGTATAGGAGTTTTCAAAAGTGACCCTCCTACCTCTTATAAAATGGTACCTCTCCTTCTCTTTTATTAACACCTCTAAAGACTTTTGGTTCGTCCAAAACCTTTCTATTTTTTCTCCCATACTCACTCCCTTACTACTATAATCCTTCCCTTGGGTATAAGAAAACTCAATGAATCCTTTTGGCTCAAACCAAAAAGAGTTACCTGATTAAGAGTTAACATCTTCTCTTAAACTCTTTTCTTTATTTTCCTTCTCCACACCCAACACTCCCTTTGTTCTATTATTTCATGAAAACACCAGTATAATAAATATAATTGGATTTTTTTATTCTAATTTATTGACCTACACTTACTCAAAACCCCATCTAATGGATATAGAACATATTGTTTCTGTGTACGGTGAACTACTGCCTCACTAAATGATGATTGTTCATTTTTCCTTTACCACCAATCATGGTAAACATTATGATAGATATCAATATATATAATTATTATTATTTATTTAACCTTATTTATTTATTTTTATAACACATGCCTTTTTACTTTCCATTTGGTGTCAATACGATGATCTTGTTTGAGGAAGTGTGGACTACCGCTCCCTCAAAGTGATGTGATTCTTTCACACACCACATGGAATGAATTAAGGATGGGTTTTATTAACTTATATGAAATATAATAATGATACTTAAATAATTATATATATATATACATACATATATACACATAATTCATTTACATACTTTCTTTCGATATGAAAAGTAAAACGGAAACAGTGTTCATGCATACGTACGACTTACCGTCTCCATGAATGGTATATTCCATTTCATAATTCTTTATTATATAGATTAATACAACATACATATAAAGGATATAAATGATATTTATATCATTATCTACATTCTATAATCATTATATAATTATAAGTTCCAAAGATAGAACTAATTAATAAACATGCTAAGAACATAGAAAATATTACCCGAAGTGAAACCTTAACATAAGATCATTAACAAGTGGGTAATAAAAGGTCATAATCAAACCATATATGGTATTATGTATAATAATATTATTCTATAAAATATTTATAATAGACTTAAATTTATTTTATACGAATATTTTTTTAGTATAAAGAGAGTTAAGACATAAGGTAAGGGATAATTTTGAAATCTCATTATTATTCGAGATTGTTTACATGTAAATATTTACCGTGGTATATTATCATCCACATCTGTGTTTTCTAAAAAAATATTTCATAAAATTTTTACTATTATCATTTGGATTTTTAAAGTCATTTTTACCCATTTTGACTTTTTTACTACATAGTTTGAAAGGAATCTTTCTTTAATTTTTCAAATGAAGAACTTTTTGAATTTTCCTTTAAAAGTACAAGAAGAATGTTTTATTTTAACTTATATAGCATGAATGGATTTTCATGATTTTATAATGCATTATTTCCTTGAAAATTTCCTTACATGTTTTCAAAGTTATTTTCAAATAAAATGATTACTTTTATAATTTTTTTCATTTTAAGAAAATAAAACTTTTTTCAAAAAGAAATGATAATTTCTTCAAAAATTAATTTCAAGTGTTTTATCAAAATTATTTTACATTTAAGATAACATCCATTGGTGTTACTCATGACTTTATGGGAAAATTATTCAATTTTTTCATTCATATTATTTCTCTGAATGGATTATGTTTTGAAGGTATGATGTTTATGAATCTTGTTTCTCTTTCATGGCTTATATGATTTTGAAACCTACTTCTTTTCATTGGTTATGTTTATGAGGAAATTATTATGAAACTTTTCTCTTTTCATTGGTAATGATATGTTAACATGTTTATGATACTAATTTCCTTGCATGGGTTATGGTATGATTTTTAATGATCTTGTGGAACATGTATGTATGATTTCATTATGAGATGAGTGGGACCTATATATCCCTCCAATTCATTGGGTAAAGATTTATATCTCATGACATAGACTAAGAAGGTCTTGGGAGTGAACTTGACTACTAAGATGGCCATGGGAGTGAACCATGACTACCAAGATGGTATGTGGAGTGAAATCTTGCTACTAAGATGTCCATGTGAGTGAACCATGACTTCCAAGATGGTATGGGGATTGAACCCATATACTACTATGATAGTCTTGGAAGTGATGCCTTGGATACTATATAAATCATTATATTCTTATGTGTCTTCTACAATTCCATGTTTTGTTCTAATGTTATGCTTTGACAACTTATACTATTTATTTCATTATGATTCATGTCTCGTGAAATACCAGTCTTTATTCCATGATTCCTATTATGATCTTTCATATATTGGGTATGATCTTATAATTTCATGATCACGTTCTCATACCCCTATTCTCATGTTTATTCTTACATGTATCCCTTGATTACCCTTACTGAGCATATAAGATCACCCCTTTTATGTTTCCTTTCCCTCAAGTTATAATGATTTGTACTATGTTTGATGTGTCTAAGAAGGGTTCTAGTCAAGAAGAACCTTGTGGTAGATGATATAGCTCATTTATATCCCAGTTTCTAGGTTTCCATGTTTCTAAAGGAACTTGACCCATTACGCTCTTTGAGCATCTATTGGTATAATGTTTAAGTATTCCAAAAAAGTTATGTAATGTTAAGGTTTTAAAATTAGGTTTCACTATAAAATTTATCTATATGAATCATCAAAACCCATTAGGAAACCTTAAAGAAGGCTTAACCCACTCAAACTTATAGTGGTAAGGGAAGATATTACTAATATTGTTCAAGCTAGTATTGTCTTCCCAATTTATGATAGAGAATTGGTAATTCAAATTAAAGTAATTCCATAGAAGGGTTACATAAATTATTTTACCAATTAAAATGGATAATTTTTCCAAAGTCATGTAAAGAAAAAGTGGTGTCTATGCATTGATTATCGAATATTTAATGCCAAAACAAAGAATAACCACTCACTAATCCCTTTATTAGACTAAATAATAGAAATACATTCCAAAAAGTCTCACTATTTGTTTTAAAATTGCTACCCTAGATACTTGAAAATCCTAATTACACAATAGGACCAAGAAAAAACTGCATTCACATGCACCTTTGGTACATTTTAATACAAGATAATGGATTTTGGAATTTGTAATGCTCCTCTGATATTTGAAAGGTGTATTATGAGTATTTTTTTCTAAATTCACTAATCATTGCATGGAGGTCTTTAAGGATGATTTTTCCATTTAGGGAACTTAATTTTATTTATTCTTTCATTCACTCTCTCTAGCCCTAAAAAATAATTTCAAATTTTACATTGTGTTGATTTTATAAAAATGTCACTTTATAGTTACTAAGGTATTTTTTTAGGACACATTATTTATCAAGAGGGTATTCAAGCCAAATCATCTAATATTGAGGTGATCCAATAACTTCCTAAACCAATATCAGTTTGATATATATGTTTCTTTCTTGAATTTATTGGTTTCTATCATTCGTCCATCCATAAATTAAATAGGATTGTACTTCCTCTAAACTAGTTACATCAAAATTATGTTCCATTCTATTTCAATGAGACTTACAAGATAAATTTTTTTAACTCAAATTTATTCTTAAATATTCCTAAAAAATCCAACCCCTAGATTGGTTCTTACACTTTGAATTAATGTGTAAATATTCTAATAGGGTTATTGGGGTGATTCTTGGTCAAAGAAAATATAATATTACATTTTTATATATTAATTTTCAAAAACATTGGATAAAATTCATTCTCATTAATCTGTCAATAAAAAATAAGTCTTAGATATTATTTTTTCATTGAAAAAATTCATCCTTATCTCTTAGGTGATAAAATCATTTTATTTCACAGAGCATGAAAATTTAATGTTATTACTCAAAAAAGTGATTTCAAACTGAGGATAATAATATGGAAATTAATTCTTTAAAAATTTGATATTGAGATTAGGTATAGACCTAGAAAATAAAAAAAAATTCTAATCATTTGATTATAATCTCTATTTATTATATTTCTGGAATAATAGACCTGAAATTTACCATGGAACAATCTTTATCACTCACTCTCAAAATTCCATGGTACGTGTTAATTGTAAATTACTTGGTTACTAATTTTTTCCCATATTATTTTTCAAAATAAAAAAAATTAAAATTTAAAAACTAATTCAAAAATTTATTATTGGGATATTAATAATATTTGGAGGACTATAGAAGGCATGGCAATTGTGCTATGTGTTAGGATGAGGAACATTACTTCGTCTTATGATTTTGACATTCATTACCTGGAGGTGGCTAATTTGTACCATAAAGGACATTCTGAAGGGTCCTAGAATCTGGATTCTTCTATCCCACAATATTCAAGGACTCATATGAGTTCTATCAATTTTTTAACATATGATTTTTTTTTCATAATTTCCAAAATAAATGAAATGCCCAAAAATCCATTAATTCTCTATGAGATCTTTGATGGTTGGGGAATTGATTTCATATGACCCTTCTTGAATTACAATGACTTTTGATGATTTCTTATGGCAGTATCAAATGTTTTTAGGTGTTTATAGTCCAAATCAACTTGGGAGGATGACGCATAAACTATTATTGAGTTCCTTAAAACACTCATCTTCCATAGGTTTGTAACACTACGTGATTTGGTAAGTAACCTAGGAGCACATTTTTGTAATTTATCCATGGATTTGATTTTGAATAAAATAGGGTCATTTAAAAAACATAAACTACCTATCACCCCCAAAAATGGTATTGGTTAAAATTTCAAATATCTAATTGAAAATTCTGTTTGAAATAATTGTTAATCCCACAATAGAAGATTGGTCTCGAATAATTGGTGAGGCACTTTGGGATAATCTAATGAACTAAAAGTCACACATTGGAATGCCTCCATTTATATAGGTTTTTGTTAAGGTGTTTCGTTTACTAGTTAAAATTCAACATAAATCATTTTCGTTTGTCAAAAATTATAGTTTCGATTGTGAAAAGATGGCGTGGAGTGGTTGATACAATTGAATTAGTTGGATAAGATTCGAATTAATTCCTATGAAAATTCCAATATATATAGAGAACAAGATAAGGGAATCCATGGAAAACACATCTTGTGAAATGTATTACATGAAGGTGAAGATGTAATGGTCTTCAATTATCACTTTCTACTTTACCCAGGTAATTTTAACTCTCATTGGGAAGGTACTTTCATCATTACTAATGTTAACCCATTCTTTGTAGTGTAATTCCAATACCCTTCTACAAAAATTATGTTCATAGATAATGGGAATCGACTCAAGAATGAGTGAGAGAGGATATATTCCCTAGGAACCACATTGACTTCCACTGAATCAATACTATTATAACTGATCTTCTAGTTGATAAAGAACGTGGCCCACCAAATGCAAACTTGCGGGGAACCTATTTCCCTTTAAATCTATCTCCTTATTTCCCTCTCTCTGCATATCTCTATATCCCAATTTGTTCTTCTTCCTATATCTTTATCACTTTCCCTCTCATTTTTTTTTTGTTTTTACCACTTTTTTTATCTAAATTTTTTCCTCTTTTGTGTGGTCATGTTTTTTAAAATAAAGAAAGAGCTATAATTACATGCAATCCAATTTTGAAATTTTGTTCAATTATTTTCTGGGAGTCAAAAGACTTTTTTTCTTATCTTAGATGTTTTTTTCATAATATACTTTTATAAATAATTTATTATCAATACAAAAAAATTTAATGATACATTTTTTATTTATAAAATGTTTCATCTGTGAAGTGATACACAAGAAATGGAGGTGATGGTTAGGGGAGGTCTAGAAAGGTATCATTGTACCGGTGGATAATGGGATGTGTGACATAGGTCGTACAATAGAACAATAAGTTCCACAGTGGTGATGGTGCTTCTAGGGATGGAGGAGGTCACAGGGCATAGTCATGCATAGGATGTTGTGTGCACTGAAATTCATTAACCTAAAAAAACTGATTCTGGTCCTATGACCCTATTGTATGGGTTTAAATTTCCTATTTAGTCTATAATGGTAATGTAATGGGATCCATCAACCTAGAATAATAATAGGGTTCCTTTTCTCAATAAAAAAATAAGGGGGTACTTCCCTCCTACCTATTAAAAAATCGATAAATAGACTCTCATTTCCCCTACATTGAATCTCCTTTTGAAATCCCCTTAAATAATATGAAATACATTTTATAACCACATTACAAGTAAAAAAAATTATCCCACCCAACATCTACATGTATTTTCATTACATGATTTGTTGGAATTTTATTTTTAGGAATGGATTTAATTTTTGGAACACTTTCCTTGATTTTTCAAAGGGCCAACATATGCTTAAGTTAAAGTATCAATTTATGTATAAGGGATAGTTTGAAAATTAATGAGTTATGAGAATATAATTATGTTTAAAACTCATTGTAATTTTTTTTGGGAAATTTTTCAAAAAGATGAATAAAACTAAAATAAAACAAAATAAAAAATGAAAATGAAAAAAATGGGTTGTGTTTTTGGTAGGTCAAAAACCACTAATCCTAAACCTTTAATATTATTATAAATATAAAAAATAGTGTCATAAAGAGATCAAAAAAGGGTTGGGATATGATTCTATTATTTTTTTAAAGTGAAACTTTCAAAAAAAAATAACACTTGCATCATTTTTTCTAGAGTCATTAAGAGATTTTTTGAGTTTTGTACATATTTATTATTTTCCTCATCATAAAATTATATATTTATATTATGTATTTCCTGAAACATTATTTACATTGTAAATATGTTTTTCCTTGTCCTTCCAAGTATCAATTTATAATATATATTTTTATTTTTCGATGTTGATTTTCTCCCCTTTTCATGACTTTTGGAAATTATATTCCTACAGCCTCATAGGAACTGAAAACCCATAAAACATTTTATTGATTTATGTGCACTTTATAATAGTTAATGGAATTTGAGAGTTATTACAAAATCTAAGATTTTTACTTTTGGCCAATGAATGACTGAACCTACTTGAATAAATATGCATCATTTTTAGAGGAGTGAGTTTTGTGTGACCATATTTTCAAATTCAAATTTTGAACATAAAAAATGAATTATATTTGAAACATTATTATAGTAACTTTTTTTGAAATTTTTAATGGATAAGTGAAATAGTCTAGACCCCTGATTAGAGCAATCAAAATTTTAATATTTTTTGGCTAGTGGAAATTATTTTGTAATGCTTTTGTGTTTTTATTTGCATGAGAACATATACAAGGCTAAGTGTGATGGATTTGATGTTGTTCATTTATTCATAATTTTTTAACTGCTACACTTAATGAATTTCAAGGAAAATTTCATAATAAGGGAGAAATGAACTTTTTTAATATTAAACATAACTTGTGATAATTTTTTGAACTAATCCATATTCAAGTAAGTTTACTATTTTAATCATAAATATTTACCCATTGATTCAAATTGTTTGAATCCTATTTTTTAGGGTCAATTATTCCTATTAATACAAATCATTAAACTATATAAATAGAAATTTTGTACATCTTAATGGATATATTGAGCACATAATAAGCGATAATGAATCTATAAAAAAAATTAGACCAACTGTGATGTTTTATTTTATTGGATCAATCCAAAAATATAAATTTAGTGAGACTCCACAATAAGTCCTAGTACACTCCATAAAAAATTGGATAAAATGTCATTGCATCAGTTAGGGGAGGGGATAAACAAAAGAAAACCTATCTCACTACATATAGGGGGGATTGAAACTGAGACCTCCCTAAACTTCACCACATGACTAAACCAATAGGATTCACCCATGGGGATTTAAAAATTGGATAAAATATAAAGATAAAAACCCCAAAAAATAAGTGTCCCAATAAAATAAATATTTTAAATCCAACAATATTTCCTTGTATTTTAAATCATACCATAATTCTTGACTTTCTTCCCAATCCACATGTCCAACTGAGTAGAATTTTTTGGATAGAAATTCAAGATATAAGTGTAAAAAAATTTATAATATTTTTATAGGATATCGAGGAATATTCATAGCCATAAATCTATTCATATTTTTTCCTTTCAAAAATTCATCAAAATACAGGGCAGTAACACATGGTTTAAGAAAATATCCATATATTTATATCCAAAAATCCAATTAATGTAAAATTTGGAGGGTTTACTTTCCACATACATATCTGTAACTTTTAATAATAATATTTCAAGGTATTATGTTGATCTATTTTTCAAATGGTCTATCCAACTTAAAGGGTAGTTTTGGAAGTAAATAGTTTACTCCCTTGGGCTATAAATTGATACTCATCATCACCTTGTAAGGGAATGGTACTTAAACACTTACGAAGAAACATTGGAACAAAAAAATCCTTTCAAAAGTCTTAGTAGGACCTTCCAAAATAAAATTTTTACTTGATATACCTCTACTCTCCTATTTATTTTCATGTAGTTCAATTGTTTTCAATTATAATCAGGGAAGTTTGATTGTGATTTCAATTTGAAATTTAATTCATGACTCATCATCATCCTATCTTAGTATCATCCACCTTATATTGTGTAATATTAATGTTCATAAATAGTATAAATGATGTTAAAACCACTTACCTCTTTCACTTTCTCATTCAGTTAAAACCAAATGTTTACCTCTCTTCATTTGTGTGTGCTCGATGCCCAATTATTTTCTTATCGTATTCCTTTACTTTTTAATTTACCTAATCATAATAAAAATACAAACTATATTATTAAGAAAAAAAATAGATATGCAAATAGATCAATCGATTGAGTAAAAAATTGGGTGTGTTAAATTATTGAGATCTTTTGCTCAGTTAACAATCTTTGAATTAAAATTGGGTATGTCAAAAAAGATATGGTATGGATTGATGAAATGTTTTTTTTTCAAAATTAATTCAATGGATTATTGGAAAAAAATTACATATATTTTCATTAAATATTGAACCTTCAATCAAATGGAATTGATGATTATTATAACCCTATTTAATGATTTGATTAAGAAAACATTTGGGAATTCTGATCCAAATCATTGAGTGAAGTGGATATCAATTAAATGTAATATTTTCTGAAGATCAAGGACATCATAATATTATATCCTCAATAATAAACTCACCCCAATAATTATTAATTTTTTTAATTAAATTATCCAATCAATCAGTTCACCTAGTCTCTAAAAAAACTCCCCCATTCAAAAGACAAAACAAAATCAATTAACCTCAAAATATAGTACCATCGTTGAGGATTCGACCTGAGTGTCTCTATACATGTTATAGGAGAGAATTTAACCTTTTAATTTCTATGGGTTAAAATTTACCATCATTCAGTTGAAAAATAACATATTTCTAGTTTATTAAAAGAAACTCGTAAATACATTTACATAGATAAAAAACATCCTTGCAAAACAATTCTTCAAATGGTATCACTCAAAAAGGGATTAGGAATCAAATTGTTCAATAATATGAGATCAATCCACCAAATTATAAGTATATATTTATTATAGAATAATCAAGTAACAAAAATCATTTGAGTATAATTTTTTTGAATATGAAAAGGAAAACAGAGGTGAAAATTTTTTAGAAAACATTTTTAACATTGATATAAAATAAAAATTTACATGTCAATTTCAAAAGTAAAATTTGAAATGGTGTATTAAAATATTTTAAAAACCTATACATTTAAAAATAATATCTGAAGGAGACATAAAAATGAAAAAATATATATATGAAATTTGGATCCAAATATAAAACACATGATAATGAAAGTAAAAGAACCTTTTTATTACATTAAAATTACTTTTGTTGAAAATCACAATATTAAAAGATTAATAAAGCCTAATTTTTATTTTAAATTAATTTTTCAAAAATTATTATAAAGTTTCATATAATAAAATATTAGGTTAGTAGAAACCAAGAATGGAAGAATAATGTTCAAGATAAAACTTTATAACTCAAAGAAAGAGATTTGAGTTACCAATATCCCTTACGAGCAACCTATCCCAATAAGGGTGAAATATTTGTCAAATAATTTTTGTGTTAGGAATATATATCCCTAAAACAATCGTATAATACCATAAAATACAATAAATGAGAATAATTTACCCAAATTATATGAAATAAGTTCAAGATAATGATCATAACTCAATGAATGAATGTTGAGTAAACAAAAATCCTTGCTATTGAGGAAACAATTGAATCGGTAGCCACTTGAATAATAGAACATGATTTGGATATTAAATCCCATGAAATAAAAATATTATGATAAAAAATACATCCATGGGTATTAAATACACCATACAAATAAAACATGGTGTACAAAATTTATTTTTCATTAAAGAATTATAATTTAGACCAAAAAACCCTTAACTAAATTCCTGATTAGTTGAAATGTGATCTGACCTCTCGTATAACAAAATTAACTATATTTTTCTCCCATTTAAAATCATTTTTAATATCTATAAAATTTTATAAACTTAATTTATTAATATTATCTATATTTATATTATTTTGTTATTTTTTAATTTCATATCAGGTTTAAGTGATCTTGGTCATTTTAAACTAGTTTCATTAAAACAGTGTTTGTATTAATTTTGTTAAAAATTTCATCATCCCAATATCATTAAATGTAATGGAATATATTTTACATGATATTTATAAAGTTATAATTTCATTCCATGGTATTTTTTTAACACTCTATGAAGATATAATTGAAGATTATCATGTTTCAGTGATTCTTAAAAAACGAAAGATGTTTTCTTAATTAGTGAGTTTATTATTAATTTTTCCATTATAAAAAAATTATAATATATATATATATCATATTCTAATATTAATTAAGTTGCTATATTTTCCTTTCATATAAATTCATATCATTTTCAAGTAGGAGGTTAAACTGACGCAAACAAAAACATACCATGATTAACAGATGATTATTTGGTAGTTTACTAGTAATATAATTAGAATGGAATAATAATGAATTTATTTAGTGTTTATTAGTGTGATATATTAGAATTTTAAATAATTAAAATAATAATATAACCAATATGTAGTTTTTTCATAGTATGATGAATTCATTTTTCTCTTAGAATTCACTTTTGGACGGTTGAATTTACCACAGTTGTTTATTGCTCATATTGTTAATAGGTAGTCCAATTTGTCTTTCCAAAACATTAATAATTTCATAATAATAATATTTATCCATTAAAATCATTCTCAAGACCATCCATATAAGGTATTGAGAAAAATAAGAACTGAAATAAATTGTTCCATGGAGGTGGTAGTCCATAAATATGCATGGATGATGATTTCAATATTTGTAGAATAGAAAAAAAGAAATATTTTTTATTATTTAAGAATAAAAAATATTTCATAAATATTATACTTATATATTAAATTTACTTTTAGGATCACCCTTGTATGGTGGTGAATTAAAATGAAACATGTTGTACAATGGAGGTGGTAGTCCACACAATATAAAAATAAATATTTCTTTTTAATAGAAAAGTTAAAGGTATCTAATTATTTTACTGAGGTGACCCAAAAATTAAATACATAAATATTACATAATTTTAAATGAATATTTGTCACATATAATAATTATACACTCCCTAGAACTGTAAAGTTTTTGTGTCTCTGGAGACTAGGATAAATTAACAACTAGTTCATAAAAATATATATTATCTACCAATAAGATATTCAAATCTAATATCCTTATTATTCATAAAATACATAGATCTATTATTCATGTCTTGGGGAATATAAAACATAATAAAGGGTGAGACCGTATTTTTAGTAAGGATAAAAAAGTTGTATATCAATAAATGATCATTTATAAGCATGACATGAGAATAAGGGTAAGAGAACATGGGCATAAAAATATAAAACCATACCCAATAATTCATAGATCATAATAATAAGTCATGACATAAATCTTGGCAGTTCAAGAGACATAAATAATAAGTGAATAAAAATTCATGATCCATGAGAAAATATAATAAGAATATGATCATCTCATAAAGGATTAACATAAATTGTGGCATAATCATAATTATAGAAATAATTTGTCAAGGATCACTGCCAAAACCATCATAACTTATTAGACATAAAATCATTATGGAAAACAAACCTAGTAAAACCCAGAATTCTATTCTGAGTAACTTCAACCCAGTTAACTCTATCATCATTACCCAATACAATAAATGGATATATAATTCTAATACCACCAATCACATAATAATTATCCATTAATATGTATGCCATAAGATCATAAAAACATTCATCATATCATCATAGCATAAACCCTTGTAAAATAAATTGATTTCTTAAATATCTCGTCACATTAATCATAAAATAATTCATCATGACATAATTAAAATGTTGAAAAAACAGTTTCATGTCAATTATCACATCATTATTGTCAGAAACCAACCTGGTTAGACCCTGAACTTGTCACCAGATTCAATCTATATCATGGACCGAGGGGCGTTCCTGATCCCCCATGGGCTGGAAACTAGTGATGGGCATCAAAATTAAAAGAAACATCAATTTTCAAGTTGGAACTACAATATATCAAAGTATGATTTTCTACTCATTTTACTCAAAAAAATACAACTCATTTCCCTTATTCATTTCCAAATCCATTTTTATTCTATTAGTGTGTTTTCAACATTATAAAAAAAGGTAAGTGATGCTTTCGTTTTTTATGGCAAGAAAGATTATAAAACACTTCGACTTTAAAACATTTTTCCCAAGTTTTTAGAGACCAACACATCACTTTCAAGTAAACACTATATAAGAAAGCACCATGATATTAATATAACAATGGAAATCAAAATATACATACAAGTATCACATTCATTACAGTAAGAAACTAAGAGTTAAAAGATATAGGTGAACCGAGGAGATCAAGAATAATTCAGAACACACTAATACATGATACCCCATACCCGGTAGCATTCCATATGTATTGAAATCAAAACACCCAAACGTCTATCCACTCTAACTCAGGATAGACCGAGGGGCCCAACCCTATAACAATAAACTCAAATATAACCACCTACTATGGGGAACTAGTCTGTACATCAAATAACAGTACAAAAAATGTTCTCAGATAATCATCTCAATATGTCATGTTCTCAAGTCTCATGTATATAATGGGGGTCAGCTAACCTATGTCAATTGAGTATCCAATCACAAATATATATTAATAATAATAATTCACAATAGGCCTCACCACGAGTCTCCCCAAGGACTAATATCATTCCTTAAAACAAATAGGTCACAAAGGGTTCCAATTGAGGAACCTAATAATGGATCCCAAGGATTCCACAATTAGAAAATCCCATCCATTATTTGAGATAAGTCATGAGAACATCTGAGAGATTTTTTCATAATAAAAATTTTTCATCATTTTCATAGTGTCCAAACGGGCCCTTAAACATTTCAAAAAACCAACTTTTTCCAAAAATGCAATCCAAATTTCAAGAGGATGCATCAAAAACACCATTTCCATATAAAAAATTTATATATCTCCTTTAAAATATTTCAATCTCACTTTTAAATAAAAACAATTTTCTATGGAAGTTCCAATCAGGACATTATTTATCATCACATATCGAACTGATTTCAAAATCTAAATACCCACTTATTTTATCTTATAAAATTGAAAAAACTCTTTCCTGAAACCCCAAATCATTATTTCACATTCTATATAGTTATTAAAAAAGATAAACCACACTTTACATACAGTAATCTACTCACAAAATCCAACTAGGCATTTCATCGAACATTCTGTGTGCACTAATTTAGAAAAACAAGCCAGCTATAAAAAATAAGGCCTAAAACTACCATTTTCATACCAAACATTTATAACAAGAATCACATATCATTATTTATTCGTCATTGAAGCTGTAAAAAACATGAAACTAATGATTCTTAAATTAAAAAGGAAAGTGAACGAGAAAAATTTACACAATGGATGGCCACACCAAATCATTCTAACTCAAGCACCAGCCTGCTCACATGCATGTACTTCCATATATATATATATATATATATATATATATCCTTAAATTGATTCATGTGTTCCCCACTCCATGTGGAAACATGCACACTGAATATATATATTTCTATATATATCCATACCTGGGAATATGCATGTGCACCTTCAAAACCAATCACAACAAGGTTCAACACACTCATTAAAAAAATAACGGTAACTTAATTTAAAATTGATCAAAAAAGGGAACCAAGGATTCGGGAGGAACACCATTTTCAAGATCTACCTTCATTTGAGGGCACATCCATGGGTGCACTCCGTGCACCCATCGATGTGCTAAAATCCAATGGCATCATCCTTGAGTCCATGAGAACTTTTTGAATCACTGCTTTATTTTTAAACCAACCCAACAATCCCATTTAATTCAAAAATCATAAACAACTCTTTCAAAACCATGACACCACAATTTTCGAGTCATAAAAATTACCAAATCACTCAAACAAGGCCAAAACCACAATCCAATCAACTTTATAAAATATCCCTAATGGTAAACATCATCACAAATCACCCAATTTCTCAATTAAAATATAATTGGCCTTTAATCGTACTAATTCCATATAAATTCACCTAGTTATAAACAAGAAATCACCCAAAACCTATTTTTAACCAATTATAAGAATATTAAAACACTATAATAGACTAACTAGCTATATTATGAAGTTTCAAATCAATTTTAAAAAAATAATTAAAACCAAACAAGCATCAATGTATTGATTCCGAATGAGGAGGGATGGAAACACCTACCTTGGAGGTGTGTGAACATGAAGAAGCTGCAATACAAGGGATAGAGAGTCATCACAGACCCACCATATACCCTAAATCTGAAGAAACAAAAACCACAAGAAAAAACCTAGCTATTAGGGTTCGTCAAAAACAAGAAACCCACACTAAAACCCAAGAAATCGATATTTTAAAAGGAAAGGACACTCATTAAATGAGAGACAGATATGCGAGGGAGGAGTCGATGCAGGAAGAGGGTGGGGCACTGAAGAAAGGGTCAGTCGAGGAAGTCATGCATGAACAAGGAGGCCGCACTGTCAGAGGGAGGGATCGCCAGCCAAAGTCACACTAGAGAGGATGGGTGGAGGAGGCGGAGTGCTAGAAGGGGGGTTGGTCGGAGCAGAGGTTGTTTGAGAGGTGGGTGTGCAAGGGTGGGGGTAGCATGTGTAGGGTGTTACAGGGAGGGGTAGGCCAAGTGAGGAATAGAGGAAAAAAGATGAAATAAAATAATAAAGGAAAAAATAAAAATAAGGAAAAAATATAAAAATTGACCCTAAAATAAATCAAAATAATAATAATAATAATAATAAATAATCAACTTATTAATAATAATATTTATGATAATATTAATACCCATTTTAATAATATTATAAGTTAAAAAATGATAATGATAATGATAATAACTAAATGATATTAATAATAATAATACTAAAAATAATAATAAATTTATGATAATAGTAATAGTAATAGTAATATTATTATTATTATTAGGTCTAGTAGGTCTAATACCCTGAGAGTGGGGGTGAATCCGGGTATGAAAGATTAAAACTTTCTCCCCTTTGGATATTTTTTTGTTGTTAGACAAAACTCAATGCTATCTTCCTCCCCTAGAAATATATGAATAGATATGAAATCATTCATAGTACACAACATTTTTTGCTTGGTTCACCCTCACTCGGCTATGTCCAAGGAGCATAAAATGGTGATGTGTCGATGTACCAAATTCACTAAGGATCACTGCCAATAATGAGTACAATGTTTGGGCTAGATATTATATGCCTAGTATTAATGCCTTTATAAGATTTGAGGTTTGTTCATTGAATTCCCAATGGTCACTCCCTTTGCCTCTTTCTCTAGATCAATGTTGGTGGAGAGAGTCACCACCTTCCTCTTTCTGTGATCACTACTCTTAAAAAGGAATCCACACATCGTTTATCGACTTGTAGGTCAAAAACAGTTTATGGACATGTAGGTCCCTTCATTTTCATGAATTTCTGCATTCTCAACTATAGGTAGATGCACCATTGAAGTTCCTTTTTCACCCATAGATGAAGTCCACCTTCTCGAGTACTGCTAGGTACATGAATATACTTTCGAAAACTGATTTGAAGCTTTCAAAATCTTCCTTGTGAAAATAGAGAACCACCTTCTTTTCCTGCATACTAAGTATTGGCTTTAGTACGTGGAACACCTCTTTAGAGTACGACTTCCACTTCTACGAACCTCCCTTCGTTTGTTGACTGCCTCCACCTTCTCTCTCGCATACCACCTCTACGTACCGACATTGTGATCCTCTTCTGTGAATCACCCTTTGTCCACAAACTATTCTCTATTCGTGGACTACCTTAGAAAACCTCCAACATACAATGCATTCTTACTCCACATACCACTTCTTTTTCAGGTTATAGTTCCTTGCAAAAACCTTCAGCAAAAGTTCTTCTGTATGAACCACTTCAGATTTCACAGAATTCTCCCTCATGAACTTTCTTCGGAATTTTTTGAAATCCCAGAAAAAAAATATTTTCTCTAATGATATTGGTTCTCAATCATAATCAGTGTGATTATCAATTCTTATAAAGGAAAATATATCTGCAATATCTGCTAATCAGAGATTTTCCAAATCTTTGATTCAGTACAGCCTCCATCGCATACTGATCCTCCTACCTTTGTGAACCACAAACCTTCCTATGAACCATTTTTCATCTATGGTCCGTGTACTGCCTTTTCTCTTATGCAGTTGATCCCCACCGCTGATGACAATCCATCCACATACCGCATCACCTTTTTCTATGCACCATTTTCGGTTTTGTGGACCGCTCCCTCATACCATTCATGCTGCCTAGTACGTGACCACGTACTCTTCCAAGACATGGTATGAATTCCATGTCTCGGGCTCTGCATTCCTCGCCCTTTTCCAATTTCTTTCTCCTCCTTTCACACAAAAAATCAATTTTGATGACCAAAAATTGGTAAACATTAGAAAACTACACCACCTTAAAAAAATGCTTCCAGAAAACACCAACCACACACATTCATTGTCATCTGACTTTGTCAAAAAACACAATCACACACAAAACATACCAAGAGGACACATAAAGGATTTCTTTTCCCAAAATTAATTATTATTTTTACTAGGACATTCCTTAAATTATATTTTCATAAAATTTTATTTATTTAAAATATTGAGAAACTGCATGGTCACCTGGGCTGACTGCATAGTTATCGCTAACCTTTTGGTGCCGATACATTGGCCCAAAACCAACCAAATTTATCAAACCTCAATAAATTTAAGCCAGTACTCTACTCAAACCTCGAAAAAAGACCACAAACCAATAAAAGGATAAAATAAAAGAGTATCTGAGGTCAGGTTGTGGAAATTCTCCCCACCATGAACACTTTCTTCCCCCTTAAAGTCACCAAATCTGAAGCCGATCAAAAATTAAGTTCATGCTCAATCAAAATTGAGGAAGACCATTAAATCTGGGATGACCTTTCTCTCCATAGGTCACACCAAACCTATTCAAGAAGAAATAGAAGCCCAATATTGAGGGTGGGACATGAGAGGTTTCTCCCCACCATAATAATTTCACTAACACATGAACTTTAAAATTCAAACACACCACCCCAGAGAGGGATAATGCGGGAACTCCCAACCCAAACCTACCCAAACAGTGGCCTTACCAAAACCCAAAACTAAAGAACTATTAATCCAAACTCAACCAACTTCCATAATTCTAATGGAACAACTCCACCAATACTATTTAAAAAATAGACCTATTACAAGGAAACTCGGCATACCAGAATGTAGGAATATGAGAGATCTACTACAATAACTGAAAGCCCTCCTCACAAGGGCGAACAACGACACCACCGAACCCACAAAAAAACCCAAACTATACAAAAGACTAGAAACATCATCCACTCATCTCACAACACCCAAATATCTTCAAATTATTACAACTGAAACCAAAACCAAAACAGAACCATTCATCCATGGGCCAAACACCCCTTACAAAAAATGAACAATTTAGAGATGCCACACTTAGAATAGACACAACCACTTGGATTAAGATAAAGATATTTCATCACACCACCACAAAAAAGGATGTATATACAAATAAAAAAAGACTAAAACAATGAAATTTAAGATATTTACACTCCAAATCTAGAAACATAACCTGAGCTAAGGTTTTACACATCCTTGGAAACTTCGGACTGTGCACGAGTTTCACCCTGAGACCAGTGGTTGGGGCTCTAATGTCTGAAGCATCTCTTGTCTCACAGTCATTCACTAAAATCCTCCAATCATAACTCCTTCCCCAAATGACACTTCTTAAAGAACTTACCATGGTGACCTGAATGTCCATAACGATGGAAAGACTTCAGATGGATGTGAAAAGATGGTTTTGTATATCCAAACTAGGAATACTGATGGAACATCACTGAACGACCTAATGAACTAGAAGCTATAACCAAAAAAGAAGATTCATTATAGATACCTTCCATCGAAATGCACTTCTCTAAAAATGGGGAACCTTAACAAATGATAGGAAACACCAGATTTCTAGCTACAAGAACATCAGAAACCAGCTCATTGAAGTGGTCAGTATATACCTTCATCATCCACTGACCTTGACAAACATCCAATAGCTTTATCACCTTCCTCATCCTTAATTCCTCAAGTATAATACCTTGGAAGAAGGTGTCCTTGTACATTTACCATGACACTCCAATTTCAAATTATGAAAAGGCATCAAATATCCACTGGTCTAAAACTAGACCCTCAAACAAACCCAAGACTTGAAAAATGTTAACAACCTCAGGAGTTCCCAAAAAATAGAAGACACGCTCTTTTTCCTTTAAACCACTTCACAGCCTCTAATGGTCCTCTATCACTTCAAAGAATAGGTGACACTAGAAAATAATCAAAAACTAGGCATGACTCATTAGCAACATTAGGGCCCAATCTGGGTAGCATACTCTAAACAATACAAGGAACACAAATATGAAATCAGCATGAAGCGAAAACACAATAAAAAATAACCCCCTGAGCTAAGACAACTGACCTGGAAGCCAAAAAATAAAAACAACACAAAAATACTCTTTTTCAAAATCACCATTTTTTCATTAAAATTCAAAAACTACCTTATCCCAAGGATATTTTTTCAATACAAAATACAGTTTTCAAAATTCAAAAATACACTCCTTAAAAAAACCCATTTCTAAATCCTTTATATTTCAAAAACTCACCTATAGCATCCTATGATTCATCAAATATGTTTCCATCCATTTCTATCAACATTTTCTTTGAAAATTTTCCCCACACACATTCTTTACATATCCACACACATGTGATCCTCCATAAAGAATACCAAGCGTCACATCCTTCCTTTCCTCGTCAAAATCCAAGAATTTACCAAATTTTCAATCCAAAACACATAAAACTTTAGAACTCACTACAATTTTAAATCTAGTTTAGAGAAAAAAATTCATTTAAAATTCCACATTCTACTTCAAAATCATGCTTACACCAATTAGGGCCAAATGGAATAAAACTCACAACGAACCACTTGAATAAGGAACTAGTATTTATGCTTAACCCAGTGACATGGTACTGGTACATTCCCTAAATAAGAATCAACTACTAAAAGGTTCCTATATCATGATATTGGACTCTACCTGGGTAACTACTCCATGTGGGATAATTACATAACATCAGCTTGCCACCATTTTTATTCCTCAATCCAAAATAAAGACAAAAGGCTCAAACCCTAGACTACCCTTGGTAACTCAAGGATCAGTATGAGAAAGGGTTCATGATGTCTTTTACATACCTACTGCCCAAGTCCCAATAGTCTGGATATCCAACTACCCGACACCCCAAATAAAAAGGGCCTTCTTTGATACCATTTTGTCACAAACCAACCCAGGTCGACCATGAACTGGTCACCTGAGTCGGCCCACAGCATGTCCCAAGAGGCGTTCCTAATCCCCATGGTCTAGAAACTAGTATCGGGCATTAAAACTAAATAGGTGGGAATTATTTGGCCCATAAGTGAAAGAAAAATAAATTAATTAATTAAAACTGAACAATAAAAATGAAAACTACAAGCGAAGAGGAAATAAAACTGTAAATAACACCATGTGACCCAACAGTCACCACCACCCTCAAACCAACATCACACTATGGAAACCGAATCTGAGAAATAAGAATCACCCAAAGCTAGAAACAAAAATTAACTATAGGCATGAGTATTAAAACTTAGTAGGCTTTACCGATAAGCTTTTCCCAATTCACTTACATTAAAATAAAAAAACATCAATTTTTAAGTTTAAAATACAAAATATAAAAGTATTATTTTCTTCTCATTTTACTCAAAACAAAATAAAACTCATTTACTTTATTCATTTACAAAACCAAATACATTCTATTAGTATGTCATTAAAATTATAAAAAAATGAAGTGATGATTTTGTTTTTTTATGGCAAGAAATACAATAAAACACTTTGACTTTAAAACCTTTTCATAAGATTTTGGAGACCAACACAAAACTTACAAGTAAACACTACACAAGAAAGCACCAAAATATTCATATAACAGGGGAAATGAAAATATAAATAGATGTATAACATTTATTATTATAAGAGAATAAAATAAAATAGACATAAGAGATCCTAAGAGATCAATAATAATCCAAAACATATTAATACATGAGACCACATACCTGGTAGTATTCCACACACGATGAAATCAAAATACTCAAATGCCCAGTTACCCTAACTCAGGATAGATCAAGGGGCCTAACCCCATAGCAATAAATCCAAATATAAACACCTACTATGGGCCATTGGTAAGTACATCAACTACCATTGTAGCAAACATTCTCATATAATTCTCTCAATATGTCAGGTTCTCATGTCTCATGTATATAATAGGGGTGAGACAAGTGATTCCAACTGAGCATCAAATCACAAATATATATTAATAATAATAATTCACAATATTCCTCACCCCAAGTCTCTCCAAGGACTAATCTTGTGCCTTAAAACAAATAGAACACAAAGGGTTCCAACTGAGGATCCTGATAATGGATCCCGATGATTCCATAGTGAGAAAGTCCCATCCATTATTCGAGAGAATTAATGATAAAATCCATTGGAATTTTTCATAATAAACATTTTTCATCATTTTCAAAAAGTGACCAAACTGGCACTTAAACATTTCACAAAACCAAAATTTACCAAAAATGCAATCCATCTTTCCTGAAGAGGCATCAAACACACGATTTCCATATAAATGCACTTATATAATTCCTTGAAAATATTTCCATCTCACTTTCAAACTAAATCCTTTTTTTATGAAAGTTCCAACTGGGCCATAATTCATCATCACATATAAAACCGATTTCAAAAGATAAATATACACTTCTTTTAACTTAAAACATTTGAAAAAACCTCTAAAAAATCATTTCACATGTTACATAGTTATTAAAAAAGTCAAAACACACTTTAAATACCAGAATATAATCATAAAATCCAACCATGAATTTCGTAGAACATTTGGTGTGTACTAATTTAGCAAAAAAAGTCAAGTTATCACAAAACCAGGCTTAAAACTACCATTTTCATACCAAATATTTAGACCAAGAATCTCATATCAATATTTATTAGTCATAGAAGGTTTGAAAATAATGAAACTAATGATTCTTAAATTAAAAGGACAAGTGCACGTGAAAATCTACCTCAAAAGATGCACAAGGAAATGTTTTCTAACTCAAACAGCAGCCTACTCACATACATGAACTTTCATATATATATATATATCCTTAAACCGATGAATGTGTTCCCTGTTCTATGAGAGAACATGAACAAAGAATATATATATATATATATATATCCATACTTGGGAATATGGGTGTGCACCTTTGAAACCGATCACAACAAGGTCCAACATACTATATAAAAAATATCAGTAACTCAAAAACCATAAAACCTTTAATTTAAAATTGACCAAAAACAAAGGAACTAAGGTTTAGGGAGGAACACCATTTTCAAGTGCCACATCCATTTGAGGGAACATCTATGGGTGCACTCCGTGCACCCATGGATGTGCCAACATCCTATGGCATCATCCTTGAGTTTGTGAGACCTTTTTGAAACCATTTTCAAAATCACTACTTTCTTTTTAAACTAACCCAACAATACCATTAAATTGAAAAATCAAAAACAAATCTTATAAAAACTTTCCCGCATAATTCTCCAGCCATAAAAATTACCAAATCACTCAAACGAGGATAAAAACACCATCCAACCAAATTTATAAAATATCCCTATTGGTAAATATCATCACAAATCACCCAATTTTCCAATAAAAATAAAATTTCCATTTAATCATACTCATTCTTTATAAATTCACCTAGGTATAAACAATTAATCAACGAAAAACCTATTTTTAACAAATTCTAAAAATATAAATCACCATAATAGAATAATTATCTATATTATGAATCTTCTAAGAATGTTTAAAAATAATAATTAAAACAACACAAGGATTATGGATTGCTTCATAATGGGAAGTGATGGAAACACCTACCTCGAAGATGTGAAAAAGTGATGAAGCTTCAACGAAAGAGAGAGAGAGTCTTCATGGACCAACCATATACCCTAAATTTGAAGAAACACAAACCACAAGAAAACCCTAACCATTATAGTTTACTAAAAACAATAAACCACCACTAAAACCCTATAAATCAAGAGGGGAAAGGAAGAGGATACTCACTGGAGGAGATCCAAACATGAAAGGGAGGATCCATTGCTGGAAGAGGGTGGCATGCCAAAGAAAGGGGTCATCCGGGGAAGTCTCACACAAGAAGGGAGGTCGCGCCATCAAAGGGAGGGAGAGCCAGATGATGTCGCGCCAGAGAAGAGGGGTTGAAGAGGTGTTGTGCCGAAAGAGGGGGTCAGTCAGAGGAGAGGTTTCCAGAGAGGAGGGTGTGTAAGGGGGCAGTGTGTGTAGGGTATTTTGGGGAGGGGAAGGCTACTTGAGGACGAAAAGGAGTAAAAATAATGAGAGGAAAGAAATAAAGGAAAAACTAAAAATAAGGAAAAAATAAAAAAGAAACCCAAAGAATAAACCATAATAATAATAATAAATACACATCTTATTAGTAATAATATTTATGATAATATTAATACCCATTTTAATAATAATAATAATGAAAATAATAATGATAATGTTAATAACTTAATGATAATAATAATAATAATAATAATAATAATAACTTAGTGATAATAATGATAAAAATAGTAATATTATTATTATTATTAAAATATTCATTAAATTTTATTTTCATAAAATTTTATTTATTTATATATAGGGAAACCAAACAGTCACCTAGGCCAACAGCACGGTTACCAATAACTGTGTGGTGCCCATGCACTAGCACGAAACCCACCAAAATTATCAAACCTCGAAAATTTTATACCAGTGCTCAACCCAAACCTCAATGACAAGACTGGATACCAATTAAAGGAAAAAATGGAGTATTTGAGGTCAGGGTGTAAAAAATCTCCCCAGAACAAACACTTTCTTCCCCCATAAAGTCACCAAACCATAAGATGATCAAAAATTACGTTCATTCTCGATCAAAACTAAGGAAGACCATTAACTCTGGGATAGCATTTCTATCCATAGGTCACATCTAGCCGATTCAAGAAGAAACTGAAGCCCAAGATTAAGGGGGGACATGAGATGATTCTACCCACCACAATAATTTCACTAATATAGAAACTTTAAAATCCAAATAGACCACCATTGGGAGGGATAATGTGGGAACTCCCAACCCGAACCTACGCAAACAGTGGCCTTACTGCAACCTAAAACCAAGGAACTCTTAACCCGAACTCAGCTAGCATCCTTAACTCTAACATAAAAAATCAACCACTAGGATTTAAATAAGAGGAATATTACAAGACAACCTGTAATACCGGAACACTGGAACAAGGTATATATCCTATAAAAACTGAAAGACTTCCTCACAAGGGTGAACTACTACACCGCCAAACCCACAAAAAGAAACCTGAACTAGAAAATGGACCAAAAATATCATACTTCCATATCACAACACCCAAACATCTCTAAATGAATACATATGAAACCAAAACCAAAACAAATACGTTCATAAATGGGATAAACACCCCTCAAAGAAAACGAATGATTTAGACACGCCACACTAAGAACAGACATGACCGCTTTTATTGCAATAAAGAAAGTTCATCACACCACTGAAACAATGGATGTACTTACAATAAAAACAAGACAAAAACAATTAAATTTCAGATATTTACATTCCAATGATTGAAACATAAATTGTGCCAAGGTTTGACACATCCTCGACAACTCTTTAATGTGCACAAGCTTCACCTTGACACCTATGGATGGGGATCTGATAGCTGAAGCATATTATACCTCATAGTCGGGCATTATCATCCCCCAATCAGAACTCCTTCCTCAAACGATGCTTCCTACAGAACATCCCACGGTGACTCGAAGGACTACAGTAGTGGTAAGGCTCTATAGGGATGCGACAAGATGGCTTGGAATCTCCAAACTGTATATACTAATGTCACACCACTGAACGGTATGATAAACTAGAATTCAGAACCAATAAAGGAGATTACTTAGATACAAGTTCCTTTGGCATTCACTTCTCTCCATATGGGTAACCTTTATGAATTAGAAGAAATCTTGGATTTCCAACCACATGCACTTTGGAAACTAGCTCATTAAAGGTGTCAATGTAGACCTTCATCGTCTACTCATCTTATCGAACATTCCACAGCTTTAAAACCTTCCCCAACTTCACCTACTCATCTATATACCCTTAGAAGAAGGTGGCCTAGTACATTTCCCATGTCACTAAAAATTCCAATAATGATGATACATCTAATCTCCACTGGTCCAAAACTGGACCCTCAAACAAACCCAATACGTCAAAAACATTAACAACTTCGAGAGTTCCCAACAACCCGAAGACACTCTATTCTTCCTTCAAACCACTTCACTACCTCTAATGGTTGTATATCACTTCGAAGAACAGGAGACAATAGAAAAGAAACAAAAACATGGCATCCCCTATTAGCAACATTAGGGACCTTTATGGGTGGCATACTCTGAACAACTTAAGGAACAAAAAACTGAAACTGACATAATTCCAAAACACAATTGAAAATAACACCCTAAGCTGAGACAATCGGCTCAGAAGAAAAATAAATACTAACACCGCCAAAATCATATTTTTCAAAATCACCACTTTTAATTTAAATTCCAAAACTGCCTTATCCAAAGGCCTTTTTTCAGATACAAAATCCACTTTTCACAAGTCAAATGTCCAATCCTCAAGGAAAACCAATTTACAAACCCATTATATTTTAAAAAATCACCCTTGGAATCCTATGAATCATCACATGTGTGTCCATCCAATTCCATCCACATTTTTTATGAACAAGATCCCCACACACTTTTCTTACATACCCAGACACATGTGATCCTCCATAAGGAATACCAAGTATCATATCCTTCCTTTCCTTATAAAAAACCAAGTATTTACCAACTTTTAAATCCAAAACACTTCAATTTTAGAACTCACATTAATAATTTAAATCCATTTTAGAGAAAACATTTTCATTTCAAAATCACGAGGGGAAAGGAAGAAGATGCTCACCGGAGGGGAGATGAACACGTGAGGGGGAAGACACTGCTACAATAGGGTGGAGCACTGGAGAAAGGTGTTGGGTGGGGTAGTCTCATGCAAGTAGGGAGGTCGTGCTGTCAGAGGGAGGGATCGTCGGTCGAAGTCGCATCGGAGAGGAGGGGCAGAGGTGGTGGTGTGCCAGAAGGGGGTTGGGTCAGATGGGACGTCTCTAGAGAGGTGGGTTCCCAAGGGGGGAATAGGGTATTATGCGGAGGATAAAGCCTCATGAGGGAGGAACGGTGGAAAAAATAGGAGAGAAAAAAAAAAGAAAAAAGAAAAGGTAGGAAAAAAGAAAAATAATCCCTAATAATAAACCAAAATAATAATAATACTACTAATAAATAATAATCAACTTATTTATAATAATATTTATGATAGAATTAATACCCATTTTAATAATAATTATAATAATAAAATAATAGTGATAATAATAACAACTTAATGATAATAATAATATTATTATTATTATTAAAAATAATTTTAACTTAAGGATAATAATAATATTATTATTATTATTACTACTAAAAGATTCCTTAAATTCTATTTTCATAAAATTTTATTTATTTTAAATATTGGGCGATTGCACGGTCACTTGGGCCGACCACACGGTTACTGATAATCATTCGGTACCCGTGCACCGGCCGAAAACCCACCAAAATTATCAAAGATAAAAAAATATAAATCATCAATCAACCCGAACCTCAATGAAAAGACCTAAGACCAATAAAAAGATAAAATGAAGAAGTATCTAAGGTCAAGGTGTGATAATGATAAACCCTCATGAGAAAGAATATAGATGGTATCATAATAAAATATCCCCAGTGGATCACAATAATCATAAATTTATATTGAATTCGATGAAAATTTATTTTAAAATAACATTTAAAACATTTATTTGAAAACATGGAAAATACCCCTTTAATTCGATATCATAAAAAATTCCTAGAATATGAAGAAAATTATTTTATTTTAAAATAATCATAGAAAATTTTAAAGGAATATTCAAAGAAAATAAAGTTCATAATAGTGGGAAAAAAATAAATGTTGTGTATATTAAAAAAATTATTTTCTAACTTTGATAAAAATTTAAAAGTGTCCCATTTAGAAAATACAGAGAAGATTCATTTTATAAATATTATAAATAGTAAAAATAGTTAAAATTGACTTTAAATAATCATTTGAGTGTATAAACTATCCTTATTTAAAACATTTAATAAAATATGGACATTGGAGAAAAATATTCTTGACCAAAGAGGAAATAAAGTCATTTTTAAAAAAACATTCGTTTAGTTCTCTTTGAGCGAAAAAGAGGGGAAAATGATAATAAATTTTTTAAAAATAAAAATTAATCTGAGATTAAAAAAACATTATTTTTTAGAATATTTAAAGCATAAAATTCCCCCAAAGTAACTTTAAACATAAATAGTCCCAAATAAAATTGAGATCAAATCATTAACTGTTGTTTCTTTGGTAACTTTTGAATCATAAGCCCCATGAAATAATAACTTTAAATAAATCTTTAAATATCATGAAAATAATGATATTTATTATATAACATGTCAAATAGAAAGTATTTACATCTCATGAAGGAATATATGTTCATAAATAACATATGTCTCAAAGAAGATGATTTGAGATGATAAATCCTTACCACTTTAGTGAATTTTGAATAAAAAATACTTAGATGAAATAAAAACAATCATAAATTTAAATACCATGAACTAATATTGATCCATGATATAAATTTTAAAATTATTAGTATATACACCTCATAAACATAAATAGGTACATAACATTAAACATGTATCAAGGAAACAATATTGAGACGAAGAACCCTTACAACATTGGAGATCTCTGAATCCATACCTCTTAAAAGAGAGAAACCTGTATGGATTTTTAAATCCTCACAATTTTCATTAAAATAATATTAAATTATTTGGTTTTACATATATTACAAATTATAAACAATTGGTGAATATGAAATATATCTCACAAAAATTAAAGTGAGACTAGAAATTCTTAACTCACATCCAACTTGATTCAAAAGTAATATAACCTCATATATAATAAATTTAAATTTATTTTAATTATAAAATAGAACCATATATATAATTATAATATCATTTATTTTCCAATTATAAAATTTCAACACCCATTTATTAATATTTCTTTTTTAAAGTCGTCATTTTTTGGTGTTAACTATTTCTTTTTCATGTAAGTCTCTATTCGTCAATTACAGTCCTTATACTTTGATCATGGCTCCATCATATCTTGAATTTAAATAATTTAATTATTATAATTTTTAATCATTATATACACTTTTATAACTATTCATATATATTGGTGATGAAAAAATAATTACATCACTTTGTGGAGATGGAAGTCTGTACGTACACACGAGTGATGTTTCCATTTTTTGATGGATGGAATAAAAGAAAGGTAAATAATAATTCACCATTATAGAACCACAATTATATCATAAAATATATATATATATATATATATATATTAATTCCATCATTATAAACATCCATGCAAGGCGGTGATTGAAAATGAATTTTATTTCTTCATGGAGGTGGTAGTCCACACATACGCATGGGAAATACTTTCATTTCTCATTTTATGGGAAAAGAAGATGAATAAGGTTATTAAATTAACATAATAAAATATTTTTATATGGTAGATACTAATTTTATTATATTTTAATGGTTATTATATGATTAAAGGATGTATAATAATATGTAAAATGAAAATGCTAGGTTAAGATGATTTCCTCCACTTTGAAGATCCTCTTTTAGATCTCTCCTTAAGGACCGTATGGATGGTCTTTTAAGAATAAAAGATCCTATATAATGTATATAATGAAGTTAATAATATTTTTTTAGGGTTTGGTAAATAAAATTATCTCAAGAAGTGTGATTAATAGTAGAGAGGTGGTGTCCTTATATAAAAGAAGAGAGGGGAACCCTTGGAATTACATAATGTATTAAATTAATATATATTAATTTTCATGTTCGGGTGGATACTAATTTATATATTTATAATATAGAATTAATATGCATAAAAATAATCTCATAAAATAAAATTTATATGAGTTTATGTGATGTTTTAACCCTTATCTTTTAGATTTAACCCCCCGTTAACCATTTTGATGATTACCGTGATATCAAAACAATTTACTCTTTAGCAGTCAAGAATGTTACTATAAATTGGAAATTGACCCATAAATGGATATTTGTTGATATTATATACCATATACCATTATATTTTTTAAGATAATATTTTTATGAATTTCAATTCATTTAGTAAAATATTTTTTAACATAAGATACCATTTAAGTGATTTTCGAGACTATTAACATAGTTTACTTTAAAAAAATATTCAATAATTTAATTTTAATATAAAATTTTCAATAATACCTAATAAATTATATTTATCCAAAAAAATATTGGAACACTATAATTCATCCAAAAAAATATTACTTTATAGTTTTTTAAAATCATTTACTTGATTTTTCTATCGATTTCACAAGCACTATGTCAGTGTTGCGTAAGTATTTGAGGTAATTATTACATCACTAAAAATTAAAAATAAATTTAAATTTTAAAAAATATTAATAATAAAAAAACATTTATAACTAACTATAACCTCTTTTTATACCTATCAAAATAATATTAGAGATATTAAAACAAAGAGAGCAATATTTTGTATTTATTCTTTACTTAAAATAATATTAAAGTCATTATCAAATAAGAATGAAAACAAGTTGCCATATATTTAAATACTTGAAAATTATGGTCTAACTAAACTCATATAATAGAAATATATCAGGTTTTATAAGGGCTTTTGAAGTCTTTTCACATTATTTTTTACCTTAATTAACTGATTTACCCTTACTGAGGTGACAAATATTTACCATAGTTAATATTCATTATAACCAAAAATAAATATGAAAATTTTAAAAAAAATTGAGATTATAATTAAAAACATTAGACCTTTTTTATAAAATTAAATCCCTATAATTTTAAAAAATTACTTTTAAAATAAACCATTAAAACACAATGAAAATGGTTTTCCAAAAAATGCACTTTAAATAATAAAATTTTTTTTTTACAAAAATTAAAAATAATTTAATTTAAAAGGAAATTCATTGTATTATTTTTAATAAAAATGAAAAAATTTAATTTTAAAATAAATACATAATAAAATTTTCCTCTATAAATATATGAAAAGAGTAGACATTTTTCGGTATTTTTCATTAATCAGTTAAAAATCAAAATTTTCAGAAAAATACCAAAATTTCACCCTAAGATAATATTAATATGATGATTTACAAAATGAGATCTTTTTTATATAAGTAAAATTTCTAAAATTTTAATAAATTAATTATAATAATGACTCATAAAAAATAAATAAAACCCATTTTTAAAGAAAATGTATTTTTGAAGCATAAAATTACATTACTAAAAATTAAGTGCTCATTTCCTAAGAATTAATCATAAGATTTGTATTGATTATGACCATTATAAATATATTTCATAATTAGGATACTTCTATTTATATCCACCAATTAAATGGCTATGTTATAATAGTCATATTTAAATAATAATATTTTTATAGAATGTCATAATTTGCATAAAGCTTGATGTTGTGTGTTAAGAAAGCTATCAAACTTATTAGTCTTTTAAACTAAATATTTGGGGTATTACATATAAAATAATTATAATAACAAAATATTATACTAATTGTACTAATTTTATCATTTTAAAATAGTGTAAAGTAATTTTAAGAAGAATAAGTGCATATAAAGAAATAAAGATTTGAAACGAGATGTTAGAATTTTATACATCAATTCTAAAATTATCACCTTATAAAAGGGGGGTAAGCCTTTAAGGGATGGTATTTTGAAAGCACAATAACCTATTCAATGTGTTTATTAACTTTTATGATAGGTTTAGGATGAAAAATTGGGATGTGGTGAGAGGGAAAGTGAGGAGAGGAGTGCCCCATTTATAAGTGAAAGGGATGGAATTTTTGTAAATACCTAAAACATTTCAATAATGGTAAATCAATATCTTGGTAAATTGGTCCAAAATTGGTAAATAATTCATAGGTTAAAGGATAACGTATATCAAGGTCTCAACCACCCATTATCACACATATTTTAAGCATGTTTGTGGTTTTTTTACCAAAGTAATTTATACTTTATGCTTGAAAATAAATTTGTACTTATTAAATAATTCAGACCTAATGTTTCAAAATTTAAAATTAATTTTTCATTATTAATTTTCTAAAAATTATGAAAATTCATTTTAAAATACTAAATTCATAATGTATTAAAAATAATTTTTTGAAAAATATAACATAAGTTCTAAAATGTCAAATATGGGTATGTAAATTAAAACCAACATTTTTAGTATTATAATGTCACTTATAAAACAAATATTTTGTCTTAGAAAAAGGTTTCATGAATTTATAATCCATACTTATATACTAATAATGTCATAAAATTCATGTTATTTACAAAAACGTATTTACACTATTCATTTATAAATCATTTTTTTTAGAAAAATATCAAAAAAACATCTTACAAAAATATTACAATAATGAATTAAAAAATAAATATTATTTTTTAAAATAAAAATTCCAATTTTGATAAATATAATTTTTAAATAAAAATAAGATATATAATGAAAAATTATTATTATAAGAAAATAGTTTTTTACAATATTAATCATTCTCATTCATATTTCCTATCATTAAGTAATTAAATTATTATTAACCAAATATTCATATAAAATATATATTATCATTATTAATCATAATTTTTTTAAATATAAATTCATATCACATAAAAAGTAAATATTTATAAAAATACATTTTAAGCATAAAATGATCATATTAGTCATTTTAGCTATAATAATTGAATTTCATTCATAAAATTATCATTTAACACTATTAAAATTATACTAATTAAACACAAAATTTTAACGGTTTAAATATATCATGGTTTCATTTTAGTTTAGTGATGTTTGTAGTTAAATCTATCAAACACAATGACTTAATTAAAGGTAATAAAATATTAAAATCATGATATGTTACATCGGTATGTTTTTTCTACCCTTAAACTCAAGCATACTTCTATTCCTTCTCCAGATAAATATGTTACCCTTTCCTATGATATTGAGAGTCTAATCATCTATAATATTCACCTTGTTGAATCTTCTAGAAACATAATTCTTCACACTTCCCCTCTTGAATGTTTAGTGAATTAAATATCCATAGTCTATAATCCATGAATCAAGAAAATAGTGGAAATAAATAGTAGAATACTCCTATCATATGATAGAGACTTAAAAAATATTCTTTTAAAAGTGTAAATTTATTAACTCACTCTCCACTTATTTCAATCATTCTTCAAGGGAAATTTTTCTTGCAATTATAATACATTGGACCACCTTTCATTGAGATACTAAAAAAATGGATTTTTCTTTATTTTCTATTCCTCTGGCCTTTTGTGTTGTCAAATTCCCCAATTATTCCACATTATAGGCATTTGTTGAAAATGAATAAATATATTTTGTAGGAAGTTATTTTTTCATGATCAAATATCTATTGTCTAGAGGAATTAGTTCAATATTTTTGAATAAGTTACTCACTATAGTAACCATAACATCCCATGATTTAAGGAGTGATAAATAAAAAAATAGTTCCCACTCTAAATCACTAAAGTTCACCTTCACTAACACTAACTTAATCCATATCACGTTCATGTCATTAATGTGGTCTAACATTGGTTTTCCTTTTAATATTCTCATTTTAAACAACCTATATAAAAGGAAAACCATGTCCATTGCATTCATATTCTCATATATGTTAGTGAGGGTCTTCATAAGTTTTGATTTCATTTTCACTTCCTCAATATTATAAGACATATTTCAGGATAATAATACCTAAATCAATCCCTGTGTTTTCTTATATATATCCTATATTATTCTTTATTATTCATCATTTCATTCTTTTTCCTATTAATAAAATATTTAAGTCATTCTACAATAGAAAATCCTCCATATATACTCTCCAAAACCCAAAAATTCACATCGTTTAACTTCTCTACCCAAACTTTACCCTCATCCAAAACCATTTTTCTTAATATTAATAAACTCACAATAAATTATAGAATGTATAAGAGGTATTGGGGTACCTGATTATTGAAAACTCACATGAAAGTAAAAGGGTGTAATGGTGCTACTGAACTAAGATCTAAAACACATATTCCTTAGTCTGATCGTCCAAAACTATAACTGAAGATTTGATATCACTTGTTGGGAATATGACTATATTCTATTAATAACATGGAAAATACACACAAGAACTTATTTTATAGAATAAAGAACTAATGTGATCATGTGTTATGGTATCTAGCACTTAGAATACAAAGAACCTAAATCACCACTCCAAAACACACAACCTCTAAATGAATGCAGACAATAATTATTAGAAATAATGATTTAAATAATAAAAGACTAAAGAAAAATAAAATTTACGTGGTGCTGACATGAATCCTACTCCACTGGGGGAATGTTACTATATTTTGATTAAGGAAAATTGGAATATGATTATAATAACATACACTATCGATTAAATAATCCATCCTGATATTTGTAATAGAATCTAACTAGTGCATCTTAAAGTCACCACCTCCCAATATTTTCTTGGATAATTCTACCTAATTTGATCTCTATAGAAAAACCTTTGTTTAGTTAAAGGATTCCATCACCTCAAATCCCATTATAAATACACTATATAGACTTATGATACTCCCACAAAATGACTCGTACATATCATCCTAGTGACTCTTAGGTTTTCTTGAGTCACCCTTACAAAATTCATTTTTTCACATTACTTCTACCATATTGAGTTGGGTGGATGTAAATGTCTAATTCACCTTTCAACTAAAAATTTCTTCCTTATTAAGTTACAATAATTTATACTTTTCACTACTACTCTACTAATACCATAAAATGATAAATAATTATCCTTTTATATTTCCTACATATATTAGTTTAACTTATAAAGACATAAAATGGTTTTCATAGTCATGACTAACACAATATTTTTTGGTTATATAACAATACACCTTGTTCAACCATAGATATACAATTTACCTTGAGGTATTTTATTCCCTTTTCATCTCCTTGTGCATTCTTATGGGGAATACAATGTGATCTTGAATATAAATAATCTCATCAACATTGAGAGAATATTCTGGCTGTGGATCCACAACATATATGTTTTCCCTACTAATTAGATATTGTGAATATGATATCTAAATAATCTTCACCGTAATATGGAGTGAAGGGTTTATAGATAGGGATGTAAGGATCACTCAGCTCTGATACTCCTAAAGATCAATAATTAAGTCAATTAAAAAGATACATCATCCACCAATCTCAACTAGACTCTCTTATCGCATGTTCTTAATTCTTCCTAATTAGTGAATCAATAACTGCATTACTCCTTCTAAAATTATATTCCATCTCAAAATCAAATTACATGAGATACTTAACCCACCTTTGATGTAAAATGTTTAGGTCTCGCTATAAGAAAATTTAGAGGGGGGTATTTTGATTAGTGAATAATGAAAATTTCTCATCCAAAAGGTAGTATCTCTAATACCTCATGGAATACAGCACCACTACTGGCTCAAGATAATGCATCAAGATGTTTCACTCATGTTTCCTCGACTTTTTATACCCATAAGAAATTACATGACCCTCGTACATAAGAATCACTCTAATCATAATCCTTGATGTAATAAGGTATAAGGTATACTAATTTCCTAGCTCATGTGATGTCAAGATTACCATAGTATTAAACCTCCCTTTCAACTTCTAAAAGGAACTCTCACAATCATATAACCAAAACAAAATCACAACCTTATTGTTCAATCATTTCATTGGTGTTTCCAAGAATAATAATTCTTGAATGAACATCAAATAGTAACTATCAAATCCCAAAAAGTTGTGAATCTCAAAAATATTCTCAAGAAACTCCCACGAAATAGTAGAATTAACTTTATTGGGGTCTACCAATATTCCAGTCTCCAATATCACATTCCCTAATATATAATGAACCATGTTGGGTCGACATGACACATTAACTGAGATGACCCGCCACAAGGTATAGATCAACATAATAACCAAAACATGTCTCAAGAGTAACTAAAAGGAGATAAACAATCAAAGTATAATGTGAAATAAAAGTAATCAACCAAGTGAAATATAAGTAAAATATAAAAAAGAAACCACTAAAAGAAAGGATAAAAAAGAACAAAACAAAGTCTCCATGTTACCATCTGTCACCACCAACCCAACTCACTATGAAGACAACATCATCTAAGTGAAGCTTTCGAGCTACAGTATGCCCCTACCATTACATTTGTCTTGTAAAACCAGATCTACAAACACCCAAAGGAATATGTATGGTGTGAGAAAAAATCCTAGTATGATACCACCATGAATCTATACGATGTATGTCACCATGAAACCATTAGTTCTATCTTTAAAACAAAAAAAAATTATAAAGTTATTTACTTTGAAAATATTTCACATAGAAAATAATTTTGTTTTTATTTTCATAAAAATTAATATTCAAAGACCTTAAAATATGAATATAACATGTATGAAAATATAAAGGGTTTTAATAAAAAAGAAACAATATCTCAAATATTAAACATGTGAGAAATAAAAACATAAATCAATACCATCATGTAATAAAACCAAGCATAAGTTGGGTTTTAGTCTATGGGAATACTTTCTAGGACCTTTGAAGGAACAATAATACAAGAATAATAGGAATCATATTGATATTGAGACCTAAAACAGTTTATAAATACCACAATCATACCCCTAGCAGTGTCACACTCACTAAGGATTTCATATATCCATAACTAAATGCACCAAAGGTTATAAATGTTCTATGTTTTCCAAAACATTTAAATAAACCATGTTCATAATTTAATAAAAAAAATTCACAAGTGAATTATTTCCTCTTTCATTATTTAAAATCCATTTTTGATTCAAATTAATGATGCCTAATTTCATCGAACCTAAAAAGATCATAAATATGTTTTTTAAAGAAAAACCCCTTTAAACCCCATTTTCATGAAACCCATGATGCATTTTCATATAAAAACAAGTGTTTGATATCAAATAAATCAATTTCATGAACCAAACTAAAGTAATTTAAAATATAATTGAGTAATTCATGATATAAAACCATTTAAAAGAAACTCTTACCTCACTAAAAGAGGAAAACTAGTCACCTTCAGAAACAAAGACTAGAATCGAGGAGATTTTGTCCTCAAAAGCCTAGATCCAAAATAAAAAACATCAATGACCCCATAAAACCCTATAGATCAAGAAATACCAACCTCATAGAGTTATAAAAAATAATGGGAAAATATATTAAGGAGATATTTAGAAATAGGAGAAGAGATCAGATCAAAAATGAAATGTACCTTGAAGAGATCCACTAAGAACAAATGGAAATTAGAAAAGATCCAAGGATAGAACCTTATAGAGAGTTAGAGAAAGGTTAGTTCAAGATAAATAGATATTAGGAGAATATTAAACTTAAAAATTACCAAGGTAATCAAGGTAAATTTTTAGTTTTAGGAATCCCATACAAGTTTCACATTTAGGCTACATGGTTAGATAAATAATCTAGTAACTTCTTCCCATTGAAAACTAAATTGCATTGTTAGATGGAAATTAACTACATGATTTAACAAACCATGTTCAAGTCATGTGAGATACACTATAAAAACCCCCCAAAACACCTACACAATGTTTCTGGAGACTCGTATAGTTATAAAAACCTTTTGTAAACCATGTTAAATTCCATTAGAACCAATAGAGCCATTTTAAATGGTTACCACACAGTTACTCATAACCATGCAAAGAACATGTGTCTGGCCTATTTTCTCAAAATCTATAAATTTTCAACTCCCAACTAAAAAAATATTTTAGATCCCCAAAATAGATTAACTAATATCAAAATTGAACATACCAATGATTCTGAGGGTGTCACAATTCTCCCCACCTTGAATCTTTATACCCTCAGAAAGCACTCAAGGTTCTGGACTCACAGGAAGAGAAGACCCTTACTACCTCATCAATGATTCCCACTCAAATGTATCATGGATATACCTTCATCACTACCAAAATATACAAACAAATAGATTAATTTTACTACAAAACACTTTTCCCTATAGATCCATAATCTAAACCAGTTACACAACCATAGAGGTGTCAGGCTCGGGATCAAAATCTTCCCATTTAATCACATGGGAATGTACTTGTTGATTCCTATTTAGTTAGGAACATAAAACACATCGTGAATCATCATTAAGAGATATGAAAATTCCAACCAATAATCAGCCTTTCCAAGATGTTCAATGATCTTGAAAGGTCTAACAAGCATTGATGCAAGCTTACCGTTCTTGCCCAAACAATGATGTCCCAACAAAGGTGAAAATATTATAACAACCCAATTAATAACCTAAAACTCAAATATGTAATGATGATGGTATACATAGGATTTTTTATTACATGGGTCTATCGCCAACCTCCTTCATATCAACTGAACCTTTTCTGTCATCTCTTCAATAATACTCAGTCCCACCGTAGACTATTCTTCCAACACTTCCCAACTCAAATAATATTTAAAATTCCACACATACAATTCTTTGAAAGACACCATTTTAATCAATTCTTTATAAATATCGTTATAAGAAAATTTAACCAAAGGAAGATTCTTTTCCCATTAACAACTAAAATCAAGAATATGCACTTGAATCATATCCTCAAGAATCTAAATGGATCACTCAGTATACCCATACATCCAAGGGTGATACATCATGCTTAATTTAAACTGATTACCCATCACCTCTTGTAAACATTTTCTGAACCAATATATAAATTGAGGGTTTCTATAAGAAAAAACTAAAATAAGAACTCCATGGGACATCATTATCTCTCAAAATTACTTGTTTTTGAGATTTTATAACTTTCTCATATATTTAATATGAATAAAGTGAGTGTATTTCCTAAGTATTTCAATGATCATCCAAACACATCCTTCATATTATGAGTTAATGGTAAACTAATTACTGGTATGTATATCGCAACACATCCAATTTTGAAATATTTATAACCCACTGGCTACTGTAAAAGTTGTGAGTAGGGTTAAACCATATATAAAATGGGATCTAGTTCACCAAAATCATCTCTTTTTATTGTGTTCAGGAATACAATAAACTGAGATAATTCTTATTTTTTAATTATTTTTATAGAACTAAAATTTGAAAAAGAAAACAAGAAAAAATAAAATAAAATAGAAAAAATGGAAATAGACATTAATTCTATAAAATATGTATTGGATAATGATGTTGTAATCAATCTACTATGTAGCTGTGCAAAATATTTATTTCTATGATTAAATATTTATTCTACCTAATTATCTTTTATTCCAAAAATATTATCATTTTTAGATACTAATTTTATATCTCAAAATTTCATTAATGTCATATTATTTGATGTTATAAATAAAATTGGAGATGTATTTGAGTACTGAACTAGTCAGTGAAATGACACATCCCATTTCATATAAAGTTTCACTACCTATTTTCACTATATTCGGTCAAGATGGTAAACCTTCTCAGTATCACTAAGTCAAATATGAATCAAAATAGCTAGTTTTAATTTTCAAAATTAAATTTAGTGAAAATATAATTAAATCATATATAAAATCAACTAAAAATAATTCAATTAAAAAATTAACCATAAAATAAAAAAAATAGTATGGCTTGTGTAGCATGTTCAATTCCTTAGTCAACATCCTTACACAATATATTTACCTCGATATCATGACTGAAAAAATAAATGTAGAAATAAAATTATAATTCACGTAAAATAAAACTTTGTTATCAAAATAATTCTTATATAGGTTTGAACTAGAGTTTTGAAGTGAAATGTGGTACTCATTGATCTTCAAATACAAGTAAACCTCAACATGTGTCGACATCGTACAAAACCCATAAACTTCATGTGAAACTCATGCTGGTGGGGATTGCATAAAAGGGGGGTCAAATGGTTTATAAAAAGAAGCAGATGCTGGCATGGAATGTTGATGCAATAAAAGAGGGTGTTGGTTGTGGTTTATAATGTGCATAGAGGAGGAATTTATAGAGGGGAAGTGAACTTCTAGGTTTTTGTAGGGAGAGGTGGAAGCGCACTTGTGCGCATAAGAGTGCGACACAGGCTAGGATGTGTGGATTGAGAGGAGGCTATTGGAAGCTTGGTTAGTGGTGGTGTGTTACTGATAAGGAAGGATATCCAGATGAGGTTGGTGTACTGATGAGGAGGCATTGGGTGTCTGGTTATGGAGGAGTGGCATTGTGGGTTGGTGGTGGTAGTAGAGAGGGATGGTGGCGGCGTGCACTGTGTAATCGGATGGAGATGGAGGCGACGGTGTGGTGTGATGCAGAAGGAGAGGGTAGCAGCTTGCTAAGGATGGATGAGGGATGTAGTGCCTGGTGGATGAAATATTATAAAGGAGGGGCTTAAGCATTGTAGGTGTTTTCTAAATCCAAACATGGTGGTGGTGATTTAGAGATGAATAAGACCATGGATCCCCGGTATAAGTAACCGAAATAGATAAAATTCAAATTTCAAAAACCTAATTATATAAATCTAAAATGTTAAATAATAATTATTATTATTATAATAATAGAATTATGTTAATAAATATTATACTCATTAATATAATAATTTTTGGGAAATTTTATATAGTTAAATATAAATATTTATGTGCATGTAAAAATATAGAAATAATTAAATAAAAATAATAAACTAATAATATTATTATTTTTATTATTGTTAAAAAAGTTTTAAATATAATATAAAGAATAAATATAAACTAATAAAAATACTAAATTACAAATATTATTATAGAAAGTTTCTAAACATTATCAAAAATATATAAAATACTGAAAACCACAAAAACAATCTAAAACACACAAAAAAATGATTAGAAAATTTGATTTAAACTAAGTTATAAATTTATCAAAATTTATGTAAATTCCATGTGCATAAATCCATCATACTTAACTATTTTCACTTCTGGAAAAAAACATAAAGAATACACAATTGGACATATAGAAAAATCAAAATATCAAAATTACAAGTTTAAAATTTTTTAGTCCCTTTTACCCACAAAATACCATGCCTCATTTGAAATTCTAATTTTAAAATATAGTTTCCCTTCCACTTTAATCATTTTCAAGAAAAATATCAACACTTTTGTATCATGTAACCTACCTTACCGTCACTCTCATCACTTAAACAATTTGATCAAATACATGCTAAATTCTTGTATACAAGTATACTTACCATATACTTTCTATAAATTTCACATCTCCACTAGTGGAAATCAAAATAATACATCAATATTGAGGACTTCACATTAGGTTCAAATGTTTCTAAAGCTGTGCGATGGCTGGTCATAAAAAAATTGAAAATTAAATGAAAAATCATGGTTCAATTATGAAATAAATACGTGATAAGTGTCAATCAAAATGCCTCCCTCAAAACCTCACTCCTCTAGACTTAAAACTTTTATTATCCCCAAAAATATGATAATCCAAATTTTTATTTTTTTCTTCTTTTTTTAGGACACAACCCACTCAAATAAGATGTGTATAAAAAATGTTGGGTATAAACTCAAAAACCCCATTAGATAAATATAAGAAAATATCCCAATGAAAGGTACACAAGTAGATCATACTCTATAAAATCCCAATAAAATAAGGTCATATATAAACTCTAAATATACTATTGTAATGATTCATCACTTTTATAGGTATCCCTAAAGGTGAGGTTTACTACATAATGATGAAAAATATATTCATTAATAGAACAAAAAAGAATCTATATGCATATAAAAAAATCATATAATTAATGTGGATACTATTAAATATAACACATATGATCATGATGATATAATTCCAATATATGTGAATCAAATGCCTCAATTTCCCTCAAACAATCCTCTCCATGAATAAATATCTATCTCACACTTAGATTTAAAATTATGATGAAAATTTTCAAGAATTCGGTAGGGGAGGGTATCAGATGTGGGATTATCGTAAAAGGATTATTCATAGATTCTAAGGTCTACATGATGGAGGAAATGTATGGGTTTCTCAGTGGTTTATAGGGGATAAATAAATTAAACAAATTACTCAATCATTTTAGTACACATTTCAAAATTCTTATCTCTTTGGTAAAAAAACATGGAAAGTTATAGAATACATAACATGACTGAGATTTCCTCAAGAAAAAGAGAAATAGGAAATTATGAAATAATGGGTAATAATCCTCATGGGTATAGAAATATAATGTTTTATATAAAATAATATAAGGATTGAAAATAATTGTATTAAAAATAAATGAGTTTTAAGGAAAAAATTCAAATATTGGACTAATATTAGTAATCATTTAAATCAGGGTATCAAGAATCAAAGAATGTCAAACTTGAATCATGTGCTTGAATTACCCAGGGAGACAAGTTATATGCCTCTGATAGTGTTATGAAAAAAAAAGGTTTTTAGGTGGGATCAGAAATTATAGAAATTTTTATTTTTTTATTTTTCAACTTTTTTTATTTTTTAGTTAATTTTTTACATGAAGTTTTTGTAAGCATAAAATATGATATAAAATAAAATAATTCCCTAAGTGTAAATAGACACAAGAAGTGTACATGTATTCCATGAAGCTCCATAAATTATTTACCTATAAAATCTGCACATGGATAGTACATACATGCATCATATCATAAAGATAACACCAAAGATCACATATATAAAAGAAGATATGTGGGAGAATAAAAGTTCACTAGATTGTAGGAGTATCTGAAAAAAAAAATGTTCCACACATGGATTTTTTCTTTCCTAAAACAAACAAGAAATAATAAAAATTAATGGAAAATAAATAGACATGGGTTTTCCCCCAATAAGCACTAAGTTTTATATCTTTATCCAGACAGATAGACAATGGTCAATTAGATAGGTTCACCAAATCAGAATTCCTTGGCCTATTCTGCATACTATAGGTTGTGTCTTCCAAATCCAATGATATCTTATTGAGGTTCAAACTCTCTATATTTATATAAAATAACAATTCATGGGGATATTTCTTTATCCACTCAACTTTTTAAGTGCTTAGTAACATCTCATGTGAAATATTTATTCAATTTTTCTTTATTTGACACATCTCTAAGTCATTCAAATAGGAAAATTCATGGGGTGAATCAACTATCATGTTATATTCATTAGAGTGAGACATTTTTTTTCAAATTCACCCACAAGTAGAGAAATAGATATAGGGTAAAGGAACAGAGTGCAAGGAATATTGAAGCAGTCGGGTATCCTCTCGATTAATGCTAAGTTTAACATCTTTAGGTAGATGAACACACTCTTATTTTAAATAAAAAATTTTAATGTCACCTATTTTGTCATAAGTGTGACAAAGTTTGAGGCATTTAACATTAAAATTAAAAGGAGGAATCTTCCCATCATATATTTCAATATCACCATGGGGATAAACAATTGTTATAGTGTAAGGACCCAACCACTTTGATTTGAGCTTTCCTTAAATGAGCTAAAGTCTTTAATTGAAGAGTATAACTTTGTGTCCTTGGTAAAATTTATTTTTTTGATCCATTTATCATGAAAAGATCAAGTTTTCTCTTTTTATACCAAATAATTATCATACTATTCCTTCCAAATATCATCTAGTTCATTCATCTATATAAAATTCTTCTCTTGGGTGGTTTTAAAATCCAAATCCAGCTTCTTTAATTCCTAGAAAGCTTTTGGTTCTACTTCTATAGGGTGATGGAAAGAATTTCCAGAGACCAAATGATATGATGAAATTCCAATAATTTTTTATACAATCCTATAATTCGAAAGTGTTTCATCACGTTTGGAGCCCCAATCATTACAAGATATACTCATCGTTTTCTCAAAAATTCCCTTAATATTTCTATTTGAAACCTCTTCTTAGACATTAGTCTATGGATGGTATAGGTTTCTCATGTAGTGGTGAAATCCATGGAAAAGTAAACTACTAAATCAAATTTCTATTAAATTAAGTGTCATAGTTACTGATGTTGAGCCTTGGAATTCTGAAATGGGTAAAAATATGTTTCTTTTAAAATTGAATGACCACAAGAGAATTATTTCCCACAAATGCTTCATCATCCACCCAATTTGATATATAGTCAACATAGACAAGGTTGTATGATTTTAAAAAATATTTAGGTAAATGACCAATGATGTTTATTCCCCATATGTCAAAAATTTCAACACCCATGATTGAATGTAGTGGAATAACATGCTTCCATCTTATTCCCCCAATTCATTGTCATTTATCATAATTCATGATGAACTTATGAATATCATGATGCATGCTAGGATAGAAAAAAAACATTTTAACACTTTTATAATTATTCTATGAATTCCATGCTTTCCTCATGCTTCTCTTTCATAGAAAAAATTTAAAATATATCAAATTTTTCATCGGGGATGCGTCTTTCAATCATTCAATCTGCACAACCCTTGAAAACTAATGGATCATCCCAAGAGTAATGGAATGATTCATTCAAAAATATTTTTCTATACTCCCTTGATAAATATCATTATACCATACCTAATTCTATTTAATTTATAATATTTACATACCAAGGTTTTATTTTCATAGTGACAAAAAAAACAATAAAAAATGTTTCATTGATCAATTCCATATTGATTATACTTATTTCATGTTTTAGGCAGGATAAATGATCAGAAAATACATTATTAGTGTCTTTTTTGTCATTTAATTCAATATATAATACCTAAAGTAACAATACCCATTGAATGAGTCTAGTATTTTCATATTTCTTTATCATTAGATATTAAAGGGTAGAGTGATCTATATAGAAAGTGACTTTGGATAATATCGGGTAATATCGAAATTTTTCAAATGCAAAGAAAACTACTATCAACTATTTTTTGGTTGTTATATAATTTTTTTGAGCCACATTCAAGGTGTGGATAGCATAAAAGTTTTTTCTAAATATCATTTCTTTCCTTTTTCCCAAGGCATCCCCAACTTCCCTGTCATTGGCATCACACATTGACTCAAATGGTTTCTTCAAATCAGGTGAAATCATTATCGAGGCTTCAACCAAGTGTTGAATTAATAATTTAAATTATTCTTTAAATTCAATCCCAAATTATAATATAACATTATTTCCTAAAATAGTGGTTAAGGGGTGGTAAATAAAATATAACCCTTAATGAAACATCGGTAGAATTTGACATTCACAATAAAACCTCTGATTGAATTAATTAAAGTTAGAATTGGTAGATCAGAGAATGTAATGATCTTGGCTGGTTCAAATTCAATTCCTTTATTTGTAATTATATAGCCTAAAAATATCCCACTTTCTACCAAGAAGTTTTATTTTTTTTTCTAATTGATCAATTAATTCTTTTCTTCACATCTTGCTAAAACCTTACGCGTCGATGAAAAGTGGTTGGTGCATTGCATATTCAAAAATGAATTTGCTAATAAAAAATGTACCATATATAAAAGTGAATATGATTTTATCTTATTCATCTAGGGTAACCACTATTTTTTATAACACAATTAACCATCCAAAAAATAATAGTATCCTTTTCATGCCAGTTGTTCATGGATTTAATCAATAAAGGATAATCGAAAGTGATCCATTTTGGTGGAATCATTCAATTTTGTATAATCAACTCAAACTCTCCATCCAATCACTATTTTATTGGGTATCAATTCTCTATTATCATTCTCAACCACTGTGGTCCCACCCTTTTTGGGTGCCACTTACAATGGTACAACCCACTGACTATTAGGGATAGGAAATATTAATCCATTATTGAGAAGTGTAATGACTTATTTCTTGAATAATTATTTTATTGTAGGTTTTAAGTGTCTTTGTGTTTGTATACAAGTTTTTGAATTATCATCCATATGTATATTTTGAGTACAGATGGTCAGAATTATACCTTTTAAATCTAAAATCATCCAGCCTCTAGTAGACTTCTTTTGTGATATAAAATTGATCAATTTACTTTTTTGTTCACTTAAAAAGTTATAATTTGTGATTACTAACAAGGTTTTCAACTCTCCCAAGTATCTATATCTCATTTTTGGTGGAAGAAGTTTAAGCTCAAGATTTGGAGGATTTTCAATTAATGTATTCAATGAGCTGAACTCTGGTCCAACCTAAGTCTCGACTATATTTTTGATGAATTATACTTCTTCTATTGATTCAGTTAACTCCTCATTTTTATTATGTAAATCCTCAAGATTCATCACATCCTTTTCTAATTCATCCCATTCTTCAGTTTTATCAAAGAAATGAAAGTCATATATAAAGGGATTTTATATATATTTTAGGACATCAAATGTTATGTTTTCTTCTCTAAATATAAAAATTAATTTTCCCTCTTGGACATCAACTAGTTCTCTACATGTTTCAAAGAATGGTCTCCCAAGAATTATTGGGATGTCCTTGTATTATTCCATATCTAGGAAAATTAAATCTATAGGGAAATAAAATTTATACACCTTTATGAGTAAGTACTCTTGAATTCCTTTGGGATGCTTCATTGATTGGTCATTCATTTGCAAGGCAAGCCTAGTCAGTTTTAATTTTTTTGATTCTAATATCTTTAAGAACTCTGATGGAAAAAATTATACACTATCTTTAAGGTCACATAAAGATATCCCAATTTTCAATCTTCCAATATTGTAAGGGATATTTAAACTACCAAGGTATCTTAGTTTAGGAGGTATAGATCTTGTAATGACTACCGAAAATTCAATGTTCATTATGACTATTCCCACATCATCTAGTGTTATTATTTTTGATAGAATATCTTCGAGAAATTTATTATGTTGGGAAATTTTTTGATGGATTCTATAAAAGTAATATTTATGTGAATCTTCTTGAAAATATCCCATAATTTTAAAAATTGATCATCAAACATCCTTTGCTTCAATATTTTTTTGGAAATGGTGGATGTGGTATGTAAACATTAATTATTTCATTAAGTTACTCATTTTAATTTTATTTTCTTATGTTTTTAATTTTCACAAGTTTTTTTGGTCTTCCTCTTATTTATCTTAAATTTTAATTACTTTTTCTATTGAATCATTATTATCAGTGGTAGGTTTAGCTGTATCTTCTATAGGTTGAGCATCGGGCATTTAGTGCTTTGAAAATTGTGTTCCACTCTATAGTGTGATAGATTTTTCCACTTCTCTTGGGTTGACTCTTGTGTTACCTGGTAGAGTTCCCTATTTTTGATATTTTATTTGTGCGAATAACTAAGAAACATTATTTTCAAGGTTTTTTATGGATTCTTGTAAGTTTTTGGTGGTTGTGTGTCAGTTTTGGGTGATTTCTTGAATGTTTTGGGATGATGTTTACAATTTTTGGGGTTCCATATATTTTTAATCAAACCTTTATTGGTTGGAAATAATTAATTTTTCTATATTTTATCCCCAATCTTGTTGACCTTTCATTAGAATATGGGAAAAGTATGCTATTTTATTTTTCTCCTTGTATTTTTATTGTTGATCAAATGGTAGCCAATCTTTCTATTGAGACCCTTGCTCTTACAATTTCATGGAACGTATAAAATCATATTTCACAGGGAACCCAAGTGGACCCATTTTTTGGTTCATTGGATGAGTTTCCACTTTTTCCTTCCAACCATGATTTTTTCTATTTATTTTCCAATTTTTATTGTAATGTTTTCTATAATTTCCTCTCTTGTATATGAAAATATTGGATTCAGAAATATTTTTATCAGATATATTATATAGACACAGGGGATAATCATGATGACCACTATGGTTTGGTAAGTTTTTATCTTTAACTAAATATAAATTATTATGCAGACTCTGGGATAAGTTTTTAACTCTTATTGAGAGATTAAAATTGTGCGGCCATGAATGTGTGAGAATCATCTTGATTCACTCCTACTTTAATTCATGAAAAATATAATGGCCCCTGAAAAATAATTTCTTCCATGTTTTTAATTAACATGTAATAATATTTAGGATCCATCTCCATGAACGCATTTCCAGTGGATGTATTGATTGCTGATTTACTCTAGGGTTGAACTCTATAGTATAAATCTTAAAAATGGTTCACAAACTTTATTCCATGATGAGTACAATTCCTTAAATTGTACTTGAATTTTTCTCAATATTCTTCCGGATTTTCTTATTCATTTTAGAAAAAATTATTCATGGTCTCTCTTATTTTTCAAATATTGTGAATTTGTGTAATATAGGTTACGAGATGTCCATCTCAGTACTTTTCAGTTGAAGATTTTATCTAGGTTAATACTTTCCAATCAGTCCTTAGCTATTCCTTTAAATGATAATGGAAATAGTCTCATGATCAATGAATCTTTGATCACCCCCTTTTTATTTAAATGTGTCGTGGACATTGGGAAATTTTTTCACATGCATATAAGGGTCTTTGCTACTCAAGCTATAAAATTGCACATGTTGTTGGAGAAGGCTAATAATTAAAGACTTCAGTTCAAAATGTGTTTCTTAAATTATGGATCTTGTTATGATTGAGCTAACTCTAAGTATTTTGGGTCTCAATTACTACCTCATGGTAGTCCTTGGTCATTTATTATTAAGATGGTTTTGCAAAAGGGGGTTGAATTTTCCACAAGTAAGCATTGGAATGTGAGTATCAATGTTTTCCTCTAATGAATGTATTTAGTTTTTTTAAAGAGTTACCAATGTGATATTTCACATTTAGTTGGTGATCTAGTTCTATATCAATAGGTGGATTACTTTTCAACAGATCTATATTATGATTATTTACCATTTTAGCAAAACAATACCTAAATAAAGGTCTACTGGAGATTTTTTAATGTTAAATGTGCACGTGATCTCTAGAAATAGAGCTAGAAATTTTGTACAATAATCATAGAGAATAAAATTTAGAAATATTTATAACCCAATGGGTAATGTAAAAATGGAGAGTAGGTTTATACAATAGAGATCATGGGATCTAGTTCACTAAAATTGCCCCTTTTAACGCTGTTTAGACGGAAAATAAATTGAGATAATTACTATCTTTTTTTAAATAATTTTATAAAACTAAAATTTGAGAAATATTACAAGATAAAATAAAATTAAATATAAAAAAATTTCAATGAAAAATAATTCCATAAAATTTTTCTAATATGTTTATGTCGTAATCAAACTACTACGCATCCTAAAAAAATATTTTTTTCTATGTTTAAATATTTATCAGTCCTAATTCTCTTCTGTTTTAAAAATCTAATCATTTTTTATATAATAATTTAACAACTCTTAACTTATTTAAATTCTCATTCTTTGGTGTGATGAATAAATTATAATATGTGTTTGAATACAAAACCAATCAATGAAATTAAATAGCTCATATCTCATAATGTTGTGTTACCTATTTTCATTATAGTTGGTCAAGATGTTTAACCTTCTCAGTATCACCGAGTCAACGATGAATAAAAATGGCTAGTTTTAATTTTCAAAATTAAATTTAATGAAAATATAATTAAATTAGGTATAAACTCAACTAAAAATAATTCAAATAACAAATTAACAACTAAATAGAAAATATCAGTATGTCATGCATAGCTATTTTAGTTCCTCAATCAATATCTCGACATAATATATTTACCCTGACATCGTGACAAAAAAAAATCAATGTGAAAATAAAATGAAAATTCAGGTAAAATAAAATTGTGTTATGAAAATAATGGTTATATAGTTATGAACTTTCACCATGTAGTGAAATGTGATGCTCATTGATCTCTAGAGGTAAGTGAACCTCAATGTGCGTAGATTTCATGAGAAACCATCAAACATCTTGTGAAACCTCTGTAGGAAAGTAGTGTGAGAAAGGGGGTGTCACCGGGTTCCTATAAAGAATTAGAGGTAAGTGTGGTAGGGTGTTTCACTAGAGTAGGTTGGTAGTTATGGTTTCTACTATGAATAGAGGAGGCGTATATAGAGAGGATGCAGCTTGATATAGTTTTTCAGGGAGAGGTGGTGGCACACTTGTGTGCAGAAGAGGGTGACTTTGGTGAGGAGGTGCGATTAAGAGGAGGCTGGAGGCAGTTTGACTACTGGTGGTGTGATGTGTAGGAGGGAGGATGATGATTTGAGGATGGTGTGTTATGGAGGAGCACTGGACATCTGGTTATGAAGGAGTGGTGTCTTTGATTGGTGGTGGGAGTGGAGATGGATGAAGGTGATGCATGCAATGCAGCCTGATGGAGATGGAAGTGACGACGTGGTGAACTACTGAAGGAGAGGGAGGTGACTTGCTATGGAGATGGATAAGGTGTGAAACACCTGGTGAATGGGAGGTGATAGAGTGCAGGCTGGTCCGATGCATGTATTTTCGAGATCAAAACATAGTGGTTATGTTACAAAGATGAAGAAGGCCCTGGATCTCCTGCCTGAGAAAACTGAAATAGTCAAAATTCAAATTTCAAACAGTTAATTATCTAAATATAAAATATTAAGTGATAATAATGATAATATTACTTTTATTTTTATTTTTATGTAAATAAATATTATACTAATTAATATAAAAATTATTAGAAAATTTTATATATGTAAATATAAATATAAATTCACATGTAAAAATATAGATATAATTAAATATAATTAATATAATTAATATGATAAAAATAATAATAATACTAATAATACTAATATTATTAATACTAAAAAAGTGTTAAATATAATATATAAAATTAATATAAAATAATAAAAATAATAAATTGCTAACATTAGTATAAAAAGTAACTAAAAATTATCAAAATAACTAAAATACAAAAAATATAAAAAGGAACCTAAAAACACCAAAAATGGTTAGAAATATTAATTTAAAATAAGATAAAAAAATATTAATATGTCATAAAATTCCATGTGCATCAAGGATGAAGTCCATAGATATCTCATTTCAGATCTACACCGTAATTGGTAAAGGTTGTAACAAACTTACAGGTCTTCGATGCTCTGCATTAATCTTCTAGTAAGTCATCATAACATGAAGTATAAGGACTCAGCCTTTAAACATTACAAAATCTAGTAAATTCAACTATAATTCACTTTCTTACATTCCCAAATATCCTTTTATTTTATAATTTTATATAATTATTTCATAAATCTTACATAGAAACTCATATATTACAAAGTAGACACTTCTACTCAATAACCATTTTTTACAGTATGAAACTTTTAGAACGAAACATTATTTCTTTTCATAACAAACATTATGACCTTAAAATTGAATTATTATTTTCCTTTACCCATCCATAGACCCTATAAATTTTTTTAAACTTGGGTTGAGTACAAAATTCTCAGTAAGGGAGATATAAAGAAATAAAAAATCATTTGTTCATAAATACTTATAAATATTTTCCTTTGAACAAAAATAAAATAACTTACCTTATAAAAACAATTTATTACTGTAAAAACATTTCAATCCTAAATAAAATATATCGGTAACTTGGGGAATAATTCTATTATCATACTTACTAATGTTTTAACCCTCATTCCTACCATATGTTTTTAACCCTCATGAATTCCATATGATCATAACCCTCACAACTACCTTATGATGTAACCATAGCAGTTACACTTAGAATAACCATTGTGTTCAACTTCCAACATACCCAATGCAATGGAGGGATATCATGGAACCAGCCCTATTTTATTTATAATGGAACCACTCATAATAAATAATTACCAAGAACCAAAACATAATCTTAAAACATGAATGCTTGTTTCATAAAAACATATATTTAAGGAAATCCCTTATTTTGAAAGAAAGTTTCACACTCACAAAGGAGAAATATTTTTTTGAAAGTAACCATGAAATCATATAAAGTAATCATAAAAACATAAAAAATTCATTAATGTGTGGAAATACACTCATGTAATATAATTTAAATAAACATTATTTTTGAATTTTGTAAATAGACACATTAAAGAGGATTTTAAAGGAAAGTCCCATATAAATATCATATTATTGAATTGATAATTAATAAAATTAATTAAATATAATCATTTTCTATAAATACGCATAAAAAAGTGTAAATACAACATAATATAATAAAAAATAATTTTATAAATAATTTATCACAATATAATCAAGGAAGTATAAGGATAACACAAAGAATAAAAATTGGGTTAAGAATTACATTAACTTATGTTTGGATATGTTCTAAACTTGTAATTAATGTCATGTATAATCAAATTATTTTCATTAATTAATTAATTAAGTACCTCTTAAACATATGTTTGATTTATTATAAAATTATTAAGTTAATTTATGGCCATTTTTAGGAGTTATAATGTTTAATTTTGTTGTTCTGGAAGTATTCATTTCATGGTTTTATGGTCGGTTCCCTTGAGAATAATTGTGGGAGTTCTTGTAAAATGAAGGAAAAATTTCATAAGTGAAATAAAATTGTATTAATATATTTTATGGATTTTGAATGGTCCCATATATCATTTTTTATGTCATAAGGATGATTTATTTGATAAAATTTTAATGATAAATGTTTATTTTATTTTGGCAGTTTTTTGATCATCATGTACGAGTTTTGTTTTATTCTTTAATATTATGTATATGTATTAGTTTCAGAAAAAAAAAAGTTAAAATATAAACATTAAAATATTATTTTACCATAATAATAGTTATATTAATATCCATGAAGGTGGTAATGAAAAACTAAATCTCATCATCCCTGAAGGTGGTGAATCGACACATCATGGATGATGTTTTCATTTTTAGAATATAAGGGGAATAGAATAGGTTTGATGATTGATATTCCATTAACACAATAATTTTATACTATATATATCAAACTGAAGTTATCAGGTCACTTTGGATAGCATATGTTAGTATAAGTTATAAGAAATAAATAATTTAAAATATAAATAAGGGGTATTTTACATCATGAATATTGTCTCCTTGAAAAGCTCATTTAGGCCCTTGGTTTTGGAATTTTAGTGAGACCAACTGGTCTTGGATATGGGGAAAAATCTTGGGAAGGTAATTGGGTAGAATTTAGACAAGACAAAATCCTCTAGAGGTGTTATTATAAGGGTTGGTTAGGGATGATATTTATTGGGAGAGGAGAGGGGTGTTTTTGAATGTTGTATTCATTTGTTTATTATTTTAGATCAAAACTATCAATAGTGTTGATTCCCATGAATAAATATAGTAACTAGAGAATTTTATTTAAAGATAATGGAAACTTACATCATCTGTTACTCAACCATGACTCAAAAAATCATTTATTTACTTATAATTTAAAACACCATAAATTACCATATTTCACTATTCATAAAAAATTACATATTTTAGAAAAATACCAAAAATTCACCCAAACCATTTTTCAACATATAGATTTTAAAGATGTAATTCATTTTATGAAAATAATTTTTTAAATATTTGAAATTTAATTTTTAATTAAAATCATCAATTATTGAAAAAATATCGATTTTAATATTAAAATTGATTTGCTAACACTTTGAAAAAATCATTAATGTTCTAAAAAAATTATCTTATCATTATAATAAAAATATATAATAATTTATGAATCTATTTTATGTAAATATATTTTATTTAAAAATAATTATATTATTTATAAAAATGTAAATAAAAATTTATTTTTCACAAAAAATACTCATACTAAATTTGTCATTTTTAAATCACTTATTTAAATATTCTATGATATAAATATATAATATTTTCTTTTATGAGATACATAAATTTTATTTAAACTTTCATAGGTGAGGTTATTACTCTAATCACCAGATTACTATTCCTAATGGTCACATTACTATTCCAAAGGTCGGGTTACTATACCATTGGTGTATATTCCTTAACTTCAAAAAAGACCAATTATTTCATTACACATTATAATGAATTTAACTATTTAATTACAGAATTAAAACAAATTATTATATAAGTTCTTGGGTTGTTACATCCCCCAACCTCTAAAAATTGTGACCTTGTAATTTTATTTTCTTATTAAACAATTGGGTATTCCTTTCTTTCATAGCATTTTCAGATTACCACGTTGTCTCTTCAACCATGTTGTTTCACCACAAAACCTTAATCTGGTGAAATTTTTATTCTGCAATACTTGTTCTCTACCGTCAAGAATCTGAATTGGGTTTTTCTTATATGAATGGTTCTCTTCTGACTAAATAACCTTAGGCCTCAGAACATAAGATGAATCAATCACATACTTTCTTAATATCGAAATATGAAAAACATTGTGAACCTATGAAAAACTCAGAGGAAAAGTTAATTTGTAGGAAACTGATCCATCTTTTTCCAGGATTACATATGATCAAATGAACCATGGATATAGCTTAACTTTCTTACCAAAATGCATAACACATTTTCATTGATATATTTTAAGAAAAACATGATCACTTACATCGAATTGAAGGTTTTCTTTCTATTATCTACATAAATTTTCTTCCTACTCTGAGATTTCCTCATATGTTACTGGATCATATTTAATTTCTCAGCCACATCCTCTACTAATTATGGCCCCATCAAATTTTGTTCCCCCAAATTCATCCCAAAACATTGTATTTTGACATCGCATACCATATAAAGACTCAAAAGGTTATATTTATCTACTATAATGAAAACTATTATTATATGAAATGTCAAATATATAAATATATTGATCTCAAATTCCCAGGTAATACATTTAAAAAATATCTAATCATATCCTCCAAAGTCAGGATTGTTTTTTTTCTTTCCATCAGATTGAGAAAGAAAAGTAGTACTGAAATTTAATTCAATACCCAATGACTTTTGAAGACCTTTCCAAAAAATAGAAGTGAACCTAAGATCATGATTCGATATGATAGAGAGAGGAACTCTATATATCATGATTATCTCTTTGAGGTACAGTTAAGAAACATGATCTAAAGACATAGTATCTTGAATAGGATGGAAATTTTCAGATTTTAGTCATTCGATCACCAATATCCCAAATTGCATTGTAACCTTGAAAGTTTTTTGGAAGTCCCACCATGAAATCCATAGATATATTTTCCCATTTCCACTCTATCACTGGTAAATACTGAACCATCCCCTTTAATAATTGTCGTTCTACTTTAACCTGTTGAAAATTCAATCATTTCATAGAGAATTAAGCAATATCTATTTTCATTCCATACCACTAGTAATACTCTTGTAGACCTTTATACATCTTAGTACTACCATGATGAATAGAAAACAGAGAACTATGGGATTCACATAAAAATTTCCACTTCATCTGGGAATTACAAGGTACATATAATCTCTTTACAAATATCAAAACATGTTCTTTATCAATATTAAATTCTGTAAACTTATCCTTCTTAACCTAAACTACCTTTTTGTAACTCAATGCCTTCTTTGTGAACTTGCTTAATTCTATTGTATATGGATGATTTCACTAACACCTTCAAAAAAATAGAGTAATTTCCTTTACCCACAACTTCTAGGAAAAAAATCATTAAATCATTAATGAAAGGGTCATGTTCTATGTGTAACATGGTTAATGATTCACAGTGTTTTTTACTCAAGGCATATGACACTTTTTTTGCTTTTCTATAATGATAATTGATCATGAAATTATAATCATTTATCTGTTCCAGCCATCTTCTCTATCTCATATTCAATTACTTCTGAGTGAATATTTACTTAAAAATTTTATAATCAATATATATTTAACACTTTTCAGCATATGGATTATTCCTCAAAACTTTTAACTCAAAAACTACAATAGCTAGTTCCAAATCTCGTGTAGGATAATTTAAATCATGAAATTTTAGTTGAATTGAAGCATAAGAAATTACCTAATCATTCTACATCAAAATGTAACCAAGACCCTTTAAGGAAGAATCAGTATAGATGATGAAATCACCATTTCTCAAGGGTAATTCCAGAACTAGATTACTCACCAATATACTTTTTAATTCCTAAAAACAAACATCACATTATTTTATCCAGATAAATTTAACTCCATTTTGAGTTAACTTAGTTAGTGGGATTGATAACCATGCAAAGTTTTCAATAAACTATGGGTACTAGCCAATTAATCTAAGAAAAAAAATCAAATCTTAGTAACATTTTTTTGTCTTATCCATTCCTCAACCACTTTTATTTTGTAAGGATCAACTGTAATTCCATCTTTACATTCAATGTTCCCAAGGAAAGAAATTTATTGTATCTAAAAATAACATTTTCTAAATTTACCTATAAATTATTTTCTTTAATGGTTTTCAAAACAATCCTTAAATGTTTTTAACGATCCTCATAAATTTTTGAATAAACCATAATGTCATCAATAGAAACAACTAAATATTATCCAAATATTCATGAAAATCTCTATTCATAAGCTAAATAAATATAGAAGGGAAATTTTTTAACCCAAAGGGAATAACTAAAAAATCATAATTCCCATATCTATTATAGAAATATATTTTCATAATTTTATCCTCATTCACCTTTAGGTCATGGTACCCAAATCTCAAGTCAATCTTGGAAAAATATTGATCTCCCCAAATCTGATCAAACAAGTCATAAATATGAGGAAAATGATAATTATTCTTAACAGTGATATCATTCAATGCTTTATAGTCAATAAAAATACTCATAGAACCATATTTATTTTTAAAAGACAAAATAGGAGCACCCCATGGTGAATTTCTAGTTCGAACAAAACCTTTTATCAAGAAATTGTTGTCATTACTTTTTGAGTTCCAAAAGTTCTACTTGATCCATTCGATATGTGGGTTTTAAAATAGGTTTAGTATCAGGGAATAAATTAATAGTAAACTAAAACTTTTGATCAAGAATGAAACCATGAAAATCATTATTAAAAACATCCATGTATTCATTCACTATTGGAACATCAATAATCTGAACAGTTCCCTTATTTTTAACAATATGTGCAAGACAAATCTCATCTCTGTCTTTTAATAATTTCTCATATTGATGTTATGAAATAAATTGTATGGGTTCATTCTTGTATAAAAACTGATACAATTTCTAAAATACAAATTCTTTAGCTCTATAATCAATATTAGCATGGTAAACAAAAATCCAATGCATACCTATAATAACATAAAATTCTACCAAGGTTAAGACAAAATATTTTGAAGGTATCATCCTTCCATATACAAAAACATGAATATTTTTTATAATTTATTTTTTCCTTACTACTTAACCTGGTGTTTTTACCTTAAGTTCTATTTCCATTTATTGATTAAATGTTTCCAATTTATCAAAAAAATTATTATATGTGAAATAATGTGTAGACCCTAATTCAAACAATACATTAGAAAAATCTGAGTGAACAAACAATATACCTAATACGAATTTATTGGATGGACCAACATTTTCTAAAGTAGTTGAATAGGATTTCAAAAGTACTTTCTTATTATAGTCCAGTTTCTTCTGATAATTTGATTCCTTCTTCGGGAAGGTATGTGCATAATTCCCCATCTCACCACATTTAAAACATTTTACTATTTCTTATCAAAATTGACCTAACCACACCAAGATATATTTCAATGCAATGATGGGAAATAATTCCAGACTTACCATATAGGAAGCACCTCCCATATTTGATAAGGCATTCCCTAGGGTGATTTTTACAACACCTTCCACAAAATTGAAAATGGATTTTCTTACATTCATATTTATTTAATTGGTGTTTACCCATAGTATGTTATCTATATATTTTCTTTTAATTATTTTCATAAAATACAAGATCATTGGTAAACTCCATTACTAACCTCTCAGAACATCGAACAAGTTTCTAGTAACTTTTTAATTCAATGTGATCCAATGCCGTTTTATATATTAGATTTAATCCTGACTAAAAATGATTGATTTTTCTATCAAGATCATGGATAAACATTGTAGTGTACCTTTTCAATCGAGTGAAGTTTGTTTCATACATAATTATTGAACCATTATTCTTTTATTTAAATTAAAGGAATTTATTTACCATCCAAATTCTAATTATCCTAGGAAAATATATCTTAAGAAATAGATTATTAAATTAATCTCAATCCAAAGCATCAATCTCTTCCCTTTCTCTGATATTATTCACCATTGACCAACACTGGTCAACTTCACCTTTAAAACAATAAATTTAAAGACTAAACTTTTGATAATATTAACACCCCATAACATCAAAAATATTTTCCAGGGCATTAATCCACCCTTCATATACCCTTGGATCAAACGGTCTGTTGAATTATAGAGGGTGTTTCCACATAAAATTTTCCACTATTATCATGTTCATTTGTGGTATATATAGATGGTTTGTTACATGGATACCAATACTATTTATAGCTTGTTTAAACTGACACATCAGAGAAACAAACTATCCATTTCCTATTCTAACCATTCTGGGTTTCTAATTGAGAAGGATATCATCCTCTCGATGTGTTCCAGCTTCAGCTTCCCGATTTTATCCATGGAAACCCATTCTGAACAAACATAGTATAGTTGAAGGAAAATTGTGATCCTAAAATTCTATATCATTTAAAATTTAACAGAAATTAAATCCTTTTAATTATATGATATTATAATTATCTTAACCTCTAAAGTTATCTAAACCATGCTCTGATACCAACTATAAGGACCAAACCTTTAAACATTTCATAATCTAGTAAATTCAAATAGAATTAACTTTCTTACATTCCCAATGTTATTTTTGGTTTATACTTTAAAAGAATTGGGTCATAAATCATACATAGAAACTCAAATATTATAAATTAGACACTTCTACTCAGTATACATTTTTTTATAATATAAAAATTTTAGAATAAACTATGATTTCTTTCTATAAAAAACTTCATAAATTTAAACTTTAATTCTTATTTTCATTTACCAATCCATAAACCCTATGAAAAAATTTTAAATCTTTGGATGAGAAACTAAGATTAGTAAGGTTCATAAAAATAAATAAATAAATCATTAGTCCATAAATACTTATAAAAAATTTCCTTTAAACATAAACATAATAACTTACCTTTTCAAAATAAGATATCCTTGTAAAAAAATTAAAAACATATATAAAATATATACATAAATTGGGGAATCATCTTATTATCATACATGTTTATGTTGTAACCCCCATTGATACCATGTTTTTTAACCCTCATAACAACCTTATGATTGTAATTCTCAGAGATACCTTATGATGTAACCATTGTAGTTACATTTGGAATAACCATTACAGTTGACTTCCAACACACCCAATGAAATTGAGAGATATCACAAACCCATGCCTATTTGGTTTATAATAGAACCACCCATAATCATAAATAATTCCCATAAACGAAAACATAATCTTAAAACATGAAATCTTACATCAGAAAAACATACTTTGAATAAAATCCCTTATTTTAAAATAAAGTTGCGCACTCAAAAATTAAAAACATTTTATTTGAAAGTAACCACATAATATTGTAAATGAATGTTAACAATATTAAAGAATAATGAAATTTTGAAAAAAAATATTGTGATGTAAAAGTTAAAAAACATTATTTTTAAATTTTTTAAATAAATACATTAAATATGATTTTAATGGAATGTCCCTTATAAATACCATATCATTGAAGTGAGAATTAATAAAATAAATGATATATGTGTATTTTTTGTAAATCCACATAAAAAAGTGGAAATATAATATAATATAATAAAAATTCATTTGAAAAATAATATTATCATGACATAATCAATGAAGTAGAAGGCTAACCCAAAGAATGAAAATAAGGTTAATAATTCCCTTACTTTATGTCCCAAAGTGTTCCTCACTTATACTTAATGTCTTGTATAATAAAATTAGATTCATTGATTACTTAATTCAGAACCTATTAAAATTATATATGATTTATTATAATTTTATTAATTTCATTTATGGCCATTTTTATGAGTCATATTGTTTAATTTCTTTGTTCCAATAATGTCCGTTTCATGGTTTTATGATCAGTTCCCTTGAGTATAATTATGGGAGTTCTTTTCAAATGGAATAAAAACACCATAATTGGAATGAAATGGTATTAATATACTTTTAGGATTTTAAATGGTACCATATATCATTTTTTATGGTATTAGGATGATTCATTTGATAAAATTTTAATGGTAACATTTAGTTTATTTTGGTGATTTTTAGATCATCATGAACTAGTTCTGTTTTATTATTCAATATATATATATATATATATATATACTAGAATATAAAAAAGTTATAATATACTTATTAAAATATTATTTAACCATAATAATAGTTTTATGACCATCCTTGAATGATGTAACAAAAAATAAAAACTCATCATCCATGAAGGTGGTGAATCAACACATCACGGATAAAGTTTTCATTTTTATAACAAAAGTAGAAGATAAGATGTTTGATGGTGGATATTAAAATAAAACAATTAATTTTTTTTATATGTATGATAATTTATTTATAATTTTACTTTGGTTAGGGGAGGTGAGGATAAATTAGAAGAAATAAATAATTTAAAATAGAAAGCATGATGATTTTACCTCTTGAATATTGTCACCTTTAGAACATCCTTAAGGAACTTGGTTTTGGTATTTTTGAGAGACCAATAGGTCTTGGACATGGGGAAAAATCTTGGGAAGTTATTTATTAATGATAAAGATAATATAAAAGTATTTGGAGGTGTTAGGAGAAGGGGTGATGAGGGTTGGTATTTATAGAGAGATGAGAGGGGTGTTTTTGATTATTTTATTCATTTATTTATTATTTTGGCTCCAGACTATCAATAGTGTTGATTACCATGACTAAATAAAGTAACTTGATCATGTTGGTTATAGATAATGGAAACTTACATCATCAATGACTCAACCATTACTCAAAAATTCATTTATTTAATTATAATATTAAATATTCTTAATTACTATATTTCACTATTCACAAAAATTCAACTATTTTAGAAAAAAACTAAAAATTTATTCTAACCATTTTTTCAATGTGTAGATTTCAAAAATAGACTAGAATTTATTAGAAAAATTCTAAATTTGAGAGATTTAATTTTTAATTAAAATCATCATTTATTCCAAAAATACGGATTTTAATATTATAATCGATTTTATGACACTTTGAAAAATTAATTATGGTCTCATAAAATTATCTTCTAATTATAACACAACAAAATATTAATTTATGAATATATTTTATGAAAATATATTTTCTTATAAATCACTCTATTAATTATAAAATGATAAATAAAAATTTACATTTCACAAAAATATTGACACTTAATTTATAATTTTTAAAACATTTTTTACTTATTCCATGATATTAATATATCATATTTTCATTTATGAGATACATAAATTTTATTTATACTTGTATTTGGGAGGTTATTATTCTAATGCCTAGATTACTATTCCTAATAGTCATAATACTATTCCAGTGGTCGGGTTACTATACCATTGATATAGATTCATTAACTTTTATAAATACCACTTATTTCACTGTAAATATATAATGAATTTAACTATTTAATTCCAAAATGAAAAAAAAAATATTCTATATATACCTAGGTTGTTGCATGAAGTATTCAATTGATCATATCATTACTGGCCATCAAAATTGATTTCTCATATCAAGATACATCCTAGTAGTCTCAATGTGTATGGACCAAAAATATTTGTTTCCAATATCCATCAATTCCTACCTCATATATATCGGAATGGCCAACCAACCTTAGAAACACAAAGAACCAAAGGGTGACTGAGACCAGTCACCTGAGGGCATAATTGGCATCATGTTTGGAGTGTGAGCATTATGTATTCCAACTGAAAGTCATGGGTAGGATAGTTCTTCTCATGAGGGTATAATTAGTGAGATCCATAGGGCACCACCATTTTTACTTGCATCAAGACACACCCAAATCTCATACACAAGGAATCAAAGAAAAAAACATACCCAAACTTGGTTCTACAAGAATCGGAACTAGAGATGAAGTCAAACTTATCTTTAGTTCTTTAAAATATCTCTAAATTTTATCATTCCACTCAAACAAAAAATCATTGTGAGTTAAAACTATCATCAGAGTTGAAATCTTAGGGAAATATTGAACAAACTGCCTATAATAACCATGTTATCCCAATAATATCTAAATATCAAACATTTTTTCAAGTTTCTCCAAGTCCATCATGGCCCAAATCTTTTCAGGATCAACTGAAATTCCCCTCTTAGATATGAAAAGGCCCATAAAATTTAGTTCTGGGATCCAAAATTCACATTTTGAGATATTGTTGTATATATGATGTTTCTTCAAGATTCTAAGGATGATTCCAAATGATCCTTGTGTTCCTCAACTAACTTGAATTATATCAAAATATTATCCACAAAAAAACAATTAAATAGTCCATGAACTGATGAAATGTGTACTTCATCAACTTCATAAATACTATAGAAGTTTCAGTAAGACCAAATTTCATAGCTAGGAATTTAAAATGCCCATACCATCTCCTAAATACTATCTTAAGTACATACACTTCCTAGAATCTTAACTAATGGTACCTCGATCTCAATTCAATCTTAGAAAACCATCGGGGTTTTTTGAGTTGATCAAAGAGATCATCAATCCTTGTCGATGTTTATTTGTTCTTAACAGATAGCTAATTATGATTTCAAAAATCAAAAAATCATGATTATTTCATCTTCCTTTTTTTCAAATAGAACTCATGAATCCTAAGGTGGATCACTAGGATGAATAAATCCCTTTTCCTCACTATTTGAAAGATAAACAATAACTTCCCTTAACATAATGAGTGGTATACAATATGATTCCAAAGAAATTATGATCATCCCAAGGAGCGGGTAAATAGTGAACTCAACATCTCTATGAGTAAATAACCTAGAAAAATCATTCAGAAAGAACTCAGGGTATAAACATGCCACTATAGGAAGTGTAGTTCCTAAACATTGATTAAAAGCTTCAAGAAAAATCTTTGACAACTGTCATGAGATCATTCTAGCATAAGAAACAACAGGCCTCACTCTCCCTAATGTAGGATCCCACTCACCTTGAATGACATGAGGGACTCCATAAGGATATATAAATTGAACTCAAAAATGGTAATAGTAAATACAGACCTTAACACTAGTCATCCAATCCATTAAAATAATAAGGTCAAATATATCATGATCAGGAACTAATAAATCCCACACAACTTCAAAGTCAGCAACCACCACCCAACACTTAGTTCATTTTAATCATTGTTCCTTTCTCTTTCCCAAGGGAGTGGAAAGATCCAACATTAACAACATAATTGTCGAGTATAATCCAAACACATAATTTAATATATACTGTATAAAGAAATTATATTCACTTATATAAAATAAATCTAGGACCAAAGAGGAAGAAATGAACATTATACATCTCACAATAGTCACCCCTACTTTAAATTCCTCTAATACATACTAAACTACATAAAGGTATCTACAATTAGATCCTATATGGGATTTATTAACTGTATGAGAATCCCCCTTAGCATGAGAATGAGTTCCTCCACCCTTTGATGCATTATAATGATCCTAAGAACCTTGTTTTAATAGTGAATTTATCTCTACTACATTGGTATATCCTTGTGAAAAATTATTAAGGTCACCAGATTGTCCACAATGATAGAATTTCCAGGTCTCTTTTTTATATTTTGGCTTAGTAATACCATTCCTCCCACAATTATAGAAAATTACCTTATGTTGTCTCATAGAAGCCCATGAAACTAGTCCTGATGTAAACTAATCACCCTTAACATTCCTCCTTTTCTATCCAGATGAAACACCTTGGATACCTCTGGCTATAATAAAATCTCCATTTAAACCGATATTCCTAGTTAAGTTTATCTTATAAATATATTATTTATAAACCAAATTAGTAAAGGTTAGTGGGAATAATAGATTCAAAATTGACCAAATATCATCCCTCAAACCCATATCAATCCTATGATCTTTAAGGAAGAGTTTAAAAACAAGATCAGGTGATAAGTGAACCAACTCGGTTAAACAAGTGTCATAATCCATAACTTAATGAACCCCTTGCAACAAGGTCAAAAATTCATGGGTCTTCACCACTCGTAATGTTTTAGGATAAAAATATTTATTGAAGACCTTCTTGAAAGTAGTCCAGGTAATATACTCATGTAACTTAGCTTTCATGATGTATTCCTACCATTTTATTCTTGGTACTTCAAGTATATAACTGAAAAAATTCACCATATATTCTTTTATATTCTTCAATAAGTGGAAGATCCTCTAAACCCATTTGATCCAATCATTAGATTCTTAATGTCCTTTGTCGCAATAGAAGATAGGTGGATACTTCTTGGTAAATTCTAAATAATGATCCACCATTATTTCCAAGTTTTCGACACCCACTATAATTAGTGCACACTAAAAAAATAATTCTAATTAGTGATGTTTTTTATGGTATTAGCGACATTTAAAAACATTGATAATTTATTTACTAATTTTTCTCAAAAACATTACTAAATGAGATATCTCTATTTTGCGACACCTGAATTGCTGATGTTTTTTAGAAATGTTGGTAATTTATAATCACTAATTTTGAAAGTTTTATAAACATCACTAAATTAGTGACACCTCATATAATGACATTTTTTAGAAATGTGTGTAATTTTTTTTTTTTGAAATTTACATTTTGTTTGAAATTTATTATATAATTTTCAAAAAAATAAAAAAAACAAAACACATTTGCACCCTATATCCCTCACACCCATGCCCCTCCCATACACCATGACCACCCATCCCCTCATATACCCCCCCTTTCTTCTGTAGCATTCCCCCATGCTCGTACCTCTCACACCCCCCCCCCATTCCCTCATGTAGCTCGCCTCATGCCCATCCCCTCCTGTACACCCCCTATCCCCTCCTATAGTGCACCCCACACCCCCTAGTAACCTTCTATATCGCAAAACAATAAATACAGCCTCCCTGGGGAGTTGAACCTCTAACCTAGGGCTTACCAACAAAGAAAAAAACTAACCAAGCAATTTCAGATTTTATTAAGTAGTTGTATTATCTTATATTTATATATATTGACTGATTTAAATATTTAATAAATTAATAACATATATATTTATATTAATATGTTTATGATTATATTTTATATTTTATATTTTATTTCTATATTTTATATTTTATGTTCATATATACATATATATATATATATGTTTATATTTTATAATATATATATATATATATATGTTTATTTTTTATGTTTATATTATATATATATATATATTTGTCTATATATATATGTGTGTGTGTGTGTGTATAAATATATATGTGTATGTATAAATATATATAATTATAATTATATACATATATATATATAACAAGAATCATTTTAAAATACTGGTAAAATGTCACTAAAATAATCAAGTTTTCTTAAAAATGTGATTAAATTTAAAATATTTAATTGTATTATGTTATATTTATATATATATAAATAGATTTCAGTATTTAAAAATTAATATTACATATATATATATATATTAATACACATATATTAATATATATATATACATATGTATGTTTATATGTTTATATATTTATTTATTTATCTTTTATATTATATATATATATATATGTGTCTGTATGTTTATATTATATATATATATATATTTATTTATTTATTTATATTAATATATATATATATAAGTTTATGTATGTGTGTGTAAATATATATGTGTATGTATATATAATTAAAATTATATATATATATATATATATAATTCCCATGTTTTAAAACACTGGTGAAAATGCTACTAAAATATGTAGGTTCTGGGTGCAGTAGAAGCACGTTGCTGGGTGTACCCAACTTTAATTTTTGTTGTTAACAACATTTAATCCGAGATCCATCATGATAATAAAATGCTGGATCTTCAGAATAGAATGAAGAATGAAATAAAATAATGGAGTCGTGGAACTATAGAGAGGATCATAATATGTTGATTATAATTAATTTAATTAAAAGAAAAGAATTATCATGATGGAATTCCCTCTCTGTTGATGTTTCTAGTCATGATACGATGTGATCCATTATTGCTTCATAGAATCAAAGTGTATGATTCCACTATCAGTGATCCACACATGCTCCACGTATCTCTGGATGTCGCCGAAAGGATCTCCGGGTGCTGGCGCAAAAGAGCCTTCGCTTTCAACGTCTGCCTTTGATCGCCTTGATCTGGTGGAGAAGGATCTCTCTCTCATATCTTGAGAGCGTTCTTGGAAGAAAATAATTCTCTCTTGGCTAGAGAGCTTTCTCTAGATCTCTTATGCACAACCCTCAAAATGGCTAGGCTAATGATAATTATATAATTGGGATTTTGATTACTTATAATGATAAAATGAATTAATTACCCGAAAGAATTTATTCATTTCATTTAATTCTTAGTAATACCCTATGTCTAATAAAAAAATTTCACTATTATTATTACTTGACATGCATCTAGTGAATTACACCTAATATTATTTAATTAATTAAATAATATAATTTCTCATAAATTCCCAGAAAACATACACAACATGTATATTAATATACACGGTGTGTACTTTTTTTTACCTTCTCTTTATTTCCTCCACCACATTTATTAGAACTTGAATAATGGCAATTTGTTTCTCAAATAAATATCACTGCATTACTCGCTAATAAATATATTATTTCACCCAAAAAATATTCTCTCGAATAACTAGTGTCGAAATAAATGCAATCAGTCATCCTTGAATAATTATTAATCCACAATTAGGAATAATATTTATTTAACATGTTAAATTAATATTTAACTGAGATACTTGGACACACTTAGTATGTGAACCTCTAGGTCTCTTTCTTAGTGGCATTAGGTGGAGCTTTCCTAACGTTCAAGGTTAGCATCTAGGAACATGCCAAGGCACCCATCGGGAAAGAAATTAACGCTGCAATGACGTGTCACCTCCTATGAATACTTACCATGTAATGTAATTTCTTTGTCTCGATATCTTGAATCAAGGGGGTTGCATACTGGTTCCATTAACTCATGCGTTTGATTATTCTTTCTTTGACTTCTCTAAATTGAACTTACCCATTCCTCACCATGGACATGGATTTATTTAGGCTATATCAATTCCATCAACGAGCCTGAAATATATACTTCCTTTGTGGAACAGAAGGGACAAATCCTTTCTTTCATTATCTATTAATTAAGTATTACTCATGACTCACCCAATATATCCTACCTCATTGAAAATAGTGTGTCATCATAGTTTTCGTCAATACATCTAATTGCGTGAGTTGTAATACCCATTAATAATAGTATTAAAATATAAGGACTAATACACACATCCATAGATAGGAACATCCAATGATACTATGAAATATGGATTTTCTACTGGTGGGTCTCATTCTCATAATATCCTCATGGATATTTCTGAGTGCGCACACCATGAGAAGGTGCCTCAATGTTTTAGGAGTACTCACCCCTAATGGCTTGTATTATTTTTTTCCCTTTAATAACATCATCTAGACATAGAATATATATTCAAAACAGTGTTATGGCACTTCTGGGTTCTCATCATAACAGAGATCTGATATGACCCTTTAATGCAACAACTATCCTTAGGACATTATCACATGCATTGACATACAGAAGAACAATAAATATGTGATTAGGTATTTATTAATGAATAAAGTACAAAGTAGTTGGTTCTAGGCCACCAACTCCAACAGACTCCCATTTTTACTAGAGCTAACTGCTAACAACCTTTAACCCGCAATCTCTCACATGATATTCATGCTACAGTTGAGATAGGACTTTAGTCATGGGGTCTGCCATGTTCTCTTCCATGGGCACTCTTCTCACTGAAAATTCACCTCTTTGATAGAAATCCATCAAGAGGTGATACTTCTAGAGTATATGCTTTATCCATTGATGTGTCCTTAGTTCTTTTGAAAGATCCACTATTGTAGTATTATCACAATATAATGTGATATGATCTGTACTACTTGGAACCACATCAAACTCATGAAAAAAGTTTCGAATCCAGATGGCTTTCTTGGATTCATAATAAGCCCTTATATATTCTGACTTCACTGTAGAGTCGGTGACAACTAGTTTCTTTGAACTCTTCTAGCTCAAAGATTTTCTATTGAGATAGAAAACATATCCAGATTGCGACTTCTGGTCGTTCAGATATATCTAAAAACAAGCATCAGCATACCCTCTGATGAAAACCTCCTCGTCTCCTCCATACACTAGGAATATATCCTTAGTTATTCTCTGATACTTAAGGATAGTCTTAAAAGTGGTCCAATGTTTTTCTCCTAGATCTTCTTGATATCTTCCTACCATGCTTAGTGCATAGAAAACATAAATACTGGTACATAACATAGAATACATGATGGATCCTATAGTCGAAGAGTATGAGATCTTACTCATCCTATCTTTCTCTTGTTGTATCTGAGGACACATTTTCTTAGAAAGTTGTAGGCCATGTGACACTAGAACCAATCCCCTCTTGGATTTTTTCATACTAAATATCTTTAGTATCTGGTCAGTGTATGTACCCTAACATAGTCCAAGAAACCTCTTGGATCTATCATGAATTATTTTGATCCCTTGAATGTAGGCTACTTCACCCTAGTCCTTTATGGAGAAACACTTGTTCGACCATTCCTTAACAGACTGTAATAATAGTACATCATTTCCAATAATTAATTTGTCATCAATATATACTATTAGGATAACAACTTCATTCCCATTAAACCACTTATAAACACATGGCTCACATTCATTCTTAAGGAAACCAAATTCTTTTATGGGTTCATCAAATCGAATGTTCCATGACGGAAATGCTTTCTTTAAACCATAAATTGATTTCTCCAACTTTAAAACCCGTTTAGATTTACCTGGTGTCACAAACCCTTCTGGTTGTGTCATATAGACATCTTCTTGATGGTTCCCATTAAGGAATTTTGTTTTGACATCCATCTTCCAAATCCCTTAGTCATGGTAAGTTTTTATAGAAAGTACGATTTGTATGGATTTAAACATGGAAACTCACGAGAAGTTTTCATCATAGACAATTCATTGATGTTGTCTGAATTCTTTAGCCACTATAATTTCTTTATAGATGCTAAATTCACCTTCCATTTATAGTTTTCTCTTGAATACCCATTTTCATCCAACTGGATTTACATCAACTGGCTCATCAACCAAAACCCAGACTTGGTTCTGATACATGGAATCCATCTTAGAATTCATATCTTCTAGACGTCTTACACTATCTGAGCTTTCTACTAATTATTTGTAGGATAGAGGTTCATCATTGTCCAATAATAATGATTCACCATTCTTGGTGACTAATAAACCAAATCTCTCAGGTTCCCTTACCTCTCTTGAGCTCCTACACAGTACTAGTGTTTCTAGAACCACTTCTACAGGGACCTGTGGAACTTGTTCCTGTGCTAAATCAGGTATATCTTCAGTATCAACTTCGTCAAATTAAATCTATCACCCACTATCCTTTTTTATTATATGCTCACTCCCAAGAAAGAGGGCTTGTCTAGCGACAGTCACTTTCTTGTCTGAAGAGTTATATAGGTAATATCCTTTCGTTTCCTTGGGATATCCTATAAAGATACTCCTTAGGCCCTAAGGTGCTAGTTTGTTGCCTAATAATGCCTTAAAAACACCTCGCATCTCTATTCACATGTGTGTGACAAAATGGGTTTCTTTTCATTCCATAACTCATAGGGAATTCCATTTTCCACCTTTATTGGTACTCGGTTTAATGTGTTTGTTACTGTTTGTAATGAATATCCCCAAAAGGATAATGGAATATCTACATGACTCAACATCGACCTCACCAGGTCCAACAATTTGTGGTTCCTCCTTTCATTAACACAATTCCACTGTGGTGTATAAGGAGGAGTGAGCTGAGATAGAATCCCAGACTCCTGTAGAAGATCATTGAACTCTTGGTTCAGATATTCTCCAATTATATTGGATCTAAGATTCTTTATTTTCTTACCAATCTTATTCTCTACTTCATTCTTGAATTCCTTGAATTTTTCTAAGGCTTCTGAATTATACCTCATTAAGTAGACATATCCATATCTACTCAAATAATCAGTAAAAGTAATGAAGTAAGAATATCCACCTATATCTTCTACTAGGAATGGTCCACACACATCCATGTGCACCAATCCTAGAATATCTACAGCCCTTTCACCCTGTCCACCGAAAGACGTCTTGTTCATTTTACCTTGTAAAAAAGTGTTACATCTATCAAGTGGTTTTAGCTCAGTAGAGTCTAAATAACCATCTTGGCGGAGCTTTGTCAAGCACTTCTCATTTACATGACTGAGACGGTGATGCCATAAATGGGTGATGAATGAGTCATTTGAGTTTGTATCAATTTCGATTTCCAAAATTATGTTTTCATAATTTAATATATATAAACCATTATTTAAATGTTCCATACCATAACATACGTTGTTCTTATAAAATAAGAAACCCTTATTTCTAAACATAAAAATAAATCTATCCATATCCAAACATGATACAGAAATTATGTTTTTGGTAACACTAGGCACATAATAACATTTATGTAAAACAAAAAACATCCCAGTTGGAAATGAGATGTGGTAATCTACAATGGCTAACGCAGACAGCCTCATGTCATTGGAAGCTCTAAGATCCACCTATCCTATGGAAATATTTATAAATCTACTTTGTTTCTGCATTTGAATATTGATGTGAGTCTCAAAAGATATATCTAATACCCAATGTGTAGAAATGGAAAGATTACACTCGATAACAAACTAACCTTTAGCATCCCCATGCTTTTAGGAGAAGTTCCTCTTCCAGTGCCCTTTCTTGACACATGAAAAACATACCACCTCATGTTCCTTGCCCTGCCTCTGGATCTTCCCCTTCTTGGAGGGATGGTTCTCGGAGGCTTCAGACTATTTATAAGTCCTTGCCCCTTTGCCCTGTCCTTCATTTTCTTATTCAGCATAAGAACTATGGGTTTTTCACACCCCATGTCCTTATCTACCTAGTGAATTAAAGTCAGAAGTTCCAATAGAATCTTCTCATTTTTTTTCTCATGTTATAGTTGACAATAAAGAGAGATAAGGTCTTGGGAAGTGATGATAGGATGAGATATGTACGAAACTCATTTGGGATCTTAATCCCTAAGATTTCCAGGTGTTCAATGTATCCAATAATCTTGAATATATGGGGCCCATCTGGGGCAGACTCTCTAAGCTTAGTTGTAATCAAAGTGTTGGAGATCTCATATCTCTTCTGTATCACCTTCTCTTGGTAGAGATCCTTAATGTGATGCATCATGCTATACGTGTCCATGTTTTCATGTTGCTTAAAGGGATTATTAGATATGGCAGATAGCATGAAACATTGGACATATGTGGAATCATACATATGTTTCATATAGAGATATAGTTCCTCATCACTGGCCTCTTTTCAAGGTGCAACTCAAACAGGCTATTCCAGTACATATAATTTCTTCTCGTGGCGAAGGATGACGCATAAACGCCACTACCATTACTAGAACTTGGTGCCGGTGAGAAGTTTTTTCTTCTCGAGTATGGTTCAGAATTATATGTTTGAATTCATTTTTCTTGTCATTTCTAAAAATTAAGATGAGAAAAGATTTAGTAATTTATCATGATAAAAATGAGACAAATAAATAAATTAATACTTATTAGTCTCCCACTATTTTATTGAAATCCAATATCCCTCACCACTGACTTCATAATATTCTATTTTCGGAATATTATAGTAGAAATGATCTATATTTCCCTTCGCATTACCCCAACTTGGGTTGGTCAAGCAACTTGGATGGTTTTAGGTAGGCATTCCAAATGACAACTAAATTAAATCACATCTCCTTGATCCGCTGAGTGGACTCCCTAATCCTGAAACCATTTTATTTTGGATTTCCTCACCCTTTTCCCCTTGGTTAGACTAAGTCCTACCATGGCAGTCAACCCTTGATGTGAACCAAGTCAAGCCAACCTAAAACCTTGAATTATAATTCCTCGATAATTGAAATCACCCCAAATAGGGTTGGTCAAGCACTTTAAACTATAGTTCGATTCTAACCAATATTATAGAAGGTTATACCGACATAATATTTCTTTGAGGTATTTTATCCTTATACGTAAATTTACATTTTATTATCATTAATTACATGATTTATAATATTAAGTGGGATATACTTAAGCGATTAACCACGTCTAAGATAATATTTATGCATAATCCGGTCTTATTTTATTTCTATCTTGCATTCTTGTTTAATTCATTAATTGTGTGATTGTGACAACACACCCACAATAAATAAACCATTAAACTAACAGAAATAAAATAAATGGTATGATCCTGAGGTTTTTCTATTGGTTAGTTTATCTAGTGGTAGATAAATTAACCCAAGACCTAGGGGAGAAACACCTTGAACCTTTTGGGTTCATGTTTACAGCTTTCCACCTGTCCACCTTTGCATCTCCTTGGATTGGTTTCACCTTGGATCCTAAATTGAGTCTCCTCCACTATCATGGGATCTCCATCCATTAAATATGCTTTTATATCACACGTAGCTGAGGGTTAAAATGGGTTTTTACATAAAATAAACCTTGGGCATGCAGGCCCTATATATTAATAAGGATAAGGCTCGCAGGCCAACAAATTTAATTTAAATAGATAAATTAAAAGAAACCATTCACATACAAAGGTCTTGGCCTAGCTTGTGATTATCCATACATGCAAAAATATTTATGTATAAATAAAACTAGTATTCAATTCTTTAATTGTTCTTGTTTAAGATAAATCGCGCTCGAATCAATTAATTTTCTTTAATTAATCAATCCTTTTGTCTTAAACCCTTTTTTAAATTTCCTTGAGATTCTCATCCATCATAATTTTATACAAATAAATTCATTTAAAATTATCTTTGTACATAACTTCAACCATGGAAGAAACCCGGTGAATTCCCTTTCATAACTACCCAATGAGTAGAAATGAACATTACGCAAATGTTAAATTAAACATATATATATATAAAACCTATCACGTGTTGTGCCTCATATTTACTCCTTCACTATGGTACACTTTTCAAGGGTTTGTATAATATAATAATAAATTTTAATAAATCTATGTAATTTGGATGCGTACATGGTGTGTAGTTCCAACTACATGGTGTGTAATTTTGTCCACTGTCCATCTAAAGTACACGCCTGGGGACATGGTGTGTAAATGTACTTCGGAAATCTTTAGAGTACACAGCGTGTTCAGTGGGACACATGCCGTGTAGTATCCTCATTACACGGTTTCCATCCAGGAAATCCGTGTATGGGGTACACGGTCCAACCCTAACTTGAAGGTACTGCATGCCATGTTTAGTGGGACACACAGTGTGTAATCTGGAAACCGTGTGCACCTATTCCTGGTCAACACAAAGAGTCTTAAATACTTAGATAGGATCCAATGACACGGTCTAGTTCGGTGGAACATCCTGGTGAATGGAACCTATACTACATGGCGTGTACTACTTAATACATGTTGTGTATTCTGGTTTTGTACATCCAAGAATCTTTTGAACCTCCAGATGAGATACTCTATTTTATTTTAATAAAAATTAAATGAAAAGATCATTTTCTAAAGGTGAATGAGAAATGAAATAGGAAGAATAGATCTTGAGATTCATATTTAAAGAATGATTAAATTTAATTGAAACAACTAAATTATTAAATGTATAAACCATCAATGAAAAACTAAATAATTATAATAAACCATATGACCACTTTGATACCACGTTTATGTTATGGGCGTAGCAGAAGTGTGTTGGTGGGTGTACCCAACTTTAATTTTTTTTGTTAATGACGTTAAATCTGAGATTCGTCATGAAAATAAAATGTCAAATCTTCAGAAGAGAACCAAGAATAAAAGAATATAAGGGAGTCCTAGAACCATATAAAGGATCATCATTTTTTGGTTATAATTAATTTAATTAAAATACAAGAATTACCTTGATTGAATTATCTCTTCATTGATGTTTCTTGTCACGATTTGATGTGATATGTCATTGCGTCACAGAATCCAAGTGTAGAATTATTCTATCATTGATCCATACATGCTCCAAGTATCTCTAGACATCACTAAAGGGATATCCAGATGCTAGCGTGGAATATTCTTCCCTTGTGATGTCTTCCTTCGATCGCCTTTATCCGGTAGAGAAGGATATCTCCCTAGTAGCATGAGAGCATTTTTGGAAGAAAATAATTCTCTCTTGTCTTGAGAGATTTCTCTAGATCTATAATTCACAACCCTCAAAATTTATAGACTAATGATAATTATATAATTGTTATTTTAATTACTTAGAATGATAAAATGAATTAATTACCGAAAATCATTTATTCATTTTATTTAATTCTTAGTAATACCCCAGGTATAATAATAATAGTTGATAGTTATTATTACTTGAAATGAACCTAGAGAATTACACCAAATATTATTTAATTAAATAAATATTATTATTTCTCATAAATTCCCAGAAAAAATACATGTCATGTATATTAATATGCACCGCATGTACTTTTTTCCATTCTCTATATTTCCTCCACCACGTCTATTAGACCTTGATAATGGCTATTTATATCTCAAATAAATATCATTGTATTACTCACTAATAAATATATTATTTCTCCCACAATATATTCTCTCAAATAACTAGTGTCAAAATAAATATGATCAGGCATCATTTAATAATTATTAAACCAAAATTGGGAATAATATTTATTCAACTTGTTAAATTAATATTTAACTGATATACTTGGACACACTTAGTGTGTGACCTTCTAGGCCTCTTTCTTAGTAGCATTAGGCAGAGCCTGCCTAAAGTCCAAGGTTAGCATTAAGCAACATGTCAAGGCACTCATAGAGAAAGAAGTTAATGTGGAAATGACATATCACCTCTTTCAAATGCTTACTGTGTAATGTAATCACTTTTTCTTTATATCTCAAATCAAGTGAGTTGCATGCTGGTGCCATCAACCGATGTGTTTGATTATTCTTTCTTTGAATTCCCAAAATTGAACTTACACATTCCTCACCATGGCCATGGATTTATTTAGGATATATCAATTTCATTAAAGGGCCTGAAATATCTAATTGTGTTATGGAACAGAATATACAACTCCTTTCTCGTATTATCTATTAATGAAGTATTACTCATGACGCACCCAACATATCCTACCTTGGTGTAAACAGTGTGTCATCATAGGTTTCATCAATACATCTAAGTGTGTGAGTTATAGTACCCATTAATAATAATCTTAAAGTCTAAGGACCAATACACATGTCCGCAGATAGGAACATTCAATGACACTATGAAATGTGGATTTCCTACTAGCGGGTCTCATTCTTATAATATACTCTAGGATATTACCAAGGGCGCACGCCATGAGAAGGTGCCTCAAATCATTATGAGTATTCACCCCTAATAGAATGTATTATTTGTGTCCCTAAAATAACATCATCCAAACATAGAACATATATTCAAGAATGGTTTTATGGCACATCTGGGTTCTCATCATAGTAGGGATCCGCTATGACCCTTTATTGCAACAGCTATCTTTCGAACATTATCACATGCATTGTCACACAAAAGAACAATCAAAATGTGATAAGTTATTTATTAATGAATAAAGTAAAATGTAGTTGGTTCTAGGCCACCAAATCCATTAAAATATACATTTTCTTAAAAATGTGACTAAATTTAAAATATTTATGTTTATATATATAAGTGTGTGTGTGTGTCTGTGTGTGTGTTTATATATATATATATATTAATATATATATATATATGTGTGTGTATATATGTTTATATATATATATGTTTCTGTGTTTATATATATTAATATATATATATAAATATATTTTTACATTGATGTAGGGAAATGATCTATAAAAATATATATATTTATAGGGACATTTAATGAAAATATCGCTAATTTAGCAACATTTTGGGTGAAACGTCACTAATTTGGCAACTTTTTTTAGAAAAGGCCACTAATTTATCAATATTTTTTATAAATGTTTCTAAATTAGAGATGTTTGGGGGAAACATCCCTAAATTACATTTTTTGTATTGGTATGAACTGTGTTGGTAACTGCTTCCATAAATGAAGGGTCTATTAGAGGATTTTAATGTGGAACTTGTCTCGTTTATTACTCTCTTGGATTCATAAGATCTTTTCTTAGAGGAATTATCTAATAAACATAAAGGAAAACATTTAATTATCTTCATAGAAAATATATGAATCAAAATATGAGTTTCAAGAATCCAAGTTAAATAATTTAAACAGTAATAATTTAAATCATCAACGGATTCAATGAATGAGTGATAAAAGAATTAGAAAAGAATAGATTCATATGAAGAAACCCTAAAGAAATTTCATTTTAATAATCCTAAAACCAAGCTTAAACATGGTAAAAATCCCTAACTACCCATGGAAATTGAAGTTTAGACACTAATGTGAGTTGTCCAGGAACCCTTCCTCACTAACTACTCAAATTCCAACAATCCTAACTCCTTTTTACCATAATCTCAAAATCAAAACTAGGTAGTGTCATCACACTTTCAGCTAGGTATTATCTCTTATTCCATTTTGTAATGAAATAAATCGGGATGACATGAAACGTCACCTGAGATGACCTGCTACAAGGTAGAGATCATTATAAGAACCAAAACATGGCTTAAGAGTAACTAAAAAGAGATAAATAATCATATTAAAACAAAAAAGAAAAGTAAAAATCCAAGAGATATACTAGAAAATTTTAAAAAGATAGACCAAAAATAAAGACTAAATAATAAAAAAACTAAGTCTCCATGTGAGCATATTTCACCACCAAACCAACTCACTATAGAGATGACATCAACGAACAGAACCCGGATAGAAATAAATTCCCTAACTTTTAAATTTGTCTTATGAAACTAGATTTGAAGACACCCAAAGGAATGTGCATGGTATGAGGAAAACACCCAATAGGATACCATGACGAATCCATAAAAAAATATATCACCATGAAACCATTAGTTCTTGCTTTAAAACTATTTTCAATGGAGATTCGCATTACAACGATTGATTGTGGGAGTGATGTTTTCTGCAATCATTCACATCAAATTCACTATTTATGAATAGTTTCCAATGGTTTTGTTCAAGGAACTGGAAACAACCAATGGTTTGATATCCATGATGGACTTGCATTCCAAAGGCAAGCTCTCATTGGGTACTTTACCCAACACTTCATAAGAACTGACCTTGGTCGATAGGATGGGATTTTTGGATCATCACACCCTTTTGGGGGGAATTATTTCCTACTTTGGGACTCTCTTATAGATTTAATATATATTCATGAATCCTTAAATAATTGCAAAGTATGATGTGGGTCACCCTTGAACTAACAATCAATTACTAGCATGTATGGAATTTAAAATAATTTGTATGTATCCAGGATTCTTCATCAACGGAGATATTTGTAGTTATTGAAGGTTCTCCATCGATGGTATCCTCTTATGTACTAATTAGATATTATTTCATCTTTATTTCAACAATTCTAGTTTTCTAGCTGCATAGTGGGGTGCTCTGAAGTGTATCATCCTCCAGGGAGATGGGAGTTGTTTTGATATTGGGACCAGACCCATGAAATGGGATTCCTACGTATCCTCATAAAAGGAATCTAAACCCATTTAGTTTGGTGCCACTTAAAAGGACACATCTTACCTTTTAAGTTCATGTGTTAAATACCAAACCATATAGTTTAGCGTCATACAACAAGGACATCTAGAATGAAGTTTCCTAGTCAATGTTTAGTTTGGGACTTATGCTAAAGCATCCCAGGGAACCTAGAAGGGATATGTATTCCCAGTTTGAATAAGACTCTTACGGGAATGAGGCCCATTGAAAATGGGGTTAATTTAGGGTTTTGGGTTTGGACCTCTAAGTGTCTTACTATGTATCCCATTTGGACAGTAATCAAATCCTGAGTGGTTTAGTTTTAAATACCTACACCTATAGAGTAACTTGGATTTGTCTCATAGGGGAGTATTTCCTTTTGAGAGGATTAAATTGGGGATTATTCTTGAGGAGGATTCCCTGGTGATTGTAATTTTATGTTTGGTTGGGGCTTACTCATGAAAAGGATTCCCTAAGTGAATGATCGTGCTTTGGTTGGTGATTACTCCTGACGAAGATGCATTGAGGTTGGATTTTGGGGCTTATTCTTAAGAAGGATGCCATGATTGGTTTGGGATTACACTTTTAATGATGACCAAAAGGTTTAGGATCATTTGGATTTCATTACCGCCATCAACCTCTAAGACCATGTAACTAATTCTCAGTGTGAGAAACAAGAGGAAATGGAAGATTCGAGAGACCAAAAAACCAATTTTTCCCTATGGTTGGATGCATGGTATTGAGTACCAATGCTTATGGGGGAACATTTAGTGGAGGTCATTGGAAGATCCAAAAGGCGATTCTATACTAAAGCATGCATCCGACTATGTAGATTCCATGATCATGGAAATCTGCTAACCCCACATGAGTCATGATGAGTCATTCTTAAATGTGAGAAACAAGAAGAATCGAAATATCCATAAAACCAAACAATCCATTTCTTCCATTGGTGGAATAGGATGGGAAAATGGAAGAAGAAAAAAATGGGCTTGGATACACCCATTCCCTCTCCCACTACATATCCTAGATAGTTAGATCTGACTACCCATATGAATACATCCCTCATGGAGCGAGGAAGATAAAGAGTGAAAACTCCTACAAGAAATTCTAGGTACTCAATCAAGTAGGGATTCCCTAAAATTGGTTCCACTTTGGTATAGGAGGATTTCATTCCATGTAAAAGGTAAATTCATGTTTGATCCTCTCCTCCCCACATGGAGTCGGAGGCTCCAGGTCTTAGAGATGACTAGGGAAGGACATGGTCCTATCCCTAGTACCCAATACTTGGAACTCCCTAACACCACCCCCAGGTTTGGATTTCTCATGACTATAGAAATTCAAATTCACATGCACCCTAAGGACCCTAACCATCTGGTAGGACAAGTATGGGAAACCTCTGACCGTAGGAATTCATATCCAAATGGGAGTCATTCTAGTGTGCCCATTTCCTTGGTTTTTCAAGTTTCACATAGGTCTTGGTTTAGAGGGAAGAGTTTCCTCATGTTGGGCCTAGTAGGAACTAGAAGTGATTCACATTGGGGGGTGTAGGCCTTCATAAGCTAGATATGCCTCAGAAAATGGACCACATGGGAAAACACTTGGGAGACTCCAGATCCTAGGAACCAAGGGTCTCCTAAAGTTTCCTTAGATGCATCTCATGTAGGTCCCTAACTATGGAAGGGAACTCACACATATGGGTTTCCACTAGGGGAGAAAGAGTCCTCATGCGGGTGTTCCATGTTTCAAACCCTAAAGGAAAATTGATCTTACCAATTCCACTTAATTATCTATCATCTCAAGTTTCAGTGAGATGCCTAAGGAATTTTTGGTGACCTGAGGTAAGGGGTTGTGTGACCAGACCTTGGGGTCTTCATCCAATTTTCTAGTTGTGCAAAGTAGCATCCCTGGGTTACTATTTATTGGTAAATTGGTAACCCAATCCAAAGGAGGTTTTTCGTGAAGGCCCATGCAAAATTTTATTAGAATAGGTTTCCCGCTCATGGGTGGATCCACATTCTATGCTACACAGATGGTGTGCCTCATGTGGGGGGCGGTTATGCCTTCAATGATGTGTAGTCAGGGCTTTCTCCAACCTCTTAGAATATAGGTTATATGGGCTCAAGGCCAATTGGTCTAACCATATGGGAAAAAACTACTTCTCCATACCATGGGGGATATACCCCCACACCCCTTCATGGGATCAATGACGGGATACAGTCCCAACCCTTCAGGCCGACCCCATCACTACTGTCACTAACCCCCATGAAAAATGGAGAGTCACACCAAAACAATTTTAGGCCCAGTTGAGGACATTTTGGGTTGTAACACATGGAAATCCAATATTCTATTTCTTCCAGCATAAAGATTCATTTCTACTCAAACTCAAAATTTCGTGTCTAGTTGAGGTTCACATCTACAATGCTATGGAAAAGTTCTTTGAACACATTTCACAATGTCAAAAAAAATAAGTTTATAAAGTTATTTCTTTGAAAACATTTTACATAAAATGTTCTTTGGTTTTTAATTTAAAAAAATAATATTCAAATCCACAAAAATATGAATATTAATTGTGTGAGGATATAAAGGTAATTAGTCAAAAAGCAACCATATCTAAAAATATAAACACATGATTGACCCAAACCTAAAACAGTACCATCATGTAATAAAATCAAGCACAATTTGGTCTCTATCCTATAGTAATAATTTCTATGACATATGAAGGAACACTAATCCAGTAATATCATGAATCCTACCAATATAATGTCCCACCATTGTCTATCGATATCATAATTGTACCCCTATTGGTTCCACACTCACTAAGGTTTTCATATGTTCATAACTCATCACATCCAAGGTTTCCAATGTGATATTTTTACCCAAAAAATTAATTAACCAAGATCAAAATTTAATAAAAAAAATTCATATGAAAATCATTACCAATTATATGCTTGAAAATAAAATTTATATTAAAATTCATCTTGATGTATTTCATCAGACACAAGAAGTATATAAATCAATTTTAAAATAAAAATCCCTATAAAACCCCATTTCATACCCCCAAGATTCATTTTCACAAAGAAAAACTTCTATGATATCAAATAAAACAATTTCATGTACCAAACCAAAGGAAATTATAATAATTTTTAGTAATTCATGTGATAAAAACATTTAATAAATTCACCTACCTCACCAATAGAAGAAAACTAGTTACCTTTGACAATGGATATTTTAATCAAGGAGATTCAGTCCTCACATGTCTATCCATAAGAAAAAAAATAAATTACCCATTAAAACATCTAAATCTTGCAATCACAACCTCATATAGTTCCAATTAAATAATGGGAAATGAAATTAAGTAGAGATCCAGAAATAGGATAATAGATTGGATAAAAAAAGGAACATACCTTGAAGAGATCCACTAATAATAAACGGAAATTGACAAATATAAAAAAAATAACCCTCTATAGTGTCAAGTAAATATTAGTTTGGGATAATGAGAGAATATAATAACATTATACTTAAAAATTACCTAGGGATTCAAGGTAAATTTCCAATTTTAAGAATCATTCATGAGTCACATGGTTAGCTCACACGGTTAGACAAAGCATGCACAAACCATGTGGTAGCTTCTTCCACTTGAAAAGAGAAGTATATGGTTACCCTAGATTTATCCACATGGTTTTACAAACAATGATTAAGTCATGTGATAAACATTGTAAAAAAACAAACACCTAAATGATTTTTTTGGGGACTCACATAGTTAAACAAATCATGCTTAAACCATGCAAAACTCAACTCAAACCAATAGATCCATTTTTATGGTTACCTCATGGTTACTTTGAACCATTGACAAACCATTAACATATTTTTTCCTCTAAATATCTAAATTTTAAACCTCTGATGTAACACCCCAAGATTTTAGAAGAAGAACCTTATGTTCAATAATGTATATGATACATAAGACCAAGCCTAAACAAACATTAATATACTATTTAAATATGGTTGTTATAATAGAACTATTAAATTTGAATATGTCAATAAGAATAAACACTTTTTTAAAATTATGTATTAATATTTTATATAATTTTAATATATTATAAAATAAAGACTCAGTTTTTAGTAAATTTTTTACATTCATTAAAAATATATTTTTTATCAAAAATGTTTTTATTGTTTTTTGAGTTCAAATTATAAAAGTACTTTATGAAAATTTTAAAAAATGGATTTATAAAAATAAAATAAATTTTTAAAATAATCATCTCAAAATTAAATTAGGGTGAAATTTATGTTTTTTTCAGAAAATATTAATTTTTCAATGAATTGTGAAAATACCATTTTTTGTAAAACTATCATTTATTTTAAGTAAATTATGTATTTTAAAGGTTCCATTATAATATGAATTTAATTTCAAACTAACATAAGTATTATTTAGTTAAATTAAATATAATTTCTTACATTTGAATCATCTTTATACTGGATTTTGGAATATGTTTGTTTTTAGGCTTAAAACACATTTTTCTGAAAACTATTTTTAAGTTCAAAATGTTTCTCCATTTTAATTAATAAAAATAAACTCTAATAAAGAATAATATAAATTAAATTTATAGATTATATATCTCTATATATTAATTTAAATTCATATAATTTTTATTTGTTGTCATAGATTTCATGTAAGATCATCTTATGATTGAAAAATAAATTTCTTGGAAACTAGTTTTTTGAAACATTTTGCGGGCTTGTTTTTAAATTAAATTATAAAAATTATATGAATTGAATTTTTTAAAATAGATTTTATGTTTTTAATCATCATAAATAATATTATTTAATAGGTTTAACTTAATTTTTTCATAATGAATAGTAAAAATAGTAAAAATTTATCACCACAGTAAAAGTGTAAATCAGGTTAACATAGGTTAAAACTAAGTGATAGGGCCACAATTTTTCATTTTAATTATTATTATATGAATTTATTTACAAAATTATAACATTATTCACTTGATTCAATTATTTATGGGACACTTTTCAATGATAGTGACCTATATAATAATTTACGTAAAGAAAAGGACAAAATATCACTCTCTTTCTTGTAAATATCTCTTATATGTTCACATAGGGATAAAAATAAGTGGTAAATGAATATTGAATTTTATTTTTAGTATAATTAAATTATTTTAATGATTTTAATTTATTTTAAATTTTTAGTGATTACATGGTTTCCTTAAATTCTTATATAATGTTGACATTACGCTTATTAAAATAGTGGAAAACTGAAGTTAAATAATTTTAAAAACATTAAAATTAATGTAATTGGGATTATTTATACTTAAAAAATAATTTTATATAAAATAATTATGTATTAATAATTATTAAATTGATTTTATTCTAAATTAATTATTATATTCATGTATTTAATGTTAAATTAAATGAATAGTTCCAAAATTCAAATTAATGATTTTTTATGTTAAATAATATTTTATTAAATTATTAAAAAATAATAAAAATAATGGAAGAGGAAAATTATGAATATAAATGGTCTAAAATTTCATGCCTTTTCCATTTATGATCCAATTTTTATCTTATAAGTAAAATTATAACCCTTCCAGTTTGAAACAGTTGTTGTCACGATTAAGGTTAAAACGGGTTTACAAGGGATTTAAACAAAGAGATAAGAGTTATTTTCTAATTAAACATGTAAAAAATATATTCTATTGACATAAATTTACCTTATACTATCCTAAACACAAATCCTTATCCATTTGATATATTATTTTAATTGAATATGACCTTATTGTAATATAATATTTTGAAAAATTCTAAAAGTGCCCATCCCCTCAATTATAAAAGGACAGATTCTACCCTCCTTTATTCAAAATTAAAGAACCATTTAGTTTATAAAATACCTAAAAATCCCTTAATTACATTCTCACATCTTATAATCTTTATTTTTACTATAAAACTCTCCTATAAAGGATTTTGGTGTAAACGTAAAGAGGTTGTCTGAAGAAGATGTATCGTTCTTAACCAAACATATTTGTTTTATTTATTATTACACCACCATAAAAAATAATTCAAACATGTTTATATAATAAAATAATTATATATGATATACTGATATGTTATTATGTCAATTTAATAACCTGCATTCATCTCTTCTTCCATCAAATGGGAAATAAAACCATCATTCGTTTGTACGATAGACTACCACCTTGCGTACTGATGCAATTAATTTTCAATCACCACTACTCACAACTAGTTTTAAAGATGTATTTAGTATATGTATGACACTAATATAATATTTATGATTATATAAATATAATATATCAAATAATTTCTTACCTTCCTATTCATTTAGAAATGATAACATCGTTCGTGCGTACATGTTGATTACCACCTCTAAGAAGCGATGCGATTCATTTTTCATTACCACATAACATGGATGGTATATATAAGTGTATTTCAATAAATAATATGATATTTAAGATATAATTATAATTGTAAAAATATAAAATAACACTTACCTTCTTTCCATCATGAACATTGAATAATGGAAACGTTACTCATGTGTGTGTACAACCTACTATCTCTATGATTGTAATGTTGTTTATTTTTCATAACCATATTTTATGTTTCATTTTAAAATTATAATTTATGAATAAAAAATATAATTATTTAATGAATATTATTCTGTATATGATGTAATAATGACCTCTTTTACCATAGTCAACCTACTGAATTCATTTTGGACATATGAACTAAATATTGTCAAAACGTCCGACATGAAATTAATTGATTAAATAATTAAATAATAAATGGTAATAAATAAAATTAAAGTAATAATAAACATGAAAATTAAATTAATAAATTAAATAATTGACATAATTTTATTATTCAGGAAGATAAAGAACATCCATGATGAGTTGGATTTGGGGTAAGGGATTTCATCTCAATTTCCTTTCATTGAGGCATATTTTAATTTTATGCACTAATTTATTTTATATGGTGTAAATACTAAACTATTTAATGTTATTTAATGAATAATTAATAATTCATGATATTTTATTTTGAAATTAAAATTATTACATCCAAGGGTAATTAAATTGATAATTACCAAGTGGTGAGGGGTTTCTTGAATCAATATATTTTCATTGGGTTATATTACTTCCTCATTATCTTTGATATTATAAGATTATAAGAGTAATTAATTTTTATTATTTTATTTTGAATTACCAATTTTTACTTGTATTTACATTTTATACACATAATCAATTCATTGGTTAATTCTCACTTCAACAGTATGATCTTTAAAAGAGATCTTATCTCAATTTCTACTATATTGAGAAATATTTGGTATTATGCACCTATTTTTTTATATAAGGTGTTTATTACCCATTTAATACGTTTTATTAGGAATATATTTTAATTTATGGTATTTAATATTTCATTTGAAGTTATTTCTTTCAGGGGAGTTATGATTCAAAAGTCATTAAAGTGGTGACGGTTTATTTCCTAAACACATCATTATTCAGGATTATTTATGTTAAATTCTCCATTTGGGGAATTATTTATTAATTATTTATAAAAAACTATTTTATTCTCCTCTAGTTATTACAATAAATTGAAAGTTTTTATTTTATTTTATTCTATTTATGTACAAAAGATAACAAAAACCTGTTTTTAAGGAAAATCAACTTTTGGTTTATACTCGGTTGAGACTTTTTTTCTTCCAAATCCTTACTATCATTAAATTGTTTTAAATAATACCTTTACTATTAAATATATTTTTACACATGTTTAAATTTTGCAAAATAGTTTCAAATGAACCTTCTTATCATTTTCTGAAGAAGGTTATTTTTGAATTTTTACAGAAAATGTGAAATGAATATTTTTTTTAATGTACTCGACATGAACAGAAGTTTTCCTGCCATCATGATCACTCTTTATTTTGATTATTACTTTAAATATTTTCATGGTTATTTTAAAATAAATTTTTTCCTTAATATTATAGAAATTTTTAAAAGTGACTTTCAAACTGAAAATGGTATTTTCCTCAAAAACAATTTAATTATCTTTTTATAGTATTTCCATTAATCAATAAAACAACCCTTTATTTTAGTTATAATCCACCAGGATATAATGTAATTATATCATCCTTATTATTTCTTTGTATGGTTTATGATTAATTTTACCAGGGAATGTATTGACATTAAATTTAATGAAAAAATTTGTTGTCGTTAACAGTCTCATAAAACATTCACTTTCTTGTGATTATTGGAAATTACATTACTATTAAAAACTATATTATTTTAAACATATATAGAGTTATTTCATAAACCATATAAAATTTTTAAATATGGTTTTTTATTATGAAATTTATTTGATTTACTAGGAAAAATCTTAAAAAAATATGTATTCTTTAATAGATATGAATATTTATTGATAAAAAATATTATTTATGAATTTGATTGATCATTAAATATATAATGAATACATTAAACATGTTGTTATGGGTGGGTAAAATTTATAGATATCCCCTCTATGTACTCACATGTCTCATGAGATAAATTGGTAAGATAGCATTAAATGGATATTTTTTGTATACCTACCAATCGATTAAATTGTCTTGGCACAAGGTCTTGGAAGTATAGATAGTAAAATTTCTAAGATCATGAAGTCTAATATCAATAATTTAAATCATTGAGAATTAATTTAATATTATTCATGATATTACTACATTGATATTATCCATATCTACATTTTTCGCTCAATTTATTGATTAAATGGAAAGTATTTTTATTTATTTACCATTCTATATTGATTATACCTTATTTTCTCATGATATATTTCACTGTACATAACCCTTAATGGTCATTTGATCTCACCAATTATTTTATTTCCTTTCCTCATCACATGAATAATGAATCTATGAATGATTTGGAGGATGTATAATATTTACTTTCACTATGCTATAATTTTATGTTTCCAATTTAAATGTGAGATTCCAGTATATATATAGTTTATGAAGGCTAATAATCTATTCGATCATTTGAGATACATTCGTTTTTATCAAGTACTAATGTATTAAATAAACCAATGGATCTAGGTTATTGAGGTTGGGTTCTTTACTTTTGGTATCAGATCAAGTTTTGTAGAAACCTTGGGAATTAGATTTAGAAAAACCCAAAGACACCAAGTTTATGATTTAGAAGAGGATAGTTTAATATTTTAGGTATCATGATGGGTTAATAAGTCTAAGAATGATTATATTTTTAAAGGCATAGATACTCTATCTGAGGTTTTATGTGATTAAAGTACCTTGGAGACATTCACTAAGTTTTAATAGATGTCTGAGGTATATGTAACCCTTGTGTATAACTTGTGTTTTACTGAGAAGTTTATTTTAAGGAGGAATGATTTTATATTTTTTCAAAATAATAATAAAGTTATTTATAACCAATAGGGATAATATGATGATTGATTTTAAGGTAATATTATTCATTAATGATTATTTTTATTTTGTAAAAAAAATAAGTTGTATAGATTACATTTGTGGTTAAAAAGTCATTTGACAACGAATGTTATTTTTTGAGGATGTTCATAATATTTTTGGGAATTTTATAGGAATTATATTAATATAGTTTTAGAAAAACAAAAACACAAATTTTAGAAAATAACCAATCATATATGCGAATGTTTTGGGGATTGAACCCACAACCAAAGGGTGATAAGGGTGTGACACCTATCACTAGTTTATATGATGTACTAGTTAGTATGGTAATGTTTTTACTTAAATTTTATTAGGGATAAATATTAATTTTCTTTTGGGAAACATATTATAGGATAAATTATTTTTTATTTTGAGGTGATTAATGATATTTCATGAGGTGTTTTATTAGGTTGAGGTATATATAACCATTAGGTTTAACATAAAGTATTATTTTGGAAGAATGTTATTAAATTTTGGGTGATGTAAGTTAAAACATATGAGATGACCTTTTTGGTGAAAACATTCTTAAATGTTAAAAATATTGAGTTTAACTAAGATATTGGTTTATTTATTTATTGAATAATCTAAGTTCAACCTTTAGTAGATATTGTGAAGTAAATTGTATTATTTATTCATATGAAGGTATATACATTTTTGTTATTATCTTACCTCATGGTAACCATTTCAATTTTGGTAAATATTTAAACATTAGAGGATAATATTATTATTATTATTTTATGTATCTTATAATCCATTAAAAGTTAATTTTAATGCTTCAGGAAAAAAAATCATATTGGATATTGTAAGGACCTGACCCTAGTTACCCAGATTCGGTGAAATGTTACATAACATTGGCATGATCACAAGGAAATCATGTATCGAAATACTTATTAGTTTAGTATTATTGTAAACAAGATTCATACATAAGTTCAACTTTACAACTTGAAAAGAAATAAAACACAAATTTATTCCATTAGAAACATCCAAACCTCCTAGATTATGCCGGAAAGTCACTCATAACTAACTTCTTCAAATCCTAAGAAAATGAAACATAATAAAGGGGTGAGCTCAAACATTTAGTAAGGGAAGGCAATACAGCGGAAGATAACATAAATATTAAGCATGGTGAATAATTGAAACCACATACCTTTACCAAAAATAAACATGAATACTTTTATGGCAAGAATATGAGCTGAGTAAATAATACCATAATAAAACATAATCATGGGTATTATACTAGTTGAATGACCACATGAACTGTCTATATTATTTTCATAATGAGGGAATGTATAATCCCGGACATTCTGAAACATTTTGTCAAGGCCTCGGCCAAGACGTCTAAAAATGATTAAGGCCTCGTCCAAACCATATATCTAATTGGAAAATGCCTCAGATAATTCCATGTCTATTTGTCTCATGAGACCTACCAATGCATCAAGGAGCTATAGCGGGCTTCACCCTTCCCTTACTATGTCCCATACATTCCTCATATGAAAAGGTAGAAATATAACATAAAAATTTGTATTAAAACTAGCATACAAAATGTCAATACTTTAACCATAAACCATGAATGGTATAAAAATAACACATCCATAGTAAAACATATCACAAAACATTCAATAAAATATAGAATATTATTATCATAATTAATCGACTTCAAACAAGTATAAAATCCATCAAAGGATGTTGACATAGATGAAATCAAAACTTTTTGAGAGAAATATCTGTTTCTTTTTTGAAATCATTTAAGAGTAAAACAATTATAAAGAAAACATTTATTTTTAAAGTATTCTTATAAGCTTGTAAGGGAAGCTTCGACGATGTTATAATGGCAGAAAATAGTCGCACCCACCATATAAGTTAAAAAAACATACTTATCTTAATTTTGTCGAAAAGGTCATAAAGTACCTTGTTTGGAAAATGACGGAAACATTCCTTTCAAACCATTTTCTAAAAAGTCAAAAAGGTTATAAATGTCTTTAACCCATAGTCTATTAAATATTAAAAATGTTTTCAAATACATTTTTAGGAAACATGGATGTGGATGATAAAGAGGTCTCAGTAGATACTTACGTAAAAACAACCTCAGATAATAAAGAGATTTTGAAATTAACCCTTACCTTGTACTTTTACTTGGTTGAGGGTAGGTTAACCTCCTGTATAATGGTGAAATAATTTTAATTAAATTATACAAGCATCATATACATTATTATGATATCATATATGTTCTTTTAATATTTCTTTGTTAATAATATCTTAGTATTATCGTCATTTCGAGTGTTAGCTGATTCGTTTTTCTTTATATGATTTGTTACGTAAGTAATTTTTGTTATGGATAGGATGTATCTTATTCATATTCAGAATTATATTAAGTATTTTAACATTATTTTTAATCATATAATGAAAATTATTCTTGAATGGATATGATGGGAAACAAATTTTATCGCGTTTGTGGAGACGGTAATCCGTACGTACGCACGAGCGACAATATAATTATTTTGATATTAAAATAATATAAAATTGGATGTTATATCATATAAAAAGAATCATTATCATGTTATATTTATTATTTACAACAATTACACATCATTATTATACCCATCCAAATAATAATGTATTGAATAGCAATTACACCACGGCATGGAGACAGTAAGCCATACGTACGCACGTATGGTGACATGTCATTCAAAGGGTGGATAGAATAATGAATATGGTTGTACCATATTTATAATAACATCACAGTATATAGAAGATACTGGAGTTATTATTTTATAATGGAAATAACAAAGAAAGAGGAAGTGGGAGAAGAATGGAACTTGAAATAGGTAATGAAATATTTACCTCTTCTTCGGGTTCTTCCTTTTGATTTGATCAAAAGAGATCCTTAGGTTGGATTTATTACTAAAGGAAGGCCTCTAAGATAAAGTTAGTATAGTTTATACGGTATTTGGGTAGGTTTTAGATGAACAAAATGGCTTTGAATGTGTGAATTAGAGAGAAGGGAGAGTGCCCTTTTATAAGAGGGGTGAGGGGCACCTTAGGAAAATCTAGAAATATTATTTTATAATAGAATCATTTTCGGTTTATAATGGCTCCAAAATGGATTATTTAAAGTCTAAGGTAGGTATGGGTTGAAAACCACTCAATAAATAGGTTTTAGATAGGTTTGGGGCACTATATTAACTTTATCTTCTAGATTTAACTCTTAGTTAAATAGTTTGACATTTACCATGTATCTTTGTATTTTTATATTATATGGTTAATAAACATACTATATACTTCTAAGATAACCCCAAGTGGTTCATTAATGATAAAAATATCATTATATAAGTCTTTTTTCTGAACCTTATATTTTTAGGAATATAATATCAATTAATAATATAATATTTGTTTTAAAAACTCTTTTATGTCAATTTTGACACTATTTGGTATTTTGCTTTTTCTAAGTTCATAACTGAATTATTACTTTGAAAAAAATTCATCTAACCAACCCTAATATGTCATATTAACCAATAAAATTATTTTAATTCATAAAAAGTCTCAAATTACATTTATTAGGATATTTATAATGTCAATTATTTTAATCTTTCATTAATTTGGTAATTAATGCATCATTATTGTGTCATAAATAAATTAAATTAATTAATTTATAAAAAATATAAATAAAATACCATTATGTAGGAAATAATTTTATCTTTATAATGAATATTTATTTTTGAATTTATCTTATGTTTAAACCTATATTAAAAATATTTTAGTTATTAAACTTTGGTTTTAACTCTTTTAACTCTTCTTTGAATTAAATAATAATAAATGTCCTAATCTAATCCAAGTGGACCAAAGAGGTTCATATTTTATTCCTAAGGTTTTTTTTGGTCGAATTATACTTATAAAATAGAATTAGGACATTTTTTAGGGTAATAATAATATCATTTCTACCCTTAATTACCCTATTTACTTTTAACTGTGGTAAATAAAAGTAAAAAAGTTACTATTCACCAAAAATTATTTTCATCTTATTGAACCACATTTTTCTTACTGATATCAACCTTGTCTCTCGGATTTTTGAAATTCAACTAATAAAAGCAGTAAAATTAAGTTTTATGTAAATTTGCAATTGCTCTTAGGAGGTGGGTAAAAGACGGTAAAAAGTTGAATAAAACTTTTATATATCTAAATTTATTATAAACTGACTCCAATTAATTACATTGAACTTATATAGGTATTATTTATTTATTTTTACCTAAAATAAATTTCAATAAAATAAATAATTATTTAAATAAAAATTTGGTTTTAAACTATAACTCAGTGTTTTTCACTATTCATCAAGAATTGAAAGTTTTCAAAAAAATACCAAAAATTCACTCTAAGATAATTTCGACATTCCAAATCCAAAAATGAAGTCCATTTTGAAAGATAAAATTTATAAAATTTCAAAAATTGGTTATTACTATTCATAACGGCTGGGTTGATTTGTTGTGGTGTGTTAGAACTCGAAGTTGCGTACAACACATGCTATTGCATTATTCAAAGAGAAGAGTAATGTGGTAGATTTGGGTGTTACATTCTCTCCCCTTCAAATAATTTCATCCTCAAAATTTCTAGAATATTATTGCATAAAAATACTCTGTTGGTTCTTCATCATTAGTTCCTTGGGTTCCCACATTGCCTCTTCCATTGTATGGTTTCTCCATAGAACTTTTACTAGACGAGTCGTCCGGTTTCTCAACACATGTTCTCTTGTATCAAGAACCTTGACAGGCTCTTCGAAATAAGACAGATCGGGTTCCAGCTCTAATTCCTCATAGGTGAGTACATGTGTTGGGTCACGCATGTATTTTCTCAACAGTGATACGTGGAACACATCGTGAACTTTGGAGAGACTTGGCAGCATTTCCAATTGGTAAGCTACAGCCCCAATTCGTTCTAGAATTTTGAAAGGTCTCATGTACCTGGGACTTAATTTTCCCTTTTTACCAAAATGTATAACACCCTTCCATGGAGATACCATCAAGAAAACACGATCTCCTACTTGAAATTCCAAATCCTTCTTTCGGTTATCGGCATAGCTCTTCTGCCTACTTTGATCTACTTTAATGTGGGTTTGGATTACCTTCACTTTTTCCATCATTTCCACCATAAGTTCTGGGCCTATGAGTTTTCTTTCACCAACATCATCCCAATAGGTTGGTGTGCGACATCTCTTCCCATATAACACTTCATATGGTGCCATCTGAATACTTGAATGGAAACTATTGTTATAAGAAAATTATACCAGAGGTAAATATTGATACCATATACCTTGAAAGTCATGTGAGCATGATCTCAACATGTCTTATAAGGTTTGAATAGTCCGTTCTGATTGTCCATCAGTTTGGGGGTGGTAGGCAGTTCTCAAATGAAGTTCACTATCTAGGGCTTTATGAAGACTTTTCCAGAATCTTGATGTAAAACAGGGATCACAATTAGAAACAATTGATAGTGGAACACCATGAAGTCTTACAACTTCATTAATATATAGTCTTGTTAATCGTTCAAGTGGTAAATCTTCTCTTATATAAAAAAAATGTGCTGACTTGGTAAGACAATCAACAATGACCCATATTGCATCATTCCTTCTAGGATTATTTGGTAGTCCCATGGCAAAGTCAATCATAATATTATCCCATTTCCACTTAGGTATGGGAAGAGATTTCAAAACTCCTCGAGTTTGTTCCCTTCTAACTCTCACTTATTGACAAACCATACATCTTGTCACAAAATTAGCAATCTTCCTCTTCGTGTTGTCCCACCAAAAATGTTCCTTCAAATCTCTATACATTTTGGTTCTCCCAGGCTGTATAGAGAAATTAAATCTCTAAGCATCATACAACAATTCTCTTTTTAGATTAGGTATATTGGGAACATAAAGTCTCTTCCCAAATTTCAAAATCTCATCTTCATACACAAGGTCACTCAATATCCCATCATTTACAGCTTTAATCTTCTTTTGAAACTCTTCATCATTGGTCTGAGAACTCTTTATCCTTTCTAGTAAATATGGTTTGGAAACCATTTGAAAAAGTATTGATTTTTCACCTTCCATGGTGATTACCATATCCATATTTACTAGATCCATGTATATAGGATCCTTTTCAACTCTCATCTTGTTCAAAACTCCATGATCCTTTCTACTCAAAGCATCTTCCACCTTATTTTCCTTCCCTGGGTGGTAGTGTGTCATGAAATCATAATCCTTTAGTAGTTCAAGCCATCTCCTTTTCTTCATTTTGAGTTCTTTCTGTGAGAAAATATACTTTAAACTCTTGTGATCAGTATAAATCTCACATTTTTCACCATAGAGATAGTGTCTCAAAAACTTCAAAGAAAATATTATTTCTTCTAACTCAAGATCATGAGTAGGATAGTTTTTCTCACAAATTTTTAGTCATCGTGATGCATAATAAATAACTCTATCATTCTGCATAAGGAAACAACCAAGTCCTTTCTTAAATGCATCACTATAAATAACAAACCCATCATTCCCTGATGGTAGAGTCAAGATAGGATCATTGACTAATATTCTATTAAATTCTTCAAAACATTCTTCACACTCTTTTCTCCAAACAAATTTAACCCCTTTTCATGTGATCTTTGTAAATGGGTTAGCCAACTAGGAAAAATTCTAGAAGAAATGTCAATAATAATCTGCTAAACCAATAAAACTGTGTACCTCAGTTATACTCGTTGGTGATGGCCATTCTTTGAATTCCTTGGTCTTAGAAGGATCAAAAGAGATTCTATCCTTGGATACAATATGGCTATGAAAAGAATTCTCCTGAATCCAAAATTCACACTTGCTAAACTTCCCATATAATTCATGTCTTCTCAGAGTCTTTAGGATAATGCGCAAGTGATTTTCATGATCTTCATAGCTTTTGGATTATACCAAGATATCATCAATAAATACCAATAAAAAGACAATAAGATATTCCTTGAAATATCTATTCATTAGATCCATGAAGACATAGGGTGAATTAGTCAATCCAAAAGGCATTACTGTAAACTTGTAATGCTCATAACTGGTTCAAAATGATGTTTTCAGAATGTCTTCCTTCTTCACACACAACTGATGATATCCAGATCAAAGGTCAATCTTTGAAAAGTATTTATATCCGTGAAGTTGGTCGAATAAATCATCAATGTGAGGTAGGGGATACTTGTTCTTTATTGTTATAGCATTGATCTCCCTATATTCAATGCACAACCTCATAGATCCATATTTCTACTTAACAAAAAGGACAGGGGATCCCCATGGAGAAACAATAGAGAGAATAAATCCCTTATTAATTAATTCCTCTAGCTATTTATTTAGTTCTTCTAATTCCACAGTGGCCATTCTATAAAGGGTCTTCGATATGGGCCTTGAACCAGGAATTAAATCAATGGAAAACTCAATAGCTCATTCTGGAGGATGTCTAGGTAAATCCTCTGGAAATATATCAACATACACTTTCAAAATAGGTACATCCTCTATTTGAACATTCTTTTCATCACCCACAGTTATTTCATTCTCTTCATCCTCAATAATTGAATTTAGTTGAGATACTGGGGATGGATTTAAGTAAGAATTAGGTGGTGAAGATTCTATTCTAAAGATAAGGTGTTCTTTATCATCATCATCAAAAATAGTAACCTCCTTCTTCTTGCAATAAATTTTTGCATCATGGTCCAGAATCCAATCCATATAGAGTATTATATCAAATTCAATCATGGGTATGATGATGAGATCAACAAATAAAGAACATTTATATGCCCTAATGGAAACTGATTCACAAAAATTTATAGAAATGATACTTCCCTTAGGAGTTTTGAATGACAACTCCCTTGTTAAATCAAATTGAAAATATCTAATTTTCTTAGAAAATTGGGAATATATAAAAAAATGATATGATTCATAATCAAATAAATCATTGTCTGAACTTGATGAAACCATTAAATTACCTTCCACTACGTCTTTCGGGGCTTCAACCTCAGTAGTAGTGATCACATAAGCTTGGCCTTGATTCCTTGGCCTTTTCTAAGGTAAGTTTCCCTGGCGCTTAGAAAATTAACTTGAATAATGTCCCATGTCCTTGTAATTGTAGCATTGAACATTGGTAGCGTCTTTATTTCCCTTATAATCACTAGTAATATAGCCTTTTGGTCCACATTTGTAGCATACTCCTTTTATTTTTAGACAGGAACCAGGGTGCTTCCTTCCACAATTATCACAGGGTAGAAATTCAATTCTTCCCTTCTTCCCTATTTCCTTATTTCCTTTCCTAGAGTGTTCAGCAGATCTCTTATTCTCTTGCTTTGCTTTAAAGTCACAAGACTTAGAGAATTCATTTTCCGTCTTGATATCACTCGAGACAATATCTTCGTATGATGAGAAGGATTGTGTAACTAATGCTCGATGGAGAAATGGATTTAACCCATCAAAGAAATGGTCAATATTAATTCTTGTGTTACATATATAATATGCAGCATGCCTCACAAACCTTGTAAAATTTTCTTCATACTTTGTGACATTCTCATCTTCTTTTTTTCCTCAGACTCAGAAATTATCTTTCCATATCCGCTCGATGGTCATGAGGAAAGTATTATTCTAAGAAAATTTCTTTAAACTCCCTTTATACCATATTTAATACTTCATCATCTTATTTTGTGTTTTGAATCAATGACCACCATTGATCAGCATCTCCAGTGAGGCGGTAAACTTCCATGACAACTTTTTCCCTATTGCTACTCTCCAAGGTGTGGAATATTTTCTCTAAGGAATTTATCTATTTCTCATATACTAATGGATTCATACCCCCAATGAATGTTGGTGGATTTTTCCTCATGAAGTGGTCTAACATTGATCCTCCACGTTGTGGATCAGGGTGCTCCATACGGGTAAGGTTATTATTAATAACCTATGTGAGTTGTCTCAATATGGTGATAAGTTGATCAGCACCAGTTGTATCATCAGCTCCACTATAATTGTCTTGAGCAGGAGGTAAATCCCTACATGGAGTGCGTTCATTGATACGGTTTCCATTCCTTCAACTAGGGTCCATTTATAAACAATTTCATGCACTATATTAGTTTATGAATTGCAAAGCATAAATCCAAACTTGTAAAACACTTGACATAAATTGAATAGTTTATAGATATAATCCATAATCATAAAAATGTTTTATTGGAGAAATTATATACTCATAAACCCTTCATAATGGTTTTTAAAGAAAATTAGAATTATCCTAAGCATATTCCTCAGTGTTTCGTAACCAAGAGTGCAGCAAGGACCATTGTCGTGCACTAGTTCCCATTCGAGTCTAGCTCAAAGTGGTGTTTTCAGGTTTTACCCCTAGGTACATTTGTGCCAGAGCCATCTCCACCTTCTCATATCTAGACAGGGATGTATTTCTTGGAAAACTCACAAAATCTCTACATTACCAAAATTCTAGAAAGTTCTTCTATACTAATCCTCAAAGTATATCTTAGGGTAATGTGCTCTAATCAGAGTTTATCTAAATCTAGTTTCCAAGGTTTGTACAAAACTTCCTCTGATTCCAACTGTAACGCCTCGAACCTAGTTACCCTGAGTCGGTCCATTATAACATAACATTGGCATGATCACAAGAGAATCATGTATCTAAAGACCGATCAGTTTAGTATTATTGGAAACAAGATTCATACATAAGTTCAACTTTACAACTTGAAAAGAAATACAACATGAATTTATTCTATTAGAAACATCCAAGCCTCCTAGATTAAGCCTACAAGTAAATCATAACTAACTTCTTAATATCCTGGAAAAATGAAACATAAGAAATGGATGAGCTCAAACACTCAGTAAGGGTATGCAATACAGAAGAAGATAACATAAATATTAAGCATGGTGAATAATTGAAACCACATGCCTTTACCAATAATAAACCTGAATACTTTTATGGCAGGAATATGAGAGAAGTAAATAATGCCATAATAAAACATAATCATGGGTATTCTACTAGCCGAATGACCACATGAACCATTAATATTATTTTCACAATGAGGAAATGTATAATGCCGGACATTCTAAAACATTTTGTCAAGGCCTCTTCCAATTCCACTTCTAGTTGTCTCATGAGACCTATCGATGCATCGTGGAGCTAGCTCCACCCATCACTTACTAAGTCCAATACATTCCTCATATGAAAAGGTTGAAATATAATATAAAAATTCATATTAAAACTAGCATACAAAATGCCAATACTTTAACCATAAACCATGAATGGTATAAAAATAACACATCCAAAGTCAAAAATATCACAAAACCTTCAATACAATATTAAATATTTGTATCATAATGAATCCACTTCAAACAAGTATAAAATCCATCAAATGATGTTGGCATAGATGAAATCAAGACTATTTGAGAGAAATATCTCTTTATTTTTTGAAATCATTTAAGAGTCACATAATTATAAAGAAAACATTTATTTTGAAAATATTCTTAAAATATTTTAAGGGAAGCTTTGACAATATTATAATGGCAGAAAATAGCCACACCTGCCGTATAAGTTAAAAAACATACTTATCTTAATTTTGTCGAAAAGGTTAAGTACCTTGTTTGGAAAACGAAAGAAAGATTCATTTCAAACCATTTTATAAAAAGTAAAAAAAGGGTATAAATGAATTTAACCCATAGTCTAGTAAATAGTAAAAATATTTTGAAATACATTTTTAAGAAACATGGATGTGGATGATAAAGAGGTCTCAGTATATACTTACATAAAAACAACCTCAGATAATAAAGAGATTTTGAAATTAACCATTACCTTGTACTTTTCCTTCTTCGAGGGTAGGTTAAACTCCTGTATAATGGTGAAATAATTGTTATTAAATTATACAAGAATAATATACATTAATATTATATCATATATGATCTTTTAATATTGCTTTGTTAAAAATATCTTAGTATTATCATCATTTCGGGTGTTAACTGGTTCTTTTTCCTTTATATGCTTTGTTATGTACGTAATGTTTTTTATGGATAGGATGTGTATTATTCATATTCATAATGATATTAAGTCTTTAAATATTATTTTTAATCATCTAATGAAAATTAGTCTTGAATGGATACGATGGGGAACGAATCTCATCGCGTTCGTGGAGACGGTAATCCGTACGTACACACGAGGGACAATATCATTTTTTGATATTAAAATAATATATAATTGGATTTTATATCATATATATAGAATAAATATCATGTTATATTTATTATTTACATCAATTACACATCATTATTATAGCCATCTAAATAAAAATGTATTGAATAGCAATTACACCACGATATGGAGACGATAAGCCGTATGTACGCATGTATTGTGGCATGTCATTCAAAGGATGGAAAGAATAATGAATATGGTTATACCATATTTATAATAACATAAAATTGTATAGAAGATACTGAAGTTATTATTTTATAATGTAAACAACAAATAAAGAGGAAGTGGAAGAACAAAGGAACATGAAATAGGTGATGAAATATTTACCTCTTCTTCGGGTTCTTTCTTTTGATTTGATCAAAAGGGGATACTTAGGTTGGATTTATGACTAAAGGAAGGCCTCTAGGATGAAGGGAGTATAGTTTATAGGGTATTTTGGCAGGGGTTGGATGATTAAAATTTATTTTAATGTGTGAATTAGATATAAGGGGGAGTGCCCTTTTATAATAGGGGTGCGGAGCACCTTAGGAAAATCTAGAAATATTATTTTTTAATAAAATAATTTTCAATTTATAATGGCTCTAAAATATATTATTTAAAGGATAAGGTGGGTATGGGTCAAAAACCACTCAACCAATAGGTTTTAGATAGGTTTGGGTCACTGTATTAACTTTATCTTTTATATTTAACTCTTAGTTTAATAGTTTGACATTTACCACGTATCTTTGTATTTTTATATTATATGGTTAATAAACATACTATATACTTCCAAGAGAACCCCAAGTGGTTTTATATGATATACCTATCAGTATATAAGTCTTTTGGTTGAAACATATATTTTTAGGAATATAATATCAATTAATAATATAATATTTTTTTTAAAAAACTCTTTTATGTCAATTTTGAAAATATTTGGTATTTTGTTTTTGCTTAATTCATAACAAGATTATTACTTTGAAAAAAATTAATCTGACAAACCCTAATATTTCATATTAACCTATAAATTTTTTGTAATTCATAAAAAGTCTAAAATTACATTTATTTGTATTTTAATAATGTCAATTATTTTAATCTTTCATTAATTAGGTAATTACTGCATCATCATTATGTCATAAATAAATTAAATTATTTAATGTATAAAAACTATAAATAAAATACCATTATGTATTAAATCCTTTTATATTTCTAATTAATATTTATAGTCTAATTTATCTTATGTTTAACCCTATATTAAAAATATTTTTTTATTAAACATTGATTTTAACTCTTTTAACTCTTCTTTGAATTAAATAATAATAAATGTCCTAATCTAATCCAAGTACAACAAATAGGTTCATATTTTATTCCTAATGTTGTTTTTGGTCAAATTATACTCATCCAATAAAATTAGTACATGTGTTAGGGTAATAATAATATCATTTTTACCCTTAATTACCCTATTTACTTTTAACAGTGGTAAATAAAAGTAAAAAGTTACTATTCACCAAAAATTATTTTCATCTTATTGAACCACATTTTACTTATTGATATCAACTATGTATTTTGGATTTTTTAAATTCAACTCACAAAAGTGGTAAAATTAAGTTTTGTGTAAATTTGCAAATGCTCCTAGGAGGTGGGTAAAAGACGGTAAAAAGTTCAATAAAATTTTTATATATCTAAAATTATTATAAAGTGACTCCAATTAATTAAATTTAACTTATATAGGTATTATTTATCTATTTTGACCTAAAATAAATTTAAATAAAAATAATAATTATTTAAATAAAAATTCGGTTTTAAACTATAACTCAGTGTTTTTCACTATTCATCAAGAATTGAAAGTTTTCAGAAAAATACCGAAAATTCACCCTAATCTAATTTCGACATTCCAAATCCAAAAATGAAGTCCATTTTGAAAAATAAAATTTACAAAATTTCAAAAAGTGGGTATTATTATTCATAACGGTTAGTTTGATTGGTTTTGGTGTGTTAGAACTCGAAGTTGCGTACAACACACGTTGTTGTATTATTCAAAGAGAAGTGTATCGTGGAAGCTTAAGGTGTTACAGATATTCATTTCTTGGAGTAATATTTGAATTTGAAATTTATTAAAGTACAAACAAAGGATGAAATTGTTCTTATGAAATCGAAATATATAAAGTAATTTTATATTCTAATGTTATTGGTATAGATGGTAAAGGAATTCCTAAAATATAGGAAAAGGATCTTGAAAAAAAATATCATTTTACAATCATTTTTTATGAATTTATGGTCTTTTCAACCATCATAGATTTATGTTTTTGTAGTGGTTAACTTCTTCTGACCATGTTCTCCATACTCTCTATTAGTACCTGGGAGTTAGATTTCTTCTCCATTTCCATATTTTCACTTATGACTAATGTTCTCTTATTTTAAAAACTATTAATATTTTATTCTGGATGAACTTACAATTTCCATTTCCCTCTTTTCAAGAGGAATTTTTATTAAACCTTTTTATGATATGGGTGTTCAACATAGGAATTTTCAAATTTCAAAACATTTATTTCTGAGAAAAAATTCAAATTTTGTGGATGAAATTTTTTGAAGGTGGATATAATGTAATAACCTAATATTTTTGAAGAATAATGTTATATTAAATAGCATATATGACACACAACATCAAGATTAGGTGAACTGTGGTATACTATTTAAACATGACCATTATAACATAGCTGTAAAAAATGATGGTACGAATAGGAATAAGGACATTTTGAATATTATATAAATATAATGGTAAATAAGCACTCAAATTTTAGTAAAGTCTTTACATTCCTCAAAAATATATTTTTCATCAAAAATGCTTTTACTGTTTTTTTAGCAAATAATATAATTAAATTCTAAGAATTTTTTAAAAATATATTATAAAATTTAAATTTATTTTTTAAATAATCGTGTAAAAATTAACTTAGAAGGAAACTTTGGGATTTTTTAGAAAATATTGATTTTTCAATGAATGGTGAAAAATGTCGTTTTTTATAAATCTATTATTTATTTTCAATAAATTAATTAATATAAAAGTAATATAATTATTATTTATTTATATTTAATCTAATTAATTACATTTTAATCATATTTTTATTGGATTTTTGTATAAGTTTATTTTTAGGCTTAAAAACGCATTTTTCTTAAATCTATTTTAAGTGAATAATGTTTCTCCATTTTAGTTAATTAAAATAACCCAAAATTTGGAATGATTTAAAGTAAATTTATAGATTTTATATCTATATTTTTTAATTTAAATTCATATAATGATTTTTATTATTCATAGAGTTAATGTAAGACCATCTTATGCTTAAAGAAAACTTTTCATGAAAATTTGTTTTTTGACAAGTTTTGTAGGTTCATTTTTAAATTAAATTATACCATTTATGTGAATTGAATTTTATAAAATTTATTACATATTTTAAATATATATATAATTCATATTATTCAATAAGGTCAACTTAATTATTGGTTATAATGAATAGAAAACATTTGTCATCATAGTAAAAGGGTAAATCTGATTATCTAAGGTTAAGAATAGGTGATAAGGCCACCATTTTTCTTTTTAATTATTTTGGGATGAATTTATTTATACTATTACCACTTCAATATATATATTAAATTATTTATGGGACATTTTTTTATAAAATTGACCTATATAATAATTTAAGTAAATAAAAATACAAAAAGTCACTTTCTTTCCTTTAAATATTTATTATACGTTCACATAGGGATAAAAATAAGTTGGGAAGAAATATTAAAGGTTATTTTTAGTATAATGAAATTATTTTAATTATGGTAATTTATTTTTAGTTTTTATTGATTATATAGTTACCTTAAATTCTTCTACAACAGTGACACAGTGCTTTTACAAACACTAGAAAACTCAAGGTAAATAATTTTAAAAACATTGAAAGTAATTTATTTGTGATGATTTTTGGTTCCAAAATAATTTTATAGATATTAATGATATATTATTTATTTTTAAATGGATTATATTTTAAATTAATTACAATTTTTATGTATTTAAAGTCAAATTAAATGTTTAGTACCAAAAATGATATTAAAAATATTTTATATTAAATAATATTTTATTAAATTATTTAAAAATCCTAAAAATAATGAAATATAAAAATTAGTATTATAAATGGTCTAAAATTTCATAATTGTTTCATTATTGATCCAATTTTTATCTTATAAGTAAAATTATAACCCTTTTAGTTTGAAAATATTGTTGTTGTGGTTAAGGTTGAAATGGGTTTATTATGGGTGGTTAAGTAAGAGATAAGGGTAAGTCTCTAATTAAACATGTCTAAATAATATTATATATAAATATTTTGACCTTATAATATCCTAAAATATAATTCCTAGCCATTTTGAAGTATTTTAATTGAATATTACCATAGTATAATTTAATATTTCAAGAAATTCAAAAAGTACCCTTCCCTCACTTATAAAAGGATACCTCATCTCCGCTTTTATTTACACTTATAGAACCATTTTTTTAACAATACTAACCCAAATCCCTTACTTAATTCCCTTATTACATTATAAAGGTTTTTTATTATAATTCCCTCTTAGGAAGGCTTTTTGTGTAAACCTAATAAGGTTTCCTGGAGAATAGGTTTCGTTACCAAGCATTCTTGTTTTATTTATTATTCCACCTACACCAAATATTATTTAAAAATGATGATATAATAACATAATTATATCTCATATACTAAAATTTTATTATATTAATTCAATAACCTACATTTATATCCCCTTCCATCAAATGGGAAACAAAACCATCATTTATGTGTACAGTAGACTATCGTCTTGCGAACTGATGTAATTTGTTTCCATCACCAGCACTCATGGATGATTTTAATGATGTATTTAGTGTATATATATATATATATATATTATTCTTAAAATATTTATATTTATTTAAAGATAATATATCATACAATTTCTTACCTTTCCATTTATTTAAAATTATAACATAGTTCATTTGTACGTATGGATTACCACCTCCACGAAGTAATGTGACTAATTTTTCATTACTGCATCACATGGATGGTATATATAAATATATATAAATAAATAATATTATATTTAATATATAATGATCATTATATAAATATAAAATAACACTTACCTTCTTTCAATCGTGATCTTTGAAAAATGGAAATTTTAGTTATTCGTACGTACAGCTTACCGTCTCCATGATTGTAACATAGTTCATTTTTCATAACCATATTTAATGGTTGAATTTAAATTTATAATTAGTGTATAAAATTTATAATTATGTAATAATTATTATTTTATATATGATGTTACAATGACCTATTTTACTATAGTAAACCTACCAAAGTCATTTTGGACATATGAACCGAATATCATCAAAATGTCTAATGTGAAATTAACTAGTTGAGTAATTAAATATAACATGGTATTAAATAAAATAAAAGGAATAATAAACCTGAAAATTATTATTAATGAATTAATTAATTAATATATTTTTATTATTCAAGAATATAAAGAATTCATGTGATGATTCATACCTATGGTAAGGGATTTCATCTCAATTTTTTTTCATGAGGCATATTTTAATTTTATACACCAATTTATTTTATATGGTGTATAAATTAACATTTTAAATTTTATATTATGAATATTTTAAAATTCATGATATTTTATGTTGAAATTTAAATTATTTCATTCAAGGGGATCTGACTTTAAAGTTACTAATTAATAATGGTTCTCATAACTCAGTTTCTTTTTATTGGGTTATATTACTTCTTCATTATATTTGATATTATAAGATTATGTGTGAAAATAATTTTGATTATTTTATAATTAATTTTCACTTTTTTAATGTTTATTTACATTTTATACATATAATCAATTCATTTATTAATTCTCACTTCAATGGTATCATCTTTCAAAGAGATTTTATCTCAATTTTCACTCCATTAAGACATATTTAGTATTACTCACCTATTTATTTATATGAAGTGTATCTACTACCCATTTTATATGTTATATAATGAATCCATTTACATTCATTGTATTTAATATTTCATTTTAATTAATTTATTTAATTATGGTTATGATTCAAAAAATTTCAAAGTGGTAAGTGTTTATTTTATATGCTCATCATTATTCGAGATTGTTTATGTTAAAGACACCACTATGGGAATTATTTGGTATTTCTATCATAAACCCAAACTATTTTATTCTACTTTAGTTATCACAATAAATTATATGTTTTCATTCCATTTTACACACTGTATTTACTCAATATATCTAATTCATGTTTTGAGGAAAACTGACTTTATGTTTCTACTAGGTCAAAAATATTTTTATTCCATATCCATATTATCCCTAAAATATTTTAAAGAATATTTTTACTATTAAATCCATTTTTAACCATGTTTTAATTTTATAAAATGGTTTAAAAGGAATGTTCTTTTCATTTTCTAAAAAAGTACCTTTTGACTTTTTACCAAAAATGTGAAAATTATCTTTGTTTTAACGTACTCAGTATGAACTAACATTTTCTCACCATGATGACCAGTCATCAATTTGAATATTCATTTATAAGTTTACAAGGTTATTTTCAAATAAATGTTTTTCCAAATATTATGGAAATTTTTTAAAGTGACTTTCAAAGTGAAAAGGGTATTTTCTTTAATAATTTTTTTAATGATTAGTTTATGGTATTTTTATTAATCAAAGAAAACAACCCATTATTTTTCTTATACTCCACTAGTAATATGTTGTAATGATACAATCCTTATTCTTTATCTAGTTTTTTTATGACTAGTTTTACTAGGGAATGTATTAACATTCTATTTCTTGATAAATGCTTTAGTCGTTAGCTTTCTTAAGAAATATTAACTTTATTATGATAATTGGACATCAAATTTCTCTTAAATGTCAATATTATTTGTATCAAGGATGTAATTATTTCCTAATCTGTATAATATGTTTACATATGGTGTTTTAATATGAAATTTGTATTATTTACTGGAGAAAATATTGATTAATATGTATGTTTTACTCAATATATATATTTATTGATCATTCATATTGTTTATAAATTTAATTTATCATTCAATATTTGAGAAATGCATTGGACATGAAGTGATATATGGGCACAGTTATATATATCCCATCGATGGATCGACATGTCTCATGATAAAAAATCTATAATCTAAAATTAAATGGGTTTTTAGTGTAAACATACTCATAAAATAAACTGTCTTGATGAAAGGTCTTTATGGTATAGATATCATGGTGTATGAGATCATTTCATCCAATTTTAATCATTTTCTTCATTAATAATTCAGTTATTATTATCCATGATATTACTATATTGATATTATCAAATGATGAATTTTTTTCTCAAGTTATTGATTAAATGGCATGTGTTTTCAGTTACTTACCTTGCCATATTGATTTTTTTCTTATTTATTCATGACATATTCCACTATACATAACTCATACTGAGTATTTTAGCTCACTCATTATCTTGTTTCCTTTCACCTATATATAAATAATGAACCTTTGAATGAGTTCAAGGATGTAGAATATTTAATTTCACTATGTTTTATTTTTATGATTTTTATTTTTATGTGAGATTAAATTATTTATCAGGTTTCCCAATACTATTAAACTATTTGGTCCTTTTGAATATGATCTATTGTATCTAATAAAAAATTATTAAAGTAACTACTTACTCTATGTTACTAGGGTCAGGGCCTTTACACCTAACTCCAGAAAGACTGTGGATCTTGGAAATAGATAAACTAAGCTCAATATTAATCATACTTATGACCTAAAGGGAATCACATAATAGTTATACATAATCAATCCAAAACTAACACTTTTAATTCTTGGTATATATATTATACTCAATATTCGCAAATAAATCTCAAAATATTGAGTGTTCTCCTCTATTGATCGGGGTGCATAAGGATTTTGTCAAAAAATATGACTAAAAAAGTATCCAACAAAATATTGATAACCCAATATATCTTGACCTTAAAAATTAATGGTGTGTTTTTTAAACTGAAATGCATCATTGGATACTCATATAGACCACACCATCTCTTAAATTTAGTGTGAGGTATATCATAAATCCTCACCCTTAGTCAATGAGAGCTTGATCTCAAGTCAATCATAGAGAATAATCTAGAACCTCTAATCTGTTATAATAAATCATCCATACAAAAAAGTGGATAGTGATTCATGATCATCACTTGGTTCAGCATTAGATAATCTACACATAATCTCAAGGGTTCATTCACCTTCTTGGTGAATAAGACTGGAGTACCCCAGGGGGGTGTACTCGAATATATAAACCCCTTAACCTCTAAGTACTCTAGTTGAAACTTCAACTCTCAAAGATATATAAGGTATATACTATAATGAATAATATATATAGGATCTACACCTATAATGAGATCAACTATAAACTCAACATCTCACTTGAGTGGAATCCCTGATAAATACTCAATAGAAACATATTGAAAAATATCCTATCATAGGGGGAAATACTACCAGATGTATCTCCCCATTATCAAAAACAAGGCTATAAACCTAAAATATGATCCAAAATAACTATTTATGGTCAGCCTTTCACAATATTACTACATGTCAGAGTCTCTAATATAGACATACATGTTATCCTTGACAGACATGAAAAATACTTTCCGATGATATAAGTTGATGTGGGCTTGATATTGAGGAATTCAAATTATCTCAAAGATCACATCAAAGATACTCATCTATATGATGAAGAAATACTAGAGAAATATATAACTTCTCTTCACTACTATGTAGTCCTGACACCTTTGAATTCCTTTGAATTATTCCTCTAAGGGTATATCAATCGACGTAACCCCATTTTGATTCTATATAGATATCCTCAAGATATCAATAAACTGAATAGATATTAATAAATGTGTTACACCCATATCCAATAAAGAATATGCTAAATTGTTTTCTACTAAAATGATACCTTGAACAATATATAGTCTAGGGAACTTATCATTTCCCTCCCCCACTAATACCCATTTGTTCTAGTAGTGATGATAAATGTGACCCCTTAGGCCCACCTCCAAAGGTCTATAGGTTGGAAACTAGAACCGTGTATAAATCACACACATATGGGAGTAATTAACCTAAAAATTACTAGAATAATCATAAATTAACCATCAATAAAATATAATTAATAAATTAGTAAACTAATCATAATACATGATATGTCATACAATAAAATACTAAAACAAAAATAAATACTAGTTTAATTCCTAAATATGATACCATGATAACCTAAAAACATGAATAATATCCACACAAAAATTGATATACATATCAATCTACAACTCCCTCCTATGACCCTAAAATGTATTTATATATATATATATAGGGGTGATAATACAAGTAGACCTTTTTGGATCCTTCCTAAAACCTATCATGAAAATATTTAATAATCATAGTAAAAATCTAGTGAATAAACAAGGAGATTAACTAATCACTTAATTAGGTACTCTATATTCCTAGCCTCACCATAGATCACTCACCAAATAAAGCACAAAATTAATATAATGAAGATGCATATATATAATAATGGTACCTCATTTCCACTTTCTCATGGAACCAGTCTCCCTAAACCCCAATGTCTTATGTACTATAACTCTCATCCCATCTATGTTACATTACACCCCATGAAAACACATTATAGGCACATCCATGCATCACTTCCACATCCTATCAAACCACATTGTACACCAAAATCCATCACAAGAATGTAAATATACACTATACCTAAATCCATTATAGCTTTTGTATAAGTGCATATATATTATAAGTGTATGTTAAAACCTTAAGTCATCACATCCCTCACATACATGTGTATTATAACCATGATCCATTATAACCTGTATGAGTATATATCCAATACAGTAAGAAATTTATCAAGAATAAATTCATTTTTCTTAATATTCCTTAACATTCTATACTTAAATTATTTTCATTTTTAAACATATTATATATTCATGAAAACTTAAACAAATCACAATACAGAAAAATAAATACTAACTAGAAAAACATATATATAATAGCATAATTATCACATCTACATGTGGAACAAAATTACCTTTCAATTTTATTAATTTAATATTATTATCATTGTTAGGTTAATATTTGTTCTTTATTAAATCGAGACTTCAGAATGATAGTTCCAAAATTACAACTAGAAATAATAGTAATAATTTTTTGGACCCATACCAGGTATGTGAAGCTTGATGGTTCACTAAGAAATTTCTATTGTGATATTCTTATTATGTTAAACTACGCATGTTCTAGAAGATATAGAGAAGGGGGAAAATGTTTACAAAGTCAAGGAATCGTAAGAAGAATTTAAGTCGAGGGACTAGACTAGTCGAGGATTCTCAAAAGGTTTCCCTGCTCATATAGTCATCCACGTCAAGGAAACAAGAATTTCAAGGGAAGTGGGTTTTCTAGATATAATATAGAATCAGATTTATGTTGTACCTCTCCTTGATACCACACAAACATTGTACACATTTCATTTTAAATCATCCACCCCCTCCTTTAATTCATAATACATGTTTTATTTAAATTCACATGATTTATCCTTTAAAACTAACTATATATGTTTTCTTATAGATCATCTATTTTTCCCTTTTTCCAAATCACATGATTTACTTTTTTTAATGCTATAATTATTTCACATGTTTTCTTTAAATTATCATTTTTTTATTTTTTTCTAAAACATTTACAAAGTGTTCTGTAAAATTTTTTCTTCATTTTTCCAAAATCATGAATCTCCCACTATTCCTGTTTTTATTGATCATATTTATTATATATATATATATATATATATTATTCATTTCATATGATTTTTCATTAATTAAATTCAATGGTTTTAATTTTTAATTCCCCATTTAAATCATAAAATACAATTTATATTAACTATAGTGTAATATACTGGATAAAAGGTAACCTCTCTTTTATATTTGATAGTGTGTTCTTATGATTTGGAGGGAATCAAGAATCATTTTGGGAAATTTTCAGTAGATCCGAGGTTGGTTGCAACCTATAGGGAACATTTATAGTGTAAATGGGTCATGGGGAACAATCCATGAAAAAGGTTTATGTCATAAGTCTATTTACACTGTAAACCTAGTTTTAGATTGTAAATATGTTAAATGGAATTTTTTAACCCTAGGTGATTTGTTTTTCTTTGTACATGTTTCGTGGGTATTTTATACTATAAATCCATAGTTTACGATGTAAAATGTTTAGTACACTAGTTTTTGTCTACTGGTCACATGTAACTTTCTTCATTAAACATGTCGGTCTCTCCCTTGAACCCTAAGCTCTACTTCTTTGGATTTTTAGGTGTCTCCGCTCCTTTTGGATCACTTCATTTAGTGTTTGATCTCCATGGTGGTTTCACTATGTCTCTTAGGGTAAGTGACCATTTAACTTCTTCATTTTCCATTGTTGTGGTAGTGACATTAGAATACATTTATAGAATCCATAGATATTGTATTGATTTTCATGTGATTAGTCTAGATCTCTTAGGTGATCATCTTCTGGGGGTTGTTTCTTTGTTGGTTATGGTGCAGTGGGGGTGTTTTGTTTAGGGTATATTGTGATTTAACCTCTCTTCCATATTTTTTATTTGTGGAATGTGATTATAAGATATGTGAATCAATTCTAGGGCCTCCTTTTTTGTCTTTTAATTCTTTCCAGTGTTGGTGGATCTTGTTACGAGGATGTGTGAATCGAGTTTGAGGTAGGTGGTTCCATATCTAATATTTTTTGAATAAATCATGATTCCTCATATTTTATAAAAAAATTTATAAATGAATTTTCATTATTGTTTTGTGTGAAAAAATGTATTTGAAATAGAATATATATTTTACCTTGATTTTGATAAAGGAAAATGGGTGCTTTCTAAGTATTCCAAAATGTGGTTTTAAAGAGGGTTTGATAAGAGAAAAGGTTATTTAAAATTGATCATTAAATCTATTTTGAAATGATTTGGGAAATGCAACACATGGGAAGCCTTAGATACGTAGGTGGAAGGTGTATCATAGGGATATCATCAATTTTACTATTGGAGGGTTCACTCATGGGGTGATCATATACTCTTTATTTTTTTCTATGGAATTAATATTTAAATCATTGGGGGTTCACTCTTGGGGTGTTCCTTTACTCCATAATCTCATTGTTCTAGGGGCTTGAGTGTACAATAGTCATTGATTGTGGTATCAGTAGTCTTATATCATGTACTTTTGTGATCCTTGAAGTGACTTACCTATTATTTGGATTTTTATTTTTCTTTATTTTCATACCTACTTTGAATTGATAAATTTTTATGGAAATCATTCATTGAAACTATTTTTTCTAGCTTGTTTTGGAATTTTTCAAAAAGGGAAAAAATTTACCATGGTTTTCATATAAACTTATTTATCATTTATCGTAACATTTTTTATTTAAAATGAACATATTGTAATTGTTTTTATAGATACTTGATATGGAACACCTAGGTGGGATCCTACTGAGCCCGTTTATCTCACACCCTACACATACCTTTAGTGGGGTGTTTGCCTCATTATGAATTTTGATGTAGTAAAAGGCATGGTTCCATACTAAGGTGGAAAATATTTATTTCAGCTGGGTAAGGTAACTGGTGGTGAGACGGTGGGAAATTTTCCACATTGTCACAAATGATAGTTATCTTCTTTTAGTCTCCATTTATTGTTAGACATATACTTTGAGTTTGTTCTGACTGCTTTGAGTTGTATTGATTCTTCTATCTTATTTCATTTGTGGAATATATTTCTTTTAGTTATCCTTCCACTATTTATTTCTGCTATGTATATATATGTGGGTCATTTATATTTTTTAGTTTGGTTGAAATCATTCCCTATGGTTTTCATTTGATACCTGAGTAATAGTCTCCAGCTCCTGGGGATTAGGAACAGCCCTTGGGTTTTAATGAATTTTGGACTGGAGCCTAGATGGATGAGTTATCAACGTCAATATATGACAATTTTGTATTAGAGCATAGTTACGATCCGTCTTGGGATATTATTATATGGAAGCTAAGATTTTCATAACTTGAGTGGTAATTTGCGATGAGTGCCTAGCCAGCTCTTACTATAACTAGACTCATATTACCATGGAGTATTTGGATTTGTGTATCTTGTTTTGAGTTATTGATCTTTTTATTTTTTTTATGGTTTTTTGGTTTGAACTCAGATTATCCTAGTTGTTTGATCATTTCTTCTATTTTTGGTGTATAGTGATATTCCTATGAGATGTATTCCATAGGTTCTATGGGATGGTAAAATAGATACTCCTTAAGGGAATGTTCCTTTGGATCAGAATATTATATTCTATCATATGCCCATTTTTTTCTATAAACCAAAATATACTTCAAGTATAGAACACATTTATTTAAGTATATCTAGGAACTATAGGAGAAAGAGATTGATCTTGAGAGTTATTATGTGATAAACCATCATATTTTATGGGTAATAAGGAGACATTGGAGGTAGGGGACTGGATGGGAAAGATCAACAAAATCTTTAAATTCCTAGATAAACCTATTACCATCAAGGTAAAGTGAATTGTGTTCTTACTCAAGGGGCCCAGCAAGAGATGGTGATATTCTATGGTATCGATAGATAGTCACATGGGCTTGGATTATAAGGGTTTAAATATCATCCCCTTCTATAGTTCTACCCTAATTCTTTAATGATAGAAAAGCCTTTTAAGTTCATCTCCTTCTAGTAAGGAGAGAGATTGGCGTTGTACTATACCAATTGGTTCATGGAGCTGGTTCATTTTACTCTAGAGGTGGTAAATATTGATAATCTAAAAGATCATAAGTACCTGTAGGGTTTTTGATCAGATATTAGATCATAGGTATTTATTTTTAACATTTATACCTATATGAATATAGTAGATAAATATATTATGGTAGAGATTAAAATGATAGGCTATATTGGTTATTCTTCACCTTCCCTTCCACCTAGTGGAATCTACCATGGCGTGAAAGGAAAGAAGAGAAAGTGGTATGATCATCATAGGAGTGGTGGAGGTGGTTATTAATAACTAGCCTCCTCTACACCATCAATTATATCCAATAATGTTCCCCTAAATTTATATCAGTGTTTTAAGTTTTTTAATGCTTGGAATTATAGTTCCACACTTACAAAGATATGCAGTAATTGTGGGTACTACGACCATATATGGTGATTGTATCAGTATTTTTCTATACCTCATTAGAATTAGGGATCATTAGATATAAGGTCCATTGTGGAGTATTCAAAAGCTTCAAATCCCATAGGGCTCCTACCATAGACCTTATAGGCGAAGCACCTTTACGTAGTGAAGGATTTTCTAATGTAGGTTGATGTGGGTCCAGCGATAGTGAGAGGTACCATTTTTATTGTATCTTCTATATAGACAACTCTATTTGATATAGGTACCTCCCATACATTTTTATTGGTTCGTTTCTTGGATATGTTAAAAATTATAAAGGATATTATTTCCTTTCTCATGGATTTAAAAAAACCTCTTGGAAAAAGGAAATATCTAAGGTTTTAGTGTCTGTTCTATTATTTATCGATAGTTGACATAGAGTTAGTCCAGGATTTCCATGTTTTTGTTCTATAATTATTTGATGTCATCATTAGAATGGATTGTTTCATCACCCATTGTGTTGAGGTGGATTATCATCATTAGTGTTTCATGTTCCTTACTATCAATGGGAGCTCTCGGGTGTTTCAGTGAGAGTGATATCTAAGGTATGTTCATGTTGGACCTTCCCACCCAGAGACTAGGAATTTTTTCTATTATTAAACTTGATCACATTTTTTATCTTATCATATTGATCTTCCTACAATTTTATGTACTTTAATAACATTTTCCAAGATGATTTATCCAGTCTTCCTTCAGAGAGGGAGGTTGATTTTTTGATCTATCTGGTGATAGGTACACAATTGATATTGATAATATATTATTTTATAGCACCAGTGGAGCTGAAAGAGGTCAATATTTATTTAGATGATCTAATAGAGAATGGTTTTTTTTCTCCCAAGTGCATCACCATGGGTAGCCCTAGTTTTTTTTTCCAAGAATACTAATGGTTCACATCGATTGTACATTGACTATCATAAGTTTAACTGGGTGATGATTAAAAATAATTAATATTTTCCCTATGTGGATGAATTTTTTTGTTTATTTAAAGGGATGAAGTGGTTTTAAATTGTCAAAATTTAGTCAGGTTATCATCAAATCATGGATCAAGAGTCTGATATATTGAAGACTACTTTTAGGGGTATGTATGGCCATTATTAATATCTCATTATGCATTTTGATTGAACTGATTTTACTATAGTTTGTATGGGTCTGATGAACTGTATATTCCCTCAGTATCTTAAGACCTCTATCACTATGTTAGTGGATGATATTTTGGTTTATTTGAGGTCCTAACATGATTAAATGCATCATATAAGTTTAATTTGTAAATACTAAGGATTCACCATCTATATGGAAATATTTCAAATTGAAATTTATAAATTCAAGAAGTGAATTTATTAGGAAATGTGATTTATAAATGTGACATGTCAGTAAATCATAATAATGTGAATGTTTTATTGTCATGGGTGGAACCCCATAATATTTTTGAGATTATGATCTTCCTTGGCATTACTAGATACTATTGGTAGTACATCAAGGATTATTCAAAGTTGATTTCACCCTTTACTGCTCTTACTAAGAAAGGGGTGAGGTTCACATGGGATGAAAAATGGAATTCCTCTTTTTATTAGTTAAAATGGCTTCTAAAATCTTCTCATATTCTGATATTACCTGATCCAAGTAAGAGTTATGTTGTGTACTATGATGCTTCTAGTTCTTCTCTAGGTTTCATTCTTATCTAGGATGATCATGTGGTGGCTTATGGTTCCCATAATCTTCTGAAACATGATAAGAATTATCCAACTCATGATTTGTATCTTGTCATGGTAAAGAATGTGCTTAAGTATTGGAAACATTATCTTTTGGGGGAGATATTCATAGTCTTTTATAATCATAAGAGCCTATGTTATATCTTGTCTCAAAAAGAATTGAATCTCATATAGAGGTTATGGGTGGAATACCTTCCTACATTCGACTTCAACATATTATACAACTCATGGAAGGGGAATGTCTTCACAAATGATATTAGCATAATAGTGTCATCATAGGATATATTGGAATCAAAGGAAGAGTGAAACCTGATGATACTCTTTTCTCAATTGCATATAGATGCTCAAGATAATGGTTCAGGAATGATTATGATCAATTTTCAATTATCAACATCTCTCCATGTGTATATTATACATATTAAATAGCAAGATGATGAGTTTAGAAAAATAAAAGAAACCTTTTATAGTGGGGAGACCATTTATAGTTGTTATCTTTCCTCTGATGGTATTATCCACTTCAAAAATTAGGTTTTCATCCCAATATCTGTGATGAGTTTAGTTTTATTTTACTATCATAGTTATTTATGGTTCGTTCATTTAGGTACTACAAAGATGTACTACGACATGATATAGTAATTCTGGTGGCCAATTATGAAGCATGAAATTATAGATCAGGTGTCCTGCTATTACACCTATAAACTAATAAAGGCAAAGCATTTAAAACTTTTTAGGTTTCTCCATCCTCCCCCAGTTTCAGTTTGAAAATGGGATAAATTTCCCCTAGACTTCATCATTGGATTACCATAGACTTCCCTAGGTAAGGAATATTTCTAGGTAGTGGTTTATTGGTCGAAAAATTTTATTCTGATCAGGGAAACCACTAAATTTGGAGATCTTGGTAAGTTATATATATAGAAGATCATGAGATTACATGGGTTTCCCTCTTCTATTCTCTCTATTAGGGATCCCAGGTTTACTTGAAAATTATGGAAGATCCTTCAAGAGGTGATGGAGACTCGGGATAGGTTGATTACAACTTACCATACAAAAATAGATGGTTAGATAAAATATGTTATTCAGATTTTGGGAGATATTCTTTTTGATGACATCTTGGATTTTGATGGATCATGGGATAGCCATTTGAGACTAGTGGATTTTATTATAAAAAAATAATTATTCATCTATCATAATTTCACCATTCGAGGATTTGTATAGTGTCCCATGCAGATCACCTCTATATTGGGAAGAGGTGGGTGGGGCCACTTTTGTGGGATCGAGTCTCATTCAGGAGATGTCTATGAGAATTTAGGATATATATTGATGTTTGTTTTCATTATAGATTTAGAAAAAAATTTATGTTGATCATCTATGAAATCATTTGGATTCTTACATAGTACATTGGGTTTTCTTGAAATTTTATCCTCTTTTGGGTCATCACCTGCTTGGGAAATAGGGGGAGTTGGCTCTGAGATATGTTGGACTATTTGAGGATACTAAGCAGCTAAAGTGGGTTTCATGTCTTTTTTCATTACCAAATTAGTTGATTGGAATCCAAGATGTTTTCTACATATCTAATCTTAAGAAGTAAAATCCTAATCCCAATCAAAATTTGATTTGGGAAGAAATTGAGTAGGATCTAGAGATTTTAGTTACGGAGAAACTAGTAGATATTATTTATTCTCATGTGAAATTATTTTTTGGGGATATTATCCCATTGGTCAAATTGTTATGGAGATATGGGTCAAATTTTCATGAGACTTACAAGTGTTAATCGTTAGTGAGGGATCAATGTACTCACCTATTTCTAGACAACCCTTCTTCCTTATAACATCTCAAGGATAGAAATTATTATGGTGGGGAGATTGTAACATCTTGGAAAAAAAATGTAAGCCATATTTTATGTTTGAGATTGTTTCCTCTAGGTTTAGAGGGAATCGAGAATCATTTTAGTAATTTTACAATAGAACCTGGGTTGGTTACATCCTATAGGGCACATTTACAGTGTAAATGTGTCATTTACATTGTAAATAGGTCATGGGGGGAAATATGAAAATGGTTTGTAATTTATGTATATTTATACCATAAACCCTATTTTACATTGTAAATATGTTAGATGAGATATTTTTAACATGATACAATGTCTTTTTCAGAATATATGTTTCATGGGGATTTTACACCATAAATCCATGGTTTAATACATAAACTATTCATCCTGGTAGGCTTTATTTGTCACTCATGTGTACATTCCTTGATTAAATGTGAAGGAATCTACCTCAAATCCTAATCTATATTTCCAAGTGACTTTATGTGTCTCCACTCCTTCCATATTGCTTCATTTTTCCATTGAAATTAATGGTAGTTGTAGTGTATTTCTATGGTTAAGTGACCTTTTTGGTTCTTCATTTCCATTGGTCATGGTAACAGTGTTAGACCATGTTTATAAAAAAAATTATCATTTATTTATTTTCATGTGATTATTCTAGATCTGTTGTGCGGTCATGTTCTGGGGGTCGGTCATTTTTTGTGGTGTAGGGTGTGTGTGTTATTTGGGGTATGTTCTGATCTATCCTCTCTTCCGTATAATTTGTTTTATGAATGTGATTCTAAGATATGGGAATCAATTATAGGGACTCTGTTGTTATCTTTTAATTCCTTCTAGTGTTTGTGGATCATATTGTGGGCATGTGTGTCCTGAGTTTTAGTTAGCTAGTTCTATCTCTTGCCTTTCTTTAATAAACCATGGTTTCTCCTATTTTGTAAATTGTCTTATAAGTTAATCGGTATGATTATTTTGTGTGAGAAATGGATTTTCAATAAAATATCGATTTACCTAGATTTTTTTAAAGTAAAACAAGTGCATTCAAAGAATTTTGAAATGGGTTTTTATCATAGGTTTGATAAAATATAATGGGTTTTTTAGATTGATTGTAAAATCCCTTTTAAATTATTTGGGAAATAGAGCACACGGTAAGCCTTGGGTACTTAGTTGTAAGGTGTAACTTAAGTTCATTATCAATTTTAATATTGGTGGGTTCACTCATGGGGTGTTCCTATGATCCTTAAGAATTTTGTTCTAAGTACTTGATATTGACATCACTGGGGGGTTCACTTAGGGAGTGTACCTCTAATATCTAGTCCTGTTGTTATAGGTGATTCAGTGTGCACCAGTCATTGATTGTGGTATGACTAGTATGTTATTCTGTCCTATTATGATCCACATAATTTTTTACTTATGATTTGGATTTTTATTTATTTTTATTTTATATACCAACTTTTATTTGATAAATTTTTATTAAAATTATACTTTGAAACTAGTTTTCCTGGCTTGTGATGGGACTATGGGAAAAAAGAAAATATTTACGAAGATTTTGATATAAATTGATTTATTTTTTATTACGATATGTTTTATTTAAAAATAGTTTAAAAGGATTATTTGTATAGATACTTGATATGGAACAATTAGGTGAGATCCTACTAAGATTTTCTAGCTCACACCCCTTCAGCAGTGTGTAGACCCGGTTATGTATTGTGATATAGGAAAAGTCAAGGCACCATAGTGTGGTGGTGAGGTTTATGTTAACAAGGTATGGTAGCTGATGGTGTGATAGTGGGGCATTTCTCACAACATCACATGGATTAGTTATCTTTGTTTTAGATTCCCTTTATTGTTGTGTTTTTTTACTTTGGTTTTGTTCTGACTACTTTGAGTTATATCACTTCTACTATCTTCTCTTAGTTTTGGAATATGTCTCTTCTGGTTATTCTTTTAGTGTCAATTTATTCTATGTATATATTTATGTAATGTAACTTATTCAAGTTGGTTGAAATCATTCAATCTGGTTGTTGCTTTATTCCTTGGTACTAGTCGCCAGCCTATGGGGATTGGGAATTCCCTTGGGGGTTTTTCGTATTTTGGTCTAGATCCTAGATGGTTAGGTTATCTGATTCAGGATGTGACTTATACAAAAAATTTAAATTTCACAAAATAAAAATAAATATGAAATATTTATACACACACACACATGTTACACAGTACATATATAACACATAACATATATATGCATAATCCATGTATAAAATAATACATAATATTTTAATAAAATGCATTGAAAATTATATCAATCTGAAAAAAAAATATTACTTATAAGTAATATTTTCAAACCATTCATTAGATTTTATTATCATGAATAATATATAACACTTATTGAGGTTACAGATCTACAATGTGGTTTTATTTAGGGACATCAATATTATAGATAAACTAGGTTACATATCTATCCCAAACTCAATCTCTTACTAAGGGGGAGGTGTAATAACCTCTTCTATAAATACATTAGGGTAATCTAAACCCAGCCATATAGAAGACAAGGTCTCAACACACCTCAAACACATACAATGATCATGCTCTCCAATGAACATGATATGGTCATTTTTAGTGTCATATAATATAATTTACCTTTTAAAGTAACCAATATAATCCTACATTGAATAAAATCATTCCTTTTCAAGGATGAAATCGTATATTTATATCCATAAACATAGTAAAAATATTGAAGTTTGTTGTTTCCTGAACATTATATTGAAATCTCTACATGAATCATACAAGATAACTAGGCCTATAACTAGCATAGTCAATACCAAAGGTACTGGAAGCCTCTCAACCTCAAGTCCTAAATCCTATACTAGGGTTAATGAAATAAATGAGTGGAAATCTCCTAAATAAAATAATTCATATTATCGTGAAGAATATAGATACATAATACTTTGTACAATGTCTTTATTTACTGGTGTTGGAAACTCAAGGGCATGCATCTGATCACTCATAACTCCATAGCCTCTTTGCCTTAATGGAGACTACCTCCATGACCATGATCTGTTATATATTCTTAAGGATGATGAGCATCATGTGGTTTTACTATGATCATTCTATCTTCCCACTACTACTACTACTACTGTCTTAGAGGATACTACTATAATGCATAAACTTGTATTAGGTAACCATCTCAACACTGATAGGATAATAATGATATAAAATTAATATTCTGATGTAAATGGACTCTATATGAAAAATAAATGGAATCTGGTCCCTCAGAAGAGGTCTGAGATCAGTCAGCTCTGATAAAATGAGTTGAAGAGGGAGGGTAAAGTTGACTCCCTACTTATTGAAACATTTAATAAATAGTAAACAGAGAACCTTTGTCCATAAATTTTCTATTTGGATAGCCCAAATTACTCTCCACTCAGGAATGTTAAATTTGAGATAAAATTATATCAATAACCTCAACATTAACCTGCATAGTAACAAATATTAGATACATGAATAGGGAGACCAGGTTTTGGATATCTGGAAGTAATGCCTCCTAAAAATGCCTCATCCTAACCTCCTCATTAGATAAGAGATCATAGTTATAACATAAAAGGTTCTTAAATAAGATACCAAATTAATGAATGTTATAAATCTCTGGTAATAGGGAAAGCATATTCAATCAGAGCACCACCTTCACGGTTTAAGAGAGAAACTTAGCCTAGAAATTCTCACAAACCTACCCAGATACCCTGATACCCTGATACCCAATCTAACACTGACATATCCTGAATAGAATTCATGATCCCCATGGGTTGGTGACTATCACTTGGAATCATACATGAAAAAATAGGGAACAAATTTTCCAAAAAAGAGCGTAATATAAAATTTTATAAGTCATTGTATTGAACACTCTAAAAGGAGAAAGTACTAGAAAAAAGTAGGTAAAATAGTACCCAATTGGAATACAAACATCACAAATGAAACATCATTCCAAGATAACAACATCAAATCAGATGTAAAAAATCTCAAATATCATGTGTAAAAAGTGAAAAAACCCCCATAGATCTCCATCACCACTCCACAGTCCAAAGGAATCAAGAAATACCACCTCCACCAAGTGCTACTTTCCCTTTTCTTGGACCTAGCATAATAAATTCTACAAACACCCAAAGGAAAATGTAGGGTGTGAGCTATAAATCCCAGTATAGTCTCAGCGTGTGTTCCGTAATCAAAAATAAATAATAATAAACCATTTATGCTATCAATTTAAATCAAACAAGTCATGTCATGGAATTTACATATTTCTAAAAAACATTTTTTTTAAACAAAATATGATAGATATAAAAATAGGATTAAATAAACATTTTATATAAAATAGTTTATATAAATGATTTGGCATGAATAAAATAGATCATAAATAGAGGCATGTACAATCAAATCAATTAAAACAAAAAACATGTAAAAGATCCTTATGGTAAATTAGTTTCTTGGTAATAGTATCCTTACTCTTCTCATTTATCAACAAAACACTAGACATGTGTGCACACTCAAATCAACATCCAATTTGGGGAGACACTACAGGGAATTAATCTACACCATATTTTTTGAGCCATTATAGGTAGTCAATCCAAACTTGGTTTAGTTAGTGTTGCCATCATAAATAAAGTTCTAGGGGATCAATATCCTAGCAGGCTTGGATGATTTACCTACTAACTTATTAGGATTATATGTTCTTAAATCAATCTATCAATCAATCAAATTATCAATAAATAATTTCAAATCATTTAAAAATATATTTTCCCAATTTTAGATTTCAACATGACTTTCTCTTTTCAAAACCAAATCATAGGTTGTCATCATTTCATGCCATTTTAAATCACCATTCAGTTCAATTAATTTTCTCAGTATCAACATTAAATCATTTCATAAAAATGATTTCTAAATAATGCTATCATTTTTAATAAATTCTCCCAACAATTTCAATTCCATTTAAATTGGGTTCCTTCTCAAATCTCATTCTCATTTCAAATAAAACATCAAATAATAAAAAATCTAGGTTTTTAAATCAATTAAAAACTCATTTCAATTTAATCAAAAAATTCAAGGTATCAATCACAGGGAAAAATTATGGAAGCACTTACCATTATATCAGTGGATCACAACACACAACACCCACAATGGGTAACGCCAATGAATAACGAGGGCACAAAAGATCAAGGAACACAAGATAGAATCTATATCCAAAATAGAGTTTAGATCCATAAAATAAAATTTATTTTATCAAAATATAAGGAGGATAGAAAGAGGGATCAGAAGAACCCATATGAGGGGAGATCCACTTACCTAGAGGAGATCGATCGAGATCAATACTACATCGATCCGCCAAGAAAAATATTTGGAGGGGAAAAATTACCTATTGGGAGCCTCCGATGATGAAAAAAACATATTAGGGTTGTTTTGGGTTATTATTCATCTTAAACGGGGGGTTTAGTATTTCAAAATTAATTTTTGTTGAAATTAAAAATTGTGCACATGGTTTATTGGGTAGGACCGCACAGTTAGACAAAGTGTACACCCTAACCCTGCACCCCAACTGGTCTTATGATTGGGGGGCATGATTTGGAAGCATGATTTAACTAATTTTTCACTAATAGTGAATTATATACTATATAATGGGTGCATGGTTTGGAGTGTTGGTCGCATAGTTTTGATAAAGTATATTCCCCCTTCCAATGGATTTCAATTGGGAACACGGTTTCTTAGGCTAAACCGCACAATTTTCCCTAATCATACACCAACCGTGAATAGCACCTTGAGCTTCCAAAATTCTCCGAATAATTTCATAATGACCCCAAAACAATATTCTAATTAACTAATATCAAAATAAGGGTTATAGAATACCCTAAATAAGTAATGGTATGTTATAATCACCCCACCATAAAAAAAAATGTTGTCCCCAAAAACCCTGGAAAGAAGTTTTCATATCAAATAGAAGAGGCCAATACTCTCTAATAAGTTCTTCACACTCCCAAGTCTCTTAATAATTATAACCATGATACCATAGTATATAGACCAAAGGTATCATACTCCTATGAAGTTTCTTTTTCTCAGAATCAACAATCCTAACTGGATGCTCAGTCATGGATAAATCAGGCTCAACATCAAGATCACACCAGCTCAAAACATGAGATCGGTCTGAAATATACTTTTGAATATGGGATACATGAAACACATTTTGGATCATAGTCAATTTTGGTGTAATTGATAAATGTTAATCCACTTTCTCCACCCACTCAACAGTCTCAAAAGGACCCGAAATGTGAGGAGCAAGCTTCCCTTTCCTCCCAAGATGTCAGTGACCCAATCGAGGTTGAACTCTCAAAAATACATGGTCACCAATAGAAAACTCCAACAACTGATGATGATGATCAAATAAGATTTATTATTGATCTGTGACATAAATATTATTTGATGAATCAAATTAATCTTTTCTACTATTTCTTGGAACAAGCTCTGTCCAACCAAATAAATTTCACCAATCTTTAACCAACAGAATTGAGATTTACACAGCCTTCCGTACAAGCCCTAAAAAGATTCCATATGAATTAAAAAATGATAAATTTTATTATAATAAAGTTAAACCAGTCCCAAATGAACATCCCAATATCCCACAATGTTGATAACACATGCATATGACATATCCTCAATAATATTTATATCCCTTTCTGTCTGGACATCCATCTGTGGGTGGTATGTCATAATAAAATAAACCTGATATCCCATCACCTCCTAAGGGTCTCAAATAAAATGAGAGGTAAAATGGGGATCTCTATCCAAGACTAAAATATATGTAACTTCATTAAAATGAATAATCTCATTCCCATAGATAATTCTCAAGTCCTCAACTTTGATTATAACATGAATGGGTATAAACTGATCCAATTTGGTCAACCTATCGATCACAACCCATATCATATTATTTCATCAAGCGGTATGTGTGAACCCAAAAAAAAATTCTATAGAGGTCTCATCCCACTTACAAGTCAGAACTGGAAGTGGCTGAAGTAAACTCGAAGATCTCTAGTGATCGGCCTTGACCTGTGGGAAAGTATAACAATGAGAAAAAATTGATAATTCTTTATCTCATACCTGGACACCAGAATCATTTTCACATGTCATAAAACATATTTGTATTTCCAAGGTCAACTTCCCACTAAGAATTATTTAAAACCCCAATCACATATTTTCTCATAGAAAAATGAACAATGAACTGATTCTGAAAGCACAGGATACCATTAGAAGAGACCAACCAAGCACTAATGATATTATCACCATAAATAAATCCCCTAATGAAACGAAACTCATCATTAAGATACTAATCCTGAAGAATCATATCGATAAGAGAGTATTTCTACTAAACACTTTCCAGAATAATCTTGAATCTATATTCTCATACTCTTAAATTCAATTGGGAAATAAAATCCATCAATTTACACTCTTGTAATGAATCTTTCACAGATTGGGTCAGAATTTTCCTACTCAAAGCATAAAAAACAAAATTCTACTTCCCTAGGTATAAGAATTTTCAAAATCAAAATACTATAGGTACTCTAACCAATGCCTCTATTAAATGTTCAAATATTTTTGAGATAAGATATAACTCAGGATCTTGTGGTCGGAAAAATGGTGAACCTTTCTCTAAAAACATAATGTTGTCAACTCTTAAGTTCACGCATCATAGTTATGAGTTAAAGTTCATGGGTTGAATAATTATTCACATGTTTCCTATGTTTTCGAGAACCATAGGTTATCATGTGATCACCCTATATAATAATGTATCCCAAAACCGAACCTGATGCATCACAAAAGACCACATAGCCCTATCTATCCTCTAAAAGAGTCAACACTAGTACAGAAGTCAAAAGAAATTTTATCTCAACAAAATACTATTAAATTTATCATCCCAAGAGAACGTCATCCCTATACAAGTGAAATTGGTCATCAAATAATCCAAATTTAAGAAACCCTTTACAACCCGGTGATAATACCCCACTAAACCCAGAAGCTTCAAAACTCAAAAACCTTCTAGGTTTTCTACCGTACCAAAAAAGCTTTAAAATTCCCATGATAAATAGAAATACCATGTCTAGAGACCATGTTTCCTATTAAATTCACTTCCCAACCCTATAAATCACATTTCAATAGCTTGGCATAGAGTTAGTGATTTCTCAACATTTACAAAACTTCTCTTAGAAAGTGCACATGATCCTCCACAAACTGAGAGTAAATCAAAATTTCATCCACAAAGTCCACTACAAACATATCAAGATACTCATGGAAGGTTCAATTCATATAATCTATAAAAAATTTAGGAACATTGCTTAGAAAAAATGGCATGACAAGATACTCATAATGGTCATACATAATCTGGAAGGTGGTCTTCTGAATGTCATATTATTTTATTCTCAATTGGTTATAACAATATCGAAGATCAATATTTGAGAACCACTTCACCCATTTCAAATACTCAAATATATCATAAATATGTGGTAAAATATACTTATTCTTCACAGTAAATGGATTGAGTTTATGGTAATAAAAATATAGGAGAAGTCTTCCGTAATCTTTCTTAGAAAATAGAAAAGTCTTTTACCAAGGTGACACACTTGGTAAAATGAATAATTTCCCCAATAGGTCATAAAATTGAGTCTTCAACTCTTTTAGATCAAATGGGGCTATTTGATAATAAGGAATAGACACTGGTTGAGTACTTAGAAATAAATCAATAAACAACTATACATATCTTACTAGTGGAAAACCAAATAAATCATAAGTAAACATGTTGGGAAATTATATAAAAACAAGAGGTAGATCATCAATCAATGATTTTTTCTCCAGATAAAAATAAAATACCAATATCACTTTCCCATATTTGGATAAGATGGTTCAGCTCGAATTGACCTCAGGTCCCATTATCACTAAAAAACACAAAACTCTCTATTTGGTGCATTAAGGATACCCATCAAAAATAAAAATCAATTCAAGACTTACTTAAAATGATCCAATATATCCTGAGAATTATTTCAATAGTTTTTATGTCTAGAACTAGAAAATTCTAGGAAATATCAATTTATAATAAATAGAAAACACAAGAAGGAAAACTGAGAACTTACTCAATCTTTATTTCGAGAGAAATAGTAATATCCATCACATAAGATAAAAGATTAATAGGAATATTTATTCGGTCCATAATACATGTTGATATAAATGATTGAGATCCACTATTATAAAATAATTCAGCCACTAAAGATGAAGCTATTGTGATGGTGCCTCTCACTATTATTAGACATGTATCATCTTTCTATGGAGACTCGTCCACTACATGAAGAAGATTCGTTCCAAATTCATATGGTTGGAAACCCTTTTTTGTGAAGAATTTTATTTTACCATATTAAATTTAGTAACTTATGATCCCATTCCACTATGCATAGTGGAAAACATATTGAAGAACCTCTATAGTTGGCCTTAGAAACTGTATGGACTACATACCTTAGATGCCTCAGAGAAAACCCTTTTCAAATTTCTAACCTTACCGCACTAGAAGAAATAAGAAGGACTCTTATAAGAACTATAGGATATCTGGAATACACCTTCTATATATATCTACCATGTGTCTCATCACATTTCCTCTTTCCTTTAATGAAACTCATTGAACTTCCACTGGGAGAAAAAGGAACTCCTATAAACCCTAACTTACCAGCTAGATCAAGCTCAACAATAAACACCCTATCCAATATTTCATCATATGAAGTGTGATTCAATAAGAAATACTACGAATGGATATTAGGTTATAGACCCATCTTGAACCATTGAGCCTTCATCTTCGCATTTGATACAATCTTAGTTGAAAACTACACAAGCTCAGTAAAGCGGTTTTCATACCACTTCATAGTCATGTCAGCCTACTGAAGTTTGAAAAAAAAATACATAGCATTATTCAGCACCATATATTCTTAATATAACTAATCATTTAAAATATATCTAAAGTACTTCCACTCCAAAACATTGTGCTTCTTCATTGTTATTATCTGATACCACTATATCCTTTTAGGACTTTCTATCTTAAAGGTATCACATTTCACCATAATTGGATCAGGTGTCTCTAAGAAATCAAAAAGGAATCCTATCTTATTCAAGAAATCCTTATCCTTTTGAGGATTATTAGGTCCATGGAAATGAAGTGCCTTATGAAAAGAGACTCTTGGTCATGATTCTATGAAATATCCCTTTTAGGTTCCACAACTAGATCTGAAATGGGAATGGGTGAAAGTGTCTATCCCAGAGCTTGTACATCATACAAAATAATCTCAACAAGACTATAGTCCATGGGATGATCCTTTCATTGTGGTAAACCAATAGCTTCCTCCTAGGGCCTATTCAAAAGTCTTCTCATAGGAATGATTCTAAAAAACACGAGGAAAAAATAATAAAACAATATAAGATTACTTAGATCAATAAATCAGAGAATACTAATGGTAATATCAATCCCATCAGATAATATTTCAGGATTTTGTTTTCAAAGTACCTAAATCAAAATGAAGGAAAATAATAGAATCAGATTAAAAAATTCCTCAAAGAAACTTTTCCCAAACACTCATAGTGACTTAAGGATTATTACGATGAGATCTATCTAGGCACTCACTCACAACTACATTCTAATTTCCATCAAGACATCCTAAACCACATACTTATATCAAGGAAATATGTTTAACCTACACCTCTAAAATCATTTTTTCATGAACCAACCCATATAACCTAATACCGTAGTTGGATCTAACATAGATTTAAGGGTGTTATTGATCCCCATGGTTAGGTGAATAGCACCTAGCATCATCCATGATCAAAGAGAGAATATATTTTAAACCAAAAAGTGGAAGATAAATGTTTACAAGTCATTATGCTCAACACTCAAAAATAAGAAAGTACCAGAAACATGTAGGTAAAACAGTACACAATAGGAATACAAACTTCCCAAAGGAAACATCATCCCAATATAACCACCTCAAACCAAATGGGGTCACATAGATCATATATAGTAAGTGGAAAATAGTTCCACCGGTCAACATTTCCACTCTATAGTCCAAAGGAGTAAATAATATCCACCACCTCCAAGTAGTTCTTACCCTTTTCTTGTACTTGTCCTAATAAAGTCTAAAAAAATATTATAGTAAAAGGTGGGTTGTGAACTATAAATCCAAGTAGGGTCTCACCATGTGTTCCATAATCTATACCAAAATAATAAAATAGTTTTACTGTCAATTTAAATCAAACAAGTCATGGAATTTCATTTACATATTTCCGATAAAACATTCCTTTCAAACAAAATATGGAAGATATAATAGAACATTATTAAATAAAAAAAATATAAATTTGTTTATATAAATTAGCTTTCATGAATAAAACAATTCCTAAATAGCAGCATGTATAATAAAAACATGTAAACCAATTACCATGTGAAAGATCTCTATGATATGTTATTTTTTGGTAGTGGGATCCTCACACATCTCATTTATCAACATGGATATACATATTTGTGTACACTCAATATAAGGCACCAGCCTTAAACAATACTTAATCTTCAGATATTTCAAGAATACACATTGAGGATCTTTTCAGGTTTAGAGTTTTAGAGAATTAGATCATAAAACATGCATTACATTCCACATTTAAACAAATTGGTTACATAAAAGATAGTATTCATTTTTCCCATCAACGGAAACATATTTAAAATAAAACATGGGTTATTTCTTGACACTTCCTTGACAATATCATCATATCATGTACCTTTCCCTTGACCTGTGAAAAAACATTTCAAAAAACTTGGGATGAGCATAAAAAGATCAGTAAGGGATATAAAAATATGGAAAGGAAACTGGAGTACATGTATACATAAGAATCAATGAAATCATACTTTACCCATAAAACATAAGCACTTTAACATACCTCATCAAATAATGAATAAATCATAGAAATCATAAGACATAAAGGTAACTTGAGGCATTCATAACATTATTACATAGTGAGTAACCCTCATGGTTACGTTTGGAATACCCATCACAGTATATTCCCGAAATCTCTTCGGAGAAACCTTAACGTTTAACTCCTTCGTGTTACCTAATGCATTGGAGAGCTATATCGGGCTCACCCGCCCTTAGTTTATCACGGAACCACCCGTCTTCATAAACAATTCCCAAGAACCGTAACATATCATAGCACCTAACTTAAGCATAAACGAAAAATAACATTCCCACATTGCAATAACAATATAACATTTTAAGATATTAAAATAATGAATCCATTCTAGAAACCATTTTCAAAACCATTTAAAACATTTAATAAAGATATTTTTGAATCAAAGTGTCCCATGAAACTTTGTAGCTTTTAACATTTTGAACCATTAATATCCATATAGATAAATCCTTAAAACCATTTTGAAAACATGGATATTAATAAGATATAGTTATAAGAATAAATCATTAAAACATTTAAAATTATATTTTAGGTAAAGGGTTTTTAACAAAATGAGAGACACTTGAATACAATAATTAAGGAATAACATTTAATCAGAACTTTATAATATCATGAGAATAAAGGGATTCATGATATAATATTACAAAGGATAGTATATACACTATATAAGAGTGAATTGGTGCATAACAACAATGAAGTCTCAAAAGAAATGTAAAATGAGATGAAATACCTTATAAAGAAGGTATCCTTAAATTAAGGATAAATCAATCTCATAATTATGTGTGACAAATATAAACACACCCAATATAAGAGGTTATTAAGTGTAAAACAATCAAAGGTAATTAACACATATTAAAAGGATGACATATTCAATAACTACATGTTGAACCCAAAGAAATCGAAATTGGGTTAAGAAGTTCCCTTGGTAAAATTTGATAGCCTAACAACGTCACTTTAAAATTCATAAAATTAGTTGATGAGATAGAAAATGGTATCTCATCACCTGTACATAAAATTTACATCAACAAGGATATAGATTAATATATACCAACATAAAAAGTTGTAAATTAAAATACATAACAAAATAAGTATTTTAAAAAGAGGAGTGCGAAAGGTTCCCTTACCGATTTGGGCAACTTTCGAAACGTACACCCCATGAAAGAAGGGTCATAAATTGAAGATTTAAATACCCATAAATGAGAGTATATAATACAAATATTAAAATAATGGTCAGTAAATAAACCACACAAAAGGAAATAGTGGAAAATGTATCATGAATCTCACGGGAATAAAAAGTGAGATGAAAATCCCCTTATGAAAATTCGACAGCCTAACGGCGCCACATAAAACTTCCAAAAATGGAATGATGATTTCAAATAAGGTGTCTCATCTTATTAACATAAAATTTACAGCAATAGGAATATAAAATAACATCCCCCAACATAATAAATAGTAGCGTAAAGTTAGTTACATAAAAAAGAGTACTTAAAAAGAGAGAGAGAGGTGGGATCCCATACCTCAAGTCCGACTTGACTCGATCGCTCTTTAATGTCCTGAATAATAAACTTGGGTTAATTTATAATTTCTTGAGAACCTTTATAAAGTTTACTATTCCTTTTATATCACTTATTACAATGTTATGAACATTATATAGTCATTTAAGTTAATAACAGTCATTTTGTCGATATTTTGTACTTGAGTCAAAAGTGAACTTCTTATATTTACAAGTTGTTCACGTAGTCAAATATCCATTATATCAAGAATTATATTCATTATTTAGCTACCATATATAATATATATCCAGTATATACATGCATTTATAATATTACATAATCATTGAGAGGTAATAAATGAAATGCATCGTTCATGGAGACGGTAAGTCGTACGTACGCATGAACGCTACTTTCATTTCTATGTCATACTAATGGAATTAAAACTAAATGAGAGATATGTATATTTTAATTCCGTAATTATATTCATCATTTAGATGTAAAATAAATCATATATATCCATTATATATATGTAATTTTAATAGTACATTACATTTGGGGATAAGAAATGAAATGCACCGTTCATAGAGATGGTAAGCCGTACGTACGCATGAACGCTACTTTCATTTCTATCTCATACTTTAATGGAGAGAAATAATAATTATATAGAGGTATATTATAATTATAGTATAATATATTATGTAATATTATTAAATCTATCCTTTATACGTACCACATATGGTATTAACGAATCAAATCACTTTGAGGGGGCGGTAGTCCGCACTTCCTAAAATGAAGATATCGCATTTACCCGTAATGGAAACCATAAAGGTATGCCATAAATGAAAAAATAAAGAATCTTAAGGAAAACATAAACATATTATATATCATATAAAAATATAGTTACATCTTAATGGCCACCTTTGAAGGTGTTAAAAAGAATATTGAACAATCATCGTTTCGTGAGGCAGAAATTCACTATCCACAAAAACAGTATGTTCTTTAACCATTAGATGTAGGTGTGTCTAAGTTTAGCTCTAATACTTATTATAAAAACATCCTAGTATATTGAAGATACTGGATTTGTTACAAAATAAATTAATAAAAATAGTTTAAGGGTTGGAGAAGAAAAATAAAACAAAAGAACATAAGAGAAGACATTACCTTTAAATTGGGTAACTCCCTTTGGATTTAACCAAAAGGGTTTCTTAAAGAGATTTATTCCTAAGGTGAGGCTTCAATAATGAGAAGTGGGATTTGAAGAGATGAAATGGGTAGGTTTTGGCCGATCCAAAGGCTTTAGAGCTGTGGATAAGGTGGTAGAGGTGGGGGCCTTTTATAAGAGGGAGGTGGGGAACTCATGGAATGTCTTGAAAAGTTACTTTATTATAAAATGATTTTCCGATTTTAAAGGTCCCAAATTGATTTATTTCAAGGTTAAGGTGATAAGGGTTCGAAATATATTCATTAAATAGGTTTTTGACAAGTGTAAGATTTATATTTTATATTATTTTTTCATTTTATTTAAATCGTTCATTAATGAGATAATCGTTGCATCATCACGGTGTCATAAATAAATTAATTTATTTAATGTCTAAAAATTATAAAAAAAATATCATGATGTAGGAAATATTTTTATATTTTCAATGACTATTTATAGTTTAAGAGATCCTTTATGTAGAAAAAATTAAAATCATTTTACTTAGGTGTTACATACATTGGTTACATTTTCATTTCTTTAAAAAAATGATAAAAGGGTCACTATCACAGTAAAGTGATTCCATGGGGTCACAAGGTTGGCACAAGGAATCCCATGGTCGGACATGATACCACCATTAGCAATAGGATATATTTTGGGGTCATTTTATATTTTTATGATATTATTTTATTACCTTTAACTAACCAGTTACTAATTTAAACACGATAATTAAAGATAATTACCGTCGTTACTATTCATAATGTCCAAAAACAAAAGAGTCTTAATTACATAATTTGGACCTTCTGATTCCAAATATGGAATCCATTTTATCAAATTCCAAACAGAGAAATTTTAGTAATTAATTTAAAATAATTCTCGTTGTCAAAACCAAAACGGGTTTTTAAGAAGTAAAATCTATCAAAAGATTGATTTGTTTTTACATCCAATTTAAAAGTGAAATTACATAAAATGGCCAAAATTGTATTAAATGATAAAAACATAATTACATTAAACCTTAAAACCATTTAAAATGACAATATAACTATATAAATAATTTGGATGAAAAGGCTGTTTTGAATTAAAACGCAGTATTATTCATTATTCATTGAAAATGAACATTTTTCAGAAATATACCAAAAATTCACTCAAATCTATATTTGATATTCCAAATAGAAAAATGATATCAATTTTACCAAATTAAAAACATATAAGTTGTATTAATTAATTTTATAATCAATTCCCACTGTCAAAACAAATAGCGTGTTTTTAAGAAACTATATCTATTAAAAGATGGACGCTCGTTTAAGTCCAATTTCAAAGTGAAATTAATTCAAATGACCACTATTGGATTAACTGGTAAAAATATATTCTAATTTCACTTTAAAACCAATTCAAAATATAATCTAATAATATAAATAAATTAGATTAAAAAGAGGTTTTGAATTAAAATACAACATTTTTCACTATTCATTAAAAAATGAACTTTATCGGAAAAATACCAAAAATTTACACAAAGTAAATTTTGATGTCCCGATTCTAAATAATAATTTTATTTGGTCCAATATAATGTATAAGAGTGACCAAAACCATATTTAATGAAGGTTTTCCATCAAAAGGCGATAAGTGTACCTTCAGTGAGTATTAAAGTATATATGCCTAAAATTGAATTCTTTTCTTATTTTAAGCCTTTATCTTTTATTGGATAAATGTAAAAACATTTAACAAACATAAATAATCATATTATATTTATTTATATTCATTACCACCAATATAACTACTAGGCATTAACTACCATTTAAAATAATATTATTTTATTATTAGAGTGCAACGTAAGATTTCAAAGAAACTCATTGTTGTGTATTAGGTACGCCATCGAGCATAGTGTTCCCTTTAAAGTAATATTAATATTTTATTCACAAATATTAATAAACATTAATATGTAATATTATTTATTTACCTAGGATGTTACATCCTTCCCCCCTTTTGGGAATTGCATCCTCACAATTTTAAAATTGGTCTTGGAAACTCCATTGAAAGTCCCACATCGGAACAAGAGTCAGTAAAAATATCACTTAAAAAGAATGGGAGAGAAGTACAAATGTCACCCAAGTTAACCCATACTAGGATTCCAAGTTTGAAAATATGGATATGGAAGAAAAAACAAAGGGTCATGTTCTGATGGAGAGTGATAGTAAACATGTCTAGGAGAAAGTTAACCACAAGAAAATCACAAACTTGTGATGGGTTAAATGGTATTTGATTCCCCAGTAGGAAAAGTTAACAGAAAACATTTTTGTTTTAAGTTACTCTTAATTGAGGAATTTATTTTTGAGCTTAACTAAATCATAATGAAACATACTTACTTGTCACGTAGACTTTTAACTTTTACTAGATTCCTTAATCAAACTCATATTTTCTCCAAAAGACGAGTATTTAGGAAGACTTGTTCGCATTAAGAGTACTATAATCAACTTCTCAAGAATCACCTAATCCGAAAAAGAGAACTATATACTTCCCATGTCTTTAGACCTTAACCAAAACCAAAACCAAAAAGGTTGGTACAATATCAGATAATACCTAAAAAGGATAATCCTTTTTTTAAACAAATCTATTCTTAATCTCCAAAATTTGTCAAACAATGCCCAAAGTTCAACAAAGACCATTCGATAAATAATTTTTCCATAAAATTCTTCAAAGTAAACCAAACTAAGATCGAAACCCAAATATTTGAAGGATTTAGTCACATAGTCTTCCAAGGTACAAATTAACACTTATCTCCAAATAACATCAGTTTCTCTTAAAGTCTCATATTGAAAAGTAATTAACCTAATCACATATCTTCCATGATAGGTTAATAATTTCCATATATAACCCAAAATCAACATACTCTTAATTCATAAAATCATCTAACTAAAAAAGAATAAGTCATACTAACCAGGGACTTCACGTAGTCCAGTGGTAGGCGATAAATATCAGTCGCACTTTGGTTGTGGGTTCGATTCCCGTAGCTTCGTCCGATGCGACGGGTTGTCACACGGTCTGCGTGTTGTCCTTTTTCCAAAACTATATAAAACATTCCCCAAAAAGATATAAAATCTTCAAAAATAACCATAACATAATTTAACCACAAAGTTTATCTAATAACTTTCATTTTGCAACCCAAAATTTATTAACCAGTAATTGCCTCAAATTCAAGGATCATATAAACCCAAATGGTTCTTTATAACTATATCCATAAAAGAAAGGATAATTATTCCTTGAATAAAATTTTCCTATATCAAACTTCAGGGTTACATATACTATATAAAAAAATCTTCTAATGTAACTCCATCATCGAAAGAGACTTAATACATTTAAGAGTTTCACCATCTTAAAATATACCATAACTTTTGAATCCCTTATATGTTGACTTCTTACTCATTTAACATTCTTCATGATCCATTAACCATTCCTTTTCAACTTATTCTGAAATACTTCTTTCCTACAAACAAAATTATGAATCATATCCTAATATTCCAATAATAGGAAAACATATGTTAAGAAATAATACATACCTTTCATTGGTCATTGTTAGTTTCTTCATCCTCAATCGGAATGGCATTAGGTATTGGTAAACGAATATTTGTACGATCTTGGTGACCCCATTCCCGAAACTTCTTTGTAGGACAAGTGTTTTCATAATGACCATGCACACCACATTTGAAACATTCAATTGATCCTTCGGAAATAACTTCTTTCCCCTTCCTAGAGTCAACTAGATGCTTCCTTTTTACATGGAAGGTTCTTTCTTTATGACCTTAATTTCCACATCTATAGCATCTTTTTGTCTCTTTGAAACATTTTCCTATGTGTTTCTTTCCACATCTTTGACACATAGGTTTTTGAACATACTTACCTTTATGATTATTACCTGAAATTCCGTAGGGATTTGTTTCTCGCATATACAATGCCTTAGAAAAATTACTAAAGCTTAGGTGGTCAATCATGACTCCAGACAGTTGGTTGAGGATAACCACAAGAGTTCTCATTGTAGCTCACATATCATTCAGTTGTTCTATAATAAAACCGTCACAGTTTTCTTCAAATCCACTGTTACTTTGGTGCCTACTAGATCCATCCATTTACTAAAACCATAAAGGTCAGTGTGAGTATATAAGTAAAATCATCATATAATAAAGAGGAAGATAAACACCAATATATACTTATCCAAGTTATCTCAAACTCATTATAACTTTCAAAAAAACAATGACTCCATCTAATATAATAACCATTGTGGTTATACAAAACTTTTCACTTTTTCATAAATAACACTCTTACCTCTAAAGTTATCTAAACTGACCTCTGATACCAACTATAAGGCCCCATCCTTAAACATTACTTAATCTTGAAATATTTCAAGAATACACATTGAGGATCTTTTCAGGTTTAGAGTTTTAGAGAATTAGATCATAAAACATGCATTACATTCCACATTTAAACAAAGTGGTTACATAAAAGATCGTATTCATTTTTCCCATCAACGGAAACATATTTCAAATAAAACTTGGGTTCTTTCTTGACACTTTTTTGACACTATCATCATATCATGTAACTTTCCCTTGACCTGTGAAAAAACATTTTAAAAAACTTGGGATGAGCATAAAAAGCTCAGTAAGGGATATAAAAATATGGAAAGGAAACAGGAGTACATGTATACATAAGAATCAATGAAATCATACCTTACCCATAAAACATAATCACTTTAACATACCTCATCAAATCATGAATAAATCATAGAAATCATAAGACATAAAAGTAACTTGAGGCATTCATAACATTCTTACGTAGGGAGTAACCCTCATGGTTACGTTTGGAATACCCATCATAGTATATTCCCTAAATCTCTTCAGAGAAACCTTAATGTTTAAATCCTTCGCATTACCCAATACATTGGAGAGCTATATCTGGCTCACATGCCCTTAGTTTATCACGGAACCACCCGTATTCATAAACAATGCCCAAGAACCATAACATATCATAGCACACAACTTAAGCATAAAGGAAAGATAACATTCCCACATTGAAATAACAATATAACATTTTAAGATATTGAAATAATGAATCCATTCTAGAAACCATTTTCAAAACCATTTAAAACATTTAATAAAGAGATTTATGAATCAAAGTGTCCCATACCACTTTGTAGATTTTAACATTTTAAACCATTAATATCCATATAAATAAATCCTTAAAACCATTTTGAAAACATGGATATTAATGAGAAATATTTATAAGAATAAATCATTAAAACATTTAAAACGATATTTTAGTTAAAGGGTTTTTAACAAAATGAGAGACACTTGAATACAATAATTGAGGAATAACATTTAATCAGAACTTTATAATATCATGAGAATAAAGGGATTCATGATATAATATTCCAAAGGATAGTATATACACCATATAATTGTGAATTAGTTCATAACAATAATGAAGTCTCAATAGAAATGTAAAATTAGATGAAATCCCTTATAAAGAAGGTATCCTTAAATTAAGGATAAATCAATCTCATAATTATGTGTGAAAAATATAAACACACCCAATATAAGAGGTTATTAAGTTTAAAACAATCAAATTTAATTCACACATATTAAAATGATGAAATATTCAATAACTACATGTTGAACCCAAAGAAATCGAAATTGGGTTAAGAAGTTCCCTTGGTAAAATTCGATAGCATAACGACGTCACTTTAAAATTCATAAAATTAGTTGATGAGAGAGAAAATGGTATATCATAACATGGAAATAAAATTTACATCAATAAGGATATAGAATAATATATCCCAACATAAAAATATGTAAATTAAAATACATAATAAAATAATTCTTTTAAAAAGAGGAGTGTGAAAGGTTCCCTTACCGATTTGGGAAACTTTCGAAACGTACACCCCATGAAAGAAGGGTCATACAATGAAGATGTAAATACCCATAAATGAGATTATATAATACAAATATTAAAATAATGGGCAGTATATAAACCACACAAAAGGAAATAGTGGCAAATGTAGCATGAATCTCACGGGAATAAAAAGTGAGATGAAAATCCCCTTATGAAAATTCGGCAGCTTAATGGCGCCACATAAAACTTCCAAAAATGGAATGATTAGATCAAATAGGGTATCTCATATTATTAACATAAAATGTACAGAAATAGTAATATAAAATAACATCCCCCAACATAATAAAGGGGAGCTTAAAGTAAGTTACATAAAAAAGATTACTTAAAAAGAGAGAGAGAGGTAGGATCCCTTACCTCAAGTCCGACTTGACTCGATCGCTATTTAATGTCCTGAATAATAAACTTGAGTTAATTTATACTTGATTAATAACCTTTTTCAAGTTCATTATTCCTTTTATATCACTTATTACCATGTTATTAACATTATATAATCATTTAAGTTAATAATGGTCGTTTTTTCGATATTTGGTACTTGAGTCAAAAATGAACTTCTTATATTTACAAGTTGTTCATGTAGTCAAATATCCATTATATAAATAATTATATTCATTATGTAGATGAAATATATCATATATATCTAGTATATACATGAATTTATAATATTACATAATCATTTAGAGGTAATAAATGAAATGCACCATTCATGGAGACGGTAAGTCGTACGTACGCATGAACACTACTTTCATTTCTATGTCATACAAATGGAATTAAAACTAAATGATAGATATGTATATTTTAATTCCAGAATTATATTCATCATTTAGATGTAACATAAATCATATATATCCATTATATATATGTACTTATAATAGTACATTACATTTTGGGGATAAGAAATGAAATGCACCGTTCATGGAGACGGTAAGCCGTATGTACGCATGAACACTACTTTCATTTCTATCTCAGACTTTAATGGAATGAAATAATAATTATATAGAGGTATATTATAATTCCAGTATAATATAATATATAATATTATTAAATCTATCCTTTATACGTACCACATATGGTATTAACAAATCAAATCACTTTGAGGGGGCGGTAGTCCGCACTTCCTAAAATGAAGATATCGCGTTTAACCATAATGGAAACCATAAAGGTATGACATAAATAAAAAATAAATAAGCTTAAGAAAAACAAAAACATATTATATATCATATAAAAATATAGTTACATCTTAATGGCCACCTTTGAAGGTGTTAAAAAGAATATTGAACAATCATCATTTCGTGAGGCAGAAATTCACCATCCACAGAAACAGTATGTTCTTTAACCATTAGATGTAGGTGTGTGTAAGTTTAGCTTGAATCCTTATTATAAAAACATCCTAGTATATTGAAGATACTATAGTTATTACAAAAGAAATTAATAGAAATAGTTTAGGGGGTTGGAGAAGAAAAATAAAACAAAACAACATAAGAGAAGACATTGCCTTTAAATCGGGTAACTCCCTTTGGTTTGAACCAAAAGGGTTTGTTAAAGAGATTTATTCCTAAGGTGAGGCTTCAATGATTAGGATAGGGATGTGAAGAGATGAAATGGGTAGGGTTTGGCCGAGCCAAAGGCTTTAGAGGTGTGGGTAAGGTGGTAGAGGTGGGGGCCTTTTATAAGAGGGAGGAGGGGCACTCTTGGAATGTCTTGAAAAGTTGCTTTTTTATAAAATGCTTTTCGGATTTTAAAAGTCCCAAATTGATATATTTCGAGGGTAAGGTGATAAGGGTTCTAAATATTTCATTAAATAGGTTTTTGACAACTGTAAGACTTATATTTTACATTATATTTTCATTTTATTTAAATCGTTCATTAATGAGATAATCGCTGCATCATCACGGTGTCATAAATAAATTAATTTATTTAATGTCTAAAAATTATAAAAAAAATATCATGATGTAGGAAATCTTTTTATCTTTCAAATTAATATTTATAGTCCAATATATCATTTATGTAGACAAAATTTAAATCATTTTAATTAGGTGTTACATACATTGGTTACATTTTCATTTCTTTAAAAAAATGATAAAAGGGTCACTATCACAATAAAGTGATTCCATGGGGTCACAAGGTTGGAACAAGGAATCCCATGGTCGTTCATTATACCACCAGTATAAATAGGACATATTTTGGGGTCATTTTATATTTTTATGATATTATTTTATTACCTTTAACTACCCGGCTACTAATTTAAACACGATAATTAATGATAATTATCGTCCTTATTATTCATAATGTCCAAAAACAAAAGAGTCTTAATTAAATAATTTGGACCTTATGATTCCAAATATGGAATCCATTTTATCAAATTCCAAACACATAAATTGTAGTTATTAATTTAAAATAATTCTCGTTGTTAAAACCAAAGACGGGTTTTTAAGAAGTAAAATCTATCAAAAGATTGATTTGTTTTTACATCCAATTTAAAAGTGAAATTACATAAAATGGCCAAAATTTTATTAAATGATAAAAACATAATTAAATTACACCTTAAAACCAATTAAAATGAAAATCTAACTATATACATAATTTGGATGAAAATGCAGTTTTGAATTAAAATGCAGTATTATTAATTGTTCATTGAAAATGACCATTTTTCAGAAATATATCAAAAATTCACTCAAATATATATTTTATATTCCAAATACAAAAATGATATCAATTTTACCAAATTCAAAAAATATAATTTTTATTAATTAATTTTATAATCAATTCCCACTGTCAAAACAAATAGCGTGTTTTTAAGAAACAATATCTACTAAAAGATAGACACTCGTTTATGTCCAATTTCAAAGTGAAATTAATTCCCATGACCATTATTGGATTAACTGGTAAAAATATATTCTAATTTCACTTTAAAAAAAATTCAAAAGATAATCTAATCATATAAATAAATTATATTAAAAAGTGGTTTTGAATTAAAATACAACATTTTTCACTATTTATTAAAAAATGAACTTTATCAAAAAAATACCAAAAATTTACACAATGTAAATTTTGATGTCCCGATTCTAAAGAAGAATTTTATTTGGTACAATAGAATGTATAAGAGTGACTAAAACTATATTTAATGAAGTTTCACCATCAAAAGGCGATAAGTGGACCATCAGTGAATATTAGAGTATATATGTCTAAAATTGAATTCTTTTTTTATTTTAAGACTTTATCTTTTATTGGATAAATGTAAAAACATTTAACAAACATAAATAATCATATTCTAGTTATTTATATTCATTCACACCAATATATCAACTAGGATTTTACTACCATTTAAAATAATATTATTTTATTATTAGAGTGCAACGTAAGATTTCAAAGAAACTCGTTGTTGTGTATTGGGTACGCCATCGAGCATAGTGTTCCCTTTAAAGTAATATTAATATTTTATTCACAAATATTAATAAACATTAAAATGTAATATTATTTATTTACCTGGGATGTTACACTCAAATAGATACCCCATTCAGGGATCCACTTCAGGCATTTAATCTACACCCCTTTTGGGGATCCACTATGGGCAGTCAAGCAAACATGGTATAGTTAATGTTGCCATCATAAATCCAGTGTTAATGGATCAAGATCCTAGAATGATTTTCCAAGTTACCTACTAACTACCCAGTCTTATATGTTCTTCAATGAATCAATCAATCAATCAAATTGAAAATCAATCATTTCAAATAATTTAAAAGTATAGTTTATTATTTTAGATTTCAACTTTCCTTTCTCTTTTCAAAACCAAATCATTGATTTTCATCATTTCATGCCATTTGAATTCACAATTAAATTTAAAAAATTTTCTCCAGATCAGCGTCATATCATTTAATAAAAACGATTTCTCAATCAATCTGTCATTTTTCATAAATTTTCCCAGCAATTTTAATTCCATTGAAATTGAGTTTCTCTAAAATCTCATGCCCATTCCAAATAAAAGATCAAATAATCAAAAATCCATGATTTTAAATCAATTAAAAAATCATTTAAATTTAATTAAGAAATTAAATGTTACAATCCTATGGAAAAGAATTATGGAACTATATACATTTAAATAAAGGGATCAGAACACACAACACCTACAATAGGGAACACCAATAACGAATGAGGGTGATAAATATCTAAAAACACATCCAAGAATCAATATCCAATAAAACATATTTGAGATCCATAAAGTACATGAGAATATTTCAAACTCTAAATAGGAGAGAAAGAGAGATCAGAATAAACCATACAAGAGTAGATCCACTTACCTAGAGAAGATTGATCAAGATTAACCCCACTTAGATCCACCAAGAAAAGGGTTTGGAGGGGCCAAAATCACCTCTTGGGAGCCTCTGAGGATGAAAAAAATATATTAGGGTTGAGTATGGTGATTAGGTGTCCTAAATGAGGGGTTTGGGATTTTTAAATTAAATTTTAAAGGAATTAAAGCATACACACATGGTTTGGTGGGTAGAACCACATGGTTAGACACACCATGCACCCTAATCGTGAACCCCTGGTGGTATTCTATTTGGGATGTATGGTTTGAATGAATGGTGAAAAAAAATTGTGCACCTAATGTGAATTATCCACTATCTAAGGGGTTCACATCTTGGAGGGGTGTTCATACCGTTTGGACAAATCTTGTTCCCCATTCTAGTGGTTTTTAACTAGGTACATGGTTTGATGGTAAAAACCACATGGTTTTCCCTAATCATGTCCCAATATTTCACATCCCCTTGGGCTCCAAAATAATCCAAATTCTCTTAAAACAACCCCAAAACAAGACCCAACTTAAATATGATCAAAAAAAGGGTCAAGGAATACCTAAAATAAGGTAATGAGATGGTAAAAAACTAATTAAATAACTTCTCCCATAAAATTTAGAATTCCTTAAGATCAATTAGAAATAGAATCAACCACTGGTGGGGACATCCCCACAATATGTTAATAGCCAATAGAATCTAGTTATACTTACCAACACAAATAATCCCAAATGAAATCTTAATCTCTTCTAACCAAGCCTTGGTCTTAGTATCAGAAATAGAGCCAACATACTTCTGTGGACCTTGATGCTAAAACTCACAAAGCATCTTCCTCTAGGAATCGTCAACACCAACTTTGATTTTTTGGTGGTTTGTTAGAACATCCTACTGATCTTCTATGGTGTGGGCCTAATACAGATATTTTTCAATATTCATACCTACAAAATAAAAATGGTTAAGGACTCCTTAAACCCAAAATATGGAATATTAAACATTAATTCATTAAGATTTATCTTAATACCCATTATCAACACAATTAAATCATAGACACAAACAACCATGATGCATGATCCTTACCTAGGGTATCTACCTTTTGAGTAGCTTCACTTCACATGGTATTTTTAGTAAACTTAATGTTATTATTTTCGATTATAGGGGGGAATAAAATCCTTTGTCCTAGCCAGTCTCCCTTTCTTACGTCTCATACTAAGTTGATATGACACGATTTTTCTAGTAACCTATTATATCCTCACTAGTACCTATTTCCAAGATCCATCCTCTCTTAATCCAAATATTTTATACCACTTTTTCATGAACCAGCCTAATTGTTTCCCCTTCAAGGTTAACTGTGAAAATAAGTGTGACCCCAAATCCATCCTCTATAGTTCATGGGTTAGTGACTAACATTGAAGGTATATAGCATGAACATATTAAATGTATTACCCTAAATATTACAATAATAATTATAAAGTGACCAATAATAAACTATAATATAATAAATAAAAAATTAATCAAAATACATGCTATGTCATATAATGTAAAAAACAAAATAAAAATAAAAACCACTAAAACTCCTATGGAAATAACCATGATCACCTTCAACTCATGAACAATATCCATGAGCTTGGGATTTTCAACATGATCGATAAACCCCTCTTATAAACTTGAAATGTAGTTATATATATAGGGGTGATAATATAAGTACACTTAGTAGGATCCTCTCTGAAACCACTCATTCAAATGTAGAAGAAGTATTCTAATGCTCCAGTAAATAAAAAAATAAACAAACTCATCACCTAATCATGTATTCTATATGACCAAATTCACCATAGGTTACTCACAAAATAATGCAAAAATGTATGTCACATAATGAATAATCATATTTATATATATAATAAGGGTACCCTATTACCACTTTCCCATTAAACCATCCTCCCTAAATCATAACATCTTATGTCATGGCACTCTCATTCACTCCATGTCACACTGCACCCTATACTAACAAATCCGAGTCACAACCCATCACATCATATAGTAAACCACAACCCCTTACAGCCCTATGTAAATATACACTATACCTCAATCTTTTATATCCCATGTATAAGTACATGTATAATATAATTATATGTTATAATCTTAAACTTCCACAGGTCGTATATACATGTAAATCATAACCAAAAACCATTACAAGAAGTATGATCACATTTTTAATATAGTAGGCCACTAAAACCTAGATATTACTATATATTAAATCTATATATAGAAGAGAGGGTGGTGGGGGTAGAAGTCCTTAATCCATAACCACTACAACCTAGACGTTTGGAAGGAACCTATAACCCAAGGAAAAATATGGGGATCAGCTTCCCCTACTAACTTGGGTGGTAGAGCATAATAAATCATAAAAAATAATGATATATAGATAAAACACAACTAGCCTGTGGGAAATTACTTATACCCTAGACTAATTATATAATTAGTATCCCACATGAAACACAAATTTCATTTATAAGGATAAGGAAACAAACTCTTACGCATACAATCATCAAGTTCTATTGTCATTAATCAATAACCAATCACTGGTTATTTAATTTTACTCCTTGATAAATTTTTGGATTAAATAATTTAATGATTTAAAGTTAAAGATATTTAATTAATTATTCATTTCCAAGATTATTTAATAATTTAACATAACCATTACATAATTTGATATATCATCATCAACATAAAAATTCAAAAACCATCCATGTTCAATTAATTTATCAGTTAATTGGATATATATAATTTTAGGCACTAAGACTCTATTAATATACATTAGAAGTTAAATAAAAAAGTGGATGAATAAAAATGTATTAAAAATAAATAAATAAGCATCCAGAATAATCATAAAAAATTAAGGTTCATCATCCTTCCCAATCATCATAAATACTTATCCATATCATCCTCATCATCCATCATCAACTACAACATGTCACTAATCACAAAATAATATCAACATTATCTCACCCTGACCACATCAACTATACCAGGTTTTCAAAGAAGGGAAAAATGATGAAAAATATATAAATATATATCCATGACAATAATAAATAATAGTAAGGCTGTAAAAAATATCAATAAGCAATAATTTTATTTAATAAACGCTTACAATAAATAGCAACAAGGTTTGAACATATTCATATGATAGTTTTTAATTTCAAAAACTTAAATTTATCTTACCATATATATTATATAATTTATTTATAAATAAATTCTATCATTTAAATTTATATCTCACTTAAGTTATTACAATGATAGATATTCAGCTAAAAATACAAAAGCCCCACCAAATAATCTTTAACATTTTAAGATAGAATAATAAATTTTATTTATTCAATTATGAGAACATTTTAATAAATATGAAATATAATTTAATAGAAACTAAGAATCATTAATTATAATTATAATAATATAATTTTTCTTTTAAAATGAAAAACATTCAATAAAATATGCAAAAATCGGTGATAAAAAATTTGATAAATAATAAATTTAGTTAATCTTAATATACCTTAACACGTTATACTTAAATACTTATTCACTATTAAATATAATAAATATGACCAAAAACATAAACAAAAAACGTTATTTTTTTATAATTTTCCTTTATTAAATCTAGATGATTTTTTTATGTTAGTATCCTCCATTTATTCAACTGAAACTTATGCATAATATCCCCATAAATATATATAAAATAATAAGGATTGGTTTGTGGATCCCCTACCTGGTATTTGAAGTGTGATGGTTTGTTTTGATATGCCCATTATAATACATTTATTTCCTTATTATGCAAACATTCAGGCAGAGAGAGAGATATAGAGAGTGGGGGGGAGTACGCATTAGCGAGAACTCGTGAGGGGAAACTAAATTTGAGGGCATGGACTGCTCGAGGATTCTTGGAATTATCCGTTGAGCTTATTATTGTCTTTATTGATGAAATTAGATAGAAAATGGAAGGTATTTTTCTAAACTTAATACAAAATCAAATGTGTTTAATACCTCACTGGGATTCTGCATGAATTTTGTATGCACTTTATTTTAAAGCAGACTTTCCCCAATTTATAATGCATGTTTTCTTTTAGTTCACATTATTTACACTTTTTAAATAATTATATATGTTCTTTTATAAATCATTTATTTTCTCTTTTTCTTAAATCATATGATTTTTTTTTAATTCTATAATAATTTTACATATTTTCATTAAATTTTTATTCTTCTTTTTCTTTTTCCCAAACATTTTGCACAATGTTTGTAAAATTTTTCCTCCATTTTTTCCAACATCATGAATCTCCCCCATGTACCACTTTTGTATTGATTATATTTATTTAATATATATATATATATATATATTATTGATTTCAGATCATTTTTCATTAATAAAGTATCATGGTTTTAATTTTTAATTCCCTATTTATATCATAAAATGCAATTTAAATTAAAAATGGAAATATTTAATTTCACAAAATAAAAATTAAATACATAAATATTTATATAAATCATACATAATTTATCTATAACACATAACACATATATATATATAATGTGTAATATAATATATAAGAAATTATTAAAATGCTTAAGAAATTTATATCAATATGTAAGAAAATATTATTGATATGTAATATATTCAAACCATGTATAAGATTTTATTATCAGCATAATATATAAATCTTATCCAAAATTTTAAAATCAAATTTAAACTCTAAAATTATATAATTAGATAAAAATTTGATAAAATCCTTCCCAACCCTTCGAAACTAAAATAATATCTTAGGACTCTCTCAACACCTTGGAAATGATAAAGGGTTCAGTGTAATTCAGACCCCTATAGTTATAATTGACAGGATTATGTTCAATAGAATGAAAATAGCCAAAACCTTATACTTATGCTCCTACCTGAATCCTATAGAATGTTTTATCCCTGTTATCTTTGTTGTCCCTACCCCTAGGAACTCCATCCTTTACCCCAACCCAAATGACTAGTGAAACCTCAACTACTAGACTATTGTGGTGTAGGTTTACCAGTTTCTGAGCACTAAGCCTACCTAGATCCTCTATAATAGGGAAATTATTGAGAACACACGTGATATCATTGTATGTTCTCATCTACCACATAATTGGCATGCAACTCATGGTCAAGTACATTGTGGATATATGTGTTCAGCTTTATCACACTCACAAAACACAACTAAATGACCTCCCTAAGGAGGAAGAGATGGGACACCACTCTGGAAACCATGTCTATCATATCCTTAGAGTGGACCATCAAACCACTTCTTATAACTACTTGAGGGTCAATTATTAGTCTACATGGTGGAATTAAATTATCTTGAGCCCTTTTATTTATTCATTTTTCTCTTTGTGATGATGGATTGATTCAAAACCTATAAAGAGTTAGGTAGGTGAAAAATATTCACCTTTTCTCATATGTAATATATGATACCATATTTAAAACATCTAATGAGATCTATCCTTTCTAAATATAGAATTAGGTCAAAGTTCTATAGCACTGTAGAGTGTATAGAATAGTCTTTCACTGTTATCCCTGTAGAGACCTGGTTTTGGGCCTAATAAGACTTTGAAATATTTCTAAGAATATTTCCAGAGTTGGGTGCTAAGACGGCATGCAATTCCAAGTCCCAATGTGCCCGAAATTAAATTTATAAAAATGTGAAGTGTTTTATATTATTTACACACGGTTGACTAGTAAAAATGGGATATCTCTTAAATGATTAATCAGATCAGAAATCTAAGACCATGGATGGGTCCAGAACGCAGTGTTTCCCCTAGGCACGACATAAAATAAATTGGTGTGGAACGTTCAGACCCCTTGCTCATTGGAAGTGAATTAAATGGATAAATTAAATTATTCATTTATTCATTTAGTAGCTCAAACTCGAATATCTATTGAATTGGGATTCAGATGAAAAAATCTGAGACTACCGATGATCTAAGAACATAGGTTTTACCCTAGGCAGAGCATAACCTTTGTCAACGTCAAAAGATTGGATCATGTGCCAGCATGGACGATTAATTAAATAATTAAATAATTGTTTATTTAATTATTTGATTAATTTCTTTTAACCCAATGAGAGGTTATAAATTCGTGGTTATGAGATCTTAGCCTCGTAACCCATTTTTCTAATGACAACTTCTCTTCTCCTCTCCTCTCCTCCTCTTCTCATTGATGAACGATGAATGAAGAATAATGAATCCTTGGATCCAGGCGAATCGAAGTGCAAAGAACACAAAAACTTCTTTTGATCTTTGTGATTGTATGATCTTTGTCAATTATAATAGATAAAATTTATTTAGGACTCATCTTTTGGTGTTTTACATATCTAGATTAAAATTTTGAGTAGATTGATATTTGTTCTTTGATCTACGCTCCTCACTGCAGCCTTTGTATGTGCTAAAATACTAGAATTAAATTCTTTCTCTTTGTTTAATGTGTGTTCTAACCCCTGATGCCCCATTATTATTTGTTGTCCAAGAAAACATGATAAAAAATGTTTAAAACTTTGTTTTTGGTGATTTCCCCCACTGTTCTTTGTGTTCATCATCATTGGACCATAGAGTCACGATTTGACTCTGTCATGGTGGGTACAAATGCGGTTTAAACCCCAGACTCTTTGCGGTGGAACTAATGACATGTAGATCAAATATTTGGGGCTGAATTGATAAACGAGTGGTATGGTGTTTGGTGAATAGATTTGATCATTACCACAGGTGCGTGTTTGTGGTCGGATATAGTCAACATGGAGAGTGTCAATAAAAATAATAATTATTTATGATAATGATGGAGACCCATTGATAAAATTTGAAGGAGGATTTATTTATTATTACATTAAATAATAAGGGTAATGGTGGATTTTAGTGTGTGATTAATTAAATGGAATGTTTTTAAATTAATATGAGAATAACCATGATAAATTAAATTAATTGGATAAATTAGAACATTAATGATGAGTGTTATTATTATTAATTTTATTAATAATAAAATTGAAGTGAGAATGGAGTTGGGGTGCCTCACGAGATGGGGTTGTGTTGTATGCACAAGCAGTGCATGGGGGAAGGTGGAGGTTTAGAAATAGAGGAGTGTGATTGATTTATCATTTATTCACTTTCAATAATCATTATGATATTAAATCTAATAATGATAAAAATAAAATAAATAACTTAAAAGAGGAGCCAATCATGGGGAAAATTAACTGCACATATAGGAGGTTTACTGTGGGTTTTTCTTGATGGGAAAAAATAAAGGTTAAATAAAAATACTAATAATATAATAATTTTATTATTATTTTTCTTCGAAAACCCGTGTTTCATCCGTAATGTATCCGTGTGACCTCGGTTCCACAAACAGTCAGTGGCAGTGCAAACCTAACTTCAAGATGGACATTTTGAGTCCAATATTCAATGTATTTTTTGGGTTTTTGAATAAGGTACCCAAAACTCTCAAATAATATTAATATATTATTATCATTAAATCTTTGACCTTCCCTAACTTCTACGTGTGATGTCGGATTGACTTTCCATCAGCGGCGATGTGACCCTATCTTTAAGATGGTTGATTCAAGTCCAATGTTGAATATTAAATCCTTTTTTGTGGCTATGGTCTAAGAAACACCCAATATTATTATTATTATTATTATTATTATTATTATTATTATTTTTATTATTATTATTTCGGGATCTTGTATCTGAAATATTTCCCTCATACGGTGTCAAAATGATGAACCATTTGTGGGGATGAAATCCTTGGGATGAGGTAGTCCTTTTGATATACTCCACTTGAGTTTCGGAAAATTTGAGGTATGACTGATAGCCTGAGGAGCAGAACCAGGGCGTTTCTTGTGGTGAAAGTTAGTATGGTTACTCCGTTGATGACTCAAGGCACAGGTATTCCATACTCCTCTTCTTCAGTAGAGACCGGACTCCCTACGTCATGGGTGCAGGTTCATTTTCCCCTATTGGACTAGGGTGAGGGTCCTCCATACTTAACTCTCATAAAGTCAGGTACTCCCCTACAGGGTAGGGTGTGGGTCCTCTATGTTAGAATTAGGTACTCCCCTATCGACCCAGGGTGTGGGTCCTCCTTAAACAGTTCTACAGCAGGGTCGGTACTCTCCTACTTTACTAGAGTGTGGGTCCTCTAGTCACTGAGTTGTACTCCCAAGACGATTCCGGGTGCGGGTCCTCTTTACACCTTGTTCTAGCAGAGTCTATACTCCCCTTTCTTTAGAGGGTTTGGTTCCTCTAGCCTGGGGTTGGTACTCCCCTAATGTACTAGGGCACGGGTCCCCCGCAGTGAGAAAACTACCAGATTTGTACTACCCTACTGAGTAGGGTTCAGGTCCTCACTTATGGAGTAGTATTACCCCATCTCCAAGTAGAGATGGGGAGAGGGTTCTTCATGGTAGTTGGATCTCCCTTGATTGTAGGACACAATTATAAGGATTGGTCCCCTCCACTTGATGCAATCGATGCCAAGGTTGAAGTTAGTGCTCCCTTGACGGACAAAGGTGCGGGCCACTTCTTACTGGAGCGACTGAGATATCGTGGGTTATACTAGAGCAGTGTTCCCCCAACTGAATGTAGTGTTGAGGAGTGGGCCTCTTCACTTGGGTTCCCTTATAATTTCCTTGGGTTCAAGACTATGACAGCGAGACCTCTAGTGTCAGGCACTAGAGGCAGTTCTAGCAGAAAGTCCCTGATGGATCATGACCTTTCGGATGTACCATTAGGAATGGTTGAGTTTTACCTAATGGAGTAAATCTCTCATATGGGTGCCATCAGGGATGGAAAACTCATGGAGTGCTTACTCTTGATCCTTGAGTTACACTTTGATCCTTCTTTGGAAATTCTGGTAATGACTTCAAGGTCAGATCCATTTGTTTCTTTGTAGTTTAGACGAGTATATTTGGATGACCAATGTATATCTATGGTCATATACCTGAGTAGAGAAGACTATGAATAATCTTTTTGGTTTACTTTATGGTTTTTTCTTTGTGTTTTACTTTGTGGTTTTGGCTTTGTGGTTTACTTTGTGGTTTTTTTGTGGTGTTTTCCTTTGTAGATTTATGAGATACCACCAAGGGTCTAGGGTTCCCCTAATGATTACTGAGTTACTCACCCCTACACGGGCTTCACCCGCACATGTTGTGTCTGGTGCATACATTCGACGTTATGATAGAGGCGCTCAGAGAGACGGGACCGATGGATGTTAAGACGGTGGACTAGGCGGGGCCGAGTAGGACCATGTAGACAAAACATACTACTTCAGTTACTAGTAGCTTTACTACTCTAACAATCATGTGGGATTTTCTACAGATGTTCATTGATGATCCCTTTGTACCTTGCTGTTTCCAGTTCTTTTTTTGGGATTTTATACTAACCTAATTTTACCACTCAGTACTTTCTTGCTATTGTACTCTGTTTTCTGATTACTTAGTGTTCACCTTTTAGCTTTGTGTATTTGGTTTTTGAGTGAACATGTGTATATGTATCTAGGAAAATAACTCCCACTTGTAGGTTTATGCCTTCGTCACTAGTCACTAGCCCCTGGACTTCAGGAGGTGGGCTTGGGGTATGTCACGGTTTGGGACCAAGGGTACGGGTCGTGAAAAAGTGGTATTAGAGGGGTTTGACGCTTGGTACATTGTTCAGACGCTTCTCTAAAAATTTCATGTTTGGTTTTAGGGAAACAATGTCAAAGTGACTTGAGAGAATCTCTCAGGCTAGGGAGTCCAGTGATGGTATGGGTGGCCGACATATCCATTCACCAGGACCTTGATTACCTGCTTGTCGACTCGACACATTGAGACATATGTTTCAGGGAACAATGGTGCATGTATCATATAGGATTCAGTCTTTGACTTTACTTTTCAAGTCATATCCCCATCATTGTTTATATATAGATATGCTCATCTGACCATCGCACTCCTTAATAACATTCAGGATGTCTCTGTGACGACAGCCATCTAGGATACTAGATAAGGTTCGTGATGACGATCCCATGACCGATGAGGATTCAGTTTAGGACCCATCATATGATCCCCTTTATCTAGGTGGGCAGGTAGCAGCACCCCTACTTGTTGAGTAGTAGACATCCCCAGTAGAGCGAGCTGAGTATGTGTGCAGGTTGAGTGCACTTTGTGAGTTCTAGCACCAGAGACGGATGAGGTTCCGCTTTGATCTAGACCCTTAGATAGCGGTGGTTTGGCTAGATTTGGTGGTCTTCCTTTTCAGGTTTGTACCGACACCAGCATATCAGATTGTGGATTTTGTAGCCGACCTTTTCCCCGGAGCAGATGGACATTGGAGGAGCTTATTTTCTCAGATACACAATGAGTTAACACTATCATGGGATTACTTCCTATAGTTGTTTCATGTGGAGTTCTACCCATCCTGATTTCACTCTGTTCAACTTTAGGAGCTCCTCTAGTTATGACAGGGAGGGATGATAGTGAATGAGTATGCGACTAGGTTCACAGACCTTGTGCACTACTCTCTGGGCATGATCTATAACCGTTAATTCTAGGCACGGAAGTTTGAGAAGGGACTCCGTATAGAGATTTGTGCTATCATTGTACCCTTGTTCATCCTCACCTATTTCAGGGTGATGGAGAAGTTTTTGGTGACAAAGAGATTTTTTTTATTAGAGGAATGATATACAGCTAGTTGTGGTAGTGAGCGGAATAGATCTGAGACGTCTGTCATAGCTAGTAGATGCCAGATGATGAGATTGCAACCTGCGAGATCATATCATGATAGATCTCAGGAACATGGTCATATCGGGACCAGATAGCTCTATGGAAGCATGGTGGAAGAGTTCCTCTGACATGTGCATTCAAGGTGTGGTTGTGTAGCAGATGCCCTTAGCGGGAAGTGCGAGAAGTCCCAACATCACCTAGTGCAGGAAGTTTCAAAGCAGTTAACTTCCCTATAGCTGACCCTTGTAGAGCAGTAGGGTACAACTTTTCTTCAGTCGATGGTGTTAACTCCTTCACTTCTCCATCACATAATATAGTCTCGATCATGATTCACCGACTGTGAAATCTAGCATGACCAGATATCCTTGGGTGTTTCACGATATGAATATTTTGAAGAAGGGAATCACAAGACCCCATTCCAGTGACAAACAGTGATTCCAGTTATAACATGGGATGTAGAGGTTCTACTTGGGTGGAAAATTATCCCTTGAGTTCTATCAGGTCATTCGATAATGTGTTAGGAGATAGTGAGGTTTCATACCGCCTTGCCTTACCCCAAATAGTTAGAGTGGGAACACGATTTCTTACACATGTTGCAAATGAGAAGATGCGTGTGTGTTCCTAAACACATCATCAACTAAAGAAAACCTTATGAGGGCGGAACACCCCTTTGGTTGAAATTATTTAGAAGCACGGAAACCTATAGGTTTCCCTAGGAGTGGAAGAGCTATGTGTGGGCTCAGAATCCCGATTGGTTTCCCTAGTTTTTCTTTTCAAGGAAAAAAATCTTGAAGGAGGGAATAATGTAGATACCCAGTTTTTTGCCTAATAAGACTCTAAAGTATTTCTAAGAATATTTCTAGAGCTAGGCACTGATATGGCATGCAATTCTGAGGCTCGGGGTTCCTATAATTAATTTTATAAAAATGTAATGTGTTTTTATATTACGCATGCACGGTTAACTAGTGAAAATGGGATATCTCTTAAACAGTTGATCGGATTGAAAATCTGGGACCAAGGTTGGGTCTGGAACATAGTTTTTCCCCTATGCGCGATATAAAATAAGTTGGCACAGGATGTTCGGACCCCTCACTTTTTAGCGGTGTGTTAAATGGATAAATTAAATTTTTCACTTATTCATTTAATAGCTCAAACTCGAATATCTATCGAACGAGGACTTGGATGAAAAATATGAGACCACCAATGAGAAAATAACATAGGTTTTACCCTTGGTATAGTATAACCTTTGACGACATCGAGAGGTTGTCATGTGTTCCAGCATGGATGATTAATTAAGTAATTAAATAATTGTTTATTTAATTATTTGATTAATTTCATTTAACCCAATGAGAGTTTATAAATTCATGTTTATGAGATCTTGGAATCATAACCTTTTTTGCCAATGATGACATATCCTCTCCTCTCCTCTCATATTCTCATTGACGAACGACGAACGAAGAACAACGAAAACTTGGATCTAGGTGAAATGAAGAGAAACGAACACAAAAACTTCTTCCAATCATTGTGCAAGTGTGATCTTCATCAACAAAAATGGATAAAATCTAGGTAGGACTCATCTTTTGGTGTTTTACATCGCTGGATTAAATGTTTGATTAGATTGATATTTGTTCCTCAATCTGCGCCCCTCACTACAGCCTTGGCATGTGCCAACATACTGGAATTGAACTATTTCTCTTTGTTTAATGTATGTTCTAACCCTTGGTGCCCCATTATTATTCTTCAGCCAAGAATGCTTGACCGGAGAGGTATAAACCTTTGTTTTTGGTGCTCCTTCCCCCATTGTTCTTTGTGTTCATCATCGTTGGACCACGAAGTCACAATTTGACTATGTCAGGGCGGGTTTGAACATGGTCAAACCCCCAGACTCTTTGTGGTGGAATAAATGACATGTGGATAGACGATTTGTGGATGAATTGATAAATGAGTGGTATGGTGTTTGGTGAACGGACCAGATCATTACCGTAGGTGCGTGTTTGTGGTCGGATATAGTCAACACGGCGAACGTCAATAATAATAATAATTTTCAATGATAATGATGGCGACCTGTTGATAAAAAATGAAGGAGGATTTATTTATTATTATATTAAATAATAAGGGTAATGGTGGATTTTAGTGTATGATTAATTAAATGGAATGATTTTAATTTAATATGTGAATAACCATGATAAATTAATTTAATGGGAATAATTAGAACATTAATGATGAGTGTTATTATTATTAATTTTATTAATAATAATATTGAAGTGAGAATGGATTTGGGGAACCTCACGAGATGGGGGCGTGTTTTACGCATAAGAAGTGCATTGGGGAAGGAGGAGGCTTTGAAATAGAGGTGTGTGATTGATTTTTCATTTATTCAATTTTAATAATAATTATGATATTAATGCCAATAATTTTAAAATAAAATAAATAAGTTAAAAGAGTAGCCAATCATTGGGATAATACGCTACACATATAGAAGGTTGATCATGGATTTTTCTTGAGGGGAAATGAAGAACATAAAGGTTAAATAAAAATAAAAAAAATATAATAATGTTATTATTATTTTTGTTGGGAAAATAGTGTTTCATCTATAATTTATCTATGTGACCACTGTTTTACGAACCGTTAGCGGCAGTATGACCCTGACTTCAAGACAGACATTTAGAGTCTGGTATTGGATGTCTTTTTCGGATTTTTGGATCGGGTACCTAAAACGCTCAAATAATAATAATATATTATTGTCATTAAATCTTTTACATGCCCTAACTTCTATGTGCGACATCCGATTGACTTGTCGTCAGCAGCGATGTGACCCTATCTTTAAGATGGCCAATTCAAGTCCAATGTTGAATATTAAATCCTGGTTCGTGGATCAGGTCCATTAAACACCCAATAATATTATTATTATTATTATTATTATTTTAGGATCTTGTATCTGACATATCTCCCTCATACGGTGTCAAAATGAAGAACCGTTTGGGGTGCTGAAATCCTTAGGATGAGGAGGTCCTTTTGAGATACTCTACTTGAGTTTCAAAGAATGTTTAGGTATGTCTGATAGCCTGAGGATCAGAACTAGGGTTTTTCTTATGGTGATAGTTAGGATGGCTACTCCCTTGATGACTCAAGGCACGGGTATTCCTTACTCCTCTGCTCTGGTAGAGACAGGACTCCCCATGTCATGGTTGCAGGTTCGTTTTCCACTATTTGACTAGGGTGTAGGTCCTTCATACATAACTCACATAGAGTCAAGTAATCCCCTACCAGGTAGGGTGTGGGTACTCTATGTTAGGAGTAGGTACTAACCTGTCGACCCAGGGTGTGGGTCCTTCTTATGTAATATTGCGGCAGGATTGGTACTCCCCTACTTTGCTAGGGCATGGGTCCTCTAGTCACCGAGTTATACTCCCCTGCTGATTCAGGGTGCGGGTCCTCTTTACACCTTGTTATAGCAAAGTTGGTACTCCCCTGTCATGCTAGGTTGTGGTTCTTTTAGCCTGGGTTCGGTACTCCCCTGACGTTATAGGGCACGGTTCCCCCCTAGTGAACAGACTACCAGAGTTTTACTCCCCTACCAGGTAGTGTGCATGTCCTCACTTATGGAGTAGTACTCCCCTGTCTCTAAGTAGCTATGGGGAGAAGGTCCTTCATAGGATTTGGTGCTCCCTCGACTACATGACACAGTTACAAGGATTGAGCCCCTTCACATGATGTAATTGATGCCAAGGTAGAATTTAGTGCTCCCTCAATGGACTAAGATGCGGGCCATTTCTTGCTGGAGCGATTGAGATATCATGGGTTAGACTGAAGCAATGTTCCCCCAACTTAACACAGTTTCAAGGAGTGTGCCTGTTTAATTGGGTTCCCTTGGTCTTTCCTTAGGCCAAGACTGTGACAGTGATACCTCTAGTGTCGGTAACTAGAGGCAATTCTTGCAGAAATTCCCTGATGGGGCATGTCCTTTTGGACATACCATTAAGAGTGGTTGAGTTGTAGCTGATGGAGTACATATCTCAGATGGGTTCCCTCGGGGATGGCCAGCTCATGGAGCATGTACTCCTGATCCTTGAGTTACACTTTGAGACTTCTTTAGAAATCCTAGTAATGACTTCGAGGTCGGAACCTTATGTTCTTTTCTGGCTGAGATGAGTATATCTAGATGATCTATGTATATTTATGGTCATATACCTGAGTAGAGCTGACTATGAATAATCTTTTTGGTTTATTTTTTGGTTTTGGATTTCTGGTTTACTTCATGGTTTTGGATTTGTAGTTTACTTCGTGGTTGTTTTGTGGTGATTTCCTTTGTGGATTTCTGAGAGACCATCAAGGGTCTCAGGGTCCTCTACTGAGTACTGAGTTACTCACCCCTGCATGGGATTCTCCTGCACGTGTTGTTTCTGGTGTAGGCGTTCAACGTTTTGATAGAGGCACTTAGGGAGACGGGACTGAAGAATGTTAAGACAGTGGACCTGGTGGGGCCTAGTAGGACAAGGTGGATAGAACATACTACTTAGGCTTCTAGTAGATCCACTACTCTAGATATCAGGTGGGATTTTCCACAGATGTCCATCAGTTCTCCCTATGTGCCTTGTTATTCCCAATTCTTTTGTTGGGCTTGTATAATGGCCCAGTTTTACCACTCATTACTTTATTGTTGTTGTAATCTGGTTTTCGATTACTTAGTATTCATCTTTCATCTTTGTGGATTTGGATTGTGAGTGAACGTGTGTACATGTATCCAAGAAAATGTCTCACACTTGTAGGTTGACACCTTCAGCACTAGTCACCAGCCCTGGCCATCAGGAGGCAAGATTGGGGTATATCATGGTTCGGGCCCTAGGGGACGGGTCATGACAATCCACCCCTAAGAGAAGTGGATAAAATCTTAGGCTCTATCCACCCTTAGATTCTCTAGGAAGAAGTTATCAAAGAACCAAGTCCTAAAGTCCCTCTAATATAACCTAATGTTCTAGTTCACCTGGACCAAAATATTCCACCAGCACCAGGCTGATCCTCATAGCATGTAAACCAAAAACTTCATTATCCTCTCATGGATTTTCTTAAGGTGGTAAAAGATAGTTTGAATGGGATCCAACCAAAGATAACCTAGGGTATTCCCTTTCTAGTAAATAATTTTGGGTGATAAATATGAAACTCCCAAGTCAGATCCAACATGGAATTTTCAACACATGGGGTCTCCCTCATCATAAACTACATAACTCATATAAATTTGCCACAATGTTGATTTTCCAGTATCAGTCTCAGCACAATAGAAGGATTTAACCCATCTGTTGATGGGGAATGATCATCCCCACCTACTGGATCTCCACTAGAGGTAATCATGAATGCAACTCTCTATATTAAAAAACACACACCTTAGAACAAATTTTTATCACAATTCTCAATATCATAGTTTAGGTAAATTAGTAAAATTTATAACATCTTGATACTCTATACACCCTATATCACAAGAGTCCTTACAAACTAGGAACTCTCTCTAGCTTAATCTACCCAACCCTAGGGTTATCATCATATATATATATATATATATATATATATGATCCAAATAATAAATTCCCATTTATCATATTTCTTTCCTTAATTCAGGATATCAAAATTGTGGTTCGGTTAAATAAAATTCTATTCAAAATTTATAGAGGTAAAAACATTATAAGTTGTTATTGTAATTTTATTTAATATATATTATCCTTAAATAGGATATTCACTCACTAGTAAAATGGAAAAATATTTAAGGAAATAGTTAGATAATATGTCATGATGAAGTTATAAGTTAAAAAACCATGTAAGTAGTTTTGGGCACTTTAAATAATTGAACTTGATATCATAACCAAGTTAACCAATCACAAAAAAAAGTACAAAAATTAAATTTTAATTCTATTTGTCTAATATGATGCATAAACATACACCCTCTCTCCACTTGGATAAAAAAACTCATAAATCGTAAATCCAAAATTAGTGTACATCACACTTGGTGAAGTAACTCAACCATAAAAGTAGAAACCAAGAAAAATAATATCATGCATAGTAACTTGGACTTCCCTCATATGTGGGTTTACTACTCCTAGGAAAAATATTTATACCAAGTTCCAAAAACATATTATCTTTATTCTACCTTTCCCAAATAGTATGAAAAAAGAAAAAGAAACAAGATTTGATACAACTTTACGGCATCCTTAACATGAATCACTCTATTGTAACTAGATCAGGTCACTACATGACCTTAGACACCCCTCCCAATACTCTAGAGGTTCTAAAAAAGAACTAAAGGTCTAAAGTGGTGTTTTGGGGAGACTAAACCTTCATTTTAGAGTAATAAATAACAGCGTAAATATTTAAAATAACATATATCAAAATGAATAATATGTAAAAATAATCCTGGAAAGTGATACTAAACTACACATATGACCTATGATATATAAAAAATGAATTTTTTACAATTTATAAACACCCAATAAAGATCCATCATGAGAAAAACATATACATAAAAACCAAAAATGACCAAAAAGATACAAAACTAGGAAAATTTGTAAAAATTACTCCAAATCCTATCCTAGTCCAATCTCTCATGCTCAATCCGAGGAATAAAATTCAATCATTGATCATAGGTACCTTATCCTTATCATATCCTACAACCATGAAATCTATTCGGGTACCCAAGGAAACCCAATAAGGGTGTGAGTACAACTTAGTAGGCTACCACCAATGATATCCATAAATATATCTAATTAGTTTAAATAATAAGTTTATTTGAAATAATAAATAAATAAAATCATAAATAAATAAAACATCATCGATCCTCATGATATAATATAGCACCCAATATTGAATATACCTACTTCATCTACTACCAGATGTCTCTAAAAAAGATAAAAATATAACCTATGGGTGGATAATCACCCACTAATAATATAGATAGTATAATATAAATGTTAGGGGATATGCACCCCACCTAATATATCTTCATGTAATATCATCATGGGTAAAAGTTTCAAACTCAGTATATCTCTATATAACATAAATTATTAGGGGGATACACATCCCACCTAGAATACCACTATATAATATATTTCATCAAGGGGATATGATATGCCACCTTGTATATCTCCATATAACATAAATCATTAAGGGGATACACACCACACAAATTATATCTCTATTGAGTATAATAGGTCACACAATTGAAGCATATGGGTTGAGGATTTAAACATTTTTATCGCTATATCAACATAACAACACCATCTCTCATAAAATTACACTTTTTAAAAGTTCAATTATCTCACATGAATTTATTTAACCACACAAAAAATGAACAATTACCTTGTTTGATTTTAAGATGTGTTCAACAACCGCTAGTCACTGGAAAATTTTTCTCAAAGGATTTGAGGCTGAATTCCTATAGATCATACACATAAACTACAAAATTCTATGGGAATAATGATTGTTGATATCTGGGTGCTAGTGTAAAGATTTGATAAATCCTTTGACATCTTGACAATCACTGTTATTCCATTCCTTTAATTTGAAAAATATATTTTGGATCAATTGCTTGGAATAAGAACTTATCTCTAAGATGTGGGAGAGATGAGAGAGTAGCTCTAAAATTTTAGTGGATGAATAATACCTTGGAAAATATCTCCCTCTTTCTTATATATTATAGATTAACCACCCAAAAATGGCTCCCCATCCCCTGTATAATTAATTCCCACAAAATAATCAATAAATGACATGTTATGACCAACTAACTTTATCATAAATTTTACTTATATTTTTATCAATTAATTACAATATAATTATTCTATTATATGATTAAAGTGATTCATTAAATAAACTTATTGATCCTATAAATATTAAAAAAACCTTCAATATTAAAATAATATTCATTCATTAAATATTTTCCCATGTATTCACTTAAATACTAGAAAATACATTAAATAAATAAATTCAGCTCTAATTATTATATACTTTAATAATAATGATTTTATTTATTTTTTGGTGATCATTTAATCTTGGACATATCTAAAACCCCATGGTGGGTCTCACAATGTTATATACATCTATTCAATAAAATGGGCCAAACTTTTGAATATGCTAAGTGTGTGATCCTCTAAGACCTTATCTCAATAGTAGTGAATACTATTTATAGACTAGGATCAGAGTATCAAAACCCATCAAGGCCCATAAATAGATAAGGAAAAAATCATAGAAACAACAATATTTCCTATAAATTCACATTGTGTAATATAATGTGTTTATCATACAATATCTCATAAAAAAGGATGCACACTTTGTGTCATCATCCTTTCTTACTCTATTATTCATTGACCACACTGGATGGAATTACCTTCTTCTAACATGGATATAGATTTAGTGAATGTACTACCAACCTTATCAACTAGTACTAAGATATCACTTTCATTTGAAAGAGAAAAATATCATCTTGATTATTCAATAAATTCCATGCCATCAATTTTGTAACCAATGAAAACTACCTCACCGTGACATAAATTTCATAGTTTTCATCTTGAATAAATGTATGTAATCAAATGATACACACTAATAATAATCTCAAGTTAGGAGACTATTACACATGTTCACATATATGAACTACTAATGACATTTGAAACATGTAGTGATCTTATTTAAAGGTCAATCCTTATGATCTGATGTACTTGAAATCACCAAGTGAAATCTTCTTTAGAAGAAGTATCAATGATTATGAGCCTTTATCACCTAATATTCAAAAATCATCTATGTCATTTCAGCATTATGTATCTAGACCATAGAACATAAATTTGAGATTACTATCATGGCATCTTCAGGTTCTCATTATAGACTAGGATATACTATAACCCTTTTTATACGATATATAATCTAAGGACATTACCATATATATATAGTGGATGTATAAGTATCAACACTATTATGGTAATATGAACACATTTATATATCAAATTATATACATTTAATGGTAATCAAATTACATACATGAGTTGGGTATAGGTCACCCACCCACAACTCTCTCACTTTCACTAGATTCAACTAATAACAAGTATAAACCCATTAACTCTCACATGAGATTTATACTTTTTTTGAGATATGGCTTTATCCAAGGGGTCTAACATTTTATCCTTAATGGATAATTTTTTAACTGTCACTTCAACTCTCTAAGTAAAATCTATCATGAGATGAAACTTCTGAAGTATATTCTTTATCCTTTGGTGTAACCTAGGCTCCTTGGAAAACACCACTACTATAGTATTATCATAATAATCTGGAACAAGGTTTTCAATTCTAGGCACAACACTAATGTCTAAGACAAATTTTCATATCTATAAGGCCTCCTTAGCTGCATCGAAAATACATTGTATACTTAGATATTCTATAAAATCGAAGAATATGGGTTGATTCAAGATTATCCAAATCACTACACCACCATTTGGAAAAAAACATAGCCTGGTCGTGATTTCAGATCATCATGATCAATTTAGAAACTAGAATTAGTGTATCCCCTCACTACTAGTTCCTCATCGCCTCTATATATTGTGAGAATATCCTTTTTTTGTATCAAGTACTTCAAAAAAGTATTTATAGTTTCAAAATGTATCTCTCCAATATTAACTAGATATTTTCCCACCATGATTAAAGAAAAGGAAACATCAAACCTAGTACTTAACATTAAATACATGATAGATCCCGCTGCTGAGGAATAAGGGATTCTACTCATTATTTAAATCTCCTTTGGTTTTTATGGACACATTTTCTTAAATATATTTATATGATGTGACATTTGAAACAACCCTCTCTTGTATTATTTAATGTTTTGACACTTAAGTACTTTATTAATATATATACTTTGACTTAGCCCAAGAAGGATCTGAGATCTTTCTCATTAAATCTTGATCCCTAGGTTTAGGTTGTTTCACCTAAGTCTTTCATAGATAATCATTCATTTAACCATGTCCTAACTGACTACAATACTTGTACTTAATTTCCCATAATTAATATGTCATCAAAATATAATATGAGGAAAATTATGTAATTACCACTAACCGTATTATAGACACATGGATCACTTACATTTTTTATGAAACCAAATTATATTATGGCCTCATCAAAATGAATATTCCATGATCAAGATGCCTACTTTAACCCATAAATGGATATCTACAACTTTCATACTTTATTGGAACTCTTTGACTTAATAAAACCTTCAAGTTGAGTCATATATACATCTTTAACCAAATTCCTATTTAGAAATCCAATTTTTAAATCCTTTTTCCAAATTTCATAATCATGGAAGGATGCTATTGCAAGTAATATTCTAATGGATTTCAAAATTGCAATTGTTAAGAAGGTTTCAATATAATCTATGCATTGAATTACTTAAAACCCTTCACTACCAATCATATATTATATGTATTTACTTTACCATACATTTCCATATTTTTCTTGAATACTCATTTACACCAATGGTTTTTACATCAGCTGGATTTTCTACCAAAATACTAACTTATTTTTTGATTCTTGGAATCTATCTCAGAATGCATGGCTTATTTTCATTTAGCAGTATCCTTGTCTTTTATTTATTTCTTGTAGGTTAGAGGTTATTCATTTTCTAAGAGTAATTTCTCACCTAACTTGATGATAAGAAAGCTATATTGTCCAGGTTCTCTAACCTCTTGGTATACCTATGTATAACTTTTTTCTTGGGAACATCTTAATATTCCACTATTTCTTATTGATATTTTTCATGTACCAACTCTTGTTCATCTAGAGCATCTAATTCATCAAATTCAATATTTTTCCACAATTTTTATTGTAAATTTGTTCCCCTTATAGAAATATGGAGTGTATTTCAACAATAAATTTTTTATCTAGATGTTTATAAAGGTAATATCCTTTATTTTCTTTAAGATAGCCTATAAAGATTCACTTTATGCTTTAGGATACTAATTTTTCACTGGGTATAGTCTTTAAAAAATCCATTCATCCCTACACATGTAGATGTGATGGATTAGGTTTCTTTCCAGGCCATAACTCATATGGAATCCCATCTATAGATTTAGTTGGTAATTTTTTAAGGGTATATATTATTGTTTGTAATTTCTATCCCCAAAATGATAATGGGAGAGTTTCCTAAGTCATCATTGATCTGACCATGTTGATTAAGGTATGATTCCTCCATTAAATTACACCATTACATTGAGGTGTATAAGTAGGGTTTATTTGGGGTATTATCCTACACTTCTTTAAGTGATAAATGAATGCTTGGTTTAGATACTGTTTACCTCTATTTGAGTGAAGTTCCTTAATCTTCTTACCAATATGGTTTTCTAATTTATACTGGTATTCTTTAAACATATAAAATAAATATGAATTACACCTTATAAGTAGATATATCCATACCTACTATAGTCATAATTAAAATTAATTAAGTGTGAAATCCCATCCCTTTCCTCTAATAGAAATAGATCACATACATTAGTATAAATTAATTCTAATAGTTTTGTGGCCCTTACTCTTTTCATAGTAAAAGGAACTTTAGTAATTTTTCATGTAAAAAAGTATGAAAAACATTTATGGGTTTTAACTTAGTAGAGTCTAAATACCCTGCTTGATGTGATTTATAAAAATGCTTCTCATTTATATGACTAAGCCTAAAGTTCCATAGGTGGGTGTTATATAACTCATTTTCATTGGTTTTTTCATTGAATATTATTATAGAGTTTTCAAGTTTCAGTATATACAATCCATTATTAATATGTGCCATATAATAACATATGTTATCCTTATAGAAGAGACAATATTTATTTCCAAACTTGAAATAAAATTCCATGGTTCCCAAAATCAATATTGGTGTTATGTTTCTATAAAATGAAGTAACATAACAAAAATTGTTTAATACAAGAACCAAACCACTAGATAAGGACAGGTGATAGTCTACTACTATCAAGGCTGTTATTCTTACACCATTTTTGGTCTATATATCCACATTTCCCTTTGAAATATTCTATAATATAATTGGTTCCTATATGTTAACATAAATATGTGAGCCACATGTTTTATCTAATACCCAACATATAGATAAAGACATATTTAATTCAATGAAAAAAATACTAGAGGTAGAAGCATCACATTGCTTCTTTTTCCAAGCCATGAAATTCTATTTACAGTGGACTTTCTTTCCACATGAAAATTATATATCCTCCTACTCATTTCCCTACATGTTTATCTTTGGTTTTTTATAATGATGGTGTGTCGGTGTCTTTGGCTTGGTTTTAGACTTAGACCCCTTGGCCCTTCCCTTCATTATCTAATTCACTATTAGGACTGAAGAGTTTGTCTTCTTTATATCCTTATCATCATGGTGAAAAAAATATAATAGTTCTAGGAGTGAATTTTTCATATTATTCATCTTTTAATTAACAATAAAAGTTGAGAATCTTAGAGGTAAAGAGGAAATAATGAGATTAGTCATTGGTTTTTTGTTTAGTTTCAACTCAAGGGATAAAATTATCTCAATGCACCCAATCATCTTGAGCACGTGTGATCATTATAGATTCCGTTTTTCTATATTTAACCTATATAGTGCACTTGACATCTCATATAAATCTTACCATACTATCTCTTGATATAAATCTTGGAGAAGAGATAGAATCTTATAAGCATATTTATCCTCATTCATTTTCTATAGTTGGTTGGTAATTGATAGAAAAATGATACATTATACATCTAGTGAATCATCTACATGATCCTTATATTTCTTTTTATCCACCTTTCTTTCTCTCTGAGGATTATCAATATGATGTGAGAACTCTAGCACATAAAATTTCCTCTCTTGGTGTTATACTATTTGCATGTGCATGTACCACTCTTAAAATCTATTTTTGGTTAGGATATTCTCTTCATATATAATTGATAACAATGATAATGAACTATTGGTGGTCTTTTACATTTTATCTAAAACAGATACATTTATATGTTAGCTATTTATCTTTATAATCGATTAGACATTACTGATTAATTAAATCATTAAATGTCTCCCACTATTTTATAAAATCATTATAACCCTCACTACAAGATTTGGAATACTCTATTTCTTGAGTATTATAGTGAAAATGATCATTGAAACCTATCCTCATAGTCCAAGCTATGGATTCACCACTTCTTAGATACTTTTAAGGTATTCACTAGATTGGCCAACTAAATTAACTCATGGATCCATGAACTGTTGAATGAAGTCCCAACTTCTAGGAGTCGTAACCTTGATTCACTCAACACTTGCCTCTAAAGTGGCATAAATCTATGTATAACTACTTATTTTCAATCTTATTTAGCTAATTAAACACAACACTCTCATAATAACTCCCTAATGGTATGAGGTACCCTCAACTAGGGATGAAGAGCACCTTGTTTTTTCAATTTTGTTCAAATGTAAGTGATAGAAGGAATTTTCACTTAAAATTTCTTTAAGGGTTCACATTATTACTTGATGAATGAATTAATTTTCTATTTGATTTGTTTGTACTATGTGATTCCACTCATAGCTGAATAATTCATTAAATAGAAAACATTTCACATGTATTTATTTGTTTTTAATATATGCATTTTAGTTTATTATTTTATGTGATTTCATAAACATGCATATCCACACAAAAAAAATAAGCAATGCATAAATTAAATAAACAACCCAATTAATCTTGAGAATTTGGGATTGGTTGATCTATTGAGCATAAATGAATCAATATTGACCCTAGGGGTTAAATACCTGAGTCATGTCTAACTTGTATCATAGTTGCACCCTATTCCAATGTAATCACATATCATCTAGAGTACTGGCTCATCTCGGCATAGTCTTCATCTTATAACATCTGTGAAATAATACATAAACACACGATAAAGCACAAAATACATTTATAATTATACTAAGGAATTTATGAGACCATATACATATTAAGTAGGGAAAGATGATACATAGACCATCAAAATAAATGAATTATCATATACATCACATGAAACTACAATAATTAGTTGAAAAAATATAATCTCAGATATGCATTGGTCATTTGATGCTCAAGATCATTTGTTAGGTAATATACACATGATATAAAATTAATTGTTCAATAAATTCTACTTGAGGGAAGTATAAATGAATTAAAAAAATTATTTAATTTTATTCATAAAATAATAATTGTATGGTCCCCAAAAAAATTTAAAGCATTCCAAAAAAAATTCTTATTTTTTGAAATTTTTTAACTTTTTTTTGACCCGTGGGTGGCTCAGAAAGGGTCAGGTAGGTTGGGAAAGTCTCGACCAAGCCCGAACACTGGACCAACTAAAGGAAGCTCCCCCGTACTGGATGTGCATTGGGAGGGGAAGTGGAGATGGAAATGAGTGGGTGTTCCACCCCATGCCTTTAATATATATATATATATATATATATATATATATATATATATATATATATATATAATTATACCCATGCCAAAGTGGTATGGGTAACTTCATCCAACTCCATAAAAATGGGGTGGCTTAAATTGTCAAAGTGGGGTGTTTGAGCCACCCCCACAAATAACCATTTTTTATCTAGCATAGGGGTAGTTCCCCCCCCCCATTGAGTTTTTTTATTTTAAAAAATTATTTAAAACAATTTATATCCCCCCCTTAATTACTTTTTAAAAAAAATCTCATTTTTTCAAGACTATACCCTTTAATTTTTTTTTAAAAAAATATTTTTTATAATTCCAAAATCGATGGAATTATTCTTATTGCCCGAAATAGTTTCGGGCACCATAATTTGATCAAAACATGGCCAAAAAAATTGTTCACTAAAAAATACCACCAAGTAAAATTAACACATATATATTTGTGTTTGTGTGTGTCTATGTGTGTTCCCTTTACAATTTAAAACTAAAAAATTGGTTTTGATCTGATTTAAAACTTTAGATGGCCATAGCATGGACATACCAGCTCAAATATAATCCCAATTTGGTTTTATGAGACCTTTATGATTTCCTCTACATTAATTTTAAGAAAATTTAATTTTTAATTATCTTAAACCATCACATGATACCTCTTATACCAATTAAAGGTGTCGAGGATGAATTAGAAGCATATAAACTAGGGATTTGAAATTTTTCATCATCAGATCAATGTAAAAATGTTATCTCAGGTGAAACAAACCCTAGTACAGGGATGAAGATCTAATTTGAATTTATTTAAGAAAAAAATAAAACAAATATTTTCCTCATTCGATTTGAATACATGTCCAAAAACCATTCGTTGCTAGTGACTATTTCTTGAAGGATTTGAGATCAGATTCCTCTAGATCATCCTCTAATGTTTTGAAAGTCCACATGAATTTTGATCATTGATCTATGGGTGATATCATGGAGATCAGATGAATCCTTCAATTTCTTAATGATCACCACTATACTATTCCTTAAATCCATGAAGGAGATCTAGGGTCGATTTCATGGAGTGGGAACCTCTCTCTCTAGAATATGGGATGAATGGGAAAGGAGATCTCAAATTATAGTGGATGAATAGTCCATTGGAAAAGAGCTCCCTATTGCTTATATTGTGTATATTAAACACATGGAAAGTGCTCTCTGACCCTTATATAACTAATTCCTACTAAATAATCCATAAATGACATTTTATGAACAACTTACTATGTCATAAACATCATTTATATTTTTATAACTTACTTTTAATATAATAAATATATTACATGATAAAATTGAGTCATTAACCTGGCCTTTTATTCCCACAAAATATTAAATAAACATTAAATATAAAAATAATATTTGTTTGGTAAATATTTTCCCATGTATTCACTTAAATACTATTATATAAGTTAAAAAATAAATTCAACTCAAATTATTCTATACTTGAATAATAATGAATTTATTTATTTATTGATGGTTGTTTATTCTCAGATATCTCTTAGACCCTTTTTTGTGACTCGTCATGTCATATACACATATTCATTAGAATAAGACAGGCTTCTGAATATACTAAGTGTGTGACCCTTTAAGCCCTTATCTCGATAGAAATGAATATTATTCATATACTTAGAGAATATTATAGCAACCCATTAAGGTCCTTAAGGAGATGATGAAATATTCATAGCAATGATGACCTTTCCTATGAACTCATTTTGTGTAATATAATATTTTTTTCATACAATATCCCACAAAGAAAAACACACAATTTATGTCATTGTCCTTTCTTATTTTATTATCCATTAACCTCACTTGATAGACTAACCTTCTTCTATCATGGCCATGAATTTAGTGAAGGTACTTTTATCCTTATCAATTAGTCTCTAGATATCACTTCCTTTTGAAAGCAATAAATTGTTCCTTGACTATTCAGTCAATGTCATGCCACAAATGGTGAACCCAATGCAATCGACCTTGCCACAAAATAAATTTCATGGTTTTCAACTTACATCAAATTACGTGATCAAATGATACACACTAATAATAATCTCAATTCATGAGACCATTATATGTGTTTATGGATAGAAAATTCCAATAACACTAAAAACATGTGGTGTTCTAATTGGTGGGTCAATATTCTTCATCTCATGTACTCGAGATCACTAAGTATAAACTTCATGAGAATATGTCTCAATTCTTATGATCCCCCAGCACCTGATATTTAAACAAAATTGTTTTCCTTTCAACATGATGTATTTAGACTGTAGGATATAATTTTAAGATTACTATCATTACATCTCCAGGTTCTCATTATAGGCTAGGAATTTTTATAAACCTTTTAATAATACTTTTAATATAAGGACATTACTATATAAATATAGTCTATTTATAAGTATCAACACTATTATGGTAAAATAATCACATGTATATATAAAATTGTATAAATGTAATGGTAATCAAATTACAAACATGAGTTCGGTATAGGAAACCCACTCACAACATTTATATAATATAATTCATCAAGGGGATATGTTCCCCACACATTATATCTCTTTATAATAACATCAATGTGTAAAATCACTTTGTATGGTATTTCTCTATATAACTTAAGTCATTGAGGGGATATACACCTCACCTAGTATATCTCTATAAAATAATATAATCCATCTGGGGGATACATGCCCCACTCAATATATCTCCATATAATAAAATCTAGGGGAAATAACCCCACCTGTTATATCTCCATATAACAAAATTAGTCAAGGGATACACTCTTGTCATAGTATATCTCTACATAATAACATAATTCATTAGGGGGATATGCACCCCACCTAGTATATCACTTAATTTTTATTTAGGAAACCCCTTAGGTTGAATCCCATATTTATATTTTTATTTAATCTTGGAATGACTCAATCTATGGTTCAATTTTTTAGTTTTCCATTAATATAAAAACTACTCATTGTCCAAATGAAGTATTTTGAATTTATAACAAGCTATAAATCATTTTATTAAGTTAAAGTTCAAGATCATGTTAGGTTTATGTGAACTCGCATCATATCAACATATGAATTTTTATGTGACTTTGGGAATAACTTAGAGACCACATAACATATTACTAAATGTAGGTATATATTGAATATCAATCATTAATTTGAGATTAAATAGAAAAAATTAAGGAATTAGATGAAAACATTAAAATTTAGAATAACATATATAACCAATTTAATACCTCAAAATAGTTATAGAATAAAATAATAAATTAAATAGGGGTGATATAATTTATTCTAGCTATATTTTGAATCAAATTTAACTCAAATCCATTGAGAAATAAAGGAGATAAACCTTTAGAAGTGAAGATCTTGAAGGTAGTGCAGATGAGCTCATGTGTGACTGGAGTTTATTATATTTAATTATTTGAAAAACTTCTTGAGCTATGGGTTATGGTGTGACCACACCAGTAGTAAAATAAAGGATCTCCAGGACCCTTCAAAGGGATTTTCCACCCTTATCCATTTCATATCATACTACTCTAATGAAGAAACATCAAATCAAGTGCTCTAGGACATCACAACGTATCCCTCCTCCTTCACGATGTGATTAGAATTCCTCATGAAATTTCTTAAGTTAATTTATAAGGGTTGAAACATTTAAAAATTATAGAAAATTATATATGTAAAATACACCCCTCTAAACATAAAGGTCTCTTTATAGCAACCCAGACTTAACATACATGGATATTACATCATGTTAGATGAATATTCATCACATTACAAAAATACATGCATGAGAACTTTAATATTTTAGTGTATTTAGAAACATGGAAAAATAGTATTCTAACTTGGTGAAAGATATTAAAAATATACCTTATGAATATTCCCCTTTATTAATCCTACTTAAGACCTTTATTCATAACCTGGGGAAAGGAAACATAAGAAAGGGGTGAGCTCAGATTCTCAGTAAGGGTAAACAAGGGAGATATGTAATCATAACATGATCATTAGGTTATGAGAACATGATCTTAACATTATAAGATCATACCCTTCATATAAAAGATTATTATCAAGATTCATGGAATAAATATTGGTAGTTTATAATATATTAATTATAAGAAAATCAAGATCATAATCCATGAGATTATAACATAATCATAAGACATGTGATTGTAGCAGACATATAAACATATAAAATGATTTCTATAGTAGTTAAGGATTACTATATAATCCATATTACTAGAATTGGTTCACTAAAAAATCATATTAGTAGTCAATGTTCAATCCCAAGACCATATTAGTGGAAAAAGTTCCTTACTGAACTAGTTCCACTCCCCGTTCCAACCCTATATTACTCAACTGAGTTCAGTTCACATTCCAACCCTACATTACTGAACTGGGTTTACTTCTCATTCCAAACTTGTATTAATAAACCAGGTTCACTTCACTCTTTAGTCTAGTATTACTAAACTGTTTTCAATTCCTATTTTATACCTATATTACTAAATTAGTTTCACTCCTTATTCCATTCATATCATACTCATGAGATATAAATCTTTACCCAATGCATTGGATTGAGATATAGGTCCCATCCATATCATAATGAAATAATAAATATGTGTTCCACTAGATCATAAATATTTATCATATAATAACCCATGAAATTAAATGGTTATCATAAACATGTAATCATGTTATAACATGTGAAAAGGAGACAGGTTTCATAATCATTTCATCATAGAATAACCCGTGAAAGGAAGTGGGTTTCATAATCATTTTATCATGGTATAACTCATGGAAGATACACAGGATTCATGAAAAAAATTTCCTCATAAGAATAAACCATTTAAATAAATAATAATAATGGTGTCCTTAGAACATATCCCTAGTAAAGAATAAATTATATCAAAGGATGTGAACTTATATAGGGAAGGATTTTGAAAGATCACATGAATCATTTTTTAAGGAAAATAACCTTTATTTGAAAATCACTTTTTAAAACATAAAACAATTCCAAAATAATATTATTTAAAAACAACTTTGAAAACAATATAAATTAATATTTTAAAAATAATTTAAATAATTTCTTGAGAAAATTTAATTTTCTCTTTAAAAAATGCTTGTAAAATCATAAAACATTTTGAAAACATTTTTCCTTTGAAAACCACATTAAAATAAATAATTTCTACAATATTAGAGAAAAATTATTAAAAAATAACATTGTAAACTTTAAAAATAAATTTCAAGTAAATGATGGTCCTGTGGTGGGTAAATCTGTACATGTTGAACATTCTTTTTTCACTATAAAAAGTTTAGGAAAGTGACCTGATCATAAAACAATAAGAAGATTCCTTTAAAACCCTTTTTTTATTAAAAAGTTAAAACATGGGTAAAAATTTATTTTAAAATTCATAGTAAAAAAAAATTAAAACATTTTTATGTACACCTCATAAAAAAAATATAGGTGTGTAACCGGGCATTTATCTCAAAGAAGGCAAATTGAGACAAAATTATTTTACCAATTTGGTAACTTTTGAACCATAAACCACATGAAAGAGATATCATAAAATAGATATTTAAATACCCATAAATATAATTATAATAATAATATAATATATTCATGGTTATTATATACACCACACAAAATAAGCAAGTTGTGAATAAGGCATAAATCTCACAGAAATAAAAGTGAGACGTTAAAACTCTTACCCTAAGTCTTAACTTTCTTCATATATGTTCAAACATCCTATATAATAAGTATAAGTTTTTTATAAATATACCAAATAACCATATTCTCATATATAATTCCATATATGATTTTATTATGACTTTATACTACCCTTTTATTAATAATTTCATGTTAATGTTACGTTTCGGGTAATATTTTCTTTGTTTTTTGTATATTTTTTGACTTGTTATTCTTGATCCTATTAATTAGATAATTATTTAATTATTTAAAAAATATAAAACATTATATAAATATCATATATATTCATTATATAAATATTTATAATAATATATAAAATATATAAATATGAAATGGAATGCACCGTTCATGGAGACAGTAGGATGTACATACGCATGAATGTTGTCTCCATTTTGTTGTCGTATTGAAAGAAAGAATAAAAATGACATATCTGTATATATATATATATATATATTATAATTATAGAAGAATTATTATTTCATATATATCATATAATTTTACTAAACTCATCATTAATACATTCCATGTAAATTTTGACTGAATCACATCACTTTGAGGAGGTCGTAGTCTACACGTCCACAAATGAAGTTATCATATTTACACAATATGGAAAAAAATATGTTTTTCTTATGTAATAATAAAACAAGAATAAATACATCATAAATATAATATATATCATATAAAAACATTATTTACATCATAATTCCAAACTATTAGAGGCGGTAAAGGAAAAACGAATGACATCGTTTCACGAGTCAGCAGTCTGTCGTACACATGAATGGTAAGTTTGTTACCCATTTAATGGAACTATGTGTAGGTGTAGGTAGAGCCCTTAGAATAATAAATTGTCATTATATTTAGGATAATTATTTTATTATATAATAATTTAATAATAATAAATTAAGAGTGGATAAATAAATAAAAACAAAGTGCTTGTTGAAGGATATTACATGTTCTTTGAGTAACTCTTTCTGGTTTGCACCAAAGGGATTCCTTGGTTGGATTAATTGACCAAGGTAGGCTTATAGTATGAAGTTATGTAAGTTTTTAGATAATTTTTTAAGGGTTTTTATGATAAAAAGTTCATTTATATATGTGATTAAGTGAGGGGGTGAGTACCCTTTTATAGTGGAGGAGGAGTGGCATTCTTTTAAATGTGAAAATGTAAACAATATTGAGAGGTATCCATTACATAATTTGCCTCCAATAATTGTCCATTATTTGATGAAAGGTATTATACGGTCTAAATAATTCCATAAATTAGATTTTTTACATTTTTTGAGGGTATTTGGCCCCTTAACTTAAATTTTAACCACAAATTAAACTCGTTTTTACTTTAATCATTGTAATTAATTTTAATTAATTTCACTAATATTTTTTGTTAAAAAATAATTTGACATAATTATAAATTATAAATTATTCTTATTCAAAATATGGGATCCATTTTTACAAATTATAATCACATAATTGGAAAAAATTAATTTAAAATTAATCCTGCAAACGGGACGAGACGACGGGTTTTTAAAGAGAAAAAGTCCAAAAGTTTAGAATGTTTTTATATCAAGTTTCAATATGAAATTAGTTAAAATGACCTAAATTGGGTTTATTTATGTATAATTTCTCTAATTATACTTTAAAACCAACTTAAAATGTAATTTAACTATATAAATATATTATATAAAAACAGTTTTGAATTAAAGTTCAGTGCTTTTCATTATTCATCAAAAATTGAAACTCATTAGAAAAATATCAAAAATAATCCCAAATAAAATTTTAATATTACCCTTTAAAAATGAAGTTTAATTATTCAAATAAAAATTATAAAATTTTAAAATTTATATTTAAAATAGGTGTTCCATTAAAAGGCGGTAAAATTTTCTTTTTAAGAAATACATCTTTTTATTCATTAAATTGGATTTATTCTTATATTATGCCTGTAAAATATATTATATGAGTGTAAAAAATTGATTTAATATATAATAAATATATTTTATTACAAAATTCATCAAAATTTGTTTGTTTAATTTGTTGAGATAAAATGGTGTTTGTACATAGAAGAATAGTTTTTATAGAAAGCGAATTTCTTTATTCTCAAATAGTTATTACTTTTATTTATAACTAATTCATAAAAACGTATTCATTTTTATACATGTTTAAACCATAGTTTCATAATTTAGTCAATCTCATTCATATATTCCATTCTAACAGGTAGGTGATAATTATTTTAATAATATTATTAATAGTGTATTATAGTTTGGTAAAACTTTGTCTTGCATGTAACACAAGCTATCAAATGGACTCGGTATTGTGTGTCACATAATCCAAACATAGTGTTGTTTGTACTATAATATAATTTAAGTGTTTCATGTAGTGAAACATTAACTTGGTGTTGAATATAAATCAATACAAACCTAGTGCTTTTTTATAAAAAATAATATTCATTGCTGCGTGAAATACAGAATGTTGAAAAGATTAAATTAATTCAAAAAATATATATTTCACAAAATCTCATGGTGTAACATTCTCCCCCCCCCCCCTTAAAATGAATTTCTCCCTAGAAATTATTTTGTTTTATCAAATGTTTAATACTTTAATGTTCCTTTCTTAGAAACCCACATAATAGAAATGAATACTAAAACTTCCTTTAAAAAAGAAAAGTTGGGGCCATAATGGTTACCTGAAGTAACTCATAACTAGGTTTAAGAATATGTGAACATAGATTGAAAGTGAAAACATCGACATATAATAGAAATCTAAATATAAATTTCTAATAAAGATTGACAGAGAACATGGTTAGGATAATTTTAACGATCACAAAGCCATAACCCAAAGAGGCTTCAAAAATTTCATTAATATCATAAAAATGGATGATAAAGTGGAAATTTTTTATTTAAAGACCCTTATACGAAATTTAAAGAATATTCACGAGAAAATGTAATTACTTGGTTTCATTCTAGTTCATATACACAATCTCACCCTTGGGTTTCACCTTGATCAATTTACACTTCATCGCTTATTCTAGGAAATGAAGGTAGATTTTTTATTCCTGAAGTACTAACAGATCAAGAGGTAGAATAATAATTAATTCCTTATATATTCAGTTATAATCATAGTAAAATGGTTATAAAAAGTTATCCAATATGCACAAATCCTCATATGGAAAGATAATACTTTAATCTATAAAAGATCATCTAAATTTTAACATAAACAATTCCATAAATAGTTAACCTTATAACCCTTGAAAAAGAAGAAAATCTAAATCTTTGGAAATAGGTCACTAAATAAGATTAACATTGATCCCTCGTATATCATAAAGTATCTCTTGGTTGTCATATTCAAAACATTTGAATACCATAATTGTATATTCTCTTGAAACATGGTAATAACCTTACTTACTATAAAACCTTATTGATAACATGCATTTCTTATTATTCCAAATATTATTGTATATATTCTATAAATATAAAAAATTGTAGACTTCATCCATGGTGACATAGACCACTTTTTCAACAAATAATTTATCAGTTCTAAGGTCATCGATACTATCCAATTTACTTTATAAAAATCAATAATCTCTTTATACAAGAAAAACACAATTTTCTCAACATCTTTAACACATTAAGGATTACCTTCCCTTAATAAAAATATAAATTTTAAATTAAATCACTTTTCTAAGTATTCATCACCATTAAACATATATTTTTCAATCCTTAATGAAAATTTTATACTGAAAATACATATATATTTTAGGATTCATATAACATAATCTTGGAATTCAAAAACATAAATACTTATTTCATCCCACTTCCTTCTTAAAATATTTACTAAGATTCTATATATTATTATTTGATACCCCTTTTAGAAAATATGAAATATGAATCATGTCTTAAGGTTACCCAACCTCAATTTAATCATTATTATTACATTTAATGTAAACAATACTATTAGAACATCCCATACCTTTCACATTCCATTGCAGTATATTTATATTCTACAGTATAACCAATACTCATACCATCTTACTGATTCTATTCATGATATTTCCACTTAGGAAATAAATTTTATTAATACCCATTCATTCCAAATCTGAAAAATTAAATGTTAACCAAGTTCCTTCTATTTCTCATCATTGACTAAAATCAGGAAGAATAGTGTGAGAAACACTTATCAAAATAGAAACCACATAATCATGGAAAATTACTTATAGGATGTCTAAATTATGACATGTTATTTAATATATGAAACCTTAGGCTTATCCTTAGAGGCATCCTTAGACATACCCTTAAAAATATCCATAGGTATCTTAGTAAATTTTTCTCATACTGGTCTCCAAATGTTTACTAAACCTTTCCTTTGATACTAAATAAAGTTACTTAGGATTAACATACATGGAAATTACATTATTTTATATCAATATTCATCACATTACAAAAATACATGCCCGAGGACCATAATAGTTTAGTGTATTTGGAAACATGGAAACATAATCTTCTAACATAGTGAAAGATATTCAATATACCCCATAAAGATATCCCCTTTAGTAATCCTATCATTTCTTCATAACCTAGGGAAAGGAAACATAAGAAAGGGGTTAGCTCAGATGCTCAGTAAGGGTAAACAAGGGAGATATGTAATCATAACATGATCATAAGGGTGTGAGAACATGATCATAACATTATAAAATCATCAAATATCATAATCAAGAGTCATGGAATAAATATTGGTAGTTTATAAGACATGGACCATAATAAAATCAATAGCATAATCTATGATATCATAACATAAGCATAAGACATGTGATTTTATAAGACATATAAACATATAAAATGGTTTCCATAGTAGTCAAGGATTACTAATGAGGCCATATTAATTGAATGTGATCACTATACAAACAATATTAGTAGTCAAGGTTCACTCCCAAGACCATCTTTATGGAAAAAAATCCTTTAATGAATTGGTTTTAACCTCCATTCCAGCCATGTATTACTAAACTGGGTTCACTTCCTGTTATAGCCATGTATTATTGAATCAGTTTCGCTTCCCATTCTTGAAATGTATTACTGAATCGGTTTCACTTCCTATTCCAATCTTGCATCATTGAACTGGGTTCACTTACTATTCCAACCTTGTATTACTAAACCAAGTTCAATCCTCATTCTATCCATGTCATACTCATGAGATATAAATATTTACCCAATGAACTAAATAGGTATATAGGTCCCAACCATCTAATAATTAAATCATAAATATGTGTGACACTAGATCATAAACATTGATAATATCATAACACATGAAATGGAATTTGTATCACTATAGGAAAATGGGATTATACCCATGGTTTTCCCAAAACTATGGGTATAGGTATATTATGGGAGCCTATACCAATGGTTTTGGGAAACAGTGGGTATAGGGCCCCCTATACCCACAGTTTTTCATAAACTATGGGTATAGGGATGTTTTTTGAGGACTTATACCCATGGTTTTTTTAAAACTGTGGGTATAGGGTTGTTTTTTGAGTACCTATACCTACAGTTTTCCAAAACATGGTATAGATTTCATGTGTTATGGTGGGGGAAATTTTTCATGGGACCCAAAACAAATTCAAGGGAACACCTATTCCCACAATTTTCCCTTCTATAACCATAGTTTAGAATAATATATTTAGCTAAATATAGATACGTAAATATACATTAGTTAAGTGGATGGAGTTGTGAGGCACTTGGTGTTAGAGGAGGAGGTTGCGGGATCGAAACCTGCAGCCAGATTTTTTCGAAAACCTATACCCATAGTTTTAAAATTGTGGTTATAGGGATATGACAAGGTAAAAAAACCTATACCCACGGTTTGGAAAACCAAGGGTATAGGTCGTGCATCTATATTGATTCCTCGGTTTCCTATGGTTCCCAAAATTGTGGGAATAGGCTATATCCATGGTTTTGGGGGAAACACCCACAGTTTTGAACCATGGGTATAGGTTATTTTTTTAGTAATGTTTCATAAACATGTAATCATATCATAACTTTTGAAAAGGAGAAAGGTTTTATAATAATTTCACCATATAATAACCTGTGAAATAAAAAGGGATTCAAAATCATTTTATCATGGTATAAGCCTTGGAAGAGAAATGATATTCATAAATAACTTTTCCTCTTAAAAATAAACCATTAAAATAAATAATAAGAATGGTTTCCTTGTAATATATCCCTGGTAAATAATAAACTATATCAAATGATATCTACTTAGATGGGGAAGTATTTTTAGTGATCACATGAAGAAATTATTAAGGAAAATATATATTCTTTGAAAATCACGTTTAAAAAACATTTTCAAAATACTTTTACTTAACAAACATATTGAAAAAATTATAAAGGAAGATTTTAAAAAAATATTTAAAACATTTTTTGAGAAAATATCCATTCTTCTTTGAAAAATTCTTGTTAAATTGTAAAACATTTTGAAAATATTTTTCCTTTTAAAACCACTTTAGAATAATGTATTTTCATAATATTAGAAAAAAATTTCTTTAAAAATAACCCTATAAAATTTCAAAATAATCTTTAAGAAAATTAAGTTCATGATGGTGGGTAAATCCATACATGTTGAACATTAATTTTACATTGTAAAAAGTTTATTAAAGTTCCTTGATAATAAAAATATAAGGAGATTCCTTTTAGACCCATTTTTTACTAAAAAGGTAAAACATGGGTAAAAATTTCTTTTACACGTCATAGTAAAACATTTTTAAAAAACATGGTTTTGTGAATAAAAAAAATTCTGACTAAAGAGAGAAATAAAGTTGGATTTTCTTAAAAACACTTTCTTAATTATATTAAGTGAAAAATCTTGGTAAAATGGTACCAATACATAAAGATTTCATGGATAACCAGAGGAGAATAAATCCATTATATTTATTGATATATAGATCATAATATTTCATCAAGGGAAGAAAAATCATAAACCATCTCGATAAATGATGATATTATAAAAATAAATTATCACCACTCTGGAAAATTTAAATCTCAATCCTATGGATAAAATAAAAGTACATTAAGCTAAAAATATCATGAAAATAGGATAATCATGAGGAAGATTTTGGCTAGCAGGGGATCTGCGCCTTCCATCCAAATAGTGATTTTGTCTAGAAAATGGATTTGGTGGAGTCCTCAATAAAGAATTTTTAAAATCAATGTTGATGGCTCTTGTAACCCAGACATCATGAGATGGGGAGGTATTTTTTGGGACTCAAGAGGTTCAGTGGCGATTTCCTTTAATGGGTTCTATGGTCATGGTGATTCTCTCATTATAGAGGAGAAGTATTTTCTTAATAGACTGGAGGTTTTCCACTCCTATAATATCACCCCATGGAGATTGAAACTGATTCTTCAGTCATCCTAAACTCTCTTCAAGGAAAAAATGACCCCCTTGGTATATTTCTTATATAATTATAAGATGGAGGAACTATATTTGCTGAGATAATCTGAATCATACTTAGTATCAATGAAATGTTTTTGCAGATTATCTTACCTCTAAGGGTGACCCAAAGAAAACCCCTCATTATTTATTCAAATAAGGGTTTTCTTCCCCCTAAATGTTCTACTTTTTTGGGGTGGATTCCCTTGTCATCCACTATTTTAGGCCTCCATGACTTTTTTGTTCTCTTCTATTTACTTAATAAAAATTTCCTACTTAGAATAAAGATATCATCAAATGGATTTGTAAATACCCATAAATTTAAGGATAAGAATCATAGAATATATTTATGGATATTATATACACAACACAAAAGAATTTAGTTGTGAATAAGGCATAAATCTCACATAAATAAAAGTGATATCAGAAAACCTTTATTGTAAGTCTTGAATTTCGTAGTACATGTTCAAACCTCCTATATAATACGTATAAGTTTATTATAAATCTACCATAAAACCATATTATCATATATAATTCCATATATAATTTTATTATAAATTTATATTACTCTTATATTAACAATTTCATATTAATTTTTCACTTCTGGTAATATCTTATTAACAATTTCATGTTAATGTTACATTTTGGATAATATCTATGTTGTTTTTCATATATGTTTTGACTTGTTATTATTGATCCTCTTACTTAGGTCATTATTTACTTATTTACATAATGTAAGACATGATTTAAATATCATATAAATTCAGTATATAAATATTTAGAATAATTTATAAAATATATAACTATGAAATAGAATACACCATTCATGGATATAGTAGGTCATATGGACACATAAACGTTGTTTCTGTTTTATTGTCGTATTGAAAGAAATAAAGTAAATGAAATTTATGTGTATGTATATATATTATCATTATAGTACAGTTGTTATTTCATATATATAATATAATTTTACTAAATTCTTCCTTAATACATTCCATGTAAATTGTGAACGAATCGCATCGCTTTGAGGAGGCGGTAGTCCACACGTCCACAAATGAAGTTATCGTATCTACACAAAATGGAAATCATGAGGGTATGTTTCATGAAATAATTTTATAATCACAAAGAAATAATAAATATCATATATATCATATAAAAATTTTGTCTCCATCATAATTACCAACCATGAAAGGTGGAAAAAGAAATAAATGAATGACATTGTTTCACGAGACGGTAGTCCACCTTACACAAAAATTGTAAGTTTATTACCTATTTGATAGAAGTGTGTGTAGGTGTAGGTAGAACCATTATAAAAAAAATAAGTATATTTATTATACTTAATTAATTATATAATCATCGAATAATAATATTTTATGGGGTGTAGAAAGAAATAAATACAAAGTGTTTGTTGAAGGATAATACCCCTTCTTTGAGTAACTCTTTTTGTTTTTCACTAAAGAACTACCAAGGTTAGATTTTTTTATAAAGAGGGGATTATAGAATTAAGGTGGGGAATTTTAGATTTCATTTTTTCAGGTTTTTTACAAGAAAAAGTGTCTTTAGATGTTTTAGGAAGTGAGGGGGTGAGTTCCCTTTTATAGTGGAGAAGGAGTGGAATTCTTGTAACTATAAAAAGGTAAAAACTATTGAGAGGTCTCCCTTACATAATATTCCTCCAATAAGTATCTATTTTCTATAAAAGGGAGTATATGGTATAAATATTATCATCCAATTTATTTTTGACTTGTTTAAATGGTATTTTTCCACTTTATTTAAATTTTGACCACTAAGTAAACTCATTTTTACCTTAATCACTTTAAATAATTTTAATTACATTCACTAATATTTTTGGTAAAAATTAATTTTCTGTTATTATAAATTATAAATTATGATTATTAAAAATATGTAATCCATTTTTAAAAATTATAATCACATACTTGCAATAAATTAATTAAAAATTAATCTCGTATATGGGATGAGACGACGAGTTTTTAAAGTGTAAAAGTTCAAAAGATTGAAATGTTATTATATATAATTTCAATGTGAAATTGGTTAAAATGAACTAAAATTTATTTATTAATGTGTAATTGATATAAATATACTTTAAAACAATATAAAATATAATTTAACTATATAAATAAATTAGATGAAAAATTATTTTTGAATTAAAGTTCAGTATTTTTCACAATTCATCAAAAATGAAACTTCTTAGAAAAATAACAAAAATTTAATGAAAGTAAATTTTGATATACTTATTTCAAAAATAAAGATTAATTTTTAAATAAAATTATAAAATTTTAAGAAATTATATTTAAAATAGTTATGCCATGAAAAGGTGGTAAACTTACCTTTTTAAAAAATACATCTTTTTGTTTATAAAATTTGATTTATTCTTATCTTATGAATATAAAATCGATTTGATGATTCTGAAACAAAATTGATTTAACATATAATATATAAAATTTATTAAAATATTTATCAAAAGTGGTTTGTTTAATTTATTGATATAAAATTTTGTTTTCATATAGAAGAATAGTTTTCTTATAAAGGGAATTTCTGTATTCTAAAATAGTTTTTACATTCATTTTTAATTAATTTATAACCAAAGGAATCATTTTATATACTTTTGTAAACTATATTTTCATAATTTATTTAATATCATTCATATATTTTATTCTAATAGCTAGGTGATAATTATTTTAATAATATTATTAATAGTATATTATAGTTTAGTAAAACTTTGTCCTATATGTAACACAAGATATCAAAGGGACTCAATATTGTATGTAACAAAAGCTAAAAGTAGTGTTGTGTGTACCACAATATAATCTAACTGTTGCTTGTAGTTCAAGATTAACTTCGTGTAGCATATAAGGTGAGTAAAACATAGTGCTTTCATATAAAAAAACTATATTCAATGTTGCATGAAATTCAGAATATTGAAAAGATAAAATTAATTTGAAAAAAAAACATTTCACAAGATCTGAGGGTGTTACACACCAAGTCGTGGTCATGAAATGATTCTCATCGTCATGGTGTGACTAACCTTCTTCATGAAATTTTACAAAGGAAAAAACATAAGGTTTTTTCCCATGAGACATGTATTTTTCTTCAAGTCAAGGATAAGGTTTTTAATATATTAGAAAAATTTCATGGTGTAATTCTCTATTTCATGGTGTGGACCTCCATGTGTAAGGTTTTTAACTTAGTATAAGCCTTTATACAAAATATTCCATGACATCTAAACCATTATCACTAAGAATATACTAACTCATACTCCCATATTTTGTGATAAAGAATAATCTTTTCATACTAGCTTTAATACCCACTCATGTGACCAAATTTTAACTATCCATAATTAAAAATTAATAGAATTTATTGATTCAATTATATAGCCCATATTTTTTTAGGTTTAGAGATTTAGAGAATTAGGAAAACCTTTTACTTAACAAAACCCATGTATTTACTATCCAATGGATATTTTATCCACTATTCCCTTATTTTATTATTCCATAAGAAGTCTTTAAAATCTCTTAAAAATCTCGACACTAGATACCCTTCTAGATATATCATATATATTAATCTTCTTTATAACCTATAAAAATGGAAGTATAAGAATAGTGGTCACAAACTCTTCATAAGGGTAGCCTTCGGTGGTGGATATCATAAAGATATAAACTTGAGTAATATGGAAAAATAAATAAACAATAAATGTGAAATATAATTAATAAATTGATAATGAAATATATCCATGAATAGTATATCAATGTAAATAGCCACTTGGACAATAATAATTATCTTCCTAGTGATGAAATATATAATACCAAATATATTAATCTTACTATCAAGGCCTTATGCAAAGACATCTTACATACCATCAAGGCCTCCTGCCAAGAAAACTTTTATATCATTAAGGCCTCGTGCCAAGAAATTATCATTATATGGGCTAGCATACACCAAAAGATGTCCATTTTTTATCTCATAATACCTACTAATGTATTGAGAGTCTATATAATTCTAGGCTCTACCCATCATTATTTTTTTCTATAAATGACATCATAAATACATAGATAGGTATATAAGAAATATTAACCATTATTGTATATCTCATGGGACCTACCAATTCATCAAGGGGATACATAATTATAGGGGTTGGATGTCACTTAAAAATGTACAATGCATTCATCATATACAATATATCATCATTATACCTTAACAATTAGTATATATATATATTGGATCAAGTATACAGAATTCCAATATTTCCCCAGTATATAATCAATATTCTTTAGAAGTAAATAACCATTAGTATAGAACTAACTAGTATAATTATTTTCAATGTTTCTCTAGTAAATAAATGAGTTATATTTCTTATTAAACAACGCCAATATTATTTATGTCAAATGGGATATTCGAGTTATATAGAGTAATGATTATAAAATTAATTAAAAACTAAAATTATGGTAGAATACATCTACTATAATAAGGAACATAGTTATAAATAAGGCCATAAATTCATTAGAAATGAAGGTGTTGTAGTAATAGAAATTATTTTGGGAGATAGATATGAAAATTAAAGCATAACCTTTTAAAAATAATTTTCCTTAAATATATTTTAACTTTGTTGAAAAAACAATGTTATAAATAACCTCCAAATATATTTTCATGATATTTCAATAAAACTTTAAAAAAAATATTTGAAAATAATTTAAAATAATGTAATTGTAAAAAGAAAATATACTTAATTAAGAAAATTTAGAGTGAAAGATAAAAATAAAAATAAGTGGGATGAAATCCATTTTCAAACCTTTTAACAAAATAATATCCTATTATTTTAAAAAAATAATAAATAATGGAAATATATATTAAATTTTAAAACCATAAAAACTTATTAAGGAAGATAAATAATGAATAATGGTCATAATGGTGGGAAAATAGTTTAATAATGATATTTTAAAAAGATATTATTTTTAAACTTTTTATAAATAAAGTCAAAATGAATTTTATAGAAAATGTTAAAAATATTCCATTTAAAATTTTGAATAGAAAGTTGAAGTTAAAATAATTTTACTATAAAAAAATTAAATTATATAAAAGAACATTCATGAATCCGTATAAAGAATATTTATATATAGGGAAAAGATTCCTGACCACAAAAGATAAATAAGGCCAACTTTTATTATAAATATTATTTTTGTCGTTTTGAGTACCAATGAGGGTGGAAATAGAAATAATACTTAGAAAAAACATAAATAAAAAAAGTTTAAGAAAATTTATGAGGTTTAGGAGATAACTTATATATAATTACACTAATGGTAATTTAAATATATTCAATCCTGATAAAAATGAGATTGTAAAAAAACCCTTAAGCATATTATAACACTTGAATTAAAACCTATTGAAAGTGAGAAAAAGAAATTGAACTTTAATTATAATGATTAATGAAATGGAACTTTAATTATAATGATTAAATATTGGATCATGATATAATATTTCAAATAGTTATCATATAAACCATATAATGGAAATAGTTGTGTGATTTAAAATATGTCCCAAAGAAGGATGTTTGAGATGAGAAACCCTTAACATGGATTCCTTCTTAGTCAGATACATTCTAACTTACCTATATAATAAATTTAGATATATTATACACCTACATAATAATAATATTTATATTTATATTACTATATATCATTCACTTATAATTTATCATTACCCACTTAGTAATAATTATTTGTTTAAGCAAAGTTTTATGTGTTAACTATCTCGTTTCTCATGCATGTTTCGATTTGGAGGTTTTTTTCCTTACACCTTAGTCATAGTTTAATAATCTATATAATGTTAATTATGATTTTATATGTTTATTTTATATTAATCTATAGTTTAATTAATATTTCATGGAACTTATGGTGATGATTCACATAGAAATATTAAAAAATCTATTATAAAAGTTTTGATTTCATAGAAATAATTGATTTTATTAAAATACACACACACATATATATATATATATATTACTAATAAATATTTTTTTAAACATCATAAATTCATCATTATTATAAATATTACCATTACATATAATTTTTTAATCATTCATGACATAACCAATATAACATTGTTAATGTATATGGTAAAACCAACCAAAACGAGAAAACATAATGGTTAAATGAGTAAGAATGTGTTAATTTATAAAAATAATATCACTTTTATGTCATATTAATCATGATATAAATAAATTATCTATTCATTAAAATAATTTGTATAACCATCCAATTAATATGGTAATGAAAAATTAAATACGTCATTCATGGAGGCGGTAGTTAGCATGTATGCACGAATGACATTTTCATTTTTCAATAGATATTTTTAAAGGAAAGAATATAATTATTTATCTTTAAAAATAATAATTATGTAATAAATATTATATTAAGTCATTAAATACATATTTCATAAATTTCCATTTAATGAAGTTATGAAAAATAAAATATTTCATTCATGGAGGCAGTAACCCACATGCACGCACAAGTGACATTTCAATTTTCCAAAGGTTGAAAAGAAGGTAGATGATGGTTTTTACACCAACATAAAAACATTTTATTAAACTAATTATATTTATTTTATTATTTTAATGGGCTTATATAATATTTTAAGTTGATTTAAGAAGAAATAAACTTAAAATAACTCATTTATGACAATCACCTCTTCCTTAGGTTTATTCCTTTGGAAATCTCCTTAATCCTTATTGGGTTGGTATTTTGGAAAGATTAGAACCTATAGGGCATAGATAAGAGTTTTTGGAATTTATTTTTTCCAATATTGGTTGAGTTAAAGTGCTCGATGTTGGTATAGAAGTGAGGGCATGAAGGGATCCATTTATAAGTGAGGGGAGTGACACTCTTCTAAATACTCTTAGTTTTAAAACAAAATTAAGTCATTTTAAAGTCAAACTAGCACAAAAAAACCAAAATTAAAATATAGTTTGAGTTATGGTATAAATTCACTCATAAATTTAATTTTAGACATGATTTTTTGATATTTTTGTCCTGATCCATTAGTTTAATCCCCTTTTAATCATTTTACCATTTACTTAGTGACTAACTTTTATCATTGTAACTATCATTTATGATCAAAAATAAAATTATACTTATTAATTAATTGGATATTTTGATTTTAAATATTTATTCAATTTTATAATATTAAATTTCAATAGGTGGTAAAAATTATGTAAAATGAAATGAAAAATAGTTTTTAGAAAAATGTCTTTTTAGTCATAAAAATGATATTAAACAAAAATAATGTGTTGTGTTGATATTATTTAAATTTAATGGTTTATTAAAAAAATTAGTGATATTTTGCTTTAAAACCAATCCAAAAAACTAATTTAACCTTTTAATTAATTAATTTAATAAATCAACCAAAAAAATATTAGCATAAAACATCACTTAGGTTTTAAAATATAAAATATAAGTTTCTAAATTCAACATAATATTTTAAATTATTTATTTTAATTATTAAAAACAAGTTTTCCCTAAAAAATATTTCATAAAATTTTAAATAATTATTTTAACATCATGATATCTTAAAATAAATAGTATTTTTAAAAATTATATTTTTCATTATTCACTCAAAAATAAAACTTTTCCTAAAAATACAAAAAAGCTATCTAAGATAATTTTACCATATTGAATTCAAAAATTAATTCAATTTCATAAAATTAAGATTCTTAAAATTATAAATTAAATTTTAAATAAAAATATATAATACATAATAGAAAAAAATGGTATAAAATAGAACATTTTTTCCATGAATAATTAAATTAAAATTATTTATAGTTACTTAATTATTTATTGGATGTTACTAACTTGTCATCCCTTTAATTTCATCAATAAATTCAATTGATATAATTCTTAAAATGTTAAAATTTTAATAAAAATATATATTTTATAAAAACAAGTTCTTTAGAATTGATTGTGTTTTAACAAATATATTTTTATAATTTATTTAAAGTGATATATTATAAAATATTGGGGTTTTACATTATCCTACCCAACTAAAATAAATTGTTTCCTCATAATTTTAATTTCATCTTACCAAAATTAATATATATTTACTCAGATATAGGTTTTATCATGATAAATAATTTCTAAGTTACAACTATGAAACTTAGTATTTCTTAATTAAATATTTATAAATTCATGTATGTATCATTATAAGATTCATAATTATGAATTAATTTCTAAAATAATACCTTAATATCTAAGAAATGTTTTCCACATCAGACTCAATAGATTTATATTGCTCTTACATTAGTTTAAGGAATTATTTTACCATCGAGATAGAGAATATGAGAAAATATATTTAATTGATTTATTTCCATTATATAAGAGTAATTTTCATCCTTCGATAGTGTTTCATTCATTTTTCCACCACTGATTCTTCACATATTCTAAATAATAAATTACTATGTTGACTTTTTCATGCCTAAATCATTAAAATCATCTTTTAATGGAATATAATATCCATAAAATAAAGACAAGTTATTCCTCCCATGTCTAGTAATTTACTAAAACTAAAAATGGTTAGTACAAAATAATATAATCCCCAATGTGAATAAACCTCCATATCAATAAGTAATACCTTAATCTCCAAAATCTCAAAAATAACACCCAAAATTAAACTTAAAATAGACACTAAACCTCTTTGAAAAATGATTTACCAAATTCAAAACCCAAAATAAAACATATTTGATCACATATTATTCCAAAATCATCATAAATTTTACCTAAAAAATTATTAAACCTCAATAATCATTATAATAACTTCCTTACTATATCCTAAACCCAAAAATCATGGAAAGATATGTTCCCAAAATTCAACTTGATTTTTATCTTCAAACAAAATTAATTACTTAAAAAATTTCATGCCATTCAATATATACCTTAATCATATATAGTCACAAAATATATTAATCATTTACTAAAATAACATGAATTTATTTGATACTAAATTTACTTTTTAAGCCCCAAGGTTATTTATACTAATCAACTTAAAATACTAAAATAAATAAACCCATTACCAATTTACCATAATCAAATCACATCCCAACTCAAATGGTAATTTATACCTCAATCATTTATTCCTCTTAAAACAAAATAAACATTTTCTTAAATATCATTAATTACCTTTGAATATAATCCCATAACACCTCAAAAGTATATCTATGGATTTTAACTTATGATCAACCTTAAAATTATTAACTCATGATGGTATCCATAACTATTAAACTATTATGATTAGATAAATCCAAAACCTATAATGTTATCTGAACTCTACTATCATACCAACTAATATACCCCAAACGCATACTTCTGGATCTGGTGCCAAAAACGTAATATTTAAATGATGTATTTGATACTGACTCAAGTGACCCAATTTTAACCATCCATAATTAAATCATCAAAATAAATGATTGAGTCACATATATTACCAATATTTATTATTTTTAGAGATTTTTATAATTAATATAGCCCTTTACATAACAAAACCCATGTGTTTCCCATCTGATGTAAATTTTTCTCATTATGCCTATATTTTCTTATTCTGTGTTAAATATTCAATATATATCACAAAATTCTCCACACATAATACCCTTATGTATATCATATATATTACTATTATTCATAACCTATAGAAATATAAATATATGAAGGGTGGGCTAAAATTCTCAATAAGGGTAGAATTTAGTGGTTATTTTCATAGAGATAAAAACTTGAGTAATAAGGAAAAGTAAATAATCAATAAATGTTTCATATAATCAATAACTTTAGAATAAAATATATCCATAAATAATATGAAAATGTAAATAACTACATGGACATCAATAATTTTATTCTTAGTGATGAAATACATAATGATGGAAATCTTAATCCTATTATCAAGGCCTCATTCCAAGATATTATCTATGTATGGGTTGGAATACACCAAGAGATACCCATTTTTATCTCATGAAACCTACCATTGCATCAATGGTATATATAATTCTAATACCCACCCATTACATAAACATTTTAAATGCATTCATCATATAAAATACATCATCATTACACCTTATCAATCAATATGTAAATATATTGAATCAAGTATACAGAATGTCAATATTTCCCCAGTACGTAATCAGCCTACCTTAGTAGTTAATAAATAGCTATATAGAACTAACAAGTATATGTATTTTTATTGTTTTTATAGTTAATAAATGAGTTATCTTGCTAAACAGCCCCAATATGATTTATATAAAATGGGGTATTCATATCATATAGAGTAATGAGTGTATGAATAATTCATTACTAAAAATGATATATAATAAATCCATGATAATAATTAAAATGGAAATAATTTAGACCATAAATTTATCAAAAATAAAGGTGTTGTAGTAAAGGTTTTTCCTTTAAGAGATAGAGAGAAAAATGGAAATAAAACATTTAAAATATAATTTTCCTTAAATATTTTGTAACTTTGTTTCAAAAATAAAGTTATAAATACCTTCCAAATATATTTTCATGATATATCAATAAAACATTAAAACGTAATTTGTAAAATAGTTTAAAATAATGGAATATTGAAAAGAATCTATGCTTAAGTAAGAAAATGTGGAGTGGGAGATAAAAATATAAATAAGTGGAATGAAATCCCTTTTCAAAACATTCAAGAAAATAATATCCTTTTATTTAGAAAAAATAATAGAATAATGGGAATAGATATAACTTTGGAAAACAATATAAAATATAAATGAAGATAAATAATGAAAAATGATCATAAATATGGGAAAATCCATTCAATCGAAAAATGTTGAAAAGATATTTTTTCACACTTTTATAAAGAAAGTCAAAATTGACTTGTACGAAAAATGTTAAAAATATTCTTTTTAATATTTTTAATATAAAATTGAATTTAATAAAATTTTATCTTAATAAATAATTAAATTACATAAAATAAAATTCCTAAATAAAAATAAATTATAAGGATATGGAGGGAAAATATTCTTGACTAAAAAGGAGAAATAAGGCACGATTTTCTTATAAATATTATTTTGGTGGTTTTGAGAACCAAAGAGAGGTAAAATGAAATTAATACTTATAAAACCTAGAATTAAAAAGGTTATAATAATATATGTGGGGTTTAATAGAGAAATAATACATAATTATTTGAATGTAAATTGAAACATAAATAACCCCGATCAAAGTAAGATTATAAAATAAAACCTTAAGGATTTTATAACACTTGAATCAAATCCTATTGAAAGATATAAAACTAAATGGAGCTTAATTTTTATTATTAAAGATTGTATGATGATTTAATATTTAAAATAGGCACTATAAAAATTATATAATGGAAAACTGTGTAATTCAAAACATGTCTCAATGAAGGAAGTTTGAGATGAGAAACCCTTATCTTAGATTTTTCTTAGTAATACAAGTTATAAATTCCATATATAATAAATTAAGATCTATTATATGTATATATCGTAAACATATTTATATTTATATTACTATATAACATTAACTTATAATTTCTTATTACCTATTTTTTAATAATTCTTTTTCCAAATCATTGTTTATGTGTTAATTGTTCATTTCCCCATGAATGTTTTGATTTGGTAGTTTTGGTCCTTGAACCTTGGTCATGGAGTCATAATCATCATAATTTTCATTTTATTTTTTATATTTATTTTATATGACTCTATATTTTCATGAATAATTCATGAAACTCATGGTGATAATTCACATAGAAATCTTAAAAAAATCCATTTTTAGAGGTTTTGAATTTCATAGAAAGAAGTGATTTTATTAAAAAAATTACATATATATTTTACCATTAAATAATTTTAAAATTGTTATAAATTTATAATTATTATATAATATTATCATTACATAACATTCCTAAATCATTCATGGAATAAGCATTATAATACTGTTCGTGTAGGTGGTAACCTTGACAAAAATTCGAACATGTTATAACGGTTGAATGAGTAAGAACGTGTTATTTTATAATTGTAAGTTCACTTTTAAAAAATATTAATAATTTTATAAATAACATATCTATTTATTAAATTTATTTATATAACCATCCATGGAATATATTAATGAAAAATGAAATTTTTTATTTATGGAGCCGGTAGTGGGCATGTACACATGGATGACACTTTCATTTTCCAATGGATGGAAAGAAAGAAGGTAAATAATGATTTGTATTTCCTTAATAATAATTATGTTATAAATATAATATTTATTCAATAAATAAATATATTATAACTACACATGTAATGCGATGATGATAAATGAAATATGTCATTTATGGAGATGACAATTCGCACATACACACGAGCGACGTTTACATTTTCCAATGGATACAATGGAGGTAGATAATGATTTTTTCATCAACATTATAATATTTTAGTAAAATAATTATAATTATTTCATTATTTTAAGATTTTTATATAATATTTTTAAGTTATTTAAGAATAAATAAACTTGAAAGTACTCAATTATGAAGATCGCCTCTTCCTTTAGTATCCTTCTTTAAATATATCCTTAATCCCTTTTAGGTTGGTCTTTTTGTGATAAAAAAAACCTATTGGTAATGTATAAGGGTGATGGTAAGTGATTTATGTGGTAATTTTTTGACATAAAGTGCTCAAATTTTGTGGTTGAGTGATGGGTAAAGGGATCCCTTAATATGTGAGGAGACTGGCACTCTTGTAAATACTCTTAACATTAAAATAAAATAAAATCATTTTAAAGGGAAAGTGGCACCAAATAAACAAAAATTTAAAGATAATATGATCTAGGGTCTAAATAAACTCATCCAATAAAATTTAGATATTATTGTTTTGATATTTTTGTCATTTTCCCTTAGTTTAACCCCCTTTTTAATCCTTTCACCATTTTACGTGTTTACAAAATTTTACCCAGGTAACCATTATTTATGGAAAAAAAAATAAAATTGTAATTAACACATAATTAAATATGATAATCCCAAAATATGGAATCAATTTTTTAATATTCAATTTATATATCTGGTAAATATTACATAAAATTCAATGAAAAACATTTTTTAATAAAATATTTTTTAAGCATAAAAAATATTTTACACAAAAATAAAGTGTAATGTTAATCCTATTAACATTAATTGGTTTCTGAATAAAAAAAAGTGATATGTGACTTTAAAACTAGTCTAATACCTAATTTAACCTTGTAAATTCTTAATTAAAGAAAAGGTACAAGATAGTTCTTAGCATAAAACGCCATTTAGGTTTTCAAATGCCAAACATAGGTTTCTAAATTTAAAGTGATATATTTAAAAAATTTATTTTAATCCTTAAAAAAATATTTGTTCTAAAGAAAATGTTTTTTAAAATTTTACAGCATTCTTATACCATAATTATGTTATAAATGTAATAATATTTGTAAAAAAAATTCACTATTCACCCAAAAATCAATCATTTCAGAAAAATATCAGAAATTCAACCTAATATGATTTTGACATGATGAATTAAAAAATTAATTTAATTTCATAAAATTAAAATTTATAAATTTGTAAATAGAATTTCTAAATAAAACATATATAATACATAATAAAAAAAATTGTATTTAAATAAAATATTATTATTTAAGAATAAATAATTAAATTAACATTTCTTATAGTTACTTAATTATTTTTCTAATGATACTAAATTATAATACATTTAATTTAATCAATACCATATTTTTATATAATTATTCCAAAGTAGTAACTTTAATAAAAATGAATATTTTATAAAAACAATCCATTTAGAATAAATGTTGTTTTCAAAATAAATTTGTATAATTTATTTAAATTAATATATTCTAAAATATGGGGGTGTTATAGTTACAAAACGACATAAAATGGTCTTAGGGGGAAAATAACACAGGAACCTATCATATTGTGACTTATACTGTAGTAGTGTGACGACCCCTCTATAGTATAATTTTAATTACCTAGTGAAGCTTTCAACCCCAACTCCCAAACCAATCTCTAAGAAAACTCTCGATTCACACACCAACACCTCAAACATTTATAAGGATAAAATTTACATATGGTTCGGTAATATTTTAAATAAGTTCATACCTTGATAAGGTATTAGGATTTACAATATTATATGGCTTGTGTAAGAATAAATCTTATAGACTTTCATAATATTCTTCAAGAGAAATATATAAGAGTAAATTATATAACTTAAACTATTCAGTAGGGATCATATGTTAAGGAGGTTCTTATGCTACTGTTTTTGACTAAATTGAGGGTTTATTGTAAATATCATAAAGTATTGGAATTCATCTACAAATATAGGAAGGTTGTGACATCGAGTTCCACTAGACTGACTAGTCTATAAATATACTAGTTGGTTTACTTATTTAATATATTTATAATCTTACTCTTAATATATTGGTATTAAAAGTGTTAATGTTTTTTTATGGAATAAGATAAGGTTAGGAACCACATAAATCCCTTACTATTTCGTGTTTTGTGTGATTTTATTTATTCTTTTTCCTGAGAATATTCTATATCATCTTCTTAGGGGATTTTTGTAAATTCAATGAGACATTAGATATTAGTTCCTTTTATCTAGTTTTTGACATTGGGTGCTGCCAATTTTGGATTTTTTGAACCTTTCTATGCAATTGAGGTTCCAAAAGGGTGTTTTAGAATTTAGGGAGTTTGAAACAATATCCATACTATATGATATTGTTTAAGAGTTGGTGATAGGTTTTCTATTCAATTACAGTTCAAAAGATGATTTTGAAAATCTTGGACCCTTTTTTCATATCACTCTTTTAGAGATACTAAACACTACAATTTATGAACCCATTTCCATCTATGTCACATTAGTATTCCACTTATTCTACTAATTATTCTAATATTTTATTTCATATATGGTTGTTCTACACATTATGGCCATTAATCCCCCATCAATCATTGATAGTATAATTTCTTATAGTAACGTGAAAGTGATGGGTCATGTGGATATGGTACTAGTCCATACATAATCATATCTATGTGATCTTAAACCATAAACATTTTTATGCTATACGAAAAAATATTTCAATCCATCTCTTCCCTCAAATTGTTATACATAAGTCTATAGTAGCCCATATTTCTATTAAAAATATTTTTTGAGTGTTTGATTGAAATATGGATTTAGGAGGAGGATATGTGGGGGGTTGTGGGTTCTTAGGGGAGAGGGAAGTATGTTACATCCCTATAATAGTATTGGTGAGTTTTAAAGAGATATAAATGGAGGTTTCATCATTATAATAGAGGTGTCACTATATTTTAGTGGAAGAGTAAGGGATGGAGTTTTACTAGAGGCTGGTCAGAATAGTATATGGAGGTGTCGTCGTTGGAAGGGAGGCATATCTATGTTCAAGAAATTAGTGTCATGGAGGGTGGTTTCATTTCTAGAAGGTATATCAATGTCACTGGAGAGAGTTCAATGTTGTTAGAGAGAGGCATTGGAGGGGTTTTGGCATTACTTAATGGGATGTGTTGGAGGGAGGTCGATGTTACTAGAGGGAGGTCAGAGTCACTTGTTGGGAATTCCTCACATTCTAGGGGATAGGGATAGATGTAGGTGAAATTTTTGGTAGTTTTTATATCATTCTTGGGAGGATGTCCTTAGTATAACTAAAATGTAGAGTAAAATGGGTAAATTTGGGTGATTAATGAGTGGTAAGCATTGGGAGATAGGTTGATATTAGGACTCAGTGTCAAAAAAAGGTGAAATGAATGCATGACTTGATCTATAAGGCTGGGGTGTTGAGAATAAGAGATGGTGGGTTAACACATTTTTCATTGCTATGTTTTTTCTCAATTTATTAAATAAGTCCTTGATTCATCCAAAATCCATGTGTATTTACCCATGTGATATAGTCTTTAACACCCTTGGTTTTAGGTAATTTACCCTTTTATTATGTATTTTGAGGTTATATAATACTTGGGTTGAGTACTAGGAGTTTTTGGTTGGTTTTAGAGTGTTTTGGAAGGGTTTCTAAGAGTGCACAGTTTGACTATAGTTAGGGGAAACCCTAAAACCTCTCTATTAAACTATGTATAGAAATGTTTAGAGTTAATAATAAGGCACACAGTTAGTACATTGTTTATTTAACCATGTAACCTAACTATGTAATGTGAATTGAATGATCCAAAAATTAGATGTTAACACATTTTTACACCCCAAAACTCTAATTTTTCTCCTATTCTTCTAGGTTCTAAAACTCCCCTCCTCTTTTAATAATCCTTGAAAATTATATTTAATCCAGAAGGTAATTTTGATGAATTAAAGTGTATTGGATCACTGAAATCAATGGTAGGTCCCTATTTTATCTATTTCTTCTTAGATATTCTCATATTCTCTCAGTTAGAATGTTATATCTAATATTTTATGGATAAATCTATGATATATGATGTTTTTTATGATATCTTTATTGGATATATTAAATGGAATATGTTTCAAGGATATATTTAGAGGTTTAATTTGTTTTTCATTATTTTCTTCAACCCTTGTGAGGTAGTTCACTTCTCTCCCACTCTACTCATTCTAAAACTTGAAGGCTTGATGTTTAAATCACTCTGTATTTCTTTCCTAGAAAAAATATTTGGTTTTAGTACCTAAATATTTGTTTTTGAAATTTTACACATAAGGTGTTTGATAAATTTATTAAAAGAAAATAGTTTTCAAAATAAATGGTTTTTTTAGAACTTGTAATGTGTGGTTTGTGTGAGTTCATTAAATTTCAATATTGTTCCTTGTTATTAGGGACTTGGGGTCAGTTCCAATGGGTAACATGGTAAATTTCATTATGTGATGACTTGATTATGGTTTGGGTCACTACTCATGAGTATTGGTACCTTCATTGGAAATTAAAGGGTGTTTGAGTTGGGAAATGTTGATGCAAGTGGTTATTATTTTTGAAACTACTTAATTGTTATATTATGGAAATGTTTTAGAAACGCATCTACTTATATTTTGTTATAAATATTAATTTTATTTGATTTTTTTATTCCTAGTGGTGTTTGTTGGGAAGTCTTATAGACTACCTACTAAGTTTTGTAGTCACCCCTTACTTGGAAACTTTGGTGTATTTGCAAATTTTGTGAATCAAGAAACAATTAAAGGTAAGTTTTTATACTTTTATAGTGAGGTATCATGATATATTGGGATTGGAACTTGGATTCAGATCATAAATCTTGTTTCAAGATATTCTTGGGTTGATTCCACTTTGGTGTTGTTGAGTTCAATTTTCCATTATGGTGTTATTCTTATACCTTTTTATTCAGTCAACTATTCTGATGTTTCTTTATAGTGTGAGATATTTTGTGTTAATTTACATGCATTATATAGTATTGTATATTTTGTTTCATCTTCAATGGGTTTTTCATATTTTATGGAAAATATTCCCCTAATGATTTGTAATTCCCTTGGAACTTGTTTCAGCCTTTGATGTCCTAGGGATGTCACTTAAGGTTAATACCACCTTTTACTCTTCCCAAGGCAATGGGTGAGGGGAGGGATGTTACAAATAGTATCATTTTTTATCTGTCTATCATCTTGGTATTTTATCAAGGAGATAAAAATTTAAAAACTTGAAATGTATAGCATAGAAACATGTATCTAACCTTTTATGTTGAAATTCAACTTACCAGGGTGGCCTAGGTAAAAAATTGTTCTAACACACTTCTATGTGTGTTATCATCATGGGTTTAGCCGATGAATATAGAATGTCATTAATTAGTAATGATACATTATATTGGGGATGCATTTATCATATTAAGATATAATATTTTTTAAATTTTTTGTTGATTATTTTTTAAGATGAGTTGAAATATTCTAATCCCTCAGTTATAAGTAATTGATTACAAAGTAGTGTTTCGCTATGTCTTTAGAAAAAAATGAAACCAGTTCAACGATCAGGGAACTCACTGGAGGAATAATCAGAGAATATTGTTCAACCTAAATCATAATTAAATCAGTAGATTATCCAAATCATAATCCAGACATTTCAATTTGTGCATAGGGGAAATCAAATGCCACATCCACGCCATGAAAATTATTTGATGGACTTTAAAAATATAATCCACTAATATTTTAGAGAGATTTAGGACTTGAATAAACAGAGGCATGGTTAGGGAAGAAAAAATGATATTTTTTATTTATTTGGAACCTTAGAGGATTATAAATTGAAGCTATTAGTTTATATATTATAGGATATTGTTAGGAAGTGGTAAGATATTATTTTCTAGACTAAGAAGGACTAGTACTTAACATGGATAGGCTTTGTGGATTTGTTTAACCAACAATTATATCTCCATACCTTCAAGATCACCAGGATGATATATTTCTTTACTTTGAAGTAGAAAAATATTTATGTGGTGGAGTATGCATCTCAATTTATGAGTTTTATGTGTTTTTATCCTAAATTTCTACTAGTTATCACTAAAAGTTGAGGATATTTGAGGTAGGAATATGGCCTAACATGCACTCTTGGTGGGTGGATTTTTGTATTTAAAATTATATTAAGATTTTTAATAGGTATATGGTAGTGGAAAAGTACATCTTGGTAACCTAAATTGTTGGAAACACATTTACTTACATGAGTAAAAGTGGGAACTCCAACATGGGGAATAAAAAGAAGAGGGAGAATTTTTATCAAGTAAGTAAGGAACTGGGAAACTAATTGTTTGATTTCATATCCTTTACACCTCACCATATTAATCATATAGGATATTATCATTGTAGATATTATGATCATGTGAAGCAGGAATAGACAGTGCCTTTTTGTGAAATCCACAATTGTGAAAATTTGGGACATCTAAAGTGTTATTTCATAATGACTCTGGGGAAAACTCATGGAAATGGTTCAAACATATCCCAGGATTCTTATGATCATATAGGTTGATCAATATGAAATAGTAATCACCCCCAAAACCAAGTGACCCAAGGTAAAACTCAAATCATTCTAACACCTCAGCAGTCATCACAACCTCAACAGAGTAATAAATAAATTTTGGGTGATTATAGTAAGTAGTTGTATGGTGTCGAGCAGAAGATTATGAAGGATCTACATTCTTCTTTAATGATGTAGGGTGATATTCTCTTAAACTATACTCTCATGTATACTATTTTTGATACTAGATCATCCTACTATTTTATTATTTCTCATATTGTGGATCATATATGATTTCATGTTGAAATGATGCCTTGTGTCATGAAACTTCAAACACATATCAGCTAATAAGATTTTCAAGCCTTAAACTATACAGCATGTTATATAATTATCTATGAGGATAATTTTTTTGGAATTTATCTATTCTTGGTATGGACATATTTGACCTCAATATTGGAAAAACACTTTTCATGTTAGTTTTTTACCTTTAAAAATCAATTTATAATCAATATTGATATAGAAAATATTGAAAGTGGAAGTTTCTAGGTCGGTTTTTACAAACCTAAGTTGAAACACCTTCTAAAGAGTGATAAATAAAAAACTTTCTATGGTAGGTATTTATAAAAATGACATGTAAAGCATTCATATCACACTTTTGATGTTGGTTTTTACTAAAAACTAACATCAAAAGTGTCTTTCCATATTGTTTCTATAAAAAAAATAAAAAAGTATTTCAATGTCGAGGAGGAAATTTAGTGTCTATTTTTTATAAAATCGATATGGAAATCTATCCAAGAAATATTATGAAATATACTTTTTTTAAACACTGACATTGAGAGCATGTCATTAGGGATTTCCATGTCGGTTTTATAAAAAATCAACATTTAATGTTAAAAAAATATAAATATTACAAAATTACATAATCCCACACCTAAAAACTCAAATAGAAGAATCAAATTAAGAAAAAAACTAGTATAAATAGAATAAGAGAAAAAAACTTATTGACAACTATTACAATAATTTTTGAAAACACACATCCAAATGAAACTAAATATAAAAATTATTCAAAATTAAAAAATATTGTGAAAATAAATTTTGAAGGTTTTTTAAGTCATTGGATGTATATGAAGAAACATCATCAAAAACCTATAATATAAAGTTTTTCAAATTTAAAATATATCATATTTTTATAAATTATAAGCATTATAATGAAACTAACCTTTTTGAAATTTTTTGTTATTTTGGTCATGATTATCTCATAAATGAACCATAAAACATAATATACACATTCAAAAATCCCTTGTTCGTGATGAAACTGTATTTATGAAACAATATTTTAAAAATAAAAAATAGAATATATGTAAGAAAAACAAATTACTCTCTGATATATAAGTCATCTACCTGAGCTTTCACGTGATTAATTGTTTATGGTTCCACTGTTAATAGTGAGCCCTATTGAACACAATCCATGACATATTGTAATGATAATTAATCACTATCAAAAAAATTTAAATTGAAAAACAAAATAAGATTAAAGAACTAAAATCATGAAATAATGTTTAGTTCTTTAACAACTTGTTAAATCTTCTTCTAACACCACCCGATAAAGATAATAACCAATATACTCTACATTATTTTAGGAAAAATAAACATAATATCTAATTTACACTAAAATATAAAATATTAAGAATTAGAAATATGATAATGAATAGTTATTCATAATTATATATTTGATCTTACTGGTCAAGTAATGGAAAAAACCAACATGAGATCTCTTTATTTTTTAATCTTTCTAACACATATTCAATTCTAGATTCATGGTTCAAATGTTTTACTTTGTTTAAAAGGTATTCTGGATCAATAAAACGATAAAAATAAGTAATATCATATTGGATGCAAAGACTATAGAGATAACTGGTTAGAAAAATTATTAATTAATTCAATATAAAATATGATTACTTAATGAACATAAATTAGTAATTTAAATTTACTTACATGGAAAACAACTACAAAATGGGTACAATATCACTCTCTACAACATTCATGATTTTTATTTTAAAAATATTTAATGTATAATCTCTTCCACGTATATAAAAAATCATCAAAAATTTATAATAATTATCTAATATATAAAAAACATGTGATAATTGTGTTACCTAATCAGCATCATGAAGAATATCTTAAGGTTGAACCCAAAATTTTTCTTTCCTTTGAAGTGAATCCTTCAATTTCATATACTCATGTATAAGGTAAGTGTAATAAAACATTATAATTAATTCTGAATTTAATTATAAATAAAAAAACAATGCACACCTTATATTTCAGTTGATGATATAGATTTTCTGGAAAAAGGAAAAAATAACCAATACTCAATCCAACTATAAAAATCTGCTTAGTAGGTATCAGCACTAGAGTAGTTGGATCAATAATATCATGTTCTAATAATCTTACCTGACCTAAATTCATAATATAATAATGTATATAATCATCTAGATGATATAAAATTCTATATGCTACAATATGTATATGGGGATCCCTAGCATGAAACTCATAGTACACAGTCAGTTCTGAATAAGAAGGTAATGGATTTGGATCATAAGGTTATGAAGACTACATCTATCACATCACTTATACAAGCATAGATGATACATATAAATTAATCGTATTCTCTATCAACACACTAAAGTTTCAAGTCTCATCCTTTAAATAATCTATTTCTTCCTTACATTCTTCCCCCATCGAGTTCACACTAGGGGCATGGACAAAAACTTTTTTAAATATGACATTATCCTTAAACCCTATAACATAGATAGGGTTTTCTGAATTTCCAAAAGTAATTGTAAGAATATTCCTCCCACCCTTAGGTATAAAGTTACACTATGTCATTTTCTCTTAAACGGTGTCCTGAAGTAATCTTTTCAAATGTAATATTAGTATGATAAATTTACAAAATAGAAATACTAATGAAAAGTAACAATTAATTACTTACAATATTTATAGCTAATTCATTTTTTGGATCAGTAATATCATTTCCCATTTTTGAAATTATCTCCCTTTTCCATTTTTCATGATGAGTGGGATGAGATTGAGGGGTGAGTGGAACCTCATCAAAGACACTAATTGACTTGGCCCTTAATTCACTAATTTTTTTAGCAATAATGTGTCCCTGTAATAAGGGATACCCTCCTTATAACAATGTATGAGGGTTTAAATTGTGAGATTTTATATCTTTGTGTATTTTCCTGGAGGCTTGTTATATAAAACAAATTAGCTATAAAGTAATGAAAATTAATTAAACAAACAAATTTTACAAAGAAAAAAATCATACCATAAAATTTTCCTCCTTCCAACTAGAGAAAAACTTCTTCCATGTCTATCTATCTATAAACTCACACTTAAGTCCTGAATATTTACCATTTTTACTCAAAAAAATATAATTTAAATTCAATTTTTTCTTAAAATCTATCCATCTTGTTTCCACAAAGGATATAAACTTTTTTAAAATTCTATTTGTCTCTTGAAAGTAAAATTTCATCAGTAATTAAATAAATAAAATATTAATAAATGTTTAACATTTAAACCATTGGAAAAATAAATAAATTAGTTTAGAAATTTTATCGTTAGGGAATCCTATAAAATATCTTTCATTTACTAGTTGACACTCCTCCAATTATGGTATAAAATACTTACCCTACAACAACCCTATACAGCTAGGTAAGTCCTAAATTTTGTGGCATTTGAGATAGTTGGGAAGTCATTCTTATAAAAGTTAATTATCAACATTTGTTCTCTATGGGTGAGTGTAAGTTTTGGTAAACATGAAATCCCACGTCTACCATCTTCAGGTATCATTCTCTCTAGATAAGAATAATAGATGGAAATAATTTTAATAAATATAAGATAAATTTCATTAAATAATTTAATTAGTATAGATATATATATATATAAATGAAAAACATAAATACCTCGGTTCCCCTGCCTTAATGTCTATCATTTTGAAAGATTTATTCTACCTCCACAAAATTATGTGTACCTTTATTTTATTAAAATTAAGTAAAAGTAACAAATAAAATTTTGATTATTAATAATAGATAATAAAAACAATTTATAAATAAAAAAATTGAATAAAAAAATGATTCCAACTGTAAATATATTATATTGAAAAAATGTATAAATATAAACAATTATAAATACAAACTGTTACAACCAAAAAAAATTATAGTCTCAAACAATTTATATTCACAAAAAAATAACATTCAACAAATTTTAATAAAACAATTATTATTGATAATAAAATTTATACAAAAAAATTATTGGGTGAATAAAATTTATAACTAATGGATAATTAATTTATATTTAAAAATAAAAAAATTAACTTACAAAATTTGGATGTAAATGGATCCTAAATATCATTGAACTCACTCGAATTTGGTAGAAGGAGGTCAAATGCTGCAAGATTGAAGAGAAATATATAATTAAATATAAAAATATATAATTTAGACATGCATAAATTTTTAACAAATAATTTATATCTTAATAAAATTAAAAATAAAAAATAAGTTATAGAAAAAAAATTAATCAAAAGTCATTATAATGAAAAATATATATTATAAATGAGAAAAATGAACAAAAAATAACTTACAAAATTTGGAGATTTATAATAAAAAGTATATTATAAATATTTACTTGAATAATTAGGATAGTGATTTAGTGTTTTCCTATATCCCTTTAGCATGATCATTTCATATAATAAGTATTATGTCCACATTATAGTCATTGTTATCATCCAAAAATCACCTAATAGATGAAGAAACACAACATGAGTCTATAACATAATCATCATTTTAATCACCCAAATAAATTATTTTACCTTGAAAAATTATGGACTACTGATCATTTGATGGATCAATAACATAAAAAAATTTCAGGTGTCGCCATGATAAATGGTCCCTCTTTACAACTAAAAATTTTCAAATCAATGAGTATTAATTCATAATCATCTTGTTTCACACCACTATTACAATCAGACCAGTTTCACTTAAATATTGTTACTTGAAGTTTAGCATAATAAATTTCACATTTCCTCAAAAAATCCAAAATATTTCTTTGATGCATAAATTAGGTTTTTACTTTTTTACTGAAAAAATACAGTGCTTCAGTGATGACCATCACACCACTATTTTGAATAATACTCTTATCTTCTTGATTTTTTCGGTAAATTTTGTAACTATTAATTTCAAAATCAGACCATGTGATCACATTAGGAGATATTCCCCTTTCTAACCATTTCAGTGTTTCTGATGTAGATAAATCTATGTTGACTATCTCATTAAACCATGAAACCAATGTCTTTTTCTACTCAATAATTAACAAATTTTCATTTATTTTTATACATTATACCTTTAATCTAGAAATATGTGATTATATATATGGTTGAACCTCATCTATGTTGTTCAAAATGTATAAATGCGTATGCATCACTTCATCACGGGGGATTTAATTAACCTTTATGTAATGAATCCCTCTACCTCTGCTATCAACTATAAAATATTAAGATATAGGGATATTATTATGCTCTACACCATATAAATTATTATTATAGAATTTAATCACCTCTTCTGATACATATTTTTAAATAAAAGAGGCCTCTGATCGATAAGGATTTTTAATATATCCCTTCAAAATTTTCATATATATTTCAAAAGGATATATCCAATGTAAATAAAAAGGACCACATATTCTTATCCTTCACACTAAATGAATCACTAGAGGAACCTTTATATCAAAAAATATTGGTGGGTGATATATTTCGAGTTCAAAAGGTATTAGTGTAGCTTCATTAACCAACACATATAATAAATTTTGATCAATGACTTTACTAAAAATGGATTTAAAAAATAACATAACCAGTTGATAATCTTTATTATAGTTGTCGGTAATATACCACATAGTGTGATCGGTAGTAGTAATTACATTAATAAATAAAATTCATGAGATTTTATACCTATTAATTTAAAATCTTTTAATGATTCCAAATTCTTCACATTTGAATAATATCTATTGGTTATTTTAATACCAAGAATACACTGAAAAAAATTATTCTTCTCACTCTTTCTTAATGTGTGACAAGCCATATGTAAATATGTTTTTTTCTTTCATTGTGGGAGATAATTCCTAATATATTCACATGTATATCAAGTCCAATATAGCATGTATTACATCTTCTATATTTCCTTTTATTTCTAACAAAGTTCCAATAAAAGCATCAAATATTTTTTTCTTAACATGCATAATGTTAATGTTATGGTTTACCTGTAAAAATATCTTATATAGTAGTCTGAATAAGATATAATGTTTCTTACAAATATTTTTTTGATGACCAGAAATTCTTTTCTTTTTAAATGTGAAATCAATATTTTTCACCTTGTCATAATATTATTCAGCTGATAATGGTTTTGGGGGAGATTATATTCCTATAAATTGTTAAATGATTTTTTTCAATATATGATAAGGATGATAAATTTCAAAAAATATTTGATATCCCATGTACACTATCATTATTTCATTTTGAAATTGATAATATTAAGTCTCTTATTCACAAATTAGACATGATTTGTGTCTCTTAACACTATATCCAGTTAAGTTTTCATATGCAATAATATCATTTATAGTGAACATTATCAAAACACACAAAATAAAATACCCTTTCTTTGTATGTATAAAAAATTGTAACACATATCTCCCATAAAAATTTCAAGTCATCAATCATTGGTAAAAGATACACATAAATATATTTTCCTAGATATTTTGGACAATACATCACCAATAGTGTCATAACATATTTTTTTGTCATACATATCCATAGGGATAAGTTGAAAACAACCAAAAAAAATAGTCCATGAACTATTTTGGATATTGAGGCTTTGATATGGATTCATTCCATCTGTGTATAATTCCATTCTAATATTTCCATCTTCACTTTCAAAATCATGAATTTTTTTATCAAATATCTTCTACTATAATGAATCATTATAGTGACATAATTTTCTATCATAGATACACCCATTTGTATGTGATGTTAACCTTTTTGTGTTTTTTGAATTTGAAACTAAAATATTCAAATGAGGACTTATTATAAAAAACCAAATTTATTTAGAAGGATATTTGATATTGGTACATGAGAATGAATTAGAGTTTAATTTTTCATCAATATTATTTCATGATGTCCCACATTTAGAACATTTTGTTAAACATTCATATTTCTTCCTATACAACACATAATCATTAGGAAAAGCATGTATCTTTTTATACCCCAATCTTATTGGGAATAATGTTTTATTTGAATCATATTTGTAATCTGGAGCCATTTTTCCTTCTAGAAGTATCTCTTTTAACATTTTAATCAATCTAGAGAAACTTTTATCACTCCACCCATTTCTTTCTTTCAAGTAAAGTAATCTCAAAATTATTAAAAACACTATAAATTTAGTGTAACCATAGAATAGTGGTTTCTCATAATCTTCATACAATCGTTTAAAGGATAATATTTTTTCAATGGTTTTAATGCTTATATCATGAATTAATTATTCAATTTGACCCTCTATCTCATGCTGAATATTTTCAACTATATTAGATGTTGAACTTTCTGTTATTTCACCATGCCAAATCCATCATGTATAATTATATCTAAAACCATATGAAATGAGATAATATTTTATTTCTCTAGAATTTAACATTATGATATTAAAACACTTCACATAGGGATGGAAAATTAAATATTTGTTTTGAATAGTTCATTTAGAAAATTCCATGAAATCATCAACTCCTTTTTAATATTCATCAGAGTTTATTTGTAAATTTATCCAATTATTATCCATTTATTACATAATATCACAATATAAAAGGTGAATATATTAAAACATATAAATATTTAAAAATATATAGAAATAGATAAATTTTAAACATAAAACATATAATCAAAATAATTAATTATTGATAACTATTTGATCAAAACAAACAATTATACAAAATGATCAAAACAAATCATAGAAATATTTAATTACAAGTGATTCAAAATATATAAAAAATATAATTTAAATAAGCATAAATTTTTGAACAAATAGTTTTTCTTAAAAACATATTAAAAATAAAAAAACAAGTTAAAATAAAAAATTAATTAAAAGTTATTATATCGACAAAAACAATTTATAAATTAAAAAAATGAAGAAAAAAATGATCTCAACCACAAAAAAAAAATATAACAATAAAAAGATTCTGAATAAAAAAATTATAAATATAGAAAATTCTAGAAAAGAACAAAATATAATATAAAACAATTTATAATAATAATAAATTATTAACATTAAACAAATTTTAACAAAAAAATATAATTGGTAATAAAATGCATATAAAAAAATAAATAGAATAATAAAATTTATAACTAATAGAAAATTAATTTATCTTCAACAATAAAAAATAACATACAAATTTTAGAGGTTGATAATGAAAAATAAATCCTAAATTCTAATTAACTCACTTTAATTCAGTGTAAATTGGGAAAATGTTGCGATATTAAAGAAAAATGAGTGTAAAAAAAGTAAAAAATAGAACAAAAAAACCTTGATCGTGGTTTTGGGTCAACTGAGATAGCTCAATAATCATGAAATAAGTATGAGCAATGGAATATTGAGGATAAACAATGTGAAAACATGATTAAAATATACTATAAGATAATAGTGATCAACATTGAGGGTTTTTGGGTGTCATCAGGTTCCATCATCGGTTAAGAGGATGGGTTTTGATCAAAAATGAAAAGAGGGTTTTTGGGTGCCATAGTTTTTTTAAATCCATTTTAATATTTGTTTTGTGAAAAAATGATACTAAAAGTTATTTTAAAAACACTTTAAATCATTTTATAAAAAAACCAATGTTAAAAGGTACCTGTATCTCTTTTAAGGAAATTTTCTAAAAACCGAAATTAAAAATCCAACATCAAATCCACTATTTATACTATTTTCTAATTATGGGAATGGATTGGTTGACATCCTTCTATTCCCACATCGACTATTATTCTTATAAAGTTAGTTTCATATATTTAGATAGTATTGGGAATCACTTGAAATGGGATTGGGATTTTAAGTAAAGTAGAGAAGGAACATTGGTATCAGTTTTTTGGACTATATGTGACCAATTGGTAGCAGTTACTTCGAAAATTATTGATGTAATATGACATAAATATTTTCTAGAAATTATAGATCGATTCCTTGATGTATTTTTCTATAATTTTTCTTGGTTTCAACATGAAAGATAAGTGGAATTGATGATTCATATCCTACTTGGGGATACTCTTATTTCACTTTTGTCTTATAGGATGACACCAATAGAGTTAAGGTAATTAAAGGTTTAACTAGAAGAATTAGAAAGAAGTGGATTTATTTAACCAAGTATGTCACAATGGGCATCATGAGTTCTTTTTTAAAATAAATCGGATGGAACTCTTCATCTTTTTTTGGATTATCATAAGTTCAACCAGGATACGATACTGAATTGATATTATATTCCATGAATCAATGATTTTTTTTAAATCAGGAGGAGATAAATAGTTATCAGAGATTGATTTATGATCAGGGTATCACTAACTTTGAGTTTGGAAGTAGGATATTCTGAAGAAAACTTCCCATAGTCATTATGGTCATTATGAATATATAGTTATACCCTTTGGTATTAGGAATGAACCAATGATGTTTATGTAATTGATGAATCAATAATTTTACAAGTATCTTGACTCCTTTGTGTTGGTATTCATCAATGATATCCTGGTGTATTCTAGGACGAAGGTTGATCATGAACAACACTTGGGAATAGTGTTGGTTATCTTTTGATAACATCACCTTTATTTTAATCTTTAAAATTATGATTTGTGTATAAAATAGGTACATTTCCCATGCCATGTCATTTTTTAAATATGAGTATCGATAAATCTTGAAAAGGTAGAATTTATTGTCTCTGAGAAACCACCAAAGAATATCTTCAAGATACATAGTATCCTCATCTTAAAGGGGTATCACTGATGCTTTATTCATGAATTTTCAAGACTTACTACTTTTATGAAAATTTTAACAAGGAAAGTAATTCCTTTTAAATCGAGTAATGAGTGCCAGAAATATTTTCACGGGCTTAAGGTTTGGATTACCTCATCACCTATCCATATGTTCCCATATTCTAGTCAAGCCTATGTGATATATTGTGATGCATACATATCTAATTTGGGATGTTCTCTCTTGTTGGGAGATAATGTTGTAGCTTATGGGTCATTATAGTTATTGGATCATGAGAAGAATTACCTAACACATGATTTTGTGTTTGTTATTATAGTACATGCCTTGAAAAATTTTCATCATTATCTCTTTGGTGAGAATTTTACAATTTTCATGGATCATAAAATATTGAAACACATATTATCATAGAGATATTTGAATCAAAGGAAACAAATATTAATCGAATAACTTCAGATGTTTGATTTTGACTTAATGTATACACTGGTAAAGGAAATTTAGTGGTTTGTGTATTGAGTAGGAATTTGTATGGTTAGTTTTCTAAATAGTCTTTAGATCAGTGGAAACTGATGACGGTCATAGCTAATATGAATTTGGATTGTTCTAAGAAAGTTTATGTTATAGTTTTCTTTCTTTTTTTTCTTTTTCCTAATTTTATTGATTTGGTTAAAGATGCTCAAACATCTGATCCTAAATCTTTAACCATGAGGTAAAAACATGGTGATGGGGAGGAATTTGAGGGATATATTCTAGGTGGGAGATCTTTTATGTTTTAAAGATCAAATTGTGCTTCCTTTTACTTATCAATAATAACTTCTTTCTTCCTACCACCACTCAATATGGGTTGTTTATCTTGGAATTTAGAATATGAGTAAGGTGGTAAGAACATTATTTTGTTTTATGGAATGAAAATGAGGGTCATGGAGTATATCCTGAGATGTCTCACATGTTAGTAGGTTAAGGAAAAGTACCAATGACCAGCTGGTATGTTGAAATATTTACCTATACCTGTGTGGAAATAGGATAAAATAACTATGGATTTTGTTATAGGTCTACCAATAATGGTTCAAAAACATGATTCCATATGGGTGATTATGGATTCACTCAAAAATTCATCTCACTTCATCCCAATTCATGAATCCAATATGATGAAATACTAATCAAAACTATATATTTAGGAAGTTATAAAGCTAAATGGTGTGCTAGTTTCAATTGTTTATAACTGAGACCCCAGTTTTACCTTTTGTTTTTTGAAATCCTTACAATAATCTCTTAGAACATAGTTGAGCACAAGCACAGCTTATCATCCTCAAATGGATGGATATTCTGAACAGATGATCCAAACATTAGAATTCATGCTTAGATCTTGAGTTATGTATTTTGGAGTCTTATGGTAGGATCATATATTGTTACTGGATTTCTCATACAATATCAGTTATCAAGACTCAATACATATGAATCCTTATCATTATATACTTTACTGGGTGGAAATGGTTGAGACTTCACTTATTGAACCTAGCCTTGTGCGTGATATAACGAAAAAGATTCATAATATAAAGAAAATAATAGAGATAGCTCAGAGTAATTAGAAATCATATGTGGATCATCATCAAAGACCATTTTCATTTGATTTGGGTAATCATGTTTTCATGAGAGTCTATTTGAGGATAAGCCATCATCTTTTGCGTAAGAAATGTAAATTGTCTCCTCAGTATATTATAGCTTTTGAGATACATGAATAGATTAGAGATGTGACTTATCATTTGAATTTACCACCAAGACTAAGCTCTATGCACAATGTATTTTATGTATCTCAATTGAAGAATTGTCATCCGGATCTTGGACATGTTATTCAATGGTAACATTTTGATATTGATCCAGATGATACATTGATTTTCATGATAATATAGGTTTTCAATAGAAAAATATTAGTTGTTTCATGTAAATAGTATTGGTGTGGTATGATTCTAATAGAAGCATGGTTGGATATAGGAAGTGATGTGAGAATGCAAGAGAGAAATTCTAGATCAATGGCCTGAAATTTTCCAAGTCACTAGAAATATCAAACTTTTAAAGAATTGAAATATTAATTTTGAGGATAATGTAATACCCTTGGTTTAAGGTACTTCACCATTTTATTATTTATTTTGAGGTTATATAATACTTGGTTTGAGTATTAGGAGTTTTCAGTTGGTTTTGGAGTGTTTTGGAAGGGTTTTTAATAGTGAACAGTTTGATCATAGTTAAAGAAAACCATGTACCTTTTCCAAGAAATTGTGTGAGGAGATTCTAGAAGACATTAATCAGGCACATAGTTAGTACATATTTTGTCCAAATTGTGTGGATTCCCAATATAAATCATGAGATATTATATTATTTGGATATTAGCATCATATGGTTAGCACATGGTTTTCCAAACTATGCATCACAACCATACATCTCTCTGGGTGATTTCATGTAGCATGCTCAATATTGGAACCAATTTTTTAAACTATTTAGTCTAACCTTTTTACATGCATTAAATGATCTAAAAATTAGAAATTAACTCATTTTTACACACCAAAAATCTCATTTTTCTCATATTACTCCAGAAACATGAATTTATTTCATCTATTAAGCATCCTTAGAGATTTACTTTTATTTAGATGGTGATTTTGATAAATAAAAGGGTGTTGGATCTCCATAATCAATGGTAAGTCCTTGTTTTCTCTCTTTATTCTTAAATATTATCATCTTCTTTTACCCAAAATTTTAGATCTAAATCATTATAGAAATATATATGATATTTATTGTGTTTTTATGATATATTTACTAGATATATTTATGGGAATAGGTTTCAAGTCTAGATATAAAGGTTTCATGTTCCATTCTTCATTTTCTTCAATGTTTGTGAGGTAGGTGGATTCTCTCCTACTCTACTCGTTCTAAAACTTAAAGGCTTGATGTTTAAATCACATAATATTACTTTTTTGGAAAACTTATTTGGTTTTATACCAAAATATTTTGTTTTTAAATGTTTCACATAAGTTATTTTATAAATTACTTAAGAGAAAATGTTTTTTAAAAGAAATGGTTTTTTTAGAACTTCGAATGTGTGGTTGGAGTGAGCTCATAAAATTTCATTATGGTGACTTGTTAATTTGGACTTAGGGATGGTTCCAAAGTGTCACATGGTATATTCCATTAGGTGATGACTTGGTGATAGTACAGGTCATTGTTCATGATTATTAGGACTATCATTGAGCATGAATGGGTGTGTGATTTATGAAATATTGATGTCAAGTGGTTATGGTTTTATAAGTAGTTTAATTTTTTTATTATGGAATTTTTTTTAGAGTTTCATCTACTAATATTTTTTTATAAATATAAATTTGATCTAACTTGTTCTTTTTTATAGTGGTGTGTGTTGTGAATTCCTAGGGATTACCTACTAAGTTTTATACTCACCCCCTACTTGGTAACTTTGGTGTTTTTATATATGTTGTGTACCAAGATAGAGCTAAAGGAAATATGTAATACTTCTCTAGTGAGTTATCAAGATATACTGGGCTTGAGACTTGGAGTCATATCATAGAGCTTTCTTGAGGATATGCTTAGGTTGATTCTACTTTGGTGTCTTTGAGTTCTATTTTCCTTTGTGGTTTCAGTGTTGTACCTTTTTATTTTGTATTATATAATAATTTTTATTTCTAGTTTGAGTTGTTTTGTGTTAGTTTACAAGAATTATATAGTATTTTCTATATTTATTAACCTTAATAATTTTGTTCACATTTTAGGTAAAATCATCCCCTAATGATCTGGAATTCCTTTGTTACTTGTTTACAGCCTTTGCTCTCATGAGTTTGTCACCTAAGGTTACTAGCACATCTACATATTCCCTAGATAATGGGTGAGGGTGAGATGTTACACAGTTGACCATGTGATTTTTTTTGTGTGATACCATTAAATGAGAATGGTTTTCATGAGTTTTTACTCACCCTAAAACTAATTAATTTGTATCATGCTTCAAATTTTTCATTACTAACTTCTTATTTATTCCCCCTTATTAGTGATGAGACTTTTTATCTTTCCTATACCTAGGTCACACTTATTATCCCCATCCCATGTGTGGATTCCTCCCTTGTGGATCCTTCTATGTAAATCATTTGGCCCTCAAAACCAATGTTTCGTATTGAAAGCTCAATTTTTCAATAATATTTCTCACTACAAATGACACATTATATATAATATCAATGTTTCTATATGTTATGGTGCTTTTGAGGATATTAACTAATTCATATAATCATATCCTTATGTTGTCATTATTTTGTGCTCTATTAATGTATCAATCCCATCATTTTTCCCCTTTAATAGTCCACCAAATAACTTTTTATTTTCCAATATTGGAACCAAAAACCTACCTAGTCTCATCACCCTTAATATTAAATCCTGAAAAATTTGTGATAATAGAAAACAATAAATTATTTACCTTAATATCGCACTCTTGTGGTTTTATTTTGAGATATATTATGTTATTATCTTTTTTATCTTAGAATCACTGCCCCCCTCCCCTCACTCTACATTTCCGATATCACCATTGATACCCACAACATGCCAATTGTATGGAACAAATCTTGATAGATTTTTGAAAATCAGTTATGATGGTTCCTATAGTCACATGGCCACCTATGTTGGTTTATTGAAAAATGATCACAAGTGTTAAATCATGTTATTTGTTTACAAAAAAAACATAAATAACTTTTTTTCCTCATAACAAAATCATAAATTCAATTTCAAATTATTTTAATTATGTTTCTAAAAATAATAATTTAGTTATTTTTTTTATGGTGTTTGAACTTTATTTTGGAAGAATAATTACATAAATGGTTTTAATCAAAATAAATAAAGTAAAAAAAAATAAATACTTAAGTATTTAAATATTTTAAACATTAGTATCATACTTAGTTGGGATGTAAATGGGTCGGGTACCTGTGAAAATGCAATTACCCAAACTTGAACCTCATTAGCATCCTTAAGACCAAAACATGATTAATATCTATTTAAAAATCTTATAACCTGGAGCAAAAATTAAAATCTTTTACTTATTTTAAACCTGAACCTTTTTAAATGTTTGTTTTGTTTTTATAATATTTTTTATTATTAAAAATACTTAAATAATAAATTTTTATAATTATAAAAATAAAAATAATAATCATTTATAATGACATATTGAAATATAAAAGGGATTTCGACCAATTTATATCAATAAAAAACAAATGAATTTGATTTTTTTCTAATCTTGGAAGGTGTGTTTCTTGTGGAGTTGGGTTAAGTAGGTTATGCCAACATAAATTAATGATAAATTAAAGTTATATATATATAGAATCTATATATATATTAATGATTAATCTCCTTAATTATATTTGTTGTGATTTACTTTATTTCCCCCTCTAAACTTATTTCCCTTACCTCTAATTGAATTTCATCTTGCCTAGAACCCTACATATAATTCCACCACTCACTAGCCAATATACCCTAGATTCCCCACTTTCCTCTCTGATCTATGGCTTCATTACCTCTACTTATACTCCTCTGATCGCATCAAACTCTCACTTACATTTTTGCCATTTTTTCTTTAGTAGAAACCTATAGTTCCTCTTTTATAGATGGTTCTATCTAAATCGCTACATACCTAATTTTATTTTTCTTATTTATTTCATGGTTACTCCATTGATTTAATAATTTCTATTTCCATATTTACTACCATTTCTCAATGAATTATAAAACCACACTCATTCACAATTCACCATCTTTTCAATGTTATATAGATTGTTTTTCATCTTCTCTTCCCTTACATGTCAAATAAAAACACTATAATTTTGTAACCCTAATTTTATTTTACATATCTTTTTTCTTTTTATGGTAAAAAAACTTTTTGATCCATCATTAGTGTGTTTCCATTCTTTCATCCATGATACAGTAACCCCTGATTTTTAATCCCCATTTATTTCATTTCCAAATTTTGAAGCTATAAATTCATTTTAAAGTTTTATATATTTTATATTTTTTATCATTATTTCTCTTCTATAATATTATTATTTTTCTTCTTTTATTTCTTATTTCCATGAAAATGCTAAAATCATATTACAAAAAATTCCAAAATTCATCGATATATTCAATAGTTCACTTCCAATGGTTTCATATTACCTGCAAATTATCTTTGTTTTCAGTACCTTCCATTCTAGTACCGTTTTCTTAAAATTTTTATAAAATCATATAATTTATCTCTTACCTTATTTAATTTTTTCTTATATATATTTACTTGGATAATAGAATTTTTCTCAATAGATTGTATATTAACAATTTTGAATATATAGGTTATGTTTTACTTCTTAACAATACTATAAGTAGCCAATTTTCTATAATTGAATGAATTTATTATCTTCCTTGGTGTTTAATTCTCTCAATTTAAATCTATAACACTTATTCCATCTCTTTCATGTGAAATTATAGAATATAGTGATCTGCTGCTAATAAGCGTGTTCCTTTTTCTCTTCCTTTATACAATTATCTCATTTTTTTAATTTTTAAATATATTAAATTAATATATTTATTTATTAATAAAAAAACTAGGGATTCACTTATTTTTCATCAAAACTATTCTTTAAAAATTGTATATACAAAATGTGGATACTATAAATGTAGGCCTAAAATTCCCATCTAATGATTCTATTTTCTTTATATTCATAATATTTATTAACACTGCATATACATATTCCCTTTATACTATATAATGACACTATATATAAATTTTTTTATTCATGGCCTTTAATTTTTGTTTATCATACCATAATCCTAGATATGTCACACCTAGATTGAAACTACCAACAGACTTCTAAAGTGTCCAGATTTTAAAGAAAACTAAGAAGTTTGCAAAAGGCAGACGGTGTCCATACACATTGATTGAAAAAATATTAATTTTATTATAAAAAGTATATAATTAATTATTAATTTAATTAATTTAATTATTATGTGATAGGTATATTGACCATATTAATTTATTCACATTAAAAGTTTGAACGACGCATTTTTCAAGCTAATATAATGTCCTCCACTGATAGTGAATTGGAAATTTTAGGACACTTGTTATTATCAACTATACCATTGCACTTTATGTTTACTTATTTACCTTTTCAAATATATTTATTCCTTTAATTACTTATGTTAAATAATATTCAAAAGTTTTAATGTGTTTGTAGAGATTAAAAAACTCAAAATCATTATAGTATAAGATATTTTTTCTTAATTTATATACTGTAACGATCACATTTGGTAAGGGGTTGCTAAATAATACTATACCCAATTTTATGTATTAATTTTTTTTATATTTTCCATTAAATATATTTTAATAATAAATTACATATATTCTTGGTATTAATTTTTGGTTATTTTAAACCAAGTGCTCCTAATAAAAATCCAGCCATCATTGTGGGAACACTTGCAACTTATGAAACCAACCACAACACTTTATTATTAACCCAGTATCATGGTTATTCAAACTTTCATAGATATATTACATGAATAAAATTATATATTTACAATTACAAATAATCATAATTGATCTATTATTATAAAACAAAAAAAACTATTTTTCAATGAATCTTATTCACAAATTTAACTATGTAACTTCACCAGATACGCATTAATTTCATAATTTAACTAATATTTATAAAATTTATAATAAGTTGAGATAAAATATCTGAATAATTTTATCTTTTATAGTTAATTAGTAAATGTGAAAAAACCATTTTTTCTTCAAACATTATTTATATTAACCAACCTTACCACACTAAAAGTTAAATGATTTCTATTCAATTATATAAAATAAGAAAATTTAACTGAATATTATAACCATTATTTTTTTATTATAACCCCCATGTTTTTCCTTTAATTTTTTTAGAAAATACTTTATTTTAAAACAATAACACTTATAGCTAAATATAATGTGTCATTAGGATCATTTATCACTACTTTTCAATATTTTATCTCATTGTCACATTTTTTCCTTCAACCTCACAAAAAACATCTAAAAAATGAAATATAAAGTGGTCGTATCCATGAGTTGTTAGATTATAAGCTACTCACTATATTTTATTTAATTATAATAACATAAAATAAATATTTAACACATAAATTATTATTGATTTTTATATCTATTAATTTAGTATAATCAAATTAACAAACATATATATGATTATTTTTTCCCAAATATATATAACGACTCAAATATTGATCACTTATTGGAATCTATAAAATATAAAGGTATTAATTTAATTAATATATGTTAAATATGGGATCGTAATAGTTTTTTTATGCATTAAATTATTCTTATTAAAATATGAACTGATTCTTTAATTTCTTTCATATAGAGTACATAGAAAGTAGTTATCTTATCTACTACTATGAATATTATGATGCGTAATTATGGTTTAATGAATCACTTAAAAAAATTGGTAGTAAAAACAATCTATACATTTATGTTTTTTGTTCATTGGGTAATATTTATTTTGAGTTACTTCATGGACCTCCAGGTTGCCTAAGAAATATCATTTTTAACATCAACTATACTGTTCAAAAAAATCCACAAACGCATTCACACTATAATCCAATGTTATATTTTACATATATGGGTGTAAGTATTGATAAGTCTATCAAGATTGGTTATTAACCTTATATTTTCATAAAAAATGGTAAAAAACAACACATTATTAGTAGCTTTCTGCCCATTGATGAGTAACAACAACAAAAATTCACAGCTTTATGTTTACAACACTAAAAATGAACTATGAGACATAATACAAGATATTAGATAATTAAACATTATATCATAATTAAAAATAATAATAACTATATTTATTTTCCATATTAACTATTCTTTTCTTGATGTATTGTTGATGAAAAAAAAATTAACTCCCTAATCATTCTGGAATTTGTTGGAAACCATGAATAATATCAGATAAGAACATCCCACAAACTCTTCATTTCTGATTAGCTCAAAATTTTCTCAACCCTCATGACTCTCCAACTTTGAAGCTATGATTAATTAAATTAATAAGGTGTAACTCATATTTATATAACATACCAACCACATCTGATATTTCTATTCTTATAGTTGGTGATATTTAAGATCTTAACGAATGTAAGGACATCATGAAATATTTAAAAAATATTGACCTACAATTTATACATGAACTTAATCCTTAATATATATTTTTAAATATACTCTAATATTTACAACTAGTCAATATAGATATGCTAAGACAATCAATAATTATTATACCACCTTCACTAAACCTTCTAAACAACATAAATTTGTGATGAGGGAATAATTTTTTTGTCATCTATAGTTTTTTTATCATAAATATTCATCACTTTTACATTCAAAGCATCTTATTTTATTTTTTATTTTTTATTCATATATAATGTTTGAGTCTAAAATATTATTATTTATCCTTTTTAATTATAAATAGTTAAGAATTTAGATTTATAATGGCTTAAAAGATACTTATCTTAGTGGTGAACATTATGGGTCTTCATGTGGATAGCATATTATTTTTCCTTTTTCCTTCATAGGTGTTCTGAGATATATGAATCAAAATTCATATAATGTAATGGAAATTTATAACTAGGTGGGATATCTAGATTTTTTTCTTCAATTCTCATTCAACCCAACATATCCTAAAATATCTCAATTTGTAAAGAATCACAATCTATGACCTTATGAATATCCTTGAATACTTTCTAAAGTATTCAATAGGAAGTTTAATCATCTAACAACTGATTTAAGATAAGAATGCTTCTTTGAAAAGTTTCGAGTAGGTATAACTCTACAATGGATATTAATAAAATTATATCCATGGAAATTCCAAGTAAAATTAATTATCCATGACTATATAAAGAAGTAAATAATTTCATGGTTCGTGGTTTATGGTCTATGTGGAAATAATAATCCTCAATCATCATGCATAGAAAATAGAATATGTTCAAAAAAATTCCTAAAAATCATTTCTAGTTCAACTATGGATGATGATGGCTTTATTATTTACAGACAAAGAGATACTAGAAATTTGATAGTGAAGAATGGTGTTAAAGTTGATAATAGGTATTTTGTACCATATAATCCATGTATTTTGATGAAATATCAAGCCCATCTTAATATAGAGATTTACAACCAGTCTCATCCAATCGAGTATTTGATTAAATATATAAACACGGTCCATGATCATGTGACTGATGAACTTTATAAAGCTAATAATACTCATAATACTGAAAATCATGTTGATGAGAATATGATGTACTACAACAGCTGATATATATGATCATATGTGTCTACATATAGAATATTTAGTTATGTTATCCATTCAGTATTTCTTTTAGTTGAAACATTTCATATTCATTTATTGAGTGAACAAATTATTTTTTATAATGATAATGATATCATTTAGAAAATTTGTCTAATGATGATAGATGATCAAACAGTATTTATATCTTATTTTATATCAATTTTGATGTATCTTGAGGTAAGGACTCCAACTTATCCATAATTTAAAGTAAAATTTGTCTACAACATGCATCGTAAAAAATGGTACCTTCATAATAGAGGTTTTATAATTAATGTATTATATTATATACCTTTAATTATTGAAGATACCTATTATCTAATAATACTACTTTCTAAGGTTAAAGTCCCTATGTCTCATGATTTAATATTAACTATGAACCATACTATGCATCATACATATAAATAGTCCTGAAATATATTAGGTTTACTTTAAGAGGATGATTGTTTTATTGAAGCTATTAAAGTGGTTTATTTTTGGGGTATGATAGATTCATGGTATATATTGTTTTCCCACATGTTATTATCCAACACTATTTCTCATATTTTTCATGTTTGGAGTGAAATTAGGAAATTATTTGTGAGGGTATTTTTAGTATTCAACAATAAAAGAAGAAAATACATGGAATCCCTAAAACTAAAATAACCCCATACTAAAACTTGAATTTAAATATATATTTCTACTTATTTACATTATGTGTTTTAGTTATTACTATAGAACAAATAATTATTTCCCTACATTACTTCTTGATTAATATTCTGAATATGATGTAACTATTTTTAACCCATTTACTACTAAATAGTTTTTTACCACATTTTACTATTTTGAATATATTGTATTTATTATAAATATGATATATCTAGTAAATAGTTTTTCATGTTTGTGATTCTATCTATTTTCATTACCTTTTTAGTTATTAATACATTTTTTCCTCATTTTAATTTTTTTAATATGCTTCATCTATTCTGAATATGTTGCATTTATTCTAAATATGTTGTATCTATTTTGAATATGATCTATTCTGAATATTCTATATCTACTAAAATGTTTTTATTACATTTTACTATTATGAATATGTTATATCTCTTAGGAATATGTTATATCTACTAAATAGTTTTACTACAAAATATTTTTTACCACATTTTACTATTTTGTATATGTTTTATCTATTCTAAATATATTGTATCTACTAAATAATTTTTTTCTCTATGTTTATTCTTATTTCCATTACCTGATTCAGTAATTAATAAAGTTTTTTACTATATTTTACAATTTCTAATGTGATTCATCTAATTTGAATATGTTTCATCTATTATGAATATGTGTTATCTATTTTAAATATGCTCTATCTATTATAAATATATTATATATACTGAATAGTTATTTACCACGTATTATTATTATGAATATATTGTATCAATCTCGAATATTTTTCATCTACTAAACTATTTTACTATTAAATAGATTTTTACTACTTTTTACTATTTTGAATATATTTTTCTACTAAAAGTTTTTTCTATGTAAGTTTTTTATTATTTTTTTACTTATTTTCACTACATGTTTTAGTTATTCCTATATTTTTTAACATATTTTACTATTATGAATATGATGTATCTATTCTAAATATATTATACATATTTCTATATAATTTATATCATATAGTTACAATTATTTCAGAAATTATTAGTGTCATTATTTTTTTGTAACACCACTAAAATACTTATATCGATAATAAATATAGTAGAATATTTACATTTATTACTACCTTTTAAATTTCTTATAGATTACTCATAAAATACAGTTGTACAAACTATTTTACAACATTTTAATTATACTTATGTAAAATCCTATAAATATTACACCTCATTTTCAAATACTTAATTGCTAATTATAGTAGTATATTTTAATATTTAAAAATGAATTTTTAGTACTATTAGTCTCATAAAAAATATTTTTTTTCAATTTTTATATTGATGAAGATTAATTTTAATAATTAATATACAACCATTATGTTTTTGTGATTTTCTGCTAAAAATAATAGTGCTTTTACACATTTTAACACCATTTTTTCTTTGTAGTTTTCTTCCAAAAAATATGTTTTCTTTACTATTTATAATTACTTAAACTGTATTTTCACATTTAATATACCAATAACATGAAATATACTTTACTAGATCAATATATTAATATATTTATATCTATAAATACATTTTCTTAGGGCTGTTTTTTTTAAAAAGAACGATTATGTTTACATTTTCATATTCATTTATGTTTTTATAAAAAACAAATATTTAATACTAAATATATATTTTTTCCTATATTGATTTTAACACTCATATATGGACAAAATAAAATGTATAGGTTAAAATATATTGATATCATCTTGCATTATAAATGAAGCTCATTAAACTGTTATCCTCTAATTTATGTTTCAGATTTATTATCTATAAATCATGAAAATATATTAGTTTCATAAGAACTCAATTATTATAGAGATTCCCTCAAATGAGAATTTAAATTTCTAATAAGTAAACTTACTCTTGAAAAAATGATGCATTGATCATTATTATACCACTACTCTTACAGGAGGTGTTTTTTCCTTTTATATATTAGAGGGATAATAAAAACCTTTATATGGAGAGTTTTAACTTATGAATTATTCTAAAAATGTAATATTATCATTACAGTTGCTTCAAGTGGCATTGTATCACTACTAATATCATGTGGAAGAAAAATTCATTCTATATTTTATATTCGAGTATGTGTTATTAAAGATTCAACCTGAAACATCCCAAAAGGCATTGATTTTTTGAACTTCTATAAAGAGATACAATTATTATATAGAATGAGGCATCGATGATACATATATTTTTTGAATCTCTTAATCATTCATTAAGAGATATAATGTCACAAAAAATTCCAAATTCAAGTAATTTAATTTTTTCTGTAAAATAAATTGTTTTTTTAGACTTTATAAAAATCTTACAATCATACAAGGTGGTAATATAAGTGACATGGTATTTGTAAGTATTAAATCATATTATCTTTAGAACCATTTTCATGTCCTTATATTAATAAAAAACAATAATATACTATAAGGAACCATCCTTAAGCATTATATATTCTAGTGACTTTAAAATAGAATTCACTTTATTACCTTCCCAAATATCTTTTAGGTTTAGTGTTTTAGATATTTAGATCATAACTCTTATATAAAAAAACCATATATATACAAACTGGGTACATATGATTTGTATCCATTTCTCCCATAACATAAAATTCTTAATATGAAAAGCGTTTCCTTTTCATGACCAATATTTATGAATTTAAACTTGAATTCTTCTTTTCCCTTACTCATACTTAATCCTTACGAAGAAAAATTTAAAACATTTTTTGAGCATGAAAATATTATTAAGGGACATAAAAATAAAGAAATAAATTGTTAGTCCATGAATACTTATAGAAATTTTCCTTTTTCAAAATAAAATTTGGGCTCAAATTAAACATTTTCTTACGCAAGAAATCACCTTCTCTACCCGAATATTTTCATAAAATATTTCGTAAGAAATATTAAAGGTGAAATAAAAATCAAAAGGATTATTTGAAATCTTGAAAAATTCAAAGTATCTTTTTTTTAAAAAGTTATATTTTTCAACCTTAAAAAGTATCATATACTTTCCTTTAAACATAAGATCATTATCTTAATATGATAAATCATAATATTCTCATAAAAACACATATAAAAATAGATAAAATAGATAGGTTACTTGTGGAATAATTTTCATATCACTCTTTTAAATGGTATAACCTTCACGGTTTATATAGTATAATCATTGTTGTTACATATAAAATAACCATCATGGTTACAATTAGAATAACCATCACAAAATATTCCCATAATATCTTAGTAGAAACCTAATTAGTAAACTCCATATATTACCCAATTCATTAGAGATCTATAATAGGAAAACACTCCCTTGGTTTATAATAGAACCATTACATTTTAAAACCCTTTTTGAAAATAACCAGAGTGTAGGGAAGGGGGGTTTCTTTGAAGAAAACATGGAAGCATGTGAAGGAAGAAAAAAATAAAATAATGGTTATCACGGTGGGAATGTTTGTTTCTATTTTATATGTTAAAATAGAATATTCCTTTTCCTTTGTGTAAAGAACATTACAAAATTTCATAAAAATATTTCTTTTAAAGACCATTAAAATAATGCCAAAAGAAACTTAAAGTGTACTTTATAATTCACTTATTTCCAAATAAATAAGTCTATAAAATAATTTCAAAAAATATGGATATGGAATAAAACTATAGTTTAAATGGAAACTTTAAAATATGGTTTTTTTAATGTCTCTTACCTTGAGTCTTACTTGTTATGTATGTTCTTTATCTTCCTCTTCATTGGAAAATTTTCTTTTCTTAACATATAAAGAACTATAATATTGGTATTCTACCCAAAATAAGGCCTATATAACAAGGGGATATATGTTAGGAAGTAATTTGGTCATAAATTGGTCAAACAAAATGGGTTTTTAAGTTTGAATAAATGAGAAGAAGTTGTTCCCTTTTATAAGAGAGTGGAGGGGCACTCTTGGAATTTATTAAAATATTAATTTAATATAATTTAATTTTGATATAAAAATTGATCCAATTTGATAATATTAGAATATAATATGAGTATGGGTAACACTCCTCTCATATAATAATTTTTGGATTGGTTTAGATCGCATTTTAACCCTTATCTTTTGGTTTTAACTACCCATTAACTCTTTTCACACTTACCATGACAACAAGGTTTTTTTCTCTTTGAGGATAAATATAGTTATTATAAATGGATAAATGGCCCATAAACGGACCATGGTTTATATTTCAACCATATCCTAATAACTTGACCAAATATAGGATTTTTAGGAATTTTATATCAGTTAACCAAATCTTATTTTCTTAAAATATCAATATTTTTAATTTTAGAACATTTCAATTACCTTGAATTTTATAACATCAATAAAAAAATAAATTTAAATAAAATATTTTATTACATCTCTAGAAAGTTATATTTATATATGAAATTCATGTGTCATATTAATTATAATATCCCCAAACCCACACTCCTATATCTGGTTCTGAAATCATAAACACTACATTTTCATCTCTAAAACCGATAAAGGTGTCCCAATTTTCATCATCCAAAACTTACAATATCAAAAATAAGTATTGGGTCACTTAAATTATCAAGAAACTTTTATGTTTAGAGTTTTAGATAATTAGGACAAACTCTTACATAAATATTACTCATGTCTTAAAATTATAAATTCTTCCACTTAACCCAACTTTTCATATTTTACATTAATTTTTCATCATCATCCATATAAAATCCTTCTAAGAAACATCATTCGACATCATTCTTGATAACCTATGGAAATGGAAACATAAGAATTGTAATATCAAATGGTCGGTAAGGGTAAAGATAATAATTAATAATTAAAATTCATCAAAGATAATAAGAAGTGAAGAAGGGTATGATGACATAATCAGAGTGCATGAGTGAATCATAAAAGAACTCATACCCATCAATACCAAAATCATCAATAATAAAACATGGAATAAGGATTTAAAAAATGAAAGAGTCATAAAAATAAATAATTATGATCCATGTAATATCAATATTTATCAAAGGAAACATTATAAATCCATGAAAATAATAGATAAAATTTTTTTGAATCTTGTAACATCATCATCATAGAACATTTACAGAACCCTTACAAATGGATGGAAAATTGAGACAAAAAATATCTTATCACTTTAGTAATATTTTCAATTTAAATACCCAATAAATCATAACATCAAATGAAACTTTAAATATCTTTAAAATAATTTTATTCATGATATAACATGTGAATTCGTAGTATATACACCACAAAAAAAATAAATGAGTGGAAAATTTTCATATATCTCCCAGAAATAAAAGAGAGACTAAAAATCTCTTACATTAAGACTCTAATTCATTCATACATGTTTGAACCTCCTAAATAAAAAATATAATTTTATTATAGTTCTATTATAGAACCATAATTATATAAATAATAAAATATTTGATTTACTTATGACCATTTATTACCCTTTTATTAACAATTCCTTATTAAAATCATGTTTCGGTTAATAACTGCATCATTTTTCGTATATGCTTTGATTTTTTATTTTTTTACTCTTAATTTGATCATGGTTACACAATATACATAGTTATAATAATGAAATAATTATTATATTTATACATCAATTATACTTTTAATACCAATCATGAAATAATGTTTTGATAAATGAAGTACAATATGATCATAGAGCCGGCAGGTCGTACATACGCATGAGTAACATTTCTACTTTTCAACGATGATTATGAAAATGAGGTGAGTAATATTTTATATTTAAAGAATTATAATAAAATAATAAACAACATATTAATTATTTGAATATACTTATACATATAAATCATGTGGTGTGGTGATGAAATGATAGAGTCGTGTCACTTTGTGTAGGCGGTAATCCACATGTACACGAACAACGTTATCATATTTCAGTGAGTGAAAAGGCATGAAATAAAATTTTATGTTATATTTTAAGAATGAAAAATATTTCATTAATGTTATAATTATTTAATTTATATAACATATATTCATTAAATTTATCCTTATTATTTTCTATGTAAAGCATTAGTGAAAACAAATCACATCACTTCACGAGACGGTAGTCCGACGTACACATGAATGATGTTATCAAATGTCGTACGAAATGGAAAGTAAAAAAAGAATATATTATATAATTACTCCATATGTATAATTATATTATAATTATAATATATATACATTATATACATCATCATACCCAACCGTGAGAGGTGGTAATGGAAAACTGAATGGCATCGATTCACCAGGTGGTAGTCTGCCAAACACATGAATGATTATTTCATAACCCATTTGGTGGAAGTGAAGATGGTTTTAGGTAATTAAATTTATATAAAAACATATAATTATATTAAATATACTTATTTAATTATATAATCATGTTTTAATAATAATTTAATGAGGTGGATGAATAAATAAAATAAAAAACACTCATTGAAGAATGTTACTTATTCTTTGGGTAACCTTCTTAGGTTTGCACCAAAAGCCTTCCGAGTTTATATTTATGCCAAAAAAGATTATAATATGAGATTATTTAGTTTATTAAGTTATTTTGGTAGATATTTCATAAAAAAAAGTTTTTGAATGTGTGAATAAGAGAGGATAGGGGGTGGCCTTTTAAAAGTGAGATGAGTGGCACAATTTTAATTTTTGAAAAGAAAAATGTGTACCCATATTTTCTACCATTAAAAAGTCTAAAAAATTAATTATTATCAATAATTATACATGATAAGGTCTATATATGTCCATAAAATAATTTTTAAACAAGTTTTTAGGTTATTTGTATTCTTATCATTTTAGTTTAACCCTCTGATAAACCCATTTTATCCTTAACTATGGTAATTTATTTTTACTATTTTCAATATTCATTATGGTAAAAAATTATTTTGACCTTATTATATAATATATATTATGATTGTTAAAAATATTTAATCCATTTTACCAAATTAAAATCACATAATATGAAAAAATTAACTTTAAATTAAACATACAGACGTGATGAAAAATCGGTTTTTCAAAAAGTATATTTTTTAAGGAAAATATGATTTTATATCAAATATATAACTAATGATAATTATTGTGTGAATTTAAATTGATATTTATTTATGTATAATATATAAATTTCATTTAAAACATTACTCATTATGTATTATCTTAATCAATTAAAATGTAGAAACATTATGCATTTTTAAAATAGTTTTCAAAAAAATACAATTTTTAAACCAAAATAAAACTTATACTAGAATACAATATGAAGTTGATTAAAAAGTAATTAATTATATTAAATATGATATAATAATACTTATTTTACCTTAAATTATATTCAAAACGTAATTTTTATTTTAAATTACTTAATTTATTGAAAAGAAAAGACTTTGTTACAAAAATCGGTATTTTTTACTATTCACTACAAAACCATTATTTTTCAAAAAATCCTAAAATTTCACTCAAAATAAATTTTGATATTAGAATTTAAAAAATGAAGTTTATTTTATCAAATAAATTTTCTAATATTTCAAAAATTTAATTATAATATTTTTTCATGAAAAACATTAAAAATCATTTTAGAAGAAACATATTTTTAAAGACTAAAATTACTTTACTAAAAATTGATTGATTATTTACTAAAAAATTATAAAAAATTTATATTTATTAAAAATTATATATATATATATTATAAATTATTCAATAATATTAATACCCTCCAATTTAATAGATATGTTATAACAGTTATATATATCATAGGTTGTTTAAGCTCGGTGTTGGTGTGTCGAATATGCTATTGAACATAGTTTTATTTTATAAAATCTAAATGTGTTACATCCTAAACCGATTTAATAAATTTCAACATCAAAATTTTTATTTTTCTATATAATAAAATTTTGTACTTTTGAAAATATATTTTTTTAACCCACATCTAAAAAAGGGTTAATAAAACATCCTCATGATAAGAGAGAAAAGGATGTATGAAAGCCATCTGTAATAACGCATACAAGATTTCCAAATAGAAGAACATAGGTGGGAAGTGGATATTTGGAAATTTAAGTAAATAATAATGCCCAAATAATGATATGTATTGATAGAGATCATTGATCACAAGAAATTGAATGATCAAGATAAAGTTAACCGCCACAAAATCATAACCAAAGACGTGTGGAAAAAGTCATTGATATCATCAGAAATGACGATAATAGGATAAAATTTTGTTTCAAGATACTTTTCCTAGAGTTTAGGAATTACTTTTAAATCTATACTAATAGAATAAGGAAATATTCTTACTTTATGACTATAATTTCATCCTTTTGTCAATTTCAACTCCAATCTCATCTTTTTCTCCAAACAATGAGTATTCAAGAGGAATTTTTCATGCCTGAAGCACTAAAAATTAACTTTTAATGGATCATATAACCATAAAAGGGATAAAACTATATGACACCTATATTTATAAATTAACCAAAACCAAAATTGTTAGTACATGGTAAGATAATTTCCAAAAAGTGTAAACATTCATATGATGAAATAGTATATTAATCTCCAAAATTTAACAATAATACTTGAAGTTTAAACTAAATAATTACTAAATAACCTCAAAATTAAAGAGTATTTTAACCTCAATTTTTATCTCATACCATTCATATTTCAATACCAAAAATATGGTGATATTATTTTTAAGTAAAATTAATCACTTAGTCACTAAATCACTTTTTATTCTCATTGTTATCTATACAATAAAACTTTTTCTCTAAATATCCAATATCATATAAACCCTAAAGGTTATCAATAAATTAAATATTATTTCCACAAAATTTAAATTCAAACTTCTTAATAAATAATATATTTACAAATACATCAACCTACTAAAACTTCTCTTAAATTTTCATAAATCACTTTAAGATCTCATCACTTAAAGTTTAATACTTCGAACTAAGGATCATCCTTAATATTATAGACCTATGATAATATCCATAACTCTTAAGATAAATTAACATTAAATAATCATAATTTAAAAAGATATATAAAACTTTTCTTTGATACCAACTATAATATCCCCTATCCCACACTCCCAGATTCAGTGTTGAAATCATAAACATTACATTTCTAGCTTTGAAAAAGATGAAGGTGACCAAATTTTATCTATCCAAATCTTAAAATATAAAATGGAAATATTTGATCACTTGAATTATCAAGGATCTTTCAGGTTTATAAATTTAGATAATTATGATAAACTCTTACATAAATAGTACCCATGTCTTTAAATGATAATTTCTCCCACTTAACCCAACTTTTCTTATTTAATATTAATTCGTCATCATTAACAATATGAAATACTTCTAAACATAATTCATTTAACATAATTTTTGATAACCTAGGTAAAATGAAACATAATAAGGCTGAGATAAAATTATCAGTAAGGGTAAATATAAGTATTAACAATTGAAATTCATCAATGAGTATAAGAAGTGCATAAGGGTATGACAACATAATCAGATTGCATGAGTGAATCCTAAACAAACTCATACCCATAATTACTTAAATCATCGATCATGATACATGGAATAAGGATTTAAAAAATGAAAGAGTCATAAAAATTAATAATCATGAGCCATTTGATATCAATCTTGATCAAAGTAAATATTAAAAACCCATGTAAAGAAAATATAAAACATGTTGGTATCTTGAAACATTATCATCCTAGAACACTTATAGAACCCTTATAAATTTAATAACAATACGGTATACTTATAATATAATTTTTTGGATAATATAATCATTACCCAATGCATTGAAGCAATATCTAGGTGAACCCATTGTTTAATCTATATCAGGCTCACTCGGTTTTATCTAGTCACACATATATTATAAGAAATTTCCAAGAACCATGACATGAATAAAGTAAATAGTGATTTTATTTAATCATAAATCTTATAAATAACCCTTATCCCTTTTATAAAAAGATTAAACCATGGAAAATAAATGGGTTACATAGAAATCTCTTTGAAACATGATTAAATCAAGGAAAAGAAATGGGTTTTATAATAATCACTTTGAAATATTATTACTCCATGGAAGAGAGATGGGTTCCACAATAATAAATTTGAAAAAATAATAATCCATTGAGAGAAATAAGGAGTATGGTATCATTACAAAATATCATCATAGGATCATAATTAACAACAAGGGTTGTTAATTTTGATGAATGGGAATACCATTAAAATATCATTAAATAAATTTTGATGAAAATAACCTTTTCATTTTGAAAAATAAATTTTTAAAAACTAAAAAATTACAATATATTATGAAAATAATTTTCTTTGAAAATAATTTTTTAAACATATAAATAAATATTTAAAATAATTTAAAACTTTATTAAGTAAAATATCCTTTCTATTTTAAAAAATAATTCTTAAAACATTTTGAAAATTATTTTCTTTGAAAATAATCTTGAAAACTTATTAATTAATATTCAAATAAAATAATGGTCATGACGATGTAAAATTTCATTCATGCTATACACATTAAAATAAATATTCCTTTCACACTTTCAGTAAAATCCAATTGGGCATTATTTTTAAAACAACGTGAAGATTCCTTTTAAGGAATTTTATAAAAATTAAAACATGGGTAAAAATTTCTTTAATAAATCATTTTAAGAAATATAAAAAAATTATAACATTTTTAGAAAGCATGGTTTTGAAAGAAAAATATTTTTTTACTAAATATAGAAATAAAAAAGGATTTTTATTAAAAATATTTTCCAATTATTTTAAGTGGAAAATAGTGGTAAATGGTAATATTACTTGAAATTTCCATTAATAAACAATCTTGATAAACGATGAGATTATAACGTAAAACCCTTACCACTTTTCTAACTTTGAATCATAATCCCCATGAAAGGATATCATTAAATGAAGCTTAAAATATTATTAGAATAAATAAATTCATGATATTATATGTCAAATTTTCTATATATACACCTTATAAAATAAGATATGTGCATAACATGACATAAGTCTCAAAGAAGGAAAATTGTGACAAAAAATCATTACCATTTTAGTAATATTTTGAATTGTAATTATCAATAAATCATAATATAAAATAAGAATTTAAATATAATTAAAATAATGGTATTAATGATATAAAATTTCAATTGTAATTTTATAAACCACACAAAATAATCAAGTGGTGAATTTGCATATGTCTCCTAGAAATAAAAGAGAGACTAGAAATTTCATACCTTAAGTTACGACTATCTTCATACACATTAAAAAACACTATATAATAAATATAAGTTTATTATAAATCTATTATATAACAATAATTATATATATAATACCATATTTTATTTACTTATGACCATTTATTACCCGTTTATTACCAATTTCTTATTAAAATCATGTTTTGGGTAATAACTGTATTGTTTTTCATATATCCTTTGATTTATTTTTTTGGTCATATTAATTTTATAATGGTTCCATAATATCCAAAAAAATAATTATGAATAATTATCATATTTATCATATTTATACATCAATTATACTTTTAATACCAATCATGAAATATGGTTTTGAGAAATAAAGTAGGTTACGATCATGGAGATTGTAAGTCGTACGTATGCATGAGTAACGTTTCCATTTTTAACGATCAATTATGGAAATGAGTTAAGTAATATTTTATATTTATATAATGATCATAATATAATAAATAAAATATTTATTCTTTAAATATACTTATATATATCATCCATGTGTTTTGGTGATGAAAATAGAGAGTCACATCGCTTTGTGAAGATTATAGTCCACACGTACATAAACAACGTTATCATCTTTCAGTGAGTGAAAAGGTGAGAAATAAAATGATATATTATATTTTAATAATGATAAATATTCTATTAATATAATAAATATATCATTTATATCACATATATTCACTAAATTGTTCCTTATTATTTTTCATGTAAAGTGTTAGTGAAATGAATCACATTGCTTCATGAGGCGGTAGTCCACCATACACACGAATGACATTATCATATCCCCTATTAAATAGAAAGTAAAAAAATTATAAATTATATAATGAATACATAGGTATAATTATTTTATAAATATCATATATATAATTTATATTCATCTTTATATCCAACCATGAGAAGTGGTAATGCAAACACGAATGGCATCGGTTCGTAAGGTCGTAGTCTACTGTACACACGAATGATGATTTTGTAACCTATTTGATGTAATTGGATATGGTTTTAGGTCATTAACTTAACATAAAAACATATAATTATATTTAATATATTGTTTTTATTAAATAATAATGACTTAATAATAATTTAATGAGGTGGAGGAATAAATAAAATAAAAATGATCGTTGAAAAATGTTTCCTCTACTTCGGGTAACCTCCTTAGGTTTGTACCAAAATCCTTACTAGTATGAATTTATGAAAAAAATATAAGCAATATATAATGAGATTATGGAAGTTATTAAGTGATTTATGTAGGTATTTTACAAATTAAATGGGTTTTAATGTGTGAATAAGAGAGGATTGGGTGGCCTTTTATAAGTGGGGTTAGTGGCATGCTTATAATTTTTTAAATGAAAAATGTGTACCAATATTTTTCACAGGTATTAAGGATACCAAATAGATGAATATCAAGTATTATAAATTATAAGGTATAAATATGGCCATAAAATAGTTTTTAGATAAGATTTTAGGTCATTTTAACCATTATATTTTTAGTTTAACCCATAGAAAACCCATTTTCTCCTTAACTATGGTAATTTCTTTTACTGTTATCACAATTCATTATGGTCAAAAATTAATTTGAACTTATTATATAAAATAAATTATTTTGATTAAAAATATATAATCTATTTTACCAAATTAAATTCATATAATTTTTAAAAATTAATTTAAAATTAAACCTGCAGACGCAACAAAAAAGTGAGTTTTCAATAAGTGTATTTTTCAAGGAAAATATGATTTTATATTCACTATTTGACTACTAATAATTATTGTATGATTTTAAATTAATATTTATTGATTTCTAAACTATAAATTTCATTTAAAATATTCCTCATTATGTATTATCTTAATTAATTAAAATTGACAATTATCATGCATTTTAAAATAGTTTTTAGAAAAATCATGTTTTTAAACCCTAAAATAAAGTTATACTAAAATCTGATATGAAGTTGATTAAAAAGTATTTAATTGGATTAAATATAAACAAATAATACTTATTTTACTTTATATAATATTTAAAAAGTAATGGGGATTTTAAATTAATTTATTTATTTAAAATAAATTTTTTTTTTTTTTGAAAAATTGGTATTTTCACTATTCACTAAAAAACCATCATTTTACAAAAAAAATTAAAAAATTTCACCCAAAGTAAATTTTTATATTATAATTTAAAAAATTAAGTTCATTTTATCAAGGTAGTTTTCTAAAATTTCAAAAAAATAATTATATTATTTTTTTCATGAAATGGAATAAAAATCATTTTTGAAGAAAACATATTTTTGAAGAATGAAATTACATTACTAACAATTGAATGATTGTTTACTAAAAAATTTTAAATAATTAATATTTAGTAGGAAATATATATATATATATCATGAAGTAGTCAATATTATTCATACCTGCCAATTTAATGGTTAGGTTATAACGGGTATATATATCGTGGGTCGTTTAAGCTCGGTGTTGCATGTCGAATACGCTATTAAACATAGTCTTATTTTATAAAATATTTGGGTGTTAGATTAATTATTTAAAATTATACTACTTTTAATATTTTTAGTAGCATTTATTTTATTTTTCCATTAATTGAATAATTACTGCGTCAAAAATGTATAAGTATTTAAGGTAATTATTTATTCACTAAAAATTAAAGATAAATTACCATGATGAGGATAAATCATTTATATTTACAAATAAATTTTATAACTAAAATATTCTATGTTTATCCCTATGTTAAAAATATTATAGTTATTAGAAAAAAGAGTGTAGTATTTTTTAATTTTCTTTAAATAAAATATTATGAAGGTCATAATCCCATCTAAATGGAATAAAAAGGCCATATAACTGAATCTTGGATGATTATGGATGAAATTGAATCATAAAATAAAATTAAGTAAATTTTTAAGGTCATTTTACAGTCCTTATCATTTTAATTTTAACTTTAATTACATGATTTATGCATTACCATAGAAAAAAAATTACTAAGGTTACTATTCATATTGATTAAAAATAAAAGGAACTTATTTAGAAAATTTGGACACCCTAATTAAAAATATTAAATCTTTTTTTAATATTAAAAACATATAAGTGGGATAATTTAATTTAAAATTAAGTCGGAAAAATGTGAATAAAATGGTTTTTCAAAAAAATACCTTTCTAAGTATAAAACAGTTATACTAAATTCAAGTTTAAAATTCATTCCCAAGACAATAATTTTATTTTTTTAATAAAATATAATTAATTAAATTTTAAAACTACTAAAAATAGAATTTTACTTTGTAAATACTTGAAAATAAAATACAATTTTTAATAAAAATCAGTTTGTTTCACTATTAATTGAAAAATAAATTTTTTCAGAAAAAAAAAACTCAAAAATTTATCCTAGAATAATTTTGAAATGATGAATTAAAAAATAAAATTAATTTTTCCAATTAAAATTCTATTATTTGTAAATGAGTTTTTTAAATAAAACTATATAATGCCTAAAAACCAATTTCATTAGAAATAAGGTTTTTTCCATTTGACTAAAAAAATTCAAATGTTTTATAATTAACTAATGAATATATGAAAATGTTTTATATAAAAATTAAATTGTCTATTACATCCTTCCCCACTTTTTAAAATTGAATCCTCCCAATTTTATTTACTTATAAAACAAGATGGGATATCTTACCCTTGAAGAATTTGTAGATTCTCATGCTGCCTCATCAACCATAAGGTTTCTCCAAAAAAAACTTATCCTATTGAATTAACTTGTTCCATAATAATTTCTCTCTATAGTAAAGAATCTAAATAGATTATTCCTTATAAGAAAGGTTATCTTCTAACTGAACTACCTCGGGGATCAAAACATGAGATGAATCTGGCATATTATTTATTAACATTGAATTATGAAAAATATTTTGTACCTAGGATAAACTCAAATAAAAGGATAATTGATAAGTAAATGATCCAAATTTATCCAGGATATAATATTGTCTAATGAACCATGTATTTATCTTCCCTTTTTTTACCAAAACTCATTGCACTTTTACACGGAAATACTTTAAGAAAAATATGATCACCTATATTGAAAGAAATATCTTTCCTCCAGGTATCCACATAACTTTTCTATATGTCATAATTTGTCCTCATATATAGCTAAATTACCTTCTCCTTCTCAACCATTTCATCTATAAATTGTATTCATATCAACATTCTTTAGCCTAATTTATCCCAAAAAGTAGTATTTCGAAATCTCTTTCCATATAATTCTTCATAAGGTGCCATTTATATACTAGAATGTAAATTTATATTATAAGAAAACTCAACTGAATAAATATGTCAATCCCAACATCCCTAGTAATACATTGAACAAGCACGAATCATATCTTCGAAGTTCTTAATTTTTCATTAAAATTTTCCATCAGACTGAGGATGAAAGGTTGTACTGAAATTTAATTCAGTTCCTAGTAACTTCTGAAGTCCTTTAAAAAAAATTGAAGTGAACCTGAGATCACGGTTAGATACAATGGAGAGAGTAACTCCATGTAATCTGACTATATACTTGAGATACAATTAATAGTTGATCTTAATAAATTTTATCTCGGATGGGAATTAAATGTTCGAATTTATTGAATCTATAAATAATAACCTAAATAAAATTATTACCTCAAGAATTATTTAGTAATCCCCCCATTAAATCCATGGATATATTTTCTCATTTCTACTCTATAATTGGAAAAGGCTAAAGCATCCCCTTTTGTAATTATCATTTTTATTTAACCTATTGAAAAGTATAACATTTCATAGTAAAGTTAGGGATAAATTTTTTTATTACATCCCACTAGTAATAATTTTGAAGGTCTATGTGTATCTTAGTTCTTCCAGGATGAATGGAAAATTGGGAATAATGATCTTCACTTAATAATTATCTCTTAAACAAGAAAACACAAGTCACACATAACTCACATTCTTCCTTTTAATCTTGCTTAATTATTTATGGTAGAGATGATTACACTGAAACCTAAAACAAGATAGAGGAAGTTCCTAAATCCAAAACTTCTTGGCCAAAATTAATAAAATCATTAACCAAATTGTTATGTTCTAAACATAAAAATGGTTAATTAAGCATTATTTTTTTTACTCAAATCATTTTATACTTTGTCTACTTTTTCATAATGATAATTAATTGTGCAGTCATAATTCTTTTTCAATTCCAACAGTCTCTTTTGTCTCGTGTTCATCTATATCTAAGTGAATATACACCTTAAAATTTTATGATCGGTATATATTTCACACTTGACTCCATATAAATTATGTATTAAAATTTTTAAGGAAAAAACTATTGCTAACAATTCAATGTCATGGTTAGGATAATTTTTATCACATGGTTTTAATTGACATGAAGCATTATAAATTTCCTGATCATTTTGAATCAGGATGTAATAAATTCATTTTAATGAAGCATCATTTTTTATAAAAAAGTCACCATTTTTTAGGGAGGATCCAAAATTGGATTATTCACCAATATTATTTTCAGTTACAATAAACAGCCATCGCATTCTTTTTTCTATATAAACCTAACCCAATTTGGTTTTGACCTATTTAGTGCGCTAGATAATCATAAAAAAACATTCAACAAATGACCTATAATAGCCTAATAATCCAATAAAACTATAAATATCAGTAATATTTGTAGGTCTTTTCAATTCCTCAACCAATTTAGTTTTAATGGGATCAAATTTTATGATGTCTTTATTTATGATGTGTCCAAGGAATGAAATCAACTGCAACCAAAAATCAGATCTTCTAAATTTTCCATATAACTTCTTTTCTTTCAGGGTTTGAAAAAAAATCCTTATATATATTTTACAATCCTAATAAATTTTTTAATAAATAAATATATCATCAATAAAAATGACCATAAACTTATTTAAATATTCATATAAGACTTTATTCATTAGATCCCTAAAAAACATGGGAATTTATCAACTCAAAGGGAATAACTACAAACTCATAATGCATGTATCTAGTTCAAAACTGTTTTTCTGGACTGTCATCCTCCGTCACCTTCAGCTGATAGTACATAAAACTTATATCAACCTTAAAAAAATTATAATCTCTCTAAATATGATCAAACTGATCATTGATATGAGGAAATAGATACTTATTCTTAATAGTATTTTTATTCAAAGCTATATAATCAATGTAAATCCTCATAGAGCCTATTTATTTTTAATAAATAAGATAGGTGCACCCCATGGTGAAGTTCTAGGATGAAAGAAACCTTTATTAAGAAACTTTTCCAATTGATTTTTAAATTCCATAAGTTTCTCTTGATCCATTTGATATGGGGGGTTTTGAAATTGGCTTAGCATTAGGAACTAAGTAGATAGTAAATTTATCTTCTTGATTAGGTATAACATCAGGAAAATCATCAAGAAAAAACATACAAGTATTATTTTACTATCATAACATCATTAATCTAAAAAGTTCCCTTATTTTCAACAATATTTAAAATATAACATTCATTTCTATCTTTTAATAGTTTCTCGAATTCTTGATATGTTATCAAAGGTATGGGTTCATTCTTTTATATAAAATGAAACTCTTTTTGAAAACAAATTATTTAGCTCTACAATCTATCTTAGCATGGTGAACAAAGATATAATACATACTTAGAATAATATAAAACTCTATTAGGGGAAATAAAATATTATTTTTAGGTAATTACTTTCCAAAAACAATGATAGGAATATTATTATAATTTCGTTTTACCTTAATGCTTCCCATGGGTGTTTTTACTATAAGTTATGGATTCATTTCTTGATATGGAATTTCCAATTTACCAGAAAATTTATCAAAAATAAAATAATGTACAGACCCTGAATCAAACAAGAAATTAGAAAATTATGAATAAACATGACATTTACCTAATACCACTTTGTTTGATAGAGCAACAGTTATTGAAATAATTACAAAGGATTGCACCACACATTTTTTCTTATAGTCTAGTTGTTTCCCACCATTTGGGTTCTTATTCAGATACACATTTTCATAATGACCCACCTCACTACTTTTAAAATATTTTACTATCTGTTTATAATAATTGGTCTTACCACTCACTACCACAAAACTAGGTTTCCGCAGCGCCACCCTTTATCAACGCTACTAAAAAACCCTGATAAAGGGGGGCCCTTTATCAGTGCTTTTTTTAAGTAGTGTTGATAAAGGGTGGATTTATCAGTGCTTTTTCCTAGCGCTGATAAAGTTTATATTTCAAAAAAATCATGAAAAATAATATATTGTTATATAAGTAAATTTATATTGATATAAATATAATATATATTTTTTAAATATGTTTTAGATACTTATAAATAGACTATTACATTTAATATATAAAAAATTTAGTGAAAATGGCTTTAAAATATTTTAAAAAATAATATTAATTAATAATTTGTTAATTATCATTGATTAATAATCATTTAATAACAATTTGAAGACATAAAAAAACAAAAAAATAATAATAAAAGATCTAAAATAAGTTGAAAATTTAACTCAAACTTCAAACAGCAATTAATTTTGATCCGGGAGTATTTTTGAGCTCTAAGGCATATCAAATCAAATATTGAGATGAGATCTACACGCTAATGACTGAAAGGAACCTTCTGTCACATTTTTCAAGGCCCAAAAAGGCTCATAAGGCCTCCAAAACATAATTTTTTAGTCAGGATACCCCAATTTTTTAATATTCAAACATGTATAACTTATGATCTGGATGTCCACTAGGCTTGTACCACATATCATATTAAATATTTTTTCATTTTCTTCGATTTGACTGGTTGTGTAGTTGAAATGGACATCTGGATTAGAAGTTATAGTCATTTTAACATTTTATGGCTTTTAAAATACACATATATATGTATTTATTCATAAATATATATATATATATATATATATATATATATATATCTGTGTGTGTGTGTGTTATATATATATATATGTATTTATTTATTTATTTATTTATTTATAAACACACATAAAAAAATATTTTATAAATGTATTTAAAACTAATATTATAAATATATATTAATATACAAATAAATATATGGATAAAAATTTATAACTAAAAATATATATATAAATAAATATAAATATAAATTAATATATGAATAAATATATATATAATAATATATGAATAAATATATATGTATTAATATAACTAAATATATTTATATTAATATGAATCTATATTAATATACAAATAATTATAACTATATATATATATAAATAAATATAAATATATATTAATATACGAATATATATATATATATATGAATAAATATATATGTATTAATATAACTAAATATATTTATATGAATATGAATCTATATTAATATACGAATTAATATAACTATATATATATATTAATATACGAATAAATATATATATATATATATATATTAATATATGAATAAATATATATGTATTAATATAACTAAATATATTTATCTTAATATGAATCTATATTAATATACGAATAAATATAACTATATATATATATATCAATAAATAGATATATCAATAAATAGAGAAAAAAACGAAATGGTTTAGTGGTAAAGGTGCAGGCATGCAAGGGGGGAGGTTGCGGGTTCGAGTTCGGGCAGAAGCAAGGAGGTGTGCGTGGGCATGTGGGGGATGTGCAGGAAAGGGTAGCGCACAGGGGAGTGGGAGGTGGTCCACCTAACACTGATAAAGGGGGGTAAAGCGCTGTTAAAAGCTCCCCCCCCCCCCGCATTATATATTCTTTTTTATTTTTATTTTTATTTTTTGACTTTTATCAGTGCTTTTATTTAGTGCTGATAAAAGGGGCCTTTTATTAGTTCTTTTTAGCACTGATAAAAGGGGACTTTATCAGTGATTTTCTGAGCACTAATAAAAGGACCCCTATCTTTGTATCGATTAACATCTCTTTTTTTAGCGTTGTTAATGCACTTTTCTAGCACTGATAAAGGCCATATTTGTAGTAGTGACTATCAATATCATTTTCATTTCAATTATGAGTCATGTACCCAAACTTACCACCTTGAAATCACTAACCATAATTCATAAGGTATCACCTGGTGTAATTTTTACCAGAACTCTCACAAACAGAAAACTTAATTTTCATACCATCTAATTTCTTTAATCCATTCTTCCCTTTCTCCTACCACCTAGACCTATTTTTCTACTGGTTTTAAAAGTACATATGATCTTTCTAAAACTCTATTTCCACCTTCCCCACACATCAAACAAGTTTATCATAACTTTTAAATTTTCAAGAATCTAGTGCCCTTTGATATTTTGGCTTCAATCCTGAGTAAAACTGATTAATCTTACTATTATGATCACAAATAAAATTTAGTGCACACCTTTCCAATCAAGTGAAGTTTACTGCATATACATCCACTGAATCTTCCTCCCTTTTCCTCAATTCCAAGAATTTATTTTCCATTTTAAGTCTAATTGCTTTATGAAAATATTTCTCATGAAATATACTCTTAAATTCATCTCATTCCAAGGAATCAATATCCTCTATTTCCCTGATATTATTGACCATTGACCACCATTGGTCAACTTCACCTTCAAAACAATAAATAAAAAGACTTACTTTTGAAGATCTGAACATACCATGACATCAAATATCTTTTCAAGTTCTTTAATCCTTCCATCATCTTCTACTAGTTCAGATAATCTACTGAATGTTGGAGGTTGTTGTCTCATAAAATTATTCACTATCTTCATGTACCTCTATGGTATATTTAGATACTCTCCAGAATGGATACCACCACTATTTATAGCCTATTTAAACTAATCCATCACTATAACAAACTTCTCTATTACAATTCCAACCCCTTCAAGTTGCTGATTTGGGAGGATATTGTCTCCCTGGTGCCTTCCTACTTTAGCTTCCCTTTCTAATCTATAGAAAACCATTCTTAATAGACATAGTTAAGTCAAATAAACATGGTAATATTCAAATGCTATATCATTTCATCTTAACTATAAATTGAAATATTTGTAAGGGTATTATATTAACATTATTCTAACCCCTAAAGTTATCAAAGCATTTGATCGGATACCAACTATAAGAACCTACCCTTAAACATTAAATATTTTAGTGAATTTAAACTATAATTCACTTTCTTACATTTCTAAAGATATTTTAGGTTTATATTTTTAGTGAGTAAGGTCATGACTCTTAAATAAAAAACCTATAAATATACAAATTGGAAACTTCTAATCAGTTTCCATTTTTACTATAATATAAAATTTTAAAATCAAACATGTTTTCTTTTTATGAAAAATATTAATGAATTTCAAATTGACTTCTTATTTGACCTTACCCATCCTTAAACCCTATGAAAAAACATTTTAAAATATGTTATTAGTGAAAAAATATCAGTAAGGTACATAGAAAGAAAGAAATAAAATTTTAGTATATAAATACTAATAAAAAATTTCCTTCTTCAAAATAAACTTTGGGCTCAAAATAAACATTTATTTACCCAATGAATCACCTTATCTACCCAAATATTTTCATAAAACATTTCATAATAAATATTAAAGGAAAAAATAAAACTCATAATATTTCTTTGAAATCGTGAAAAAATCATAATAACTTTTTTAAAAAAATTATACTTTTTCCCTTAAAATAGCATATACTTTCCCTTAAACATAATATCATTATCATACCTTGAGAAATAATAATATTTCAGTAAAAAATCATATCAAGTATAGATAAAACATTTAGGTTAATTAGGGAATAATTTTCATATCTCTCTTACAAATGGGATAACCTTTATGGTTACACATAGAATAACCATCGTGATTACACATAAAATAACCCTCACCATTATAATTAGGATAACCATTATTGTACATTCCCCTGATATCTTAAGAGAAACCTAATTATTTAACTTTGTCCCTTTACCTAATACATTGGAGAACTATAACAGACTCACCTTCCCTCGATTTATAATGGAAGCACCCATCCACATAAACAATACCCAAAAACTATAATGAAATACATAAAAACTCTCATCATAAAAATTTTCTTTTCACCCATAATAAAAAATGGATATTGATATATCTATTCCATTTTAAAACCCTTTTTGAAAACAACCATGATATAGAAAAAGAGGATTTTTCTTTGAAGAAAACATGGAATATTATAAAGGAATACCAAAATAAAGTAATGGTTATGGTGGTGAAAAAGTTTATTATCACTATATATATTAAAATAGAATATTTATTCTGTATTTTTTTTAAATAATGTTAAATCATTCTATAAAAAGATTCATTTTTAATAACTTTGAAAGAAATTAAAAAGAAACATAAAGTGTCCTCCATAATTCACTTATTTCTATATAAATACATTTATAAAAATAATTTAGAAAATTATATGGAATAAAAATAGGGTTTTATGGGAAATTTTTAAAGAGGATTTTTAAAAATAAATACCCTTACCTTGAGTATGAATTGTCATATACGTTCTTTATCTTCAACTTCTTTATAAAATTTCCTTTATTTGACACCATAGTACCTATAAGATTGGTATTCTACCCCAAATAAGGCCTCTAGAATAAGGGGAGATATGTTAGGAATGGATTTGGTAAAATATTTTTTAAAAAAATGGGTTTTGAAGTGTTAAGAAATGAGAATAAGTGGTTCTCTTTTATAAGAGAGGGGAGGGGCACTCTTGGAATTTAAAAAAATATTAATTTAATATAAATTAATTTTGATGTAAAAATAGTTAAAAATTTATAAGATTTAAATATAATATTAGGATGAGTCAAAATAATCTCATATTATAATTTTTTGATAAGTTTAGATCACATTTTTTACCCTCATATTTTGGTTTTATCCCCCCATTAACCATTTTCACACTTACCGTGACAACAAGGTTTTTTACTCATTTAGGATAAAGATAATTACTATAAATGGATAAAAGGACCAAAAAAGGAAAACTTTTGATATTTTTAACCATATCATAATCACTTTCCCAAATAGAGTATTTTTAGAAATTTTATATCATTGAATAAAATATTATTTTCTTAAAATATCAATAATATCTATTTTAGAAATATTCATTTACTTTAACTTTTATAACATCAAAAAACAAATGAAATTTGAATAAAATATTTTAATAAATCTCTAAAATTTTCTATTTATCTATAAAATTCACAATTCACATTAATTATTTAAAATTATACTACTTTTAGTATTTTTAATATAATTTATTTTATTTTTCCATTAATTGGATAATTATTGCATTAACGTTGTGTAAGGATTTAAGGTAGTTATTTTTTTCTAAAATTAAAAATAAAGTATCAAGATTAAGATAAATTATTTATATTTTAAAATAATATTTATAAATGAACATTCCTAGTAGTTATCCCCATGTAAAAAATATTATAGTTATTATAAATAAGAGTGTGACATTTTTTACTTTTCTTTAAATAAAATATTATAATGGTCATAATCATATTTAAATGGAAATAAAAGGAAATATAACTGAATAATGGATGATTATAGATTAAATTAACTCATCAAACAAAATTAAGGTGAGTTTTAGGGTCATTTAATAGTCCTTGTAATTTTATTTTTAACTTTAATCACCCGATTTACCATTTACCATGGTAACAAAATTACTAAGGTTACTATTCATATTGACCAAAAATAAATTCGTGCTATTTAAAAAAAATCCCCCTTATTAAAAATATTAAATCAATTTTTTAATATATAAACATATAAGTGACATAATTTAATTCAAAATTAAACTGTAAAAATGGGATGAAAATGGTTTTTTAGAAAAAAACATTTTTTAATTATAAAACTATTTTTATACTAAATTTAAGTTTATAATTAATTCCAGATAATATAATTTGGTTTTTTAATCAAAATGTTCTAATTAAATTTTAAAACTAATCAAAAATAGTATTTTACTTTTTAAATACTTGAAAAAATACAATTTTCAATAAAAATCAATATTTTTTACTATTCATTGAAAGTTCATTTTTTAAAAAAATTATCAAAAATTTATTCTATGATAGTTTTTAAATTGTTAATACAAAAATTAAATCCATTTTTTCAAATTTAAATTCTATTATTTGGAAACCAATATTTTAAATAAAACTATATAATTCCTAAAATTCAATTTAGTTAGAAATAAAGTTTTTTCCTTTTGACTGAAATATTAACTAATATTTTATAATTAACTAATGAATATATGAAAATGTTTTATATCAACATTACCTGGTTTTCTACATATATATTTTAATAATACTAATGATGATTTACTTTAACTAAAAAACTTCTCAAATTAGATTTTGAAAATTGAAGATTGTAAACTTGGTATAGAATTTGATGGTGAGGAAGAAATAAAAATTCCACAAGATTATCTTATCACATCATATGATAATACACATGATACAATTTTTAAGTTCACATACTCAAATTTCTTTGATAACTTTAACAATATATAATGCTTGAAATAGTATGTTATCTTAACTCTAACTAGTGATATTGTTGATAATGTCAATAACTACATGTTATCTTTGATATCTAAGTAAGAGAAGGTGTATCTTAGTTCAGATTAATTTTTTAAATTCCATATTTGATATTGATGATCCAGAGAACATATCTACACCAAAGATTTTAAATGGTATTAATATCTCAGGTTGTACTCTCCAGAAAGTTATATTGAATATTGGAGTTTTGGTGACATTGCTTAAAAATAGATATTAATCATTTGACCTCTTTAATGGTACCTTCTTAATTATTAAAAAAATTGGAGATCATGTTATTAAAGATAAAATATTAAATGAAACTCCTAGTATTCAAAATGCATTTATTATAAGGATTAATATGACAAATTCAAATTCAAAATGTTTATTCAAGCTTCAACAAAGAGAATATCCTTTAATAGTTTCTTATGCAATGAATATTAATAAAATTCAAGGGAAGTTGCTTTATTTCGTTGTGTTGTATTTAAGAAAACTAGTTTTATTTCATGGTCAATTATATATTTTTGACTCTAAGTTACAAGGAAGGTTTAAAAATTCTAATACGTGACAATGACTATAAATTCTTGAGTTGTACAAATAATATTAAATACAAATAAATTTTTGATAAATTAAACTATGTATAAAATTATCACCCATTTCGCTTAATATTAATTTTCCTAAACTAATTTATTCATAAATTATTTACTATTAAATTAAATTTTTCACATCTCACCTATCTTACTTCTATATATTTTAGATTTATAAATGTATCCATGTTTTTACCAAATCCATTTCATGATAATTAAATATGATTAAACACTTAGAATCCAAATTGAAGTTATTAATTTATGGTATAATAAATCCGAAATGTATTCAAATGACATAGTTTATAGGGACTTAATTCCAATTAATGAGAATTTAAATATAATTTTCCTACTTATAGATTCATTTATTTTTTGATACTTATAATATTTTTTATATATTATATATTTTATATCTATAAACATTCAATATTTCATTTAGTAACTTAATATAAATAATATTTTATTTTAAAAAAACTCAATATTATCAAATTTTGTTATATAATATGTATTTTTAATTCAATGATATACATTACCTCATATAAGAAACAAATATTCAATCAATTATTCATGGTCAAAAATTAATTCAAAAGTTCAATGGACTTATTCATGAATTATTATACTGTATTATATAAAAATTTCAAATAACTAGAAATGGTATAAATTTTTTAGAAACTTAACATGGTTGTAGGGTATTTTTTACTAGATTAGCCTTATTATACCTTTAGATGTTTATTTTTTATACTTTGATTTAAATTTGAATTATTTTTATTATATAATTCACAATATAGTACCAAAAGAAATCTTAATAGGTTAGTTAACATTACTTATTTATCTACTTTTTCCCAAATATTTAGCTTATTTAATATTAGTACAAAGTCACTAAAAATTACTAAACTATAATATATATTTTATTTAGAAAACATGCACCTATCTTATTAACTCACATCCTTCAAAAAAGTATCAATTATATTATTTTATACTTGTTATACCTATATTATATCTATACTACACAAGTTTTGATGTTACATATTACAATATCAAATCACAAAATTTATAAGAAATATCATTATCATCTTTAGTAATTTTCAATTCATATATTTTCCTTTTCTTCTATAGCATTTTAATAATATTTTTCAACTTCTACAGTATAATTTTTAAAAAGAAATGTTAGGATTTAAATATTGAAATATAAATTATACATTGTCTCACATACCTCAAATAATATATTTTCCATTCTCATTATCAGTGGTAACATGTATCATCTATAATATTTATACTTGATCTAGTATGCCATAAAATTTTGTAACATATCCTTTACTAATTAAATATTAAATTAATGAACCTCTAACAAACTGCATGAGCAATTCATCATTATTAGGAACCTTAATAAATAGAAATCCATGGTGTTACTATAACATCTTAAAACCCATACTCATGGATCTAGTGATGAAATCATAAAATTTACATTTATAGCTTTGATATCAATAATTGTGACCAAATTTTTTCCCATCCAAAAATTATAACATCAAAATGAAGAATAGGATCACTTACATTCTCAAGGACCTTTTAGGTTTAGAGTTTTCTAGAATTAGTAAAAAATCCTACATAAATAATACCCATGTCATTAAATGATCATTTCTCCCACTTAACCCATCCTTTATTATTTCAAATTTATTCATCATCATCATCATCTATATAAAATACCTTCTAGACATAATTTTTTAAACTTCATTATTTATAACATGAGGAAAAAAGAAACATAAGAAGGGTGAGCTCGAATGCTCACTAAGGTTAAACATAATCATTATAAAATGAATGATATCAATGATCATAATAAGTGTATAAGGGTATGATGATATAATCAGAGTACGTGAGAAAATCATAAAAGAACTCACACCCATCAATATTTGGATCATAAAATATGAAAACATGGAAAAATAAAAATTCATCATTTTCAATAATCATGATCTATGTATGTGATATCAATCATGATCATAAGAAACATTATAAACCCATAATAATTATCACAAAAATGTGTTGGTATCTTGGAATATTTTTCTTCATAACCCATGTTAAACATGTGTCAAAAATAACTGGAGCCTAGTTAGATCCATATGATAAACCCTTAGGTAACTCCCTCCTTCTTACCTTTTAATACAAAGTATATTACCCAATACATTGGAGTTCTATATAGGCACATCCATAGTTTAAGATATAAGTGTCACACCTGGTGCTATCTAGGACACTATGTTAAATATACTGTAATAGGATAACCTGATAGTATCTAGTCCACCCAATCATATAATCTATAATGGTCTCACCCAGCATTATTAGGGCTCCCCATTGTATAATATTTATTGGTCACATTAGGTTCTATTTGGGTCACCACATCGTATAAATATCCAAGAACCGCAACATGAATAAAGTATATATAACTTTCATAAAACTCATAGAAACAATAATTATTACCTTTATAACTTGATTAACCCATATAAAAGAAATGGTTTTCATGTTAATATCTTTTAAACATGATTTAACCATGTAAAATAAAATGGTTTCATAAAAATATCTTTGAGAAGTGATTAACCCATAAAAGAGAAACGGGTTTCATAACAATCTCTTTGAAACAATATTATTCCATAGAGATAAATAAAGAGGGTGGTATCAATACCAAATATCCCCATTGGATGAAAAATAATAAACAGGGTTCTTAATGTTGATTAATCTAAATATCATTAAAAACATTCTTGAGGAAAATATCCTTTACATTTTGAAAATAAATTTTTAAAATATAAAACATTTTAAAAAATCATTTTCTTTGAAAATAACCATGAATACATATAAAGTAATATTTTAAAAAAATTAAAAAAAAACTTGAGTAAAATATCCTTACATATTTTAAAAAAAAAATTTAAAACATTTATGAAAATATATTTAGAAAACATGGTTTTAGAAGAAAATATATTTCTAACCAAAGAAAGAAAGAAAATCATATTTTAATAAAAAAACTTTCTCAAACATTTTATGTACCAAAGAGTGGTAAATGGTAAAATTACTTTAAAATATCATGAATAACCAAATTATAAGATAATTACTGAGAATTTTATATTTTAACATCAAATACTTAATAATACATAATCCCAATAAACAATGAGATTATAACAAAAGACTTTTCCCACTTTAGTAATTTTGAATCATAATCCCCATGAAAGAATAGAATTAAATGAAACTTATATTATCATGAAAATAAGGATACTCATGATATAACATATCAAAGTGGTAGTACATACACCTCATAAAATAATATAGGTGTATAACATAACATACATCTTAAAGAAGGCAAATTGAGACAAAAATCCCTTATCTCTTTGGTAACTTTGAAATTGTAAACCCCATGAAATAGAGATCATAAAATATATATGTAAGTCCCCATAAATTTAATGATATGAATCATAAAATACATTAATGGTAATTATATAAACCACACAACAAAAATAATTTTTGAACATGGCATATATCACAAAAAAATAAAATTGAGATGAGAAAATCCTTTCCTGAGGCTTCTTTTTGGTCAAACATGATTTAAACTCCTGTATAGTGGTTTTAAACATGTTATTAACTTATAAAAAACAATATTAATATTTATAATATCATATAATATCCTTTTATAATATCTTATCACCCATATTTTAATAATCATTCATTATTTTCATTATCTCAGGTGTTAATTGCCTTGTTTTCTCATGTGTGCTTTGTTATGAAAGTCCCAGTTCTTTTTCTTATAATATAGTTATATCATATCTAGAATAATAATAATGAAATGATTATAAAATTAATACATGAATTATACTTTTAAAATAAATTATGAAATATGGTTATGAAAAATGATGTACGTTATGATCATAGAGACGCTAGGCCATATGTATACATGAGTAACATTCCATTTTTTCAATGATCATTATAGATAAGAAGTAATTAATATTTAATATTTAAATAATTATAATTATATCTTAAATACCATATTATTTAATTATATATACTTATATATATATCAATCTTGTGGTGTGGTGGCAAAAAAATGAATCACATCGCTTAGAGGAGGCGGTAGTCCACACGTCCACGAATGATGTTATCATTTTTTTAGTGAGTGAAAAGGTAAAAATAAAATGATGTATTATATTTTAATAATTAGAATATGTCATAAATATCATTAAAATTTTATTTATATCTTTTATATTTATTATCTTTTCTCTTATTACCTTTCATGAAATGCGTTAGTGAAAAACAAATCACATCACTTCGTGAGGTGGTACTCTGTCGTACACAAGAGCGACATTATCGTATTCCCTGTGAAAGGGAACATAAAATGGTATATATGATATAATGACTCAAAAGGTATATTTTTTATAAATATAATATAAAAAATTTATATCCATCATCATACTCAGTCGTGATAGGTGGTAATGGAAAAAATGACATCATTTCGTGAGGTAGTAGTATTATGTACACGTGAACGATGATTTCATAACCCAATTGATGGAAGTATGTGTAGTTATAGGTCATAAAATTAACATAAAAAAATTTAAATATATTTAATATATTTATTTTATTATATCATCATGGTATAATAATAATTTAGGTGGGTGGATAAAGAAATAATACAAAAAATGATTGTTGAATAATATTACCTCTTCTTTGGGTATCCTTCTTAGTTTTCCACCAAATGCCTTCCTAGGTTAGATTTATTCCTAAAATAATGAATCTATTGTGAGTGGAGGAAATTTGGGAAGTTATTTGGGAAGTTATATTAGGAACCCAATAGTTTTTATGATGTTAATAAGTGAGGATAGGGGGTGGCCTTTTATAAGTGAGGTGAGTGGCATAGTTGTAATTTTTTTTAGAGAGTTACGTGTATCCACGTTTTTACCTACCACTAGGCTCCCATAATAAAATAAACTATATAATAGAATGAAAATGTATAAATATGTTCATAAAAGTTTTTTTTACAAGTTTATAGTTCATTTTTTCCTTTATGTTTAAAGTTTAATCCCTTGGTAAACTCGTTTTTACCTTAATCACTATGATTAATTTTAACTATTTTTTCTATTCAATATGGTAAAAAATTAAGTTGGTATTATTATAAATTATAAATTATTATTATTTAAAATATAGAATCCATTTTTACAAATTATATTCACATAATTTAAAATTTTTAATTTAATATTAATTTTATAGAAGCGGTGAGAAAGGGGGTTTTTAAAAAGCGTATTTTTTTATGAAAAAGATGGTTGTATATTAACTCTATGACTAATAATAATAATTGTATAAATTTAAATTTAAATTTATTGATTTATAATCTAAAAATTTCAATTAAAACATTCCTAATTAGTGATTATTTTAATTACTTAATTAGGAGAAACATTGTGCCTTTTAAAAAGTTTTAAGAAAAAACGGTTTTCTTAAGCCCAAAAACAAACTTATTATAAAATAAAATATTATAATGATTAAAATGTAATTAAGTTAATTAAATATAAATTAATAATACTTATTTAACATTAAATCAAATTTTAAAAATAATTTTACTTTTAGAATACTTAATTTATTGTTAGGAAATGACATTTTTACAAAAATCAGTATTTTTCACTATTCCCTAAAAATCAATATTTTTCAAGAAATACAAATTTTTAAACCAAATTAAATTTTGATAATCCAATTTCAAAAATTAATTTTATTTTTAAAGTAAATTTTATATAAATGTCAAAAATTATTTTTCAAATAAATTCCCCATAAAAAAGAGAAAACTATTTTTTTGAAAAATACAGTTTTAAGAATAAAAATAGATTTATTTTTATCTCTTGTATAGAAAACAAATAGGATGAATGTTAAAAATTAGATTTAATATATATATACATATATATATATATATATTTCATTAATATAATCCAATAAGAGTGATTTGTTTAATTTATTGGTATAAAACAAACTTATGTGCATAAAAAAGTTTTTTAGAAAAAGATTTCCTTTTATTTTAAAATGGGTTTTATTTTCATTTATAATTAATTAGCCACCAAATAATTAATTATATATACATTTTTAAACCATATTTTCATAATTCATCTAATCCTTTTCATATCATCCATTCCAACAGCTTGGTGATAACTATCATATTAAATAATAATATTTTAATAATATGTCATGTTTTGTTTAGACTCGGTGTTGCGTATAACGCAAGATAAAATCAATATTGCATGTAACACAAGACAAAATAAGTGTTTTGAGTCATTTATATTATCAAACATAATTTTATTCTTTCAAAATATTAAGGAGTTACATCCTCCCCCCACCCTTAATAAATTATTTCCTCACAATTTAATCTTTATCTCGATAATCAAAGGTTGGACATTTGAAAATACTTTTGTTCTAAACATGCATCATAAAAAGGGTTAATAAAACATCATATTAATAAGATATAAAGTTAAGTAAAAATTTTATATAAAATAGAACATAACTAGGTTTCCAAATTAGAGAACATAGGTGGGAATGGAGGAAATTTTTAAATTATTATAGAGAGTTATTGAGGTCATTGATCACAAGAAAGTGAATTATTAATGGAAAGTTAAGGGACTCAAAACCATAAATATGTGAAGATCTAAAATACTATCAGTTCATCAGAAATGAAGATGCTAGGATAATATTTTTTTTAATATTCATTTCCTAGAGTTTAAGAATTATCTTAATATATGGACTAAGAGAATATGGAAATATACTTACTTGATGAGTATAATTTCATCCTTTCATCAATTTCTAGAAAAATATCATACTTTTATCCAATGATGTGTATTTCAAATGAATTTTTCATACCTGATGCACTAAAATAATATATTAAAGGATCACATAATCCCCAAGATCATACCAAGATATTCCTCATGTATTTATACATTAACCAAAACCAAAATTGTTAGCACATGGTTAGATAATTCCAAAAACGAGTAAACCTTCACATGATACATTAATCTTAAAAATTAAACAATAATGCCCAAATTTCAAACCAAATCATTCTATAAATTATTATCCTTAAAAAAATTCAATCATTTCCTGACTAAGTTAAAAACCCAATTATTATAAGGATTTTATCATATATTCTTCCAAGAAAAATAAACTATTATTCCTCAAATAAAATCCCATATGTTTTTAAAATAAACTTAATATTTACCTGTAAAAAATTTATACTAATCAGGACATCATGTAGGCCATTTGTAGGCATGAAAACCTTATCATCCTAAGGTCATAGGTTCAATTCCCACTGCCTTTATGAATGTAATGGGTTATCACCTATCACCCCCCCTGCAAAGTGTACCCCTCCTAGACCAGAAATGAGAAAAGAGAGATAGTGACACCCAAGTCCCACCTCCAGTAGGCCTGTTGGAAACTAGCACTGAGGGTATAGTAAACACACATATGGGATCCATTACCCTCTAAGACAACACATGTGAAAGAGAGAGATAATATATACACCAACCAACTCCTGCTTAAGATACAATATAAAAAAATCCAAAGTTCACATATGTAATGTCTGGAAAGAACTACTCCAACTAAAAGGAAAATAAAATGTACCAAAATAAAGTAAAGATGATAGTGACCACAAATCCCAAATATCTCCTACTAAACCTCAAGCTAGTAGTTACTAGCTTGATCTCTAACATGATCCAACTGAATTGAAAATAGTTTATATATACGTAGGGTGAGTATAACAGTATACTCAGTAGGATCCTCCCTAGATCCTTTTGTGTAAAGGTAAATAAAGCATGCTAAATCACTATGAACAAAAAGTGAAACTAACTCATCACCTAAATAGGTATACAAAGTTCCCAGCCTCAACATGGATACTCTCACCAAGAATTGCATACATGAGCATATAATATAATAAATAATATCAAGGGTACCCTACTACTACTTCCCTATAGGTTTTTTCACTCTACCCCAAGGTCACACGTCCTGAGCATATCTCTCCAAAAAGGTTAGACCGTAGACACCTAGGTAAAGCACCCCAATATGAAAATCAGAAAACACACCACCACATCCATGTAACCTAAAGTAACCAGTTAGTTTCAGGGAGCCACCACAGCTCATATAATGTGGATCATGCATTGGGTATTATACCTCAAGCCGTCACAACCCATACACTGAGTAAGAATCCTTAATACATCACAGCCCATACATGTTATGCCTATAGTAGTACTTAGGAAACTATATCCATAATACATGTGTGTGAAACAACCACAAGCCATTACATCCTTCTACACACATATATGGGGAAAACTAACTAGCATGCATACCATCACAAGTAACTACCAAGAGAAGAGAGTAGGGGAAAAGGTGGTATTTAACCATCTATTCTCCCACTCATATGTCAGAGAAAACACCCCCCCCCCCCCCAGGATCAGAATCCCTAGGGTTTTAGTTTCCCTGTCTAACAGGGTGGATAGCGTATAGAAACACAAAAAGTACATGATACAATATAGATCACAACCACACAATGTGCACAACCCTGCCTTGGAATCAATTGTAGCTAACATCTCTCAGACTCTTAACCACTCCTGCTAAGACCAGATATCCTATAAGAAGACAACCATTTAAAGAGCTACATTAAATTACTTTTTCCCTTTTTATCAATTTCACTTTGTGTTAATTAATTATTTAACCATTAACATTTTCCACATTACATTAAATTATCATTACAATAAAGATCCATTCCCTCCATGAATAAGAAAACCGAGTCCACGACATCTTATAATTAAAACCTTAGCATTATGTCCTAGAAAGATCCAACCCCATGGGTTGAATATTTATTCATTAATTGACATTATTAATTTCTATATTACTAGGTACTCTAGGAAAACATATTAATCTACCAAATTAGGAAAGAAACCAAGAACATCTATCTACCACAAGTAGTGGGAAAGTAAAGAAGATAAATAAAAACCTAGTTTTCTACCAAACAACAGATTCAAACAAGAATCCAACTTTTATATCAACAGGTAAGCCCATATTTGACCCACTCCATCATCTCTGGTGTCCTCTCTAAGACCCAAATTCATATACTGATGCATCTCTTTACTCCGTGTGTCAATTACTGCCACAATAACTGATCATCCCTACCCCACATACCACAATAGCCCTCCAGGCTTAGCCATCCCAAGTTCACATCACATTTGTGCCTCCTCACCCCACATACTATAACAGCCCTCTAGGATCAGTCATCCTAGGCTCACATCACATCACAAGAATCATGAAACAAACAAAGCAACTAGGCTCTTATCCTTAAAATAAGGCATCCATCCTTCATGCACAACGAGATATCATAGCTCCAAAGAATAAGGTACTTATCCTTTACAAGAAAGAGGGAAAATCAACCCTTATAAATACATTATCTTTTATCACACAACTAGTTTTTATTCCATCTTGAATTAACTGATTCATTAATCATAGGTTTCGACTACAGGAAACCTAAGAAAGAAGCTGTCTCAAGCTATTATAAATTAATTAAATAGTTAATTTAACATGACTTTAATTATTTTATCAATAATAATCATCATAATTTAGTTTATTAAACAATTAAATTAAATGTACATACTTTAATCAATTTGATTATTATAAAATTACAATAACAAAAATTAGGTTCATTAAATATGTCTCTTTAATATTTTATCCAATCAATTGTAAATTAATTTCATCTTTATGTTATTTAACAATTTGACATGCTAAAACAAGCACAACAAGCATAGCATAGATATCACACTATCTAGAAAATAAATAGGCAACCTATTATCATGGTACAAACAACAACATTTCCATGTGATTGATATAAATTTTTTAATCTGGTTCAAGTAATTATTAGCTTAATTTCATTGCAATCCAAAAGGATAAATCATGAAAATTCTATTATTGCATGTAAATAAATAGAGAAGCAACAAATCCCCTACCTTAAAAGGGTGTCAACGTTCTTCGCATAAGAACATACCAACGTTGTGGATCTCGATTGCCCTCCTGTAAGAATTGTATCCACTTGAGGATTCCATGCCACAACCATGCTAAAAATGAGCAAAAACTCCATTAGAAACATGGAGATAAAGCACCACCACATGGAAAATGGTAATGGGAGGAAACAGATTGAATAAATAGTAAGAATAGAGGTAGAACATACCTTGTATTGAAGATGGATCGAATGAGGGAAGCAAGGGATAGATCATTGATGAAGGAATCCCCAAAATTTTGAAGATGGGGTCATCAGGTCACCTGGGATCGGGAGAGAGGTGTTACAACTATAGGTTTTGACAAACCCAATAGGATGAAAACATTATAAAATGTACAGTATCGAGGATTTACATGGAATGTAATCCCATTTCACATTGTGTAATCCTTAGGGTTTGATTATGCTGGAAAACACATTGCCTTTTTTTATGTAGCCATAAAAACTTATATGTTGTGAACCTGACTTACATGACATATAATTCTTCATGTTTCTAACAATTCACATCCAAACTCCTCCAGAATTCTTCTAAGCCTCTTTTGAGAACCTCCCTCTTCAGAAACATGCAAAGGATCAATCCATGCATATCTAGCACTTACATTAGATACATCTCAAAACATTCTCATCCTAAAGAATCCAAAACTAACCCAGAGAGGAAATAGAAAAGGTCCATCCGAACAACCACCCCATGAGATACCTCTCAAGGTTCTCATCGCCATAGGATCTCAACCACTTCACCCAAGCACAAGGGGCTCAACACGATGTGTAGATGATCTAATCATCGAGTCATTACCACCTATAGTAGGAGTGTAGACTCTTCCAATCATAGTAATATGAACACAAAAAACACACAACATACCCTGTGCATCTTCACCTCCCATAGAAAGAGAGTAATCCATAATAGAAATAAGATAAATCCATCTCACAAACCAGAAAAGGTCTGAAACCACAAAATGAATAGTGTTACAAGAGAAGAGCTAAACATCAAATATCTTGGGGTACTAAGCATGTATCTTTGAATCACGTCCCTAGGTACTCTCCTCCATGCCATTATGCCACCATAATACTAGAACAAATGGTATAGCACACCCACACAACACCTTCTTCTGGAAGACCTTGATCTCTACAGGCCACTCCTCAAAGTTTGCATCACCATTAACATCAATTTCTCCCCAATCAATGATGTGAGAGTTTTCATGAAGATAACGATGGAGTTATGACACCTGAGAAACATCATGTATCTGGATCATCTTCGGGGGAAGTGTTATCTGATAATACATGGCTCTAACATGAACTAACACCTTAAAGGACCAACAAAGCATGGAGAAAGATTAATCCCATGACTAAACCTTTATTTCCCATGATAGGGAGTCACCTTTCAGGAACACATGATCCCCAACTTTGAACTCTATAGGTATCATACTATGATCATCATAGGATTTATAATGATCTTTCACTATATTAATCCTCTCACGAATCATTAGAACCATCTCTGTGTATTCTATACCAGTTCTATCCTGGGAATTTCTAACTCTTTGACCCCAGTCCAGCACAATGGAGATTGGAAAGGTGGAACATACAAGGATTAAAAAAACACCATACCAATGGTTTAGTGAAAACTATTGTTCTAAGTGAACTCTACCAAGGTTAGGTGTCTCATACATGAACCTCAAAAATCTTGGACACAAGAGCGCAATGTGTCTTCAAGAGTCTGGATAGTCCGCTCTATCTGTTCGTCTGTCTATAGATAAAAATTAGTGTTAAGGCATATATGAGAACCAAAAGCATGTTGGAGAAATCTTTACACATTGGAAGTAAAACAAGGATCCTTATCAAAAATTATCTTCCTCGGGACTCTGGGAAGTCTCCCCACCACCTCCAAATACTGCCTTGACAAAACCTCCATTGAGATCGACTCCTTGATCACTATAAAGTGGGATGATTTCATAAAATGATACACTACCACCCATATAGTATCATAACCTCCCTGGGATCAAGGTAAACTGGTAACAAAGTCCATCAAGATGTCCTCCCACTTCCACTGAGGAAAATCTAATGGTTGGAGAAAACCATCGGGAACACGATGCTCTGACTTCATCTTTTGGCAGACTAAATATCGAGACACAAACCCTAAAACTGCACTCTTCAACCCAGGCCAGCAAAACCAGCCTCTCAAATCTTGGTACATCTTTTTCATGCCAATATGTACTGCCAAAGGTGAGTTATGGAACTCTCTAAGAACCATCTCAGGCATTTCCAAAGTAACAAAAATCCTTCCATAAAACAACACTCGGTGTTGTTCATCCTCAGACCAATGATCAAGGGTCTCACCATAAACAAATTAGTCTCTTTAGACCTCTACATCAAGATCCCCCAACTGGGACTCTTCCACCTTCTACACTAGATATGACTACACCATCATCTAAAAAAACATATTCCCTAGAATTCACCCACATCTAGATTAAATGTTGAAAGTTATTCCATCACTCTCCATGAATCACTAGATTCATGCACTGCATTGCTACATGACTTTATACTTATCATATAGACAACAACATTCCCATTTCCAGGTGCATAAGAAAACTAAAAATCATAATACTATAATAACTTCATCCACTAATGATGATGCAAGTTCAAGTCACATTGGGTGAAAACATACCTCAGGATCTTATGATCAATGAATACCAAAAAAACAGTCACTAATGAGGTAATATCTCTATAACTTCAGGTAAAACACTACCGCTGCCAACTCAATATTGTGGGTGGAATATTTATTCTCATGGGGATGTAACTACTGAGACCCATAAGAAATGATTGATCTATTCTGTATCAGAACACAAACCAACCCATGATGTGAAGCATCATAGAAAACCTCAAATTGAAATCCTTATATTTTCCGAAAAAGAACTAGATCATAGACCAACTCTCCTTCAGATACTCAAAATCTATCTGACATTGATCAATCCCCAGGGACACCTGATCCTTTCTGGTCAATGTTGTTAGAGGATTTGCAACCTGAGAGAAATCAACTAAAAACCTCCTATAATAGCCTACAAGACCGAGGATACTCCACACCTCTACCAATTTCTAGGGGTATTACCAAGACACAAATACTTATATCTTTGATGGATCCATATCTACTCCCTGCTGGGATACAACATTCCCCACAAAACAGACTTCTTGATCCCAAAACTCGCACTTTAGCAACTTCCCAAACAGCTGATCACGACGAAGGGCTCCTAAAATGGAATACATATGCTCTATATAATCCTCCTTGGATGTGGAGTACACAAGGATTTAATTGATAAAAACCAACATGAACTTATCCAGGAACTCATTGAACACAGTTTTCATTTACCCCATGAACACATATGGAGCATTCATCACACCAAACGACTTCACAACAAACTCGTAATGCCCATGAGGACAACGGAAAAGCAGTATTCAGGATATCATCATACCTCATATGCATCTAATGATATCCTAGCAACAAATAAATATTAAATAACCAATATTCACCCTTCAGTTGATCAAATAAATCATCAATCTATGAAATAGGATAGCTGTTCTTCACTGTCACTTAGTTCAAGCAATGATAATTGATAGACAACCACAAACTTTTTCTAGCCTTATCTATGAACAAGATTCATGCACCCCATGGTGGCACACTCGGTTGAACAAAACCACACTACAATAGACCATAGAGATATATACACATCTCTCACAACTTAGAAGGTTCCATTCTATATAGATATATTGAGATAGAATACATGCCTAAATGTAGTTAGATTTCAAACTCGATCTATCATAGAGGGGGTAACTCTAAAACCTCCTTTGGAAAGACATCAGGGTACTCTCCCATGACCTTGGGAAACTTTCTACTACAAAACCTCTAATGAAATCATCCTCAGCTCATCCATCAAAGATGAAAAGGATGGAACACACCTCTAACCCATCTGAGGATCTCATTCGCCAACAAACACTATTGGTTATCCATCAACATAGAAGAACACAACCTACCTCATAAATAAATTCATGATACCCTACACCGAATACAACCAATCCATTCCTAGGATGATGTTATATAATGGTATCTATAAATATAGGTAATCTCCCCAAAAGCGGTGTTTCCCCAGCATTAGCTCACAGGTTTTACATACATCAAACAGGTCAACTTGACCTCCAACTAGTGTAGTCAATGCCAAGGAAACTAGAAGACTACCTAAATCAAGAACCAAATAAGGTACAAGGGTAGGTGATATGAAGTATTATGTTTCTCCTAGATCAAACAAGTCATGAATCCAAGTATAAAACAAGCAAAGGGTGACTCAAACGATGTATGTCTCGCTTGGCGCTAGTAATGCTAAAGCATAAAGCTGACTATGACCTACTTTATGGCCTCTATAACCATTCTAATGACCACCTCCATGACATCACTCTTCTCTTTGGGGAAGGGTATCATCCCAGGGCTATCCTCTTTTAACACCAACTACTCTTTCTTGATCCCAAACTAGAGCAACATGCTGCTGTTGTCTCAGCTAGAACTACCTCAGTGGATGAACCTAAAGTGGAACAACCGGAACATGCTAAATTCTTAGAAAGTTTGGTAAATCTCACCACCTATGACCTAAACCTTTACAATAAAAACATGTGTTTTATCCCTTAGCATAGTCCTGAGATCCACTACCCGATACATTGAGGGATGGGACCTACCCCCGGCTGATCATAAATTCTTATGTCCTAAAAATTGGGAACCCCAGACCACATATCTACTTCATGATAAATTCAGACGACTCCCCTCTCATGATGATATAGTTATATCTAATATCCTCTCAATGACCTCTTCTCTTTCCAGCACCTTGAGATACGTATTCAGCATAAATAGGGTGACCTGCTGCTAGATCTCTCGACACAAATCCTCCTCAAAATTCCTTTCCCTAGCCTCCTCATCTTGAAATAGGTCCAAATCATATCGCAAAAGGTTCCTGAAATGGATCCTAAACTCTTTCACACTGGAGCTCCACTGTTAAAGGGTAAGAAACTTCTGGTGATTGGCTTCCATCACGGTGGAAGAAATAAACTCATATCTGAACTATTCTTAGAACTCATCCCATGAGACTACCGAATCGTAGTGACCCCCAAATAATAAGAAACACCACTTCCTCGTTGTCCCACATAACATCATCACAACCAAATACACCCAGTTCTCTTTCAAAGCATGGATCGAACTGAAGGTTATCTCAACATCATCCAACCAGTCTTCTATGACTGCATCTGAAACAAAGCTCTCATACCTCTACAGACTCTGGTGCTGAAACTCTCAGAGTGTCCTCCTCTAAGTTTGTTCATCATAAACATCCACTTTGTGTTGATTTGCTATCACAACCTACTGAACATATTCTATGTAAACCTGATGAAGACATTGACCTGGAGCCAGGAATACAAAAGAAAAAACTTTTTAGAACTACTAAACCTAGAATATGGAATATTTTAATAATAATTAATTATTTTATTTTTTTTAATTTTAGGTTAACTTGTCCCAAGGTATACCCATTCAAACATAGGCATAAAGAAGAATGGTGCATGATCCTTTCCAAGGTATCTACCCTGAAACCAGTATCACCTCATTTAGTAGATGTTGTAAGCTTAAAGTTTCATGCATCAGATCATAGGGGGACTAAATACCTATGTCTAAGCCAATCTCTCATGTTTATAGTGCTTTATAAACTTATCTGACATTGTTTCCCAACCAACACATGCAACCTCACTTGTGCCTAACTCCAAAATCCATCTTATCCCTCAACCAGACCTCTGATACCACTATGTCATGACCCCATCCCCGCAAAGTGTAACCCTCCTAGACCAGAGATGGGAAAAGATAGATAGTGACACTTGATTCCCACCTTCAATAGGCCCCGGGTTGGTGACTAGAGCCAAGGGTAAAGTAAACATGCATATGGGAGGCATTACCCTCTAAGATAACACATGATAAAGAGAGAGATAAGATAGGCACCAACAAATTATTTCTCATACTATAATATAAAATAAAATCCAAAGTTCACATACGTAATGTTAGGAAAGAACTACTACAACTAAAATAAAAAATAGAAGTTGAAAAAGAAAGTAAAGAGGTAAACAACCCCAAATCCCAAATATCTCCTGATAAAAATCAAGCTAGTAGTAACCATCCTGATTTCCAACATAATCCAATTGTCCTGAAAAAAAGTTTATATATATGTAGGTTGAGTATAATAGTATACTCGATAGGATCCTCCCTGAAACTGCTCATGCAAAGGTAAAGAAAGCATACTAAAGAACTATGAACAAAAATTTAAACTAACATGTAACCTAAATAGGTATACTAAGTTCCCACCTTACCATGGCTACTTTAACCAGGTATCACATACATGAAAATATAATATAATAAATAATATCAAGGTTACCCTGTTACCACTTCACCACTAGTTTGTCACTATTCCCCAACATCGCACGTCTTGAGCATCTCTCCCCAAATAGGCTAGCCCAAAGACACCAGGGTGAAGTGCCACAATATGCACCTTGTACAACACACCACAAAGTCCACATAACCAAAACTAAATAGGTAATTTTTAGGATCCACCGCATCTCGTATAATGTGTATCATACATCGGGTATTATAACTCAAACCATCACATCCCTTACATTAGGTAAGAATCCTCAAGCCATCACATCCCATACACGTTATGCCTATAGTAGTCCTTAGGAAACTATATCCAGAATACATGTGTGTGAAACAACTACAATCCATTAAAACCCTCTACAGACATATATGGGGAAAACTAACCATTGTACATACTATCATAAGTAACTACCAAGAGAAGAGAGTGGGACCAAAGGGGGTAGTCATCCATCCATCCTCTGACAGGGATGTTGGGGAAAACACCCCCCCCCCCAAAGCTCAGAAACCCTAGGGGGTGGTTACCCAAACTAAAATGGTGGAGTGGCATACAGAAACACAAAAAAGTAAATGATACCATATAGCTCACAAACACACTATGGGAACAACCTAGTGTTAAACTCAACTATAGATAACGTCTCCCAGACTCCCAACTAATATGGCTAATACGAGATATCCTATAAGCACAAAACCATTTAAATAGGTACATTAAATTAATTTATCCCTTTTTTTAGTTTCACTTTATGTTAATTAATTATTTAACCATTAATTAACCTTCAACATTTTCCACATTATATTACATTAGCATTATAAAAAAGATCCATGCCTTCTAGGAATAAGAAAACTGAGTCCACGACTTCTCAGAATTAAAACCTCATCATTACATCCCAAAAATATCCAACCCCATGGGTTGAACATTTATTCATTAATTAACATTATTACTTTACATGTTACTAGGTACTCTAGGAAAACATCATAAGATACCAAACAAGGCAAGAAACCAATCGCATCAATATGCCTCAAGCAGTGCAGAAAGGAAAACAAATAAATAAACAACCTATCCATCATCCAAAAAATAGATTCATAAAAGAATCCAACTTTCATATCAATGGGTAATCCCATATTTTACCCACTCTATCATATCTGGTGTACTCCCAACATCCACATGCATATATCAATGCATCTCTCCACTCCAGAAATCAACTACTGCCACAAAAACCGATCCTCCCCACCTCACATACCACAACAGCCCTCCAAACTCAACCATCATAGGATCACGTCACATCCAAGCCTCCTCACCCCACATACTACAACAAACCTCTAGGTTTATTCATCCCAATATCACATCACTTCACAAGTAGTAGGAAACAAACAAAGTAACCGGGCTCTCATCCCTAAAACAAGGCATCCATCCTTCACACACAATGAGCTATAATATCTCCAAAGAATAAGTCACTTGGCCTTTATAAGCAAGTGGGAAACTCAGGCCCTACAAAGGCATTATCTATTATCACAAAACTAGTTCTTATTTTATATTAAATTAACTGATTCATTAATAATAGGTTCCAAATATAAGAAACCTAATAAACAAGTTATATCAAGCTATCACAAATTAATTAAACAATTAATTTTACATGCCTTTAATTATTTTATCAAAAATAATCATAATGATTTAGGTTCATTAATTATTTCAATTAAATGTGAATACTTGAATCAATTTTATTACCATCAAATTACAATAGTAAATGGATTCATTAAACATTCCTCTTTAATATTTTATCTAATTAATTATCAATTAATTCTAGATTTATGTTCTTTACTAATTTCACATGATAAACCAAGAATAACAAGCATATAATAGATATCACACTATTTAAAAAATCAAGAGTCAACCCACTGTCATGATACAAAAAAAAACATTTTCATGCAATCGATACCAATTATTTAATTGGGTTTAAGTAATTATTAGGTTGATTTTATTATGATACAAGGGGATAAAGCATGCTAACTCTATGATTTAACATAAATAAATAGAGAAGAAATGAATCCTCTACCAAAAAAGGGTGTCAACATTCTTTTCATGAGAATGGACTAATGTTACAGATCCCGATCACCTCTCCCCTAATAACCGCATCCACCCAAGGACGTTTTTCCACAATCGTGCCAAAAAATGACCAAAAAAATCCATTAGAAACATGGAGATCAAGAAACACCACATAGAAAAAAGGAACATGAGTAAATATATTGAAGAAACCATAATAAAGTAGGTATAACATACCATGGATCGAAGACAGATTGAAGGAGGTAATCTAGGGATCGATCCTTGATGAAGGAATCCCCAAAACATTAAATAGGGGGTCACTAGGTCTCCAAGGATCTGTAGAGAGGTGTTTTAGCCATAGGGTTTGACAAACCCAAGTGGATGAAAACATTATAAAACATACAAAATGAGGTATTTACATAACGTGTAATCCCATTTCATGTCATATAATCATCTGGTTTTTGTTCTGCTAGAAAACACATCACATTTTTATTTATTTAACCCCAAAAACTTACATATCATGAACCTAACTTAAACAACGTGTAATTATTCCTGTTTCTAGAAATTCATAATGAAACTCCTTCTTATTTCCTCTAAGAACCACGGTCCTCAAAAACATATAAAGGGTCAATCCACATGGATCTGGTCCATTACATCACCCAGCATGTGGGTTGTCCTTTTTTTAAAAAAAATGAAAAATAATTCCTCCCTAAATAACACTTCATGTTGATCCTAGGGGTTATAAATACCTAAACCCAAAAAATGTCTCCAAAAATTTCATTAATAACCTCAAAATTTTTACTAATTAAAACCATCAAAAAAGGTGTCTAAGACTTTACACTTATGATCAACCTTAATCTTATAGACCTGTGATAGTATCCATAACTCTTAATATAACCTCACACTAAAACATTCTAATCTCCAAAGTTATCTAAAACAAACTTTGATACCAACTATAACATCCTAGAACCTTCACTCCCGGATCCTATGCTAAAATCATAAACTTTACATTTTTGGATTTAATATCAATAATTGTGACCCGATTTTTTCCCATCCAAACCTTAAAACATCAAAATGAAAAATAATATCACTTAAATTATCAAGGACCTTTTTGGTTTCGAGTTTTATAAAATTTGGACAAACTTCTACATAAACAATATCTTTGTCGTTAAATGAGAATTTCTCCCACTTATCTCAGATTTTATTATTTCTCATTAATTCATCATCATTATATATATATAATTTATTCTAGACACAATTCATTAAAAATCATTCTTTATAACCTGGGGAAAATGAAACATAAAAAGGGTGATCTCAAATCCTCAATAAGGGTAAACATAATCATTAACAAATGAATGTCATCAATGATTAGAATAAGTGCATAAGGGTATGATGACATAATTGGAGTGTGTGAGTGAGTCATAAAATAACTCATACACATAAATACCTAGATTATCAAATATGGAAACATGGAAAATTAAAGATTCATCATATTCAATATTCATGAGTCGTGTGTTATCAATCTTGATCATAAGAAACATTATAAACCCATAACAAGAATCATAAAAATGTGTTGGTATCTTGGAACATTTTTCTTCATGAAACATGGTAAACCTATGTCAGAAATAATTAGATCCCAATTAAATCCATAGGATAAACCCTCAAGTACCTCCCTCCTTATTTCCTCTCTATAAAAGATACATTACCCAATTCATTATAGCATTATCTGTTTTCACCCATCATTTAAGCTATAACGGGTTCACCCGACGCTATCTGGGAAACTCCATCATATAATCTGTAATGGGATCACCTGACACTATCTAGGCCACCCCATCATATAATCTATAATATTCTCACCTGACTCTATATAGTTTTCCCTATTATATAAGCTATAATGGGCTCACCCAGTGCTATTTGGGCTGCCCTATCATATAAATATCTAAAAAACCACAACATGAATAAAGTACATAGATATTTCATAAAACTCATAGAAAAGATAATTATTCCCCTTATAACTTAATTTAACCATAGAAAATAAATGGTTTTAATATCAATCTATTTTAAACATGATTTACCTATGGAAAATAAATGGGTGTTATAATAATATCCTTGAGACATGATTAACCCGTGGAAGGGAAACGAGTTTCATAATAGTCTCTTTGAAACTATATTATTCCATATAGAGAAAGAATTGGGATGGTATAAATACCAAATATCCCATTATAGGATAATTAACAAAAATGGTTTTTGAATTTTATGAATATAAATACAATTAAAATATCATTAAAAAAATTCTTGAGGAAAATATCCTTTTTATTTTGAAAATCACTTTTTAAAACATACAAACTTTTGAAAATAATTTTATTTGAAAATAACCTTGAAATATTATAAAGGAATATTTTAAAATAATTTAATATATTTCTTGATGAAAATATCCTTTTGTGATTGAAAACACTTTTTAAAAAAAATTAAAACATTTTTAGAAAACATGGTCTTGGAAGAAAACACATTTCCGACCGAAGAGATAAATGAATTCAGATATTCCTAAAAACAATTTCTCAAATTATTTAAGTAAAAAAAGTGGTAAAATGGTAAAATTAATTTTAAATATCATGAATAACCAAATTATAATATAATTCATGAGAATTATAATATTTCAACATTGGAGACTTAATCATATCCAAACCCGATAAACTATGAGATTGTAATAAAAGACTCTTCCCACTTTTATAACATTGAATCATGATCCCCATGAAATAATATAATTAAATAAATATTATATTATAATTAAAATAATTATAATCATGATATAACATGTAAAATGGTTATTATATGTGCCTCATAAAATAATATATGTGTTTAACATAATATATGTCTCAAAGAAAACAAATTGAGACCAAAATCCATTACCGCTTTGATAACTTTTAAACTGTAAACCCCATGAAATAGAAATCATAAAATTGATTTTTAATTATATATAAATTTAAGTATAATAATAATAAAATACATCTATGGGAATTATATAAACAATATAATAAAAATTAGTGGTGAATATGACATATATCTCACATAAATAAAAGTGAGATGAGAAAATCCTTACTTCACACTTATTTTTGGTCAAACATGATTTAACCTCTTGTATAGTGGTTTTAAAAATGTTATTAAATTATAACAGAACCATATTAATATTTATAATATCATATAATATCCTTTTATAACATATTATCACCTGTTAATTAATAATATTTCATTATCTTCATTGTCTTGGGTGTTAATTTCCATGTTTTCTCATGGATGCTTTATTATGAAAGTCCTGATTATTTTTCATATCATATAGTTATATCTTATACATAATAATATTAATTAAATAATTATAATAATTTTATATCAATTATACTTTTAAAACCAATCAGGAAATATGATTATGAAAAATGAAGTATGTTACGATCATGGAGATGGTAGGTCGTACATACGCATGAGTAAAATTTCCATTTTTCAATGATCATTATGAAAAGGAGGTGAGTAATATTTAATATTTAAATAATGATAATTATATCATAAATACAATATTATTTAATTATATATACTTATATATATCATTGTTTTGGTGTGGTGGTGAAAAAATAAATCACATCGCTTCGAGGAGGCGATAGTCCACACGTCCATGAATGACGTTGTCATTTTTTCAGTGATTGAAAAGGTAAAAATAAAATGATATGTTCTGTTTAAATAATTGTAAATATGTGATAAATATCATAAATATTTCAATTATATGACATATATTTATTATATTTACACTTATTACCTTCCATGTAATATGTTAGTGAAAAAAATTGCATCGCTTCGTGGAGCGGTAGTCCACCGTACACACGAGTAACGTTATTATATCCCTTACAGAATAAAATGTGAAAGGGTATATATGATATAATGTCTAAATAGTTATAATTATTTTATAAATATAATATATAAAATTTATATACATCATCATACCCAACCATGAGAGGTTGTAATGGAAAAACAAATGACATTATTTTGCAAAGTGGTAGTCTTCCATACACACGAATGATGATTTCGTAACCAATTTGATGGAACTGTGTGTGGTTTTATGTTGTAACCTTAACATAAAAGAATATAATTATATGTAATATACTATTTTTATTAAATAATAATGGTATAATAATAATATAAGGTGTGTAGAAATAAATAGAACAAAAATTCTCATTGAAGAACATTACCTCTTCTTAATATGTCCTCCTTAGGTTTCCACAAAAGGCCTTAATAGTTTGTATTTATTACCAAAATAATGATTATAGGATGAGGGGAGTAAATTTGGGATGTTATTTGGTCAGGTATTTTCCTAAAACAATAGGTTTGAAGGTGTTAAGAATGGAGGATAGGGGTTACCTTTTATAAGTGAGGTGAGTGGCACACATGTAATTTTTTGAATAGAGTTACGTGTACCCAAATACTTACCTATCACCAGGATCCAATAATGAAGAAAAATAGAGAATATAATGTATAAGGTCGAAATATTCCCATAAAATTGGTTTTGGATAATTTTCTAGGTTATTTCCTCCCATAATATTAAAGTTTAATCCCTTAGTAAAGTCATTTTTACCTTAATTGATGTCATTAATTTTAACTATTTTCACTAATAATTATGGTCAAAATTAAGTTAGTATTATTATAAATTATAAATTATTATAATTAAAAATATGGAATCCATTTAATAAATTAAATTAACATAATTTTAAATTTTTAATTTAATATTAATCTCACAGATGCGGCAAGAAAACAGATTTTTAATAAGAGTATTTTGTATGCAAAAGATGATTGTATATTAACTATATGAATAACAACAATAATTTTATGAATTTAAATTAATATTTATTTATTTATAATAAAAAAATTTAATTTAAAACATTTCTCATTAGTTTTTATTTTAATTACTTAAAAAGGAGAGACATTGTTCATTTTGAAATAGTTTTAAGAAAAACCCATTTTTTAATCCCAAAAACAAACTTATTCTAAAATAAAATATAATGAGGATTAAAATTTAATTAATTATAATAAATATAAATAAATAATACTTATGTTACATTAAATAATAATCAAAACATAATGTGACCTTTATATTACTTAATTTATTGAAAGGAAATGACATTTTTACAAAAATCAGTATTTTTCACTATTCACTGAAAAATCAATATTTTTTTAGAAATACCAAAATTTCCCCAAAAGAAAATTTTTATATTTTTATTTAAAAAATGAATTTTATTTTTTAAAATAAATTTTATATAATTTTGAAAAAAATTAAAATAAGTGCATCATAAAAAGACTACAAAACTGTTTTTTAAAAAATATAATTTTAAACATAAAAATGGATTTATTTTTGTCTCTTATATAGAAAACGCATAGTTTGAAAGTTAAAAAAATATTGAATATTTATAATATTTAAATTTCATAAATATAATTTAGTAATAGTTTAGTTTTTTAATTTATTGGAATAAAACACACTTGCGTGCATTAAAATAGTTTTTTAGAAAAAGATTTAATTTATTTTCAAAAGGTTTTTATTTTCATTTAGAATTAATTTTTAATAAAATAATTCATTATATATACATGTTTAAACCATATTTTAATAATTCATTTAATCCTTTTCATACACATCATTCCAATTTCTTGGTGATAATTATCATATTAAATAATATTATTTTAATAATATGTCATGTTTTGTTTAAACTCGGTGTTGTGTGTCATTCAAGTTAAACTTGATATTTCATGCAACGCAAGATAAATTAAATCTTTTGTTTCATTTATTTTATTGAACATAATTTTCTTCATTAAAATTCTCAAGGTGTTACAGTTGCAATTCATGAATATCACTCAATGTCAAGGCCCTATTAGAGTTTAGTTTTGAGTCTTAATTTGTCTTCATAATAATCAATTAATCTTATATAGTGTTTTAATTCCATTTAATTCCTTAATTAATGTTTCCATAACTCAACCAAAAAAACTTCATCCTCAAAATATATGATTACATTAGAAACTAAAATTTTTGGAAAGGTATCTCGCTAACTATGAACATTATTCATTATTGTCACTCTATTTATTTTATATGAATAAACACATTATGTTCTTCATTTAGGTAATATATTAATTATATATTTTCTATTTTTATCCAAATTATTGAATTTATATAACTATTTTATTTCCTATATTTTAAGTGACAAACTTAATTCTATTAATATCCCTATTTTTTTTATTGGTAACTCATTCTTTTTGTGTGCATTACGTGTTGAATATCTTGTGTATAATCTTTATACAAATATTTTTGTTATATAAGATGTAATTTTTTAGTTGTAATACTCAAATTTTATTATATATATGTAACATTATCAATTGATGAAAACTTGGAGAAATTATGGTACTCTAATGTAAATTATGTTCTAGGGTGATAGGATTTGACTCTTATATATAATAAATTCATGTTATGATTACATTAAATTAATATTACAGATAATTCCTTATTGTATTACTAATTCATTTTATAGGTTTCATAGTTAACTACACTATTTGGGATGATTACATAAAATAAATGAGTAAATTTTTGGCAGAAACAATAGAAACATCAAATTTCTTGGTGTTACAACTTATGAGGGCTAAAATATCAAGTAGTTATTACTATTCTAACCTTGATTTTTTGACATTTTAATATCTATAACACAAAACATCTAAAAAAATTCCTACCACTTTATACATGATATTTTATTCTTAGTAATAGTATTAATGAAATGAAATTTATGATTAATCCCAATATTCTTATAATGGAAATATTAAAAAATATAATCAAATAAAAATTTAAAATTTAAAATTACTTTACAATTTCAAAATCATGATTAAACTGGTAGTGATTACATGTTTTTCTTTTTTAATTTAACTTTTAAATTTTTATGTCTCTATTTCACACCAATCAAGTCAATATAGATTAATATTCCATCATCTAGAGCATCATAAATAAAATCTTAAATTATATTGGTTTTCTCTAATAATAATAAAAACAATATAATAAATCATAGATTGTTCATGGGTTGCTTACACTTATTCATTTTTTATTTCAAATTTCATTAAACATTATTCTACTTTTACTATTTCACATTTAATTACATTATTTACTTATTTATTTATTTATTTATTTATCATATTTATTAGCTAATGTGATTCTTTACTATAGTAATAATACGGAAGAGTCAAATAAACTATAGTTAGTTCCATGATTCATGAACCACTTTCATGAAAAAGGTTCAAAACTATAATGGTAGTCTATAGTGTAGCAACTATAATATCTCCCCAACAAGAACAAATCCAAAGTTTTGATTCATAATTAACTTATCTTCCACGTAATTAAAAAGTATTAACATTTTTTATCTTTTTCTCTATACATTAAATCAATTTGTGTTAACTTCTAAAATATTTTTTTTATACTTTCAAATTTTGGGTATAATTGCTGGTCACAGATTGTAGTGGATAAATGTTAGGGGTTCTCTTCGATAAGCAAGTGATGTAGTTGGTACAGAAAATAACATTGGAAATCAAAAAAATTGATTCATGTATAATCTATTAATTATTTTGTAAAACCATATCTTATTTGTTAAAAGGTTATACCATGCATTCAAATTATTTACAATGGAGAAAATGATGAGTTTTAATTCCTAGATGAACTTAATATTATAAAGTTGAAAACTATGTTTTTGGATTTGGAAATTATTGATTAGAACATTCAAAATAATAATTTAATGTATGAAAAAAACATGTATAAATTTTTATCCATTCTGGATCAAAAAGTTAAAATCTCATAATTCCAAAAAAATGATTGAAAATATCAAGGTAATACCATAAAATTTTTATCTAGTAAAAAAATAATTAATGGAAATCAAAAAATAATCTTCTTTTCTACATATTTTTCTTCAAAAAATCATAAAATTATTTTTATGGTGAAGTTTCAAGAAATTATAATCAAGAAACTAAATTTAATGATACATCCTCATCCACTGGAATAACTCTAGAATAATATTCTACTATCTTCTATAATTATTTATTTAAAATTATTCATTAACATTACTAGTAAGAAACATTCATATTCACATTAAAAAATATATTATATACACATATCATAAAATCATAACCTAAAGTAAAATATTTAGAATACATAAATCCATTATGCATGTGATACAGAATCCATATGATGAGTAGAATCCTTATGAGTAGAATCCCTTATAATAAACATTATATGAGTAGTCTCGCTTATGATGAGGGTTTTTTTATAATGGATTTAGGGAAAATACAACATTACATGATGTATTTAGGGAAGAATCCAAAATTATATGATAAATTAATATGAATAATTGATTTGTGGATTCTATATAATGGATTTAATAATTATTCTCTAAATCTATCATATATTGTTAGATTTTTACATAAATACAATATTAAAGACATTACGAAAAATCCATAAAGGCATTATATAGAATCCAACATTATCTGATATAATTTAATATATAATCCCTTATGATATATTTAAGTATGAATCTAATATATAAAGGATTTTAATATAATCTAATATTATATGATGGCTTTAGGGATTCTGCATAAAATGCAAGGTATTCCATAGTTTACAGTATTCTCCATTTTTGTTTATTTCATGAGTTATGTATATCCTTACATGGATATCCAATATTTATTATTTTGATTCACATTCATTGCTTGGATTAATTATTAATATATTCATAATAAAAAATATAGACATATCAGAGCATCCAAAGCTTTTGGTTTATGAAATATTACTTTGAAATGAAAAATTACTACTCGATATTATGTTAAGTGTTAAAATAATTCTGATATAGACCCTAATATTACAATTATCTAATAACATAATATGTGTTGGGAACTCAAAATTATGTTAAGTTGTTAACGTAATGCAGGTTGTGAGATTCAATATAAATTATCAGGATAATGTAGCCTATGTCATTGTCATGGAAAATATATCACCATTTTTGGGATGCTTAATGTTGCATTGAGTGTCAATACAATGGGGAGAGTTTTCTTCCCATTACATTGTGAGAAAATATGATGTCAATAATTTAATTCATCAAAAATGGTTAAATTATGAGTAGTTCCCATTATTTTTATTCTCATTTCATACTTTTCTCAGGGTGGGGGATCTCATTTATTAACCTTGGTGCACTGTAGGTATCTTAATTAATTACCATAAATACACTTTGCTACATATCCACTTTCCTCATGCCACCCTACATATTTTCTACAACCTATCATTACCCCGTACATGCCCTTTGGCTCTCTTGTGTTAATCCTAGCTTGCCTGCCACCTTTGAGGGTCAATGAAATGTTGAAGTTTTTAAAAAATAATAAAATTGATTATAAATTATAAGTAATTATTTTTATATTATAAAAGGTATTATAAGAATTCATTCATTATAAAAGGTTTATAATTTATTAAATATTCTCTAATATTAAGAGTTAATATTAAATACCTTTTAAATATTATATGATATACTTTAAAATTTTTAAATAAAGATTTTATTTAGTATTCATAAGGGGAAATTTATAAAGTGTTTATGAATTAAAAAATAAGGCATAATATAAAAGGTGATAATATTTAATAAAATTATGAAATTTTCATAATTATTAATGTAAAATTTAAAAATTAAATATCCTTATTTATGATAATATTTTAACATGGTAAAAAATTTGATGATTGATTTGATCAAAGTTTAAAATAATACTTAAGTTTTTGATCTTAGATTAGGTAAAATTTCTACATCCATAATAGAAATTGAATTATAAAACTGTTTAATGGTGCCTCAGTCGCCCAACACCAACCCTCTGCTCTCAGCCTCTCCCCCTTTCTTCTTGACTCCTTATCTCTTGTATCACACTTTCTTCTAGGGTTTGGAGTTCTCCCAACCATCTATGGGAATTTCCTCCTTCTACTCTAGGTTTTCTTCCATCCGATAGATTCTTACCTTAGATTCTCTCACCCTATTAATCTCTTCTCCCTACTCAGTGTTACTTATTGGGGTTCCAATACTAGATTCCCCTTTCTTCATGTTTCTATTAGGGTTTTAGCCCTACATTCTATGTTTTCATTCAAGGATGTTGTTCATTATTTAGGGTTTCATCCCCAGTTATCTCCTTGCTTTACCATGGTTTTCTTAGGGTTTCATCCCTAGGTATCCCATTTATTTCTCCATGGTGGTTCATGCTTCATGTATTTTTGGATTTTCTCTTGGTTTTTCTTTCATCTCATCATTATTTCCCCTTTCATTGTTGTTCCTCGCTGCTCTGGATTCCTCGTTCTTTTCTCCCTCCCAGGTCTATTGGGTGTGACAATTACCAAGGATATTTTGAGATGTGTGTGGGTAGTGACACAAGGTTTTGAGAAGTATGAACTGTGGTAGATATTTGTAGTTCTGTTAGCTCTTCTGGTGATGGTGCAGGTGGTGTTGGTTGGAATCGTCTTTGTGGAAGACTGCATATTCTGGTTCTGATGGTCCATGTTTATAGTTTTTCATGATGGTAATGATGGTTTGTTTGGTTTTTTGTTCATTTTAATGATTTTTTTAGATGGATTTGTTGTAGATTGTTTTTGGAATGGTTTTGGTTTTGTTGGGTTAGTTCATGGTTGTTTTGATGAAGACTCTCTAGATTGTGGTTCCGATAGTGATGATTTTGTCTATGTTCATTCTAGTTAATGATGTTGGATTATGAATACGATGATGGTGGATTGTGGTGATGGTGATTATGGTGTATCTCTCTAGTGTGGTAATGATGGGGAGGCGAAAGGAGATGTCGTACATGATAGGTGTGTGACTCGAGGCAAGCGTGTGACTCAAGATTCACGAAAACCGAGATGGGTGATGATGTATTTTTAAAGTTGTAATTTGAAATTTAATTTGGTGGACTCTCAAGCAACTTTTTTTTGAAATGTATGGTTTCCTGCTAATCCTAAAACGGCTTTTTCAAAATGGAAAAAAATTATTTGGAGAAGGAATTATAAAATTTTTTACAATTTATAAAATAATCATACATGTTTAACTAAAATTCCATGTAATGTGTACTATAAATAGTTCATAATATGAATTGAATATAAAGTGATTTTATGAATTATTATGAAATGAACATAATTATTAAATCCTAATTATAAAATTTTTATAAGTAGATTTTATTTATGAATCATTCATGAATGGCTGTCTCATGTTTAAATATTTTAAATATTTGTTTATTTAAAATTTTATTTCTTACTTTATCCACAGTTATAAATTTTGTATGACATGAATGTGTGCATACTTTAGTGTAAGATGTAAAACTACTTCTTATAAAAAATTTAAGCCTTGCATCATATTCTAGGAATGTTAGAATAATATTTAGTTTTCATATAACTTGACCTTAGTTTGCTATTTGAGTTATATAATTGAATTTAGTTGTTAGTAATAGTTTATATATATTAGGTTTTATAATTATAATGAGTTAGATTTTCTCTTGAGAAAAATATCCCTAGGGATAGGGACTTATGGTTGGATTTCCCACTAGCCTAGAGGTTATGCCTTATTCTAGAAATGTGGTGGTTGATTATCTATCACTCAAGGATTACTCATGTGGAGTTTACAAATGTCATATAATTCTAAAGCTTTAAATGAATATTTCATGTATGTTATTCATAGGATATATTTACATAATTATGAAAATGTTTGAATTCTATTTTTTAGAAGAGTAAGAAAAAATGGGGGTTGTGTAAAGAGTTACACAAAAATATAGATTGAATATAGTAATTTAGTGGATGGAATAGGATTCTAAAATTAAATCTTTAGAATAATGCACAAATAAATGGAATAATATGAAAAAATATGGTGAGATTAAATCATTTTAAAATACTAAGTGTTAGATCCCTTCCAAAGTAGTACATTTCAAGATATTGATCACTAAACTGAGTAAGTTCTGCCAAATCATGGAGCTCATGGATTATCTTATGTATAGAAAAGAGGACTCATTGTTTAGTGAAATATGTATCTTGGACTACTAATAGATATGATAAATACAAAAGGGGTTATCATTTTATTGGTAACCCATTTAATAAAAAACCATATTAAATTTTTATAAAACATGATACTCATCTAATAAAAACTCTAGTTATAGATAAATGGTGGTCATATTATCTATATTGACCCTAATTTTTACATTTTTAATGACTATGTCTTTTCTGTGTAACTCTATTTAATATTATAAGGAATATTTTTAGAGCCAAACATTGAGTCGGCATGAGATTCTGAGGCTTTGAAAGGAACATAGTTGATATAATAAAAATTTTAAATATATTATATCATACACATTAATTTTTTATGAAATAATATTATAACTTATAAATGGAGTCTCATATGAGAAAACTAAGACCACCATTGAATCCTAAATGTTGGTTTTACCCTGGGTGTAATGTAACCTTTGTCAGCATTGGTTGTTTGGTTAAAAAGTGGTTATGGGAGGATTAGTAAATTAATGTATTTATTTATTAATTTATTTCACCAAATTTAGCCTCCTCCTGTTTAAACCTAGTTATGGGAAAATCATAGGGTTTTACACATAACCCTAAGGATTTGAGAGGGGTAGTTGAGGAGTGCATTGGGTCATCAATATATCATGGTCTTGTATATTGTTACTTTTAGGATCGTCTACACCAAAAAAAGTTTTTGGATCTCACCAATGACAATAAAAGAGAACCACTCTTCATCAATTATTTATCCAAAATCAAGGTAGAATTTTTTTTTTGTGAATTTTATCCTCATTTTTTTATCCCATGTCGAATGTGAGTCAATCATTCTAACAAGATTGATTTGTAGATCAATGGTCGGTTTTCGGGTATCACTTTATCTTCATAGAATAAGGAATTGATGATATTCTATTATGTTTCATTTAAATTCCTCTTTGTTCTTCGATTATATATAAATGGATTGGGTCTAATCCAAAAAATGGTTGAGGTTCATTCCTTTCATTTATGCTTTGTGTTTTTCTCTCCTTGTCCTATGTGTGATCATCATTGGTATTTCATTTGGTTGGTAGTTCGAAAAATATTTAGTGAACAGTAATTGTGCAATAATTATTCAGCATAATAGATCATTACCATGGGTTCAGGTTTGCGATGGGATATTCTTCATGATGGGATTCGAGTGGCCGAAATCTGGTCATCAGTAATGGACAAGCTTGAATGATCCCATATTTGTGTTTATCAGTGGTTCTGGTGGTAGAATAAATGGTGGTGGATATATGGGAAAGATGCATAGAATAGTTTGGATTTTCTATGAAAATCCCAACTACATGTCATATACTCCATAAGAACGCACATTGTGTGGTCCAATCCTGTAGTTTTAGGATTTACATGCATAGAATAATATCACACACCATATGAAACATGTCACGTGTTGTGTGACCCGAATCAGGAGGCTCGACATGTACCCCCATGGTTATATTAGCACAGACATAGCTAGAAACAGGGGCATAGTTAGGGTACATGATCATGGCTAGGTACCCGAGCATGGCCACTGTACATGAAATGGCTAGAGTACATGATCACGGGCATAGGAACATGGGAACATATATGAGTAGTTTTGGGTTTAGTGGTACATGTTGTTTACTCCCTATACATGTCATGTACTTACTATAAGGTAGTTTGGATCCCCTATTCTCCTCAGAATAATGTGGTGTTATTTGGGTGTGTTCCATATTCCACTTCAGTTGGGTGTGTTCCCTCTTTCTAGATCAGTTGGGTTTGTTCCCTCTTTCTAGATCTGTATAGGTGAGTTCCCTTGTTTTATAATGTGTTTTCTCAGTTAGTTTCCCTGAGGGTTCATTGTGGCATCCTTTTTTGGAGTATATTTTAGGATCCCTTTAGAAAAATAGAGTAGTAATCTCTCTATGAGTCTTATATTTGAACCTTATTTCCATGCTTCTTCCCCAGGTGAGAGTTTTAGGAATCATAATGATCAATATACATGAGCATGTTATCCCCTACCTAGTGGGTAAATCCAGTTAGGGTTTTCAGTGTCCCCCATAGCCCTAGGTGTGATCCCCTATCTGTGTATTGATATCTTATGAGTTCTAGTGTGTATCTTCTTCATGGAGAGGCCCATGAAGAATTACATCTCTGATGAGCGTTGGCAGTGTTAGTATGGCTCAAGGAGTTTTTTCTCCCAAATGAGTCTTACCTTTAGAGCCTTGAGCATAATCCTAGTATGGATGTACATTTGTGACCTACTTTGAGACTTAGTGTCTATCATGATAATGTCTAGTTTATTGTTATATCTTTTTATTATATCTTAATTGACATATCTTCATGGTACTAATATGACCCGCTATCTTAATGCCTTGTGTTTGGTGACTTCAATGTGTCCTACTAAGTATGTTGTACTCATCCCTGTATGGTATTTTCCCATACATTTCATGTACTATGAAAATGATAGGTCATTCAAAGGTTTACTAGGAAGACTAGGGGAAGGCAGAGTATAGTTGATCTAGAAAGACTTTTTGGTTCTAGGAGTTTCATTTGACAGTAGTCCCCTCCTTACTTTATTATGTTCGACTCTTTGCAGTTTTTATTGTCTTGTATTTATCCTTGTATGCTTTCCAATACTTTAATTGTACTCTTATTGTGAGATATAGATGTATACATTCATTTTTTGTATCAGTTTTATTTTACCTTTTAGTAGTGTATGGGTATTTGGAGATGTGTGTGTGTGTGTTTTTATAGGTACCTTAGGCTAAGGTCTCCCATGTCTGTGATATTCCTACTCAATGTTGGTTGTAATCCCCTAGCCTAACAAGGGTAGGATTGGGATTTCATTCTTGATTTTTTGTCGGTCAGGCAGGCCCCGGTGGGTCAGGTTATGAAATATTAGTGTCATAGGAATCGAATCTACATTAGTATCAGTGTCTGGAGATAGTCTAGTTATGAGGATTGGTTTGGGTACTAGGGAAATAGTGTTAAAGTGTTTCAAGTTTATCTCTTAGGCCAGAGACTCCAATGATGGTGCGGTGGCTAATGTATTCATTCACCAAGATTCTAAAAACCTATTTATTGACTGGTTATATATAGAAAATGGTTATAGGGAAAACTTTGGTACATGAATCATATAGTAATGAGTTGTGTTTTCATGTACTTATTGATTTATGCCCCTATATATACTCATTAATAATGATACTTCTTTACTTTTTAGGATGCCTCTATAATAACAGCCAACTATATTTTCACAGTGGGATCATTGTGATGATCTACCTAGTGATGAGGATTTGATATAGAGACTAGTTTATAATTTAGTGCCTCTAGGTGGTTTTTCTCCCTTGCCTTCACCTGTAGAGAATCCAGTTATCCTGATAGTACAAGAAAATAATGTGCACAGGATGATCTCACATCATGATTTTCATAGGTAGTGAACCCTTAGGTTTTGAGGTGACCCAAACACCCAAGCAACTGAGGAATGGCTCAAGTCGGTTGGATGATTTTTTCACCTTGTTGGGACACCTCTCGATCAGATGGTGGTCTTAGCAATGTTCCTTCTTCATAGCCTTGTATAGATCTTGTGGATTTTAGTGAATCAGACACATTATGAGATGATACTCACTTAGATAAAGTTTGAGTAGCTCTTCAGGTGGATTTTCACCCAATGATGTTATGATTAGTACACATCTAGGAGATTTTGGAGCTCCAGCAGGGCATCATATCGATTGCTGAGTATGAATAGAGTTTCACCAAACTCTTTCAGTACTCTAAGGATATGGTTTGTGATGAGTAATTTTTGGAACAGACCATTGAGCATAGCCTATATAGATACATATGTGCTAGAGTGGTTCCTCTCTATATCTCTTCCTATGCTGGATTACTAGAGTGTTTTTTGGTTATAATAATTCTTTTTGGTAGATCATATTCCAATATTTTGTTCCAATAATGGACACCCTATAGCTAAGATATCGGGAGTTGGTAGATAATGGAAGATTTGGGGATCCATGTGAGATAGTTGATTCTGAAGACAGACATGAGAGAGAGGGTCTACGACATAGGGATCACTATATGGTTTGATCCAGCTTATGTATCTTTTTCAGTGATTAGGGAAATCTCACATGGGATTGTCTTACTCATTGTGTGATATATAAGGAGAAAATTTATGGACCTATTAAGAAGAGGAATCACTTAGAGCGGGAAGGTCTGTAAGGAAGAAGACATGTAAAATGAGATGGTAGAGTAGGAGTAGGTTCCAAGAATTTGATATGTTGTTTCCACCACCCCAAATGGTCCACACAAGGGTCAGGGAGCTAGTGGTTATGGATGTGGGTAGCTGCAGACAGTAGGGGATTTTTACCTAGAGGCTCTAGTGATGATATGAGGTATGATCTATGTCTTTTATACCATATTTTTTATATTGTTAGACATAGTTGTAAGTCACTTTTTGAAACATATCTTATGATTAGATCATGAGGTTGAGATTTTGGATTGACCCTTGCATTTGGATACTCCTATAGAAGAAGATTTAGTGATCACACACTTCTTCTGATAGTGTGACTTGACTCTTGGAGGAGACAACTTCTTATGGGATCTTTTTATATCCACAATGAGGCCTTATGATATCATCCTTAGTATGTACTATCTCTCCATAGTGCACACACATATTTACTATATTAGATAGAGTATGTGGTGTGTCCACATCAATGGGATGAGGTTTTCCTTCATTGGAGAGAAGGAATTACAAGAAGATTAGGATTCAACCATGCATAGGAGGATACAGTAGATCACTCATCATTTAGCTAATATTACCCTTATAATAGTTGGTTTTTTGAGATTTTAGTTCCCTAGAGTGGTGGTGGAGTATGAGGATGTCTTTCTTGAGGATGTTTTGAGATTATATCCCCACTGTAGAATCAAATTCTAAATATACTTGAACCTAAGAAAAATCTCAATATTTACTTCAACATATTATATAGATCCTAAATAGCTTCATTAGATGAAGGTGTAGTTATAGTACTTATAGAAAAATTTATTTTTGAGACCCAGTGTGTCTCCTTAAGCAACCTTGGTTTTTTTTACTAAGAAGACATATGGGATATTGAGGCTATGTGTGGATTACCATCACCTGATTCATGTGAATGAGAATAATAAGTATCCACTTCCAATAATTTATGAACTCTTCGATCAATTTATGGGGGTAAAGTGGTTCTATAATATTAGACTCAGGTTAATTTATCACCAGCTTTGAGTTTGTGAGGAGGATATACTAAAGATGAAATTATAATATCATTATGGTCACTATGAGTACTTGGTGATTCCTTTTGGTGTAAAAAATGCCCCCAAAATGTTCATGGGACTCATGAATGGGGACTTTAATCCCTCAATAGAATGATTCATGCTAGTATTCATTCATGATATCCTAGTGTACTCTGTGTAAGAGTAGGATCCCATGAGACACTTGAGGATGGTTTTGGACATACTCTGGGAGAATCGTCTTTATAGTAAGTTCTCAAAGTGGTAGATATGGATTTATGAGGTTTAATTTTAAGTAAATTTCATCTTATAAAAGGGAGTAGTAGTGGACAAGAAAAATGTTGAGGTGGTTCTAGCTTATGAGCCACCCAAGAGCAAAACTGAAGTGCAGAGCTTTCTTGGGTTGGAAGGCTACCATCAGAGATTCATGCCTAATTTATCCAGCATATCAGAACCCTTGACTAATTTGAATTGAAAAGGGAAACCTTTCATGTTTACAGAGAGTTTTTTGTAGACTTTTAAAGAGTTGAGTCAGAGGTTAGAATGCACCCCCATATTTATACTACCATAGGAGGGTGTTGAGTATGTAGTTTTATGTGATGACTCTAGAACTAGGATTGTATGTGTTCTGATGTAGAGGCAGAAAATGATTGCTTAGGGGTCCTAGTAGTTTAAACCCCAAGAGAATAACTATGTGAACCAAGATCTAGATCTAGTAAGAGTAGTTTCTTACCTGAATATGTGGTGACATTACCTTATGGGGTGATGGTTTATCATTTTCTCTGGACACTAGAGTCTCGATTATATATTTTCATCGAAAGATTTTAACTTGAGAAAGAGGAAATAGCAATATTTCCTCTAGTATTATGACTTTGAGATGGTATGTACTCGTGAGAAAGGGAATGTGGTGGAATATGATCTCAGTATGAGATCTTTTTTGTAGTTATTGAGAGAGGGGTCAGAGTAGTTAGCCTCATTTTCATTGTCCTTAGTCTACAAGGATGGTGCAACTTACCTCCAATTGATATTTGTTACCCCACCACTTCTTCATCATGTTAGGGAGGCTCATCATGGAGATGATGACTATCGGAACTTATGTGATCATATATCCACTAGACATGTACCTGATGGGTTTTATGAAGGTGGGGATCACATCGTACTTTTTTTAGGATGGATAGTTGCACTAGTGACATTGTGAGAGGAGGTTCTATTGGATTTTCATGCATATCACTTGGCGGTACATCTAGGAGTGGAAAATATGTATCAAGGACTTTAGCGTCAGTTCTGGTGGCCAGTTATGAAGAGGTGTGTGATATAGTTTGTCTCTTGCTACCTCACTTTTTATTATATAAAGGCCGAGAACCAGGTTCTAGTGAGTTTAGCTTAAACCCTTGAGGTTCTGTAGTGGAAGTGGTATGGTATATCCATAGATTTTTGGATGGGGATCCCATGATAAGTGAGAGGTCATGATGTTATCTAGATTATCATAGACTATCTCACCAAGTCATACCACTTTATAGTCATCAAAGAGAAGAGTTCAGTAGAGATATTTGGATACCTTTACATATAGGAGATAGTATGGATTCACAGAGTTCCCTTGATGATCATTTCAGACCATGAAGCTTGCATTACATAATGATTATGGAGAGTATTGCAGACGGCCTTTGGAACTCAGTTTCATTTGATCATGGTGTTCTACCCCTGGATAGTTGACCAGACTAAGAGGATCATCCAGGTTCTGGAGTACATGCTTCATGATTACATGACGGACTTTGGAAGTAGTTGGGAGGATCATCTACCTTTGGTAGGGTTTATGTATAATAATTATTACCACTCCACCATCAGTATGGCATCATTTGAGGATTTTTATGGGATACCCTTCTAGTCACCACTGTGTTCAACTGACCTAAGAGAGTCATCACTCATGGGTCCAAATTTGATGTGTGTGACAATAGAGAAGGTGTAGATCATCCAAGAGTGGATGAAGACTACCTAGATATATCACATGTCTTATGCAGACTAATGACTGAGGCCTTTGTATTTTGATGAGGGAGACCATGTGTTCTTGAAGGTCTCACATCAGTGAGGATTATGGAGATTTTTCTAGGGTGTAAAGTTATCTATGAGTTTTATTGGCCCTTTTCAAATATTGTGTAGAGTTGGTGAGCTGGCATAATACTTAGTACAATCTTCATAATTAGAATGGTTACATGATTTCTTCCATGTGTCACGGTTGAGGAGGTATGTGCATGACCCATCACATGTTATTAAATGGAATGAGCTAGATATCAAGTATGGAACTACTATTACAAAGTACCCAGTATAGATTGAGGATTGATAGGATAGGATCCCTCACGAGAGAGTGATTCCCTTGGAGTGCATTCAGTGGAAGAATAGGAACCTATAGGAGATCTCCTTAGAGTGAGAGAACTATATGAGAGCTCAGTACCCTCACTTGTTTGAGTAGTATTATTTATTTTTGGTATGATAATCCTTGGTTTAGGGATAATTTCATGAGTTTTTTTTACCTTGTAATACTTTGGAATATTATAAGGAATGTTTTTGGAGTCAAGCATTAAGTGGGCATGATATTCTGAGGCCTAGGGAGGCTTGTAGTTAATATAACAAAAATATTAAATATATTATATCATTTTCACATAGTTTTTTTGAAATAATAGAATAAATCATGAATTTATTCTAATATTTTAAAAATAATACCTCCATTAAATCTAGAATATACGTTTTACCCTAGGTGATACATAGCCTTTGTCGATGTCGGGTGTTTGGTTAAAAAGTTGTTATGTGAGGATTAGTAAATTTATTTATTTATTTCACTAGACATAGATTCCTCATATTTAACCCCAGTTATGGGAAAATCCTATGATTATTTGCATAACCCTATGGATTTAAAAGGAGCAGTGGAGGAGTGTGTTATGGAATTGATGAATTGTTTTCCAACAGATTGATACCTCTAGGATATTCTACTAAAATTAAGTTTATAGATCTCACAAATGATAATTAATTAGAACCATTATTCATCATTTATTGATCCAAACTTGAGGTGGGATGTTATTTTGTAGATTTTATCACCATTTTTTATCCCATTTGAAATGTGAGCCAATTCTTCTAACAAAATTGATTTGTGGATTGATGGTTGATTTTAGGGTATCATTTTATTTTTATAGAATTTGGAATTGATGATTTTTTTATGATACCTTGTTTAAATTCATATTCATTCATCGAATATATATCAACATATTGATGAAAATCTGAAAATGGATGAGGTTTATTCCTCGTGTTTATGTTTTATGGTTTTCTCTCCACATTCTACATGTGATCATCATCAGTATTTCATTTGGTTAGTGATTTGAAAAATACCTGATGAATGATCATTTTGAAATCATTATTTGGTGCAACAGACCCTTATCATGGGTTTAGGTTTGATATTAAAAATGTGATCATTAAGTATAATGATGATGATGGATTATGATTGTATCAGAAGTTTTCATTTCATGGTTTAGACATCTCAGTATATTGGTGTGATGGGAGATGATTCACAATGGGATTAATGTGGCCAAAATTCGATAACCAATTATGTCTATGTTTGAACTATCCCAGATCCGTATTTATTAGTGGTTCTGGTGGTGAAATAATGGTAGTTGTTGTGTGGGTGATATATATAGAACAATCTATATTTTTTATGAAAAAACAAACTTCATGACATGTACTCTAGAAGAACTCAAATCATGTGGTCCCCCCTATGGTTTTATGGTTTACACACATAGAATAAATCCACACACTATCTGACACATGTCACATGCTATGTGACCTAAATCTGGTGGCTCAACATGTACCCCCTGGGTACACTGGCACTAAAAAGTCTAGGAACATAGGAATGGGTAGGGTATGTAAGAATATCCAAGCACTCGATCATGGACATTGTATATGGCATGGACATAGTACATGAGAATGGGAATAGTAACATGGTCATGGATACAAGAAATTCCAAGTTTAGTGGTATATGTTACGTACTCCCTATACATTCCATGTACTTCCTTTAAGGTAGTTTGGATCCCCTGTTCTCCTAAAACTAGTGGAATGTCATCTGGGTGTGTTCCCTCTTCCACTATAGTTGGATGTTCTCCCTCTTTCCAGATCATTTGGGTGTGTTCCCTCTTTTGAGATCAGTACGGGTGATTTCCATTATTCCAAAATGAGTTTTCTCAGTCTGTCACCATGAGGGTTCAGTGTAGTATCCAGTGAAGAGCATAGTTCAGGACCCCTTCAGTGGACTAGATAAGGAATCTATCTATGAGGCCCATATTTTATCCTTATTCCCATAATTATTCCCTAAGTGGGGGTTTTAGTAATAATCATAACCAATATACATGGGCGTGTAATCCCCAACCTAGTGGGTTAATCTAGTTAGGGTTTTTGATGTCCCCCATAGCCTTGGATGTAATCCTCTATCTGTGTATCGAGATCTTCTAAGTTATGGAATGTATCTTATTCATGGTGAGTCTCAACAAGAATAACCTCTTTGATAAGAACCATATTTTTTATCAAGACTTGAGTATTTTTTTCTCTCAGATGATCATTACCTTTAAATCCTCGAGCAAAATCCTAGGTTGGTTGTACGGTTGTGACCTACTTTGAGAATGAGTGTATATTATGAGAATATCTTGTTTTATTGTTATATATTTGTCTCATATTCTGATTTACATATCTTTTTGGTATTTTGATGACTCTCTATCTTGATACTTTGTGCTTGGTGTTTTTTGGGTGTCCTACTGAGTATGTTATACTCACCCTTACATGGGTTATGCCTACACATTTCGTGTATTATGTAGATGACAGACCATTAAAAATTTTCCAAAGTACAACAAGGGTAGTCAGAGTATATTTGAGCTACAAATACTGGTTGGTTCCATGAGTTTAATTTGATAGAAATATCTACCTTACTTTATTAGGTTGGACTCTATAGTTCTTGTGGGCTTGTATTTATCCTTTTATACTTTCCAATACTTTTTTCATAATCTAATTGTGGGATAAAGATGTATTCATGAATTTTTGGTATCAAATGTATTTTAACTTTTAATATCACATGGGTATTTTGATATGTGTGTGTTTTTGTGTGAAAGTACCTTATTCTAAGGCATACCTTGTGTGTGATATGCCTACTCAACACTGGTCGTTAACCCTTGGCCTATTGTAAGTGGGATTGGAGTGTCGTACTCAATTCATTTCCAGCTAGGTAGGCCCTGGTGGGTCTGTTCATGATAATATTGGATAAGGAAAACCTAAATGTAATTAATTTCATATATTGGTACTATAATTTGAGAATTTTTCTAAAACAAGAAGAGAAGTTATATCTGTTTGAGTGAACACTTACTAAGAAAAAAATAAGTGTAGTTGTTCTATATACAGAGTTAGATGCTTATGAAATAAATATAAAAGATTCACTAGAATTATCCACCTTAATTCTCATAACCATGGAGTATAATTTTCAAAAGCAACACTAGACTAATGATTCCTACAACATGATACAGAACCTTAAAATGCTCTATCAGGGGAAAGAAAGGCATGAAAGTTATGAGGAGTATAAGGATATTATTATAGGTGTATTGGAGGAATAAACCTTCGTATCAACTCATGTACTCAATATGATTGGAAAATTTAATGATTTGGAGAGGCTATGTTCACCTCTTAAGCTTGAATTAGACATAAACTTCTTTCTATAATATTTACAAAAATGTTCCAACAACTTATTATTAATTACAAGATAAATTAGTTCTATAAATCTATACCAAATATCCTCAATATGTTGAGGATATCTGAGAAGGTAGTGGATTTTCTAAGCTCAAGTATCATAATTATGAAATATAAAGAACAAGGTAAAGGTTTTTTAAAGAAAGGGAAGAAAGGTCATGGAGAGTCCACACCACTAGATAATATGAAGAAGAAGAAGAAGAAGCAAGGATAATACTTTCATTGTGTCTAAGTTGGTTGTCCTAGAACCAGTTTTTTTAATTACCTGAGGAACTAAAAAATGTTAGGTAAATATTCCACATTGGGTATTAATGTTATAGAATTAAATTATTATTTTTTTGGTAAGGTATGTGATACCGACTGTATATTTTAAAATATTTTTAAATATACAGGAGGAAGTAATAAAATGAAGGAATGGGATGTTGAATATTGAAGAAATAAATAAAAGGAGTTGTTGATTGGATGATTCAAGTTTGGATGAATTTTTAGACTATGTTTTTCCCTCTTGTTTCGATCTTATGAATATCATGTAAACATTTTTTGTTTAATAAAATGGGATGAATTATTTTACACATAGTTTGAAATTTATTTAGATCTATAGAATGCCTTAAGGGATATAATGATAAATGGAAGAATACTCCAAACAAATATAATGCCATATATGATATGGAAATGATAGATTATTTGTTAAATATTCTTACAAATAAGAAATGAATGGTATTTCCTAACATAAATAAGTTTGTGTTGTATCTTATCATGATATAGTGTTTAAGAGGCTAGTGGCAGTATGTTTAAACTTATAGAAATTCAAAGATAATAAATAAAGGATTATAATTGTCTAAGATTAAAGTGATTCTTCACCTAATATCATAAAGAGTTTAGGATATGTGATGGTAAAGGTAAATATAATAAAATTTATTTAGTTTTTATGATAATATTAATATCACTACTTTATAAAGTATTATTCTAGTCATCTCAAAAAGTAAATTTTACTTTATATCCTAAAAGGTTTGTGTTATGTCGATAAATACAAATGTTAAGAGTTAAATTTAGTTATTGTATTATGTAAAATTTAACTTTATCCTAAAATAGTTTAGGATGTGATGATGTAATAAGTTCCAAGGATAATTATGAACTTAGAAAGATTTATAAGTTGACAACAGGAGTTAACATCATAAAATTTGATGTTGTGGTGTTATGATGTTTGAATATATTCAAGGAGTTTAACATTAGGAATATATTTCATAAATCACACTATTATTCAAACTTACTTTATTTATAGATATTAATCATTAAATGTTTAGTATGAGGGTATTATCAGGTGTTCACATAGATAATTGGAAGGAGTTACATATGGATGTAATGTGCTGACATTACCCATAAAGTACAACAAACATAAGGATAATATGAAAGTTTATCTTATATGATATGATAAACAAAAAAAATTATGGTTTTTTTGGGAATTATTAAAAGAGTTTAATAATATTAAATGTATCATATTAAATATAATCTCTATATTATAATTATTTCACATTGGTTAATATTTTATGGGAGAGATGGAGGAAGGGGAGAGCTCTCCCTCGTTGAAATCAGGTGATCTTTTCACCCTTAACCACCCACGTGTCCTGGATATCTTATCATATTCCTCAAATCATAAGGATATAGGGATACCTATACCTTATTCAAAGAGTAACAAATAAAGAAAACCTAACCCAGGTTTTTGGAAGGAAGACAATCCGATGAATGGACTGCGCAAAGGCATTTCTTTTACTGAAGCAATTCATGGTTCAGTTTCATCTTAGAAGAAATATACCTATGATAATCAAGAAATTAAATGACGGTGTGATTTTATTCATTTTATATCCATACACAGTGTAGCATAGGTTTGAACTTTTCAAATTTTCAATCCTTGGTCATGTTTCTTACATGAAAGGTGAAAACCCTAGTCATATGTGGATCTGAAGGTATGAATTTCTCAGTGCTGGAATTTTGTGAAGTATAGAATGATCCCAATAGGGAAGGGTAATTTTAAAATAATATTAGGAAACCAAGAATACTTCAATGTAGCATGTAGAAGCATCAATGTCAACATTAAACCAAGCTTCTTGTAAATTTTAGAATGGAATGCAAGCTTCAACCCCTTTAATCAGCAACACTCGAATGCCTAGGTATGGGTCAGGATTCATGGTCTACCATAGGTATATTGAAACCCTAATATCCTGAATGATTTAGCAGAAGGTATTATAATGCCATTGAAAGCTTATTGGAACACACTCAATAGAGATATCAATCTCTTTTCAAGAGTTCTTATTAATATCAATATGGAAAATCCAACACCTGGCCAAATTTCTCTCATTGATAATAAGAATGAGTTTTATATCAAGATATAAATTGAACACCTACCCTCATATTTTTAGTACTAAAAAATGGTTGGTCATTCAATACAAAAATTCATATTTTTCCATAAAAACCCTAATCCAAGACAAACTGTAATGGCTTGGAAAGAAGTTCAAAAGGTCAAGAAAAGTTCAGCCCAAGAACTTGGAATAGGTGTGGTGTCTGGTCAGTCCAATAGAAGGGATGGCACTAGAATCAAATGGGAATACATTTTTTAAGAATATGTTCTCCCCCCTATTTCTTCTGATAAGTCTGAGGAAGCCAGTTTGCAAAGTAAGCATGACACCCCTTTGAAGGATGATGAAGATTACTTTCTGGTACTTTCCTCTAAAATATTTGATCTGGAAGGATCATTGTAATATGAATTTATCATGATTGAATTGATTGATAAGGATTTATACATGGATTTAAATTTAGAACAACAGCAACAAATCATTACTTATGATGGAATCCAATACACTGTAGTTCCATAATAGAATATTAATACAGTTGAGTCTCAAAATGAATAGGAAACATTGATAACCACTGTACCTATTAGTAACTCCAAGGTAAATAGAGATCTATCTCAACAATATTGTACTGAATCTCTCAATAAAAGTATTAAATATGAAGATAGCTCAAAAAAATCTGAATCATCTAGGAAATTTGATAGTCAAAGTGCTCATAGGCAAAGAAAAGGGGGTTGCCTCCCCAAATCTGGATTAAAATGAGGATATTATTCTGGAACTGTTAAGGAATATCCAACCCAAATGTGGTGAGTTACCTCAGGCTTATTATAGGCAAGTATAAGCCCAGAATAATTGGACTCTCTAAACCCAAGAAAAAGATACTTGATAACAAAAATCTAATTTCAAGACAGGGTTATCTCTTACTGGGAAAAAGCATATCAATAATCACACTGGCAGACTTTTTATTTTGGTTCACAAGAATGTTTTTTATCTTGTAATGGTCACTACTGATGATAAATATGTTACCTTCTACCTCTCAGAATCTGGTAAGAAAATATTTTTCTTTGTTATTTATGCTTTCAACTGTTATGCTGAAAGGAGAACACTTTGTTCTCACTTGAAGCATCTATCAAGCACAATTACAGATCCATGGATTGTCATTAATAACTTTCATTATATTCTAAAAATGGATGAAAAACTTGGATCAGTTTCACATTCCATATCTATTAAATACTTCAGGGAATTAATTGAAGAATAAAATCTTATAGAGATCAATCTTGTTGGGAAAAATTTCACTTGGTATAGAAAAAACCTCAATGGTGTAAAGGTCAGTAGAATTGATAGATCCTTTGTCAATGATTTCTCACTTTCTCATTGGAACTCCATATCATGTGTCACCCTTGATATACACAATTATTATAAGGCCTCGGGCCTCAAACCTTACTTAATATTGAATTAAATGAATAATTCACATTGAATATCTTTTCAGTTTTAGAGTTTTATAGAATTAAGACATAACTGTTACATCTCAAAAGGTTATAAAGTATACACTTCTACTAAGTTTCCATAGAATAAAAAACTCTTAAAAAGAAACATGTCTAGTTCCATGTTTTATATAGCATTACTTTCCCTTGATCCCATCCTTGTCCCTATTCCACATTATGTCATGTGAAAAACATTTCAAAAAAAACTTGGGGTGAGCATAAAAAGCTCAGTAAGGGATACACAAAAAATTAAAACTATTAGTTTTTCAAACATCAAGTAAACCATATATACTTTATCAAAGTAATACCTTCACCTTCATGAAGTAGTAAAAACTCTTCACTGAATAAAATATCATTACTTACCCTTTTGTAACCAAAGGATTACCATAAAACCCATATAAAGAACACATAACATATAAAGGTAACTTGGGACATAAACATACTTAAGTGGAATAACCATACGGTCGACTTCCACACATATCACTTAATGTAATAGCCATACGGCCAACTTCCATACATACTTAATGGAATATCCATACGGCCGACTTCCATACCCAATGCATTGGAGGTTATAATGTAACCACCCATCCTGGTATTCACGGCACCACCTGTCATATGGTTTATCACGTAACCACCCGTCAAATGTCTAAGTATCATTATAAAAATCATAAGACATAAAATAAATATAATGGAAATAAAACATTTCCACACTTTGATCACAATATATCACTTAAATATATTGACATAACAAATCCATTATAAAAATGATTTTCAATACCAAAATACATAAAAGAGTATATGGTATTTATTTCATTTTAAAAAAAAACATTACGGCTTGTTCAAGAAGCCAAAGATCAAATAATACTCGCGGTGGAGGAAAATCTCATTGTCACCGCGTACGTTAAAAGAAACATTCCTTTTTATCATTTAGTAAAACGCTTCGTAGAAAAAGATTCCTTTTATATAAAATTAAAATTCAAAGGGGTTTATACACCGTATAAAATAAAGTTGTGTACAAAACGAAATATGCCTCAATGAAAGGAGATTGAGACGATGTCCCTTACAAAGATAATTTTTAAAATAAAATAGATCTATTATGTGTATTCACTATAAGTACACATAAAGAAAGTAAAAATACAAGATAGGACATAATAATATCATGACATAATTTGAAAGTAGGAGATTAACCCAAAGAACAAAAATTGGGTTAAGAAGTTCCCTTACCTCGGGTCCGACTTGACTCGATCGTTCTTTAACGTCCTGAATAATAAACTTGTGTTAATTTTTATTTGCTTAATAAACTTTTTCAAGTTCATTATTCCTTTTATATCACTTATTTCCATGTTATAAACATTATGTAATCATTTAAGTTAATAATGTTTGTTTTGTCGATATTTGGTTCTTAAGTTGAAAGTGGACTTCTTACAATTACATGTTGTTCGTGTGGTCAAAGGTTCTTTATATCCAGAATGACATTCCTGATTTGGATATCATATATATCATATATATAGAGCATATACATGTATTTATAATATCACATAATCATTTAGAGGTAAGAAATGAAATGCACCGTTCATGGAGACGGTAAGTTGTACGTACGCATGAACGCTACTTTCATTTCTTTGTCATATTAATGGAATTAAAACTAAATGAGAGGTATGTATATTTTAATTCCAAAATTATATTCATCATTTAGATGTATCATTCATCATATATATCAATTATATACATGTACTTATAATAGTACATTACATTTGGGGATAAGAAATGAAATGCACTGTTTATGGAGACGGTAAGTCGTACGTACGCATGAACGCTACCTTCATTTCTATCTCATACTTTAATGGAAAGAAATAATAATGATATATAGGTATATTATAATTCCATTATAACATCATATATAATAACTTTAAATCCATCCTTTATACGTCCCACATATGGCATTAACGAATCACATCACTTTGAGGGGGCGGTAGTCTGCACTTCCTAAAATGAAATTATCGTGTTTACCCACAATGGAAACCATAAAGTTATACCACAAATGAAAAATAAATAAGAATAAGAAAAACATAAACATAATATATATCATATATAAATATAGTTACCTCTTAATGTCCACCATTAAAGGTGTTTAAAAGAAGATTGAACAATCATCGTTTCGTGAGGCAGAAATTCACCAACCACAAAAACAGAATGTTCTTTAACCATTATATGTAGATGTGTGTAAGTGTAGCTCGAATTATTATTATAAAAACATCCTAGTATATTGAAGATACTTAATTTGTTACAAAATAAATGAATAAAAAGATTTTAGGGGGTTGGAGAAGCAAAATAAAACAAAAGAACACAAGTGAAGACATCACCTTAAAATCGGGTAACTCTCTTAGATTTGAGCTCAAAGGCTTCCTTGGGAAGACTTCTGCGCAAAGTGAGGCTTCAAGGAGTAAGATAGGGATGTTTAGAGGCAAAATGTGTAGGGGTTGGCCGATCCAAAGGCTTTGGAAGTTTGGGTAAGGTGGTAGAGGTGGGGGCCTGTTATAAGAGGAGAGGAGGGGAACTCTTGGAAAGTAAGGAAATGTTACTTTATTTTAGAATGAGTTTCAGATTTTAATGGTCCCACATTGATGTGTTTCAAGGATAAGGTGATAAGGGTTCTAAATACACCCATCCAATAAGTTTTTGACATGTTTAGGTCTTATATTTTACATTATCTTTCCATTTTATTTAAATCGTTAAATAATGAGGTAATCGCTGCATCATCATGGTGTCATAAATAATTTAATTTATTTAATGTATAAAAATTATAAAAAAAATACTATGATGTAGGAAATATTTTTACCTTTCCAATGAATATTTATAGTCAAAAATATGATTTTTATAACCCCATGTAAAAATTGTTTTAGTAAAACAACTCATGTTTGTGACATTTTTATTTTAACATTAAATAAAAAGATATTAATGTCATTTTCCAACTAAAGTGGCTCCATGGGGTCCCCAAGTTGACCCATGGATTGTCTTGGTCGGCCATGACACATCCAATGAAGTTATTACATGTGTCAAGATCATTTCATATTATTACAACATTATTTTTTACCTTAAATTACACTAATTACCTCTAATCGCTATTAAAAACTTAATAAGTTACTATTCACCAAAAAATTATTTTAATCCCATTGAACCACATTTTACTTCTTAATGACAACAATTTATGTCGGATTTTTGAAATTCAAAACACAGAGGTGGTAAAATTTCATTTAAACAAAAATCAGTTTTTTAAGTACCACTTAGTGGTTTCACTATTCATCAAAAATTGAAGTTTTTCAGAAAAATACCAAAAATTCACCCTAAGCTATATTTGATATTCCGAATTCAAAAATTAAGTCCATTTTACAAAATTCAAAACATATAAGTTTCATTAATTAATTTAAAAATTAATTCCTGCTGTCAGAGCAAATAGTGTGTTCTTATGAAACAATAAGTATCAAAAGATTGACACTAGTTTAAGTCCGATTTCAAAGTGAAATTAATTCCAATGACCACTATTGGATTTAATGGTAAAAATATATTCTAATTTCACTTTAAAACGAATTCAAAAGATAATCTAATCATATAAATAAATTAGATTAAAACAAGGTTTTGAATTAAAATACAACATTTTACACTATTCATTAAAAAAATGAACTTTATCGGAAAAATACCAAAAATTTACATAAAGTAAATTTTGATGTCCTGATTCTAAAGAAGAGTTTTATTTGGTCCAATAGAATGTATAAGAGTGAACAAAACTATATTTAAGGACGGTTCTCCATCAAAAGGCGATAAGTGAACCTTTAGTGAAAACTAGGGCATATACGCCTAAAATTGAATTCTTTCCATATTTTAAGCCTTTAACTTTTATTAGATAAAAGTAAAAACATTTAAAAAACCATATATAATCATATTTTAGTTATTTCTATTCATTCCTGCCAATATAATGTCTATGTGTTAACTACTATTTAAAATAGTATTATTTTTATTACTAGTGTGCAACGAAAGATTTCAATGAAACTCTTTGTTGCGTATCGGGTATGCTATCGAACATAGCAACCCTTTTAAAGTAAAATTAATATTTAATTATTAAATATTAATAAATATTAAATTTTTTTATTCATTATTTACCTAGGATGTTACATCCTTCCCCCCTTTTGGGAATTGCGTCCTCGCAATTTTATTCACTTATCAAAATAAGTGGGGGTATTTATCCCTCATAGCATTTTCAGATTCCTATATTGCCTCTTCAACCATATGGTTTTTCCACAAAACCTTTACCTGGTGGATTACCTTATTTCTCAACACTTTCTCTCTTCGGTCAAGAATCTGGACTGGTTTTTCTTCATAAGAGAGATTCTCTTCCAACTGAACTACCTCTGGGCTCAAAACATGAGATGGATCTGGCATGTACTTTCTCAATATTGAAACATGAAAAACATTGTATACCTGAGATTAACTCAGAGGTAAATCCACTCTGTATGCAACTGATCCAACTCTCTCCAGAATTTCATATGGTCCAATGAACCTTGGACTTAGCTTTCCTTTCTTACCAAATCGCATCACACTTTTCCACGGTGAAACTTTGAGCAAAACATGATCACCTACCTCGAAGGATAGATCCTTCCTCCGGTTATCCGCATAACTCTTCTACCTGCTCTGAGCTATTCTCATGTGTTTCTGAATCAACTAAACTTTTTCTGCCATCTCTTCTACCAATTCTAGTCCCATCAGCTTCCTTTCACCCTCTTCATCCCAAAAAGCTAGAGTTCGGCACCGCTTCCCATATAATTCCTCAAATAGTGCCATCTGTATACTAGAATGAAAACTGTTATTATAAGAAAACTCAACCAAAGAAAGATGTTGGTCCCAACTTCCCTGATAATCCATCAAACAAGCTCATAGCATATCCTCCAAGGTCTGAATTTTTTGTTCTTACTGCCCATCTAATTGCAGATGAAAAGCTGTACTAAAATTTAATTCATTACCCAACGATTTCTGAAGGCCTTTACAAAAGATAGAAGTAAACCTGGGATCACGATCAGATACAATGAAGAGGGGAACTCCATGCAACCTGACTATCTCTTTAAGATTCAATCGAGAAAGTTGATCTAGGGAAAAAGTATCTCGTGTAGCAAGGAAATGAGCAGATTTATTCAAGCGATCAACAATAACCCAGATTGCATTATTACCTCGATATTTCTTTGTTAATCCCATAACAAAGTCCATGGATATATTTTTCCCATTTCCACTATGGCACTGGTAAAGGCTGAAGCATCCCTTTCGGTAACTGCCACTCTGCCTTAACCTGCTGACAAGTCAAACACTTCACAGTAAAATCAGAAATATCCCTTTTCATTCCATCCCACCAGTAATACTCCCTCAGATCTCTGTACATCTTAGTACTGCCAGGATGAACTGAAAACGGGGAACTATGAGCCTCACATAATAACTCTCTCTTCAACTGTGAATCACTAGGCACACATAATCTCTTCTCAAACCTCAAAACACAATCATTATCAATGTTGAATTCAGGCAACTTACCCTTCTGAACCAACTCTACCTTTTTCTGCAACTCATTGTCTTGCTTTTGTGCTTGCTTGATTCTGTCTGATAGAGAATATTTCACTGATACCTAAAACAAAACAGAAGGAAATCCTGCACAAAAAAGTTCCATGCCAAAGTTCATCAAATCCTTAACCAAAGGATCACGTTCCAAATGCAACATTGTTAATGAAGCATTACTTTTTCAACTCAAAGCATGATCCACTTTATTTTCTTTTCCCGGATGGTAATGAATTGTACAATTATAATCCTTGATTAATTACATCCATCTACTCTGTCTCATGTTCAATTATTTCTGAGTGAATATATACTTTAAACATTTGTGATCAGTATATATTTCACACTTTACTCCATACAAATGATGCCTCCAAATTTTTTGAGCAAAAACAATAGCAGCTAATTCCAAATCATGTGTTGGGTAATTTACCTCATGAGTTTTCAACTGATGTGAAGCATATACAATTACCTGATCATTCTGCATAAGGACACAACCAAGTCCTTTCAATGAAGCATCACTGTATATAACAAAATCACCATTCCTGAAAGGAAATTCCAAAACTGGAGCATTCACCAATCTTATTTTCAACTCCTTCGGTAGTAACCTGATTCAACTAAGCCATCACTGCAACAAACTATTTAGTTCTGATTCTGACCATCTCAGGATATTGATTTCAAAGTTCATTTCCCTCTATATGCCTTCCCAGAAAATCTGTTCTGTTTCCTTTATGAAAAACCATTCTTAACCCAGAAATATCTTAGGAGAAGCAACATGGTAATCTTTAAATGCTATATCATTTCAATCGTACCATAAATTAGTTTATAATTTAACAATTTTCTAACTCCTAAAGTTGTCTAAACCCACCTTTGATACCAAATATAAGGCCTCGGGCCTTAAACCTTACTTAATATTGAATTAAATGAATAATTCACATTGAGGATCTTTTCAAGTTTAGAGTTTTAGAGAATTAGGACATAATTGTTACATCTCAAAAGGTTACAAAGTAGACACTTCTACTAAGTTTCCATAGAATAAAAAAAACTCTTAAAAAGAAACATGTCTAGTTCCATGCTTTATATAGCATGACTTTCCCTTGATCCCATCCTTGACCCTATTTCACATTATGTCCTGTGAAAAACATTTCAAAAAAAACTTGGGGTGAGCATAAAAAGCTCGGTAAGGGATACACAAAGAATGAAAACTATTAGTTTTTCAAACATCAAGTAAACCATGTATACTTTATCAAAGTAATACCTTCACCTTCATGAAGTAGTAAAAACTCTTCACTGAATAAAATATCATTACTTACCCTTTTGTAACCAAAGGATTACCATAAAACCCATATAAAGAACACATAACATATAAAGGTAACTTGGGACATAAACATACTTAAGTGTAATAACCATACAGTAGACTTCCACACATATCACTTAATGGAATATCCATACGGCCAACTTCCATACATACTTAATGGAATAGTCATACAGCCGACTTCCATACCCAATGCATTGGAGGTTATAACGTAACCACCCGTCCTGGTATTCACGGCACCACCTGTCATATGGTTTATCATGTAACCACCCGTCAAATGTCCAAGTACCATTATAAAAATCATAAGACATAAAACAAATATAATGTAAAGAAAACATTTCCACACTTTGATCACAATATATCACTTAAATATATTGACATAACAAATACATTATAAAAACCATTTTCAATACCAAAATACATAAAAGAGTATATGGTATTTATTTCATTTTAAAAAAACATTACGGCTTGTTCAGGAAGCCAAAGATCAAATAATACTCGCGGCGGCGGAAAAGCTCATCGTCACCGCGTACGTTAAAAGAAACATTTATTTTTGTCATTTACTAAAATGCTTCATAGAAAAAGATTCCTTTTGTATAAAAGTAAAAGTCAAAGGGGTTTATACACCGTATAAAATAAAGTTTTGTACAAAACGAAATATGCCTCAATGAAAGGAGATTGAGACGATGTCCCTTACAAAGATCATTTTTTAAATAAAATAGATCTATTTTGTGTATTCACTATAAGTACACATAAAGAAAGTACAAATACAAGATAGGACATAATAATATCATGACATAATTTGAAAGTAGGAGATTAACCCAAAGAACAAAAATTGGGTTAAGAAGTTCCCTTACCTCGGGTCCGACTTGACTCGATCGTTCTTTAACATCCTGAATAATAAACTTGTGTTAATTTCTATTTTCTTAAGAACCTTTTTCAAGTTCATTATTCCTTTTATATCACTTATTTCCATGTTATAAACATTATGTAATCATTTAAGTTAATAATGTTTGTTTTGTCGATATTTGGTTCTTAAGTCGAAAGTGGACTTCTTACAATTACATGTTGTTCGTGTGGTCAAAGGTTATTTATATCCAGAATGACATTCCTGATTTGGATATCATATATATCATATATATAGAGCATATAAATGTATTTATAATATCACATAATCATTTAGATGTAAGAAATGAAATGCACCGTTCATGGAGACGGTAAGCCGTACATACGCATGAACGCTACTTTCATTTCTTTGTCATATTAATGGAATTAAAACTAAATGATAGGTATGTATATTTTAATTCCAGAATTATATTCATCATTTATATGTATCATTAATCATATATATCCATTATATACATTTACTTATAATAGTACATTACATTTGGGGATAAGAAATGAAATGCACCGTTCATGGAGACGGTAAGCCGTACGTACGCATGAACGCTACTTTCATTTCTATATCATACTTTAATGGAATGAAATAATAATTATATAGAGGTATATTATAATTCCAGTATAAAATAATATATAATAACTTTAAATCCATCCTTTATACATCCCACATATGGCATTAATGAATCACATCACTTTGAGGGGGCGGTAGTCCGCACTTCCTAAAATGAAATTATCGTGTTTACCCACAATGGAAACCATAAAGGTATACCACAAATGAAAAATAAATAAGCATAAGGAAAACATAAACATAATATATATCATATATAAATAGATTTAAATCTTAATGGACACCATTAAAGGTGTTTAAAAGAAGATTGAACAATCATCGTTTCGTGAGGCAGAAATTCGCCAACCACAGAAACAGTATGTTCTTTAACCATTAGATGTAGATGTGTGTAAGTTTAGCTCAAATTATTCTTATAAAAACATCCTAGTATATTGAATATACTTTATTTGTTACAAAAGAAATTAATAAAAAGAGTTTAGGGTGTTGGATAAGTAGAATAATACAAAAGAACACAAGTGAAGACATCACCTTAAAATCGGGTAACTCTCTTAGATTTGATCTCAAAGGCTTCATTGGGAAGACTTATGTGCAAATTGAGGCTTTAAGTAGTAATATAGGGATTTGTAGAGACAAAATGGTCAAGGTTTGGCTGAGCCAAAGGCTTTGGAAGTGTGGGTAAGGTGGTAGAGGTGGGGGCCTTTTATAAGAGGAGAGGAGGGGCACTCTTGGAAAGTAAGGAAATGTTACTTTATTTTAGAATGCGTTTCGGATTTTAATGGTCCCACATTGATGTGTTTCGAGGATAAGGTGATAAGGGTTCTAAATACACCCATCAAATAGGTTTTTGACATGTTTAGGTCTTATATTTTACATTATCTTTCCATTTTATTTAAATCGTTAAATAATGAGGTAATCGCTGCATCATCATAGTGTCATAAATAATTTAATTTATTTAATGTCTAAAAATTATAAAAAAAATACTATGATGTATTAAATCTTTTTAAATTTCCAATGAATATTTATAGTCAAAAATATGATTTTTATAACCCGATGTAAAAATTGTTTTAGTAAAACAACTCATGTTTGTGACATTTTTATTTTAACATTAAATAAAAAGATATTAATGTCATTTTCCAACTAAAGTGGCTCCATGGGGTCCCCAAGTTGACCCATTGATTTTCTTGGTCTTCCATGACACATAAAATGAGGTTAGTACATGTTTCAAGATCATTTCATATTATTACAACATTATTTTTTACCTTAAATTACACTAATTACCTCTAATCGCGATTAAAAACTTAATAAGTTACTATTCACCAAAAAATTATTTTAATACCATTGAACCACATTTTAATTCTTAATGAAAACCATTTATGTTGGATTTTTGAAATTCAAAACACAGATGTGGTAAAATTTTATTTAAACGAAAAATCAGTTTTTTAAGTACCACTTAGTGGTTTCACTATTCATCAAAAATTAAAGTTTTTTAGAAAAATACCAAAAATTCACCCTAAGCTATATTTGATATTCTGAATTCAAAAATGAAGTCCATTTTACAAAATTCAAAACATATAATTTTCATTAATTAATTTAATAATTAATTCCCGCTGTCTGAGCAAATAGTTTGTTTTTATGAAACAATAAGTATCAAAAGATTGACACTAGTTTAAGTCCGATTTCAAAGTGAAATTAATTCCAACTACACTATTGGATTTAATGGTAAAAATATATTCTAATTTCACTTTAAAACCAATTCAAAATTTAATCTAATCATATAAATAAATTAGATTAAAAAGAGGTTTTGAATTAAAATACAACATTTTACACTATTCATTAAAAAAATGAACTTTATCGGAAAAATACCAAAAATTTACACAAAGTAAATTTTGATGTCTCGGTTCTAAAGAAGAGTTTTATTTGGTCCAATAGAATGTATAAGAGTGAAGAAAACTATATTTAATGATGGTTCACCATCAAAAGGTGATAAGTGTACCTTTAGTGTAAACTAGGGCATATACGCCTAAAATTGAATTCTTTCCGTATTTTAAGCCTTTATCTTTTATTAGATAAAATTAAAAACATTTAAAAAAACATATATAATCATATTTTAGTTATTTCTATCCATTCCCGCCAATACAATGGCTATGTTTTAACTACCATTTAAAATAATATTATTTTATTACTAGTGTGCAACGAAAGATTTCAATGAAACTCTTTGTTGCGTATCAGGTACGCTATCGAACATAGAAACCCTTTTAAAGTAAAATTAATATTTAATTCATAAATATTAATAAATATGAAAATTTTTTATTCATTATTTACCTGGGATGTTACAATTATAACCATCATCCTATTCTTGTGAACTACCTTCATAAATAACAAATAAACCCCCTTCCCTTCAAATTCAACAATGTCTGGACTACCCAACAAGAATGCAGCAAAATTGTTCATGAAACTTGGGAATCTTTGATAGAAATAATAACCCCATGGAATGTATCACCAAGATTAAACTTTTAAAATCAATATTTAAGGAATTGATCAAAATAATAATAATCTTTTTGGATGAATAGATTGAATCTATTGAATTTTATTTGCATTATTTCCAAGAGTACATCACCAAAAATAGCTTTCTGAGAAACCTCACTCAAGAAAATGAAGTGTCTACCAAGCTCCAAAATATTCTCAGACTTAAAGAAAACATTCAAATGGATATCCTAAAAATATGGCTTAGTGAATTGGATAGAAATAATAAATTTTTAATGCCCTACATAGATCTAGAAGGGTCAACCGGACACTATCTCTTCTCAATGTTGGTGATCAAATTTTTGAAGAAAGACAAGATCTATCCAAGCACATTATTTCCTATTACATGAACCTTTTAAATGCCCCAACCAAAAATACATCTCACATGGGAGGTATCATTCCTAGACTCATAACTGATGAAGATAACCATATGATCATGGTTTCCCTAATAGAATTTGAAATTAAAGATGATGTATTTGGTTGCAATAAATGGAGCTCCCTCATCCGGATGGATTTACCAATCACTTATTTCAAGTTTACTAGGATATCATTTAGTGAGATGTTTTCAATCTGTTTAAGTACTTATTCAATATTGGATCTCTAGTTAATGGAACAAATTCTCAATTTATGGCCCTCATACCTAAATTTTATAATGCTGGTGAAATTAACCAATTTGGACCAGTGGAACTAGTCAATACCATTCATAAAGTGGTCACCAAGATCCTGTCTAGTAGGCTTTCAAGAATATCATATAAAATTGTTTCTTGGAACTAATTTGGCTTTATCAAGGGAATAAATATTCAAGACTATTTACTTACTACCTCAAAATGTGTGAATCTAATTAAGAATACAACCAGGGGCAATGTGGCTCTCAAGTCGGACATAAAAAAGTCTTTGACATAATGTATTAGAACTTCATTGTCAATGTTTTACACCACTTTGGATTCAACCTAAAATTTATCTTTTGGATCAAATCTCTTCTTGGCTCCATGAACTTATTTATTCTCATAAATGGCTCTCTAGAAGGGTATTTCACTTGATCAGGGGGACTTAGGTAAGGCTACCCCCTCTCTGTGGTCATTTTTTCCATTACTGAAGATTATCTTAGTAGGATATTTATTAAAATGGATAAAAAAGTAAAATTGAAGACTATCAAATCTGTTTGAGGTGCCTATGCACCCTATTATCTCTTTTTTGCCGATGACATTATTATTTTTACCTAATGAGAAAGGAAAAACATCAAAAACATCAAGAATTGTCTTTTGCACTTTGAAAGTGTTTCAAGACAATAAACCAGTTGGGGAAATTCTTCTTATACTTTCACAAAAACATTAACCCTATGAGAAAATAGAATATTCTCAATGCATTGGGTATAAGGGAGGGTGATTTTCCATTCAATTACTTAGGTGTTCCCTTTTTTGGGGAAGACAAAAATCAACATACTTCAATGATATCTCAATCCAGATCAGAAGAAAATTATCCTTATGGAAATGTAAATCTCTTTCAATGGTAGGGAGATCCTATCTGGTCAAGCATGTTGTGATCTCTAAACTCATTTACTCCTTCATGGTGTATATTTGGTCGGCCTAGTTGATTAAAATCATCAACACATCAATGAGTAACTTCATTTGGAGTGGTAGTATCTCGGAAAGAAAGTTTTTCACTATTAATTGGAGCAATGTTGTAAACCCTACAATAGTGGGGGATAGGTATCAAAAATACGAAACTATTTAATCAATACCTCCAAGATCAATTCATTTGGAAGCTGGCCAACAGCAATTCCAAGTCCTGGGAATTTCTTATAACTAGATTTATGATGTGTCTAGAGTCTGGAAAACTTCATTAAATGGAATCCTCAATATTTCCTGGATTGAGAAAAAAATTTGCCAAGGTGTATAGATACTCTCATTGGTTTGTGAATTCTAACTCATCCCTCATATTTTGGTAAGATAATTGTATTGGGACTTCTTTGTTAAATTTGAACAACTCTATGAGCCAACCAAATGATTCTAATATCACTATTAAAGACTAGTTGAGGAATAAGGAATCACTTCTATATGATTTTAAAGCTGATATATCAAACCTTGTTTTTCTGAAACAATGGGATTTCTGGGTTTTGGAACCGAGCCAAAATAGTATGATGGATTCGAAAGCCTTATACTCCCATGAGATTCAAAGAAATAATTCTTGTATTGGTGACTTCAAAAAATGGTGGATACAATCATCTCACTTCTCACTTCTTTGTATAATTGCATATCATTGTGTTCTAGTTGATGTTTTCTTACAATAAAGAGGCATTAAACTCTTCTCTAGGTGTGATTTATGCCACTAGCATAGGTAATATATTTACCACCTATTCTTATGTTTTGATATGGATTTTACCCTATGTAAATATTTGTTTGGGTTGTTTGGAATCCATTCTTTCCAATTAGATAGAATTGACATCCTTCTTCAGGAGGTGTTGAAATTTCAGATGTCTAGGAAACTCAAAAATCTATTATGTGTTTCCTGTGTAGAGTTTTTTCATGTGGTATGGCATGGTATAAATAAGGAAATACATGAATAGGCATCGTTCAACATGTATTATTCTTTTTTTGAAATTATAGTAGTAATTTTGAATGGAAATAATCTTCAAAAAGGGTATTGTTAATGAATTTATTGTATAGAGATTCATCAATGTTCCAGGTAACTACCCTCCACCCTGTGTCTTTATTGAAGTGTTTTGGATCCCTCCATTTGTCAGTTGGAAAAAATGAAACACATATAGAACATCCAAAGGTAATCCTAGTCCAATAGGCTTTGGGATCATTATCTGGGATCACAATGGTGAGATAATCGAATTCTTATATGGACCTTGTGGACACTACACTGCCCTTGAAGCTAAAATGATTTAATTCATTAAGATTGTCCACATGGCTAAATAGATAAATTGGAATAACGTTAGGTGTTAATGTGACTCGCCTATGGTTTTGTGAGCGGTGAGGATTGGTACCATTCATTTTTCATGGAAGCTCACTATGAGGTGGTCTGAATGATTTCTCAATCTTTCTATAATGAACTATATAATCACCCATGCCTTTCATGAAGCCAACACACTTTTCAATGCTCTTTCCAACAAATGAGTCATCAAGGATTCTTATACCCATACTATAGCACTCCCTTTTGATCTTTTAACTATTCAACAAAAATAAAAATGTAAAATACCTTCTTTTTGTCTGGTGTAACTTTCTATTTATTTTATAATAAGAGCCTATGTTCTCATTTTTCTTAATAAAATTTTTTTCACATTGGTTGTATAAATGTATATATAGATATAAATTTCATAAGTTGAAATGATAATTGGTCTCTCAAAGTATGACTTTGAGTTATACCCAACTGATGTTGCTCATGGATTATTATAGTTTATGATGAAATGTAAAGTTTAAAATGAGTAGGATTTCTGTATAGGGATAAAAATATGCTAATGAGGCACAGAAATTTGATTTTTGTGCACTAGATAACCCACTAAGTATATTACATGGAGTGTTATACATGATTTTTTTTATATAAAAGGGATGAATAAATCTTGTTTGGTTCCTCACTACCTAAGGTCAGTGAGCTACCTAGCATGAGAACTTTCATACTTTGATACCTATCTTACACAAGTCAAAAGTAAATTAACTAATCAAGGGGTGGTTAGGTATGTCGTTTATCATTTCATCAGTTGGAGATCAAACATGATAAGATTTATCCTCTCATATGATGATTATAACATATGATCCCTAGATTTAGATAAACTAGGTAGTGTACTACCACACCTAGATGGTACATATGATGTACTTATCTACTCAGATGAGGGGAATGTTATGTGCTCATCTATAAATCTGAATGATATGTGATGTATTCATCAATAAGGTCAGTATATATTCAGATAATCGAGAAAGTGTGACTTGACTATATGGGATTGGAATACTTTATGTCTCATAGTTAGTTAATGTTTTTGAAAAAGAGAACATATGAGAATGCATGGTTATATATGATGAAAATTGGTGGAAGCATGTATAGAGATACATGTGTTTGATATAGATCACACCAGATCACTTTATATCTTGATTATCATTTATTCTTTGCTAGAGGATACTCTTTGCTTACATTTATGGATCTAGATATTCATATTTGTTATCAATACTATAAATTCCATTATGGTCACACTTTGTGGTTAATTAAATGGATATTGATTTTGACTTAGATAGATACTCTAAAAGTGTTTTATAATTAATACAAAATTGTTTTGGATTGGTATTTACAAGTTGTTACATATGATTTAATACCAGGTGAAGTTAATGATATATTTATAAAAGGTATTTTTAAAGATATCTAAAAGGGATTAGAATATTATTTCATAAGATATCATATACAATATGTTATAATTAGAAATGGAATAGAGTATTTTATAAATGGACCCAAGCTAAACATGACACAAAAAATACATTAATCTCATTATTTAAATAATACATATCAAAAATAGTTGTATGACCCAAGGACCTAAAGGTTTAGTGCCTTGGATATTAGCTATATAAACATCCTATTTTACAACACTTGAAACATTTTATCTATAATAAAGATCCTATAGGATCCTTTAGACATATCACATGATATAATCATCTATATATCCTAAGGAATGGAAATATAACAATGGGGTGACATCATATTCCCAATAAAGGAAAAACATATTATAATGTGTCAGATCATAAACATGAAGGAGAATATGAGGAGGACATAAATATCTTAATAAAGGAACATAATTCCATATATGAGAATAATAAAACATGATAGATAAATATAAAATCATACTATATTATTAACGAATTGTAAAAATTAAGACATTGATCAAAATACATATCAATAATCATAAAACATGTGATCACAATATAAAAGTATAGGATACTTTAAAAATAAAGTGTAATCATGAAAACATGGAATTTCATAGAAATGAAATGCATCTTGAAATTTTGGAATAACTTTATAAACAAATTGTAAATTTAGAAAACCTATAAGAATAGGAAAACCTTTGTGAGAAAACTCATTATTCTATGTGAACAAACTCATTATGTTCAAGCCTGAAAATGTGAAAAAAATAAATCATTCTCATGCCTATGTGAATAAAATCATTATTTCCACACCTAAATATATCATGAGATATAAAATTAAACTAATGTATTGGAGGGAAATATATTAACCCACCCATTATTATCCATATATATGTTTGCAACTAAAAATAAACTATAATAATATCTTAAGGAACCAATGGAAAAAAGAATGGGTTTATTAAACCTTTTAAAAATACCACATATCAAAAACTTAAGAAATCATAAGATATCAAAAATATAATTTTTAAAAGGAAAAATATCATAAAAAAATATATAGGGCGATCAAAAAATCACTTCATAAAATAAAAACATGGGAAGAAAAATAAAAGTGAAAATAAAAAGGTTATCAAAAAACCTTTTAAGAATTGTTATAAAAGATGATGTAAAAATTACTTTCAAAAAATGGTTTTATGATGGGAAAGAGTAGAATTTTTAAAATCTTATTAAAAATAGTCCAAATAAATGATCCTTGAAATATAAAAATGTTATAAAAATATTTAGTGGAAGATAAAACATTTTATTCATTAATGGATGGAAAACCCTTTATTATCTTTTGAAATACCTTTGTTTAAAAACCCGCGTCATAAAAAAAGAATTAAATTTTAATTTTGAAAAGGGGTAAAGATGATTTTGAGAATCAAAGAAAATAATGCATACTATATTTTCAAAAAAATATTATAACATTAGTAGTAAAGGTAATACATACATGTAATAAAAGATTCATTGGGAAGAATCGGAGTTATTCTTACCAACGTTATACTTTTACTTTGGAAAATAATTATCAAAGAAGTGATCATTAATGATGAGAATTAATTTCCCTAGAGAAAAAATTAAATACCATATAAAATATGATAATTTTAGGATCAAATAAATCTTGAAAAATTTATTCATGTAATAAATACTATGACCCAATGAATCGAAATTTTATGTCGATGAAACTCATATGAAGTTGGTAATGTAAGAATAAAAGGATATTGAGAGGAATATAATGAGATGGAAATTAAAATATAATGAAATAAAATATATTTTCATATGTGAAATAAATTTTTCATTGAATACACCATATAAAAGAAATTATGGTGCACAATATCAAACATGTCCCATGGAGTTGAAAATTAGACAAAGAAACCCTTACCTTTACTCTTGATTTCTATGAAAGTTATTTATCCTCCTACATAAAAAACATAAATATCTTAATAAATAATTTAATAATCATTTTAATACCAAAAACCATATATAATTTTTATTTATAGTCATTATCTACATCTATATTAGTTAGTTTTTACCTATTTTCTCACATCTGGTGTTTATAGTTTTGAGTGTTCATACTAGTTTCACCAGAGTGATATCAATATTCATTATTCTTAAAAATTTCACATTTATAATATCATTAATGTTACAGTAATTAATGACTTATAATGATTTATTAATTTTAAAATTCCTTTAATTAGTTTTTTATTCTTTATCCTTGAAGATAAAATCGATAACAAGCATGTTTTGGTGATTCATGACGAACAAAAGGTGTTTTCTTAGTTAATGAGTTTAATAATAATGTTACCATTATAGAACCAAAAAAATAATTATTTAAATATTTATATCATATTATACCACTTATTATATTTTCATAATCATCCATGGTATAAATTCATTACATTAATCAAGTGGGTGTTTAAACCAACACAAACATGAACATGCCATGATTAATGGATGATTATTTGGTGGTTTAGTTTTGATGTCATTATTACAGAAGCATAATGATTATATTTAGTGTTTATTAGTGTGATATATAATAATTTTAAGTAATTATAAGAAAAATTAATGGAAATTAAAATATTACATAATATGATTAAATTGTTTTTTCTTCTTAGTTTGCTTGTTTAAGAAAGTTAATTTTATAACAATTTTTTATAATTCATATCATTAATAGGTTATTAAATTTATATTAAAATAACATTATTAATATAATAAATATCATATTTATCATTTAGAATCATTATCATGACCATCTGTCTAAGGAGGTGATGAAATGAATAATGGAAATTGATCATTCCATGGGGTCTGTTGTCCACAAGTACACATGGATAATGATTTCATTTTCTATAAAATAGAAAAAAGGAGTAACATGATTTATAATTTAAGAATATAAAATATTTCATAAATATAATAATTATATATTAAATTCTATATTAGTACCATCCTTTTAATATGGTGAAGGAAAATAAAACACCTTGCGTCGTGGAGTCGGTAGTTCGCACAACGCACAATTCGTATTTTTATTTTTCTTAATGGAAAATGGTGGGTTTAATGCTTGTATCATAATTATAATAAAATTACAGTATAATATTTATATTAATAATATAATTTTAATATTTTGAAATAAAATTTTAGTAAGAATAAAATAACATAAATAAATAGAAAAGAGAAAGAGTGGTTAGAAACGTATATGTCACTTTATAGATTATCTTCATTATGAAGGGAATTAAACCTTTCAGGGACAGTATTTTAAGAATACTAGGACCTCCTTAATGTGTCTATGATTTTATAGTTTTGGGTATATTTTGGGCTGAACTTTAGGGGGGTTTTAGGGGAGGTGAGGATAGGAGATCCCCTTTTATAAGTGAAAAGGGATGGCATTTTTGTAAATACCCAAAACTTTTCAATAACGGGGAGTCACACTCAAGAAAAGTGGACCAAAATTTAATAAATAATATATAAGAGAATATAAAAGATCAATTAAAAACTAAAAAACTCAATTAAACATGTTTTTAACATGTTTGGGCCTTTACCACTTAGGTTACTCATTTTTACCATTTTGGTTTTCACCACGGTAACTAGTTTTTACCTAGGTAATTTATCCTTTATTCCCAAAATTAAAATGTTAATTATTATATAATTTGTACCTAATAATTACAAAATTTAAATTAATTTTTTTTTTTTAATTTTTCAAAGTAATTAAAAAAAAATTTAAAATACTAAAAGTATAATGTATTAAAAACAATTTTTTTGAAAAAATATAACTTAAGTTCTAAAATGTCAAATATGGGTTTATAAATTAAAAAAAACATTTTTAAAATTTTTAAATCACTTATAAAATATATATTTGGTATTATAAAAAGGTTTTATAAGTTTATAATTCATATTTTTATACCAATAATGTCATAAAAGTCATGTTATTTATAAAAGCAGTATTTTTTACTATTAACCTAAAATCAATCTTTTTAGAAAAATATCAAAAAATCATTATAAGATAATTTTAAAATTATAAATCCAAAAATGAAGTTAGTTTTATATAATTCAGATTCTTAAATTTACAAATTTGGTTTTTAAATTAAAAATCATAATATAAAAAAATCACTTTTATTGAATAATGATGTTTTAAAACAGTAACTGTTCTTAATATTATTTCATATCAATTTATAATTTAAAATAAATATATATATAAGTTCATATATAATAATATTTTAAAAAATTAAAATTTAATCTATTAAGATAAAATATACAATACTTAACAAAAAAGTTCTTTGAAAAAAATATTACTTTTATACTAAATGCACTTTAAAACATACCATTAAAATTAATTATTTATATTCTAAAATTTAATTTTACTAATTATTTGATTTTAAAATATTTATTTTAATTTTATATATACATCATATCATATTTTAAAAATAATATTATTAATTTTTATACATAATGCTTAAATATATATTTATAATATTTTAATATAATATTTTTATTTCATTGTGAATTATATTATTTTAACAATACACGACTTTAGTATACATATTGGATATATGACCAAACACCATATTTTCAATGACCATATTTTAAATGGTTAAATTTTGTTCATATATATATATTGACTTACTAAATAATTTTTTCATTCCACCCTCACTTCACAAGGCATGCTTCTTATTTCATATTATAAATTTTTTAAAATGATTTATCATTTCACGGTGATCTTCCTCATTATAGGTTTTGTTTAGATATTGGTGATCCTTAGGGTTCAATATGATCTAGATGATTTTCTAGTTGTTAAGATTTTATTCTTTTCTTTATATTTTCCCCTATTGATTTATGCACTTTTGATGGATGTATTTTATCTATGGTGAGTGACAATTCATGGTGTGCAATGCTTAGTTTTATGTGATTTTTTGTAATGTTCCATTTATGAATGAATAAAGTGTTGTTAGTTTAATTTATATCTCATATGACTTATTTACTAATCAAGTTTTGTTATCCCAACTAGGTTAAATACTCTGAGAGGGGGTGAATCATGGTATGACAGATTAAAACAATTGTCTCTTTTAATCTTATTTCATTGTTAAAAAAACACTCTTCTCTCTCCTTCCCATAGTATAGAATAAATTATAATTAAATCATGCATAGGACACAACAATTTTACTTAGTTTACCCTCACTGTAATACATCCAAAGATCATACAAAGGAAATGTTCCTATATACCAAATCCACTAAATCTCACTACCAATATAAGGTTCGAAGTAGACTCATTATCCCTCCTACTTTAAAACCAATAATAATTTGAAAGCTCACTACTCTCTCTATTGAAGCGTGATAACTAATTCTTCAGAGGAATATTTTGTTATTATGAATAAATTAAGAATTTTTTTACACATATATGGGTGTACCATTAAGTCTTGTTTTCACCTCATAGGTGAAATACATTTTTCTAAATACTATAGGTTTATGGAAATTTATTTCTCTAAATGTTTTTATTCCCTTCATGAACTGCCTTAATCACTTTTTAAACTACCTTTCACCGTGTGGAGTGAGTGATTTGCAGACTACCTTGCTTCATGGACTTCCTTCACTCTACAGATGGTTGATGCTTTGTGACCCCTTTTCCTTTGTGAGCTACAGTTCCCCATAGACCCCTTCTGAAAACTATCTTCACAAACTACCTCTTTCATGAATTTACCCTTTGTGGACAAATTTTTAAACCATCTCTTTCACAAATGTATTCCTTTATGGAATTCCTCTTTTTCGAACCACTTTGGACTTATCCAAATTCTTCCATATATGACCTTATCTAATTAAATTATCTCTCTCTAATGATTTGATTAGGGTCTTTTATATAGGAAAATAAATCCTAAAAAACCCCACTAATCACAATTACTAAAATCTACTTTGCATATGATCTTTCACCGTATACTAAACTTTCTATATGGTTTTTCATAACACATAACCCTTTTCAGTGGCCTTAATTCACCATCTTAATCTGAAAATGAAACACCATTTACGATAGACTTAATTCACCTCCTTCCGTCCACAAACAAAACAATATTTGAGGTGGCCTTAATTTGCCACCTTTCATCCAAAAAAACACCCTTTGTGGTTTGAAAAATCATTTGTGGTCTTCGTAGAAAAGCTTCTAACTAGAAATCTTTTCCTTTCCATAAAAAAAATTTCAATTTTGAGGCCAAAAAAATTGGAAATCACTGAGAAATAGCACCGCCTTGTACACATAATTTTTTGTACCACCTCCAGAGAATCCATTACTCTATTTATAATATTTGTCAAAATACCTAGTAAACAACCATAATGAAACTCAACAATTGACCTTGTTAGTATGCTTTGCTAACAAACACAATCAACCCAAAAACACTGCAAAGTTACCTTGTAGGATTTTTTCCCAACAATCTCCCCCTTTGAGTTTGTTAAAAACTCTTCACCATTTGATACCACTTATATGCTTCTTCTAACTTCTACCAAAATTTGATTCTTATGATTCATATAGTTATCAAATATTTAATCAACACACACTCTAAGACCACATGAGTCATGGTTAGCATAAGAAACAAGATTATCATGCACATTTTATCAATGAATCACTTCATTCCACACCAATCAATTTTTTTCATCATGATCCATATCTATTCTGATTTATGAACATTGAACAATCATCTTTGGAATTTTCAGATTTAAAACTCACCCTACTTTACTGCTCCCCTAGTAGTTTCTCCCCATTTATCAATGAAACCAAAGGTCTCTCCTTTGATCCTACAACATGGTAAAGAACACATATCATCACATAAGGGAAAAACACATCATACCTCGAGGAGATGGGTCCCATATCCATGCTTTTTTAAGTGTGTGGAGTCGACTTAAATTAAACAGCCAGTTGATTCCTCTCAAATGCTTCTTTGGGTAAGTCCTTTATTAGAATATCTATAACCTATAGCTTTGTAGGCACATACTCCAACTTTAAAATCCTGTTCTCCACTTTCTCCTTGATAAAATGATACTTTATTTCAATGTTCTTCATTCATTAGTAATGAACCATATTTTTTCTAAGATTTATAGAACTTCAATTATCATAATGTATTCTAATTGAAGACTTCACTTAAATTCCCATATCATCAAGATACTTCTTTATCCATAATGATTGTGTGCATTATTGAGTAGTCATAATATATTCATCTTTTTTGGTGCTCAATGGAATAAAATCCTATTTCTTTCTTGTCAAATAAATACACAATCCACCAAGATAGAATGAACCACCTAACATTGATTTTATATCATCTTCTGAATTAGACCAATTTGCATCTGTATACCCAAATAACTCTTGTTGAGATTTTTTTATTGTAAAGAAAACTAAATTCCGCTTTTCCCTTGATATAACGAAGTATAATCTTTACTACAAGTAAATGTATTTATTTGGGACTGCTTTGATACCATGTTACTTGGCATGTGGAGAAAATAATAACGGGTCATGTTGTTGTGAATTAAAACATACTTCCAATGATCTACCTATATTCTATGACATTAACCACTTTGACTTCATCATCTAGAGATAGTTTTTTCTGAGTAGAAACTGGAGTCTTCATACCCTTGGAATTATCCATTCCAAATCTCCTCAAAACATAATTGGAATATTTTTATTGAGAAATAAATATTTCATTCCTTCCTTGTGTCACCTATAAGCTAAGGAAAAAAGGTAAGTTCACCAATCATTGATATTTAAAACTCACTTTTCATGAATTCTATGAATTTTTTTCACTACGCTTTATCTGATCCACCAAATATTATGTCGTCAACATACACCAACACCATCATATTTTTATTACTATCATTTTTAACATAGAGATTGAAATCAAATCTACTATACTAAAATCCAAGATTCTTTAAGAACTGATCAAGTATTGAATACCACACTTTTGGTGCCAAATTCAACCAACATAGATCCTTCCTTAGATAAAAAACTATGTTCTCATCTTTATGAATAAAAAACCATATGTCTTCTTGATATGAAATTCCTCTTATAGAACCCCATTCAGAAATTATGACATGATGTCCATCTAGAAATTTTTGAATTTCCTTTTCACTGTTATAGCCAAGAATAATTTGATTATCTCTAGCCTCAAAACATGTGAAAATATTTCATCAACATTGATACCCTCTATCTAGAAGTACCCTTTGAAAACTAATCGTACTTTGTTTTGAATCACTGTGTCGTATTAATTTATTTTATTTTAGAATACCCATTTGGTCCTGATGACATTCTTATTTTTCAGTCTCAAAACAATCTCCCATGTCTGATTCTTTTATATTTGGTGAAATTTTTCATTCACTGCTTTAACTCAAATCAAATCTATTAATTATTCTTCAAAGCACTTTGTCTCTACCTATAATAAGAAAGATTCATGCAGTAGATTCTTTATCCTTCTTGTATACACTGGCGTTGTCTGGTCACCGATTATGTTTTTTATATAAATTTAAACTAGACTCTTTTGTCTCTACTTAGATATAGTTTTGTGTTCATCCTTTTCATTATTTGAATATTCTTATGAATCTTCCTTAGGTACTGGAACTCCCCCTAAGCTTCTCATCTCTTCATCACTATCCTCCTGAAATTATTCATGTATTTACTGAAGATTTTGCTCATTTTTTGTCATAACCACGTCATTACTTTCTAAAACTTTTCTTAATATCTTATTTAAACATTTATATGATTTTTTCTTGAGTATACAAGAAATATACCTTCATCTCCATGAGATTCAAACTTTCTATTTTTATCTTTATTGAGAATGAAACACTTACTTCTGAAGACTCAAAAGTACTTCAATGTTAAATTCCTTCCATACCATATCTCATATAGATTCCTCTCTTAATTTGTACATGATAAGGATATATTTGATATGTTAACTGATTTCATCACTACTTATTTCCAAAACTTCACTAGAAGGTATTTCTCAATGAGCATTGTTCTATCCATGTTATTGATAATCTGATTTATTCTCTCAACTACTCCATTTTACTATGGAGTTATTACTGCTAAAACTTGGCACTTTATCCCATGTTTATCAAGATATTACTCAAATTGGATGTTTGTGAACTTTGTTCCATTATTAGTTTAGAACATCCAATTGTTTTGAATTATAATCTTTTCACCTTCCCTTTGATAACGTGTTATGTAACTGAACACCTTAGACTTGTGGGTAATGACTAAAACCCATGACATTATAATAAAATCATCAATTAAGAGAACTTAATATATCTTCCCATCAATCAATCTTAATAAAAACCTGATATTAACATACATATACATTATATTTTTTTCATAATATGCAAACACACACCTAAAGACCGTAATAGTTTAGTGCGTTTAGAAACCAGGAACAAAGACTTCTAGTCTAGTGAAATGTCTTCAATGTTTCCCATAATGATCTTCACATTTAGTACCCCAACCTAAAACCTTTATTTATAACCTATGGAAAGTAAAACATAAGAAAAGGGTGAGCTTGAATACTTATTAAGGGTAAACAAGGGAGATATGTAAGTATAATCATGAACATAAAGGTATGAGAACATGATCATAACATTATAATATCATTCCCTACATATCAAAGATCATAAACATGAATTATGTCATAAATATTGACAGTTCATAAGACATGAATCATAAGGGTATCAAAGAAAATGATTTATGATAGCATAAAGTTGGCATAAGACATAGACTTGTGGCATTCACATAATCATATAAAAACATTCCCTATAAATCAAGGCTCATTTCCAAAACTTATCAAGGAACTTCATGGGGACTACACCTACTGGGTAGGACACATCACCATCCCCAGTAGCATTCTTTTCCTTATAAGGGATCGGGTTTCCATATATTCCCATAGTGGATTGGGTTTCCCCATCTTCCCATAGTGGTTCGGGTTTCCCCATCTTTCCATAGTGGATTAGATTTCCCCATCTTCCATAGTGGATTAAGCCTATTAACTATTGAAATAGTGGGTTCCCTAGACCCAACTATTCCGTACTTTTGATTACCATATTGTGTATAAAGTTAGATATACATGATGTGTACTTACCATTATAGTGTAGATATTTCTAAATCCACTATTTAATGGTAATTTCAATAGATTAATTATCATATCAAATGGTTATAGAAAATCCTAGGCTATAATGAGAACCTTGAGATACTATGTCATTAATATTAAATAAAGGTCTTATGGTCTAGATACATCTTACTGACTAGACATAGTTGATGTTTTACTATCATGTGTTTGGGGCTCATAAGCATTGATACTTCTTCTCATGAAGTTTTCACTTGGTGATCTCTAGTAGTGAGATCATGAGGATATACCCACCAATAGGAACACCACATGTTTTGGGTGTCATTGGTTGTTCATATCTACGAGCGTGTGTATTGGTCTCCTAACTTGAGATCATTACTAGTGTATACCATTTGATTGCGTACTTTGATATAAGGAAAAAAATTGTGATAACAAAATTGTGGCAAGGTAGCTTGTGTTGGGTGTGTCATTGGTGGTATGACATTGGTTGAATGGTTAAGAAAGGATTTTTCACTTTCAGGATATGGAAGTTATATATCTCAGGCCTGGTTGATCAAGATGGTGCCACCTTCATTAGTCTTTGGTCAAAGCAGTCAAAAGGTAAATCCATCCGGTTAGATCAACACATAATAAATCAAGAAAAGGGTGATGAAACAAGTGTGTGTGTGTCCTGTATTATGAGATATTTAAAGATAAAGAGATTATAGTGCACAGTATGTGTTCATAGGTTGGTTTTCATTGCTATGATCATCCTTATCTCTTTAGGGGCCTTGATGGTTTACTAAACTCTACTCTTGGTGTGTGGATTTTATTCACAACTATCGAGATAAGAGACAAGAGGGTCACACGCAATATTGTATTCAATAATCTTCCATATTCAGTAGAATAAGTATATTGGACATGATGGGCCCCACCACGGGGTCTAAGTGTTGTCCAAGTTATCGATCACTGATAATTAAATAAATTCATATTATTCAAGTTATGAATAATTAGGATTGAATTTATTTAAATTATTTACAAGTTAAGTAAATATGAGAAAATATTAATCAAAAGAATATTATTTTAATATTCAGGGTTCGTTTAATATTAAGCAGGATTATGAGTTGAGTTAATGACTTGGGTTTATCACGTAGTATATTTAATATATATTACAAGTGTGTGATAAAAATAATAATAATAATAATAATAATAATAATAATAAATTATAAATAATATTGACACAGTTTAGTTCATCATAATTATTTATTTAGTGGACGTTAAATAAACGGGGGTCGGGGAACCCAACCGAGTATTTAGAACCTCCACTATAAATAGAGAGGTTCTCTCCCAACAATATATATATATATATATATTTATTAATTAATTTATTTATTTATTTATTTATTTATTTATTTATATTTATGACTACAAATATATATATATTTATTTCAATTTCTTAAGTATTTAAATATATATATATATATATAACTATATATAAATAATATATTTATTTTAATTTCATAAGTATTTAAATATATTTATTTATTTATTTATTTATATTTATGACTATTATTAAAATATATATGTAATAAATATATATTTATTTCATAATTATTTCATAATTATTTAAATAAATATATATTTATATTTAAATAATTATAAAATTATAACAAATATATTAATTAAATATATATATATATATATAATTAAACAAATATATTTATAAATATATAAAAATATTTATAAACAAATACAAATATTTATAATTAGAATTCTAAATAATATAGATATATTTAAATAATTATTAAATTATAATAAATATATTAATTATATATATTTATAAAATTATAAATGTAATAAATATATTTGTTATAATTTTATAATTATTGAAATAAATATATATATGTGTGTGTGATTGTAACTATAAATAAATATATATTTATTATAACTATAAATAAATATATATAAATTTACAGTTATTAAATAATTATAAAATTATAATAAATATATATGAATATTTACCATTATAATTCTAAATAAATATAGATATATTTAAATAATTATAAAATTATAATAAAGATATTAATTATATATAATTATAAATATAATAAATTTATTTATTATAAATTTATAACTATAAATAAATATATATTTATTATATATATATATATAAATAAATATTTATTTATTTATGGTTATTATTATAAATATTTATTTATTTATTATACATATAAAATTATATATATATATATAATTTATTATTATTATAGTTTTATGAGCACTTTTTAGTACTGATAAAGGTTTATCTTTAACAATGCTAAAAAATAGCTCATAAATGGATGTTTTATCAGCACTTTCTATTTTAATGCTGATAAAGCATACCTTTAATAGCACTTTTTAGCTAACGCTGATAAAAGGTTTACCTGCTTTTATAAAGAAACCTTAACAGTCTCCTCCTCTCGCATGCCTCAAACTCTCGCGGAAGCCGAACTCTACCACCACCTCCTCCTCCTCCTCCATTACTGCCAACTCCTCCTCCTCATCCTCCTGCGGGAATCCATCCTCAGTCACCATGAAGCCCTCCTCTTCCATGAACATCACCTTTGTCGCTGAACCCCATCTACTGTGAACCTCACCTTTGTCGCCCGCCAAACCCCACCTCCGCCCTAAACCCTTCCTTTGCTGTGAACCCACCACCTCTACATACCCCACCTCTGCTACCGAACCCCACCTCTACTGTGAATCCCTTCTCCTCTGCAAACCCACCTCCGTCACGAAATCAACTCCTCATATACTACCACTGTGAGTCTTTTAATTCTCCAGATCTCCATACTTCTAGATCCATGTTCACGGTCTTTTAATTTTTTTTAGACATTGTTATCCAGATTTTAGATGTTACCTTTATGGTTTGGTTATTTTGATATGTGATGTATTATGAATATTTGATGGGATCCTGTGATTTTTCTTATCTTGTCATGTGTCTGTTAAAGGTGAAATCATTCCCATGTTTCTTTGTACGATACCCTAGTGCTTGTCTCCAACCCATAGAGATCAAGAGAATGCTTCAAGCCTTTTAGTTTCTCTAATTGAGTTACATTTATGGGTTGAACCTGGTTGATATTTTATAGATATAAACATACCCAACCCTATGAGGTTAAGTAATTGTAGATTTTTTTTACCATTCAAGTAATATTTTCTTAATGACATAATGGTGTGTTTCAATCATGCTAATAAGGAGGATTATCTTTACTAATTCCCAAGGGAATAGAAATTTAAAAAGAATAAAAATAATTCAAGTGATTCCATTCTAGGGGTTTCCAATCTAGGTATTTTTCGAGTTTAAATAGGATTTTTAAGGGAATTCAATATATAACAAGAAAATTTATTATGGAAGATAAAATAAAAGCTTAAAAATACCATATCTCAATTAAATGGATAGTACTACATGGGATGAATTTTAGTCAAACATTAATGGATACCTTCACCTACCTATTGTGATGTATTTCATAATTACTAAGAGAGGTCAATGATCACACAAACTCAAACTATTGAGGATGAGGCTTGTACTGCCTTTTAGGTGATCCAACCACTCCCTACTCACCTCTGGTCATGTATAATTTGATTGAAAGTATGAGGTAAATACAAGAGGGAGATAAAAATTTCACATATTTGAAAAATGGATGCATAGAATTTATCACAACTATTTGATAGTTTTACCTTTAAACTCATTAATTCCCACTTAATATAGACACAAAAATGGAAAGGGAAGGTTCTAGTGACATGAAAACTATGAGTCTGGTTTGTGACTACAATTAAAACCCCCCATGTAGTGATGTATCTACTATATCAATTGTTTTCATCTATGGGTGGAATTATATTTTTCTAGGCTGATGATTATGTCTATATTGGAGAGTTTTATATGAAAACTAGTTATGTAGGACCTATATTTCTGTAGTTGGGTAGAATCATAACCCATTTTTCTAGAGTAATTTTGGATGATAGAGAGAAACATTAGTTAGTATGTCATAATGCCATTGAAAAGTTCCTAGATGTATTTACCAAAGAATTATCTAGGTTACCACCCAAGGGATAGGTTAAGTTTATGATTGTGTTCTTACCATGTGTGGATCATATATCTATTCCACTATATAGGATGGATCTTGAAGATCTATGAGAGAATAAGTCTCAATTGAACGACTTTGAGGTGAAGGGGTTCATATGAATGATTATTCCCCCCTTGGGGTTCCTTAGTTTATTCCATAAAAATTCAAATGGATCATTGAGAATATGTGTGGACTATTAGAGGTTATGGTAAGTGATAGAAATGAACTTATATCCACTTATACATATTAATAGACTATTTGATCAATTTAGAGGTACTAAAGTGTTCTATAAGATTGAGGGAGGAAAATGCTTGATATATGGAGATCATTTTGAGAAAACTTAGGGAGCATCAACTATATTTCATGATCTTAAAGTTTATGTTTTGGATTGATAATGTACACTTCATGGGGAAAATGATATTAGTGGATAGCGAATTTTTATAACTTGAGAAGTTTGATGTTATAGTTTATTTAGAGAGGCCAAACAATGTTTTTGAGATCCAAATATTTTTGTGAATTTCTAGTTATTACCAGAGGGTCAACCAGAATTCTTCCTGATTAGAAGCACTGATAAGGCCTTAACCGAGAATGTGGTATACATACTTTGCTTATATTTTCATGAGAGATCCTTCAAAGATCTTAATGAGAGATTGATGAAAACACTAATATTAACCATAAATGAGTTGGGTAATGAATGTGGATTATATTGTGATGTATCAGGAGTCAATATTTGAATAGTTATATACCATGATGGTCATGTGGTTTTGTATGGGTATAGATAGGTAAGTGCACATAAGAGAAACTTCCAAAATACTTTCCTAAATTTGAAAATAGTTGTTATTTAAGGCCTTAAATTTTTATTGATTTTTGATAATCCCCCTTTTAAGAGATGAGGGGGAACCCTTGAATAGCTCGAAGACTTAGATACACATTACATGACCTAGATTCCTTATAGGAATTCAACCCATACCAAATACTTGAAACTGCCCCTCCCCAGCAAATATATTGATGTCAGCTCTCCACCTTCACAAGGCTGGTCAGCTAGTTTTCTTGTATAGAGATGCACAGGCCTGGTACCAATGTAAATTCCATCCCCTCTCATTCTTCCAATTTTAGTTAGATTTGCTCGGGTGAGTTCTTCTGATCTTGAATCCTCATTTGGAGTCTTGTTCCTTGAATTATTTCCAGTTACATCTGCATTACATGTGGCCCGAAGGCCTTGAGGTAGATCAAAGGCCTTAAGGTGGCCTGAAATCCTTACTGAAATGAAGGCCTTGGGTGACACTTATGTTTTTATCTATCACTTATTCACTACTCAGTAGTATTATGGGAGTGAACTATTGGATTTATACTATTTATTAATGAGAGACATGATAAACCTTTTATAGCTTTATATTTTATAAAATGTTGGTTATTTTTTACTCATGTATCCTTTATAAAGTGCCTCTCTTGGGATTTATGTCTTTGTAAAAATGCCTTAGTAGCTCTTTTAAAATTATTCAAGCGTTTTGAAATGTTTCTTAAAAAATTATATGTGTACAACATAACATTTTTGGGTTTTAAATAACTTTAAAATTATTTAAAAACTTGGAATGGACTTAAGTTGCATTTGAAGTGTTTTTCAACTCACCTGATTAGATTTCATAAAGGGATGTGAATGTTTTGAAAGCATATTTAATGCTAGTTTCATTTTAATAGGGGGTTTGTGAAGTTTTAAATGAAAATTTGTAAAATATAGAGGTTTGTCACTCATTTTAAATTATTAAGATTGTTGGTTCATGAAGTTTCCTTGAATGCTTTAAGAAAAATAAATTGGTGTTTTGTGAAAGAGTGTTTGGAACTAATTGGTTTATTTTAAAAAGGGTGTGCTATTTTAAAGAGTAATTTGTGTAAATGGTCGGTTTTTCTAATGCGGTTTTATAAATAGTTTTCAAAGGACATATGAAATGTAGTTTTTCCATAATCTTTTAAGTTTAGATTTTTATAGAATTAGGAAAACCATTGCATTATATAGGGAAGGAAACCAGATTGATAATAACACCATGGAAGGGTAATGTATTTCAAGAACAAATAGATGTCATGATTATATTCCTTCATGAAGATTTGGAGGAATAGATCTACATAGATAAATGGGAAGGTTTCATGATAAATGGAATAGAAGGTTTGGTTCCAGTCTCAAATGGAGTTTTTTTGGGCTTAATTAGGCACCAAGATAGTGTAACTGGAATTTCAATGCTTTCATGGTAGAATTAATGTTCATGTAGTGTAATTTAAATAATTTCTACTATATGAAGGTTTATTATGATGGGAGTTATTTAATTTTACTTCTTTATGTGGATAAATTTCTCTTAGTTGGACCAATGAAGGAAAGACTGGAAGAGATGAAGATTGATTTATCTAGAAGATCCCAAATGAAGGAACTTGGTTTTGAAAAGTGGATATTGGGGATAAATATTGAATGAGAATTAAAGTCTATAAATTTTTTTATCCTTGGTTAATTTTTGTATCAATATTTTTTGTATTTATTTTTTTAAATATTAATATTACCAAATCAAATAGGATGGATATGAATAAAGAATGGATGGATGCCAATCGTCTGACAAAAGAGTATGAAGATGGCATGAAAGAGTTCATAAAGTTTGAAAAAGATCATGCATATAACACTTCTCAAATATATTTTCCATGTTTTCATTATTGCTATTTAATACAAATTAGTCCATAGGAGTTGGAAGAATACTTGATCTATCACATAATAGATCGAAGTTATAAATGTTGGAATAAACGTGGGGGAAAATCTAATGTAGCTAGTGGATGGGATAGCACTGCATTTTATAGATCATATGATATGATTACAAGTGTGTAAAATGAATAAGACTATATAAAGGATGTCATTATAGATGTGAATGATGGTGAATATCATATTGAGGAAATGAAAAGGATAGTTGAAGATGAACTTTGTGATTTCCCAAAATTGTTTGAGAATTAAAGAGTTGTGAAAAGATGTCATTGTATGGTGACATATGACGCCAAACGAATTATACGCTCGATGGGTATGATCTTTGAAAGAATATATACATGCCTGACTGATTGTATACTATTTAATAAGGACCAAAATTACTTAGAGAATACCCAAAGTGTGGTGCTTCTCAATACAAGAAAAATGAATCTGAACCTATGAAAGTTGTATGGTACTTTCCAATCATTCCAAGGTTTAGGAACCTATATGGAAGTGAGGAGACTATAGGGAAATTGACGCGGAACATAGAAACAATAATTAAATATGGTAAAATACTTCACCTAGAAGACTCTCCTCAGTGGAAGAGAACTGATCATGAGTATCCTGAATTTGGAAACAATCCAAGAAACCTTCGTCTTGCATTATCTATAGATGGAGTGAATCCTTTTGGTTTTCAAAGCAGCACTCACAATACATGGTAGGTTATGTTGGTAAATTATAAATTTCCACCATGGTTATTCATGAAATGAAAATACATCATATTATCTATGCTTATATCAGGACCAAAACAACCAGGTAATGATATTGATATTTATTTGTCTCCATTGATCGAGGATTTGAAATTATTATGGGATTCAGGTATTATGTTGTATGATGCTTATAGAAATAAATATTTCACATTGATATCCATGTTGTATAGAATGATAAATTGCTTCCTTACTTATGTAAATTTATTAAAATATATAATTAAAGTAATTATAGGGTGTCCCATTTGTGAACAAGGTACACAGTTAATTAAGTTGAAACATTCATCAAAAACTGTGTTTCTAGGACATCGCAGATTTCAAATCCAATGACATAAGTATCAATCTTGGAAAACATAATTTGATGGAATTTTAGAAGAATGTACAGCACTGTCTCCACTAAAATTTGATCAATTTTTTGAGAAAATAAAAGATGTGGACATTTATTTTGGTAAACCATTTTCGAAAAAACATTACAAAAACTGGTTGGAAAAAGAGATCAGTTTTTTTTTGAATTACCATACTAGAATTGTCTGTATGTCATGATTTTCTTGATGTTATTCATGTTGAAAAAAAAATTATGTGATAGTGTCATTGTTGTGTTTCTAAATTCACCTAGAAAAAAATAATGGAATTAAGGATAGGTTGGACATGGTTGACATGGGAATATGAGAACAGTTGGAACCATTGAAGGGTGAAAAACAAAATTTTCTTCCTCCAGTTGCTTAAACTCTTTCTAGGCAGGAGAGATATCATTTTCTCAACTTATTGAATGACTTTAAGGTTCCATATGGGTATTCATTGAATATCAAGAACATCATGTCAATGACTAATTTAAAGTTAAAGGGTTTGAAATCACATGACTGACATGTTTTGATGAAAGATCTAATTCCTATAGATTTACTATGAATTTTTCCAAGAATTTCCATCGTAAATTAACCAAGATCTATTTTTTCTTCAAATATATATACAGAAAAGTTATAGAACTGATGAAATTGTCGACTATAGATAGAGAAATTTTCATCATATTATGTAAGTTGGAAATGTTCTTCCATCCAACATTCTTTGATATGATGGTTTATTTGATGGTTCACTTGGTGAGAGATATTCGACTATGTGGTCCTATACACTATAGATGGATATACCCCATTGAAAAATATATGAATATTTTGAAAGGGTATGTCAAAAAACAAAGTTGGCCAGAGGGTTTTATTGTAGAGCGATATATTGTTGAGGAAGCCATTGAATTTTGTACCGAATACATGTATGGTGTGGAAAGCATTGGTCTACTGAAATATCATCATACTGGATGGCTTATAGGTGAAGGAATTTTTGGAAGAGATGTTTCCACGATCAATATTAAAGATCAGGAGCATGCCCACCTTTACATTTTTCATAACAGTTTAGAGGTCGACAGATATGTTGAAAACCACAAAGAAATTATTAGGAATTTGAATCCATCAAGGGCTAAAAGATGGATATCAAATACACATAATCAACAGTTTATAGGATGGTTTTGGGACCATATTTTAAAGGAGTCATATGAAAATCTGAATTCAATTTTAGAACAACTTTGATGGCTAGATGAAGGACAAAGTGTGTATGTATTATCTTACAATGGTTATGTAATTAATGGTTGTGTTCTATAAAAATGAGCATGATCAAGACAATACCATACAAAATAGTGGAGTTACACTCATGGCTGAAGCGATGCATGTTTCTAGTACTAAGGAAATAAATCCAATTTATGTGAATTTTTCATACTTTGGAATCATCAAACAAATATAGGAGTTGGATTATACAACATTCCAAGTGCTGATTTTTCAATGAAAGTGGGTTGATAATAGAAGTGTTGTTAAAATAGATGGATTAGGATCTGTGAAAGTTGATTTCAGTATGGAAGGGTATAAAGACGAACCTTTTATAATGGAATAATAATAAATAGAAGTATTTTATATTCCATATCCTGCAAACTAAAAGTGTTTAATTGTTTTGTTATCGACCAAAACCACTAAAGGGTCAGATGAAAATTAAACTAAGGATGACCCTTTCACTAGGACATCAAAATAATTTCATAGTGGTTTCAATGTAAAATTAATTTTGTATGTCAGAGGATACCTCAATGAATGGATTTGGATCATCGATAGAGGGGTCAAATATTTTTAGCCTTTAAAAAAGAAAAAGAGAGTTCAATAATCAGGTTACATTTTTTTGTAATATACATCGTGTTACCTCATGTTATTCTCTATTTTTTGTTGAATTTATTTACTCTAAATTAAATGTTAAACCACTTCTACATATAATGACTTCCACATGTGTTGGTTCTCCCAATCCTAAGGAACAATAGGTCTCTCAACCTTCTGTTGCTCGCAGTGTAAAGGAACGGCCTTCTACACATGATGATACTCTCATTCCTAAGAAACAATAGGTTTCTCAACCTACTACTACTCCCAGTGCAGATGTACAATGACCATCTACACATGTCGATGCTACCGATCTAGAGAAACATATTGACGATGTTGATTCTGGGGAAATGGTAGGCGATGAAGGACTGAAGGTCCATAAAAAACAGGATCATCATAGTTTGACGGTGTTAGCAAAAATCATTAAGGTGAAATCCAAAGGTATCAAATACAAGGTCATATGGAATGCATGGGGCCAGCATGTTAACCCCAAAAAGGCCATGTGTAGTAGTTATATTGGAATCATCACTCGGTAACGCATGCTGATTTATATAGATTCGTGGAACCATGTTGTTCCTAGGCTTAAGACGCTGATATGGAAATATATTATGATAACATTATGATATCATTTCTTTATTTTACTAAAAAATAAGATAATGAAACATTGACTTATTCTTTATCATCTATTTTAGAGTGAATTTATATTAGATGACTCCCATAAGAAATATGTATTAATTCTTTATGGAAGTATTCATAGAGGATTTAGCACAATTATAACAAGAAATCATCTTAAATATGTTGAAGAGAAAATAAACCCACACCCACCACTTATTTATGCACACCTGATAACCCAAGAAGCGTGGGATGCATTTATTGGTCATTGTATATATGTGTCTTTTCAAGTACATTGTGGATATTAATAAATTGTTTGATGATACATGTACTCATCACTTTTATTGACAATTTTTTATTTATGAAACAGCAACTAAGTGTAGGAAATAAGGAATGAGCAGCAAAACCAGCATACCCCTACCGTAAAGCAAGTATGGGGTACGCTTCAATTGAAAAAAAAAATTGGTACATATTTTAAATCTACCATAATTCTTTTATATGACATGAAACAACACCATAATTATGTTTCTATGTTTATATATAGATTGATGAATCCAAATCCAAAGCCACTTCCATCCCACATCATGTGCTATGGAAGGAGGAATCTGTAAATAAATATGGGATACTAATAGATGAAAACACATAAAAGTGTGGGAATCATGTGTAAGTATTACATAATAATAAAAATTGATTTAAATCATTGTTACATAACAATGATCACTTATTTTCCTATATTTTATATATGATATAGTCACAGGAATCAGAAACACCTATACTAGATGAACACATACTATCGGTGTCCTTGAAGCGGCAAGAACAGTATGGCCACATTAGAGGTGCGGGTCTTGGGGTGACACCCCGAATATATTTTGAGAAAAAAATAAGAGGAGGATCAAAGTGAATTAATAAAACATATGAGAGAAATAATATTTACCCTTGAATAATAATTCCAATGGTAGAGAGAGATGATTTAAACTTTAATGGGGGGAGGAAAAGAGAAGAACCAACTCAAGAACAACCACCATGTGGAGATCCCTCCCCACCCCCACCAGCTATGATGCTAGCCATTACCCTCAAATAGATGTCTTAGATGAGATAATCAATGTTCTAATAAATTTTTCTTTGAAATATGAATCAGACATACACTGATATCTTTCCTGTACTGATATTCTATAGGGTGATAATGACTGTGATTTATATCTAGAAACACCCACCCATTACCTTGTAGTGAGGGATATGGTGTTCAATATTCAAAAATACATGTTACACAGCATAACACTTCCAACAATTCATGTGTGAGTGTCAATTAGCATATCCCATGAGGTGATCGCAGATCTACCTGTTCCAATTAATGAGGAAAATATTCATACGGTCAAAAAATCCGTTGGAACATTCATCGCATGGCCGTCACATCTTGTAAAAAAACATGTCGACAAGGAGGTATTCATTTATAATTTAATTTTCAAGATAAACATTTAAAAATTAATGAAAAAATTTCTGAACCTATGAATGTTATTACAGATATAGAAAGATAAGGGGATGTAATTAAAGAACACCTCAAACCCATCTAATAGATTGACCAACCAATCGAAGAGATCTACCAAAAGCACCATTATCGTGCCTGTTCTATATCCTCATTTACTATCATTGAAGGTTCATGTGGATACAAAGTTAAAATATAATCATAATCACATAGTTGATTTTGAATAAAATATGTACGAAGATAATGATCAAGACTTCATTAGTTTTGAGAGTGTAAGTGAAATCCTCAACTATGATTGGCTAGGTGCCTCAGTTTTAAATGTGTACATGAGGTATGTTTTCAAGATTTGATTTTCCAAAAGTTGATATATTGTGTTAATTATGACTAAATACATTTCATGTTTTTTCCAAATGTATATATGAAGAAAAAAATTGAAGGGATTTTCCCATGAAAAAAAAATCAGACTCATTAATCCCCACATCTCCTCTACAGAACAAACAGAAATAGATAGCAAAAAAAGAATGAAATAGTGGCAGGTCTAATCAAATAGTTTCAAAGAAAAATTTAATATTAAAGACTCTATTTAATACCAATAATGTAGGGGTAAAACTCTACAATTTAATCATATAAAATATATTTTAATTTCTTTCATTACTTATTCATTTTTGTGTGTTTAGGTAGCATTGGATGCTCATTACGGTAAATTTTGATACTCCAAAGATTTATTTCCTAGATTCAATGCATGTATATCCAACAAACCATCCACATATGATGTAATTTGTCATTTTTTAATACACTACATCCTATTTTTTAGAACTAAATATTAAGTTATATAATTTATATTATCTTTTAATGAGGATTCTATTATGATAGGTTGGTTCATCACTATAGTGAAAAACAAGGAATGGGGCCAGGGGCTAAGCACAAGGATGAAAAAAAGTTCTAAAACTAGATAAGTATCGAGTTATATATAATAATATTTCACTATCCAAACACATATCAAAAAAAATTACTTATTATACTCAATGTTTCTACAGTGTTCGAAACAAACCAATGGAAAATATTGTGGTTATTATGTTTGTAAATTTATGAGAGAGATCATATTCTATGAAAAAACTAGCATCCCTAGATACGTGTTTTTGAAGATAATTACTATTTAATTTAAAATATTTATTAATACTTTGTTTATTTATATTTTTCCAGTACTACTATGAATTTTGAAAAAAATCATATTTACATGATGATATAGATGTGTTCAGAAATGAATGGGCAGCATACCTGATGGAAGAATGTACACAAATAGCATGAAGATGTGAATTCCATAAAAGTAGTGTATTTTTTCATATTTATGTTTAATTTTATTATTTTTAGTATTACTCACATAATAATTATTTTCTTATACAGGTGGATTCCTTTGTTTATGTCAGGGTGGTTCATTCGAAGATGCTCATACTCGTGAGCGATAGGACTTTGAGGATACAACCCAGAATTCAATTAGAAGGTAAAGTTTTTTTTTAATATACTATTTTTTCCTCATAATATTATATGTTTTATACTACATTAACATAATATAAATTAAATATTTTACTACTCATTTAGACAATGTCTTTCACATACTTATTCTCCCTCAAAACCTTATCACCCCTGCATTGTCGATATTTATCGCTTTCCTTCAAAGGAAGTGGAGGGAACTTGAAGAAAGGTGATAAATGTCAATAATTCATTGTTTCCATTTCAAAAATGAAAGCAAATAGAAATCATGGTAATGCACGATGTGGTTGGTATGACTCGAATTGTGTCTTTTTATTTAAAATCAGCATTAATTTAAGTAAAAAAAACAAGTGACATACTAAAAACCAAACAAATGCATTCAAATTGTTTTGATATTTTAGGAAAATGATATATTAGTCATTTTTGACATGTAGGAATCAACTTCACCTCAATAAAACACATGGTGTGGCCCGTATAACTCAAAGTGTCTTTTTTTTATTTAAAATTGACATTAATTTAAGTAAAAACAACAAGTGACATACTAAAAACCAATAAAACGCATTTGGATTGTTTTTATACTTTAGGAAAATTATCCATGAGTCATTTTTGACCTGTAATAATTATTCGCACCTCAATATGATGCATAGTGTGTCCAATATAACTCAAAGTGTCTCTTTTTATTTAAAATTGACATTAATTTAAGTAAAAACAACACGTGACATACTGAAAACTAAGAAAATGCATTCAGATTGTTTTTTATAATTTAGAAAAATGATCTATGATTCATTTTTGAGGTGTAATATTCAACTGCACCTCAATATGATGCACAGTGTGACCGATATGACTAAAAATGTTCGTTATTAGTTTAAAATTAACATTTTAGTTCAAAATGTGTCACTCTCTAAAAACCAAGAAAACATTCTTTGATTGTATTGATAATTTAAAAAAACGATTCATAAGTAATTTTTGATGTGTATGAATCGTTATCACATCAAAATGATGCATGATGTGACTAGTATGACTCAAAATGTGTGTTTCCAGTTTGAAATGACATTTTAGTAAAAAAACACAATTGTCGTATTGAAAACTAAGAAAATTTTTATTGCTTTAAAATTTTAGGAAAAATATCTATTAGTATTTTTTTATGTGTGGGAATAAAATTCACCTCAATACGGCATATAGTGTGGCTGGTATAACTCAAAGTGTCACTTTTTATTTAAAATTGACATTAATTTAAGTAAAAACAACAAGTGACGTACTCAAAACTGAGAAAACTCATTCATGTTGTTTTGATACTTTAGTAACATGATCCATGAGTTATTTTTTATGTTAAAGATTCAATCGTACCTCAATTTAATGCACAGTGTAACCTATATAACTAAAAGTGTCCATTATTAGTTTAAAATTGATATTTTAGTTCAAAATGTGTCACTCACTGAAAACCAAGAAAAAGCACTTTGATTGTCTTGATAATTTAATAAAGTAATTAATAAGTCATTTTTGATGTGTATGAAGAAGTCTCACATCAAAACGACACACAATACGACCAGTATGACTCAAAATGTGTGTTTCCAGTTTGAAATGACATTTTAGTAAAAAAACACAACTACTATACTAAAAACTGAGAAAATGAATTCGGATTGTTTTGATATTTTAGAAAAATACATGAGTCAATTTTTATTTATAGTAATCATATTCAACTCAATAAAACACACGGTGTGACCGGTATAACTCAAAGTGTCTCTTTTTATTTAAAATTGACATTAATTTAAGTAAAAACAACAAGTGGCGTACTAAAAACTAATCAAAATCATTCATATTGTTTTGATAATTTATTAAAACGATCCATGACTCATTTTTGATGTGTAGAAGTCAACCAAACCTCAATCTAATGCACGGTGTGACCGGTATGACTAAAAGTGTTTGTTATAAGTTTAAAATTGACATTTTAGTTCAAAAAGAATCACGCACTAAAAACCAATAAAATTCACTCCGATTATCATGAATTTTTTTTAAAAAAATCATAAGTCATTTTTTATGTGTATGAAGTAGTCTTACATCAAACCGACGCATGATGCAGCTAGTATGACTCAAAATATGTGTGTCCAGTTTGAAATGACATTTTAGTAAAAAAACACATCTTTTATACTGAAAACCAAGAAAACACATTTTAATTGTTTTTATATTTTAGGAAAACAATCCATTAGTCTTTTTTGATGTGTAGGAATCATCTTCACCTCAATACGATAAACGGTGTGGCCGATATAACTCAAAGTGTCTCTTTTTATTTAAAATTAACATTAATTTAAGTAAAAACAATAAGTGACATATTGAAAACCAAACAAACACATTCATATTGTTTTTATATTTTAGAAAAACTATCCATGAGTCATTTTTGACGTGTATTATTCAACTGCACCTCAATTTGAAACATGGTGTGACCGGTATGACTAAAAGTGTTTGTTATCAGTTTAAAATTGACATTTTAGTTCAAAACGTGTCACTCACTAAAAAAAGAAAACATGCTCTGATGGTCTTGATAATTTAGAAAAATGATTCATAAGTCATTTGTGATGTGTATGAAGCAATCTCATGTCAAACCGATGCACGATGAGGTCATTATTACTCAAAATTCATGTTTCCAGTTTGAAATGACATTTTAGTTAAAAAATTCAACTGTCATACTGAAATCCGAGAAAATGCATTCATATTGTTTTGATATTTTAAGAAAATTATCCATTACTCATTTTTTATGTGTAGGAATCAGCCTCATCTTAATACGACACATGGTGTAGCCGATATTACTCAAAGTGTCTCTTTTTATTTAAAATTAACATTAATTTAAGTAAAAACAACAAGTGACTTACTGAAAACTAAACAAATACATTAGGATTGTTTTGATATTTTAGGAAAATGATCTATTTTTCATTTTTTATGTGTAGTAATCATCTTCACCTCAATACGACATAGGGTGTGGCCGCTATAACTCAAATTGCCTCTTTTTATTTAAAATTAACATTAATTTAAGTAAAAATAACAAGTGACATACTGAAAATAGAGAAAATGCATTCAGATTATTTTGATACTTTAAGAAAAATATACATGAGTCATTGTGATATTTAGGATTCATCCTCACCTCAATATGATGCACAGTGTATCCATTATAACTCAAAGTGTCTCTTTTTATTTAAAATTGACATTAATTTAAGTAAAAACAACAATTGACATACTGAAAACTAAGAAAAAACATTCGTATTGTTTTGATACTTCAGGAAAATTATCCATGAGTCATTTGTGATGTGTAGGATTTAACCTCAACTCAATCCAATGCATGGTGTGACCGATATGACTAAAAGTGTTTGTTATCATTTTAAAATTGACATTTTAGTTCAAAACATATCACTCACTGAAAACCAAACAAACACATCTGATTGTATTGATAATTTATGAAAATTATTCATAAATCATTTTTTACATGTATGAAGTAGTCTCACATAAAAATGATACACGATGAGACTGGTATGACTCATAATGCGTGTTTCTAGTTTGAAATGACATTTTAGTAAAAAAACACAATTTCCATACTAAAATTTGGGCAAACACATTTGGATTGCTTTGATACTTTAAGACAATGATCCATCAGTAATTTGTGACATTTAGGAATTAGTTTCACCTCAATATGACACACGGTGTGATTGGTATAACTCCAAATGTGTCATTATTTAAAATTGACATTAATTTTAGTAAAAGAACAAGTGATATACTCAAAATAGAACAAATGCATTCAGATTGTTTTGATATTCTATAACAATAATCCATAACTCATTTTTTGATGTGTGGGAATCAAATACACCTCAATAGGATGCACTATGTGACCAGTATAACTCTAAATGTGTCATTTTTATTAAATATTGAAATTTTATTAATGTATTCTTTCATATTAATGTTTAATTTATTTCTTTATAGTGTTACTAACATTAAATTTGTTTTCTTATATAGGCATATTATTTTTCTCAGGTTGAGATGATTTTTTCAGTAATTGATACCATGGGAGGACATTTTTGAAAGGGGATGACGGGTGTCAAAAGATGAAATATCAATGTTTTAGAATGTTTGTTTGATAATTGTAAATGTAATTATAAGAAACATTTTGTTTGAAATTTAAATAGCAGGTTTTTTTATATATACCATGGGTGGTGATTTTTTTATTCATTATGTCAATTAAATGAATATAGTATTGTTTGAAATTATAGCATTTTTTGAAATTACAATTTGTATATAGCATTTGAAATTGCAGGTTTTTTGCTTCTGGTTGTGCTGTCATATTAATAGCTGATTGCAGGCAGCTGGGATTTTATCAGCCCTATTTTTAGCACTGATAAAGGAGGGTCCTTTATCAGTTCTTTTTAGCACTGATAAAGGGGACCCCCTATCATCATTTTCATTAACAAAACCTTTTTAGCACTGTTAAAAGTTGATTTTCGCACTGTTAAAGGGCATATGTATAGTAGTGATTTCACTCCCTAAGTCACTACTTGAATTAGAAAATTCAAAATAGTTCCATCCTCTAAAAAAATTTATTTCTTTGATTATCTTTTTAACTCTTTGAATGTTTGAGTTTGGTGAAATCAGTCCTAATGTGACCTTTATTCTTACACTCATAACACGTTAGTTCTGAAACATCATTATTCTTGGTAGGATTTCCTTTCTTATAATAATTTTCATTCTTCATTATGAAACATATCTCTCTATCATTGTTTTTCATAAATTTGAAAATATTTTTGCTAATCTGATCCATATCTTTGTCACTTTCCTAGAACTCTGATTCAGAAGTGTTATAGAATTCATTAACATTAGACTTAAAAGTTATAGATTTTCTCTTTATAGACTCCTCATCAGTAATTTTTTTCAACTATAACTTGTGTTGTAGCAAGGATTCTATTAGTTCATATAAGGTATACTCTTTAAAATTCGTACTTTCATTGATTTCCACCTTATTTTTATTCCATCTTTTTGGTAGATCACTTAGAACTATTTAAACTAAGTTTGTGTTGTCCAGTAATTCTCCAAGTCCACTCATGTCATTTTTGATTCTTGTAAACCAATGGAACATATGGTTCACTGACTATTATTCTCTCATATTGAAGTCATGGTATTCTACTCTTATAATTCCTAGATTAGTTTTTTTTTAATTTCATTCTCATAGTGAGTGACTTGAAGTATTCTCCATAAGTTATAGGTTGTATTATATGCTGAAACATGGCTATAGACACTTCTACTTAAAGAAAAATACAAAATACTCTTAACTTATAATTTAAAACATACTTAACCATGTCATTACCTACAAGTGTCTCTAGATCAACTTCGGGTAGTACATATGGCTTCTCTATGATAGTCTAATGATCCAAACTTGACTATTTTAGGTAAGATTATATTCAGTCTTGCTATTATCCATAGTCACTTCTATTAAATAATGAGGATTTTTTGGAATCCATCCATCATTGGCATTAACACCTTCCATCTTCAAGAACTTTTCTTTTATTCCTTAGACTGATAGGACTAGGATATCTAGGTTAGTACAGCAGTTAAAAATAAAAAATAAAACTATATACATAAGGATTAAAACAAACAAAGGTGATAAATAATCAGTGACTAGGCTCTAATACCAATTGTTTGGTATCAAATCAAAATAATCAAAGAGACTAACTTATCAGAGAATGGGTTCTAATACCAATTGTTCGATATCAAGTTAAAACAATTAGAGACACTAAATTATCATGGACTAGGATTTGATACTAATTTTTGTATTGTAATTAATGTAAAATAGACTAGAGGATAGAGGTAAATAGTCGTGTAAAAACTTTTATCAAAAAAATCATAGTTTTATTAATTAAATAATTTATAGTGAGTTTTGTGTTCAAGTTATGTAGTAATATAGAAATAAAATAAATGAGCATAGTGTTTTTATAGTGGTTCAGATCACCAAGATCTTATTCCAATCATAAAACTTCTCTGATCTATTAGAATATTAGTACCCATTAAGAGAAACTCACTTTAGAGGTGTGATAACCTATTAAAGACTCTACCTTTTACATTACCTGGAGGCATAACACGGACTTTTTACAGGAGTCGTAACCTAGTCTGGTCCTGACTTTTCTTTGAGAGTCACATCCCATAACTTCCTTTTGGGTGGTATAATAACTAACAAATAGACTTGATTTTGATTGGGAAAAGCATAAACCAACAAAAACAATTACAAATAGATAAAGAAAAGAAAACAGTAAGAAAAATAGAAATAATGAAAACCAGCAGAAAGATCAGATGATAAAGATGATGAAGTTCAATGATCTTGATCACTTCAGTAGTAGAGTTGAATGTAGAAGTTACTTAGTGATCATAGTAATGTAACAGAAGTTGTGGGATTTATTGATTGTATGTGAACCAAGAATTGTGTAACACCATTTGTGTCAAATAAACTATACGAATTTTATTTAATACCTTGATTGCATGTCAATGGATTGATCTCACATAATCATTAAATCCAAGATCTTCTAGGATTGTATGATTGTCCAATCACCGCATTCCACAAATTAGTGAATAAAAAAACTTAATATTATTGTTAACTATATTTCCAAATACCATCCTCATTATCAGAGACTTTACACCCTCTTTTATTTTCACAATATACTCATTAAAACAATTTCTAATATATTATTTAGAATAAAATATAATTATTCAATTAATTATAATAATAATAAAACACTCACAAAAATTCAATATCTCAAAAAATATAAAAAAAAGAGTGTAACATAAATAAAATGAAAATTATTATTTTCTTAAGAATTTATATGATAATTTTAATTCAAAAATTTATAGAAAATACATTGAAATATTTATTTATTTCTAAAATTAATAAAATAGTTAAAACAAATTAATCAAACTTTCATTTTATTATAATACTAGAATACTACTAAAATATAGTATCATTACTATGTATACTACATGTATGAATGTATATAGAAAATATGCTTAGAAATTTAATCAAACATGTAATTGTATTTTAAGAGAATCTCAGGAGTAAAAATAACAATTAATAATTTTATATAGTATGTGGTAAAAAAATAGATTCCAAACTAAAAATATTAGAAATTTTAAACTAGACATATTGAAATATTTTTAATTGGTGGTATCAAGAATACCTAGCAGTAGAAAGTGGTTGTTACCGCTGACATGCTTCACAAAAGTATGATTATCGATCGGTAGGTGAAGCTACTACCTAAGAGGAAGGATGGTGTTATCGTTTGGAATGAATGACATGATATTATGATCAGATGAAAAGATGTGTTGCACAAACTTCCATGTAAAAAGGAAGAGTAGATGCAATGCTACTGGAGAAGAAAAGGCATATATGCTTGAAGTGTTTTCATTGATAAAAGGATTTCTGGTACATTTTTCATGGAGGTGTGCTACTTGTTTCATGTTGTAAGGAAGACAAACAATGTGGATGGTGGTTTCACATGGAGAGGAAGAAGAAGTATGGAGTAACGATCCGTTTATGCCACAAAATCGGAGAGGACAAGCCAATCATGCTCAGGTGAAGGAACTCATCATTTCATGGTGTCTCAAAACTCAGAGAGTCATTGATTAAGGTGGAAGTGTAGGATCGAAATAGTGATGTAGATGCTCAATTTACAAGAGGGGGTGAATTGTAAACTTTAAAAATTCCTTTGGAACCTTTAAAGTTAGTTAAGAATAACTATGTTTTCCTTAAGCAAAGGAAAGGGCTAAGTTTAACAAAGTTAAACTTAGTAGATTCACAACACCTCTAATTCCAAAAGCAAACTTGGAAAGAGATTCTGAACGTAGGTTCCGGAAATATGGTTCTGGAATTTGACACTTAACAAAATATTACAATATGAGATTCTACCTTAAAGCGTATAGAATCTAAATGAAACAGAGTATAAGTAAGGAAGTATAAGAAAGTTATACTTTCCTTATATTACAAAATGCAGCGGAATATAAACAAGTAGTAAAACTACTAGTAACAAGATATAAGTCTTTTAACCCAAAGAGAAGGGTATCCAACAACCTTGGATAAAGGTCCCTTGATTTATACTTTCAAGCAAGTCTGTCTTACCCACACCAGGGTAAGCCCTCGATACAAAGATCGGAGTCTCTGTCTTGCTATCCCCGCAAGCCCTCAACTTCAAGGTAGTTGGCAACCTCTGTCTTCCTTAGCAAGGAAGCCCTCGAACTTTAAGGTAGTCGGCACCTCTGTCTTCCTATCCTTGGAATCCCTCGAATGTAATCACCAACATTCGGAGTCGCACGAAGCTTTGAGAGTTAATAAGAGTCTCTCTCTCTAGAAATCACTTCAAGCAAATTAGTCAGCCTTTTAGCACTTTCATCAGCAACGAGCTCTTTCAAATGAACTCCTATTTATAGGTAAGGTCGGCTCCTTCTCCAACGGTCATATTTTCCTTAAAGATCGGAGGGACCTGTACACGTGTCACTTAGACAACAGTTAGTTTATAACAAAACAGACGACATCGTTTTATAACAAAACAAGTGTAACAGAATGTACGACATCGTTTTAATTCTGACTCAAAGGTTTGGAATGAACGCTTCGGAGTAAAGGTTCGGAGTGTAATGAAAATAATAAGAGTAGACAAATTTTAGAAGTGTAAGCAATATAAAAGTTTGGAGTCTAACAAAGATATTTTTCAGAGTCTAAATTAATTCAGAGTGTATAAAATAGAGATACTCAAATTCTGTTTAATAGGTGAATTCGGAATGAGAATTCGGAATAGGATTTATTCATTAGAATTCGTAATGAGAATTCTTCATTGGAATTCGTAATGAGAATTCTTCTTCAGAATTCGTAATGGTAATTCGGAATGAGATTTCTTCATTAGAATTCGTAATGAGAATTCTTCTTCAGAATTTGTATCCTGAATTTGGAATAGAACTTAGTCAGAGTTCATATCTGGATTTCGGAATGAAACTTCCTTATAGTTCTTATCCAGAATCCAAATCCTAAAACAGAATGCATTATATCAAAGTTTCAACGATTCCAAGAAAATAGAAATGAATCCAAATCTCATACTTAATAAAAATATAGATGAAAATAAGATAAGGATAATTTTTCTTATGAAATCGAATTTCCTTATAAAAGCAATTTTCCTTAAGAAAGAAATTTTTCTTATAAAAGAAACTTTCCTTAAGATAAGGTGTTTGTGATTTTCAAAACAAGAAGGAATGGAAAAGTCATAAGGAAAACCTTATTGACTCAACAATCTCCCCCTTTTTGGAAAGCACAAACATCCTTACGAAAAAAAAATTCTAAGAAGAAAGAAAAACAATAAGGCTTATCTCCCTTTGCTTTAAGGATATTGATGAATACGACTAACTCCCCCTTAGGCTTTGAAACTCTAAGGATCGTATTCAGATTTCCGGAGTGATAAATAATAAGGTCTTCTTTAATGAAAAAGCTCCCCCTTGAACAAACTCTTATTAGAGTTTTTCTTTTTCTTAAGGATCTTTTTCTCCTCCCCCTTTGATAAACTCTTATTAGAGTTCTTCTTTTTCTTAAGGATCTTTTCCTTCTCCCCCTTTGATAAACTCTTATTAGAGTTCTTCTTTTTCTTAAGGATCTTTTCCTTCTCCCCCTTTGTGATTTTCAAAAATAATTGGAATGGAAAAGTCATAAAATTATTATAAGCAGTTATGTATATATAAAATTATTATATAAGCAGTTATGTATATATATCTGTGTGTGTGTGTGAGAGAGTATATAAAAATATATATAACCATTAAAAAATAATTATAAACTATGTATTTTAAAAATATAAATTTAACAAGATATATTTAATTTTAATAAAATATATATACACTATATTTTAAAATTATTTCAAAAACAAGATATAAAATATGAATTTTTAAAATAAAAATTAGTAAGATTTAAAATATGTATTTTTAAATTAATAAAATTATAAATTTAATTAATCAATATTAACAAGTTTATGAATAACATTAAAAATAATTGTAACATATGTTAATAAAATGCTGACATGCTAAACATAAAAAAATGTTTTTCAATATAAAAAAGCATGTGAGGTATTTTAAATTTAATAAAAATAATAATAAAACATTATAAAATTAAATCCAATAAAATGATGATTATCAATTAAATGATTTTCAATAATGGTTTTAAAAAAATGAATTTGAAAATAATATATAAATTAATGGATTTTACAAATTATAAATGCAGGATTAAAATGAAGGGTTTTTGAAATTTAACAAAACAAATAAAATGAAAATATAATTCCTAACACTAACAAATATGTTGGCTCAGTGTATATGGGTTTGTGTTCAGAGTGGTTAAATGATAACAGTTATCATTCACATGTTTTTTCACCTAGGTTTTCATTTAATGGTGTGTTTTAGTATGATAAAATGCATAAGTTATCAAAAGCATAATGTATGCATTGACAAAGGTATTAACTTGTGTAATAAACAGCATGTGTTAATACACATAATGATTGAGGGGAATCCTTGAGTTCCATATAAACCCTATTTTCATATGATGGAAAAAGGTTTTAGATATTCTAAGTCGATAATCTTTGATTCCAAGCTCTCATCATCCTCCTCCTATGTATCAAAAGATACTAACACGTCATGGTAGAAGGGATTATCTCATTTCGAGCATCAAAATGATCCAGTTAGCCAATGGATACCACTAGGGGTGATAGGTTTTTTTTGTCACTCAAGTGATTGTTTTCAAACACATTCAAAGGTATTAAACTACTACAAAATAGGGTTTTATCAGCACTAAATAACCTTTATTAGCACTAAAAAATCACTTATAATCAAGGCACTATTAAAAGGAACTTCTCTTTTATCATAGCTAAAAAAAGCGCTGATAAAATCCCCTTTTATCAGTGCTAAAACAAGTGCTGATAAAATGGGTCTTTTATCAGTGCTGATAAAAGTCAAAAAAATTAAAAAAAAATCTATAAATCAGAGGGTCCCCCTTTTAACAGTGCTTGACCCCCCTTTAAACAGTGCTAAGAAGCCCCACCCACGTGTGCACCCACCACCCCTTTAACAGAACTAGGCGCACCCCCCCCCCCACCCTTTAACGGTGCTATCCCCCCTACACCCACTCACGCACCCCTGCCTCCGCTTGGATTCAAACCCAAGACATCTCCCTTGCATGTCTGCACCTTTACCACTCACCCAGCTTGTTTTGTTCTCCATTTAATGATATATCTATTTATATAAATATATAGTTATATTTATTCATATATTAATATATATATATATAGTTATATTAATATATATATTTATTCGTATATTAATATATATTTAGTTATATTTTTATCCATACATTTATTCATATATTAATATATATTTATAAGATTAGTTTTAAATACATTTATAAAATATGTTTTTTTTGTGTTTATAAATAAATAAATACATATATACAACATATATACACATGTATCTATATTATATATATATATGTGTATCTGTAAGTATAATTATACATATTTATATAAATTTATATATATTTACATATATTATATATTCATATGTATATTCATATGTTAGAATATATAGATAATATATATCAGTTTGTTAATACACACACATTATATAGGTATATAAATATTCATATATTTTTATTTTAAATAAAATGGATATTATTTTTATTTAGATAAGTCTTATATATTGATAAATATATTTTATATATAAATATGTTTAACTATTTATTTATAAAATTAATTTTTTATGTGTGAATATATAAAAAATATTTATATATTGTTATATATTTTATTATAAATAATAGTACATTATGAAAAATGATAAAATTTCAAATCCATAATATCAATATGAATGTAAAAACTAGGAATAAATTCAATCTCCACTAAAAAGGGCAAAAATATTCTCTTAAACTAGGCTTAAAATCCATCTAATGTTAAAAAATTGGGATACCCCGACTAAAAACTCAATTTTGGAGGCCTTTTGGGTCTTTTTTGGCCTTGAAAAATGTGATAGTTGTTTACCTATGTCACTGAGGGCGTATATATTGTCACAAACTTTGATTTGGTATGTGGTAGAGCTCAAACGGACACCTAAATAAAAAATTATGGTCGTTTGAAGTTTGAGTTACATTTTCAACTTATTTTAGATATTTTATTAATTTTTTGATATTTTGTGTCTCCAAATTGTTACTAAATGATTATTAATCGATAATAATTAGTAAATTATTAATTAATAATATTTTTTAAAATATTTTATATGTAATTTTCACTAAATATCTTATATATTAAGTGTAAATGTCTATTTATACTTATCTAAAATATATTTAAATATATTATTATATATTATTATTTATATCAATATAAATATATTTATATATTTATATATTATTTTTTATGGTTTTTTTAAATATACCCTTTATCAGTGCTAGTAAAAAAACACAAATGAAGACCCCCCCCCCCATCAGTGCTACTAAAAAAAGCACTAATAAAGGGGGTCTTTTTAACAGTGCTAAAAAAAATTGATAAAGGGGGTATCTTTATCAGTGCTTTTTTTAGCGCTGTTAAAGGGTGGCACTGCAAAAACCCATTTTTGTGGTAGTATTAAAGAAACCAATACAGTGCAAGATATGATACATTTTATAGTATTCTTCATTTTTATTTATTTCATGAGTTTCATTTATACTTACATGGAGATCCCATATTCAATATTTTGATTCACATATGTTTCTTAGATTAATTTTTAATATATAACTAAGAAACCTTGCTATATTTTGATGATGAATATTCCATTAAAACTAAAAATAAAAATATTCATTTAGATTTTGGCATCTTTTTAAGAAATGATATTCAATATCCCCTTTCAACTAATTCTATTATGAATAAAACGAATTTCGATAAAATGGACAAAACTTTGTTCATCCATATACGACTTCCATGCATATCTATTTATGATCAACTGATTATTTTTGAACTTTTATTCCATTATTATGAAGTAGTTATTTGTGATTTATATTCATTCTATATGTATAAAAATTTCCATTTTTCAAAAATTTGATTCCTTTGTGAAAATTAAACATAGAAATATCGACTCGTGCGATCACACATGCGAAGTAGTTGTTTGATTTATGAGGTAAGAGTGGGATTTGAAATGTTTAGGGGTAAATTTGACCTAGTAATCCATCATAATTATTTCTTGACAGACTAGAATTATTTATATTTCATGTGTCCCCAAGGAAACATGTGTGTGCCACACTATGATATTTTTATTTCATAAATTTAAAAAAAACATATGTTTGGAATTTCATTTGAATTATAGTTAGTATCAACCCTATAACATCCCTCTCTAAACCACCGAGTCTGATCCAGAATGTTACATGACCTCAAGTGAACCTCCCCATACACCATAGGTTTCCAACTAACAGCAAGGGTCTCGAGTGGAACTATGTAGAGACTATACCCTCCATCAAAGTGCATAAAATAAATAAAACCAGTATAATCACAAAAGTAACAAACACATATTGGGTCCACAAGGACCTTCTCTACCTACTTTGGCACCATGCCAAGAGAAACATAACTTCTTCAGCACAATACTAGATAGAACATTGGTAACCATCTTGGCACATCCTTCTCAAGGGGATATCCCCAAGCATGTGACACATTCTTCCAGCAGGGATAGTCCAAGTACATTCTAACCTAATTCTGGCACACCTGACTCGAGTGGATAACCCAAACATGCATCAAATTTCACATATCAACCCAATTATAGTACATCCCTCTTTTATATATATCCCTAAACATGTGAAACATCCTTCCAACTGAAATAATCCAATTACATGTCGACCCAAGTCTGGCACATCCCTCTATAGGATATTCCCAAGAATGTGTCACATCTCACATGCCAACCAAATAGGCCAAAACTTCATGCTCAACTATAGTAGACATGAAAAAACATATACAATACATATAATTCAAATGATAGATTAATATCACATCAAGTTAATCAATACCATAAACATAGTTATCACATTCCATGTATAAGCAATGCAAGCAAAGGTCAAATGCTATACAGACAATTCATGTGATCAAGCATTAAATATAGACCCCATGGGATACACACACATGATAATAAATCATGCCAATAACACATAATAAAATATGTGCTAAAGTTAAGGAATTCCTACACATAGGTTTCACACTAGGCTACACACACACAACAATAAATTATGTCAATAACCCATATATAATATATGCTAAAATCAAGGGACTCTTACGAATACACACACATGCCAACAATCATGTCAATAACCCATATAAAACATACATGAGAGATAAATACTTCCTAAGGCTACACACACATGATATAAATCATTTCAATAACTCATATAAGAAATTCATGAAAGTTAAGGACTTTTTATACATAGGTTTCACACTAGGATACACAAGAATTCCAACAACCATACCAATAACCCATATAAATAATTAACTAATGTTAAGGAATTCCTACGGCTATACATGCATGACAAAAATCATGTCAATAACCCGTATAAGACATGCATGAAAGTTAAGAACTTATTAATATAGGTACAATGATAATTACCAAAAAGGGTTGATGTATGAGTTTAATTACACCACTAAAACCTCATTGCCATCAAAAAAATTAGGTTTAAGATTATTTTCATTGAGATGAACCCAATGGAACTGATGGACCATCAATACAATCAATATCATAGGATATATCTCAGAAATATTTTTAAAGATAATAATAAAAAAAAAGAGAGTGAGAGTATGAGGAAGGTAGAGGGGTGTGAGAGGATAATTGTACAAGAGGATAGGAACCTCCCCATCCCCCCCCCCTTATGTGCATTTATAGACTAGTGTGAAACCTATGTGTGGGAATTCCTTGACCTTAGCACATATTTTATTACTGGTTGTTAGCATGATTTCTTGGCGTGTGTGTGCAGCCATAGGAAGACCTTGATTTTAACAGATATTTTATATGGGTTATTGACATGATTGTTAGAATGCATGTGTAGTTTTAGGAAGTATTTAACTTTCATGCATGTCTTATATGGGTTATTTAAATGATTATTAGCATGTATTTTTATTCGTAAGAATTGTTTAACTTTCACACATGTATTATATGGGTTATTGACATGATTGTCTGCATGCATGTGTAGTTGTAGGAAGCCCTTGATTTTAGCGCATATTCTATATGGGTTATTAGCATGATTTCTTGGCTTGTGTGTGTAGTTTTAAGAATTACTTAACTTTTTTTCATGATTTATATGGGTTATTGACATGATTTTTTGGCATGAATGTGTAACCCATGAGACCTATGTTTGATTGTTGACCACATGAGGTGTGTGTGTGTGTGTAGCCTTCGACCTATTCTTTTGTTTATTGCATATGGATTTTTATGATTATGTTTACTACATGACTTGAAATTATATTTATATATCATTTGAATTATGTATCATATATGTTGTACTTACATTTTTTGCAGTTGAGCATACAGGTTTGGCTTATTTGGTCGATATGTGAGATGTGACATGTGTATTGGTCGACATTGGATGACATGTAAGATATGAAACATGATTGATGACATGAAATAATTGACATGTGTTTGAGACTATCCTCTAAGAGGGATGTTCCAAACTCGGGTTAGTATGTACTTATACTGTTCCATTTGGTAGGATGTGTCACATGCTTGGGGCTATCCATATAGGAGGGATGTGCCAGACTTAGGTCAGCATGTGAGATTTGATGCATGTTTGGACTATCTACTTGAGACGGATGTGCCATACTTGGGTCAGAATGTACTTATACTATACCTTCTAGTGGAATGTATCACATTATTGGTGATATCCACTCAAGGAGGATGTGCATGGATGGTTACCAATATTCCATCTGACATTATGCCAAAGAAAGTATGTTTCTCCTAGTATGGTGTTGGAGTATGTAGATCTGGTCCCTGAGGACCCACCATGTGCTTAGTACTACTGTGATATATTGTTTTTATATATATACCATGTTATGTTCATGGAATACACTTATATTTTATGCGCTAGTTTTAAGGTTTGTTGGTGGTGTCCTAATGAGTCTTGTACTCACAACCTACTCAGGAATTTTGGTGTGCTTTTAGACTTCATGACCAAAGTCCCGGTGAAGGAAAAGAGACCTATCATATATAGTTGATCAGTTAGATATATCGGATGTATACATTATTGGATCGAGTTCTAGAAAAACGCCAACTCCTTCTTTGAGTTACTAGCTTTAATCCTACCTTGGATCCTTGTTTAGTTTATTTGTTTATTATAATACATGTATTCTATATTTAGTTTTCTCATGTGTTACTCTGATTATTTATTTATTATATTGATTTTATTTCTTCTGTGCACTCTAATAGAGGGTATAGTCTCCCCATGGTTCCACTCAAGACCTTCACTGCTAGTCAACAACCCTTGGAATATGGGGAGGTGTGCCTAAGGTCATGTGGCATTCCGGATTAGACCCGGTGGTTCAGGTCGGGTTGTTACAAAATGGTATTAGAGAATCAGTTCACTAACTTGTCTTTTCTCTTTGACTTGATTTGGGATAGGTTAAACATAAGTTAAGTTGGTTGGGATTCGAGTATGGAAAATATGGTAGTGTCTGATAATCACTTTATAGTGGACCTCCGAGTCACCATAAAGTGGGGAAAATTATGTTTTGATGTCACTGTTGATTAAATTCACCTTGGATTATGTAAATGATGTTGATATGTGGTTTATGGGATTTTTAGTGTGTTCATGCATCATGAATAGTCACATGGATTCACATGTCATGTATATATAAATTTTATTGTTTTGTGTATTAGTTATTTAATTAAATTCCTTATATTGTATTGTATGTTTGATATAGCATTTATAATTATATTATATATCTGTGTTGACATGTTATTGTGATATATCCAAATTAGCATTGATTATTTGAACTGGTCATGCTATTGTGTTAGAATATATATTGTAACACCCTAACCCGGAAGCTACTAAAATGGTGCACCAATCTGATTGGTAACATGGCCTCAAGTGTGCCTCCTTATGAACCAGAGGTTTTCGGTTAGTAGAGAGGTTCCAATGATGGTACATTGGGGAGTCCATACAATCATGATCAGAGTAGCACCGTGGTATAATAATAAGTGAATAAATAAAATAGAATAAGCGGTATAGATAAATGACAGAGCAGCAAAAGGAAACAATAACTGATAAAAATAATATGGAATGGACAATGAAAAATATACAATGATGTGTTCATGTCTAGATGAGTCTACATAAGCTAAGAGGTAAACAAAAAATAGGTGATATAATATAGGTCAATACATGTATAAAAAATGAACAAAAAGAAGAAAACCCCAAGGATATCTCTAAGAGAATCCTGAGTACTAGCTAAGTCTTTTTCTCTTAACTCCCAGGTATAATCATGGTAGTACAATTCAAGGATCCTGATCCTGTAATGAAATGAGATGTTCTCAGGTACCCCGGCATAATGTCAGCCCAATCAGGGTGTGAGACATTTTCAGGAGGCCACCACTAATGGTGTGTAAAGCTATCCAGTATGTGATTATAAAATAAAGCAGTGTAGAGGTATATCTATATATTAGTAAATAAATAAATAAAAGTAAATAATCTTGGCTCATGTTTCTCAAGACACATGGTCGGACGTACCTACTTCAACCTAAGTCAGATTATCTCTGAATGAAAGACAACTTGTACTGATATAATATGGGGTTATCATAATCATCAATCATATATGAAGGGAAAATATAACTAAGCCTTTAAAAATGAAGTATAAGGTATGGACCAAACCCAAGCATGATATTTGTCTTAGAGGATGAATCCTTTAATTTAATTAAAATGAAATTTTTAGTTTCTAAAATGAGGGAATCTCTAGAATGTAATAAAATGACATCCCAAGACCATCCAAGGTGAAACATATAAATGAACCCAAGTATCACACTAGGAGATATAATAGCACCCAACACCATAATATTCCATCTAAGGTGATCCATAAATAGAATCCTAAGTATCACTCTTGGCATGGTGTAAAGAAAAGACTTTATGAGATCATCCCTATTATCTCACGTAGGAAACTGAGTATCACTCATGGCTTGGTATAACCATCTATACTTGATCCTATACATGGTGACTCTCCTTGGGAACTGGTATCACTCATGTGGAGGTAAATAGACCACTCGGTGAGCCCATCCAAGGCATTCCATGTATCGCTCCTGGTGTAAAGTAATGGAAGTAACTTATGAGCCCTTCCTTGGTGTTCTATAAAATGGTAAACCCAAGTATCTCTCATTTTATGAATGATCTCAATATCATATGATCTCATCAAAGGAATTCCATAGTAAGGAATCCTAGTATCACTCAAGGCTTAATATAGTTTATTTAATCCCTTTAAATTAATTACAAAATAGTTTATGATCATAAACATTCCATAACATGATTCAATTCTACTAAAGGAGGTACGTGCCCATTTATCAGTTTATTTATGAAACCATAAAGTCCATGTACTTAAAATTTCCTTACAATAACCAAGTTTAAATAAAAATGAGGTCCATGTACTTAAGCATGCCACATCACAAGATAAATGTGCTTAAAGAGGGGTCACTCCCATTTATCATTCCCAAAATAGAATTAAAATACATGTACTAAATCATGCCATTAAATATTTCCAACATCATTATTTATCTTCCCCTTTTTATTTTTGAAGACAACGCACCTCAAAATGTGGTTTTATTATAAGGATGAGGCAAGGGATAACAATCCATATCTTTATCAAATAAATTCAATTTAAATATTTCTTGTACTTGAATTTATCAAACACATCTTGAGGGTTATTTAAAAAAGAGAGCATTATAAATAATGTATTTAAACTAGAACCTACTAGGGGTGATTAAAGTACCTAGGCAAGGCATAGGTCATGTCATAAAAACAATGCACCCAAAAAGGGGGTGGTTTGGGTTGAGGTGAACAACCTATAATGGTTTAAGTTAAACATAACATCAATATAATTTAAGGTACTCAGTTCTACAGATTGAATTTCATATTTAAGAGGTGTCTCATGGAAATATCAGTGTGCAGCATAATGGAATAAATTATAAAACACTAATACTTTAAGGGAAAATCCATAGACCACCCACCTTATACCAAGGGAGTTCCACTTACCCATTATTGTACCTTAACTCGAGTAGAAACAAGATAAATTAGAATATTTGAAAATTCCCTAAAAATAGGTCAAATCATCTTACACAAATGTAGTGCCGAAGATGGTGAGATAAATGAAGAATAGTAAGGATCGGAGTCGCGATCTTACTATTACGCATCCAAAGAGACCGAAGATAAGAAAAATGAACATTGAATAGGGAAGATCTTGAGAAACTCTTATAGAGGGTAAGGAGGCATGTGAGACCTCCTATGCGTGAAGAGAAATAAGGGTTAGATCCCCTATTATTCCTTTTTTTTAAGTCTACCCACATATTACACAGTGTGTAACTATTACACATTGTGTAATAGTTTCATGATGTGTAATAGATATGTGTTATGTATTCCTCGAGGTCATCCCTGAGCTTGCATGTTGTGAGTCTACCAATTTGCATCCCATGAAACCATTACATGTCATGTAAATGATTTACATGTTGTGTAAATATTGTATTAGCTATTTTCAGTAGCCTGGAATGCATGTTCTTCCTCCGGTGTTCAACCAAATCCCCAGGGTTTCCACTAAAACATAAACCACATCCAAGAACATCATTTCAGTATGTTCAAACCCTTGAAACCTTACTCTGATTCTTGAAATTCAAAATGATCTATCCACCAATGGTAAAGTTTAAATTCCTTTGGGGAAATTCAATGGTCAGAAAACCCAGGATGTTACAACCACCCCACATTAGAACTTCTCATCCTAAAAAAGCCTTGGGGAAAACATGAAAAATCAACTGACCTACTTGGGTTGGATATCCTACACTCGAACGGTCATGTTGCATTTCCAACACCAAATGCACCTCCAACATCACTCTTAATCATGTAGCTTATAATACATGGAAACTCAAGCCAATGTTTGTATCCAAACTGAACATTAAGATGGTGCTTACCTGATCCCATCTAGCCTAATACACAATCATGTCATCATCCCTTTAATCCACCAACCTATGGTGTTACCCACCAAAGGTTCTACCATTTAATAGCCAATTCCGAGACATGACATCTACACTATCATAATTTTCCTAACTAGGTATGTCCATATCATTCTAACAATGCTCACAGCACAATTATCATCATAAATGAATGGTTATATCCCAATTTACCTCATTTTCTTGGTTGATATGACCTTTCATGAAAATCCTTGGTCGAATGAGAACTATACTTGTTTGATCCTAACAATGTGCCTAAAGTGTTTTCTCAATAACTGAATTCATCAGAATGAGAGGAAAACAATTTGATCCAAATCTGGCTGACTATTTCTAAGCCACTTCCGAGCATGCTCACTGAATCCCTCAACTGGATTCCAGTGACATATCTAGACAAAACATCCATTTATGTTTTCGTGCCACATCACAAATGTAGGCATGTACCTGATCTAGAAAAATTGGATCTTCACCCACAAGCATCACATTTGATCCCAATTAAAGTCTAGGGTAACCTCAGAATCATCAACTAGAGTCTAAGGAGCTCATCCAATGTAGTCCACACTCCAGTGTTCATATGTGAGACATCGTTACATGGATGAAACATCCACATATCAAGAACATTGACTAAGACCAAAGAGGAATCCTCCTGGTGGTCAAGTCAAAGGAAAATAACAGTTTTATGTGAGTTCATCCAAGTAATTCCTACAATGGAACCCAAGTATCACTTAGGAATAACCTTCCTCTAAAACCAACCATGCTTCTAGAGTAAAACTTTCACAGAGTCTATTTATCAATCCATTAAAGCATCCAATTTATTTCTTTAGCTCAACACATCACTAATTCTCTCTCAGTGTATCTCGGATGATGTCAAGATAGGGTAAAAGATTTACACTAAAAAATAGGACAATAAGATGATATAAATAATTAGCAAGAAGACCTAAGAAACTCCTTCCATAACCAAAGTGAGGTTTCTGGCCTAGTTTTTAACCAACTACACACATACAACAACAGACGGGAAGAGAAATCGAAGCATAAATGGCTGAATTATTTCAAAGGAGATCATCTATAATTGTTGATGCACCATTATTAACCAACCATGATTCTCTTACTAATCAAGGAACATGTGATCACTCAATCACAATAATCGGATCTCATACTTGATTAATGGTGTTTCAAAGTTTGTGTAAATAGACAACCATATCATCATCATGATACCTCACAAGCACCAACACGTTTTCCATTTACTAGCCCCATGGGAATTCAAAAGTAGTGTTAACCATTTCCAAATGGTCCTACTTGGTTGTGTTCCTTATACTTGGAAGGACATGCTATAACACATTTAAAATGATTCTCCCCACCTTAGGAGTGTCCATATCATCAGAAGACTGAAAAGGGGAACTCATCCCACGGAACACACTTCATCGACCACTGAACATGAGTTATAGATATAGAAAAACAATTACTCTAAGATCCATTATGAAAAGGAAGAGAAACCATTCACCCACTAGAATGATAGAACAAAACTGCTCTTGAAAGACACACGACATTCCTCCCAGGTCACGCCCCCACACTCCTTAGCATAAAATCCAAAAAAAATCGACTAGTGTGTCAAAAAACCCATTACTTTTTATGACACCATCTTAATCATTGGGATGAGTCTTATTTCATCTAACACCCAGGTCACTCTACTCTAGAGATAACCCATGAACGTTTCATAATAACTCAATGATTTAACAATTACTACCAAACTTATATAGTGTGTTGTACCATTTTATCAACTCGATGAGTACCGCATGTATCAACGCATCTTATCCTGAGATTTAATTCCCACAATGGAATGCCATTTGACATAATTCATATGCTTATTGGCCCTATGGATCCAGTGTATGATGGCATGTAAGAATAATTATCCCAGATTCATATTATCCCATATGACTGTTAGTCTGGATGATGATTTTGAAGCCATCTATTACAGAAGGAGAAGAAGAGTCACATGACCTACCAAGCGGTTCACCATGCCCTAGGCATTTCTAACCTACTAAAACTGATCATTACATGATTCTCACACCCGTAACAAGGGTCAAATTATTTCATGACAACATTTCCAACTCAGGTTTTGTCTTAGAAACTAAGATTCCTACTCGGGACAAATGAAACCTCATGTCTGAAACAGTTCAAAACCATTTAACAAGGATTTTAAAGTTCTAAGGGTGATACCTACACCGGTCTAGAACCTTAAAAAAGCACAAATCATCAACCATATAACTCATTCACACCTTAAAAAGGATTACTAGGATATACTACCTGTCATTTAGGTTCAAGATCTATAAGAAAAGGCCTACATGAAATGCTCATATTCCCATTCTAAAGAAAGGTCAAGGGAACATTTTTAACTACCCTTACACAATGGATAAAATTAAAGTACCACTTTAAGGTTTCATTTGATCTAGTTCACTTATTACATTTGATATTTAAACATTTTTAAGGGAAAAATTTAAACATCAAGTACAAGTTATATAAAAATTTTACTTAGAAATTTATTTAACTAACACTATAAGGAAACATAGGAAAGTTATATCAAACTTCCTATCATGTGTTATTTATTTAACTAACATCCCATAAAATTATGAAATTTATCACATAAATTCCTTTTAATCATCATTTAATTATCCATAAATGTTTTTCATAATTGATCTTAGTTAAAGAAAATATCAATTCCAATCTACAGTGGAAAACTACCTTTAGGTTGTAATTAGAATTTTAATCAACTAATTTGTTGTATAAGTAGAACTGAAAAGTAGATAATAGGTGTGTAATATGTTAAAGAGGGGATTGGACAAGTAAGATTCCACCATAAGTCTATATGTGAACCATATAAGTGGTTGTAGACACCTTAAATAATCATCCCTATATAATATAAACATACCCCCATGGGGTTAAGTACTAAGGAATATAAAAATTAAAGGCAACCTATGAGGGTTCTTTCATGTTAACCAGGTTCCATTTAAATTCAACCTAATTTTCATTTAAACATTAAAATTTTTGAAACACCATTAATGAGTTTATCTGATAAACATAAGGCACCATAACCAACCTACATGGGTCTATTCAAGTCTATCACATAAGAAACATTCCCCAACTGGCCTACTTGGGTCAAGTTGTGCATTTAGAAATTTAGTCATATAGGTCTTCATTCCTAAGTGATAATGTTACAAGCCTTTATAAAGGAAACCAATTCATGTAAAATCAAACTAATAGGTTTTATATTTATACAAAAGTATCATGGTACATCAAGATCTTATATTATGGTTTGATTATATGGTTTACCATTTCCCAATTTATAAATCTCTCATACACAATATAAATTTCAATTTGGCTATCATTTAATTGCAACCAATATGTTTTAGCCCATGGAACCAATGGTTCATGGATCAAACATGTCATGATTGGATAGTTAAGGTCCCAACATAAATATATGAGGGAAGATACCATTTAGTTTTATATTGAAACTTAAATAACCATTTTTATATCACAATTATAACTAAACATGATATCACAAGCAGTCAAATATAGGTAAACATGTTAAATAATCATAAAAGCATGACCAGAAAGCGTGGCAAGCTACTATGTAAGAATGACTATTTACCAAGAACTAACACATTCCTAGTATTTGGTCTATAAACCCAAAATATTAATATAAAGTAAAATAAACACCTTTGATACCACTTTGTAATGACTCGACCTGGAATCCACTGAAGTGGTTCCCTGACCTAGTCAGTCACATAGTCTCAAGTGTGTCTCCCCATACGCTAGAGGTTGCTGACTAGTAGCAAGGGTCTAATGATGGTATAGTGGGGAGAATATACCCTCATGAACAGAGTATCATGGTGGTATAATAATAAGTGAATCAATCAAATAGAAGAAGAAATATAGATAAATGACAAATCAGTAGAAGGAAATAATAACTAATAAAAATGATATGGAGTGTCCAATGCTAAATATACAATGATGCATGCATGTCTATATGAGGATACATAATCTAAGCAGAAAACACATAGCAGGTGATGCAATACATGTCTGTACATGTATAAAAAAATGAAAAAAATTAAGAAAATACCCAAGTATATATCTAATATCATCCTAAGTACCAGTTTATTCATATGCTCTTAACTCCCAAGTACAAGCCTGACAAAACAATCCAGGGATCCTGATCCTAAAACCAAATGAGGTTTGATAAGGTACCCCAGTGAAATAGTAGCCCAAGTAGGGTGTGAGATGTAATTATAAGTACACTAGAAATGTTTCTAAATCTACCTAGTCTATGAATATAAAATATAGTAGTGTGCAGGTATATGTATAGAGAAGTAAATAAATAAATAAAAGTAAACAATTCAGGCTCAGGTTCCTCAAGACACATGTCTGACCATACCTACTTTAGCCTAAGATGGATTATCTCTGAATGAAAGACAAATTGTACTAATATAATATGTGGTTATCATGATCCTCTATAATATATGAAAGGAAAATATAATTGAGCCTGTAAAAGGCAGTATCAAGTATGGACTGAACCCAAGCATGTTATTTGGATTGGTGTATGCATTCATAAATTTAATTAAAATGAAATTCTTAGTTTCTAAAATGAGTTCATATCTAAAATTTAATAAAATGACATCTTAGGCCCATCCAAGGTGAACCATATAAAGGAACCCAGGTATCACACTAAGAGCACTAATATCACTCAACACCGTAAGAGTATATCTAAGGATATCCATAAATGGAATCCCAAGTATCACTCTTAGGATGGTGTAAAGATAAGACCCTATAATCCCATCCATGGTATCTCATGTAGGGGGATAAGTATCACTCATGTCCTGGTATAACCATCTATCCACTTAGCCCATCCATGGTGACTCCCCTAGGGAACCGATATCACTCATGTGGAGGTAAGTAAACTGACGAAGATCCTGTCTAAGTAATTCCATTTATCGATCTCAACATAAAGTAATATAAATAACCTATGAGCCTGTCCTTGGTGCTCCATAAAAAGGGAAATCCAAGTACCACTCATGGTATGAATGATCTCAACAGCCTATGAGCCCGGACAAAGAATTTTATAGGATGGAACCCAAGTATCACTCAAGGCTTAATATAGTTTATTTAATACCTTTAAATTAATTACAAAAGATTTTACAATCATAAACATTACATAATGTGATTCAAGTCTACTAAAAGAGGGCCATGCCAATTTATCAGTTCATTTATGAAACCATAAAGGCCATGTACTTAAACATGCCTTACAATAACTAGGTATAAAGAAAAAGGAGGGATATGTACTTAATCATGACACATCACAAGATAAATGTTATTAAAAAGGGTCCATGCCCATTTATCATTCCCAAAATAGAATTAGATTCCACGTACTAAAGCATGCCATTCAATATTTCCAACATCACTATTTAATTTCCCCTTTTTATTTGAGAAGACGGTACACCTCAAAAGGTGGTTTTATTATAAGGACGAGGAAAGGGATAACAATCCATATCATTATCAAATAAATTCAATTTAAATATATATTACTCAAATTTATCAAACAAATATTGATTGTGATTTAAAAAGGAGAGAATTATAAATCACATATTTAAACCATCACTCACTAGGGGTGATTAAAGTACCTAGGTAAGTCATAGGTTACAACATATAAAGAAATCACCCAAAAAGGTGGTGGTTTAGGTTGAGGTGAACAACCTCCAATGGTTTAAGTTAAACATAATGGAAATATAATTTAAGGAACTAGGTTCTACAAATTTAATTTCATATTTAAGAGGTTTTTTATGAAAATACTGGTGCATGGAACAATGGCATAAATTATAAAACACTTAGGATTTAAGGTAAAATCCATAGACTGCCAACTTTATACCAAGGGAGTTATACTTTCCCATTATCAACCTTTAACTCTATCTAAAACAAGAAAAATTGGAAGATTTGAAAAATTCCCTAAAAATAGGGTGAATCAGCTCGTGAAAAGATAGTACCAAAGTTGGTGAGATAAACAAAGAAGAGGAAAGAGTTGAGTCAATATTTTACCACTACACATCCAAATAAACTGATAGCAAGGAAAATGGACATAAATATGGAAGATCTTGAGAAACCCTTAGAGAGGCGAAGGATTTGTGCAAGACCTCTTGTGCATGAAGGGAAATGAGGGGCCAAGCCCCTATAATCCCTTTTTTAAAAAAAGGTTTCCTGTATATTAAATGGTGTGTAACTGTTACATGTAGTGTAATAGTTTTACGACATGTAACTGATAAATTTTATGTATTCCTTGGGGTCATAACCTGAGCTTTCACATCATGAGTTTTCCGAGCCACACCCCATGAAACCATTACATGTCATGTAAATCTCCCAATAGTTGTTTTCAGTTGCCCGGTACACCTGTTCTTCCTCCGATGTTCTCCAGAATCCATAGGGATTCCATAAAAACATAAACCATATCTGAGAAAATAATTTATGGATATTCAAACCTCTACAACCTTGCTTTGATTACCAAAATTTAAAAGTACCCATCCATCAATGGTAAAATTTAAATTCCTTTGGGAAAATTCAAGGGTCTGAAAACTCAATATGTTACATATATAATGATTATGACTAATGTGTAAGGACGAAGAAATTATTTAGTGCTAGGAGGGGTATACCTTGGGTTAAGGGTAGACTCCTAGGAGAACCTTGTGTAATCCCATAGACTAGATAGAATCTATTTAGGTTCCTATTGTTCCTCCTATTATAGAGATGTGAGAGCAGGGGTATAATGTTCAAGCTTAGTGTCTTGGGTTGTTCAAGAAAGACCGCTATAGTACTTTTTGGGGTCAATAAGTCATTAAAGGGGGATAATTGTAATATTATCAATTTATAATGGTAATAAAACCCTCTTTAATAATAATTTATTAGTATTTTTATGTAAAAAAATGAATTTTTCAATAAAAACTATTAATATAACATTTAAAGGCTTTGTGTAAGGGTAAAAATCATGTTAACACCTTGGAATATTTCAGGGAATATTTCATGGAATATTTTCAGAGTTATGTACTGAATTAGCATGAGATTTTGTGTCCTATAGAATCTCGGTGCTAAAAGAATAAAAATATTAAATATTTAATATCACATGCATGTGATTTTTTTTAAATAATGGAATATACCATAAACGGTGTCTCAAATGGGAAATATAAGACTAACATTAGGTTTGGGATGTGAGGTTTACCCTAGGCGTGACATAACATATGTGTGTGTTGGGTGTTTAGACAGATCTCATGTGAGGATAATTTATTTAATATTTTTATTACAATTTTTTATGAAAAATAAATAAATATATCCTGAATGGTGTATCATACAATAAATCATAGACCACCATTAAACTAAAGTGATTGTTTTAACCTAGGCACGACATAGGTTTTGTGTGAATCCTGTGTTTAGTTACATTTCACGTAAGGGTAATAATAATTGGTATCCAAATTTTTGTTGGGTAGTTGAAATAATAATAATAATTATTGTATTATCATTATTTGTGTTGAAGAAAAAAATGGAAATATACTTATGTAATTAATAATTGTGTTATGATGGAAGTAATGAGTGGTAAAATTAATTATGGAGATATTATTACTTATATTAAATAAATTAAGTTGTGTGGTTAATAAAAATTTATTAATTATTATCAGTATTTAATGGTTGTTGTGTTTGAAATAGTTATAGTGGTAATGATGACAGATATTTAATAATAATAATAATATTTTTTTGTTATTTTTATTATTAAATTGGGGAAATAATATTGATGTGTATATATATAATGTGTATATATATTTATAGAATAAATATATATGTATATATATACATGTGCGGGTGTATATATGTATATATGGATGTGTGTGTGTGTAACAAGTATATATATGGGTTAAATATATATATAAATATATATACATTTGTGGGGTATATATTTATATACAGATGTGTGTGTGTGTGTAATGTGTATATATATGGGTTAAATATATATATGTAAATATATATATGTGTGTGGGTGGGTGTATATATGTATATACGGATGTGTGTGTGTGTGTAACATATATATATGGGTTAAATATATTTTTGTGTGTGAGAGAGAGAGAGTGTGTGTATATATATAATGGGTATAAATATATATTTATGGATTAAATTTAATAAATATATTTTTTAATGAATTATTTAATGTGTTTAAATGAGTAAAATTAGAAAAAAACATGTAAAAGGCAATGTGGTGTAGTTCTTGGACAATTAAGAGGAGATAGATGAAATAAATAAATAAATAAATCTATATATATATATACTAAATCAGGATTTTTTCTAACTACGTGTCACCCAATTGAGCTACCACATCACCAAATTAACAATTCCTCCCTCCATTATCGTGCTTTCTTCGAACACGATCTCATTACCCCACCCGCACTATCATTGATCTTCCCTCCCTATTAGGGTTTCCATGCCTCATTCTCCGCCCGTGTAATACCTCGTCACTGCCTCACCTCCAGATACCGATGTATCCTCCTCATCACTGAATCCACCGGAAATCCTCACCCGCATAAAATCGGATGATCTACCTCGCCTACGACTACCATTTCATACTTCTCCCACAGTAAGTCGCGTGAACTCTGTCGCCTCTGGATCCCACTGTCTTCTTCTCTTAAAGAAAGTCTTTATTCAATCATCGTCACCTACACAACCCGATGTAAGATTTAGCACCCACAAACAAACCCTATATTTGAAATTACATATTTGTGTTCATTCACAGATCTCGACGATGGGTTAGGATTTCTGCATTGGAAAGCTTCATCCCATTACCAGACGCATCACTCATACATTAATTTTGTCTCCTTATATCCTATATCAAAATTTTCTCCAATATTCACCATTTAATTTCACTATATTTATAATAATTTTTCTTAATCTGTTTCAATCCATCTTATTTACTATTTCAATAATTGAGGATCTACTACTTTCATTCAATAAACATTTATATAAAACATTTTATCATTAGATAGAATAAACATCCAGTGATTTATAATAGGTCTACTCTGAGACAGGTTCTTTCAAATCCCTATATACTATTTTTTTATTCTTCCTTTTAATATTCTTACCCATATGTTCATATTTTTCTTTTCTAAGTATTATGGTTGTTACTCTTGTGTAACTCTGATATTATACTGATTCTAAGTTTTATTTTTGTTGCCCAAATATTATTATGATGTTGTATATAACAGTCTTGGTTGTAGGTTTCTCCGTTATTTGGGTGGATAGAGTACTCTGGCCAACTCGGTTGTAGTAGTTATCATGACGTCTGTTTCAAAACTCATGTTTTCTCACTTCTTTATTTCTATTTTTTTAAAATTTAATCCATGGAGAGATAAGTCCTGGATGTTGATTTAGGTTTGTCTATATCCTGAAAAACTTCATATATCTACATGAATCAGTTCATATTTTTCATTTCCAACTTTGTTCTGCTGACATGTTGTTTGAGGATTATTATATTGGAATGTGAAACAAAACCAAACCAATGAATTTAATCAGGTTCTTCAAAATGATACTTGTCTTCTCAAATAAGTCCAATTCCATACTGCTGTAGCAGTTGTTCATCCTTTTAATAGGTTCTATTGGGGTAAGTTTTCACATTTTAGTTAATTTTCCCTCCTTGATATCATGGATACATTTCCACTTCCTGATTTTATGAAACAACTAACCATTTCTGTTTCATGTAAGGTAATAAAAAAATCATAGCTGATGCTATGGATAAAGGGATTATATTGCAGGAGAAAATTTTGAAGCCATACAAAAACTACTACCATGGTGGATTGATGAAGTTATCTATCATTGGGGAGGTGAAGCTTTTTATTTTGTGAAGCTTTTTATTTTGTGATTAAATCTATTTAATGCACCATCAAGTTTCCCTTTGGATTATGAAAGGTAATATTTTACATGGAAAATCACTACAAAAAAATTCATCACTTCTGAATATGTGTTGGTCATTTAACAAACTTTTCTATATTTTTATTATCTTTTCTACAGATTTTCAGTATACCTGCATAAATGATTTTTTTGAAACCCTAGGGTTTTACCTACTCTCATCAAATAGTCTCCCAACAACAATAATACTCTCCCTATGAATTTTATTTTCCTCACAAAATCAATATGCCTTGGGAAGTCAATGATTGTTGTCTTGGATATGTATTCTCTAAATATGGGTTGGTAGTTAATGAAAGGGTTATATATGGGTTATAAATGATCCACTCATGAGGGGGTGGATTCATAACAATGATGAGCATGGAAGAAATAAATAATGATTTTTCTTCTCTTGATAACCTGGTGATATGATTGTCCCTTTTTTAATTTATGGTTTCATCAAGAACACTTTGAAAACCTCTGTTTGGTGTGATATTTTTATAATTGGAATTCTTGTGTAGGATTTAAGAGGTAAAACTATAAGAGTGAGCATTTAATAGGAGTGTTCGGGGCATGGTACCTTCTTTTGACAACAAAGCTTAAGTTGTTTGGTCCTTTTTATATCTCCCGTGGTAAGTATAGGGAATAATCATTACACCATTGATGGACTGACACGTATGTTATGTTGTATTTTCTGATGAACATGGAATATTTTTAACCTTTTGATGAATATGGGTAGAATGTCAAATTATTTTTTCCATATTTTGTATAAATTTACTCTCTTCGACTATTTTTTCATTTTTTAAATTTATGTGTCATTTAGAGCCATACATGAAACGGTTTAATCCCCTGATCATAAACATTTATCTCACTTACCCCTATTCTCACATTGCTCTTTTGATACCTGAGAATATACACAAAAAACAAAACAAAGTGATATTGGAGGCTCCTACTGTCAATTTTTTTTACTTCATAAAGGGTTCAAAAAGGAAAAAATATAGGAAGATGGCCCTGTAGTGATATCATTGAATTGTTAGTGGTGATTTCAAATTGATTGATTTATATCCTACTCTTTATAAATAAAGATAAATGTTTGTATTCATTTTTTTATTGAATTTCATCACTTCCAAGTCCCAAAATGGAAAAAAATATGTGTATTTCAAATAGTTGTATTTGCATCATACATCATAATTAAAATATATTTTTCATTACCTAGTTTATTATTGTTTTTGTTTACATATTTGAAGACAAGGAAAGCCTTTAAAGCAGAGAAAATCAATGAAGTGAGTTATGTTGATGTCAATTCCAACAGAACCATCTTTGATTGTTTGATAAATAATCCTAAAGTCAAGTATGATGGGAAGTTATTCGCCTACAAGGTACTTGATATATTTCATGCTAATAGAAAGGGTAATTACAATAATGTCTAAACAATTGTTTTTGATTTATTATAGTCCAATCAAAATATGGATGATAAATAACAATTACTCTATTTAATTAGAAAATTTCTAGAAGGCATTGTTGTCATTGATCTCAAGGATGCATTCCCAGCTGTGATGGAGGGTTTGCAGGTTTGTGTATTTCTATCATCTGTTGGTTTTATCATTTTTTAAATCATTTTTAACTTATTTTTTAGTGATGGCCTAAGCTGTTTTTTCTAGTGAAGTTGAAATCATTGAAAATAAGGAAAACAAATTATGAATCATTCACTTATTTTATTGGTTCGAGGAAATTGATTCATATATTAACTTTTCATTTGGATCCTATATTCATGTTTTACCTTTATTAAGCATTGTTTATAAAATTCAAATAAAATGATTGGTTCATATATTCATGTTTTACCTTTATTAAGCATTGTTTATAAAATTCAAATAAAATTCTTGGGAGGAGTTGGTATGTTTATTAGCCTTGAATTTTGATTTAGACAACTCTTATAGTGTATGGTTTTGAAAACATTTCTTATTTTTGAAAAATTAATTAGAGAAAATTTTAGTATTGTTTATTTAAAATGTATATAAAGACTAGAGGTGGCAATTTGGGTCTATGGACCGTGTTTTTATCAGGTTGACTCTCTTGTGATATTATTTAAGTTCATAACCTGATCCATTTAATTAAATGGTTTGACCTCATCCAACTCAATAACCTAACCAAATCCAATTATCTAATCTATATATTTACTAAAGTTGGGATTTTTCTACTGAATTCTCACCTTACCATGTTTCCATGCAAAGCCTCTAATTCTACCTCCAAACCCAAACGAAACTCACGGTATGCCACCCTTGATTTCGATTTACGTCCGGCTATGCAAGGGTTCTTGCACCCCTCCCTAACTCTCCTATCTAGCTCCCTTTCCCGACTCTCTTCTCTAGTCCCAGCATCGCCTCCACGTGATCTGTCGGCGACTCCTCTGCCTTCATCTCTTCTGCCTTCAGCTCCTTTGTAACTAGAAACTCTGCCTTTAGCTCTTCCACATCTAGGTCGTCTGCTCCACCAAGGGTTCTTGTACCCTCAACCACACAGCAAGTAACCTATTTCATGGATTTTAGATCCTTTACGCCCTTGACCGCACAGTGAGTAACCTATTTTTTATGGAATTAACTTTATACTACTACAACAAAAATGCTTCTAAATGATTCCCCTTTCACACAACATATACAATTATTTATTAATATAATTATATTATTTATTTACACATAGGCACAAAGTATCAATACTTTTTATAAATAAAGTAGTGAGATCTCTCATATCATATTTAAAAATAAGTGTTTCAATGATCATTGAGCTGGATTATGTATAATAAGATGACTGTAAATCTAACCCTTGAAAGAAAGGCAATTAATCTAAAGCCACACCGCTTCCACAAACTTCCTTGGATGTGAAGTACAATAAATATGTTTTTTGTTTTCTGTTTTGTCATGATTGTTTCCAGTAAAACTGATTTCCAATTTTCTGATTTTTTATTTTATTTCTCCGCTACATATGTGGACTATAATGGGAAGCCAAAATTTAGGTGTGGGGCTCCACTTCAGCAAAAACTCACAGATATACTACTCATTTAGTAACAAGAGTTTCCAAACTTTTTTTTGTTGTATCCGCACACAGAAAACTATCAAATATTTTTTGTTTCTATTTTATTTCTCACCGTTTGTTTTTATATTGACATTATTATGTATCTAATTACTATTATGTATGTCTCATTTATTTACGTTTATCATTCCAATTTTCATGTATCATATTTCATTTTTATTTTCTATAATTTAAACTGTATGTTATTTTACTACTGTTGTATGAGAAACTAAAAGTATTCCAATATTCCTTATCTAGAATCATGTCATTTTTACATGTGTTGTATATCCTTGATTTGATTGTTATATTTTTCAGGGAAATTGATTTGCTATGATGGAGGTTAAAAATGTATGTAACCCACATTCTAAGTGACAAGTGATGCATTTTTCATTTATAACATAGATTGTGCTTTATTTACAATTAGCTACTCATTCCCCTTTCTCACATTTCTAGAATTTGATTTGGTTTCATGTTTGGTTGTTTAATGTTTTCTCTATAGGGGTAGAATATTTGGTTTAGCTAATAGAGCTTCATCTTCCAACATCACCGGTATTGTGATATCTTTCTATTTTCAAGAAAAAAAATATGCTTAATTTTTTCATCAATAAACCACTTGGTGTTGTTATAATTTTATTAATTTAATTTATGTTTTCAGGTTAAGCATCATTAGAAAGAATATTGAAAATGATTTTATAATGTTCCTTAGAGAAGTTTTAGGTAGAAAAAATTGTATAAAAGGTGTGTAATTCAAACATTTTTTTAATTTTAGATTTATATTTATACTAATTTTATCCATCACAATCATTAAAATTGTTAAATTGATCAGGGACCTTAGTCTCTGATAGAGGTTAAAAAATTATAAAACCCACTTTCTGAGTGACAGGTGGTGTATTTTTCATTTCATGCTTGGAACTTGCATTTTTTAGAATTAGCTACTCATTCTCCATTCTCACATTTTCATAATATGATGCAGTTTCATGTTTGGTTTAATGTTTTCAATGTAGGGGTTAAATCACTAGTTTAGGTGATGTTGCTTCATATTCCAACATCAATGGCATTGAAAAGTGTGAAATTGTGATATCATCTTATTTTCAAGATTAATATTAATATGTCTACTCTTGTAATTAATGAACTACATGGTATTGTTATCATTTCATTAATTTTAGTTATGCTTTCAGGTCAAGAATTATTGGAAATAATATTGACAATGGTATTGCAACATGCCTTACAAAAGGGTTGGGCATGGAGAATTGTATAAAAGGTTTTTAGTTTGACTATTTTTCAATTATAAATTAATAATTATTGTAATTTTATCCATTGAAATCATTAAAATTGTCAAAATTATCTTAGATTCATTTAATTTTTTCTTTTTTCCAAATTATTTTATAATTTATTTCATTTATGAAATCTATAATTTTCAGGTTTAATTGTTCAAATTATTTATATATATACATTATTTATAAGGGTTCCATCTTTGGAAGTTAAGGTTATAAAACATGTGATGGAGCTACAGTTTTAACACCACTATACGCGTACTCTAAAAATAGAACACATGTTAACTGTTAGGACCCATGTTTTTGCAAAGGAAACCTCCTCTAACAATAAGTTCTACTTTAAAATATGCTATTTTTTAACTATTGTTTTTAATAGGAGCTTCTTCACTAGAAATTATTATTATTGTATATCTTAACATATGGGTGCAGAGATGGCACACACACCTTCCAACAATAAAGAAAGTTTCATAAAGAGTAGGCTGGAAATAGTATTATTCCTATCCAAAGGTATGTATGTTATTATTTTTTTAATTTTATTTCATGTTATTGTCAGCATGATATATTTTCTATTTAATTGATCACCCACATTATAGGTTTTCCTATTACCTAAAATACATTACCTTCTGTTTTTCAAAACCAAACTTCCAATTCAAATATGGTACATGACAGCCATATACTTACAGAACTGATGAAAATTAAAATCTCTATCACTTATCAAGGTTTTTTTCTCACTATACATATTTATTTTTATACTAAACTATCACATTTTTTTAATATTATTATTTTAGTATCCATTGTAGATTCAAAATATTCACATTATTTTACTTTTATCTTAATTTATTTTGTAATTACATATATTTTGTATTATATGTTCAATAACAGTGTTCAAAATGGATGTTCCCTTTTTAAAACATCACCTTCAATAAGAGTATTCAAGATGGATGTCCCTATATATCAGGTATGGTGTTTATGTAAAAATAATAATCATTATACTATTCCCCTTCTATCCATTCATTATTTTCTATGGAACACCAAATCAATGTTTCTAGAATTTGTATGCACTTATGTGTATGCATATTTTATATTCACTTATACTTTATAAAGCTTTGAGTTTATATAGAATGGTGATACTGACTTTCATGATATATCAAGATTTGTTTTTTTTCATCTATTTTTTATTCAATTTCATTTTTTCAGGCCTTTTGAAGTGGTTGAAGGCCCTTCTTACCCTTTATTTGTATATGTTCATGTGGGGTTTAAAACCCACAATCCAAAACTCATGACATTGACTGAAGAAGGTACACATTCGAATAATGGGAAAATGTCACTTATTTCTAATTCTATGAGGCATGCTCAGGCTGATATAGCTTTTTATTATGTTGTTGTCTGTTGTTATGTGCGTCTAACCCTACATTGATTGTATAATTCATTTCTGAACTGTTGATATTTGGAACTCTTTTACCATGATTTATAGGCTTGTAGTTTTTATTGGAATGTTTCTCAAGTTTATATCCATATAGCTCATACTAGACATTTTATAATAATTATAAGGTCATAAATCCTGCAATAATATGCCATACTGCTAAAAAAGAGAAAACCTATGGAGTTTCAAAGAGTTCTTTGAGATTTGGGGGGGGGGTAATTCCTCTCATATCCCATGTAATCAACTTATCACTAAAACCATTTAAGTGACTTAAGGATTCAAATTTTAATAACTAAGAGTGGATATAGCATATTTAGTAGAGGGGGTATAAGATTTGTTGTAGTGTTTCTCATAGCAAAAAAGAGTAAAGTTCTTCACTTTCAAGAGCAATTGTTTTAAAAAATTTAAAGCAATTGTTTTAAAAAAAATATTGAATAGATGAGAAAGTGAAAATTAAATGCTAAAAGAAAGTGATATGAAAGTAGAGTAGGTTAGAGGTTCATGCCTTCCAGCACCCATCCATGGAGAAATCTGACCCTCAATGCCTAGTGGCCTACCGTCTATGCCAATCTATGACATCCTTGTACACCAAGGAGGATTTAGAAGATCTTCTATTTGAGAATTCAGAAGCTCTTATATCTATAGATAGCATTGTTTATTCCTTAATTTCTGTAATTTCTATTCATAATAATTATGTCTTTTTGTAACTATTGTTCCTTTGTTATGTATTTTATAGAGAAGGTTTGTCACTATGTAATTTTTGTCCCTCAATTTCTGAAACTTTTATTCCTTCATTATGTATTTCATTTTCTTTTCAAATATTTTCAATATTAATATGAACTATTATGTTTGATAAATAGTATTATATTCTTAAAAATAAGAATAATTTTATAGTTTTGTGCATTGCATGGGCAGAGTACTAATTATGTAATAAATGAATGAATAAAATTAATGCAAAACAAATGCACATAAAGGGGGGATGGGGAGGAACCTATCCTCCTGTACAATTATCCTCTCATGTCTCTCTCCCTCCCTCTTACTCTCCCTCTATCTTCTATTTTATTTTATTTATTTATTATTATTGTCTTAAAACTTCTTTATTAGATATCTCCTATGATATTGATCAGATTGATGCATCGTTTCTGTCATTGGGTTCATCTCGAAAAAAAATAATTTTAAACCTAATTTTGTTTTTGAATGCTTTGAGGTTTCATTACTAAAATTAAACTCAGATGTCAACCCTTGTCATTAATCTATGTTTTACATAAGGTAGTAAGTCCTTAACTTTCGTACATGTCTTGTACATGTTATTGACATGATTGTTGGTATGAATGTGTAGTCGTATGAATTTATTGACATTATTGCATGCTTTATATGGGTTATTAGCATGGTTTCTAGCATGCATGTGTATCCCAGTGTGAAACCTATGTGTAGAAAGTCATTAAATTTTTTGCATGTCTTATACAAGCTATTGAAATTATTGTTGGTGTGCATGTGTATCCGTAGGAATTCCTTAACTATTTTTCATGTATTATATGGTTTATTGACATGATTTTTGGAATGCATGTGTATCCGTAGGAATCCCTTGATTTTAGTGCATATTTTATATGGGTTATTGGCATAATTTCTTGGTGTGCGTGTGTAGCCTAGTGTGAAACCTATGTGTAGTAATTTCTTGACCTTAGTGCGTATTTTATTATGGGTTTTTTCATGATTTCTTAGCATGGTTGTGTATCTTGTGAAGCCTATGTTTGATGCTTGATCACATGAATTGTGTGTGGCCTTTGAAATATTCTTGTGTTTCTTGCATATGGAATGTGATTATTGTGTTTATGGTGCTGCTTGACTTGACATGGTATTGATCTGTCATTTTCATTATATGTGTTTCATATGTTGTTTCCTATCTACTATAGTTGAGCATGCAAGTTTGGCCTATTTGGTCAGCATGTGAGATGTGACAGATGCTTGGGACTATCCTCTGAGAGGGATGTTTCGGACTTGGGTCGGCATGTACTTAGACTATTCCAATCGATATGATGTGTCGTATGCTTCGGGATATCCATACAGAAGGTATGTGAAAGACTTAGGTCGATATGTGAGATTTGGAACACATTTAGGCTATCCACTTGAGACGGATGTTCCAGACATGGTTTAGTATGTACTTTAACTATCCCTATCAACATAATGTGTCACATGCTTGGGGATATCCACCCAAGGAGAATGTGTTAGGTTGTTTACCGATGTTCTGTATAGTATTATGTCGAATCAGAAATTTTTCTCCTGGTATTATGTCGAAGTAGGTAAAGATGGTCCCTATAGACCCAGCATGTGTTTTTTACTTTTGTGATTATATTTTTTTTATTTATTTTTTACCCTGTTTATGTTCCTAGTATACACTTTTATATTTTATGCACTGATGTTAAGGGTCGTTGGTGAAGTCCTACTGAGTCTTGTACTCGCACCCTACTCAAACATTTTGATGTTCTTGTAGATATTATGCAAATGAATTTGGTGAAGGGAAATATCCCTATGGTAGATGGTTGAGTAGGTGGAGCAGGAGGGTATATATGTTAATGAATGGAGTTCAATTGGGATGTCTATTTCTATTTTTATTTTGATGGATTACTCATTACCTAGATCCATGTTTAGTCTAGTTATTGTATCATATATGCCATATTTTAGTTTTTTTAATATACTCTATTTATTTATTTTATTTATATATTTATGTTAATATTTATTGTTCTCATGATGTGATGTGAAGGGCATAGTCTACCCACTGATGGATTTAGACCATCGTTGCTAGTTGACAGCCTCTTGCGTATGGGGAGGCACGCATGAGGTCACGTATCATCCAGTTTGGGCCTAATGGTTTGGAGAGGGATGTTACAGAACCATATATATATATATTCAGTTCTTAGGTACCCTATGTGTAAGACCTAGTAGGATTGTGTGTACACCATATAGGGAGATAAATCTAGTGTTGTTTCCTTTTTAACAAATCTCAAATATTATTTTTAGGTTTTCCCCCTTTAGTATTTGAACCCCTATAATTTTCTATGATATGAATGAATAATTTTATATTTTTTCAAACTTTTCATAACTAAATGAAATACAAAATGTAAATAAGAGATTAACACATGATATTTTTACAAGGTTCAACCCCAATATGGTAAACCTACTCCTTGTTGTGTTCAACTCATGTTTAATCAAAAATTCTCCACCGGTAATATGATTATAAAATACAGGAAGGTTGACCATAAATTATCATGAAACCATTCACACAATATTACATATCTGTGAGATCATTATATTACACAAGTGCTTAGGTACTTCCTCTAGAAGTTTCATTATACTGAAATCACACCAATTCCTTCTACACTTCCTCTGCTTAAAGAAGATCTTCCAAATTGTACAGGGATGTCACTACATACAAAAAAGAGATATGATTCCTCAAATCAAAGTATCTATGACATCCTTAATAACTTCAAACTACTCATGCAACTCAACCTCTAAATCTCTATAGTGCTTCTGGTTCTTTATAATCTATTAGATAAACATATTCAACTCAATATTTCAAGAACTCTTCTACCACTATGGTTCAGAATAACCTCCTTATATTCGGCCTTGACTCGGTTCTTCATAAACACAACCCAAATAATCATACCTAATAAATAAACTGGTGAGTAAACATTTATAATAAGTCCTAATATTGCTTAATCACTTCTTCTTCTTCTCTTTTTCTTTGCCTCAACCAACTCAACTTAGTTAGCTTCTTCTTTTATTATAAACCCAGAAAGTGTTTCTTATTTAGAATAGTCTTAGAAACTCTACTTCTTCTTCCGCAGGTGGTCTATTTCTTTTGGTACCTCTATTATAGTACACCACACTATAGTAGTGACAAAACATCTTTCTTCTCTATCTTTTTCCTCAATATTTTCAATGTTTTCACATGAACATAAAGAACTGCGTTAATTTTCTTCTTTTATTTCTAATATCATTAAATAGAATAAATAGAAGAATTTTTCACTAATAACCAAAAATCACAATTATAAATCATACATTTTGGTTCCCCATGATATTTTATGCACCCAATTTTTAACTCAAAGGATATTCTAAAAGTAACCTTATTTAATTCCTCTCATTTTTAAAACTCAATCGAATGAGACTTATCCTTCACCTCCAATATTCTTGACTTCATCTTCCTCAAGATAAACTTAAAATTATTCTACAAAAATATTTCTTCCATTGTGTATAAATTATACACAGCAGCAACATAGATTATAGTATATAGATTTATTTATGGCTTAGAAGTCTCTAATAATTATACCTCAAGCTCCAGCTTTAATTTAGAATGTCAGATAATTTCTTAACTTTCTCTTCTAAAATCAAAACGTGTATCACAAAGTTTTTGTGATGTTTTAATCAATAAGGAACAACACTTGCATCGACATATTTGTTTTTTTTATTTTCAGATATAATTAAATATGGAATCCACTTATTTTAGACTTTTGTAAATTATCAGCCTTTCACCTCATCATCGATATTTTTTATCCCAGATATGAAGATCAAAAACTCACTCAAATAGATTAGATCTCAATTATTTACACTTTAAATAATATCCTAATCTTCGACTGAACTTCATCTTCATTAATGTAATTTCCCAAACTCGAAATCCTCTAAACCAATGCCCCAATCTGAGTCACTGCATGACCTCAAGTGTGCCTCCTCATATGCCATAGGTTTTAGACAAGCATCAAGGGTCTAATAAGTCATGTGGGGAGACTATACCCTCATTACCAAAGTAACCCACATTAGATAACATAATAAATAAAATAAAAAATAAACAACATAATGGAAACATGCATTACCAACCATTCCCAAATAGAGTACAATCACAACAAAATGGTAAACATGTCATGTCATGCTACCAGTTCCAAAAGTGTAGAAAACCAAAAATAAGTCAAATAGTGAAATCCCCAAAATGGCTCCTGTCTCCAGGTCCGAATACTCATCCATGCACATACCAAGTCTAACTCAACTCCCTAGCAGAGGGATTTTCCCCTTGTCCTGACCTGAAACCATGAAATCTTTTTTGGGTACCCAATGGATACCCGAGTAGGGTGTGACTACAACTTAGTATGTCTCCACTAACAATGTTTACAAAATATCCAGTCTAAACAGATAGTGCATGCAATTATGAAATAAATGACAAGGTAAAACAAGAGACAAATTAGGTGCCATTAGTTAATAATATTCAATTTAAACATTTACAACACTAAAACATTTTCATCATTTATAACATCTTCATTACTAGATTCATTCTAAACACATGTTCCATGGGTTAGGAAATTTCATCATTTACACAACAGCCAAATCCAGTCAATTATCATACATAAGGGGAAAATTCATGTTACCTATCTCACTAGGGATAAACACTTCATAAATAATTATAACATACTTACCTTGGAGCCTCATTCCAGGTAGTATCATCTAATGCAACCATTAGGGTCCTAGATAATTATTCTGACTCCCTAATCTTTTCATTCTAGGGTGGGGTTTAGAGCATTAGTCCAACTTGACCCATGGGAGGATCCTCAGTCCTTTATCCCACACCACCAAGACACATGCACATACTTATTATCTATTTACCACATACATCACATCACAAATAATACAAAATCAATGCACATAATATTTAAAATTCACATTTTATTCAATATCTCAAGCATCATCAAGCATTAACCCATTATCACATTTAATGTTCACTTAGCATATCCCATTTAATCCATTTCCCTTTTTCATGCCTTAAACCAATAAGTATATTTAACGTTTCCCTTACATTAACCCATATTCATCAATTACCATGCATTAGTCTATTTAATAAATCCATCAACTCCATAAGAATTAACCCATTTTCACATTAATCAATTCATATGTCTTAACCCACTTACACATTTCCATTCCAATTCCATAATCCATTTGAAACATTCACTTTAATCCATTTAACTCCATTTTCCCATTTTTCAAAACAATTCCTTATTCCATTACCAAAAACTAGACACATACACTATTAGTGTCATTTATAATTTCAAACTAACATGTCAACACATTTATCAAGGGATCTATTTCAACATAAGGAAAATATATGCTTAACATTACAATTTACCATGTTCAGGAATGTTGGTGCACCCCATGGGTGGACCTAAATCGGTTAAATCATCTACAACGCATCCCACGGGGATCATGATGGGTATACATTGTTATTATGTCAACCATTTTACCAAATATTACTGAAGGCATCAAATACACATCAAAAGGGAAGCAATATCACAACTACACATGGGGTGCACCAACATTCCAGATTCAAGTAACCTTTAAAGCCCCAACCTAAGATTCGCTGAAAAATGAGGGTTTTAGGGATTAGGAAGAAGAATAACAAAACTAAAAGACCTTTTTATGGAAAATAGAAGCAAGAGTGGCATTAGACTTACCTGGAGCTTCGATATGCAATTAAAGACACTCCAAATGGACTACAATTGAAAGATAGTGATCCTTGGGAAGCTTTGGTTTGTCACTAGGGTTGCAAGGGGAGAATAGGGGAGAAAATCGAGTGAATATCCTAAGATACTGAGGGGGAAGTTTGGTAAAATCACACTTTTTAATGGGTCACATGTTTTAGCCACACGGTTTTCTAAACCGTGAACAAACCATGAACCTTCCACTGTCCAAGATGGGTTGGGTCGCATGATTACCTGGGGAGGCCCGAACAGTTTGAAAAATCATGCACCAACCATGCAGAATGCCTCTATCCAATCCCACATGGTTTGGAATTCCCCCTTGTATGTTTCACTTAACCATGCACCCCTCCTCTAGAATAGAATGGTCTGGGCACACAATTATCCCTAACTATGCACTAACTATGGAACATGCACTGAATGGACAAAAAAAATTATTTTGTGTTTAGAACCCCCGTAACACCCCCAAACCTCCTCAAACAACTGGTAAACATTTCATTAACCAAAATTAATAGACGTAAGACAAATTTTAAACATGTACATGCCTCCATGAATTTTGGGATCTTACAACCTCCCCATCTTATAGTGTAAAATCCTTGAGCTGCACTTCCAAGCACCACTAAGCCTCTAACGAAAAGTGTTTGGGTCACTGGGTCCGCATATCTGACTCTCTTTCCCAATTCTCTTCCTAAACATTCCCATGAAGCCATATAACTCAAACCAAAGGCATGGTATTTCCCTATAAGACCTTGTCACTATGATTCACAATACGAACCGGATGGTCCTCAAAGGATGCATCTACCTCAAGCTCAACATTCTCAACATCAAATACATGAGATGGGTTGAGGTGATTTTTTCGAAGCTATGAAACATAAAAGATAGTGTGCATACCATTGTACCACTATGGAGGAGCCAATTGGTACACCACCAATCCAGTCCTCTCTGCAATCTCAAACGGTCCCACATACCTGGGTGCCAACTTACCCTACTTCTGAATTCAATGGTGACCCAACCTTAGCGACACCCAAAGAAACACACAATCAGCCACCATAAACTAAAGAGGTCTATGACGTTGATCCTCATAAGACTTATTACTACTCTGATCCATTTATATACATTTATGTATAATATGAATCTACACTGATGTCTCTTACATGAGACTTGATCCCAACAAATCTGATTCCCCAACCTCTAACCAACACAATAGAGATCTACATGGTCTACCATAGAGCACCTCAAATGGTTCCATCTAAATTGTATCATGATAACTATTTTTTTAAGAAAATTCAACAATATCTAGATGATTTTCCCATGACCCACAAAAATCTAGGTTATAATCCATCAACATGTCCTCTAGTACTTGAATAGTATGCTCTGACTGCTCGTCTGTCTACGGGTGGAAATTCGTACTCAAAAACACCTAGGTACCAAGCACCCTCCATAATCCCTACCATATGCACAATGTAAAATGAATATCCTAATTTGAAACTATCATACACATCACCACATGAAATCATACTATCTCCTGAACATATAACTCACCCAACTGGTCCACGGTGAAAGTCTCCTGAATTGGTAAGAAATGAGGCAATTTAGTCAACTGATCCACCACTACCCAAATCACATCATTACTTTGTGGCATCCTTGGAAGACCTAAAATAAAATCCTTTATCACATCATCCCATTTACATTCTAGAATGGGTAGTGGCTACAACAAACCACACGGTTGCTGATGTTCATCCTTCATCTGCTGACAGGTAAGGCGTCACACCACAAAACCTGCAACTTCTTTATTCATATCTGGCCACCAATATTTCCTATAAAGATCATGATATATTTTGGTTAATCCAAGATGAAATACCGACTTCAATGCATGAAACTCATGCATTAACTCTTCTCGCATATCCACTGGAACAACAACATGGCTACGAACATAAACAATCCCATCATCACTGATGGTCCAACCAGAAGGTGACTCCCCACCTTTAATACTTTCCCTCAAATATAAACATTATGGGTCCTCATATTGACTCTCCTTAATCTGGCTCATAAGTGTGGATTCAACTGTCAAGGATTCAAGGTACATATTCCCTTGGCCATCTTGCACCTCAAGATGCATCTCAACAAACAACGCCATCATCTTCCATTCTGAACTTGATTCCCAAACCACCTGATTTTGAGTCTTCCAAATCAAGGCATATGCAACACAATTTATTTTTTCCAATGTGTAAACCATCTCAAAGTCAAAATATTTCATGTATTCAACCCATATTCACTGAATAAGAATCAAATCATGATGAGATAATATGTAATTATGGATTTTATGATTGGTATACACCGTAAACCATTCCCCTAATAAGAAGTTTCTCCAACACTTTAAGGAATACACCACTGCAGATAACTCAAGATCATGAGTGAGGTAGTTTCTTTTATAAGGTCTCAATTTTCGTGACCCATATGCCACAACCCAATCATCTTGTATCAACACCACCCTAAGCCCAACACCAGACGCATCACAAAACAAGTTATGCCCAATACTTGGCTCATGAAAGATTAGAATCAACATGGTTGTTAGTCACTTCTTCAACTCCTAAAAGACATTCTCACATACCATAGACTACTCAAACTTGATGCCCTTCTTAGTCAATCCCAAAAGAAGTGCAGCCAAATAGGAGAAATAATTGATGAACCTTCGGTAATAGCCCACCAAACAAAGAAAACTTCACACATCAGAAACATTCTTTGGATGCTCCCAAGATACAATTGAATGAACCTTCTCCAGTTCTACTGAAACACCTTCCTCAGAGATAATGTGTCCTAATAAATTCACCCTATCAATCCAAAAATGACTTTTAAATATCTTGGTGTAAATTCAATGCTCTATTAGTGTACTTAGAACGATGTTGAGATGTTTGTCATGATTGTCATGAGTCTTAGAGTACACTAAGATATAACCAACAAAGACAAATACAAAATGGTCTAGATATGGATAAAATATTCAGTTCATTAGATCCATGAACACTGCTGGCACACTGGTCAAACCTAACGGCATAACGACAAACTCATATTACTCGTACCTTCTCCTGAAGGTATTCAGTGGTATATCAGAAGTCCACACCATCAGATGATGATACCCCAATCTCATATCAATTTTAGAAAACACTGAACAACCTCTCATCTCATCAAAAAGATCATCAATTCTTGAAAAGAGGATATTAGTTCTTAATTGTCATCTAATTTAGCTTCCTATAAATTGAAACATAAGTGAAACAATCTATCAACATTATTGGAAAATAGAACTGGTGATCCCCAAGGTGATTTACTAGGATGGATAAACCCTTTATTATCCAACTCCTCAAACTGAGTATTAAGCTCCTAGAGTTCTGCTGGTGTCATTATATATAGAGAAATGGAAACAGGTTCTCCTCCTGGTAGTAACTCTATCGTGAACTCAACAACTCTATTGAATGGTATCCCTAATAAGTATTTAGATAATACATCCTAAAAATGATCCACCTCCAGAAGAAAGATAGACTGATCTACTCCCCCATTGTCAAGATTGAGACAAGCCACATGGGATATAAGTTTACCCAACTGCTGACTTATTGTCCCTACACAGCTTGCCAAAACATCTCATTCACCACGATGAACATATGTGTCTCCCTAAAGATTAATGAACATTAACCTACTACGGTAACCATAAATATGGGCTTGATATAACACTATCCAGCCCATACCCAAAATTAGATCAAAACCTGACATCTTGAGCACAAACAAGTCCCATAGAAAATGGTACCCACCAACCTCGAGAGCACACCCCTTACACTGTCGTATATTTTCTTCTCGCACCCCTAATGGTGTATCAATCAACCTAACCCCACACATACATTCAGTTTATAGGACCAATAAACCCACAAAATTATTATAAATAAAATAATTCAAATCACTTGTATCGAACAAGGCACTAAAAAGAATGGAAGTAACAAGAATCATACCTTGAACAGTTAATGGTCTAGTTTCACCACCTCTAGGTGTATACTGAACTACATGGAGTTGACCTACCCCTCTACCCTGGGATTTGACTTGAAATCCTGAAGCTTCACTACCCTACTGATATGAACGCTCCTGCTACGGAGTACCATGTCCGCCACCTCTACCGGTACGGCCAGTGGAGCACAAATTTCCTTCCTGGTATGGGGTAATCCACCCCTTTCTTGTACTCTAAACTGAACTTGGTCCTCCCTCATTACCCACCTGATGAGGGTTCCTACAAAACCTCTAAGTATTCCCCATTCTACTGCACACTCTCCACTCAACTGGTGGTCAAGGGTACTGACTATGCACGTGCCCCAACTAGCTAAACTGATGAAAAAAAACCTGGTCACTACTCTCAGAGGCTGGTTCTTTCTTATGATTATCATGTCCACCACCACCCTAGTGTAAAGTATTGAAATAAAACAACCTTTTATTGGAAGTATTTCAACTTGATCTCCCAACTGGAGCTACGCATCCACCACTAGAAGATTTCTTAATATTTCCTTCTGAAACGAAGGCCTGATCAAGCACATCATTAAACTTTTTTAAATAGAAAATGTTCACCTAGGACTAGATCTCATGTCTAAGTTCATCCTAGAAGCATCTTTCTGTAGCTTCCTCATCACCTACAACACCAGAACAAAGTGTTTCAAATCAGTGAAGTGTCCATCATACTCCATCATTAATATAGATCTCTGAGTCAACCTCATAATTTTCACAGCCTTCTCCTGCCTCATGGTCTCTGGATAGAAATGTTCCAAAAACTTTTCCTAAAAATATTTCCACATCACACTCTCAACTTTCTAGGTTTGAACTAGAACATCCCACCAGAACTTTTCCAGGCCTCGTGGAATATAATCTACCATATTTTCCCTCTTCTTAGGAGGATTCTCTAAGTGGTCAAGAATTTTTTGGATGGACTCTATCCAGAACTCGGCTGCATCTAGTTCACATTCTCCAGCAAAAGTTGGAGGTTTTTGTAGCTAGAATTCCCTAGTTATATCAAACATACTCAGTGTCACCCACCCTCAGTCATGTTCCATTATTTTAATAAAATGAGTGAAGTTCTCACAAAACTTCTATTCTCCCATGTTACCTTGAATCATTGGGTTCCCTTGCTCCACCTCTAGAGGACCATTCTCAGTGACATCATCTTATCATTAAACTAGAACACAATTTCAAGGTGGCATCTTCCTCCAATGCCAAGCATACATATCAGAACACACAACACAAAGAATCCAAAATTTTACAAAAGAGGGCTCACCGCTAGCCATAAAAAACTCATCATGTATACATTATCTAAACAGATACAACCACGTGTCTATCACTACCCTCATCCATCCCTACCGTGGGTCATGGTTAACATGGGGTAAACCAAATTACTAGTCACAAGTATTTATTTAGAAAACTCTTTAAACCATTTCTTATCTTATGAGACAAATATTTCCTCTTAAGAACATTTTATATTTCACAACTTGTTACAACCAACATTTTTAACTCATTTAAACACATCATTAAACACAATTCTTTAACCATTTTCTAACTTTCTTTTTATTTAACCCCTTGCATCATCGTTATTAGAAACATTTTTTCTTCAAATTTTCAAGGAATTAAAATTCATTCTACTCTTAATATTATCATGAAACCATTCACACCATATTACATAGGTGTGAGATCACTATATTACACAATTGATTAGCTACTTCCTCTAACATGTTCTTTATACTAAAATCACTCCAATTATTTATACACTTCTTATTCTTGAAGAAGATCTTCCAAATTGTACCAGGATTTCACTAAATCCAACAAATAGATATGATTCACCAACTCAAGTATCTATGAAATTCTTACGAACTTAAAACACTACTCATGAAACTCAACCTCTAAATCTCTATAGTACTTCTGGTTCTTCATAATTTATTAGATAAAGACACTCAACTCAATATTTCAAGAACTCTTCTACCACTATTGTTCAAAATAACCATCTTCTAGTCAGCCTTGACTCAGTTCTTCAAAAACACAGTCCAAATAATCTTACCTAATGAATAAACTGGTGAGTAAACATTGATAATAAGGCATAATCTTACTTAATCGCTTCTTCTTCTCTTTTTCTTCGCTTCAACCAACTCAGCTTGGTTAGCTTATTCTTTTCTTGTAAACCTAGAAAGTGTTTTTTATTTAGCACAGTCTCAGAAATTACACTTCTTTTTCCTCAAGTGGTCTATATATTTTGGTACCTCTATTATAGAACACCACACTACAGTAGTGACAAAACCTATTTCTTATCTATTTTTTCCTCAATATTTTCAATCTTTTTCACATGAGCATGAAGAACTACATTAATTTTCTTATTTTATTTCTAATATCATTAAATAGAATACATGGAATAATTTTTCATTGACAACCAAAAATCACAATTATAAATCATCCAATTTGGTTCCCCATGATATTTTATTCACCCAATTTTCAACTCAAAGGATATTTCAAAAGTAACCTTATTTAATTCATCTCATTTTTAAAACTCAATAAAATGAGTCTTCTCCTTAATATTCAGTATGATTGACTTCATCTTTTTCAATATAAACTTAAAATTATTCCACAAAAATATTTATTCCATTATGTATAAATTAAACACAGCAGAAACATATATTACAGTATAGATATTCCTCTATGTTCAGGAAGCCTCTGATAATTATACCTTAAGCTCCATCTTTAATTTAGAATGTCAGATAACTTTTTAGCTTCCTCTTCTCAAATAACAATGTGTATCACAAAGTTTTTTTGATGTTTTAATCAACAAGTAACAACACTTTCATCGACATATTTGTTTTTTTATTTTCAGATATAGTGAAATATGGAATAACCTTATTTTAGACTTGGGGAAATTATTACCATTTCACCTCATCATTGATCTTTTTTATCTCAGATATGAAGATGAAAAACTCACTCAAACAGATTAGATCTTAATTATTTAGACTTTAAATAATATCCTAATCTTTGACTAAACTTCATCTTCATTATTGTAATTCCCCCAACCTGAGATCCACTAAATCGGTTCCCCGATCTGAGTCGCCCCATGACCTCAAGTGTGCCTCCCTGTACACCATAGGTTTTCAACAAGAAAAGTCTAATAAGTCATGTGGGGAGACTATACCCTCATTAACAAGGTAATCCACAGTAGATAACATAAGAAATAAAGGAAACAATAAACAACATAACAGAAACATGCATTACCAACCATTCCCAAATAGGGTACAATCACAACCAAATAGTAAACATGTCATGTTATCCTGCCAATTCCAAAAGTGAAGAAAACCCAAAATAAATTCAAACAGTGAAATCCCCAAAATGGTCCCAACTCCAAGTCCGAATACTCATCCATACACATCCCAATTCCAAATCAAGTCCCTGGAAAAGGGACTTTTCCCTTGTCCTAGCCTACAACCATGAAATCTTCTTGGGTACCCAACAGCTTCTCGAGCAGGGTGTGAGTACAACTTAGTATGCCTCCACCAACAATGTCTACAAAATATCCAGTCTAAACAGATAGTGTATAAAATTATGAAATAAATGAAAAGGTAAAACAAGAGACAACTAAGGTGGCATTAGTTAACAATATTAACTTTAAATATTTACAACACCAAAACATTTTCATCATTTATACCATATTCATTACTAGATTCATTATCAACACATGTTCCATGGGTTAGGAAATTTAATCATTTACATAATGGCCTAATCCATTCAATTATCATACATAAGGGGAAAAGTCATGTTCCTTATCTCACTAGGGATAAAATTTTCATAAATAATCATAACGCACTTACCTTGGAAACTCATTCTGGTTAGTAGCATCTAATGCAACCATTAGGGTCCTAGATCATTAGTCCGACTCCCTAATCTATGCATTCTATGGTGGGGTTTAAAGCATTAGTCCAACCTGACCTGTGGGAGGATCCTCAGTCCTTTATCCCACACCACCAAACCATGTACACATACTTATTATCCATTTACCACAAATATCACATCACAAACCATACACAATCAATGCACATAATATTTACAATTCACATTTTATTCAATATTTCAAGCATCATCAAGCATTAACCCATTATCACATTTAACATTTACTTAGCATATCCCATTTAATCCATTTCCCTTTTTCATGCCTTAAACCAATAAGTATATTTAACGGTTCCCTTACATTAACCCATATTCATCAATTACCATGCATTGGTCTATTTAACAAATCCATCAACTCCCTAAGAATTAACCTATTTTTACATTAATCAATTCATATTTCTTAACCCACTTACACATTTCCATTACAATTACATAATCCATTTGAAACATTCACTTTAATCCATTTAACTTTGTTTTCCCATTTTTTCAAAAAAAATCCCTTATCCCATTACCAAAAACTAGACACATCCACTATTAGTGTCATTTATAATTTCAAACTAACATCTCAACACATTTATCAAGGTAACTATTTCAACATAAGGAAAATATATGCTTAACATTACAATTTACCTTGTTTGGAATGTTGATTCACCCCATTGGTGGCCCTAAATTGGTTAAATCATCTAAAATGAATCCCACAGGGGTAATGAGGGGTTTAAATCATCATTCGGTCAACCATCTTATCAAATCTTACTGAAGGAATCAATTACACATCAAAAGGGAAGCAATATCACAACTACACATGGGGTACACCAACATTCTAGATTCAAGCACCCTTTGAAGCCCCAACCTAAGATCCACTGAAAAATGAGGGTTTTAGGGATTAGGAAGAAGAATAAAAAAACTACAAGACCTTTTCTAGAAAAGATAAGCAAGATTAGTGTTAGACTTACCCAGAGCTTTGATCTACAATTAACGGCACTCCAAACGACCTAGAATTGAAGGAGAATGGTCCTTGGGAAGCTTTAGTAGCTTTGGTTCGTCACTAGGGTTGCAAGGAGAGAATGGGGAAGAAAATTGGGTGAAGATATTAAAATACTGAGGGGGAATTTTGGTAAAATTACACTTTTTAATGGGGCACATAGTTTAGCCACATAGTTTTCCAAACCGTGCGTAAACCATGCATCTTCCACTGTTCAAGATGGGTTAGGTTGCATGATTACCTGGGGAGGCCCACACGGTTTGACAAATTGTGTGCCAAAATTATAGAATACCTCTATCCAGGCCCACATGGTTTGGCTTTCCCCCTTGCACATTTCACTTAACCGTGCACCCTTCCTTCTGGATAGCATGGTTTGGGCACGCGATTATCCTTAACCCTGCACCAACCATGCATCATGCACTGGATGGCCAAAATTCTTTTTCTTTTATGTCCCAAACCCCTGTAACACCCCCAAACCTCCTCAAACAACCGGTAAACATTTCATTAAACAAAATTAAGAGATTTAAGCCAAAATTTAAACAAGTAAATACCTCCATGAAGTCTCGGATCTTACAACCTCTCTACTTTATAACGGCTCATCCTCAAACTGCACTTCCAAGAATCATTAAGCATCTGAATAAAATTATTTGGGCCACTGGGTCCATATAAATGACTCCATTTCCCAAGTCTCTTCCAAAACATTCCCATGATTCCATAAAATTGGAACTAAAGGGATGGTCTTGTCCTGTAAGACCTTCTCACTATGATCCACAATACGAACCGGATGGTCCTCAAAGGATGCATCAGCATCAAGCTCAACATCCTCAACAACAATTACATGAGATGGGTTAGGGTGATTTCACTGAAGCTGTGACATGTGAAAGATATCGTGAATACCATTGTACCATTGTAGAAGAGCCAATTGGTACACCACCAGTCTGATCCTCTCTATAATATAAAATAGTCCCACATACCTAGGTTCCATCTTACCCTACTTATGAATTCAATGGTGTCCCAACCTTAGCGACACCCGAAGAAACACACAATCACCCAGCATAAACTCAAGAGGTCTATGACATTGATCTACATAAGAATTACGCCTACTCTGATTCATTTCTATATATTTTTGTATCATCTAAATCTTCTCTGATGTCTCCTACATGAGACTTGATCCCAATAAATCTGATTCCCCATCCTCTAACCAACACAACGGAGATCTACATGGTCTACCATAGAGAACCTCAAATGGTTCCATCTAAATTATAGCTTGATAAATATTTTTTTAATAAAAATCAATAATCTCAAGATTCATTTTCCATAACCCACCAAAATCAAGGACACAATCCATCAACATATCCTCTAGTACTTGAATAGTATGCTTCGATTGCACATATGTCTATAGGTGGAAATCTATACTCAAAAACACCTAGGTACCAAGCACCCTCTATAATCCCAACTATAAGAACAATGTAAAATTCATATCCCAATTTGAAACTATCATACACATCACCCCATAAAATCATACTATATCCCACGCATATAACTCACCCAAATGTTCCATGGTGAAAGTCTCCCAAATTGGTAAGAAATGAGCCAATTTATTCAAATAATCCACCACTACCCAAATCACATCATTCCTCTATGGAATCCTCATAAGACCTAAAAAAATAAATTATCATGTCATCCCATTTCCATTCCGGAATGGGCAGTGGCTGCAACAAACCACCCAGTTGTTGATGCTCATCCTTCACCTGCTGAAAGGTAAGGCATCACACCACAAAACCTATAACTTCTTTCTTAATCTCTGGACACCAATATTTCCTATTAATATCATGATATATTTTGTTCAATAGAGGATGCACTATCCACTTCAATGCATGAAACTCATGCATTAACTCTTATCGCATATCCACTAGCACAAAAACATGGCTATGAACATAAACAATCCCATCATCACTAATGGTCCAACCAGAAGGTGAATCCCCACCTTTAATGATTTCCCTCAAATATAAACATTTTGGGTACTCATATTGGATCTCATTGATCTAGATCATAAGTGAGGAATCAATGGTCAAGGACACAAGGTTCATCTTCCCTTGGACATCATGCACCTTAAGATGCATCTCATCAAACAACACCATCATCTTCCATTCTAAACTTGATTCCCAAACCACCAGATTTTGAGTCTTCTAACTCAAGTCATCTTGAACAATTATTCCTTTTCCCAGTGTGTAAACCATCTCAAAGTCAAAAGAATGCATGTATTCATCCCATATTCACTGAATAAGAATCAAATCATGCTGAGAGAAGATGTAATTTAGGCTTTTATGATTAGTATACACCATAAATTGCTCCCATAACAAGTAGTGCCTCCAACACTTTAAGGAATACACCACTACAGACAACTCAAGATCATGATTGGGTAGTTTTTTTCATGAGTTCTAAATTTTCATGACCCATATGCCACAACCCGGTCATTATATATCAACATCGCCCCAAGCCCAACACCAAACGCATTAGAATCAGTGAGTTTTTAGCCGCTTCTTCAACTACTAAAAGGCATTCTCACATACCATATACTACTCAAACTTGATTCTCTCCTTAGTCAATCCCGAAAGTAGTGCATAAAAATGGGAGAAATAGTTGATGAAGCTTCAATAATAGCCCACCAAACCCAGAAAACTTCAGACATTAGAAAAATTCTTGGGCTGCTCCCAATATACAATTGCATTCACCTTCTCCGGGTCTACTAAAGCACCTTCCTCAAAGATAATGTGGCCTAATAAATGAACCCTGTCAATCCAAAGATGAAATTTAAATATCTTGGTGTATAGACTATGCTCTCTTAGTGTACTTAGAATGATGTTAAGATGTTTTCTATGATGTTCATGAGTCTTAGAGTACACTAAGATGTCATCAACAAATACAACTACAAAATAATCTAGATATAGGTGAAATATTCAGTTCATTAGATCCATGAACACTACTAGCATATTGGTAAAACTAAACAGCATAACCACAAACTCATATAACCCGTACCTTCTCCTGAAGGCAATCTATGGTATATTAGAAGGCCACATCATCATCTGATGATACCCCAATCTCAGATCAATTTTAGAAAACACTGAACCACCTCTCATCTAGTCAAACATATCATCAATTCTTGGAAGAGGATATTGGTTCTTAACCTTCATCTGATTTAGCTTCCTATAATCAAAACATAAGTGCAAAGATCTATCAACCTTCTTGAAAAATAGCACTAGTGATCCCCAAGGCGACATACTAGGATGGATAAACCCTTTATTATATAACTCCTACAACTAAGTATTAAGCTCCTAGAGTTTTGTTGGTGTCATTATATATGGAGAAATGGAAACAAGTTCTCCTCCTAGTAGTAACTCTATCGTGAACTCAACATCTATCTCGGACGGCATACCCAAGAAGTCTTAAGAAAATACATCCTGAAATCGATCCACCACCATAAGAAAGATAGACTGATCTAATCCCCCATTTTCAAGCCTGAGACAAGCCACTTGGGATATAAGTTCACCCAACTGCTGACAAACTGGCCCTGCATGGCTTTCCCAAACATCTCATTCACCATAATGAACATATGTGTCTCCCTCAAGATTCGTGAACATTACCCTACTACGGTAACAATAAATATGGTCTTGCTATAACACTAGCTATCCCATACCTATAATTAGATCAAAACCTTCTATATCTTGCACAAACAAGTCCCATAGAAAGTGGTACCCAACAACCTTGAGAGAACACCCCTTACACTGTCAGATATTTTCTTCTCACACCCCTAATGGCATATAAATCAACATAACCCCATGCATACATTCAGTTGATAGGCCCAATACACCCACAAAATGATTAGAAATAAAAGAATGAAAAGCACCCATATCAAACAAAGCACTAGAAAGTGTGGAAGTAATAAGAATCCTACCTCGAGCAGTCGATGGTCCAACCTCAACACCTATATATGTAGACTAAACTACATGGAGTTGAACTACCCCTCTACCATGGGATCTGAATTGAACTCCTAGAGATAAACTACCCTACTGATATGAACGCTCCCACTACAGAGTACCATGTATGCCACCTCTACCAGTATGGAGAGTGGAGCACCAACTGCTTTCTTGAAATAGGGTAATTGACCCCATTCATGTACTATACACTAGCCTAAGGCCTCCCTCATTTCCCACCTGAAGATGGTTCCTACAAAACCTCTATGCATTCCCCATTCTATCACACACTTTCCACTCAACTGGTGGTCGAGGGCATTGACTACGCACGTGCCCCAACCTGCCGCATTGATGGAAAAAAAACGCGGTCACTACTCTCAGAGGTTGTTTCTTTCTTCTGACTATCTTATCCACCACCACCCTAGTGTAAAGTATTGAAATAGAACAACCTACTATCATAATTCATGCCACTAGGTCTCTCAACTAGAGCTATGTGTCCACCACTAGAGGCTTCCTTAATATTTCCTTATGAAATGAGGGCATGATCGATCACATAATTAAACTTATTTAAACAAAAAATATTCACCTAGGACTGGATATCATGTCTAAGTTTATCCTAGAAATTTAATTATGTAGCTACCTCATCACCTAACAATAATGGAACGAAGTGTTTCAAATCATTGAATTGGCCATCATACTTCATCACTGGTATAGATCCCGGGGTCAACCTCATAATTTTCGCAGCCTTCTCCTGCCTCATGGTCTCTAGAAATAAATGTTCTAGAAAATTTTCCTAAAAATCTTTCCATACCATACTCTCATATTTATAGGTTTAAACCAGAACATCCCAATAACACTTTTCCAAGCCTCGTGGCATATAATCTACCATCTTGACCCTCTTCTCAATAGGATTCTCTAAGTGATCAAGAATCATTTGGATGGAATCTATCTAGAACGTGGCTACATATGGTTCACATTATCTAGAAAAATTTGGAGGTTTTTGTAACTATAATTCTATAGTCATCTCAAACATACTCAGTGTCACCCTCCCTCAGTCATGTTCCATCATTTGAATAAAATGAGTGAAGTTATCAAAGAACTTCTCTTCTCCCTCGTTGCCCTGAATCATCAGGTTCCCTCTCTCCACCTCTAGAGGGGCGTTCTTGGTGACATCCTCTTATCGTCCAACTAGAACATGATGTCATGGTGGAATATTCCTTAAATTCCAAGCATACATCTCAGAACACATAACACAAATCATCCACAATTTTAAAAAATAAGGCTCACCACTAGCTATAAAAAACTCATCACGCATACATTATCTAAATGGATACAACCATGTGTCTATCACTACCCTCATCCATCCCTGCTGTGGGTCATGTTCAACATGGGGTGAACCAAATTACTAGTCACAAGTCTATACTTAGACACCTCTTTAAACCATTTCTTATCTTATGAAACAAATCTTTCCTCTTAAGAACATTTTATATTTCCCAACTTGTTACAACCAATATTTTTAACTCATTTACACCCTTCATTAAACATAATTCTTTAACTATTCTCTAAATTTCTTTTTATTTACCCCCTTAAATCATCATTATTATACATAATTTTTATTCAAATTTTCAAGGAAGTTAAGTGCATTCTACTTTTTATACCCCTCACACATCAAGAAAAAAAATTCCCCACCCTAGGTACATGGGTTTTCCCTTATACATGGGTTAGATACTCCCATGCACAATATCATTTCCAAGGCCCGACACATCCTAATCTCCCTTATACCATCCCAATAGTAAGGAATAGAAAATACTCCTCTGATACCACTTTTTAACATCCTCAACCTGGAATCCACTAAATCGGTGCCCTGATCCAATCCACTACATGACCTAAAGTGAACCTACCCATTTGCTAGAGGTCGATAACAAGTAGTAAGGGTCTAATAAGTCATGTGGGGAGACTATACCCTCATTATCAGAGAAATCCACAGTAGATAAAATAATAAATAAATGAAACAATAAACAAAAATATGAATTACCAACCATTCCTAAACAGGGTAAAATCACAACCAAATACTAAACATGTCATGTCATGCTACCAGTTACAAAAGTGAAGAAAACCCAAAATAAAGTCAAAAAGTGAAATACCCAAAATGGGTCTTGTCTCCAAGTTTGGATCCTCCTCTATGCACATAACAAGCCCAACTCAACTCCCTAGCATAGGTCCTTTTCCCTTTTCCTGACTTGCAACCATGAAATTTTCTTGGGGACCCAATGGTGGCCCGAGAAGGGTGTGAGTACAACTGAGTAGGCCACCACCAATGGTGTCTACAAAATATCTGGTCTAAATAGATAGTGCATGCAAGTATGAAATAAATGAAAAGGTAAAATAAGAGACAACTCAAGTGTCATTTGTTAACAATATTCACTTTAAACATTTCCAACACCAAAACATTTTCAGCATTTATACCATCTTCATTACTAGATTAATTCTCAACACATGTTCCATGGGTTAGGAAATTTCATCATTTATACAGCGGCCTAAACCAGTCAATTATTATATATAAGTGAAAAATTAAATCTCTCTATCTCACTAGGGATAAAAATTTCATAAATAATCATAACACATTTACCTTGGATCCGTAGTCTAGGTAGTATCATCCAATGCAACCATTAGGGAACTAGAGCATCATTATGACTCCCTAACCCATGCATTCTAGGGTGGGGTTTAGAGCATCAGTCCAACTCGACCCATGGGATAAGACTCATTCCTTTATCCCAAACCACCGAGCCATATGCACGTGCTAATTATCCATTTACCACATATATCACATCACAAACCATAAAAAATCAATACACATAATATTTACGATTCACATTTTATTCAACATGTAAAGTATTATCAAGCATTAACCCATTAGAACATTTACCATTTACTTAGAATATCCCATTTAATCCATTTCCTTTTTTCATTCCTTAAACCTATAAGTATATTCAATGGTTCCCTTACATTAACCTGTATTCATCAATTACCATACATTAGTCTATTTAATGAATCTATAAAATCCCTAATCATTAACCTATTTTCAAATTAATCAATTCATGTGTCTTAGCCCACTTTTACATTTCCATTCCAATTCCATAAACCATTTGACACATTCACTTTAATCCATTTAACTCCTTTTTCCAATTTTTCCAAACAATCCCTTATGCCATTACCAACAATAAGACACATCCACTATTAGTGTCATTTATAATTTCAAACTAACATATCAACACATTTATCAAGGTCTCTATTTTAATATAAGGCAATGGTATTCTTAAAATTATAATTTATCATGTTCAGGAATGTTGGCACACCCCATGGGTGGCCCTAAATTAGTCAAATCATCCTTAATTTATCCCATGGGGATCATGAGGGGTCTAAATAATCATTTAGTCAAATATTTTTCTTAATATTAATAAAGGAATCAAATACACATCAAAATAAAATCAATATAACAACTACACATGAACAAATCTAAAAAATAACTTTGGGATATAACTTGTAGACCACCTACCACAAATCCAAAGATGGGCGCACCCTTAAACTTAGCCTTAGATACAAATTAAACCACCCTTTGAATCCCTAACCTAAGATCCTCTGAAAAATGAGGCTTTTAGGGATTCAGGAGAAGAAGAAAGAAACCACAAGACCTTGTTTAGAAAAGAGAAGTAAGAGGAGCGTTAGACTTTCCTAGAGCTTTGATCTGCAATTTATTTCACTCCAAATGGAATATAATAAAAGTATAATGATCCTTGGGAAGCTTTGGTTTGTCACTAAGGTTGAAAGAGGATAATAGTAAAGAAAATCTGGTGAAGATCTTAAAATCCTAAGGGGGAATTTTGGTAAAATCACACTTTTTAATGGGGCGTGTGGTTTAGCCACATAGTTTTCCAAACCATACACAAACCATGCACCTGCCACTATACAAGATGGGTTGAGTCTCATGATTACCTAGGGAGGTATGTACGATTTAACAAACTATGTGCCAACTGTGTGGAATGCGTCTGTCCATTCCCGCATAGTTTTGCTTTCCCCTTGTACATTTTACTTAACTGTGCACCCCTCCTCCTAGCTATCATGGTTTGGGTTCACGATTATACCTAACCATGCACCAATTGTGCAACATGCACTGGATGGCCAAAATTCTTTTTCTTTCATGTCCCAAACCCCTGTAACACCCTCAAACTCCTCAAACAACTGATAAACATTTCATTAACCAGAATTAAGAGATTTAAGCCAAAATTTAAACAAGGACATACCTCCATGAAGTTCAGGATCTTACAAACTCCCCACCTTATAATGGATCATCCTTGAGCTGCACTTCCAAGTATAACTAAGCCTCTGAAGAAAAGATTTTGGGCCACTGGGCCCACATATCTGAATACTTTTCCCAAGTATCTTCCTGAACATTCCTATGATGCCACAGAACTCAAACCAAAGGGATAGTCTTGACCCGTAAGACCTTCTCACTATGATCCACAATACGAATCGGATGCTCCTCAAAGGACGCATTAGCCTCAAGCTCAAAATCCTCAACATCAATTACATGAGATGGGTTAGGGTGATATCATTGAAGATGGGACACATGAAAGACATCAAGAATACCATTTTAAAATGAAACTTGTGCATCAACTATTCTCGCATATCCTCTGGAACAACAACACGACCATGAACATAAACAATCCCATCATCACTGATGGTCTAGCCAAAAGGTGACTCCCTACATTTAAGACTTTCCCTCAAAGATAAACATTCTAGGTTATCATATTACCTCTCCTTGATCTGGCTTAGAAGTGAGGTCTCAACTGTCAAGGATGAAAGAGTCATCTACCCTTGTACATCCTGTACCTCAAGATACATCTTAGTAAATAACACCATAATCATCCATTCTGAACTTGATTCTCAAACCACCTGGTTTTGAATCTTCCAACTCAAGGAATATGCAAAACTATTTCCCTTTCCTGATGTGTAAACCATCTCAAAGTCAAAAAACTACATGTATCCAGCCCATCTTCACTGATGAAGATTAAAATCTTGTTGAGAGAAGATGTAATTTAGGCTTTTATGATTGGTATACACTGTAAATAGTTCCCCAAACAAGTATTTTTGCCAACACTTTAAAGCATACACCACTACAGACAACTCAAGATCATGAGTGGGGTATTTCCTTTCATGAGGTCTTAACTATTGCGACCCATATCCCACAAAGATAATGTGGCCTAAGAAATGTACCCTATCAATCCAAAAATGAAATTTAAATATCTTAGTGTGTAGCCTATTCTCTCTTAGTTTAGTTGGAAATGATTTTAATATGTTTGGAATTATTTTCATGAGTCTTAGAGTACACTAATATGTAATCAAAAAAGACAACTACAAAGTGGTCTAGATATGGGTGAAAGATTCGGTTCATTAGATCCATGAACACTACTGGAACATTGGTCAAACCGAACGGCATAACCACAAACTCATACAACCCATACCTGCTCCTGAAGGTAGTCTAAAGTATAGCACAAGGCCTCACCATTAGCTGATGATACCCCAATCCCAGATCAATTTTATAAATCACTAAACCACCTCTCTTCTATTCAAACAAATCATCAATTATTGGAAGAGGATATCAATTCTTAACTTCCATCTGATTTATCTTCCTATAATTGACACCTAAGCACAAATATCTATCAGCCTTCTTGGAAAAAATCATTGGTGATCCCCAAGGTGACATACTATGATAGATAAACCCTTTATTCTCCAACTCCTCCAACTAAGTCTTAAGATCTTGGAGTTCTGCTTGTGTCATTATATATGGTGAAATGGAAATAGGTTCTCCTACTGTTAGTAACTCTATCATGAACTCAACATCTATCTCATATGGAATCCCTGAGAAGTCTTTAGGAAATACATCCTGAAACTGATCCACCACCGAAGTAAATATAGACTAATCTACTCCTCCATTTTCAATCTTGATATAAGCCGTTTGGGATATAAGTTCACCTGACTATTGACAAACTGGCCCTACACGGCTTGCCTGAACATCCCATTCACTATGATGAACATATGTTTCACCCTCAAAAGTTATGAACATTACCCTACAATGGTAACAATCAATATGGGTTTGTTATAACACTAGTCATCCCATACCCAAAATTAGATCAAAACCTGACATCTCGAGCACAAAAAAGTCCCATAGAAAATGCTACCCACCAACCTCAAGAGTACACCCCTTACACTGCCATATATTTTCTTCTCACACCCCTAATGATGTCTTAATCAAAATAACCACACACATACATTCATTTGACATGCCCAATATAACCACAAACTGAGTAGAAATAAAAGAATGTGAAGCACTTGTATCGGACAAAGAACTAGCAATCGTGGAAGTAATAAGAATTGTACCTTGAATATTTGGAATAATTATAATTAATATTATATAATAAGTTCAAATAAATTCTTGTTCATAATGAATAGTAAAAACAATAAAAATTAATTGTTGTGGTTAAGGTAAAAGCAGGTTTACCAGGGTTAAACTAAAAAGATAAGGGTTTAAATGACCTAAAAACTTTTCAAATACTATTTTATGGTAATATTTATACCTTATATAATATAATGTTCTATAATTATATATTTATTATCCTTTTTGAATGTGTAAAATGTGGGTATGCATTTTTATTTTCAAAAATCTCAAGTGTGACTTCTCCCCCACTTATAAAAAGTCACCTCATATCCTCTTCTCTTCACACTCACAAAGCCTTTAGATTTATCCAAAACCTACCCAAATATATTATTTAATTTCCTAACCATGTATTATAGGTATTATTTTGATTATAAAACCCTCCTAATAATTTTTTTGGTGTTAACCTAAAGAGGTTGTCCAAAGAAGAGGTATTGTTCTTAACTGAGAATTTTTATTTTATTTTATCTTCCACTACCTTCAAATATTATTAAAATATGATGATATGATAAAATAATTATCTAAAATATACTGAGATTATATTATTTTAATTTCATAACCTATATCCATCTCCTCCTTCATCAAATGGGAAATGAAATTGTTGATCATGTGTACGGTGGACTACCGCCTCACGAACCGATGTAATTTATTTTCCATCACTGTCTCTCATTAATGAATATAATGATTGATTTAAAATATTTATATTATATTTATAAAAAAATTATGCTTCTTAAATTATAATATCACATCTACCTTCTTACCTTATAATCCGTAGAAAAATGATAGCATCGCTCATTCGTACGTGTGGACTACCGTCTCCATGGAGCGATGTGATACGTTTTTCATTTTATTTTGAAATGGATGGTAATAAGGATATATTTAATGAATATATATTATATATATTACATATCAATGATTTTTTTAAGTATTATATATTATTTACCTTTATTTTGTTCCATTCTTCGATAAAATGGAAACAATGGTCATGTGTACGTACGGCCTACCGTCTCCATGAATGATGTAATTCATTTTATATATCTAAATTTAATAGATTAATATAAATAAATATATATTATATTTATATAATGTTTAATATTATTCATATTATGGAACCATGATCAAATTAAAAGGACCAAAACTACCAAACCAAAACATACATGAAAAGTGAAACAGTTATTACCCAAAACATGATCTTAACAAGGAATTGTTAATAAACGGGTCATAAATGGTTATATATAAATAATATATGGAATTATATATATGATTATGGTTCTATAATATATTAATAATAACCATATATTTATTATATAGGATGTGTGAATGGGTACAAAGAAATTCAATACTTGAGGTAAGAGATTTTCATCTCACTTTTATTTCTATGAGACACATGTCATATCCACCACTTGTTTATTTTATGTGATGTATATAATGCCCATGAATGTATTTTATGATAATTATTATTTAATTTATGGGTATTTACATATCCATATGAGGTTATTTATTTCCTGGATCCTATGATCCAAAATTTTCCAAAGTGGTAAAGGTTTTCTGTTATAATCTCGTTGTTTATTAGGATTGTTTATGATTAAGTTTATGATGATAGAATCATGAGATATATATCTAAATAAACACATAAATTTTATCATACTCTTTTTATTTATGTATAAAACATGTTTTTATTTCATTTTCCTCTATTTAATAACTAAAAATACCAAAGTAAAATTTTTAAGGAAAATCAACTTTATCTCTCTCTTCGATCGAAAATCTTTTATCTTCCATTTCCATGTTTATAAAAATGTTTTAAAGAATGTTTTTAATATTATCCAAATATTTTTTAAAATTTATTTTTAAACTTTTTTGAATTTTTACAAAAAAAATAAAATGAATCTTCTTATCGTTTTTCAAAATAAGGTATTTTTGACTTTTTACTGAAAATGTGAAAGGATACTTTGTTTTAATGTGTGTGGAACAAATGATATTTTTAGTTGTCATAACCACTAAAAGATTTAAATATTTCATTACAAGCTTCCAAGGTTATTTTCAAAGAAAATTTTTTCTTTAATATTTGGAAATTTTTTGATTTTAAATAAGTGATTTCAAAATGGAAAGGATATTTTCCTCAAGAATGTTTCAATGATCTCTTTATGAAATTTTCATTCATCAATGACAAAAAATTTTGGTGTTGCTTATGTTTTACTAGGAATATGATACAATGGTATCATCCTTATTATTTATATGGATGGTTTATGATTATGGTGAAAATATTTTTATGAAACTTGTTTCTTTTCCATTATTTATGCTATGTTGAAAAGATAAAATGTTTATGAAACCCATTTATCTTCCATAGGTCATGCTATGATGAAATATTTATGAAACCCATTTATTTTAATGTGTTATAATATGATGAATGTTTTATAATATTTTGGAACAAAAATATGTTGATTATGTGATGTGTGGGGTTTATATCTTCCTATGATGTATTGGGTAATTAGAAATGTTCTATGAGCTGAAAGGGTGTAAGGGAGGTTATCCTAAGCCCAAAACAAGACTCTACATGGGTGGTTATCCCAAGCCTAAAATAATTAGGTACACAGGAGTTCATCCCAAGATTAAAACAAGAGGGTACATGGGAGGTTATCCCAAGCTTGAAACAAGATGGTACACAAGAGGTTATCCCAAGCCTAAAAGAGGGTACACAGGAGGTTATCCTAATCCCAAAGTAGGTACATGAGTGGTTATCCCATTCCCAATATATTATAAACGTCTTGGTTGGAATAATTGATATAAAAATTATTATTCTTATGTGTATGCAAAAAATATATGTCTTATGTCAATGTTATACTCTCATGGATCATGTTCTTTGATTCCTTTATGATTCATATCTTATGAATTGCTAAGATTTATGTCAAGACTCATGTTTATGATCCACGATATGTAGGGTGTGTTTTTTAAATTTTATTCTCATATTCTAATACCCTTATGCTCATGTTATGTTTATATCTCCCCTTTATACCTTTACTGAGAATCTTAGCTCACCCTTTCTTATGTTTCCTTTCCCCAGGTTATGAAGAAAGGTATTATGTATGATATGTCTAAGAAGGGTGGTAGTTATAAAGAACTTAGTTATTGATAACATAGTTCATCTATGAACTATTTGTTTATGTATCCAAGCTTCCAAACGCACTACACCTAAATGATTATGGCATGGATTTTTATGTTATGTAATGAATATTCATCTATTAAGATATGATATATACGTATGTAAAGTTTGAGTCTTTACAGTTGGTATTAGAGAAAGGTTTAGTTATACTTTGGAATATAGTATGAGAAAACTTTACTAATAACTATAAGGATAAGTCTATGTATAGTAAAATTTTAGGTTCTGGACACAGCGGAATCGGGTGGATGGGTGTACCTAACTTTAATTTTACTGTTAACAACGATCAATCTAAGATCTGTCATGATGATAAAACATTGGATCTTCATAATGGAACAAAGAATGAAAAAAGGAAAGAAGGAAGTCCCAGAACCATAGAGAGGATCATCATATGTTGGTTATAATTAATTTAATTAAAATACAATAATTACCTTGATGGAATTCTCTCTATGTTGATGTTTCCGATCACGATCTGATGTGATCCATCATTGCGTCATAGAATCCAAGTGTAGGCTTCCTATAGCGGTGATCCACACATGCTCCACGTATCTCTGGATGTCACTGAAGGGATCTTTGGGTGCTAGTACAGAATAGCCTTTTCTTGGGATGTCCACCTTTGATCACCTTGAGAGATGCTTCCAAAGTGCTCTCCTTGATCCGGTGGAGGAGGATATCTCTTGTAACTTGAGAGTGTTCTTGGAGGAAAGGAATTATCTCTTGGATTGAGGGATTTCTTTAGATCTATTGTGCACAAACATAAATAATGGCTAGATCTAAAATGAGAATAATGTAATTGGGATTTTATTACTTAGAATAATAAAATGAATTAATTATCCAGAAGAATTTATTCATTTAATTTAATTATTAGTAAGACCTCATGTCTAATAATAAAAGTTGGCTATTATTATCACTTGACATGCGCCCAGATAATTACACCTAATATTATTTAATTAAATAAATGATATTATTTCTCACAAATCCCCAGAAAAACTACACGGTGTGTATTTTTGTTTTTTCATTTTCTTTATTTCTTCCACCACATTTATTAGACCTTGAATAATGACTATTTATTTATTAAATAAATATCACTACATTAATTTCTAATAAATATATTATTTCTCCCACAATATATATTCTCTAAAATAAATAGTGTTGAAATAAATATGATCAGGAATCCTTGAATAAATATTAAACTACAATTGGTAATAATATTTATTCAACTTGTTAATATGGATATTTAACTGAGATACTTGGATGCACTTATTGTGTGACCCTCTAGGCCTCTTTATCAATGGCATTAGGTGGAGCCTGTCAAAAGTTCAAGGTTAGCATCTAGAAACATTCCAAGGCACCCATACAGAAACAAGTTAACACTGCAATGAAGTGTAACCTCCTATGAATGCTTACCGTGTAATGTAATCCTTTTGTCTCCATATCTCAAATCAAGCGGGTTTCATGCTAGTTCCATCAACCCATGTGTTTGATTATTCTTTCTTTGACTTCCCAGAATTGAACTTTTCCATTCTTCAACATGGACATGGATTTATTTAGGCTATATCAATTTCATCAAAGGGCCTGATATATCAACATCCATTATGGAACATAAGGGAAAAATCCTTTCTCACATTATTTATTAATGTAGTATTACTTTTGACACACCCAACATATCCTACCTCACTACAAATAGTGTGGCATCATAGTTTTAGTCAATATATCTAAGTGCATGAGTTTTAACACCCATTAATAATAATATTAAATTCTAAGGACCAATACACATGTCCGCAGATAGAAACATCCAATGACACTATAAAATGTGGATTTCCTACTAATGGGTATCTTTCTCATAATATCCTCCTATATATTACCAAGGGTGCACACCATGAGAAGGTGCCTCAATGTTGTATGAGTCCTCCCCCCTAATGGACTGTATTATTTTTGTCCCTCAGATAACATCATCCGTCCATAGAACATATATTCAAAAATAGTGTTATGGCACTTCTGGGTTCTCATCATAGCAGGGATCTGCTATGACCCTTTAGTGCAATAGTTATCTTTAGGAAATTATCACATGCATTTTCATACAGAAGAAAAATAAATATGTGATAAGTTATTTACAAGTTTATCATAAAGTACAAATTATTTGGTTCTAGGATACTAACTCCAACAGACTCCCACTTGGACTAGATCCAACTACTAACAACCTTTAACCCGCTATTTCTCACATGATATTCATGCTTCTCCTAAGATAGGACTTTAGTCATGCGGTCCACCACGTTCTCTTCTGTATAAACTCTTCTCACTGCAAATTCACCCCTTTGATATAAATCCCTCAAGAGGTGATACTTCCGAAGAATTTTCTTTGTCCATTGATGTGACCTTGGTTCTTTTGCAAGAGCCACCACTGCGGTATTATCACAATACAATTTGATAGGATATTTACTACTGGAACCACATTAAGATCTTGGAAAAAGTTTTGAATCCAAAAGGCTTCCTTGGCTGCATCAGAAGCCGTTGTATATTCAGACTCCACTGTAGAATCGGCAACAACTGGCTGCTTTGAACTCTTCTAGCTCACAGCTCCTCCATTGAGACAGAAAACATATTCAGATTGCAACTTCAGATTGTTCTGATCTAACTAAAAACCAACATCATCATACCCTCTGATGACAATCTCCTTATCTCCTCCATACACTAGAAACATATCCTTAGTTCTTATCAGATACTTAAGGATAGTATTAACAGTAGTCCAATGTTTTTCTCCTAGATTTTCTTGATATATTCCTACCATGATCAGTGCATAGACAGCATCAAGAATGGTAAATAACATGGCATACATGATGGATCCTATAGCCAAAGAGTATGGGATCTTACTCATCCTATCTTTCTCCTATTGTGTCTGAGGACACATTCTCTTAGAAAGATGTAGTCCATGTGACACTGGAACCAATCCCTCTTGGATTTTTACATACTAAATATATTTAGTATATGGTCAATGTATGTATCCTGACTTATTCCAATTATCCTCTTGGATCTATCACGAATGATCTTGATCCCTAGAATGTAGGATTCTTCACCTAAGTCCTTCATGGAGAAACACTTGTTTAACCAATTCTTAACTGACTGTAAGAATGGTATGTCGTTTCTAATAAGTAATATGTCATTAAAATATACTACTAGGATAATGACCATATTCCCATTAAACCTCTTATAAACACATGTCTCACATTCATTCTTAATGAAATCAAATTATTTTATGGCTTCATCAAATCGAATTTTCCATGACCTAGATGATTTCTTTAATCCATAAATGGATTTTTGCAACTTGAAAACCCATTTAGCTTAACATGGGTTACAAACCCTTCTAGTTGTGTCATATAGACATCTTCCTGAAGGTTTCTATTAAGGAATACAGTTTTGACATTCATCTTCCAAATATCGTAATCATGGTAAGCTGTTATGGAAAGTATGATTCTTATAGATTTGAATATGGAAACTGGTGAGAAGGTTTCATCATAGTCAATTCCTTGATGTTTTCTAAATCCTTTAGACACTATCCTTGATTTATATATGCTAACTTGACCTTCCATGTCTAGCTTTCTCTTGAATACCCATTTGTATCCAACAGGCTTTACATCAACTGTCTCATCGACCAGAACTCAGACTTGGTTTTGATACATGGAATCCATCTCAGATTTCATAGCTTCTAGCCATCTTGCATCTTCTGAGCTCTATACTGATTCCTTATAGGAGATAGGATCATCACTTTCCAATAATAATGATTCACTATCCTCAGTGAATAAGAAACCAAATATCTCTGGTTCCCTTACCTCTCTTAAGATCCTACGCAGTACTTGTGTTTCTAGAACCCCTTCCACAGGGACCTATGGAACTTGTTCCTATACCAACTCCTATGTATCTTTAGCATCAACTTCTTTAAATTCAATCTTGCTCTCAATATCCTTTTTGAGGATGTTCTCCATCTCAAGAAAGATGGATTGTCTGGCGACAGTCACTTTCTTGTCTGAAGGGTTATATAGGTAATATCCTTTCATTTCCTTGGGATATCCTATAAAGATACACCTCGTACCCTGGGGTGCTAGTTTTTTGCCTAAAAATGACTTAACAAATGCCTCTTATCCCCGTATATGTGTGTGAGACAAAATGGGTTTCTTTCCATTCCATAACTCAAAGGGAATTCCATTTGTTGCCTTAGTTGGTACTCGGTTTAATGTGTATGCTGCAGTTTTTAATGAATATCTCCAAATAGATTATGGAAGATATATATGACTCATCATCGACCTCACCATGTCTAACAAGGTGTGGTTCCTCCTTTCACTAACACCATTCCACTATGGTGTATAAGGAGGAGTGAGTTGAGATAGAATCCCAGACTCCCGTAAAAGGTTGATGAACTCTTGGTTTAGATATTATCCACCTCGATCTGATTGAAGCTTCTTTATCATCTTACCAATCTGATTCTCTACTTCATTCTTGAATTCATTAAATTTATTTAAGTACTCTGACTTATACCTCATTAAGTATATATATCCATATTTACTCAAATCATCAGTAAGTAATAAAGTAAGAATATTCACCTCTAGCTTATACTAGAAATGGTCCACACACATCTGTGTGTACCAATCCTAGAATCTTTTTGGCCCTTTCACCCAATCCAATAAAAGACGGCTTGGTCATTTTCCTTTATAAACAATCGTGACATATATCAAGTGGTTTTTTCTCAGTATAGTCTAAATAACCATCTTAGTAGAGATTTTTCAAGTGCTTCTCGTTTACATGACTAAGACGGTGATCCCACAATTGGGTGTTGTATGAGTCATGTAAGTTTGTTTCGTTATCAATTCCTAAAACTTGGTTTTTTTAATTTAATACATACAAACCATTATTTAAATGCACCATACCATAACATACGTTGTTCTTATAAAAGAAACAACCCATATTTCAAAACTAGGAAATAAATCCATCCATATCCAAACATGATACATAAATTATGTTCTTGGTAACACTAGGCACATAATAATAGTTATGTAAAACTAAAAGCATCCCAATTGGAAATGAGAGGTGGTAATTGCCAATGGCCAACACAGCCAGCCTCGCACCATTGGCAGCTCAAAGATCCACCTCTCCTCTAGAAATATTTCTAAATCTACTTGGTTTCTACATTTGGATACATATGTGATCCCCACAAGCTTTATCTAATACCCAATGTATAGAAATGGAAAGATTAAACTTGATAACGAGTGCACCTTTAGCATCCCCATGCTTCTGGGTGCATTTCCTCTTCTGGTGGTCTAGCTTGACACATGAAAAACACACCATCTATCATTCCTTTCCCTACCTCTGGATCTTCCCCTTCTTGGAGGGACAGTGCTCAGGGGATTTATACTGTTTATAAATCCTTGGCCCCTTTTCCTTGTCCTTACTTTTCTTATTCAACATAAGGACTGTGGGTTTTTCATGCCCCATGTCCTTATCTACTTATAGAATTAAGGTCAGAAGTTTTTATAGACTCTTCTCATTGTTTCTCATGTTTTAGTTGATAATAAATCTAGAGAAGGTCTTGGGCAGCAATGATAGGATGAGATCTGTATGAAACTTATCCAGGAACTTAATCCCTAAGATGTCTAGGCGTTCAATGTAGCCAATAAGCTTGACTACATGAGGCCCAGATGGCGCAGACTCTCTAACATTAGTTGTGAATAAACCATTGGAGATCTCATATCTCTCTTGTCTCGCCTTCTCTTGATAAAGATCTTTAAGGTGATACATCATGCTATATTCTTCCATGTTTTCATATTGCTTCAAGATCTCATTAGACATGGACAATATCATGGAACATTGGACATCTATGGAATCATCCAAATATTTCATATAGAGATAAATTTTCTCATCACTGTCCTCCTTTCCAGGCACAACTAGAATAGGCTCCTTCAGTACATACAATTTCCTTTCATGGTAAAGGATGACACGTAAATGCCTCTTCCACTCCTGGAAATTGGTGCTAGTGAGAAGGTTTTCCTTCTCGAGTATAGTTTGAAATGATATGCTTAATGTAATTTTTCTTGTCATTTCTAAAAATTAAGATGAGAAAAGTTTTATTTCTTTATCATGATAAAATTGATACAAATAAATTAATTAATACTTATTAGTCTCCCACTATTGTATCGAAATCCAATAGCCCTCACCATTGACTTCAGAATATTCTATTGCCTGAATATTCTAGTGGAAAGGATCCATATTTCCCTTAACATTACCCAAACTAGGGTTTTTCAAGCAACTTGAAAGGTTTTAGGTAGGCATTCCAAATGCCAACTGCATTAACTCGCATCTCCTTTATCCTTTGAGTGGACTCCCTAATCCTGAAATCCTTTTATTTTAGATTTCCTCAACCTTTGCCTCTTGGTCACACCAACTACTATTGTGATAGTCAACCCTTGATGTGAACCAAGTAAATTCAACCCAAAAACTTTAATTATAATTTCTTAATAGTTGAAATCACTCCAACTAGGGTTGGTCAAGCATTTTGAATTATGGTTCGATTCTAACCAAGATTATTGAAGGCTATACTGACTTAATATTTCTTTGAGGTATTTTATCCTTATATATAAATTTCCATTTTATTATCTTTATTACATGTTTGTTAATATTAATTGGGATATACTTAAGTGATTAACCATGTCTTAGATAATATTTACACATAAGCTGATCTTATTTTAGTTCTATATTTCATGCTTGTTTATATCATTAATTGTGTGATCGTGACAACACACCCACAATAAATAAACCATGAAACTGATAGAAATAAAATAAATGGCATGATCATGATCTTGTTATATTAGTTAGTTTATCTAGTGGTTGATAAACTAACCCAAGACCTAGGGTAGAAAACACCTTGAACACTTTGGGTTCGTGTTTACAGCTTTCCACCTATCCACTTTTGTATCTCCTTGGGTTAGTTTCACCTCAGCTCCTAACTTGAACCACCTCCACTAGCTTGGGAGCTCCATCCATTACATATGATTTTATCTCACAGGAAGGTGAGGGGTAAAATGGGGTTTTGCATAAAAGAAACCTTGGGAATGCAGGTTCTACATATTAATGAGGAGAAGGCTCATAAGCCAACAAATTTAATTTAAATAAATAAATTAAAAGAAACCATCCACATACAAAGGTCCTCATCTAGCTCATGATCATCCTTGCGTGCAATGATATTTACGCATAAATAAAACTATAATTCAATTCTGTAATCATTCTTGTTTAATATAAATCATGCTCAAATCAATTAATTATCTTTAATTAATCAATCCTTTTATCTTAAACCCTTTTTCTAAATTTCCTTGAAATTATAATCCATCATAATTTTAAACAAATAAATTCATTTAAAATTATATTTGTACGTAACTTTTACCTTGGAGAGAACCCGGTGAATTCTCATTCATAACTACCCAATGAGTAGAAGTGAACATTACACAGATGTTAAATTAAACACACATATATATATATAACACTTATCACTTGTTGTGCCTCAACTTTACACCCGAACCATGGTACACATATCAAGGGTTTGTATAATATAATAATAAATTTTAATAAATATGTGTAATTTGGATGAGTAAACAGTGTGTAGTTCCAACTACATGGTGTGTACTATCATTCACTATCCATCCGAAGTACACGTCTGAGGATATGGCATGTAGAAGTACTTTGGAAATATTCTGAGTATACAGCGTGTCCAGTGGGCCACATGTCATGTAGTGTCTACGTTACACAGTATCCATATGGGAAAGCCGTGTATGGGGTACACGGTCCAACGCTAACCCGAAGGGAATACACTTCATGTCCTTTTGGACACATGGTGTGTAATCCAGAAACTGCATGCCACTTATTCCTGGTCAACACACAGAGTCATTTAAGAATTAGATAAACTCCAACACATGGCTTGGTTTGGTGGACCAGTCCTGGTGCATTGGACCTTGACTACAGGGTGTGTACTACCGAATACACACTGTGTGTTCTAGTGTTGTATGGCCAGGAACCTTTGGAACCTCCAGAAGAGATCCTATATTTTATTTTAATCAAAATTAAAATAAAAAAATCATTATTGTAAGGTGAACAAGAAACAAAAGAGGAGGAATATATCTCAAGATTCAGATTTACAGAATGATTAACTTGAATTGAAACAACTAAATTATTAAATGCATAAATCATCAATGAAAAACTTAATAATTACAATCAACGATATAACCACTCTGATACCACTTGTAGGTTCCGAGCATAGTGGAAGTGCATGAATGGGTGTACCCAACTTTAATTTTACTGTTAACAATGATCAATCTGAGATCTGTCACGATGATGAAAAGATGGATCTTAGGAATAGAACAAAAAACGAAAAAAGGAAAGAAAGAAGTCCCAAAACCATAGAGGGGGTCATCATATGTTGGTTATAATTAATTTAATTAAAATGCAAGAATTACCTTGATGAAATTATATCTTCATTGATGTTTTCGGTCATGATTTGATGTGATACTTTATTATGTTGCAGAATCCAAGTGTAGGATTCCTCTAGTGGTGATTCACATGTGCTCCACATATCTCTAGAAATTTATAAAGGGATCTTCAAGTGCTAGTGCAGAAGAGCATTCGCTTTCAATTTCTTCCTTTCATCACCTTGAAAGCTGCTTCCAAAATGCTCTCCTTGATCTGGTGGAGGAGGATCTTCTCTTATAACTTGAGAGTGTTCTTGGAGGAAAGGAATTATCTCTTGTCTTGAGAGATTTCTACAGATCCGTTGTGTACAACCACAAGGAATGGATAGATCTAAAATGAGAATAATGTAATTGGGATTTTATTACTTAGAATAATAAAATTAATTAATTGTCCAAAATCATTTATTAATTTCATTTAATTCTTAGTAAGACCCCATGTCTAATAATAACAGTTGACTATTATTATCACTTGACATGCACCCATAAAATTACACCTAATATTATTTAATTAAATAAATAATATTATTTCTCATAAATCCCCAGAAAAACTACATAGTGTGTATATTAATATAAACGGCATGTATTTTTGTTTTCCCATTTTTTTTATTTCATCCACCACATTTATTAGTCCTTGAATAATGACTATTTATTTCTTAAATAAATATCACTATATTAATTTATAATAAATATATTATTTTTCCCAAAATATATATTCTCTCTAATAAATAGTGTCAAAATAAATGTGATCAGACATCCTTGAATAATTATTAAACTAAAATCGAGAATAATCTTTATTCAACTTGTTAAAATGAATATTTAATGGAGATAATTGGATACACTTAGTGTGTGACCCTCTAGGCCTCTTTCTTGGTGGCATTAAGAAGATCCTACCTAAAGTCTAAGGTTAGTGTCAAGTAACACACCAAGGCACCCATAGAGAAATAATTTAATACCACAATGATGTGTCACCTCCTACAAACACTTAACATGTAATGTAATCCCTTTTCCTCGATATCTCGAATCAAGCAGGTTGCATGATAGTGCCATCAATCCATGTGCTTGATTATTCTTTCTTTGACTTCCTGGAATTGAACTTGCTAATTCCTCACCATGGAAATGGATTTATTTAGGCTATATCAATTCCATCAAAGGGTCTGAGATATCAACTTCCGTTATGGAATATAAGGGACAAATCCTTTCTCGCATTATCTATTAATTCAGTATTACTTGTGACACACCCAACATATCCTACCTCATTGCGAATAATGTTTCATCACAGTTTTCATCAATATATCTAAGTGTGCGAGTTGTAACACTCATTAATGATAATATTAAATTATAAGGACCAATACACATGTCCACAGATAGGAACATCCAATGACACTATAAAAATGTGGATTTCCTACTGGCAGGTCTCATTCTCATAATATCCTCATGGATATTACCAAGGGTGCACACCATGAGAAGGTGCCTCAAAGTTTTAGGAGTCCTCAACCCTAATGGAATGTATTATTTGTGTCCCTCAAATAACATCATCCAACCATAGAACATATATTCAAGAATGGTGTTATGGCACTTCCAGTTTCTCATCATAGTAGGGATCCGCTATGACCCTTTAGTGCAACAGATATCCTTAGGAAATTATCACATGCATTTCCATGTAGAATAAAAATCAATATGTGATAAGGTATTTACAAGTTTATCATAAAGTAAAAAGTATTTGGTTATAGGCCACCAACTCCAATAAAAATATCCTAGAATTTTGGTGAAGGATGGAGCGAGTGGATTCCAAGAAATTACATACTTTTCTGGATACTACAAGTGTATATGGATATAGCATAGATGTACCTAAGGATAATAACTCTAAAAAGGAAACATTTGGATTTTACTTGATCATAAACTTGTTCATGACAATGGTACCTGCTTCACACTTGGTTTGATACTCTTGGGGGATATTTTTTAGAAATACACAAACTCTTTATGAACCATTATGAAGTATTTGAATAGATGATGACTATGAATGACCTAGGTTGAACCTAAGGTATCATATATTGAAAATAAGGTGTCATTATTTAGAAATCCTATAAGTTTTTTTTCATGATTATGTGGTTCCCTACTATTATTATCATTGATTACACTGTGCTTTTTTGGTTTTATTCAATGGTTTTAACCTGAAGGAACTATGTTAATATGGAATGTGATAGAAAATGAAATGATTTTACTTCAGAGAAACCAAATGTTATGGGAGGTATAATAAAAAAATATCATATCCATTCTCACAAAAATTTCTCAATATATGAATCATATTTAACTTCCAAATAATAAATGGAGGGAACAAGGTTTTTTTGAGTCGTTCATGAGGCAACGTCCAACTCCTTTTAGTGGTTATGTTGATCCTATAGTTATTGATCAATGTATTAGTATCATTGAAAAGATATTTTCCATTCTCCAGTGTTTGTAGCATGAAGAAATCATTTCATACACCTATTGTTTGGAAGTTAAAGTGGATCAATTGTGGACACTTATCAAGAATACGAGGAAAAAATATAAAATTGACTCTATGAAGTGGGATGAGTTTAAGAGATTATTTTTCAATAAGTAATTTACTTGTATTCTTAATATGAAAATGGATAAGGAATTCCTTGATATAAAGTAAAATAATGAAGAATCTATTGGTTCCAATGAGACAAATTTTACAAGAATTTTGAGGTATGATTATAGTATTATCATCCAACCTAAAAGTAAGTTTGATCGATTATTTAGTGGATTGAAACCAAGTATATGAAGAGAATTATCCATAATGGACTTTAGTAGATAAAAATAAATCATCTAATGTGTTATCAAGGTGGAAATAGATATTGGATTCACCCATAAATCTCATGGTTTTGATAATAAAAGAAAGATGGAATTCAAATGAAACTCTAAAAACCGTGGAGATAAGAAGATGATCTTTCATTCATGCTTAAAGTGTGGAAGGAAACATGGAGAAAATTGTCTTAATGGAATAAATAGATATTTTAAGTGTGTAAAGGAAGTTAATTGAGTGGATGAATGCCTAAGTGATGAGAATAAGTTATCTAATGATGTGAATAGAGAGAAATCTGCATAGAATGTTCCACCCACACTCCAGTGTTTCGAATGCAAGGAGTATGGAAACTATTATAATTAGTGTTAAAATATAAAGGTTTATGAAGATGCTAAAAATTAGTAACCTCTTAAGCTAAGATATAAAGATAAATATCATCCAATCACTATTTCTAATAAGGGGTAAAATAATGATGTGGTGAAAGGTATACTTACCATCCACTCTAAAACTGTTAATGTCTTATTTGATTATGGATCTACCCACTCTTTTATATCTGAAGAATTTTCTAAGGGTATAAAAATATAACCTTGATTATTAGATGTTAAATTATTAGTGAAAACCCTTAATGTAATGATGATCGTATCTTAAGCATATGGTTCTTATCCAGTTGAATTTTATAGGGATGTGCTTCCTATAAATCTTTTTATTCTCCCTCTGGTTGAATTTGATGTTATATTAGGAATGTATTATATTTCTATATAGGAATATCAAATAAATTTACAAGGAAATGAATTCACATTTGATATTCCAAACCAACATATTATTGACTATCAGTTTGATAATAAATATGAACTTCTGATGGAAATCACATCCATTGTATGGGTCTTAATTATCATTCAAAAAGGGTATTTATCTTAGATGGTTGGGGAGAAATTAAACATTTATGATATACATATTATGTGGGAATTTATTAATGTCTTTATAGAAGAGTTTACTTGTATTAAATTGAATTATGAAGTTTAGTTCTCAATAGAACTCATACCTGGTGCTACACCTATTTCAAAGAATCCCTATAGAATGGCCCTAATTGAGTTGTAAGAATTGAAAAAGCATCCCCAGGAGAATATTGACAATGGATTAATTTGGATAAGTTTTTCACCTTAGGGTGAATCTATTCTTTTTGTTAAGAGGAAATATGGATCGATGTGACTCGGCATTGATTATTAAGAGTTGAACAAGATCACAGTCAAGAACAAGTATCCTCTACCCTATATTGATAACTTATTTGATCAAATGAATAGAGATCAATACTTTTCCAAGATTGAACTTCATTCTAGATATCATAAATTGAGGGTCAAGAAGGGTGATATACCCAATACAACATTCTATACAAGGTATGGACACTATGAGTATATAGTGGTTCCATTTGGTTTTGCTAATTCCCCCACTATCTTTATGGATTTAATGAACATGTTATTTATAGATTTCCTTGATTTGTTTATGGTGTTATTTATAGAGGACATTATTATATATTCAAAGAGCATGTAAGAACATTAATATCATTTGAGGATTTTTCTTAAGATCCTAAAGAAGGATAATCTGTATGGAAATTTTATTAAGTGTGAATTTTGGCTACAAAAAGTCTCATTTTTTGGGTCATATAAACTCAAGCAAGGGTATATCAGTGAATATATAAAATATGAGGCTATTGGGAGTTGTCCTAGAATAACCACTATGTCTGATATCTAAATTTTTCTTAGTTTAATTAGATATTATCAATGTTTTTATCATAGTTTTCCAATCCACTCACCAAGTTAAATTAGAAGGGATCGAAGTTCCTCTAGATGAATGAATGTGAGGAAAATTTCAAGGATAAAAAGAGAAGGTTAGTCGGTGCACCAATAATTATATTACCCTATAGTGGATAAGGGTTTTTAATCTATTGTGATGCATTAAAGAAGGTATTGTGATGTTTTTTTATATAGAATGATATGGTGATAGATCATGCCTCGTGATAATTGAAGGTTCATGAGAAAAATTACCCAACTCATGATTTGGAGTTAGTTGTGGTAATTTTTACATTAAATATATAGAGGCGTTATCTTTATGGAGAAATGTGTGATATATATACTGATCATAAGAGTTTAAAGTATATATTCACATATAAAGAGTTAAACATGTTCTAGAGAAGATAGTTGAAACTGATTAAAGATTATGACTGCTCAATATATTACCACCCTGGGAAAGTAAAAAAGGTGATTGATGCTTTGAGTCAAAAGGATCATGCTAGATTATATATTATGAGGAACACAAAATATCTAAAAATTTTGGATTTTCAAAGGATGGATGAGGAAATATTGAAGAAAGGGGAGAAATCCTATCTTTTTCAAATACGTGTTCAACCATCTATCCAAGCAAAGATTAAAGAGCCACATAAGGAATATGTAGAGTTATAGAAGAAGTTTAGAAATGTTCTTGAGTTTAACCTTGATTTTTATAGAATGATAAAGTTCATTAACCATGTATATGTTCCATCCATACCATATTTGAAGAAGGAGTTATTAGAGGAATCTCATGGTTTTTTCATTCTATGTTCATCCTGTAAGTACAAAGATGTATAGAAATTTGAAAGAGTATTTTTGGTGGGATAGTGTAAAGAGATATATTATAGATTTTATATCTCAATTCTTGGTATGTAAGCAAGTTAATTCTAAGAGAAAAAGTATAATGGGATGATACAACCATTTCCCATACTAGAATGGAAATGCTAAAACATCACCATGGATTTTTTCATCAGACTCCCCAAAACTTTTAAATAGAATAATGCTATATGGGTTATAGTCGATCACCTTACGAAGCCAACACATTTCATCGCTATCAAGGAAGTTTTGTCTTTGGATCATCTTTCTAGGATATGTATTAAATAATTGGTAACGTTTCATGGAGTACCATATTCTATTGTGTCTTATTGGGATCTGAGGTTTACATCAAAGTTTTGGCAAAGTCTTTAGCAATCTCTTGATATGGAATTGAGTTTCAGCACTGTATATCATCGTCATACATATGGTTAGTCTGATAGAAACATTAAAACCCTATAGTATATGTTTAGATCATATTATATGGATTTAAAAGGTGGTTGGTAACAACACCTTCCACTATTAGAGTTTTCATACAACAATAGATTTCATTCAAGCATTCATATGCCTCCTTATAAAGACCTTTATGGAAAGAAGTGTAGAAATATAACATGTTGGGATAAAATTGGAGAAATAAATCTATTGGGAACTTATCTAGTTAATGAAATGTAATACAAGGTTAGATCCATTCAACAACACATAAGAGAAGCTCATAGTCAACAGAAAAGTTATGCTGACAATCATCAATGTGATCTGGAGTTTGAAGTTAGTGATAAGGTTTTTCTATGAATTTGTCCATGGAAGAAGGTTATGATATTTGGAAATAAATGAAAACTGAGCCCTAGATATATTGTCCATTTTGATATTATTGATAAAGTAGGGATGTTTTCTTATCACTTGGCGCTCCTACCAAACCTCTCTCAATTCCACAATGTGTTCCATGTATCTCTCCTAAGGAAGTACATACTTGATCCCTCACATGTACTGAACTCAAAGTTCATACCAATGGATCATAATATTTACTATAAATAAAAACCTATAAAGATTCTATATTGTAGAGATAAATTTCTACAAAACAAGATAACTCACATGGTCAAGGTTTTATGGCGAAACCACCAACTTGAGGAAGCTACATGGAGACCTGAGGATAATATGAGGTAGAAGTATCCTTGGTTTTTTTATCAGAGTAATGGAATTCAGAGGGATAAATTCATTTTAATGGGGGTATAATGTAACACCCTAATATTTTATCAAATATGTTTTTCTAATAAATTTAATTTCTTTCATATCTTCTGTTACACACAACATTGAGTTTTAACAAATCGTGATATATTATTAATATTATTATTTAAACAAGAATATTATAACCTAAATTTTAAACATGGAGGTATGAATAAGAATAAAAAAAATAAAAATAAGTATTAATGTTTTATATAAATAAAATATGTTTATAAATAAGTACTTAGTTTTTGGTAGTCTTTATATGCTTTGAAAATACATTTTTCTCAAAAAATGATTTTTATTGGTTTTTATGTACTAATAATAAAATTAATTTTTGAAACTTTTAGAAATTTTATTTGATAAAATGAACTTAATTTTTAGAATCAACATATCAAAATAAGTTTAGTGTGATTTTTTGATATTTTTCTGAAAATTTTAATTTTTTAATGAATAATGAAAAATACTGATTTTTATGAAAAATTTACTTTTCATTTAAAGTATATGAAAGTTATATTTGATTTGAATATGGTTTTAAAATTAAAATAATTTCAATTATATCATAATTAATCTAATTTATTTCATTATAACCAATTTTTTGTTGAATTTTTAAATTAAAACTTTCTATACTTATGAAAAAAATTCTTTAAAAAACTTTTTTTCATCACGTTTGTGGATTTAAATTTAAATTAAACTATTCCACTTCTATGAATTATATTTGTAAAAATGAATTTCATATTTTTAATTATAATAATTAATATTATATAATAATTCAACTTAATTTTTATTCATAATTAATTGTAAAAACCATAAAAAATAATTATCACAGTTAAGCTTAAAATTGGTTTACCATGGGTTAAACTAAAAAGATAAGGGTTAAAATGAACTAAAAACTTATACAAATAAAATTTAATAGAAATATTTATACATTATCTTGTATAATTTTCAATAATGATCTATGTTTTATCCTTTTTGAATATTTAAAATGTGGGTATTCCTTTTTCTTTTAAAAAATTCCAAGTGTTTCCTCTCCCCCTCTTATAAAAGGGAACCCCATCTCCTCTTCTCTTAAAAATCCAAAAGAATTTTGGTTCAGAAAATACCTAATAAAATATATTACTTAGTTTCCTACCCATTTTCTATAGGCTTTATTTTTATTATTAAACCCTCTTAAGAAGGCTTTTGGTGCTAACATAAGGAGGTTGTCCGAAGAAGAGGTATCATTCTTAACCAAGTGTTTTTATTATATTTATTCTTCCACCTCATTCAAAATATTATAATATAATAGAATAATTATCTACCATATACTTATATTTTATTATATTAATGGCGTAACTTATATTTATATCCTCCTTCATCAAATGGGTAATGAAACCATCGATCGTGTGTACGATGGACTACCACCACACGAACCGATGTAATTTGTTTTCCATCACTGCCTATCACTGATAGAAATAATGATAGATTTAACATATTTATACGATATTTATGAAATAATTATACTTATTAAAATCTAATATCACATATACCTTCTTACCTTCCAATCTGTTGGAAAATGATAACATCGCTTGTGCATATGTGTGGACTACCACCTTCGTGAAGCGATGTGATGCATGTTTCATTTTATTTTGAAATGGATGGTAAAAAGGATATATATTTGATGAATATATATATTATATTTATGAAATATAAATGATTATATAAGTTTTATATATTATTTACCTTTCTTCGATTCCATTCTTCAAGAAAATGGAAACAATGTTCATGCGTATGTATGGTCTACCATCTCCATGAACGGTGTAATTATTTTTCTATCTATAAATTTAATGGATTGATATAAATAAATATATAATGAATATATATTATATTTATATCATGTTTAAAATTCTGTATATTATGTTACAATGATCAAATTAAAATTATTTAAACTACCAAACCAAATCATACATGAAAAATGAAGCAATTATTACCCGAAACATGATTTCAACAATGAATTATTAATAAATGGGTGATAAATGGTTATAAGTTAATAATATATGGTATATGAGTATTTTTCTATAATATATGTATAATAAACCTATATTAATTATACATGAGGTGTGAACATGTACGAATTAAGTCGATACTTGAGACAAGGTATTTTCATCTCACTTTTATTTCTGTGAAACACTTGTCATATTCACCGCTTATTTATTTTATTTTGTTATATATACTATCCATGAATGTATTTTATGATTTTTATTATTGAATTTATAGGTATTTACATATCCATATAATTTTATTTCTTTCATGAGGCTTATGATCCAAAAGTTATCAAAGTGGTAAAGGTTTTATGTTACAATCTCATTTTTTATCGGGATTGTTTATGATTAAGTTTTCAATGATGAAATCATAATATATATATCTCAATAAACTAGTTAATTTTCTTATAATATATTTATTTTTTTAATAATACATGTTTTTATTTCATTTTACTCTCTTTAATAACTAAAGAGACCAAAAGAATTTTTTTAAGGAAAATCAACTTTATCACTCTCTTCGGTCAAAAATCCTTTATATTCCATGTATATGTTTCAAAAAAATGTTTTAAAGAATGTTTTTAATATTATCCAAATATTTTTTAAAGTAATTTTTACCCTTTTTAAATTTTACACAATGGTTTAAAAGGAATATTCTTTTCATTTTCCAAAAACAATATATTTTTTACTTGTTGCCGAAAATGAGAAAGGAATTTTTTTTTAATGTGTATAGCATGAACGGTATTTTCTAATGTCATGACTAATAAATTATTTAAATCTTAAATTAAAAGTTTCAAAGTTTATTTTAAATTAAAATGTTTTCTTTAATATTTGTATAATTTTTGGATTTTAAAGAAGTGATTTCAATAAGGAAAATACATTTTACTCAATAATGTTTTAATGATCTCTTTGTGGAATTTATATCCATAATTGACAACAAAATTTAGTGTTGATTATGTTTGAATAGGGATATTATCCAATGGTACCATCCTTATTCATTCACAAGATGTTTTATGATGATGGTGAAAGGATGTTTATGAAACCCATTTCTTTTTCATGGGTTATGCTATAATGAAAAAATGAAATGTTTATGAAACTAGTTTCTTTTCCACGGGTCATAATATCATGAAATGTTTATGAAAAAAATCATGAGTTCTGATATAATGAATGTTTTAGGATCTTATGGTACTCAAATGTATGGATTATTTGATGGGTGGTACTTATATCTCCCTCCAATTCATTGAGTAATGATTAATGTTTTATGAGCTCAAATGGTACATGGAAGGTTATCCCAAGCCCAAAACAAGAGGGTAAATAGAAGGTCATCCCAAGCTTAGAACAAGAGGGTACATGGAAGGTTATCCCAATCTTGAAATGAGAGGGTGAATTAGAGGTTATCCTAAGCCCAAATCAGTCACATGGGTGGTTATCCCAAGCCTTAACATATTATGAATGTCTTGGTTGGTAGCCTTAACATAAGATTTTCTATGCTTGTGTGTATGCCAAAAATATATGTATTATTCCAATGTTATGCTCTCATGGCTCGTGTTCTTTGATTTCTTTAAGATTCATGTCTTATGAACTACCAATATTTATGGCATGACTCGAGTTTATGATCTATGATATATAGGGTATGGTTTTCAAATGTTATTTTCATTTTCTCATACTCTTATGCTCACATTATGTTAAAATATCCCTTTTTTACCCTTAATGAGAATATGAGATCACCCTTTATTATGTTTCCTTTCCTAGTTTTATGAATAAAGGTATTATGTATGATATGTCTAAGAAGAGTTCTATTTATTAAGAACTTAATGGGAGATAATGTAGTTCACCTATAAACCAATTGTTTATGTATCCAAGTTTCCAAAGGCACTAGACCTAAATGATTATAGTGTGGATCATTATGTTATGTGATGAATTTTCATCTATTAAGATGTAATATCTATGTATGATAAGTTCGGTTATTTGTAAACCATGATTTTTATATCTTATTTTCATCATCCTCTTCCTTTATTTGATGCCTTTTTACCCTCCAAAAATTTAACCATCTCCCAAGTTCTATTGAACTTAAATGAAACCATGTCATCATTCATGGATAAATACCACTATTCAGAGTCACTAAGTGAAATTGTTTCCTCTAAAATTTCAAGTTCTTCTACATCTGTTAAGAGTAGAAAATTCAAAAAAACATCATACCTCTGAACCGATCTCCTGGTCTTGGTTGATCTTCTCAACTGTATCAACTAAACAAACTACTTAGCTCTTCTTATTCTACCAGTTCTTGAAATTCTGGCACTCAGTCATCTAGAGACCATACTTATGGTGCTCCCACTTGAGCCTCAACTGCTCCATAACTTTCTAGTCTTTCTAATGGTCTTACTTCTTGTCTTTTGGTGCTTTTATCACCTTCATCTAAGTTCTCTATTTTTGTGATATACTGGTACTCTGATCAACCTATAATTATATAGTTGAATCTCATTTAACTTATTTCTCTACTAAGTTATGGTTCTTCCACAGAACCTTTTAATTAAAGATAAAATCTCTACTTCTAATGATTTGTTTTCTTTTATTATCCCACAATCAATATCCAAAAATTTTATCTCCAGAACTTAGTAAGAAACACATTTTTGATTTCGATTCAATTTTATCATGATCTTTAGAATTTACATGTACATATCAAAAACTACCAAAAACATTCATATTTCAAACATCCTATTGTTTTCTAAAGCATAATTCCTCAGGAAGTTCTTGCCCTATTGTCCATATTGGACTTCTATTGGTGAGATAAGATATCGTGTTGAGTGTCTCTTCCCAAATAATCTTAGGAATTCTTGAGTGTAACCTCATACTTCAAGATTTCTCTATAAAATTCATGTTTATTATTCTAGACACTCTATTATAATGTGTAGTTTTGGGAACTTTCTTCTCATTCCTTATTCCTTAATTTTTGTAAAAGTTCTGAAAATTTAATCTGGTGTACTCACCATTGTTATCCGTCCGGATGCACTTCAACTATCAGTTGCATTCCCTTTTTATCGATGATTTAAATTAGTAAACACATGAAATACATCAAACTTATTTTTAAAGAAATAAATCTATATTTTCTTTATAGAATAATCAATTAAAGTTATAAATTAAAGGCAATCATCATGGTATTGAATAAGATTAGATCCTCAAACATCTGAGTGTATAGCTCTAACTTCTAGTTCTTAGGCTTCTAGCCATATAAGTTGAAATAAAATCTTCTCTACTTTACCATAACACAACTCACACACTTTCCAATTTTCATTTGATCAAGATTTAGTATGCCCTTAGCTTTAATAACTTTAAAGTTCTTCCCACTAAGGTGACCGAACCTAAAGTGTCATACTTTTGGATCATCTAAAGTTATACTTATGGAAAATTTACCTCCTTCTAGAATTTTGGTCATGTAAAGAGTCTCATATTTAACTCCCTGTGCAACTATCATTGATCCTCAAGTAACCTTCCATACTCCATTTTCAAATCTAGTTTAATAACCTTCATCATTCAGTTTTCTAATGGAAATAAGATTCCTCCATAAACTAGTGATGTTTCAAAATTCATTTAACTTCAATAATCGTCCATTTTTCATATTAATTTTGAAATCTCCTTTTACAAAAACATGTACAGCTTCACTATAAACCATATGGACATTCCCAAACTTTCTAGTTACATAATTAACCATGCATCTTTGATCACTAGTTGAATGATAGGATACTCTAGAGTCAATCACCCAAGAATCTATTGGTGTGTTCACACTCAAAAAGTAATGTTTGGTATCTTATATCTTGTTAACAAAATATGAGTTATTATACATTGATGCTTTTCCAGTGTTCTACTTGTGACTCTTTTAGTCCTTGATATGCCTTTTCTTCCCACACTTCCAGCAGGTTGGACCAGGATCGGCCAACTTAATCCAGCTTATTTATTTATACTTTTCTTCTATTGGTTTCTTTTTGTATTTATGATGGGGTGACCTTACCCTTCAATTAGTATTAAGGTCACTGTCAGTTAGTACCTGAACTTCCCTTCACTGAATTTATTCATTCACGAACGAATTATAGATATCATAAAATAATAAATCTAATTTTCAGTTGGAGTTACTAACTACAATAACCATGGTATCTTTTATTTTTGGTAGTGAAGATAATAGTATAAATGCCCATACATCATCAACAAAGGTTGATTTTACCAATTGGAGCTACCAACATTTTATGTTGAAATCATTCAAATGGTCTTTCATTGGTCTTCCTTCTGACAACCTTAATCTAAACAACTGTCATAGCATGAAATTTTTTTAATGGTCATTGTCTTTTCATACATGTCCACCAAGTCCTTTAAAACTTTCAATGTAGTTTTCTTCTCCTGAATGTTAAAAGAAATATTTTGTGCCAAAGAAATTCTTACCAAGGAAAATGATTTTTTTCAACTATTCTCATTTTTCTTTTTACATCATCATTGGTTTCACTCTAGACAATAGAACTTCCAATTCCTTTTGAATCGGGTGATCTTCAATATGAATTCTCCATAATCTAAAATTTGATCCATTGAATTTATCTATCTGGATCTTACCTTTATTCAAAGGCATTCATGAGATACTAACATTGTGTTGAACCTTCCCTTTGATATCACTTGTTGGGTAAGAATATATGAAAGTTCAATAAGTTATTCCAATAAAAACACTATATTCTCACATGCTAGTCCACTATAAGTTCACTTTCCCCTTTGACTAAGTGTACCGGAAGTAGGAAGTCACCATACCCTACCCACTGCACTAATCTAATCTCTCACACACATCAACACAAACATATAAATCAATACAATTACATAAAATAGTAAATGAACAAAAGAGATTAGCGTGATTTATATGAGTTGTATCACATGAATAAGGGGAACCACTGTGACTTCTTATATTATCAAAAGTAAAAATATTACATTTTTAACATACCTCATCCCAAAACTCTCTCATGTGGACAAATTGGGTTGGTTATTGGACCTCAAGCGCACCTCCTCTTATGCAAAAGGCTGTCAACTAGTAGTGGGGGTGTAAAGAAAATAGTGGAGAGACTATACCCTCTAGTATTGAGTAGTAATAATAGTGGAAATAATATTACAGTAACTAAAAATAGTGTAAATGGTATAATAACAATAGATAAACCAAATAGTGAATCCAACTGATCAATCCAACAATACAAGATTAATGTAATGAAAATTTGGAATGTAACTAAATTTCATGTTGAAATTCATACAGATAAAAGACCAAGATAACACAAATAAACACAAAAGACCTCGATCTAGAATCCCACATCAGTCTTGTATCCAAGCACCAACCCATCTAGAAAGCAACAATCAACAACAAGGTCCTTTTCACTTATCCAAACCTATATCTATGTAATCTTCTCAAGTATCAAATGATAGACCGAATAGGTTGTGAGTATTACTCAGTAGTTCAACACCACCATGTATAAGAAAAGCTAGTCTGATATTAAGTGTAGGTGATAAATAAATGAATTGGAGTATTAATTAATCAATTAATATAGTATAATAATCAACCTGCTTCAGCACCATTCTGAAATATCTATGATCATGTATCATTACCATGTCAACTGTAGCCATAAATCCATGTTATAATCATATAATGAGGAAAATCCCTCTATATAAACATTTGAGCATAACTGGTCCAAGCCCTTTATATAATCATTTTAGTATAACTGGGCCAAGACCTATAAGAATTATAGCATAATTGGTCCAAGACCTATAATCATTATATCATAACTAGGCAAAGTACTATAAGAATTACAGCAAAATCAGGCCAAGCCCTCTATATAATCATTTCAGTATAACCAGGTCGAGCCCTATAAGCATTATAGAATAACCAGGCCAAACCCTATAGGCATTATATCATAATCGGGCCAATCCCTATAAGTATTATAGCATAATATAAATCACAATTTAGAATTTCAAAAATAATGCAACATTACATCATAAACCACAAAGTTAATTTCATCCAATTACATTTTATCTTTCAATTACCTTTCATTCATAAAGTTATGTATTAAACCATTAACATGTCAGTGTACACAACCATATCATATCAAAGTATCTCCAATAATTTCAATAAACAAATAATCCATTTTATAAAGTGATCCTATCACAAGAAATCACCTAAGGACTCACATCATGCTAATTCATGTTTAATACCGATAGCCAGTTCATTATTGTTCAATGGTAGGATCACCCTATGGGTGGTCACAAGACAAGTCTCAAAAAATTTGGATCTAAAGGGATCCAAGGAGTGGTCCAAACACATGATTATCATCACTCATTGATCAGTTAGTTAATGTGCACATTGTGTCATCATGATCGTATAGTATTTCACACACTTAAACAATTAGAAACATACCATAGGGATTTATTCTAGACCACTAACCTTTTTATGGTGATCAAAGAAACACTCTCAATAGGGAACACCAATAAAGAACTAAGGATAAGAATATCATAAGTAAAACTATAGATTAAATTTTAGACTGAGATGTTCGGAAGGGAAGGAATCACCCCAAATTCTTTGGAGTCGCCCTAGGTTTTAAGAGAAGAGGTTGCACAATTAAATGAAAATAAATCATATGTGCAGCGTGGTTAAAAGACCTTATTATAGAAACATTCATGACATGAAACTATTTCACAAAGAGAATTTCATGATGAACTTAATATGTCGAAAAATGTGCCTCCTCGGGTTAAAATAAACTCAATAAAACTTTTCAAAATGTAAACCAGTTTCATGCTCTGACATATTCCTAGCAATAGGTTCATGTAGTGTAACCTATTCAAGGTGTGAAAGTAGATAATAGAAAAATCACAACCTAGATTTTGTATAAAAAACCCGAACCACCTCTGAATCTTTACAAACCCATGTAGAACCCTCTAAGTCATTTGAAACATTTATACCCAGACTCCATTAATTCAAATAAACATAAATCTCTAAATATTAGGTCATTTTCCTCAGAGAAAGCTCTACATCCTCAAAGAAAGATGTTGTCCCAACTAGGTTAAATATCCTGAGAGGGGTTGAATCAAGGTATGACATATTAAAAAAATTGTCACTTGTGATCTTGTATCATCTTTAAACACAACACTCTTCTCTCTCCTTCCCATAGCATAGATTAAATGAGAATTAAAATATTCATAGGACACAACAATTTTACTTGGTTCACCCTCATGGGACTATGTCCAAGGAGCATATAAAAAAAATGTGTCAATGTACCAAATCCACTAAATATCACTACCAATACAAGGTTAAAAGTAGACTCTTTGTCCCTCCTAGTTTACAACTAATCACAATTTGAAAGGTCGTTACTCTCTTCACTGAAGTGTGTTCACTACTTCTTTAGAGAAATTGTTTATTGTTCTGAATCACCTTAGAATTTTTTCACAGATATATGAGTGTTCCATGAAGTCTTGGTTTCACCTAATAGGTGAAATACACTTTTCCACATACTACTGGTTGGCAGAAATTTCTTTCGATAACTATTTTTAGTCCCTTCACGAACTGCCTTAATCACTTCATGAACTACTTTTCACCATGTGGAGTGAGTGCTTCATGAACCACCTTGCTTCACGGACTACCTTTTCTCTGCAGATAGCCTTCACTTCGTGACCCTTATTCCTTTTAGAGCTACAGCTCCCCACAATCCCCTTATTTAAAACTATCTTTGGGAACTACCTCCTTTGTGAACTTTTCCTTCACGAACTACTTTGTGAATCACCTATTTCACGAACCACTTCCTTCCAAGAATTCCTCCTTTGCGAACCACTTAGGTCTTAACCAAATTATTCCAGTGATGATCTTCTATAATTTAATTCACTCTCATGAATGGTGTGATTAGGTTCCTTTATATAGGTAATGAAATCCCAAAAAACATGCTAATCAAAATTACCAAAAACTCCTTTACAGATTAGACATCACCGCATACTGAACTTTCCATGCGGTCTACATATCATGTTATTCCTTTGTGACACTCTTAATTAATTTTCCTTATCTGCAAATAAAAATCTTTTTGTGGAAACTATAAACTCACTATCTTAGACTACAAACAACAACCTCTCATAAACTGGTCTTGCTATGCAGTTTTCATAGTGCATAACCCTTTGTATCCACTTTAATTAACTACTTTTTTCACAAATGAAACATCCTTTGTAGAGGACATAATTCACCATCTTCCATCCACAAATGAAACACCCTTTTTCATCCACAAAATCCTTTTTGGTTCATATAACATAACTCCTATGTAGAAATATTTATTTTTTTGTAAAATAAAAACCCAATTTCGAGGTCCAAAAATTTGTAAAACACTTTGAAATGACATCACCTTGTATACACACTTTTCTGTACCACATCCAAATAATCCATTCCTTTTTATTGGTTATTTTCAAACATAACTTGTCAAAATTCTCTCTTTAACTCCATATCTAACCTTAGAGGCCTTTTTTGTCAACACACATAATCAATCCCAAAAAACTACAAAGTATCCTTTAGGGATTTTTTTCCCAACAAAAAGGCTTGGCTACCAAGGTTTAAATAAGAAATAAAAAACCCACTAAAATTGGTTCAACCAAAAATCAAGAGGTACGTACCAAGAAAAGATGGGATCTTACAACCTCCCCACCATATAATAGCTCAACCTCGAGCTGATCCAAGAATCATTGTGGGGTATCGGTGAACAAGTTTGGACATTGTGATCACATGTTAGATTCCCTCTCCCAAGTATCCTCTTTAACACACCCATGATTCTACTACACTCAAACAAGAGGTATAGTCTTTCCTCGGATATATTTTCCACTATGGTCCACAATCCATATTGGATTCTCCTTAAAGGACGCATATACACCAAGATTAATGTTATCAACATCTATCGTGTGATAAGGTTCATAATGATATATATGAAGTTTTGATACATGAAACATGTCATACATGATAGTGTAGCACTGTGGAAGGTCCAATCATTATGGCACTGGACCGAACCTCCCCACTGTCTCAAATGGATCGATAAAACTGGGTAATAGCTTTCTTTGTTTTCTTATATAAATTTTTCCCAACCTAAGTGACACCTAAAGTAAAACAAGATGACCCACCTCAAACTCCATAGGTTATCTATACTGGTCAGTATAAGATCTCTTCATACTCTACATGGTCACCAACCACTTCCTGGTCAACTGGATCTACTCATACATTTCTTATATGAGACTATTCCCAATAAGAACTGAATCAACTACATATAACCAATAAATCAATGAATGGAACGAACTTCCATATAAAGTCTCGAAAGGTTCCATCTAGATAAATTCCTAGAAACTGTTATTATACACAAACTTTATGAGTGTCATATGCTTCTCCCGCAAACCACCAAAATACAGTACATAGGCTCATAACATATCCTTCAAAATCTAAATCATTTGTTCAAATTAGTCATTAGTCAGTGGATGATAGATTGTAATAATAATAACTTGTGATCCTAAAGACTTTGGAAGACCTTGTTAGAACAGAGATGTGAAGCGAGTATCACTATCAAAAACAATATTTGTTGGAACATCATGTAGATGAACTATCTCCCACATGTAGAGACTACCTAGGTCATCAATAGTGAGTGTCTCCCTGATGGGAAAGAAGTGGTCTATCTTCGTCAGACAATTTACAATCACCCATATAGCATCATTCTTACAAGTTGTATTGGGTAATACCATTATGAAGTCCATAGAGACATTATCCCATTTGCATTCAGGAATGGGAAGAGGCTACTATAGCCCAACAGGCCTCTAATGCTCAGTATTCACCTGTTGATAGGTGAAGCATCTGGCCATGAATCCCACTATCTATTTCTTCATTCCTATACACTAGTACTATATATGGAGATATTGATACACATTTTTCAGACTTGGGTATACCACCCATCTAGAAGCATAAAAATCCCTCATTAACTACTTGATCAAGCTCGTAGAAACCCATACTTGTCCATGGTAAATAATAGAATTATTGATACTAAGAGACCATTCTAATGGTGACTCCCTACCATATAAGTTTTCCCTCAAATATAATCTATTTGGATCAGATATCTTCTTAGTCTTAATTAGGTATAAAATCATGGTTATAGCAAATGTCAAAGTCATATCTACTCATCCTTAAGACTCTAGAACATCTAGATGCATATATGAAAATAGTACCATCATAAACCACTCATAACAAGACTCCCACACTATCTTCATCTACATCATCTAGCTCAAGGCATCGGCAATGATGTTTCCCTTGCCCAGTGTTTATACTAGCTCAATGTTAAAAGACTACAGATACTCATCCCACCTACTCTACCAAAGGTTTATGTCCTACTAAGAAAAGATGTACTTTTGGATTTTGTGTTCCATGTACACCACAAACCTATCTCCCAACAGATAGTGTCTCCAACATATCAGAATGTGTACCACCATAGATATCTCCAAATTAGGAGTTGGATAAATCCTTTCATAGCATCTCAATTGTCTGGAGCCATAAGTAACCACTCGATCCTCCTATAATAGAACTAATCTGAGTCCAACTCTAGATTCGTTATAGTACATGGTATATGAATTACCTAGAATAAGTAAGGTGAATATCAGTGTTGAGGTCATCCTACTCTTTAGATCCTAAAAGGATCTATTGTAAGTATCTAACTAAACAAACTTCACTCATTTCTTTGTTAGTTCGAACATCGGTGCTGATATATGGGAGAAGTCCTAGATGAAAATACAATAACCTACTAAACCCAGAAAGCTATAAATCTTGAAGACATTTTTGTTCCACTCCCAAGATACCATGGTTGTAACCTTCTCTGGGTCTACTGACACTCCATCCTCTAATATGACATGACACGAGAAGTGTACTTTATTAATCTAGAAACCTTATTCGGTTAGCTTGGCATAAAGCTGATGCTCTATCAATATACTGAGGATGATGTCATGATATTGGGCATGATATTTTGTTAAATTTGAGTACACTAATATTTCATCTATAAAAACTATCACAAATAGATCTATAAAAGGATGAAATATTTGATTCAAGGTCATGAATATTGTCAGTGAGTTTTTCAGACTGAACGGAATCACCATAAACTCGTACAAGCAATACATTCTCTTAAAATAAGTATGAGGTATGTCTGATGTTATCACTCTCAACTTATGATACCTATCTCAAATCAATCTTATAGAAAATTCAATCACCTCTCTACTGATTTAATAGATCATCGATGCATGAAAGGGGATATCGGTTCTTGACCATCATCTGGTTCAATTTCTGATAGTCCACACACAAGTGAAAATTCCCATCAACCTTCTTAGAAAAAATCATGGGAGAGCCCCAAGGTTATATTCTAGGTCTTTTGAAATGTTATAAGAATTGTACCTCTAATGGTATAAGGTCCTACATCCAAGCTAGTCAGAGTATAGTCCATAGAATGCAGCTGACTTTCCTCTCTACCCTAGGCTCCAGTATGACTCCCCTATATTTATACCTATGTGTGGTATTGTCTCTCCTGCACTGGGGTACCACATCCCCTACCTTGACCTAAATGTCCAGTGTAACTCTAGATATCATTTTTCTGAGGGGTAACTGAGTCCTTCCCAAAATCTAGTACTTGTTCTGATCCCCTATCACAACTCTATTTTTGTAGACCCCTACAAAACCTTTGTAGGTGGACCAGCCTACCAAAATCATCGAACTCCAAGATAGGGTATAGACATTGAGGATTCTTGTAACCAAACTTGCCACACTGATATCACTTCAATGGAACACGATGCTGATATGTCTTCCCACTACCCTGACTACTCTTCCCATTGTTTTCTTAATGATAACTATCATAGAAGTGCTTCTTGACACCAGAAGAAGAACTCCCATTTTGCCCTACTGAAACAGCATGGCCACTACTCGGTACCTCTCTTAGATTCTATTTCATAATGAGATCCTAACTCATCATGTCTGAAATGATACTCAAGAAAAAAAATCACCTATGGCCTGGTCTCATATTGAAGCACATCCTAGAAATACCTCACCCTATAAATCTCATCAACTGCTAAAGATGGATCAAAGAACTACAAGTTAGTGAAATATCTAGCATATTCTATCAGTGACATGTTATCCTATGTCAGGTGTATGAACTCATAAGACTTCTCAGCCCTCAAAATTTCAAGATAGAAGTGGCTTAGAAATTTTTCCTTAAAGTCCATCTAGGATAACTCCTCTTGCTTCCTATATTTCTCTAGAATTTTCCACCAACGCTTGGCAGGTCCATGAAGCATGTATGTATCATGCTTCACCCTCCTATATGTGGGTGTCTTAAGGTTCTTAAAGATTTTCTGGACTAACTCGTTCCATAACTTGGATTCTTATGGGACTCCCTCCCCATTGAACTTAGGCATATTCTATAGATAAAACTCTATCATTAGCTCAGACATCAAAGTTATTGTAACACCCCGAGATTTTATGAAAAATATTCTTTTCATTAATGTCTTGTGTTGTACGCTACACCAAAAGGAGCTTTCACAACACGCATCCTTGACTTGCCTTGCATTACACGCAAACGTGACCTTCCTCGATAGCGTGTGTAGTACGCAATACCGAGTTTCACTAAACAACGATATGCTATTAAAATATTATTAAAACTAGCCGTTATGAATAGTAATAACCACCTTTTAAAATTTTAGAAATTTTTTCTCTCAAAATGGACTTCATTTTTGGATTCGGAGTATCGAATTTATCCTAAGGTGAAATTTTGGTACTTTTCGGATAACTTTCATATTCTGATGAATAGTGAAAATTACTAAATTATAATTAAAAACAACTTTTTTAATCGAAATAATTAATAGTAATAAATTATTAATTTGAGTGGTTTTAAAGTATATTTAGAATATATTTTTACAATTTAATACAATGTTGGTCATTGGATGTAATTTCACATTTAAACCAGTTATAAACAAGTGTCAATCTTTTGATAGTTATTATCTCTTAAAAACACGCTATTTGTTTTGACGACGGGAACTAATTTTTAAATTAATTAATGCTACTGATATGTTTTGAATTTGATAAAATAGACATCATTTTTGAATTCATAATATCAAATATAGCTTAGATCTAATTTTTGGTATTTTTCTGGAAACTTTCATTTTTTGATGAATAGTGAAACCACTAAGTGGTAGTTAAAAAACTGAATTTTTCATAAAACTTAATTTTACCGCTTCTGTGAGTGAAATTTCGAAAATCCGAGAGACACGGTTAATATCAAGGACTAAAATGTGGTTCAATGAGATGAAAATAATTTTTGGTGAATAGTAACTTTTTACTTTTTTTACCACGGTTAAAAGTAAATAGGGTAATTAAGGGTAAAAATGATATTATTATTACCCTAACACATGTCCTAATTCTATTGGACAAGTGTAATTCGACCAAAAACAACCTTAGGAATAAAATATGACCATTTAGACCCACTTGGATTAGATTAGGACATTTATTATTAATTTATTTAAAGAAGGGTTAAAATAGTTAAAATCAAAGTTTAATAAGTAAATCATTTTTAATATGGGGTCATACATAAGATAAATTCGACTATAAATATTCGTTAGAATGATAAAAATATTTCCTACATAATGGTATTTTATTTGAAATTTTTAGACATTAAATAATTTAATTTATTTATGACACAACGATGATGCAGTAATTATCTTATTAATGATATATTGACATAATTGATGTTATAAATACCCAAATAAATATAATTTGAGACTTTTTATGAACTAAACTAATTTTCTAGGTTAATATGACACGTTAGGATTGATTTAATTAACTTTGGTCAAAGTAATCATTCTGTTATGAGTTTCAAAAAAATCAACTATTGAATAGTGTCAAAATTGACATAAAGTAGTTTTTAAAACAAATATTATATTATTAATTGTTATTTTATTCCTAAAAATCTAAGGTTCGGCCAAATGACTTAGATAAGGTTATATATATATTAATAAAACACAACTTGGGGGTCGCTTGGATGTATATGGTAAGTTTATTAACTATATAATATAAAAATACAAAGTGACATGGTAAATGTCAATCTAATTAACTAAGAGTTAAAACTAAAATATAAGGTTAATATAATGACCTAAACTTGTCTAAATTCTATTGGATGAGAGTATTTTTACCCATCCCCACCTTAGATTCGAAATAAATCAATTTGGAGCTATTTAAAACCAAATTTTTCTTTATAATAAAATAATAGTTTTAGTTATTCCAAAGGTACCCCTCTTCTCCCTTATAAAAGGGCACCTCCTCCCTCTCTTCCTCACACAACTTTGAGCCTTCAAGCTCGGCCAACCCCTGCCAAATTCTCTTCTCCACTTCCCTAGCAATATCCTAGATTTTCTGGTCTTCCTTAAAGACCAATTTTAGTGCCCTAAAAGGAGGTCTCAAAGAAGCACTTCAAAGAAGAGGAGGTTCGGACACGTACAAAGCATATCGACCAAAGGTAAGGGAAATATCACAATCTCATTTTTATCCAAGATTGTTTATACTTTACTATTTACTAGGGTGTATTTTATCATCCAAATCCATGTTTCCTCAGTATGTAATATTATTTCCATCTACCTACAATTGTTTAAATCCAATTTTACCCTTCGGTGAGTTTTTAGTAAAGGATATGAAAGGAATCTTTTGTCGTTTCTCATACGAGGTACTTTTTGACTTTTCTGACAAAAGTATGAGAAGAATGTTTTTTTTTAATTATACAGCATGAATTGATTTTAAAAAAATTATTTCCAAGAATATTCCTTTACAAGTTTTCAAGTTTATTTTTAATCAACTTCTTTTAGTTTATAATTGTACGACCTGTTAAGAAAGGAAAAGTGTTTTTGAAGCAGAAAGGATATTTTCCTCAAGAATGGAGTTCAAGTGTTTTATCAAAATTATTTTACATCTAAGATAATAAAGGGTTCTGTTTTTATCCCTGTTATTACATTGATTTGATTATGTTATGATGGAATTATATTTTTATGAATTCCTTTATCTTATATGAATTGTTTTATGATGTCACGATGTTTAAGATTCCCATTTTTATTACATGGGTTATGCAATGATCTATGATTTATGATTTTGTGGCACACATAAGAATGGTATCATTATGAGATGGGTGGGACCTATGTCTCCCTCCAATGCATTGGGTAAATATTTTATATCTCATGAGATAGACATGGCTGGAACGGTAGGTTATACCGGTTCAGTGAAATAGGACTGAAACGAGGGTGACTCGGTTCAGAAATGGACTTTTTCCACTAAGATAGTCTTGGAAATGAGTCTTGACTAATAAGAAATTATTCTCTATGATTATGTGTGTATTCCACAAAGTTTCATGTTTTAAGTTATGATTATTTGGATTTCATTTCACTACTATGAATTATCCCATGTTATGAAATTATGCTCTCTTTTGCAGGTTAAGATTTCCAAAATGTTATGTTCTTATGAAAATGATGTGATTGATATTTATTTTGTTTACCCTTACTGAGAATTTGAGCTCACCCTTTTATGTTTTCTTTTCCCTAGGATATAAAGAAAGGTTTTAGGTAAAAAAAGGAAGATCTTTATGGGAGATTTTTAAGATCTTTCACCACGATTAGAAGATTATATTCCGAGTTTCCAAAGACACTAAACTATTACGATCCTTGTGTGTGTGTTTTTGTTATGTACTAAGTATTCCGCAAAAGTAATGTAATTTCCATGTACGTCAAGCTTCGGGTCTCTACAGTTGGTATCAGAGGAAAGGTTTAGTCAACCTTTGGAAACTAGGATGCGAAAACGTTAGTGAGATCCCTAGAGATATTTCTATGGAATGTCTAGGGATGTCTCTAAGGTTAAGTATACGTATAGGTTATAGTCCTATAATTGTGCTAATGATCATAGAATTTAACCTAAGATGTTAGATATTGAGGATACTCCCCCTTTATTATGTTGTTTTCCCTAGCATGATTTTTGCCTCTCACACTATTCTTTTTGGGTTTTAGACGATGGCTGGAACCCGAAGGAACCGTGTTGATCAATGCAATGGACAATGAAATGATTGTCCTCCTGAACAAACAAATGTTATGGGAGATGGAGTGCAAAATCTTATTGTTATACTTACACAAGCTATGAATCATTCTGGACTTCCAAATGAGCAGAGAAGGGAACAATATTCTATTGAGTCCTTCTTAAGGCAACGTCCACCTTCTTTCAGTGGGTCTTCTGATCCACTTGTTGCTGAACAATGGATCAGTACTACTGAAAAGAAATTTTCAGTTATTCAATGTTCTGAACATGATAAAGTCATCTTAGCAGTATATCGTTTGGAAGGTGAAGCTGATCAATGGTGGAATCTTATCAAGAATACGAGGCAAAGAGATGAAATTGAGTCCATGGAATGGGACGAGTTCAAGAACTTATTTATCAATAAGTAATTCCCTCGTATTCTTCGAACAAAGATGGAGAAGGAGTTTCTTTAACTAAAGAAAAAGGATGATGAATCTGTTGGTATATACGAAGCGAATTTTATAAGGCTTTCAAGGTATGCATCTGGATTTATCATCCAACCTGAAAGTAAAGTTGATCGATTATTCAGTGGCTTAAAATCAAATCTTCTAAGGGAATTAGCTATAAGAGACTTCAGTAGCTATGAAGAAATTGTGCGTTGTGCTATCAAGGTAGAAATGGAAGTTGGTGTTACTTATCCATCTCATAGTTTTGACAAGAAACGAAAGATGGAGTTCAAGGAGAAATCTCAGAATAATGGTGAAAAGAAGATGAATGTTTCCTTATGCTCAAAGTGTGGAAAGAAGCATGGTGGAGATTGTTTTAAAGGGACTAGAAAATGTTTTAAGTGTGGAAAAGAAGTTCATCGAGTAGCTGAGTGTCGAAGTAATGGAAAAAAGGGTTTCTAATTATGTGAATAAAGAAAAGACTGCAGAGAACGCACCAACAACACTCCAATGCTTCAAGTGCAAGGAAATGGGGCATTATGCTAATAAATTCCCTAATCCAAGGGTTAGTGATGATCGACATGAGCAACCACTTAAGGAAAAGGACAAAGGGAAGTCACATGTGATCACTATTGGCGATGTTGAATATGACAATGATGTGGTGGAATGATTAAGTGTTTATGTAATGGGATTCCAGAATAATGTTGTATATAGTATCGTGGAATATTGGAATATTTATGGTTTTCAATAATTTTATGGCATCGGTAACCATGAAAAGTGATTGAAATATTTTTGGAAAGCAGATGATATGCACATAATGAAGGGATAAATAGAATCTAATATGTTTGATAGTATTCATGAGCTCATGATTGATATAAGGACTAAGTGATATCATGGTTTGAGGATATAGAATTTTGAGGATTTTGGTATGTGGAAAGTGTTAACTTTTAACTGCATTCATGTTTTCACTAAGGTTCAATGGATATTCATTCTTTAATAGAATACATGATTAAGGTATTCACATGTTTGTAATTTGACCAAAAAGATATATCTTATGATATATGGGGGATAAATGATGGCATTCACGTGATCATTTTCTTTATACTATGAGCTTGGACCGAAGTAGTTTAGATAAGCCTAAAGATTGGAATGGATTATGTTGGACATAAGTTAGTATTGTTTAAGGATAAAACTTTTTTAATATTGTTGGTGGGATGTTATAGTAATATAGCTTTAGAAAAAGGACAACCTGCAGGATGGGCGACAGCCCATCGCATCGGACAAGGCTGTGGGAATCAAACCCACAACTAAAGTGCGACCAGCCTTTATCGCCTACCACTGGCCTATAGGAAGTCCATGTTTAGTAGAAACTAGTTTTATTATATTAAGTAGTATGATATATGAAGTATAAGTCCATTTTAGGAACCATATATGATTAATCCCACTATAGATGGACTTAAGTATTTTTTGATAACTTTTCTAACCTTTTGTTTGAGACAGATGGAATGACCCATCATTCTATCACATGATCTGCTAACACATCACGAATGACAAATTCAACTTCATTTCTTTAAGAGATAAAGTGGAAATTGTCCAAAGAACGACAAACGGTGAGACTATACCAAAATCATGAAAGCATTTCTTCTAATTCCAATTTCATCAACTTTAGGGAAATGATCTTAAAAACCAAAAATGTTGTCCTAGTGATCTTATATCTGATGAATCAGATAGTACCTTAGATCGTCACAAATTTATGGCTTTGTGATTGTTGGCTTTTCCATAGCCATGTTCTCTACCACTCTCCATCAGAACATGATGGTTAGATTTCTCTTCCATATCCATATTTTCACCTATGTGGAAACCCAGTGATTAGTTTATTTGGGTAATCGTTACATTTCATACTTTAGTTTTTAAAGCCAATTTTTGGTATTCCTTTTTATGATGTGGGTTTCTATTAAAGAAACTTTCGAGTAGTAAACCATTTATAACCCCGACGAATTTCGAGGGCGAAATTCATTTTAAGGGGGGTAGAATGTAACACCCCGAGATTTTATGAAAAATATTCTTTTCATTAATATCTTGTGTTGTACGCTACACCAAAAGGAGCTTTCAAAACACGCATCCTTGACTTTCCTTGCATTACACGCAAACGCGACCTTCCTCGATAGCATGTATAGTACGTAATACCGAGTTTCACTAAACAACGATATGCTATTAAAATATTATTAAAACTAGCCGTTATGAATAGTAATAGCCACCTTTTAAAATTTTAGAAATTTTTGCTCTCAAAATGGACTTAATTTTTGGATTCGGAGTATCGAATTTATCCTAAGGTGAAATTTTGGTACTTTTCGGATAACTTTCATATTCTGATGAATAGTGAAAATTACTAAATTATAATTAAAAACAACTTTTTTAATCGAAATAATTAATAGTAATAAATTATTAATTTGAGTGGTTTTAAAGTATATTTAGAATATATTTTTACAATTTAATACAATTTTGGTCATTGGATGTAATTTCACATTTAAACCAGTTATAAACAAGTGTCAATATTTTGATAGTTATTATCTCTTAAAAACACGCTATTTGTTTTGACGACGGGAACTAATTTTTAAATTAATTAATGCAACTGATATGTTTTGAATTTGATAAAATAGAAATCATTTTTGAATTCATAATATCAAATATATCTTAGATCTAATTTTTGGTATTTTTCTGGAAACTTTCATTTTTTGATGAATAGTGAAACCACTAAGTGGTAGTTAAAAAACTGAATTTTTCATAAAACTTAATTTTACCGCTTCTGTGAGTGGAATTTCAAAAATCTGAGAGACACGGTTAATATCAAGGACTAAAATATGGTTCAATGAGATGAAAATAATTTCTGGTGAATAGTAACTTTTTACTTTTTTTTACCACGGTTAAAAGTAAATAGGGTAATTAAGGGTAAAAATGATATTATTATTACCCTAACACATGTCCTAATTCTATTGGACAAGTGTAATTCGACCAAAAATAACCTTAGGAATAAAATATGACCATTTAGGCCCACTTAGATTAGATTAGGACATTTATTATTAATTTATTTAAAGAAGGGTTAAAATAGTTAAAATCAAAGTTTAATAAGTAAATAATTTTTAATATGGGGTTATAAATAAGATAAATTCGACTATAAATATTCATTAGAAAGATAAAAAGATTTCCTACATAATGGTATTTTATTTTTAATTTTTAGACATTAAATAATTTAATGTATTTATGACACAACGATGATACAGTAATTATCTTATTAATGATATATTGACATAATTGATGTTATAAATACCCAAATAAATATAATTTGAGACTTTTTATGAACTAAACTACTTTTCTAGGTTAATATGACATGTTAGGATTGATTTAATTAACTTTTGTCGAAGTAATCATTCTGTTATGAGTTTCAAAAAAATCAACTATTGAATAGTGTCAAAATTGACATAAAATAGTTTTTAAAACAAATATTATATTATTAATTGTTATTTTATTCCTAAAAATCTAAGGTTCGGCCAAATGACTTAGATAAGGTTATATATATATTAATAAAACACAACTTGGGGGTCGCTTGGATGTATATGGTAAGTTTATTAACTATATAATATAAAAATACAAAGTGACATGGTAAATGTCAATCTAATTAACTAAGAGTTAAAACTAAAATATAAGGTTAATATAATGACCTAAACTTGTCTAAATTCTATTGGATGAGAGTATTTTTACCCATCCCCACCTTAGATTCGAAATAAATCAATTTGGAGCTATTTAAAACCAAATTTTTCTTTATAATAAAATAATAGTTTTAGTTATTCCAAAGGTACCCCTCTTCTCCCTTATAAAAGGGCACCTCCTCCCTCTCTTCCTCACACAACTTTGAGCCTTCAAGCTCGGCCAACCCCTGCCAAATTCTCTTCTCCACTTCCCTAGCAATATCCTAGATTTTCTGGTCTTCCTTAAAGACCAATTTTAGTGCCCTAAAAGGAGGTCTCAAAGAAGCACTTCAAAGAAGAGGAGGTTCGGACACGTACAAAGCATATCGACCAAAGGTAAGGGAAATATCACAATCTCATTTTTATCCAAGATTGTTTATACTTTACTATTTACTAGGGTGTATTTTATCATCCAAATCCATGTTTCCTCAGTATGTAATATTATTTCCATCTACCTACAATTGTTTAAATCCAATTTTACCCTTCGGTGAGTTTTTAGTAAAGGATATGAAAGGAATCTTTTGTCGTTTCTCATACGAGGTACTTTTTGACTTTTCCGACAAAAGTATGAGAAGAATGTTTTTTTTTAATTATACAGCATGAATTGATTTTAAAAAAATTATTTCCAAGAATATTCCTTTACAAGTTTTCAAGTTTATTTTTAATCAACTTCTTTTAGTTTATAATTGTACGACCTGTTAAGAAAGGAAAAGTGTTTTTGAAGCAGAAAGGATATTTTCCTCAAGAATGGAGTTCAAGTGTTTTATCAAAATTATTTTACATCTAAGATAATAAAGGGTTCTGTTTTTATCCCTGTTATTACATTGATTTGATTATGTTATGATGGAATTATATTTTTATGAATTCCTTTATCTTATATGAATTGTTTTATGATGTCACGATGTTTAAGATTCCCATTTTTATTACATGGGTTATGCAATGATCTATGATTTATGATTTTGTGGCACACATAAGAATGGTATCATTATGAGATGGGTGGGACCTATGTCTCCCTCCAATGCATTGGGTAAATATTTTATATCTCATGAGATAGACATGGCTGGAACGGTAGGTTATACCGGTTCAGTGAAATAGGACTGAAACGAGGGTGACTCGGTTCAGAAATGGACTTTTTCCACTAAGATAGTCTTGGAAATGAGTCTTGACTAATAAGAAATTATTCTCTATGATTATGTGTGTATTCCACAAAGTTTCATGTTTTAAGTTATGATTATTTGGATTTCATTTCACTACTATGAATTATCCCATGTTATGAAATTATGCTCTCTTTTGCAGGTTAAGATTTCCAAAATGTTATGTTCTTATGAAAATGATGTGATTGATATTTATTTTGTTTACCCTTACTGAGAATTTGAGCTCACCCTTTTATGTTTTCTTTTCCCCAGGATATAAAGAAAGGTTTTAGGTAAAAAAAGGAAGATCTTTATGGGAGATTTTTAAGATCTTTCACCACGATTAGAAGATTATATTCCGAGTTTCCAAAGACACTAAACTATTACGATCCTTGTGTGTGTGTTTTTGTTATGTACTAAGTATTCCGCAAAAGTAATGTAATTTCCATGTACGTCAAGCTTCGGGTCTCTACAGTTATAGTATGGATAGTATCTCTTTCCATGGATCGCATGACCCTCATGAAGTTTTCGCAAATCTGAACATCCCTCTAATCCTCAAGAGCTACATAAATCTCTAGTTTAGTTATGTTAGGAGCATTATTATATCACCCCAATCTGGTTTTCCATCTGAACAGTTATCTAAGTCGGTTGGCCACTGGGCCTTAGGTGCTTATCTCCGTATTTTAAAGGTTGTTGACTAGTAGTGAGGGTATGAGAGGTGATAGGGGGGATATTATACCCTCTGTTAGTGATAATAATAATAATTTCCCACACAAATATAGCAGTAGAATAAGGACCATAAACAGAAAAACCAAAAAAATAACTCATTAGAAGCATATATATATATATATATATATATATATATATAAAGTAGCATCGAAATAATAAACAATCCCACAAAGGCACAATACCATTTGTAAACAAACATAACATGACATAATAGGTCATACATAATAATAAACAAGTAGGATCACCCATGGCTGACCATTAGTACATACACATAATAAGCATATTGAAACAAAAAAGGAAATTCCATCCTAATGTAAGAACCACCATGGTCCAATGTCATACATCCCATGAAAAATAGTACCACTCGATCACTAGGGTCTATCTCCTGAGCCTGATCCCTTACCCGATCGTAGAGACATAATGTCTACACACATCCCAAAGGGATCGTGTAGGGTGTGAGAATAAATATCATTGGTCCAGCACCAATGTGTGTTTGTATTATATCCATGATAAATGAAAGTGTATTTAAATATAAATAAAAACAACACATGCACATCATATAATTAATCTACTTCCCTTATGCTCAGTATCTACAAGGAAGTGATCACCTGCATTGTCCATCATCGGTAATCTCTAAATACGTGCCCCCAATTATATATATATCATACATCACTTGTTTGTTTATATATAACTGTAGTAGAGAGGATCCATGGCATAAGACCAAGTCTCCCCCTGATGAAAGAAATCCAGTTGAACCCTCGGGTTCCACCTATAAACATGTAACTTGGAACCTCGTGTTATCAATCTCATAACCAACGTCCATACATCATGCCCAATCAATAATTATTTGGTCCCTTAGACCTCATCTTAGAAGTCACCATTAGATCGAATCCCGACTTCCCAAGGCACAATGATATATTTCCTCCAAATGATAATCATTGTTGTCTCAACAACCGACATCCCAAGGTATAGTGATATCCATCCCCTCAATATCCTGGTCTAACGATCTCATGCATCTCAGTGAGCCTCAGCCCCCAACCGATGATCTCATCAGTATCAACTGATGGTCCATCACTATCCATGTGTCTAACTATGATAAGCACCCCCCCCCCAATATATCTGATGGTCAACACAATCACCCAAGCCACATAGTCTATGAGGTCTCTACCCACATGAGAGGTCAACACCACCTCGATCTGAGTCTTATCTGTGTGAACATAACTCTAACAGTGTTTCGAACAAAAAATAGTGAGTAGTAATCACTAAACATACATAAGCCACATCATTTGGCACCTCGTTCCCCTATGATCATGTTTCTAATTCCCGATGGTCATCACCATCTATGTAACACCCTGAGTTTTTATGATTTTTTTTTAATTTAATCTTTTTGGTATTTTTAATTTCATCCAACACTAAATATAGATTGTGTTATATGAAATAAATAAGTTTGGTTTGCGTGGCATGCAACACCGAGTTAATATTATGCTACATGAAACACTTAGATTATTTTTTGGTACACACAACACTATGTTTGGATTATGTTATACACAAGGTCGGGTTCCTTTGATAGCTTTCATTAAATGTAAGACCGGGTTTTACCGCACTATATTATAATATTAATATTTTTATTAAAATATTATTATAATTACCACCTAGCCATTGGAATGGAAGTTACAAATAAGATTAACTAAATTGTGAAAATATGATTTACACATGCATAAAAAATGAATCATTTGGTTATCAATTAGTTATAAATGAATGCAAGAACTGTTTGAAAATATAGAAATTCCTTTCATAAGAAAACTATTTTTCTATGTACAAACACGTTTTATCTCAATAAATTAAAAAAATCGCTTTTAATGAATATTTTTAACAAAATATAAATATTATATATTCCATCATATTTTTTTTACACTCATAAAATATATTTGATGTGCATAAGGTAAGAATAAATCCAGTTTTATGAGTAAAAAATATGTATTTTTCTAAAAGGTAATTTTACCGCCTTTTAATTACGTACCTATTTTAAATATAATTTTTGAAACTTTTATAATTTTTTATTTTATAAAATAAACTTTATTTTTGAAAGAGGGATATCAAAATTTACTTTGGGTGAATTTTTGGTATTTTTCTGAGAATTTTCATTTTTAGATGAACAGTGAAAAACACTGAATTTTAATTCAAAATGAATTTTCATAAAGTTTATTTATATAGTTAAATTATAAATCAATAAATCCAATTTAGGTAATTTAAATCAAGTTCACATTGAAATTGGATATAAAAATATAGCAAACTTTTGAACATTTTCGCTTTAAAAACTCGTTGTTTCATCTCATCTGTAGAATTAATTTTAAATTAATTTATTCCACTTACATGATTTGAATTTGTAAAAATGGATTAAATATTTGGAATCATAATAATTTATAATTTATAATAATTTTAACTTAGTTTTTTTACCAAAAATATTATTGAAATTAATTAAAATTAATTACAATGATTAAGGTAAAAACGATTTTACTTAGTGGTTAAACTTTAACTTATGCATCCAAATAACCTAGAAACATGTTCAAAATCAATTTTATGGACATATTTTGAACATATACTCCCTTTTATCTAAAATTTATTATTATTTGAGGCACATGTTGTAATACATACCTCTCAATAGTGTTTACATTTTTGTATTTACAAGAATGTCACTCCTCCACTATAAAAGGGCACTCAACCCCCCCCCCCCCCACTTATTCACACATATAAATAACTTTGTATCATCTAAAACTTGAAAAAATAATCTAAAAACATCCATCATCTCAACATATAAGTTTCAATTTGTCCATAAATCAACCAAGTTATTCCTTTGGGGAAAACCAAAAGGAATTACCCGAAGAAGAGGTAGCATTCTTCAACGAGAACTTTTGTTTTATTTATTTATCCACCTATTAAATTATTAATATAACAATATTATATAATAATATCATTATAATAAATATATTTAGTTTTTTTATGATAAGGTTATGACCTACAGCTTCACAAACTTCCATCAAATGGGATACGTAATCATCATTCGTGTGTACGGTGGACTACCACCTCACGAACCAATATCATTCATTCTTCCATTACCACCTTTAAAGGTTGGTAATCATGATGGAATTAATATTTTTATATGGTATATATGATATTTATTATTTATTTATTATTATTTATTTATTATATAACACATACCTTCATGCTTTCAGTTTTATGGGAATACGATAACTTCATTTGTGGACGTACAGACTATCACCTCCTCAAAGCGATGTGATTCATTCACACTTTACATGAAATGTATTAAGGATGGTTTTAGTAAAAATATATGATATATATGACATAAAAATTATAATTTAATTATAATATATATTTATATATACATATATTTCATTTAATTTCTTTCTTTCAATACGATAAGAAAATGGAAAGAACATTCATGCGTATGTACGATCTACCGTCTCCATGAACGGTGTATTCCATTTCATATTTATATATTTTATATATTATTATAAATAATTATATAATGAATATATATGATATTTATATCATTTTTTAAATTTTTTAAATAATTAAATCATGATCTAAGTAAGAGGATCAATAATAACATGTCAAAACATATACGAAAAACAAAGCGATTATTACCCGAAATGTAACTTTAACCTAAAATTGTTAATAAATGGGTAATATAAATTCATAATAAAATAATATATGGTATTATATATAAGAATATTTTTATTAATTATATTTATTATATATGAGTTTTGAATGTGTACGAAGAAATTCCAGACTTAAGGTAACGGTTTTATCGTCTCACTTTTATTTTTATGAGATATATGTTATATTCACCACCTATTCTTATTGTGTGGTGTATATACTACCATATGACATGTTATTTAATTAATTTTATTTATTTAATTATATTAAATGTTTTAATTAATGTTATTCTTTCACGGATCACACGATTCAAAAGTTACTCAAGTAGTAAGGGGTTTTGTAGTCTCACTTTTATTTATGTGAGACTTATGTTATATTCACAAATTGTTTCTTTTGTGTGATTTATATAATGAACATGAATTTATTATATGATTATTATACTTAAATTTATGTTTATTTACATATCCATTTTATGATCTCTCTTTTATGGGTTTTACGGTTCAAAAGTTACCAAATCGGTAAGGTAATTTTGTCTCAATTTTCCTTCTTTGAGACACATGTTATGTTATGCACCTACATTATTTTATGAGGTTTATATACTAACCTTTTACATGTTATACCATGAATATAATTATTTTCATAATATTTTAAGCTTCATGTAATACTATTATTTCATAGAGATTATGATTCCAAGTTACCAAAATGGTAATAGTTTATTGCTACAATCTCATAATTTATTGGGATTATTTATAATTATGCTTCCATTAATGAAATATTATGATCCATATCTCAAAAACTATGATTAATTTTCTTATAATCTGGTTATTCATGATATATTTAATTAATGGTAAAAAAATTCAATCTTTTGTACTTAATGTAATTAAGAAGGTTTTTTTAAGAAAATCTGACTTTATCTCTCTCTTCGGTCGGAAATCTATGTTCTTTAAAAACCATGTTTTCTAAAAATGTTTTAAAAAATGTTTAAATATTCTAATATAATCTTTAAAATAAATTTTTACACATGTTTTACCTTTTTAACAAAATAATTTTTAAATAGTAATCTTCTTTTCTTTTTCCAGTCGTGGCACTTTTCTAAAAATTTTATGACATAAAAGGAATGTTCATAATGTATGGATTTATCCACCATCATGACTATAATTTATTTGAATAATAATTTTCAAGTTTACAAGATTAATTTTTTTAAGAAAAAAAAAATTCCTAATATTCTAGAAATTCATTATTTTTAAAGTGGTTTTCAAAGAAAAAGGTTTTCAAAATATTTTATGATTTAAAAAAAGTTTTTTAAAAGAAGAAAGGATATTTTCCTATAAAAATGTTTTATATGGTTTTTAAAACTTATTTTATAAGTTTTAAAATTGGTTTTCAAAGAAAAGGATTATGAAAAAATTTTATACATTAAAAAAGTGATTTTCAAAGAAAGGTTATTTTCCTTAAGAAATTATCCAAGTTATCTTTCAAAATCCTTATCCATATAAGATGAAATACTTTGATATAGTTTATGATTTACATGGAATATGATCCAGGGACACCATTATTATTATTTATTTTATTGGTTTATGTTTAAAATGACAAGTTTCTTTTAAAACCCTTTTCTATCCCATGAGTTATACCATAATAAAATGCTTGAGAAACTCACTTCCTTTCACAAGATATTCTATGATGAAATGATTATGAAACCTTCATATTTTCCATAGTTTATGATGTGATGAAATTTTTATGATACCCATTTCATTTCATGGGTTAGGATATTAAGTTTATAAAACCTATATCTTTTTAGGGGTCATGATATGATGAATGTTTTATTATCTTGTGGAATGTGAATGTATGATTTTATTATGTTATGGGTGAGAACTATATCTCCCTCCAATGAATTGGGTAATGATAAAAGTTTTATGAGATAAAAAGGTACATGGGAAGGCATCACAATCCCATAATAAGAGGGTACATGGGAGGGAATCCCAACCCTGTAATAAGAGGGTACACGGGAGGGCATCCCAAGATCATAACAAGAGGGATTAGGGGAGGCTATCCCAAGCCTATAGCAAGAGGGTACACAGGAGGGAATATGAATCCTGTAATAAGAGGGTACACGGGAGGGTATCCCAAGCCCTAAACAAGAGGGTACATGGGAGGGCATCCTAATCCCACAATAAGATGGTATATGGGAGGACATCCCAAACCCAAAACAAAAGGGTACATAGGAGGACATCCCTAGATTGAAGTAGGTACATGGGTGATTATCCCAAGCCTAACATGTTATTAAGGTCTTGGTAGGTATACTTGACATAATATTTTCCATGCTTATGTGTATGCCACAAATTCTATGTCTTATTCCTATGTTATACACTCATTCCTTATGCTCTTGATTCCCTTATGATTCATGTCTTATGAACTTAAAATATTTTTGTTGTGACTCGTGTATATGATCTTTTATATGTAGGGTATGATATTTGAATGTTATTATCATGTTATTATACCCTTATGTTCATGATTATGCTTACATATCTCTTTGTTTACCCTTACTGAGCATATGAGATCACCCCTTTCTTATTTTTTCGTTCCCTAGGTTATGAAGAAAGGTTTTAAGTAGGATTAATAAATGGGATGATCTTTATAAGAGATGTTGAAGATCCTTCACCAAATTAGAATAATGTGTTCCAAGTTTCCAAAGACACTAAACTATTACGGTCCTTGGGCATGTAATTTTGTAATATGATAAATATTCATCTAAAATGATGTAATATTCATGTATGTTAATCCTGTTTTGTTATAATATCATATCACATAGGTCATGCCCTCATCTTGATGACCTCATAATCTCAATCTGATGACCATGTCACCTCAACCTGTGATCAACATCACCCATGTATCTCGGGCCTCTCCCAACCTGAAAAGCTACATCACCTCAATCCAGGTGGTCAAAACCACCTCATTCCTTAGTCCATGCTCATCATGTTCCCACAGAACTAAGCAATTCAATATAAATAATTCAATTTAGTTTAAATAAAAATGCATGGCCTAAACTGCATAGGTTGGTCCAAGCCCCTCACTCAGCTTGACCACTTGTAGTGTAGTAGGAGCATGCCCATAATCATATCACATTATCAAATTAATAATTTAAGGACAAACCATTAATTTATCAGGATATTGCTCAGTTGACCCACATAGTGCATATAGAGTGCACCCCTGAAACACTCTCAAAACACGGAGAAATCTAGGCACAACCTACCTTGTACTCATAGGCATATGCTCATCCAATATCAGCCTCTAACTTGAGTCGAAATGATATCAATCTATGTTTTAAACAAACACCCTGAAAATAGGGTAAACAATTTTGAATGGATTTAGCATTCCATGTGGAAAGATAAATCAAAGAATGAGGTTGGAAGATTGAAGGAATTTCCAAGATGAATCTATAGCCACCAGCAGATCGAAGATTGGAGTTTGGATGGAATAAAATGATCAAATCCGAGGCGGGAGAAGAATTTGGAGAATCCCCCTACGTGCAGTGGAAATGGGAGGAAGGGGGGAAATATATTAATGTAGGGAGGGGAAAATATTAATTTTTACCATTTTAAAGACTCGTAAGGTTTGGCCACATGGTTTGGCTATCCATTCACCAACCTTGTGATGCTCACTATCTAAGCACCGCATTGTGCATGGTTAGGTGCATGATTTGACAAACCGTGTGCAGACTGTGCATGGACCCTCTATAAAAAACTACAAATCTCTCACATGGATGTGTTCCCCCTCTAACATGGTTTTTAAAACCATGTTCAGTGACACTGGAGGGCCGCACGGTTACTCTCGAGATGCTGCACGGTTTGTCCAAACCATGCGCCCTAGTCTATGCTTTACTGAAACAAAGTTTATGGGGGCACCGCACCCAAAACTCACCTAAAACACCATGTCACATGTTAAAAATTAAATATAATATAAAAATAAGTTCTTGGGTCAAAAAAACTCCCATAATTTGGTTCTGAAGTCAAGAATTCAAGTTGTCTCACTCACCAAACTCAAAATTCAAACAAGTTGAGGATTTTTGACCCGCCTAAAAACCCAAGATGTTACAATATTTCCACCTTAACATAGATCAAACCCAAGATATAAATCATTACCTATAGATGGTACCAAACATAACCATATTACTTCATCAACCTAGCCTACCCAAGTTATAATTCACGGGTCAACTCCTCTCAAGGTGATCCCCACCTTAGGAGTTGCCTACCTAGTCGCTTCTCGACCCAAAATAAGAAATTTTGATAGTCCATCAACAATAAATGGACTCAAAAGTCATCCTATGATAAATTTTCATTCCCACACCTCATAAGTTTCTAAAATCATGCTCATGTCATACTTGACACCCATCAGGTTTTGCATCTCATCAGATTCCCACCTCGTGCCCGTGTCACACACGACACCCATGAGGTCCCGCATCTCATTAGATTCCCATTAGATATTTCATCTCAATAGATGATAAAAAGTAACTACATCATATATATATATGAATTCCCATCATAATATTGATGCCTAAACACCTCATATATAACCCACATCGCATCGATGCCCAGATTTTTACGCACCTCATATAGAACCCACGTCGCATCGATGACCATATAAATATCGGTGCCTTCACACCTCATATATATATATATATATATATCCCATGTCATAACTGATTCCAACCTATTAACCATCACCTATTTATTCCAAAAATAATAATCATTCACCCTATGCACCAAAATTGACCAAAGGCAAAACAAAAGGAAGCTCTATCATGCCCATGGCATACCTCTAACTATCATCATCTCCCTAGCCTACTCTACACCTAGAAGCTCAAATGTGTGCACCTATCCTAAATATGGACTACTAGAGGACTAGCCTCCCTATGTAGTTGCACCAGCTACTAGACACTAACCCCACTAATAGGTCCCATTATCTCTTCCATGACCTCTACATGCAGCTGAATTATGGCTACCAGATCCTTATACCACTCCTGATCCCTAACTTCCAAATATTTGAGAAGGATTCATGTATAACCTCTACAGATGGATCATTTATTCACATGCCCAACACTCCTTCATAACTTGATCACACTATGTCTGAATGTGCCCTGGATACCCACACTAGAAGCATACAGCTGAAACCCACCCTCAGTAGTCTGCTTGAATGTCTGGCCTGACTTCCCTGCTGAGATTCCTCAAAAAACCGCTTCCTACTACCTAAAGCATCACCTCTAAGATCACCTGAATCCATCACCTGGATCAAATATGAATGTTCCTTCAAGTTTCCCTTTGATATCAGTGCCTGATTGACTACCTCTGAAAAGGATATCATCCTAAAGATATTTATCTACACCTTGATAGCATTCCACAATCCATCCTTAAAATGTCACAGCCTAGAATTTTCATCACCCACCATAGAAGGTGAAAATTGTGATAGGTATGTGAATTTTTCCACATAGTCTATGACTAAAGTATTTTTCTACTAGATATTTATGAACTCTCATGCTCGGTCCACCATCAGTGTCTCTGGAAATAAATGCTCAAATAACCTGGATTCAAAATCCTTCCAAGCTAGTCCCTCGTGTATTTCTGCTTGTACATGTACATCCCACCAGTGCATTGATGGTCCTATGAGCATGTAAATATACAACTTCACCCTCCACCCTGGGGGTGTCTTGAGATGATCAAAGATATTCTGGACTGACTTTGTCCAATTCTTTTTCGTATGTGGTCCACCATCTCCCTAGAATAAAGGTGGGTGTTGAGACTGGAACTCTCAAGTCAGGTATTCCATAGATGGTTCATCTCCCCAGGATCACCTATCGATACCTTATATAACATTAATTAGGATCTCCTTAATCATTTCAACAATATATAGACCAAAATCTTCCATATCTTGTTGTTATCCCACCTATACCTAAGATGTACCTATGCCTGTACTTGTGGATCATGATCAGCCTGACCCTATGTGGCCTCATATTGACGCTTGGGGGCCTCATCCCATGCATGCTCATGAGACACCATATCACCACCCTTCTAATTCTCTACAGGAATATGTCTAGGTTTCATCCCACTGAATACCAATATAATGGTCAAAAAACCATAACAGTATGTGTGTGTGTGTGTTGAGGATAGGGAAAGTTGTAACAGGAAGCACAATATCACCACCCTTGCACTCCCCTACCACACCATGTCACGTGAAATATAGCCTCAATCACCCTTACCTACCTATATCAAGGCCAATTATCAAGTATCATATGGCCTCATGGCCCCCTTCATACTCCTATTGAAGTCAAACATCACATATAATTTGGCTTCATGGCCCCTTACCTACCCATATCAGGGTCAAGTATCAAGTATCATGTATCAATTCATGGTAGCTGAGTAGAATGACACCAAATAGGATATACATTAAAACATTGTTTGGATTATTTTTTGAAACTTTAAATAACTCAACCACTATCATCATCCCTACCTACTCATACCAGAGTCAGGCCCATATATCACATGTATAAGTAATCAGATACAGATATCATTAGAACCACATGTCTGGGATGGGTGAGTAGAATGACACCAAAGAGATGCTAAGAAGGAAAACACTATTTATCTTCCTTTGTTGACACTTTAAACAACCCAACCCATATTAGTGAAATCTAGGTTCTCAGTGACAAATATAAGTAAAACACATCATATTGTCCTAAGTTTCTATCATGATGCATAATCAAACCTCTCTTTCTATACTGGGATAAGGGTTAAAATCCATATAATATATAAATATCACAACCAAGTATAACACTCAAGGTGGAAATCAAATCAATTATCAAAATCACACAACAGAACATCAATTTTCCACCCCTAGAAACTTGGTATATCCCTCGTGCATGGGGCTGCATGCACCCAAACACGAGCTTTGTACCCAGTCCCGACTAAATACTAGTCTCCGGTCTACCATAACCCAAATAGTAAGACCAAATAAAGAAAATAAAAGTCCTTAGATACCATTTTTAGTGCCCCAACCTGGTTTACCACCTGAATAGTGCTCTGGGCTAGTTGGCCACTAGGCCTTAGGTGCTCCTCCCCGTACACCAAAGGTTGCCGACTAGTAGTGAGGGTCTGAGAGGTAATAGTGGGGAGACTATACCATTTTTTGGTGATGATAATAATGTTCCATACAAATATAGTAGTGGAAGAAGCACCATAAACAGCAAAATAAACAAAAGAGAACAACATAAGCATATATATAAAGCAATAATAGAATAATAAACAAGCCTAAAGGCACAATACCATTTTTAAACAAACACTACATGACATAATAGGTCATACATAACAATAAACAAGCAAGTTTTCCTATGGTCAACCATTAGTACATACAAATAATAAGAATGTTGAAACAAAAAAAGAAACTCCATCCTAATGAAAGAACCACCATGGTCCAATGCCATTCATCCCATGAAAAATGGTACCACTTGATCACTAGGGTCCATATCTTGAGCTTCATCCCTTACTTGATCATAGAGACATAAAGTTTACATGCATCCCTAAGGGACCATGTAGGGTGTGAGAATAAATCTGAGTAAGCCACCACCAACATGTGTCTGTCTTATATCCATGATAAATACAGGTGCGTCTAAATATAAATATAAATAGCATACACACATCACCTATTTAACTTACTTCCCTTGTGCTCAGCATACACAGTGAAGCGATCACCTGCTTTATCCATCATCGATAATCTTTTAATACATTCCCACAATTATCTATATAGTATATGACACATGTTTGTATATATATAACTATAGTGGCTAGGATCTATGGAATAATCCCAAGGTATCCCCTAATAAAAGTAGTCCAGATGAACCCTCAGGCTACACCTATAAATATGTAACCCAACACCTTATGTTATCAATATCATAACTGACATCGATATGACATGCCCAATCAATAAGTAACTAGTCCCTCAAACCTCAGCTCAGAAGTCCCCATCGGATCAAATCCTGATATTCTGAGGCACAACGATGTCTATCCTCTAAATGATAATCATTCTCAACTCAACATATGATGTCTCGGTCCATGGTAACTTTCATCCCCTCAATATCTTAGCCCAACAGCCTCAATCATCTCGGTGAGCCTCATCCCCCAACCAATGGTCTCATTACCGTCAACTGATGGTCCATCACCATCCACATGGATTTCTATAGTGATCACCCCCCCCCCATGCATCTGATGGTCAACACCATCACCTAATTTGCATAGTCTACAGGGGACTCCACCCACATGAGTGGTCAACACCACCATGATTTGAGTTTTATCTATGTTTACATGACTCCAATGGCGCGTCAGCCAACAAACAGTGATCAATAATCACCAAACATACATAAGACACATCATCCAATACCTCATTCCCATGTGACCATGTCACTAATCCCTAATGGTTATCACCATCTCATATCACACGGTCTATGCCCTCATCCTGAAAACCTCGTTGTCTCACTCCGACCACCATATCGTCTCAACCTATGATCAACATCATGCATATATCCCAAGACTTTCCCAACCTAATGAACATCATTGCCTCAATCTAGGTGGTCAACACCATCTCAATCCTTGGTCTATTCTCATCACATTATCATGGAACCAAGAAATTCAATATAAAAAATTCAATTTTATTTAAATAAAACACCCATCATAAACTACTCAGGTTGGTCTAATACCATCACCCAAATTGACCATTTTTAGTGTAATAGGATCATACCCATGTGCATATCACATCATCAACTTAATAATTTAAGGGGAAACAGTTGATTTATTAGGGTCTTTCTCAGTTAACCCACATAGCGCATATAGAGTGTACCCTTAAAACACTCATAAAACATGGAAAAAGCTAAGTACCACATACCTTGTAGTCATAGGAATATGATCATCAGATATCATCCTCTAACACAATTTTAAATAATAGAAATTGGTATTTCAGATGAACACCCTAAAAATAGGGTAAACGAGCATGCACGGATTTAGCATTCTGTGTGGTGATATAAATAGAATAATGTGTCTAGAAGATCAAATGTCTTACCAAGACGAATCTATAGCCACCAAAAGATCAAAGATTAGAGTCTGAATGAAAGATAATGCTCAAAGCCTAAGCAGGAGAAGAATTTTGAGAAGCCCTCTGTGTGTGGTGGAAATGAGAGGAAGGAGTAGGAGATCTATTAATGAGGGAGGGTGAAATAATAATTTTTACCATTTTAAAGACCCGTGCAGTTTGGCTGCACGGTTTGGGTAACTATGCACCAACCATGTGGTGCTCACTGTCCAAGCACCACACTGTGCATGGTTAGGTGCAAGGCTTGCCAAACCATGCATAGATCGTGTATGATCCCTCTATAAAAAAATGTAGAGATCTTTAATGGCCATTTACTCCCTCATACATGGTTTTTCAAACCATTTCTAGTGACACTAGAGGGACACATGGTTACTCCTAGGATGTCACATAGTTTTTACAAACCATGGTCCTGAGTCTATGCTTTCCCAAAATGGATTTTTTGGGTCTCATCGCATCCAAAAATCACCTAAAACCTCTAGTAACTTTCCAAGCCTTAAAATAAATATAAAAACAAGATATTGGATTAAAAAACTCTTGGAATTTGGATCTAAATTCAATAATTCAAGTTGACCCACTCACCAAACTCAAAATTCAAACAAGTTGAGGAATTTTTACCCACTCAAAATCCTAGGACATTACAGTGCTGAATTTCTCTCTCTTGGTGCTCAATTCAAAGAATATGAGAAATAATTTTCTATAAAAGACAAACACGCTCCTTAGAACATTGGATAACATCAAGGTCGACCTCAACCGGTGACAACAACATAAAACCATTGGATTATGGTCTCTATAAACATGGATTAACAAATGAATTGGTGTGAAATAATAGTTCTTTCATTTAATTTATCAGATATAATAGGGATATTATTTCATAGTTCATACAATAAAATATATCACATACAATAAATATGTCCCTATTATGAACAATGCATGCCAATAAATATCCCTATGTGCCTATCATGATGCATGAATTCTCATATCATGCCATACTGGGCCACAAATTTTAATCTCAAGAAACAATAACATCACACAACATGTGAGTCACCCAAGTTGAAATAATATCAATTGTTACAAGTGAGCAACATGAACAAGAATCCCATCTCCATGTACTCGTCTTTTCCCCCATACATTGGTTAGCCACTCTCATGCACTATCTCATTACCAATTCCTAACATGTTTCTAATCTTCTTTATACCTTTCCCAAATAGTAAATCAATAGAAAAAAAACTTAAGGCTTCTGATGCCGCTTTGTAACATCCCCCGGTCCAACACTCTCTCATGTTGCCAAACCAGTTTGGTTACTGGATCTCAAGCATGCCTCCCCGTATGCCAGAGGCTACTGACTTGTAGCGGGGGTGTAAAGAACATAGTGGGAATAGTATAACCCCTAGTATTAAGTAGTAATAATAGAAAAAATAATATCATAGTAACTGAAAATAGAGGAATAAGTATAATAACAATAGATAAACCAAAGAGTGAATGAAAATGATCAATCCAACAATACAAGATTAATGTAATGATAGGATAGAATGTAACTAAATGTCATGTTGAAATTCATATAGATAAAAGACCAAGCTGACACCAATAAATTCAAAAGACCTCGGACTTGAACTCCACACCAGCCCCATATTCAAGCTCCAACCCATCCAATAAACAACAATAAAAAACAAGGTCTTTTTCCCTTGTCCAAACTTGCATCCATATAATCTGCTCGAGTACCAAACAATGGCCTAAATAGGGTGTGAGTATAACTCAGTAGGTTGGCACCACCGTGTCTAAACAAAACCAGTCTAATAGTAAGTGCATGTAATAAAGCGATGAACATGAGTATTAATTAATCAATTAATACAATATAACAATCAACCTAATTCAGCACTATATCAGAATATCTATGAGCATGTAGCAATACCATGTCAACCTTCACCACAATTCCATGGATTAATCACATAATTGGTAAAACCCCTCTATATAAGCATTTCGTCGTAATCGGGTCAAGCCCTCTATATAAGCATTTTAGCATAATTGGGCTAATCCCTATAAGAATTATATCATAATAGAGCCAAGCCCTATAATAATTATATAATAACCTAGTCAAACCCTCTATATAATCATTTCAACATAACTAGTCCAAGCCCTATAAGCATTACAGCATAATCGGGACAATCCCTATAAGCATTACAATATAACCGGACCAACCCCTATTAGAATTATAGTATAACTGGGAAAAGCCCTATAAGCATTAAAATATAACCAATCTAAGCCCTATAAGAATTAACATGCTAGTGTACACAACCATATAATATCAAATTATCAAGAGTCATTTCAATAAAAAAAATTAATCCATTTTCCAAAGTGATCTTATCACAAGAAATCACCTAAGGTATCATGTCATGCTAATTCATGTATTAAGTTAATAGTTAGTTCATTATTTTTTAGGGGTAGACTCACCCTACAGGTGGCCGCAAGCTAGGTCTCAACACTGTTGGATCTAAAGGGATCTAAGGAGTGGTCCAAACACATGATTAGTATCACCCATTAATTTTTTAGTTAACGTGCATGTTGTGTTGGCACAATCACATAGTATTGCACACACTTAAATAATTATAAAGATACAATAGGGGTTTGTTCTAGACCACCTACCTTTATCCGATGATCAAAGAAACACTCTCAATATGGAATTACAATAAATAATAAAGGTGATGAAGATCATAAGGAAAATTATATATTAAATGCTAGAATGAGATGTACAAAATGGAAGGAATTTCCCAAAAAACATCACAAGTTTCCCTAGGGTTTGAGAGAGGAGGCTGCAAAATGAAATGAAAATAAATCATATGTTTAGTGTGGTTAAAACCCATGATTCCCAAAACATTCATGATGTGAAACCCTTTCATGATGTTAATTTAACGATGAATGGGAAACAACAAAAAATGCATCACTTTGGGTTAAAATAACCTTGATCGACCTTTTCACGATGTGAACTAGTTTCACGGTGTGTAAACGTTTCATGCTTTGAACTATTTCATGACATCTTCCCAGAAACAGGTTCGCATCATGTAATTCGTTCACGATGTGAAAGTTTCCATCAGACAAATCATAGCCTAGATTCTGTAGAAAAAACCCAAACCACATATAAAGCTTTCCAAACCCACAGAGAACCCTCGAAGGCATTTGACACATTTATACCTCAATACTTCAAAATAGGCCTTTAACAATGCTAAAAATGACCTTTGTCAGTGATAGAGAAGCACTGACTATCAGAGTGAGATTAAAAGCCCTAGGATTTTATCAGTGTTTGTAAAAGCGTTGATAAAGGGGCATGCTGCAGTGTGATGTAACAGCACACCGCAACACCAAAAACACCATGAAATTAGAAAAATAAAGCACTAATACATAATTTAAATGGAATAAAATTTAAAACATAGATATAAGAAAAAAATCACTATATTATAGACATTCCAAACATCAGTTTATACAATTACATAAGTACAAATTATTACATACTTTCAAAAACATCAATCTTCCTTTATCTTTTGATCTTAACCCCTGATCAAGAAAAAGAACATGCCTAAATAAGAAAACAATTATTATATTATTAATAATATAAAGAAATAAATTAACAAAAAGTGTTAATTTTAAACTAATCTTTGAGTCATACTAAGAACACTGTGTATCTGATTGAATTGTGGTTGATTCTTGCAAGTCACACCATTTCTTTTTCGTCTTCAAGAATTATCTCTATGAAAATTAGGTAAATAAGTATAAGATAAAAATGATAAGGAAATTAATTAAGTAATAATATATATAATGGTGAGAAAAAAATCTAGGCTTGTTTTCTTGGTTTTAGCAATGTGATACGTGTTTTAAACTAAAATGACACTTATATATTGAAAATATGCACTTGGAGTCATAGTGGTTATATCGTGCATCGGATTGAGGTGTGGATGATTCCTACACATCTCAAATGACTTATAGATCATTTTACTAAAGTATCAAAACAATTTAAATGTGTTTTCTTGGTTTTCAGTACATCACTTTTATTTTCTATTAAAATGTCATTTTCAAATAGAAACATGCACTTTGAGTCATATCGGACACATCATGTGTCAGTTTGATGTGAAGATAATTCCTACATGCCATAAATTACTTATGAATCATTTTCTTAAATTATCAATAAAATCTAAGTGTGTTTGCTCAGTTTTCAGTGATTGACACTTTTTTTAAATAAAATGTCAATTTTAAACTAATAATGGACACTTTGAGTCATAATGGAAACATCATGTATCATATTAAGGTTAGAATGATTCATACATGTCAAAAATAAATTATGGATCATTTTCTTAAATTATAAAAACAATCCAAATACCTTTTCTCGATTTGGATTATGCCAAATGTCTTTTCTTACTAAAATTAATGAGAACTTTAAATAAAAAGACACACTTTGAGTCATATCGGTCACATCATGCATCAGATTGAGGTGTGGATAATTCATACACTTCTCAAATGAATTATGAATCATTTTCCTAAAGTATCAAAACATGTGAATGTTTTTTCTCAGTTTTGAGTATGTCACTTGTCTTTTTTACTAAAATTTCATGTTAAATTAGAGACATGTAATTTGAATCATACTGGTAATATCGTGTATTTTTTTGGCGTTATACTAATTACTATATGTCAAAAATGACTTATGAATTTTTTTTCCTAAATTATAAATACAATATGATCATGTTTTATTGGTTTTTAGTGAGTGGTAGTTTTTAAACTAAAATGACATCTTTAAACTAATAACAAGTACTTTGAGCCATACTAGGAACATCATGTATCATATTGAGGTGAGGCTCATTCCTATATATCACAAATGACTTATGGATCATTTACTAAAGTATAAAAATAATTAAAATGTGTTTTATTTGTTTTGAGTATGTCAATTATCTTTTTTACGAAAATTAATGTCAACTTTAAATAAAAAGATGCACTTGGAGTCATACCGGTCACACTGTACGTCGTATTGAGGTGTGAATGATTCCTATATGTCTTAAATGACTTATGAATAATTTTTAGAAATTATAAAAACAATATGAATGTGTTTTATCAGTTTTGAGTATGTCACTTTTCTTTTTTACTAAAATGTCATTTTAAACTGGAAACACACACTTTGAGTCATACTGGTCACATTGTGTGTCGGTTTGATGTAATAATGATTCTTACATGTCACAAATAACTTATGAATCATTTTAATAAATTATAAATACAATCCAAGCATTTTTTATTGATTTTTAGTGAGTGACACTTTTTAAAGTTAAATGTCAATTTTAAACTGATAACGGGAACTTTGAGTCATATCGGGCACATCATGTATCATATTGAGGTGCAGATAATTCATATATATACAAAAATAATTATGTATCATTTTCCTAAATTATAAAAACAATCTAAATGTGTTTTCTCGATTTTGAGTATGTCAGTTGTCTTTTTTACTAAAATCAATGTCAGCTTTAAATAAAAAGACGCACTTTGAGTCATACTGGTCACACCGTGCACAGGATTTAGGTGAGGATTATTCTTACATATCTAAAATGACTTATGTATCGTTTTCATAAATTATCAAAACAATCTAAATGCATTTTCTTAGTTTTGATTACGTCACTTGTCTTTTTTACTAAAATGTTATTTTAAACTGGAAATATACACTTTAAGTAATACCGATCACATAATGTGTTGGTTTGATGGGATACTAATTCCTAAACATCAAAAATGACTTATGAATAATTTTACTAAATTATAAAGACAATATGAGTGTGTTTTCTCAGTTTTTAGTGAGTAACACCTTTTAAACTAAAATGTCAATTTTAAACTAATAGCATACACTTTGAGTCATAATGGGCACATCGTGTATCAGATTGAGGTGAAGATAATTACTACACATCAAAAATGATTTATGGATCATTGTACTAAAGTATAAAAATAATTTGAATGTGTTTTCTTAGTTTTGAGTATGACAGTTTTCTTTTTTACTAAAATTAATGCCAACTTTAAATAAAAAGATACACTTGGAGTCATACCAGTCACACCATGCATTAGATTGAGGTTTAGATGATTCATACACATCTCAAATAACTTATAGATTTTTTTTAATAAAGTATCAAAAAAATCTGGATGTGTTTACTCGATTTTGAGTACCTCACTTTTATTTTTTACTAAAATTTCATTTTAAACTAGAAACCCACATTTTGAGTCATACTGGTGACATCGTGTATCAAATTTTTGTTATACTGATTCCTACACATAAAAAATAGATTATGAATAATTTTCCTAAATTATCAAGACAATACAAATTCATTTTCTTGTTTTTCATTGAGTTATACTTTTTAAATTAAAATATCAATTTTAAATTGATAACGGACACTTTGAGTCATTATCGAGCACATAGTGTATCGGATTGAGGTGATACTGATTCCTACACGTTAAAAATTACTTATAGATCATTTTTATAAGGTATTAAAATAATAATAATGTGTTTTATTGGTTTTGAGTAAGTTAGTTGTCTTTTTTACTAAAATTAATGTCAATTTTAAATAAAAAAAGCACTTTGAGTCATACCAATCACACCATGTGTCGAATTGAGGTGTGGTTTATTCCCACACATACCAAAGTCTCAAAAAAATCTCAACAACCAATTTTACCATGATTTTAATTGGATTTCTTTGTCGAACTCTCAACACTTCATATTGATTCGATGTTCTTAGATGAAAAAAAAATCATCTAAGAACATTGACTCAATATGTACTGTTGCAGTTAGACAAAGAAAGCCAATGGAAAGTGTGGTAACATTGGCAGAAAGAATCATGTTATCTCTTTTGTGTCTTATTATAGATAGTTGAAAGAAAATTATGACTTCCCAAAATATCTATGAAAAAAACTAAATAAGTATTAGATAAAAATGATAAGGAAATTAACTTACAAATAATAGATAACATAATAACAAAATTAATTAAATAATTAGTAGGAATTCACCTTTTCATGATGGTTGTATAAATTATTGACCCATTTCCCTATTTCCATTATCTCTATTTCATTATCGAATTACAATCTCTCATGATCATGAGCAGCTTAGAACAAACCACCCCAACTCGAACAAAAGAATCCACCTATATAAGAAAACAATTATTATGTTAGTAATGCAAAAAATTAATAAATTAAACATAAATATGAAATAATAAATTAATTATATATACAATGATTTTACTATAAAAACATCAAGATTACCTATGTGATTGATCATATGTAGCATCATTACTCTTTATATAAAGGTAGTAGAGGGAATTTGAAGGAAAGTGATAAATGACAACACTACATGGGTGAAAATATTTTGAGGGAGAAGAATTTTTGGAAGTTTTAGTGAAAAAAGGCATGAAATATGGATAGAAATCTTCTAAAATAAATGAACTATGAAAATATAACATTCCAAAAGATCTATGAAAAAAATAAGTATTAGATAAAAATGATAAGGAAAATAACTTACAAATAGTAGATAAAATTATGAAAAAATAATTAAATAAGTATTAGAAATTCACCTTCTGAGGGAGAAGAAGTATATAGAAGTTTTGGTGCAAAATGGCATAAAATATGGACATAAATATTCTAAAATAAAGAAACTCTAAAAATATGACTTCCCAAAATATCGGTAAAAAACTAAATAATTATTAGATAAAAATGATAAGGAAATTAACTTACAAATAATAGATAAAATAATGAAAAAATTAATTAAATAAGTAGTATGAATTCACCTTTTTATGGAGAATAAGTATATGGAAGTTTTAATACATAAAGGCATGAAAGATGGATAAAAATATTATAAAATAAATGAACTATGTAAGGAATAATGAAAATTAAATCAACATTTCATTATATAATTTTTCATTAAAATAGAGAAATTATATCGTAACATTACCTTTACATATTCCCAAATGGTTTCCTTTATTATATTTTGTTCTTCCATTGGATTGGTAACATCATCATGTACAGAAGACATTGTCTGTATGAGTAGTCAAACATTTAATTTAGATTATGTTAACGCAGTATAGAATAGATGATATTATGAGGAAAAACATTGTATATTAAAAAAAATTACCTTCTCATTGAACTTGATTTCTTTTTTAAAATTTTGGGATTTTTATCCTCTATCGATAATCCAAATACCCTCTTTATGGTCCCCTGAAATGTACAAGACATTTTCTACATTGGGACCAACATGAAATAATTGTGATCTACCAATGAAAGGGTCATCCTCGATTTAATTTTCTTCTAACCTGACATTTGTTTTAGTCACCAGCAGGACAATCAACCAATTCTTGTTTGATGGATCTGAGACATAAAATACTTGCACTGCTTGTGATTCCATTATGAATGGATCATCTTTTTTTCCTTCTACATTGAAATTAACCTTCGCGGATCTCATTTAATCAACTTTCACTGCACTTCTATTTTCAACCCATTAGCAATGAAAAATCAACACTTGAAATGTTGTATAATCCAACTCATATATCTATTTGATAATTACAAAATATGACATATTTGCATAAATTGGATTCCTATCCTTGGAGCCAGATATGTGCATCGCTTCCACCTAAAGCGTAACACCACTATTTTTCATTATACTATATTAATCATGTTATTTTGTATAGAACATATAACCGTTGATTACAAAACCAGTGTAAGATATAACATTTGCATTTGGTTCCCTGGATAGCCATCGAAGTTGTTTGGAAATTGAATTCATATTTTTAGATAAATCCTTATAAATTTGATCTTGAAACCATCCTATAAATCATTTATTATGTTTACTTGATATCCATCCTTTATCCCTTGATGGATTCAAATATCTAAGAGTTTCTTTTTGGGATTCAATGTATGGATCGACATATTCACTATTATGTAAAATTTAAAGGTGTGCTTTCTCCCCTCAATCAAGGTAATTTTAACAACATCTCTTCTAGAAATACCTTCGCCCATAAGGCATACACTATGACAAAACTTTATATGACTGATACTGTCAACATATGATAGGTAATCAGTATAGAATTCAACAACTTCTTCAATAATATATCATTCTACAATACAACCTTTTATACAACTTAAATTCTTGAAATACCCTTTCAAAATCTTCAAATATCATTCAATGGGGTACATCCATCTATAATAGACAGGACCATATAGTTAAACATCTCTAACCAAGTGAACCATTAGGTGGACTATTATATCAAATAATGATGGTGGTAAGAACATCTCTAATTCACATAATATGACTATAACCTCCTTATTCATGATTATAAACTTCATTGGTTTATAACTTTATTTCATATGAATTTGAAAAATAAGTATAGTCTAGTTAATGTATGCCATGCATCTTTAGGCAGAATGCAACAGAAAGAAACAAACATCAAATCTTGCATCAAAACATGATAGTTGTGTAATTTTAGTTTTTGTAACTTCAAATTATTTATTGAAATGAAATTATTAATATTTTATAAATAACCCTCTAGAACTTTTACACTATTAGGGAAAAGGAAAAATTGTAATTTTTTCTGTCATGATAGAGTGTAAGTTGCTGGAGGAAGAAAAGTTCACCCTTTACCCTTCATCACTGCTAAATCTTCCCTTATTCCCATGTCAATCATGTCCAGCCTATCCTTGGTTTCATCTTTCGTTTTGTTATGAACATTTAGAAATGTGTCAATAACACTATCAAATATATTTTTTTCTACATGCATGACATCAAGAAAATGTATGGCATTCAAACAATTCCAATATGGTAATTCAAAGGAAAATGATATATTCTTCCAAACTAATTTCATAAGGTTTTTTGAAAATGGTTTACTGAAAATAGTTTCAATATCTTTTACTCTATCAAACAGTTGATCACCCATTAGTGGAGACGGTGTTATACCTTATTTGATATTCCCATCGAATGTTTTCATCCAGGATTAGCATTTATGTCATTGAGGTAAAAAAAATCAGTGTCTTAAAAACGCAATCTTCAAAGAATGTTTCAACCGAACTGAGTGTGTGCATTCTTTACAAATGGGACACCCCAACATACCTTTAATGTTATAGCTTGATAAATTTCCATAAGTGGGGAAGTCATTTATCTTCCCATACAACATTACCCTCAATGTGAATTCTCCACTTCTATGAGCATCATACATTGTAACACTTGTATCCCACATCAATTTCAGATCTTTGATCAATAGATCCAAATAGATATCAATATCATTACCGGGTTTCTTTAGTCCAGATATAAGAAGAGACAACATAATGTATTTTCACTTCATGCATAAACATGGCAGAAAGTTATAATTTACCAACATGACAGGCCATATACTATGAGTACTACTTTTTATACCAAAAGGATTTATTTTATCTATAGATAACGCAAGGTTAAAGTTTCTCAGCTCATTTCCAAATTCAGGATACTCATAATCAATTTTCTTCCATTGAGGAGAATATGTTTGATGACACAGGTTTCCATATTTAATTCTTTTATCTGCGTGTCATGTCAATTATCTTATAGTTTCCTAACATCCATATAGTCTTTTAAACTGTGGAATGATAAAAAAGTACCATACAACTTTTTAAGGGCTTCATTTTTTTTCTTTTATCGATATGCGCCACACTTAGTACATTTTATGAGTTATTCATGGTCCTTACGAAACAATATGAAATCATTTTTACATGTATGTATTTTTTTAGAGATCATTCCCATTAAATGTAGAATTTTTTTAGCATCATATGTTCAGCATGTTAGTTCATTTTCTTCTGGTGGCATATCATTCAGGATACCAAGTAGTTATATAAATCTTGTATCACTTCATCCGCTTCCAGCTTTCAAATTATATAACTTCAATACAACTGATAATGTTGTGTATTTAGTACAACTGATATACAATGGTCTCTTAGCATAGCTATTTAACTTATCAAACAACTTTGTACAATCACCAAGGTCATCTTTAATTTCTATTTTCACTTCATCCATGCGATCTCTATCATCATTTACACTGTTATTCATATCAAATGATCCATAAACCATAGTATAATCCCAATCGGTGTGCACATTCAGTTTTTTCCCATGTTTAGTCCAAAATTTATAGATCTAATCTATTCCGTGAACAATCAAATGTTCTTTCAACTCTTCTGAACTAATTTTTCTTGAATAACAAAAATGTAAACATGAACAAAGGATTTGTGAAGGGTCATATGAATTCTCTATTACAAACTTGATGAACTCTTTAACTCTATATTCATACTATTTTATCAAATGATTAGTATGCATCCATTTTTTATTCATATCCATCCTATTGGGTTTATAAAATATTCATTTTTTATAATAAATAAATAAATACACATAAGATATCCATTATCAAAGGTGAAATTTATAGATAATTCTAATAAAGGAAACCCAACATTTGATTGTTTCAAAGAATTTTAGTATGATTTGAATAAAATGGGTAATTGAATTTAAGAAAAGAATTACTACACTATGGTAGGTGTTATCTTCTGAATTCATTCATAGGTGAAAGTTATAGACAGTTGTCATCCTCATCGGCTCATCTCCCAAACATTTATCATTTCATTTTATTACTTGAAACTCATCCTTCATATATTGTGGACATAAACCTATGTTGATTGAAATACTCTAAGTAGTAGTAATCCATGGGATAACTATTACTTAGAGTAGTACAATCAATATAAAAGAGATGGGGGATGAGTCTCAAGAAACAAATTGAAATAATAACTATTTGGGAGATGAAGTTGATGAGGATGACAGTTGTACTCCATTATGTTCTCTAAAAGGGTTAATTCCTCCCAATTGTGAGAATTACACCTTTGGAACTAGTTATTAACTCGTGGCCTATTAAATGTGAGATTTGGGGGGCATACATGTTCTTGTCTATTATTCAAGGGGTCTTAGCAGGGACATGTTATGATATATGAATCCTTGGGGACTCTATGAATTCTATATTTATAGGAGAAATCCCATTTCTAATACTTTCAATCCTCTAACTAATACTAGTCTTACCTCTATTAAAACGATTCATAACGTCTTTCTTAAATCCCCTAAACAAATAAAAATATAATATAGGAAATTAAGGAGTAATAAGAAATCCAAATATGATAAATAAGAATAATAAAATCTCATTCCATAAACTAGAAGATATAAAAATGTATTGATAAAACATGTTTAATAAATAAAGATTTATTTCATATACATGGATGGTAATCATAGATTCCTAAGGGTGGAACCAATACATGTAGACCTAAAATGATGAATTCCTAAAAATAATTTCTAATTATTATTCCAACATGTATAGAATTTGATAACCTTCATTCTATTTTTTAGAAAAAGTGATGCAACAACCTAAAGAATTATTACATTTAATATTAATGGTATATCAAATATTTGAAAACATCTCAAAATTATAATTTCAATTAAAAATCGATAAATAATGGGAAAAAATAATTTTAGGAAAAAAATATACCTAATAATGATAATGGTTTTAAACATCTCAAAATTCTTAGTTGATAAATTGATTCAAGAATTATGACTAGTCAAGTTAAAAATAAGAATTATCTTCAAGCAGACGAAGAGTAGGATTTATAATAAAATTTCATATTCATGTCCATTATGAGTTCTATAGTGATTTTGGGCACATGGTATAAAATTTTAGTCATAATTAGATAAATAGTAGTAATTGTGAAAGATATAGAGGTTTTAAGTTAAAGGGGGATAACCCACTCTTACAAAAATAGTTTCAAAGTGAGAAGAATATTCATAAGTAAAATTAGATAATGAATTTAAACCATTTAATGAACTCTATTAAACATGTTACAAATTAAATGGTTGTATGAAGGATTGCCAAAATTTTCTAAAAACATAGATGAATGTGAAGAAAGAATTAGAAATGTATTATATGAAAAACAATGGAATGTAAGAGGAATTTATTATTTATTTCACACTAAAGGATTTACAAAAGAAACCTCCTTTCATATTAGATATTGGTTGTTCATATCACATTATAGGTAAATTGATTCAATTAAAAAAAATTCCAAGTTCAAAGGGTACTTATTATTTTAGAAATTGTGGATCTATTAAGATAAAAAAAATTCATTTAAAATATGTTGGGAATAAAAGGCAATGTTAAATAATGATCTATATTTATATGAATTAAAGTAAAATATATATAGTTTTTATTAGATGTGTGATGAAGGAAATGAAGTGATTTTTAAGAATTATTAATGAGTGGGTTTTCATTTCAAAGATGGCTATATTTTTAAAAAGGTTTAGAAAACTAGTTGAACCATATTATAATTTTGGGTTGGTAAAAATTTATGGTAATTGTGTTTGAAAGAGGAAATTGATTTTTGGTAGTGAAAATTTGATCAAATTAGATAATGAGACATTTAAATATTGACTTTAAAAGGGTGGGTTGAGATGTTTTTATGATGAAAATATAAAATTGATAGATATTTTTTACTAATTATAATGGGGATATTGTTAATAATTAAAATAATAAATTATAGATTTAAATGAAACAACCCTTATAGTTTATTCATTCTGATATATATGGACCCTCAAAGTATAAATCAATACATTGTGATAAGTATTTCATTTCATAGATTTATAATTATACTCAGATTATATGTATTATGTTTTAGTCATATTTATATATATGTATAATGCTCTAAATTGGATTATAATTTTAAGAAGAAGTATTAATAATGAGGTTCATTATGTGGTAAAGAAGTTTATATTAGATTATGGGGTTTAGTATATGAAACACTTATTATGGGGTGGTAAAAAAATAGTATTTATATTCTTCATTAGTACAGTACAGTTTATGTCCATGTTCATTCCCTTAAAGATTTTATTTTGGATCACTCATCATTCCTACCACATTATTATAGTTATGGTATTTTATATATTTTTTGAAAAAATGAAAAATATTGGGGATTTTGAAAATTGATGCAAAAAAAATAACAGCAATAATGAAAATAAAATATTATGAATACAGTATTATCAAAAACAATGATCAATCCTTAGGGTATTTCCCATATTTATATGGGCATACTTCTATACTTTGGGCTGCCCCTAGTGAGACATCCTCTTGGATATGCTCTATTAGGTAGATGTGAACAATTGATGCAACTAGAAATCTTCAAATGTGATATCTCTCTCAACTTACTCACAAGTTTTAATTGGAATATCTAGATGATATATTGTAAGGTTTAAAGTAATATGGGTCTTCCCTAAAGTGGTTTTTTAAATGGGACAATGATCACTGGTTATATCATGTTTTTCATTATTTATCAAAGCATATAAACAATCCTCCTGAATGGAAGTAGGAATATATTCCTACTCCTTAGTATCTCTTGAATCATGTTATTGAGCTACTCTGGTGTCCAAGGCTCGAATATATGAGTGTCCATTATTTACCACATGTATATGTCAATGGTAAAGAAAGAATGGTGATAAAAAATGCAAATATATATCACCAAAAAATAAATCAAGTAGTGAGGAGGATGATAAAATAACATACCTTGGATTGAAGCTTTGAATCATCCAAGATAAAGTATAAATATCACTAAACCTATAATTTGTTTGATTCTTGGATTCGTTCTACCCTTGAATAGTTCAAGCCTTGGATAAAATCCTTGGAATTATTTGAGGTATGATCAGATCCTTGATTCGAGCTTGGATTTGACTAGGAGGAGTGTTTTAGGTCCCAATAGGGATATGGAAAATGGACTAAAGGGGGTGAATATACTAGATTAAAAAAATTAATCAAATGAATTGATTAATTAAATTAATTATCAAAGTTAATTATTAAAGTTAATTAGTAGCAAAAAAATAACATGAGGATGTTTTTTATAGTGGTTTAGTCCAAAGTGAGACTACTCTACTCTTATACGTCTCTACTTAGTGAGAGATACATGTGTACTAATATGATTTTTATAGGGGAATCATAACCTGATTACAGAATCCTTTTCTAGTGTAGGGATAACCACAACACTGAATTTTGTATGGGGAGTCACAACCCTTAAAACATGACTTTAGATGGTAAGAATTGTAACCCACGTAGTTCTGAATTTATATATAGGGATTTACAACCCTTATATCCTGACTTTAGAATTCGGGAGTCACAACCTAAGGAAGAGAAAAAGAAATAACGATTTTGTGTGTAAAATCATAAAATGAAAAATAGAGTGTGTGTGAGAGATGAGAAATAGTGTTATAGCCTCAAAACTAGACAAATGAGAAGATAAATAATTAAAGCATAGGTACTGGTTCTTGAGGATTAGATCAGAATATCTCGTTAAGGTAGTAGAATTTGAAGTAGAAGAAATTCAGCACTTGAGAGATCACATAGGTGATGAAACAAAGTGTTGTAAGATGTTTCAAATGTACAGTAGGTTCAAATTTCATATAACTTTCTCTTTGAAAAACAAAGTATCGAATATGTTAACCTATGTCACCCTTGAAGTGTCCTGAAACCTTTAAATAAGATCTGTAAAACAAAATAAACAAACCAGACTCTAGGTAAAGCAATACTAATTAAAAAAATGGTTGAATTGTTCAAGAGAGAGAGAGAATATTAGTATGCAGAATAATCACAACAAATAAACATTTGAATTTAAAAACAAAGACTAATTCAAAAAAACTTGAATTACCTGATAAATTAAAATAATAAGTCAAATGTAATCCCATAAAATCATAATACTGTTTAAAACAAACATTAGAAACAATTAAATTTAAAGCAGCGTGTAACTTAAAAAATAATTATATTTCTTTAAATGTCATAAAAAGTGTTTGAATGTATTTAATGTCATTAAATGATAATTAAGAAAATAATATTTAAATGAAATTAACTTAAAATATTAACACATAAATATACCAGAATATATGTTGGTAAAGTCACGTAACAATAATAAATAATTTAATAACATTTTAAAACTAATTAAAATATTATAAAAATACTTTTCATGGATCATATATAATATATATTAATTTTATAGATTAATAAAACTCTTAAAATAATTATAATATGCATGAAATTTATCAAAATATAAAAATTTAAAAAAAAGTATGAATAAATTCACTAGCGGTGGAAAAAATATCTGGAAGTGGCAAAAATATCTAGCAGTGGAAAAGAATAAGTCACCGTTGTAAAATAGTTTGAGTCACTGTTGATAAATAAGTCATCATTGATAAATAAGTCACCATTGAGTTTAAAAAAATGAGTCACCGTTGATTTTAAAAAATGAGTCACCGATGGGCTTAAAAAAATACTCATCATTGGTATATTTAAAAAGACTCATCATTGGTATATTTAAAGACTCTCCATTGGAGAAAAAAATTGGAAAAGTAAAAAATATATGCCATTGTTGGAAGAGAAGTGGGATTAACCATTGGATAAACAAGAAGCATCCATCGTTGGCTTAAAAGAAGAATCGTTGTTTAAAGAAACAACCCACTGTAGGGAAGATGAACTGCTATTTGGAGATATAACCACCGTTGGGAGGAGTTGCTACAAAAAGGATAGAGGTTTTCCAGGCATGAAGAAGTGCATTTGTTGAACTGTAAAAAACATGGGAAATCTCGGTGGATCTTGGAGGATTTGTTATAGGGAATCAAGGCTGTTATGCATGAGGAATAAGAAGCTTGATAGATCATCCATAGAGGAAAGAGGCTAGAGTTTGAAGATGATGAATAGTGTTTCTTCATTTTATGTTCAAACTGAACATATAAACTTCGAATAATTTTTAAGCTATCTAAATGATTGAATTTGAAGTTGGTACAGAAGACTTATTTTTATATAATTTCAATATATTTCCAATTAATTAATAATATCTTAATTTCGATAATAATTGAAAGATATATGATCAAAAAATAGTAAGAACGTATTTTGAACACTATAGAATGTATTGCGGTACTTAAGATCATTTTTAAGGTATGTAGATGACATTTTTAGAGTTTCATGTAGTTTAATGAAATTAATAAAAACTTTTTAGATTTATAACCCAAAAAATGTCGAGTGATTCTTATTATAAACAAATAGATATCAAAGAAGCAAAAAACATTTTCAATTCTTGAAAATTCAAAATGGCATATCTATTGTAAGATATTCAGATAAATGATGCACCCCTTAAATAATAGAATTAGAAATCTATTTAAACTAATTAAATGAATATAAATGATTTGTATTTCAAATAGGATATGTTCCCAAATAATATTATCATTATAACACAAGTTATAAAATAAATAAAAAATAAAACTATAAAGTACTTTAAACTTAAAGTTTTTCTAGAAACCAAAAACACGATTCATGTTCGGGCTTAAATGAGAGCATGTTAAAGAAATATTTAGACAATATTTTAGTTTAATAAAAGTTATATTGACTTGTTATATTTAAAATTAAAAAATAATTATAGAATTATGATCACTACAGCTCATGTTATGATTGAAATACAAAGAGGTTTTAAAAAACATGTTTTCACATAAAATAATAAAAGGATTTTTGAGTATTTAAAAACATGAAATAATATGTAATCAAACAAAACATAAATACATATATGAACATGCACAAGAAATCTCTCCATTTTTGTTTTATTACAAAACCAAAACATTTCAAACCAATTTTCTTCCCATTTTGTAAATAAACAAAAATATAAAACAAAAACTCCCCCTAAATAAATGTAGTAATAAAATAATTAAATTTCCAACATTTCAAGTTCAAATTTAATTTTTTTTTAAATTAAGAAGAGTCTAATGGATTAGTAAAGATGTCTAATGTATGATTTTTAGTAGGGATAAATTCTAAAACAATATTACCTTTATTCACATGATCTCTAATAAAATGAAATCTAAGATCGATATGCTTTGTTCTAGAATGCTATAAGGGATTTTTAGAAATAGAAATTTCAAAATGGTTATCATAATAAATAGAAAATTTATCAAAATAAATACCAAAATCACATAAGGTTTTCTTAATCTATAAACTTTGAAAACAACTACTTATAGTAGAGATATACTTATCTTTTGTAGTAGATAGATCAATGGATAATTGTTTGTTTGAAGACTAAGAAATTAAACTTTTTCCTAGAAAATGAAACATACCTGATGTGATTTTTCTATCAATTCTATAACCTCAAAAATCATAGTCAAAATAAGATATTAAATCAAAATAGTTATATTTTGGATAAAATAAACCATAATCAACAGTTCCTTTAACATATCTAATTATTATTTTTACAGCTTTAATATGACTTTCTTTAGGATCAGCTTGAAATCTAGCACATAAAAAAACACTAAACATGATATCTAGTCTAAATGTAGTTAAATAAAGTAAGATACATATCATGCCTCTATAAACTTTAATATGAATATATTTACCATAAGTATCAATATCTAATTTAAAATTAGTACCCATAGGAGTTTTCATAGATTTAGATAAATCAATACCAAATCATTTAAATAACTCTTTAACATACATATATTGATTAAGAAAAATTCCATATTTTCTTTGAAAATTTTGAATTCAAATAAAGAACTTTAATTCTCCCATTAAACTCATGTCAAGATCAGAATACGTCAAAGTAGAAAAATCATTACAAATAATTTCACTAAAAGAACCAAAAACTATATCATCAATATATATTTGAACAATTAAAATATCATCAGAATTTATTTTAATAAAAATTATAGGATCAACATTGCCTTTCTTGAAACAATTATTTAATAAAAATAAATAATGTGTTTCATACCAATCATGAGGTGCTTGTTTAAGATCATACAAAGCTTTAAATAATTTAAAAAAATAATTAGAAAAAAATTCATTTTCAAAACCTGGGGGTCAAGAAACATAAACTTCTTCAATTATAAAACCATTTAAGAAATCACTTTTTACATCCATTTGATATAATTTAAAACCTTGAAAGGAATCAAAATCCAACAAAATCCTAATAGCATCTAACATGGAAACAGGTGAAAATGAATCTTCAAAGTATATACCTTCTTCTTGAGAGTATCCTTGAGAAACAAGTTTGTATTTGTTTTTATAAATTTGTCCATATTCATCCAGTTTGTTTCTAAATATCCACTTAGTTACAATCTATCATGACCCTTCCCCTGGGGCCTGTGCCGTGACTAACCCAAGTCTGCCTTCCATATGCCAGGGGCTGGCAACAAGCACTGAAAGGTGTATTCCCTAAAACAAGATAGAATTACCTTTATAATATATAAACCCACACAAACCAAACACACAGCAAGATACAAGCACAAGGTAATCTAAAAGTAAACAGGGTGTGTATAGAAAGTAAAGAGGCCAGAATACAATCCCAACTGGAAAGTAAAAGTAAAACAAGAAAGTACAAGTAAAACTGAGAACAACTCCTGTGAACACGCACCAAGGATCCTACCTGAAGGGTAAGTACACCTCTCAAACGGTCGTCTCTACGGTATGCCTCATCTAAGGTCCACCTCTGAGCAGTCTCCAGTCCCATTACCCTTGTCCTCAGTTAGTGTTGTCTGTCGTTTACACAAGACACAACAAGGTGTGGGTGTAGCCCGTGTAGGGGTGAGTATAACAATACTCAGTAGGTACCCCGAGACCCCCGAAGGTCTCTCAAATCCACAAAGGATAAACCACAAAGCATGGAAACAACAGTCAATACATACTTAGGTATATGCCCATACATATACCTAAGTTATCAAGATATACTCATCTCAAACAGGAGGTAAGAATACCACAAAGGTAACACCACGAAGGTAGAAGTACCACATAGGTAACACCACGAAGATATAGTACCACACAGGTACACCATGAAGATATAAGACTCAGCTCACATAGGTGTAACTAAATTATAGAAGTACAGATGATTAGTCAAGAAGATAGATCATATTATTCTGTCAATAGGAACTACTACTGATTATACGGAGTCTAATCCACACATGATTGATAGGTACTAACCCCCGAAATGACCCACACAGGATCTAACCCACATAGAATCGGTATGCGCTGACCCACATAGGATCGCTGAGCGCTAACCCACACAGGATTTGACCTATACAGGATTGGTATGCGCTGACCCATATAGGATCGCTGAGCACTGACCCACACAAGATTGATAGGTACTGACCCCCCTCAATGACCCACATCAGATCCGACCCGCCCAGATTCGATAGGTAACTAACCTCCGTATTATCCATCTCCAACCTCTACCTCACTACCAGCCACTGGATTCCTCGCACATGGTGTGCTCGAGTTCCGTCAAATCTATCCCTCAAGATATCAGTCATACCTCGACCACCATGAAGTCCCATGGATAAGTATCTCAAAGGTCTATCACGTCATAAGGGACCCAATGCAACAGACAGCGCATCAATCAGATGCCCGGTCTGTAAGTTATTAGCGTTCCCGCTCCGAGGGCCCGGTTAGATTCGAGGTTCGATCCAACCCAGTCATACTCCAACTTTATCCAAAACTCAAGTGGAGTATACCAAAAGGGCCATCTTGATCCAAGGATTTTGGTGCCATATACGGTTTGTTAAACGGATGTCCAGTTCTCAAGATAAGGCCACAAAGGTGTATTTGGGTTTAGATGGGCCCGGGTCCGGACCAACCCTACCCGACCCGGCCTGGGCCGCAGCAGACCTGGCCTGCTGGGCCATGGTTTGGCCCGACCCGTGAAGGGGGCGGCCCGACCCGGCCCATCCCGCACTGGATACGGCCAGGTGGCATGGCCTTCCAAGCGCGGCCCACAGTCGGGTGGACCACCATGGCGGAGTCCACCCTAGCCGACGCCCGGGAGGGAGGCGCCTCCCAGGGTCACCTGAATGGCTAAAGGGTCATTCGGTTTTTGGAAGAAGGACCCGCCGGAGCGGGTCCTTCTTGGTGAACCATGGCCAGCCGGTCCTCCTCCTCTCAACGGTACGACGGTGCCGCTGTCCTCCACAGTCAGCCGGGTGTCGGTCGCCCTTCAGCCTCCGCCACAGCCAAGCAGACGCGGCCTCCTGCTCCACCGGCATTGCGGACGCGCACCGCCACTCCGCTACGCGGCCGACCGGCGTGCCGGCCACGAACCTTCTCTGTCGCGGCCGACGGGTCGCAGCCTCCTGCTCATCTGGCGGCACAGACTTGTGCCACCCTACCTCCACACGGTCAGCCAGTGTGTCGTCTGCCCTCTTCTTCTGCAATCCATCGTGGCTTTGTTCCAAGCCCGAAAATTATGTCTTTCACATATTCACGATCCTCGGGTCAAGGGCTCTGAGTCCATATGTAGTGCTCGGAAAAACTTTGTGTTTCCAGCATCATTAAATATTTGGCGTCGAAGAACACACGAAGAAAAAAAGATAAGATGAAAGGTATATGTGCGGTATGATGGCCATGTTAGTTTGACCATCATCATTGTGATTTTAGAATATGAAGAATAAACAAAAATAGATTTAATCATACTTCAAATTAAAACCCCTACCTTTTTGCTCATTGGAGGCAGCTAGAGGAAGGAGATGAAGATAATGAAGTCATCATCATCCGTCACTCCCGCAACAATATCCAAAGTCGGTTCCTCATTCTTGATCTAGAGAACGTTCTTCATTGGAGAGGTTCTTCGTTTAGAGGATGTTTCTCCAAAGACTCTCCTTTTCCAATCCTTTTTTTCCGCGATAGATGAGGTTCCAAATTAATAAGATAAGAATTAACTCAATTAAAGTTGTCACTTTAATTATGTTAAGGTTGGAACATTAAGTTGGGAGGATTCCAAAGGTTAACTCGCATTAAAGTGGGAATTCAAGGGTCAGGTGGTCCCCACCACTAAATTTAATTGGGAGGTTTCAAGCTCGGGTGGTCCCCACCACTAAATTCAAAATGGAAGGTTTCAATTCCAAAAATAAAATAAAGAGTGTTTATTTTATTTTCTCCCACGAAAATTATGAAAACTAATTTCCACCCTTGACCTACTACGGTTGATGTGAAGGTCTCCTTAAGTGAATATCGATACTGCGAGTTCAAGTATTCCCTCATATTTCAATTCTGAGCACCATTTCTAAAGTTACAAAATGTCGCTTGCATGTTTACTGAACTTACCTGAAAAAAAAAGTTCATAAATTCATTCCGAGCACACCGGACCTCAGAATCACGCGCCGTCAATTTTCTCGGACTCGTAATATTCCTATATAATTAAAATAAATTACATGGAAAATTTGGGTCTTTACATTCTCCCCACCTCAGGGCTTTGTGTCCTCGAAATACACAATACAAACTAGGGAAACAAGTGGGGATACTAGGCATGAATATGAGCCTCTCGCTCCCATGTTCTCTTCTAAAGGTTCTCGTGCTACCAGTGTACGCACACCAGAGGTATCCACCGCCCACGAAGGACCCGCTTCTATCGATCCTCAATCTCCACTGGAACCTCTGAAAACGTCGCCCCATCGTCGATGTTCAGCTCTACCCAATCAATGATGTGCGAAGGATCATGTAAATATCTTCTCCGTTGAGATACGTAGAAAACGTCGTGCACCCAGTGCAACTGAGGTGTAAGAGATAAGCGGTAAGCCACCTCGCCAACTCTACTGAGGACTTGAAAGGGTCCAATGAACCTCGGAGATAACTTGACGCCTCGGCCAAATCTCTGCAAACCTCATCGAGGTGAGACCCATAGAAAGACATGGTCACCATCCTCGAACTCCAGAGGTATTTGTCTCCTGTTAGCATAAGACTTTTGTCTACTCTATGTAGTCTTCATCCACTCCTGGATGATCTGCACCTTCTTCGTGGTAGCTCATACCATCTCTGGTCCCACGAGTGCTGACTCCCCTGGGTCAGTCCAACATGTGGGTGATCTGCAAGGTCGCTCATACAATGCCTCGAATGGCGCCATACCAATGGTTGAGTGGTAGTTGTTGTTGTATGTGAACTCCACTAAGGGCAAGTGATCCTCCCAGCTGCAGCCGAAATCAAGGACGTAAGCATGTAGCATGTTCTCAAGGGTCTGAATGGTCCCCTCTATCTGATTATCTGTCTAAGGATGGAAGGCAGTGCTCAACCGAAGCTGTGTCCCAAATGCCTCTTGAAACCCCTTCCATAACTGGGAAGTGAAACATGTATCACAATAAGAGACAATCGTAGATGGCACTCCATGAAGCTGTATAATCTCCTGCACGTAGAGGCATCCCAAACTCTCTACTGATCCTTTCTAGGAAGTGGGCCAACTTAGTGAGTCGGTCAATGATCACCTAGATAGAATCATGATTCTTAGACATGCATAGAAGTCTTATCACGAATTCCATGGAAATTTCATCCCACTTCCACTCTGGAACCTCTAGTGGTTGAACTAAGCCTACTGGAACCTGATGCTCTACCTTAACTTGCTGACAAGTGAGGCACCGTGAGACAAACTCTTCCATTGCTTTCTTCATTCCCGGCCACCAGTGATGATTCCAAAGGTACTGGTACATCTTCTCCACTCCTAGATATACCGCTAGAGGGGATTTATGGAAATCCCTCAGCACTTCCTCCTGTAGCGCCGCTGGTACCATAGTACGCCCTCTAAAGAGGATGATGTGATCCCCACCTTCAGAAAATCCATCAGGTGTATGTCCTATGGATATCTAAGCACGTTGATCCTTGCAATCAGTGTCCCCAAGCTATGCCTCCCTAACTCACTGAAAGAGTGAGGGAGTGACTGTTAGAGACTGAAGATAAGATTCTCTATCTCGATCCACATAGGATATCCGCAAAGTGGCTAGCTGCTCTGTCGCCTCACCCAGCAACTGAATACCAGATCTCCTACTGAGTGCATCTACTACTAAGTTCCCCTTACTAGGAGTATTGACTATCTCGAAGTCATAATTTTGGAGGAACTCAAGACAACGTTGTTGTCTTAAGTTCAGGTCCTTCTGAGAGAAGATATACTTGATACTCTTGTGATCAGAGTATACCGTAAAACATTCACCCATCAAGTAATGTCGCCACATATTCAAGGTGAAGACCACTGCTGACAACATACCCAATTCCCTCCTCTGGTAGCCTCAAGATAGGGGCACTCGTCAGTCTCTACCTCAGCTCCTAGAAACTCCGCTGGCATCTCTCCGACCACATGAAGGGTTGCCTCTTCTTCGTTAATGCTGATAAGGGCGTCGTAACTCTGGAAAAGTCAGGCACAAACCTCCGGTAGTAACCAGACAAACTCAGGAAACTCCGCACCTCTGTCATGATCTCGGGTGGATCCTAAGCAAGCATAACCTCAATCTTTGTTGGATCCACTGCAACTCCAGCCTCTGAGATAACGTGTCTCAGAAAGTGGACCTCTCGTATCCAGAACTAGAACTTCGAGAGCTTACCATAAAGCTAGTGCTCTCAGAGTGTGTCCAAAACTATCTGTAGATGATAGGCATGCTTCTACTCTATCACTGAGTATATCAAAATGTCATCGATGAAGACTACCACAAAGTGATCAAGGTATAGCTGGAAGATCTTGTTCATGAGTCTCATGAACACTATTGGGGCATTGGTCATACCGAATGGCATAACCAAGAACTCATAATGTCCATACCAACATATGAAGGTCGTCTTATGCACATCCTTGTCTCGAACTCTGAGCTGGCGATAGCCTGATCTAAGGTCTAACTTCGAAAACCACCGTGCTCCCTTCAGCTGGTCAAAGAGATCATTAATCCTCGGGAGTGGGTACTTGTTCTTCATGGTTACCTAGTCTAGGTGCCGATAGTCTACACAGAGTCTCAAACTCCCATCCTCCTTTTTGGATAACAAAATCAGGGCTACCTAAGGAGAAACACTAGGCCTAATGAATCCCTTGCTCTATAAGTCCTCCAACTGTACTTGCAGCTCTCGAAGCTCTGCGGGAGCCATCCAATATGCTGGTGTAGATATCGGTGTTGTCCCGAGGTACAAGTCAATGTAAAATTCCACCTATCTGTGAGGAGGTAGACCTGGAACATCATCAGGGAAAACATCAGCGTACTGGTCCACCACTACAGGATAGCTCGGACTCTCGACATCAACCGCTCTGAGGGTAAGGGTAGCAAACTGATGTGTGATCGGCCGCACCCTCCTCCGAGTAAGTCTATATTATGCTGTAAAGGTTCCCTTCTCACTGGTGAAGGAAAACCTGGTCCCATACATGCGGAAAAACCGCACTTTGCGCCTAATACAGTCAATCTAAGCATGCACTGTAGATAACCAGTCCATATCCAAGATGATGTCGTAAGGCCTCAACGCCGCTACTAGGAGATCACAGCCGAAGCTCTCACCTCCTAGAGTAAGCTCACACTACTGAAACTAGTGGGTAGTCATTGAATCCTCTCCCGTAGGAGTCTCTAGTCATAAGGATCGAGCCAACGGCTCCACTAATATCTCTGAGCTCTGAACGAGTGTTGTGGAAATAAATGAGTGACTGTAACTTGTGTCTATAGGTACTACAGATGGGGTGGAGTAGACATATATCATACCTTGTATCATCTCTAGAGCACCATGGTCATAGGCCTTAGCTGCCTAGAGCTGAGCTCATCCCTTTCCACCTGCTCCCTGTGGTTGGGGTGGACTACCTGGAGGTGGTGGTGGTATAACCTCGAATCACCTCCCACCGCCTATTGCACGGGCTGCTCCTCTGCCATGTCCGCCTCTTACCTGTGAACCTCCTCGATCGAATATTTTCCTCTGCCCAGGTATTCCTTTGACCATCTACTGGTTTTCTATACGGTGGGCCGAGTATTCGCGAGCCATGTGACCATGTCCGCCGCACGAATAACACTGCTTGTTCCTCACCGGTCCTACTCTGTCTCGAGAGCCCCACACCACCGACCCTGTATCTTGCAGTCGTCCACCTGTAAGTCTGGTCCTCTTGGACCTCTGCGTCATCTATCTGCTGCCAGCTTCTGATGACTCTGCTACATTTTTTCCGGTGGTGGGTCTCGCTACCAGTGACTGCTCAGCAAAGAATCTCTCCACTAAGAGTGCTAGCTCAAACACCCCTTACTACATCAGGATGCTGATAAAAACCATCGAAGCTTTAATCTCTCATCTGAGCCCCTACTCGAAGGTCCGAACCCTGAATAAAGGGTCTCGCACCATGTCAGTGGAGTAGCGCGAGAGGTTGGTGAACCTCGTTGAATACTGAGCCATGAGCATGTTACCCTGCTGTAAGTGGAGAAGCTCCTATATACGCACTGATCGTAAGGTCATTGGGACGAAATCTACCCTAAAAAGGCTCTATAAGTCTGCCCATACGAGATTCACCTTGTCGTAAACCTGGAGCATCAAGCTCTACCATCTGCCCACTGCTGCCTGAAGAAGACTGGCGGCAAGGATCACCATGAGATCGCCTGGTATCCCTACCAGTCGAAAAACTCTAACCACAGCCTCCAGCCAATCCTCATCCACCTGTGGATCTGTCTCGCCCCAGAACCTTGGTAGCCTCTGGCATTGGAACTCATGCAATGCGCTTAAGCGACATGCACCCTCTACTGTTGGGGCAGGTAGCATCAGCTACCCAACGGGTAGTGGTGCTACTGGTACACCACCCGATGGTACAACTGCTGTAAGGGGTCCCTACATCGAAGCCTCGTCGCTCGGTGGGATGTCATCATGTAATCTACCCGGAACCCTGGATGGTTGGCTGCGTTGAGGCATCCTGAAAAGAAACAGGTGCTCCACGGTCATTGAGTTTATACCTGGTGAGCTAACTCAAAGAGATCACAAAGAAAACTTTTCAAAAACACATACGCAATCAGTGTTTTCATGTACTGAGTTAAAAATCAGAGGTCAGGGTCCTGGTGTATGGATACGTCGGCTGCCGCACCAACACTGGATTCCCCAAACTGAAAACCACACTCATCACACTTAACACTATTACCACACAGAAAAGATCAGAGTCCTAGTTCTTCGACAGAACTGAACCCCTCTAATACCAATTTGTCATGACCCGTCCCCTAGGGCTCGTGTCATGACTACCCCAAGCCCACCTTCCATAGGCCAGGGTCTGGCGACAAGCACCTAAAGTCATATTCCCTAAAAAGGGAAGGCATTGCCTTTATAAGCTGTAAACTCACACAAACCAAGCACATAGTAAGATACAAGCACAAGGTAATCTATAAAGTAAATAGGGTGTGTACAAAAAGTAAAGGTGCCAGAATACAAGCCCAATTGGAAAGTACAAGTAAAACTGGAAAGTACAAATAAAACTGAGAACATCTTCTGTGAACACCCGCCAAGAATCCTACCTGAAGGGTAGGTATAGATCTCAAACAGTCGTCTCTGTGGTACGCCTCGTCTAAGGTCCACCTCTGAGCGGTCTCCAGTCCTGGTACCCTCATCCTTAGTCAGTGTTGTCCATCATCTGCATAAGACCACTACCACAAAAACAGTTTTTCGTAGCGCCCCCCTTTATCAGCGCTTTTGTTAGCACTGATAAAGGGCCCCCCTTTATCAGCGCTTGCTTAGTAGCGCTGATAAAGGACTCCCCTTTATCAGCGCTTGCTTAGTAGCGCTGATAAAGGGGGGCCTTTATCAGTGCTTTTTTTAGCACTGATAAAGGGTTGGTTTCAAAAAAAAATATATATATATATTAATATATTAATATATAAATATTGTTATATTGTTATATAAATATAATATATAATTTTTAAATATATTTTAGATAAGTATAAATGTACATTTACACTTATTATACTTAATATTTAAGATATTTAGTGAAAATGACTTCTTAAAAAATTAAAAAAATATTTTTAATTAATATTTTGATAATAATTATGGAGTAATAGTCATTTAATAACTATTTGAGTACTAAAAAAAATTAAAAAAATTAAAAAAAGATCCAAAATATGTTGAAAACACAACTCAAACTTCAAACGGCCATAACTTTTGATCCGGGTGTCCGTTTGAGCTCTACCACATATCAAATCGAAGCCTGCGACGAGCTCTACATCGTTGTGACTCGGGGGATCCCAATAAAGCGTTTTTTGAGGCCAAAAGAGGCCCAGAAGGCCTCCAAAACTGAGTTTTTTGTCGGGGTACCCAGATTTTTTAACATTTTGTGGATTTTCAAACTCGTTTAAGGGGGTATTATTGGCTTTTCTTGGTGGGGACTAAATTTATTCCAAGGTATTACATTCATATTGATATTATGTCTTTGAAATTTCATCCTTTTTTATAATTAACTGCTATTTATAATCAAATATATAACTATATGTACATATTTTTTATATATTCGCACCTAAAAATTAAATTTTTAAAATAAATAATTAAACATATTTACATATAAAATATATTAGCTTTATCTAAATAATAACTAATATCCATTTTATTTAAAATACCAATATATGAATATTTATATACCTATATATTAATCTAACTATATATATATATATTAATCTAACTATATATATATATATATTAATCTAACTATATATATATTAATCTAATAACTATATATATATATTAATATAACTACACATATATATATTAGTATTACTATAAATATATATATTAATATCACCATAAATATATATATTAATATCACTATATATATATTAATATAACTATATAAATATATATTCATATAACTATATATATGTTAATATAACTATATATATGTTAATATAACTATATATATGTTAATATAACTATATATATGTTAATATAACTATATATATATATTAATATAAATATATATTACTATACGAATAAATATAACTAAATATATATATATATAGATATAGATATATATTAATACCACTATATATATATATTAATATTACTATATATATTATAATATAACTATATATATATATATATATTATAATATAACTATATATATATATTAATATAAATATATATATTACTATACGAATAAATATAACTAAATATATAAATATATATAGAGAGAGAGATATCATGAATTGGAAAGCAAATCAAAATAGAGTAGTGGTAAGGGCTTAGACGCGCAGGGGGGAGGTCTCGAGTTCAAATCCTGGTGGAGGCAGGGGTGCGCGCGCATGGGGAATATTGGAGCAAGCGCTGTTAAAGGGTGGAGGGGGTGCGTGGGGTGTGTGGGGTGTTGTATAGGGGCCGAAAAGCGCTGTAAAAGGGGGGGTTCAAGCGCTATAAAAGCCCCCCCCCCCCCCGATTGGCAGTATTTTTTAAATTTTTTTAAATTTTTTTAAATTTTGTTAACTTTTATCAGCACTTTTTTAAAAGCGCTGATAAAAGGGTCATTTATCAGCGCTAAAATGAGAGCGCTGATAAAGGAAGCACTGATATAGGACCCCTTTATCAGTGCTAAAAAAAGCGCTGATAAAGGGGTACTTTTATCAGCGCTTTTTTTTAGCGCTGATAAAGGGGTCCTATATCAGCGCTTTTCAGAGCGCTGATAAAGGGGACCCCCCCTTTATCTACGCTAGCTTTATCAGCACTTTTCTAGCGCTGATAAAGGCCATTTTTAGTGCTGATAAAGGTCGTGTTTGTAGTAGTGGACACAACAAGGTGCGGGCGTAGCCCATGCAGGGGTGAGTATAACAATATTTAGTAGGGACCCCGAGACCCCTGAAGGTCTCTCAAATCCAAAAAGGATAAACCATATAGTATGGAAACAATATTCAATCCCTACTTAGGTATATTCCCATACATATACCTAAGTTATCAAGATATACTCATCTGACACAGGAAGGAAGAATACCACAAAGGTAACACCACAAAGGTAGAAGCACCACACAGGTAACACCACGAAGATATAGTACCACACAGGTACACCGTGAAGATATAAGACTCAGCTCACACAGGTATAAGTGAAGTATAGAAGTACATATGATTAGTCATGAAGCTAGATCATATTATTCTCTCAAGAGGTACTACTATGGATTATACGGAGTCTAACCCACACATGATCGATAGGTACTAACCCCCTCAATGACCAACACAAGATCGGTATGCGCCGACCCACACAGGATCGCTGAGCACTGACCCGCACAGGATCTGACCCACATAGGATCGGTATACGTTGACACATACAGGATCGCTGAGCGCTGACCCCCAAAGGATCTAACCCACACAGGATCGGTATGCACTGACCCACATAGGATCACTGAGCGCTGACCCACATAGGATTGATAGGTACTAACCCCTGCAATGACCCACATAGGATCTGACCCGCCCATAGTCGATGGGTAACTAACCTCCGTATTATCCGTCTCCAACATCCGCCTCACTGTCACCCACTGGATTCCTCACACCCAGTGAACTCGAGTTCTGTAGAATATGTCCCTCGAGATATTGGTCATACCTCGACTACCATGAAGTCCCATGGAGAAGTATCCCAAAGGTCTGTCATGTCATAAGGGACCCAACGCAATAGACAACGCGTCAATCGGACGCTCGGTCTGTAAGTTATTAGCGTTTCCGCTCCGAGGGCCTAGTTGGATTTGAGGTTTGATCCAACCCGAATGTACTCCAACTTTATCCAAAACTCAATTGGATTATACCAAAATGATCATCTAGATATAAGGATTCTGTTTCCGCAGATGGTTCGTCAAAAGAATGCCCAGTTCTCAAGATAAGGCCACAAAGGCGTATCTAGGTCTAGATGGGCCTGGGTCTGGTCCGACCCAGTCGGACCGACCTGACCTGACTCGGCCCGACCTGGGTCCGTCTTGTATGTACTGGGTCACAGAGGGCCTAGATCGCGGTGGGCCTGGCCTACTGGGTCATGGTACAGCCCGGCCCGGTGGCGCGGCCTGCCGGGCGTGGCCCGCGATCGGGTGGACCACCGAGGTAGGGTCTACCCTAACCGACGCCCGGGAGGGAGGCACCTCCCATGTCACCTGAATTTCCAAAGGGCTATTCGGTTTTTGGAAGCAGAACTCGCCGAAGTGGGTCCTTCTCGGTGCGCCATGGTCGTCCGATTTGTCAGCCGGTCCTCCTCCTCCCAGCGGCGCGACGGTGCCACTATCCTCCGCAGCCAGTCGGGTGTCGACCGCCCTTCGGCCTCTACAACAGCCAAGTGACCACGACCTCCTGCTCCACCGGTGGTGTGGACGCACGTCGCCTCTCTGCTATCCGGCTGGTTGATGTGCCGGTCATGAACCTGCTCTGTCGCTGCCTCCTGCTCATCCGGAAGTGCGGACGTGCGCCGCCCTACCTCTATGCAGTCGGTCGGTGTGTTGGTCACCCTCTTCTTCCATGATCCATCGCGGCTTCATTCCAAGCCTGAAAATTATGTCGTTCGTGTATTCATGATCATCGGGTCAAGGGCTCCGCGTCCATATGTCACGCTGGGAAAAACTTTGTGTTTCCAGCATCATTAAATATTTGGCGTCGAAGAACGCACGAAGAACGCGTGAAGAACAAAAGATAAGAGGCAAGGTATATGTGTGGGATTATGGTCATGTTAGTTTGTAAATCATCGTTGTGATTCCAGAATATGAAGAATCAACAAAAATATATTTAATCATACTTCAAATTAAAATCTCTACATTGTTGCTCTTTGGAGGCGATGTGAGGAAGGAGATGAATATGATGAAGTCGTTGTCGTTCGTCGCTCCCGCAACAAGCTCCAAAGTCAGTTCCACGTTCTTGATCTGAAGAATGTTCTTTGTTGGAGAGTTTCTTCGTTTAGAGGATGTTTCTCCAAAGGATCTCCTTTTCCAATCCCTTTTTCCCGTGAGAGATGAGGTGTCAAATTAATAAGATAAGAATTAACTCAATTAAAGTTGGCACTTTAATTATGTTAAGTTTGGCACATTAAGTTGGGAGGATTCCAAAGGTTAAATCACATTAAAGTTGGAGTTCAAGGTTCGGGTGGTTCCCACCACTAAATTCAAATAGGAGATTTCAAGCTCGGGTGGTCCCCACCACTAAATTCAAAATGGGAGGTTTCAATTCCAAAAATAAAATAAAGAATATTTATTTTATTTTATCCCATGAAAATTCCGAAAACTAATTTCCACCCTCAACCTACTACAGTCAAGGTGAAGGTCTTATTAAGTGAATATTGGTACTACGAGTTCAATGGTGCCCTCAGATTTCAATTTCGAGCACCGGTTCTAAATTTACAAAACATCGCTTGCACGTTTACTGAACGTACCTGAAAAGAAGTTCATAAATTCATTCTGGGAACACCGGGCCTCGGAATCATGCACCGTCAATTTTTGTGGACTCGTAATATTCCCATATAATTAAAAAAATACATGGAAAAATCTGAGTCTTTACACAATCACCCGTTTATCCTCAAGCAATTATACTAAAGTCTAAACATTATTTCTAACAAAATAATTTAATTCATCTTGCATAGAAATAATCTAGTTTTCATCTTTTAAAGCATCATTAACATTAATAGGAAACAAATTAGAAATAAAAACAGAATTGGCACAGAAAAAATTCAAAAAGAATTTCAAGTTTTAAAACTAAAATCAACATTTCCAATTACATTTTCAATAGGATGATATTTATTAATCTTCCATAATCTTAGATCAGGTTGAGAAGTAGTAGGCTTTCCCTTAATTTATTCATCCTTATCTTGGGGTTTTTCTTCACCAAAATTAAAATATATAAACTCATTATCAATAACATTAGAATCAGAATTTAATTTAACATTATTTTTATCAAACATAACATGAAAAAATTCTTCAATAACCATAGTTCTTTTATTATAAACTCTATATGGTTTATTATTATTAGAATAACCAAGAAAAATACCTTTATCACTTTTAACATAAAATTTATCTAAATTATCTTTTGAATTTAAAACAAAAACTTTATAACCAAAAACTCTAAAGTAACTAACTTTAGGCTTTTTATTTTTGAATAATTTATAAGGAGTTTTCTTTAATAAAGGTCTAATAAGAATTCTATTTGAAATATAACAAGCTTAAAAAATGGTCTCTTCCTAAAAATATCTAGGAAAATTATATTCACTTAACATAGTTTTATCCATTTCAATAAGAGTTCTATTTTTTTATCCTACAACACCATTTTGTTATGGTGTTCTAGGAGCACAAAAATTATGAAAATAACCATTATTTTCACAAAATTTTTTAAAATCTAAATTATAAAATTCACCTCATTTATCGCTATGAATATAAACAATCATACAACCTTTTTCATTTTGAAATAAATTTCAAAAGGTAGTAGATCTAGATAAATTATCATTTTTATGAGCAAGAAAGTATACCCATTTAAATCTACTATAATCATAAACAATAACTAAAGTATATTTCATTCTACCAAGACTAGAGATTTGAGTGGATCCAAATAAATCAAGATGCACTAATTGTAAAGGTCTATTAGTGTTTATTTGATTGATAGGTCTAAAAGAAATTTTGTGTTGCTTTCCTTTCATTCAAACATCAAAAACATAAAGTTGTTCTTTCTTCAAGGAAGGTAGTTGTAAAAAATTCTCATGTTTTGAGAGCTTATGTAACATTTTAAAATTAACATTACCTAAACATCGATGTCAAAGGATGTTGTCACTTTGTACTGTTGAAATAGTGGGTGCCCTAGACCCAATTATTTAGTGATTTTGATTACCATATTGTGTATACAGTAAGCTATGCATGATTTCATCTTACCATTATAGTGTAGAATTTTCTGCGTCCACTATTGAAATGGTAATGTCCAAAGGTTAATTGTCATATCAAAAGGTTATAGCATTTCCCAGGCTATAATGAGAACCTCTAGATACTATGGCATTAATCTTAAATATATATTTTATGGTTTAGATACATATTAATGATTGGACATAGTAGATGTTTGGCCATCAGGTGTTTGGGGCTCATAAGCATTGAGACTTCTTCTCATGAAGTTCGCACTTGATGATCTCTAGTTGTGAGATCATGAGGACTGACCCGCCAATAGGAACTCCACATGTTTCGGGTGTCATTGGACATTCCTATATACAATCATGTGTAATGGTCTCCTGACTTGAGATCATTACCAATGCATGTCATTTGATTGTGTACTTTGATACAAGACGAAAACCATGGTGATGAAGTTGTGGTGAGGTAGTTTGTATTGGGTGCGTCATTGGTGTCATGTAATTGGTTGAATGGTCAAGAAAGGATTTGTCGCTTCCGGGTTATGTAAGTAATATATCTCAGGCCATGTTGATATGGATGGAAGTACCTTTATAAGACCATGTCCATGGTAGTCGAGGGTAAATCTGTTTAGTTACATCAACAAACAATAAAGCAAGAAAAGGGCGATGACACGAGAGTGCGTCCTACTTTATGAGATATTACTGAAAAAGAGATTATATTACACAGTGTGTGTTCGTAGGTTGGTTGTCGCTGTAGTGACAATACTTATCTCTTTAGGAGGCACGATGGGTTGCTAGATCCTGCTCTTGGTCTGTGAATACTATTCACTACTATTGAAATAAGGGCCTAGAGGGTCACACGCAATAACGTATTCAAGAATCTGTCATATTCAGTCGAATATGATTTTTGGACATAGTGGGCCCCGCCATAGGGGTCTGGGATTTATCCAAAGTTAAACGATCACCAATGCAATAAATAAATTCATATTATTCGAGTTTAGAATAATGAGTATTGAATTTATTTATTAAATTTATTTATGATTTTTAAGTAAATACATGAAAAATATTAATTGACAGATATTAAATTATTCAAGGTTCAATTAATATTTATGGGAGTGATGAGTTGAGTTAATGACTCAATTATTATCACGTAAAATATTTTTATATATTAAAAGTGAAAGATAATAATATTTATGACTTAGTTTAGTAGTCATAAAATGTCGTTGATAGTGTGTTAAGTATCCGGGGCCAACGAGGCTATACCGGGTATTTTAATTAAGCACTATAAATAGATTATGAGGGGATTTTGCTAAATATTATTCATGGTGATTCTCTATCTTCTCTTATCTCCCATAATATAGAGAGAGAGGCTCTGGATCCAAGGAGCTTGGATGGAGCTCTCTCTCGTGCATCGCTAGCGAAGTGATGCGGTGATCATTGGAGTGTTGAAGGCGTCGTCGCAATTCTGCGCTAGCACCCGGATTACGACGAATGGTGCTCTCTCAAATTCCTTGAAGTGTGTGTGGATGATCTAGAGGAATTTGACTTTGGATTCTTTGAGAAGCAATCGCCAACGATGAGCAGACGTCGTGCACAACTTCATAATTAAACCAAGTATTTTTACGGTTTATTTTTTTGCTTAAAACCCTTCACGCGAGATCCTCAGATTTAATCAGGCTGATCTTCACCGACGTCGACAAGTTTACGTCAATCGTCAGTGAAATTTTTTTAAAACCCACCTGTTTGGGGCTTCTGTTGCACGTCCGGTTCCAACAAGTGGTATCAGAGGGAGCATGTGTCGATTTTAAACCAATAAAATTTAATTTGCATTAAAATATAAAGAGGGTGTCGATACGGTCTCAACACCATAAATGGAATCTGAATTGGATGTCGGATGTCCAGTCTGCGGACATCCGAAGTTATGAATTCATATTGAAAAAAATGTGGGTTGCCAGAATAGTATTTTCTGGTGATTCAAATAATTATTATTATAATAATAATTTTATTATAATAATAATTGTTCTGTTATAATAATAATTTCATTATTATAATATTTTTATAATATTTTAATATCATAAAATTATTATTATTTTTGTTCCAAAGGTTATTATTAGGTTTTGGAATTTTTAAAAGCAAGTATTTTATTTTTTTATAAAAAAGGGGATAAGAAAGACTTGAAAAAACATGTCTAAAATCAAAAAAAAATTGAAGGAGGGGTGGACTAGCAGGTCAAGAAACACAAAAAAAGTTTGGGGGCTGATTCGCCCCCCTGTTCACCGTGCACGGAGGCCACGAGGGCCGCCTCCTCCCACAACCGTCCATGGTCGACTCCTAACATAGGGCCGGTGACCCGCACAGTGCCCTGCACCCTACGCCCTATTAGTCCTGGCCGCCACCTTTCCCCCGTCGTGCTGCACCGGAAAAGTCATGTGTGACCTGAGGCTCGGGTGCCTCCCACTTCCTGCCGCAGGCGCTGTGCCATCTCAGACCACTATACTCTGCACCCCATCAAGCCTGGATGACCCTCCGCCTTGTCCGACTTCTCCCAGTAATGAAACTGGGCGCATGTATTCTACTCCAGGCATAGTGGCACACCGCACAACCGCCGCCACATCTGGCCTTTCTGCGTGGGACAAGCCCGCCGCCACCGGCACCGCCCAGAGCCACCTCCCAGTTGCCCCTTCCTAGTGGGACCCCTCTTCCCAAACCGGCGTCGGCCACGCTGCACCACCCAGGCCATGGGATCAGCACACTGCCCTTTCCCTTTGGCCTCTGCCCTGCCAGAGCCCGCATCGTCTCGCCAGCCAGCTCCCCTCCGCTCCCGGCTAGACACCTCTGGTCGGTGCCCCAATCCCGGTGTGAGAAGAACCCTACCGGTGACTCTCATTACCTGCAAATCCCGACACCCTATCAGCTTCTCCCCGCTGCTACCGGCCATGGCCGGAACTGACCTCCCCTGCGCCCCTTCAGGCAGTGGACAGCCCTGTCGAGTTGCCTCCCTCTACCGGCGCGCCACTCAGGTCGGGATCTCCTTCGACGAGGTACTCCGTTGGTGCTCCACACTATAAAATCAGCTCCAAAATGAGTCCAGTCCGGTATAGAATTGGATGGATTTTCCTAGCTCTGTCAGACCATCCTGCACGGGGTCAGTATACCCCAAACTAGGCCTAAGCGGGTTCGCCCCGACCCGCACAGGCCCTGCCCAGGATTTCAAGGGCTCGGGTAATTTTAATTTAATCAAAAATTAATTAAAATAATTAACTTAATTACAGTTGATAATTAAATTAATTTAATATTAATTTTTGGTTATTAAAAATTAGAAGCGGCGTAATTAATTTAATTGGGAGATTAATTTAATTAATTAATTAATTTAATTTTTCATTTTAAAATTAAATTAATTAATAGTGACTGAATGACGTTAAATTGAATTAAAAACAAGAGTGAAGTTTTTAATTCAATAAAATGTCATCAAGTTTATTTTTAATGCAAGTTTAATTTTATTCTGCATTTATTTAATATACGCGAGTTTAATGCGTATATGTCTGATCATGAGCTGAGCCCGACCAATGCATGTTTGGTGTGTTTTATTTAATTATTTATTTAATTAATTAATTTAATTATTACATGGTTTTTTAATAATTATTTTAGTTAAATAAAAGACGATTTGTGTGTCGTCTCAGTGTCATTATATGTATAAGGACCTACGTGTCCACTTCTCTAAGTTGTATTTTTTACTCCCCAAGATCCCCTCGCCTACGTGCGAGTAATGTTGTATAATGACGAGATGACAAATGATGCACTTTGCGCCAAGTGACAGCGACGCACCAGACAAGAGTTGGATGCATTGGATAAGCAGATGTTGTTATTCAAGTTACAAGCCACGTGACTAAAAGGTAATCACCCCTAGGGTTTTGGTTGGTCTGTTATTCACTCAACGGATCAACCAATAGTACCAGCTCATGATCAGGTGTTCATTTTGTTTTGTGTGGTTTATTATTTTTTTGCATGTGTAGTTTATTATGTGATCACATAGAATAATAATAAACAAGCATGCAAGATAAAATGAACATGTGATGCGATCAAATTTCTATTTCTTGCACGGTCAGTTGTGAGTGTGATCACATAATACGTGCTTATAAAAATAGAAAATGATTTCATTTTTCACATTAAAATAATAAAACCCTCAAAATATATATTAAGTCATAACTGCCTTCTGTCATTAAAGTTTGGAAAAAACCAGCTATTTGAGGTGTCGGTCATGCCATATCTGAGGGTGCCTATTACTACCGGGGAGTCCTTAAAAGAATGATGGGTTGACTTAACTAAAATTATGGCAAAGAAATATCCATAGATAGCTTGTTGTAATTTTAGAGGCAAGCGTTGAGTTAATTAAGTTCTGATTTTAGAAGCTGGGACTTCACTCAACGGTTCAAGGAACCGTAAGTTAAAGCAATCGGCCAGCCAAAATCCTACCTAGAACCCTCCAAGTAGTGGCGTAGCCATAGCTTGTAGACTATGAGGGGTGGTTTCGGGGTCCTTGCCACTATAATACTCTAACGACAGAGTATTCTGATTCTAGCACAGAGGGTTCCTAGAATCCGATAAAATAGTGGGAGACATTAAATGATTTAAGTAATTAATCAAAAATGTTTGAACCAGTAATCCAAATAAAAGGCACTCATCTGTTAAAATTCATTTTTTGTAGAAAAAATGGAAAGTTATACCACAATATTAAAACTGCGATATTATAATGGACAAAGTAAATGTCCACACTAACACAAGTATCCATGAATAGTACAGGCACGTGCGCATAGTATTATGATATAGGAAACTCAAGGTGATAGTATCCCCAATACTATTAAACTACCTCAAGAAGTGAGGGTGAAACTTCTTACAGGAGACTATTGTACCAAGCATATGATGGTTATGTTATCATCAATGTTTGGCATCAGTTGTGGTCGCTACACTAGTACATGGATGATATAACATTAATTCTCATCTCCGAGATGTTTTCAAGGAGAAAGTGGAGCAAAGATATGAATAAGGTGATGGTTACATCGGCATGTGTAAATTGAAATATTGATCATGATCTTTAAATGGATCCCTTTCTCATATCATTTTCACCACTTTACTCATGTTTCGTTTTAAGTTATAAAATGAACAAGTAATGAGTAAACGTTCCATTACCAATTAAGGTAAGGTTCGCCAAGTGAATAAGAATAAAAAACAGTTAAGTTTTATTTCTTATGGAGAATAAATTGAAAGAAAATGTGAAAAGGTCAAAGGAAAGTAATTCCAATGGTACCTTCATGACATCCTTAAATTAATGAGGTATTAACAAAGGTTGTTTTCATTTCATATTATAAAATAAAATAATGGAAGTTTAAAAGCAATAAAATTATTTAAAGAATCAAGTTTTCGCTTCTACATTAGGAATATTCATCAATGTAATGTTTCCTTTTACTACTTGGGTATTTAATACTATATTATTTTTACATATGTGTATTTAAATACAATAACCAAGTATAGAAACATTACTTGAAGTCATGTGTATTCTCCAAGTGGCTGTGAAAGGGTGATACCTAGGCCAGTGGTGAGAAGTACACGACTTCTTTAATTTCCAAGTGAAAGATTTGTGTTGAACTATTATTTAGTATAACCACAAACATTAATCTCATGTGTCCTTGGACACAAGTAGACATTCTTTCAAGTTCTGGAATGAATGTTGTTTTTGGTAAACTCAATCTCTAGTTTAGTAATACATGAATCATAGGCAATTAGTGATGAATATAAATGTAAGACTTATACCCAATTGTGATAAGATAATTCTTTGTCAAGTGATACTAAAAGTGGACATCATGAATATACCAATTATGGTGTTTAGGCTCGGCATAGCTAAATACTTTTGGTATTATTGATGTATTTAGTTTGGACAAAGGAGACTTTAGTAATAAAGGTATGTCACAAAGCTTTTGGAAATAGTTAAACAAGTAAATGTAAACTATTCCAAGTATAAGATAGAGGTATATATACTTCATAAGATTCCTTAGTAATTAAGGAATAAAAAAGGTGAAGTATATGCATGGTTCAGAGATATGAGTTGCTTCGGGTTGGGATACCGAAGAACATCTCAACCAAGCATTCATCAATCATGATAATGTAGCACTAGAGGAAATCCAGCCTATACCAACACTTTGTTCCCAACGGTTCTAGTAAACCATTAGTATAGGCTATTATATGTTGGGTATTTCCAATGGTTTAAAAAAACTGTTGGGAAAGAAAACTATTACTCATGGTTTTTATTAACCATTGGGAAAAAATATACTCAATTTAGGGCACCCTCGCAACATTTCATCCCCGCATGAACCCTCCCTCCACCTCCTGACCCACTTCTCCCCTCCCCGACCTCGACCTCCTCCCGGCCTCCTCCTTCACCTCCCGGCCTCTGCCTCTGCCTCCCGGCCCCCCTCCCTCTCCTCTGGTGATGTTCCCCTTCCCCTCTCATCTCCTTCTCCGACGACGATGTCCCCCTCCCCTCTCAGCTCCCGACGACGTTCCCCCCTCCCCTCTTGTCTCCCTCTCTTGGCGACATACCCCTCCCCCTTGGCTCAATCTCCTCCGACGACATCCCCCGGCCCCCTCTCCAGTCATGCGCGAGACCCCCCATGGCTGAACACCCCGCGGGACGTCCCCCTCTCTCGGCTCCCTCTCCTCCCGCCAGGGTTCTTGATGGTTACTTCCAAGTAAGAATTAGTCTTCTTTTTTAAAAAATGAAGCAACAAGGAATGCATTGTTAGGTTCATAGTTAGGATAAATATTCATATTAATCATGAATTTTCTAGAGTTTTGGGTAGTAACTAACTCATGGTGTGGTGAATTATTGGGTAAATTGTAAATTTTTTCAAAATAGAGTCTTCCAGAAATGTAGGGTTAGATTCACAGGTTGTATTCCATTCATTAAAACAGTGCATTCAATAAAAAGATCATAATTTTTTAAAAACCTCATATTTTCCTCTATAAACTCCTATTAGACCTTATACTATGTTGGATTTTGTTTGTTAATCATGATATATATGTGATGAGGTTGTATCGTCATTAAGATGTGCAATGATGTGGGTTAATTGGAGGTGAGTGATGCTATATGAGATTTTATGGGTTATTGTGAGGAGTTTCTTTCCCTTTAATTTATTGGTTCATAAAACATAAGTTTGTGTTGCATATATTGTGTAATTGGAATTGTTAAAGTAAAATGTTGGTCTTGGATTTTTGAGTTGGTTATTTGGATGGTATTCTCTATCAAAAGTGGGTATATATCTATTGACTATGGGTGTATTTTACAATTGACCAATGTATTTATTAAAATGACCATGAAATACAGATTTCCCATAATACGGAAGCACCACAGAAATCATATATAGACACTACACACCACAAGACACCCATGGGAGACACCCCTTGACATCTACGAATAGTTAAGGGACCATTAACTTAGGAACTGAAGTTGATTGGCACTAAAGCCTTGAGAAATTCCCATTGCTGGTAGAAAATATACCAACACATTTATTCTTAGTATAGTATAATGAAATGGTTTACACCCTCATGACCAAGTAGACCATCTGGTTCATGGACTGGTACCCAACCAAGTTCAAGAGTATGATCAACTACTAAACATTGATTGTGGTCCCTATGAGGTTCTTTCCATAGTGAAGAGGGTTATGTGCACAATCTTCAACTTAACTAATGTAGCATAGGTTCATATTCAATGGATAAGTGTACTAGTATGGTGTTTCCAACAACGTGCTATATAAAGAACATAATGAAAAATGAAGAGATTATTAAATGGAACTGTTTCCCCCTTGCTTGTAGGAACATGATTTGACCCATGGGGCATTGTGGTTCTTATATATTGGGCGATGACATGTATAGTCACAGGATACAGGTATGTTTTTGTTTATTTTTTATTTTATTTTATTTATCGCATTGGCCACTTAGGTATTTTACTTCTTTCTACAGACGGAGGGTAGTGATGTTATCCTGACTAGTTGACATAGATCACTTGTATACTGTAATACCATGAGGTGTGAGTGTGAGGAAACATTGGAAGCTAGAGGAGCCTTGGGTCTTCCATGAGATGGAATTGTTTTTCTAAAACATTGTGTGGGAACATTTATGGAGTATTTTGGAGTCATGAAATAACCCCAATTGTCTCCATGAGATAGCATAAATAACCCCAAGTGTCTCCAAGTATCTCCATACATCGTATCATCCTCGCATGGGTTGTCCACTCACCCAATCCTATCAAACCTATCCTAGTCTATCCTCTCAGTCACATAATCTAGACTCATCTCTTGAGGATTATCCCATGCCTCGATGCACATCTCATCATCCAACTAGACAAAGAGGATTATTCACCTTATGATTGTCTTAGTCACAAAATCACACCATGTCGAACCCATCTACATTATATTCTCAATAATCCAGTCAAGAACCTCATCAAAATCATGTATTATAACCCAGCCCCACTAACCAGGTTCCATCCTAAGCTAAATCACACCAAGCCTCTTGGAATTATAATGTCAATCTGTCCAACAATACCCAATACCCACACTAGCATCTCATCCTTCATCTCTTTAGTTGAACTCTTGAATCATTAAATGGAGTAAAACCTTTCATAATACATTTTATATACTCAGAGGGACTATCCCACTCTAAGAACCTACCAAGATTCCAATCCATACTCATAAGTATTTCCTCATAAAACTCTAGATTTACAATTGCCACACCTATCACTACAAGACCCAATCCTCTTAGGAATATTTTACTTATCTAAATCCTCATTATTAGTAACATCAATCACATTAAAGTGCATAAATGTCAACTGAACCCTACATTCCAAGAATTATTCATGTGGACAGGCCCCATGGAAACAGTCTAAGAACTAAAACCATAAATAATAATGCCAAATACATGCATCATTTTTAAATAAATATCTCAAGTGTAAACATAAAAACCAAGAATAATAAGAACTCGTCCCTTGTATCAAATAAAACCAAACTAAGTTGAAACTCAGGCCAAATTGATTATATACCGTTAATAGGAAGAGTAATTGTTAATTAATAGGAATGTACTATTTGATAGTATCATTTTGAAACATTGATCGGTTTCCCCTTTTCTTGCAGGAACATGATTTGACCCATGGGGAAATGTGGTTCTTATATGTTGGGCGGTGACATGTATAGTCATAGGAGACAGATATGTTTTAGTTTATTTTTTATTTTATTTTCTTTATCGCATTGGTCACTTGGATCTTTGACTGTTTTCTATGGACAGAGGGTAGTTATATTCTGCGAAGGGGGCCAGAAGGAGTTCAGATTGATTCAGTCCACCGGCTTTGATCCAAGGTAAGATTTTATGGTTACTACTTGTCTCGCACCACATGTATTTGGGGCTTTAGTGTTTTTGACTCCATATTATGTTTTTGGTAGGGATTTGGATCATTTCGTGTTGGTTCGGGTGGATTTGGTTCTCCATTGCCAATTTAGGTAAGGCTTTAATGCCATTGGTTGGTTTATCACTAGTTATATAGCATCCTTCATGTGTTTTAAGGTTCTTAATATCCTTTGTGTAGTGTGTTGATCATTGGTTTCAAGTCTCCAAGTCAAGGGCGACTCGCTTGCGTGTGCATAGGTAAGTAAGTATATGTATGTGGGTTCCCCCATTATGTTTATAGTCACCCATGGCAGTGATTATGCACGTATGGGGCTAGGTGTTCCCATGTATATATATATAAATGAATACTCATGTGAGTGGAGACTGGTATATGCATATAATCATATGTGCAAGGATCCCCTTGCACATGCTCATGGCCATGCAGGTGTGTGCATAGGGGCTAGGTGTCCTTGCATGTGTGTGAAGGTGTGTATACCCAGTGGAGGAGGAGGAGCTTTTAGTTAGAAATCTCCAACAGCCAAAGAGGACGGCTTGGTTCCACCTTGAGGTAGAGTCCCTCTCGTAACCTCTTTAATTTAAGAATGCTTTAAATTGAATTTAGCTTCTTTCTTAATTCTGCTTAATTATATTGAATTGTATATCTTGAATAAGTATTCTTTAATATAATTGTTTCATTAGATAAATAAAGTCATTTTTTTATAATAAAACCCCTCCAATGGAGGTGCGCTGTCTGCGAAAACTCACAGTGATAGTTTAGGGTGTATGATTCTTTTTTTTTCGTTTCATTTCCCTTTAGATGTTGTGTCATTGTGCCACTCACTACACCCTTCTGACGATCCCTTGTTATAACATATTAAATATTTGATTTGTTCTATCATGTCCGTTGTGACCTTATCTTATGGAGAAACCCATTTTGGGTGTTTGCTTGGACTCTTGGCCACCCCTTTGGGTGTTTACCCAAGCCTATATATCTAAAAACACTGATGTTGTCATTATTTAACGCATTCCAGGCTTATGGTGCTCCACACCATAAGCTTTATCTTAACATTGTTTGGGGTGTTTTCCTGGCCTCGATGCACATCTAATTTTTTACATATATGAATTCTCCCATAAGATTTGTGTTACATCCTGATATGTTAAAACATACTCAAATTATATTGTTCTAAAGGTGATTGAAGTTTTATTATTAGAGTTCTAAGAAATGCATATACCATTGATAAGTAATACACCTGCATAATTTGACTCTCAATCAGTAGTTTCAACTACCTAGTACAACTTTCAAAAACAACAAATATAAAATATATATCTTTATCATACCACAATCCCGAATCAAGAGTCTGTTTTTTATAAAATAAGATTGGTTTCTATAATGTGAAGGACAACTACATAGGATTTATTTAGAATCCTGGTCGGAAGATGTCGCCCCGCAGATTTCGCTAGACCGGGCCAACACGTCGTGGTCATTTCATGGTCACGTCGCGGTCACGCCGTGGTCACGCCACGGTAATGCCATGATTTGGCCCTACTCTAGGATGACACTCCGTGGCAGTTCGCAGTCCTATCAGAATTCAATGTATGATACCTAGATAGAGTTTTAGATACATTACCCACCCATAGTTAATAGGGAGGGAGGTGACGGCCAGAATGTTGCCTCGCCTCCTCCCGCTCCCTTCTCTCCTGGCCAGAAGATGCTGCCCCACGGATGTCACTGGACCGGGCCAACATGCCGCGGTCACGCCGCGGTAATGCTGTGATTTGACCCTGCTCCAGGACAACACCCCATGACGGTTCGCAGTCCTGTCGGAATTCGATGTATGATACCTAGATAGAGTTTTAGATACATTACACGTCCATAGTTAATGGGGAGGGAGGCGATGGACAGAATGTTGCCCTGCATCCTCTCGCTCCCTTTGCTCCTGGCCGGAAGATGTTGCCATATAGATGTCATTGGACCGGGCCAACACGTCGCGGTCACACTGCGGTCACACCGCAGTAATGCTGTGATTTGGCCCTACTCTAAGAAGACACCCCGCGGCAGTTTGCATTCCTATCGGAATTCGATGTATTATACCTAGATAGAGTTTTAGATACATTACCCACCCATAGTTAATGGGGAGGGAGGCAACGACTGGAATGTTGCCTCGCCTCCTCCCGCTCTCTTCGCTCCTAGCCAAAAGATGTTGCCCCACGAATGTTGCTAGACTGGGCCAACATGCCGCGGTCACGCCGTGGTCACGCCACAGTCACGTCGTGGTCACGCCGTGGTCACACTGTGGTCAAGCCACGGTCACGCCGCAGTAATGTCGTGATTTGGCCCTACTCCAGGATGACACCCTGCGGTGGTTCACAGTCCTTTCAGAATTCGATGTATGACACCTAGATAGAGTTTTAGATACATTACCCACCCATAGTTAATGGGGAGGGAGGCGACAACCGGATTGTTTCCCCACCTCCTCCCACTCCCTTCACTCCTGGCCGAAAGATGATGCCCCGCGGATGTCACTAGACCGGGCCAACACACCGCGGTCACGCCGCGGTAATGCCGTGATTTGGCCCTACTTCAGGATGAGACCGTAACAACCACCATCATCCCGCCACCAACAGCAAAGAAGCAGCCTCCACACAAAGAGACACAGAAGAAACATGCGAACATCAAACGAACATCCAATCGGAGACCCAAGAATCACACAAAACCACCCTGCCATCATAAAAGCACCAAGGTCCACTCGACGTAAGCGAAAACCAAGAGAAAAACGCACACACCCACCCACACAAACACACACACCCACCCCATGGAGAGCACACACTCCCACACTCAAAAACACACACACGCACCCAACCACATGAACGCACGCTCCCAACCACCAACACAAGGAGGCCGCCACAGTCCACCTACGAACCATCATCCACCATAAACACCACAATCCATCCTGCACCAGCCACATCCATCCCACACTGGCCCCCTTCCACCTTCATTTCAGCCTGCTGCCACCAGCATTCCAGCCCACAGCAGCCCCCCTGCCACCTTCGAATTAGCCTGCATCATCCCCCCACCACCTGCAACCAGCCCCCTTCCACTAGCATTCCAGCCCCCTTCCACCTGCATTTGAGCCCATATCAGCCCCCAGCCACCAACAATCCAGCCCGCACCAGTCACCACACTAGCCACCACACCAGCCCCCACCCCCCAGCCTCCTGAAAAACACTCATGGCAACCCTCTGCCACCTACAAAACAGCCCTAGCCACCAGTTCTGGCCCTCACTAGCCCCCAACCTCCTACATCCCAGCCCTCACTAGCCACTGAAACATGCCCAATAGCCCCCATCCACCTGAAATCCATCCCACACCAGCCCCCTGCCACCTATTCCAGCCTACACTAACCCCCTGCCATCCCCCTACCGCCTGACTTCCCGCCCGCACCAGCCACTTCAGCCCGCACCAGCCCCCAGCCTCCTGCATTCCAGCCCACACCAACCCCCTTCCACCTACAAAACAACCCCATACCACCTGTTCCAACCCACACCAGCCTCTTGTCAGCCCCTGCCACCTGCATTCCAACCCGCAAATCGCCAATGAAACTTGTAAGCATCTGAAGATGAAATAAGGGAGTCCAAGATGTGTGAGAAAAAAATCTATGAAAATCACAAAAAGGAAAGGTGAAAGACGATACCCTTTCCTGAGCCCTCTTTTCCCCGAAAAGTATCCATTTAAACTGCCATTAATGTTCACCGAGAACATTGGGGTAGAGACGCATCTTTTAACCCAAGATGAGAACCTAGCCAGAAAGCCGAGTAGATCGAAAACATCCCATAAGAAGTCTCACCTGACCGAATCAAAATCCTTGAATAAATCAATCTTGAAGGCACACCTAGGAACCCTAGAATCAAGATGGTAGCCCCACAATAATTCCTGAGTAACAAGATTCTTAAGAGGGGCTGTACAGGGGGTGTCCAAGGGCTGTTCGGGGGGGTCTACAGGGCAGGGTGCAGGCGGGGTGTCTAGGAGGGGTTGTCCAGGTGGGGTGTCCAAGGGCTGTCTGGGGGGGTGTCGGGGGGTCTACAGGGCAGAGGGGAGGGTGCAGGTGGGGTGTCTAGGAGAGGATGTCTAGGGGGTGTCTAAGGGTTGTCTGGGGGGTGGGTCTGTAGGGAAGGGTGCAGGTGGGGTGATCATTAGGGTGATTTCCCTTTCCAGAAGCAGGAGGCACTAAGGTAGAGGCTGAAGGTATAGATGTAGAGGTAGGAAGTTTTTGGATCACAATAGGTTGGAGATTCTAGACAGTTTCAACTAAAGACATACCAAAAGGCTAGAATTAAGGAGGTAGAGGATCAGAAGAAGAATCATAGGTGAAGGATGTCATGGGAATCACCTCTGGAGAATCCACTAGAGTATTGGATACATATAGGAAAGGATTTATACGATTGAAAAAGTCTTTAATAATGTTTCCTCATCTCTTCATACTACTAAAGAAATCGTTCTTCTCCTCCATGAATAGCTTGAGTAGAGTTTTCATCACTTTCAACTGGTCAACCTATTCCTTGAAAACCCATTCTACAGAATCTGCCTCAATTAATCCTAATGAGATGAATGTACATCACCTATAACAACATGGAGATACTCTTTAACTATAGACTAGATCGAATCAGAATCAACTAAAGTTGAGGTAGGTGGAGCACTAGATATAGATGCAACAATAAGAACATTCTCTAATCTCTTCCATAAGGAATCCTGACTGGAAACAAAGGAGGTACTCATTTCCTCCATAACAGATCAAATGGTTTTTATCTCACTGTCCAACCTTCAATTTTAAATCATAACTTCCTGAATATAAAAATTCATCTTGGTATGAATATGACATACAGCCATCTCAAAATGGTATCTAGCATCAGCTTCACTAAGCTGAGTGACAGGAGGTTCCTGATAACTCAAAATTCCACTGAAATATAAAATAATTCTTTCTATAAAATATTATAAATATATTATAGATACAAAATCTGAAGGCAATGGGGAAACAACTCTCTCAACATTTGGTAAAGCAGCCTCTATAGGTTATAATTTGGTAGGTACATCTAAGGGAAAAGCCTAAACCTCACCTGCTTGGTCAATCTACTTAACTAAGGATCCCTTAGGATATGTCCCAACTCCAAATGAGATAGTAGGTCTACCATGCTTTGGTGGAATACTGTGGTCATCACCATCACTATCTCTATATGAGTCTGGATATGATAGTCCAGGCAATTTGGAACCAGAGGATGGATCCCCATTGCATGATACCTCATCCTCTACCAAGGTAAAACCACCCTAAGCATATCTATTCTATCCAGCATCTTCTTCAACATTTTTAGACTCTAAATAGTCTAAACCAAGATGTAAAAAACCTAGTGACTTTTCCCACTCATCATGTGAAGATACTTCCATATGAGGTGCATGATGGTGTAGGTTTACAGGTGCTTTGGAAGACTGTTAGAGGTGCAGGTTTATAGCAGGTGCAGGTTTATAGGTCTAAAGTGTGATTTGGAAGTCTGTTAGAGGTGAAGTTTTACTGTTGGAAGTGGGTTTACAGGTCTACCCAGCTTAGGTTTTACAGGTTTAGAGGTGCAATTTTACTGCTCGAAGTGGCTTTACAGGTTTTCCCATCTTTGATGTTTGCTGGGGAGTAAGGTTGCAGGTGCAGGTTTGCTACTTTGATGTGTGTTGTGCTGTGATGGGGAGTATAGGATATACCAACGGTTCATAGAACTGTTGGTATTTAATATCTTGGGCAACATATATCAATAGTTCACAGAACTGTTGGTATTCAAATTCTAGATATATCCCAACGGTTTCAATGAAACCATTGGGATAGAATATATACCAACGGTTTTTAAACTGTTGGTATGTATGATGGATGGTATGTATACCAATGGTTCAAAAACTGTTGGTACACATATATACGAATGGTTTTACTTAAACCGTTGGGAAAGATTAATTTCACACAACATATACCAATAGTTCTCTAAAAATTGTTGGTATAGGGATATTGAAATGGACCGCATACCAACGGTTTGTGAAACCATTGGGATAAGCTATCCTAACAGTTTCAATAGTTATTCCAACGGTTTAGAACCGTTGGAATAAGTGAACTTTACAGTAGTGTGGTGTGGAGTAATTCCTAAATGCACATTACCTTATCGGCATCACGACATTGATGTTAATAAGGAGGATTTATGATCAAGTATTACATATCAACATTGATCAATAAACATATAGCGTGGAGCAATTCCATTATATTTCATGAAATAATTTGTAAATAATGGCGATATCCCACAACCTTATGCCAACTATAATGACAAATGGATATCATACGAGTCATAGTATGATATAAATCCATTATGTCATAAGGACATGTGTTTAGATGCAAATAGTTTGTTTGGAGATAAACAAACTTGCGTCAAGACAAACACATTGTGCATTTAGTGTAATAATCCTAACAGTTTTTTAGGATGTTACATAAATCCCTAAGATAGAAGAGTAGGTAGTCAAGCAAAATACTACACTTCTATATAAGGGTCCACATATCTATTAGAGATAGTGGGATCTATATTGACTTATGTTTAGTCAATGCTCAAGATGCACAAATAGCTGTCATAGGAACTAGTTTCACAAGTGCATGTGAAACAAAGTATGTTCCAGAGACACATACTGTATAGGAAGGATAAGACCATGGTGATGGTTTTTACATTCATTGTGGTTAGTGATCTATTATTCAATGTGAATAATATTTCCTACAAGTAAGAAGTATATGGAAATTATCTAAAATTTATAAGACCAACTAAATTCAATTAATGGATTCCATGTATCAACGTGAAAAGGGGGGTTATTATTTTGAATAATGCGGTGGGTATTCAAGTGAGTTGATACATGGATGGTAAAAGAGTAATACTAATAAGGCTTGATTGGTTTGACCAAGTCGTTATGCCAAAATCCATTAGAATTTTACTTATCATAGCTAATATCTATGATCAAATTATTTATAATTGGATGTCATGACCACCAATCGTGGATGGTGTCTATACGACGCAACCAGAAAGGGATGGTCACATCACATAATGCTAATAAAGGCTGCAAGTTACTGAAATCCGATTTAGGATCAAAGTAAGCAATATGATCATAGAATATACATTTGCAACAAATGTTTTCCATGTGTATACAAGAGGTTAGTGGGAGCACATATGTTTTCCAAGAAAAATATGTTCGGCAACATATGGAAAATAGACATTGGTCTTACAGTTAGTTAAGACCAAGATAAAATTTATTCTTCAATGATTGACTTAAAATAGCAACCTAAGTTCAAGAGAACAAGATCTACTAAGGTATATCTATAGGTTTCTTGGTCCTAGTCAATCGTATATATAGTGACATTGTATTGAAAAATATAAGTTGGAACAATTTAAGAGATGAATTGTTTCCCATGTCATAGGGCATAATCTCTCCATGTTGACCTACCCGTGACATGGGAAGGGATAAATGTGGTGAGTTGAAATCCATACGTCGGAGCGATGGATCAATCACGCATTCCAAGATATGTATAAGAACTGATATTTCCAAGGTATATTGGGAAGATATCAGTTATATCCAGGAGCACTACAAGGGGTGCAGTCATAACTATCTAATTGTACTTCGGAAAGTAAAAAAGATAAGTACCCGGTAAGTGGAGAAGAATGGATACTAGTTTTCGGGATACAAACTAGTATTCCATATATCAATGTGATATACTATCGCAGTTAGGCTAAAGACGATGAGCGATTCAAGCTCATATAAGACAGTGGTAACCATACCTACAAAGACCGAGTACGTTGCAGCTTCTAAGATATCTAAGAAGCAGTTAAATGCAACAATTTGTTCCAATTCTTGGAATCGCACCTGGTGAGAAAAGTATTATCATAATGTAGATTATGATATTCTTACTATCCAAGATGTCAAGTTATGATAGTGGAAAAAAAGGTATATACACGAGATACCATCTCTTGAGAAGTTTTACTCAAGGAGATGAGGTCGCTACAGCAGAATAGCCACATGTCGAAACCATGGTGGACCCAGTAGCTAAAGTAGTTACTCAACAAAAACATGATGTTCATCATGTGAGTGGCTAACAAGTTTGGTTAGAAAGTTGGCTCTAGTGCAAGTGGGAGTGTTGAAATAGTGGGTTCCCTAGACCCAACTATTCAGTGATTTTGATTACCATATCGTGTATACAGTAAGATATTCATGATGTCATCTTACCATTATAGTGTATACTTTTCTACGTCCACTATTGAAATGGTAATGTAAAAAGGTTAATTTTCGTATCGAAAGGTTATAGCAGTTTCCAGGATATAATGAGAACCTCTAGATACTATGACATTAATCTTAAATATATGTTTTATAGTCTAGATACATCTTAATTATTGGACACAGTACATGTTTGACCATTAAGTGTTGGGGGCTCATAAACATTGAGACTTCTTCTCATGAAGTTCGCACTTGGTGATCTATAGTAGTGAGATTATGAGGACTGACCCGCCAATAGGAACTTCACATGTTTTGGGTGTCATTGGATGTTCCTATATACGATCATGTGTAATGGTCTCCTAACTTGAGATCATTACCAATGCATGTCATTTGATTGTGTACTTTTATACAAGATGAAAACCATGGCGATGAAGTCCTGGTGAGGTAGTTTGTGTTGGGTGCGTCATTGGTGGCATGTAATTGGTTGAATGGTTAAGAAAGGATTTGTCGCTTCCAGGTTATGGAAGTAATATATCTCAGGCCATGTTGATATGGATGGTAGTACCTTTATAAGACCATGGTCATGGAAGTCGAGGGTAAATATGTCCAGTTACATCAACAAACAATAAAGCAAGAAAAGGGCGATGACATGAGAGTGCGTCCTACTTTATGAGATATTACTGACAAAGAGATTATATTACACAGTGTGTGTTCGTAGGTTGGTTGTCGCTACTGTGACAATCTTTATCTCTTCAGGGGCCATGATGGGTTGTTAGATCCCACTCTTGGTCTGTGAATACTATTCACTGCTATCGAAATAAGGGCCTAGAGGGTCACACACAATAGCGTATTCAAGAATCTACCATATTCAGTCGAATATGATTTTTGGACATAGTGGGCCCCACCATAGGGGTTCGGGATTTATCCAAATTTAAACGATCACCAATGCAATAAATAAATTCATATTATTCAAGTTTAGAATAATGAGTATTTAATTTATTTATTAAATGTATTTATGAGTTTTAAATAAATACATGAAAAATATTAATTGACGAATATTAAATTATTCAAGGTTCAATTAATATTTATGGGAGCGACGAGTCAAGTTAATGACTCAATTATTATAGAATAATATATTTTAATATATTTCAAGTGAAATATAATAATATTTATGACTCAGTTTAGTAGTCATAAAATGTCATTGATAGTGCGTTAAGTATCCGGGGCCGATGAGGCTATACCGGGTATTTTAATTAAGCACTATAAATAGAAGAGGGGGGCTTTTGCTAAATACTATTCATGGTGCTTCTCTTTATTCTCTTCTATCTCATAATCTAGAGAGAGGCTCTGGATCCAAGGAGCTTGGATAGAGCTCTCTCTCATGCATCGCTAGTAAACCGATACAGTGATCGTTGGAGCGTCGAAGGCGTCGTCGCAATTCCACGCTAGCACCCGGATTACGACGAATGGTGCTCCCGCAAATTCCTTGAAGCATGTGTAGATGATATAGAGGAATTCAACTTCGGATTCTTCAAGCAATGATCGCCAATGATGAGCAGACTTCGTGCGTGGATTTAGAATTAAACTAGGTATTTTTACGGTTTATTTTTGTTCTTCAAACCCTTCACGCGAGATCCTCAGATTTAATCGAGCTGCTCTTCACCGACGTCGACAAGTTTACGTCAATCGTCGGTGGAAAATTTTTAAAACCCACCTGTTTGGGGATTTTTCTGCACGCCCAGTTCCAACATGTACAACATTCAAACACTTAACAGGTTAAAGAGTTAGTTCATTAAAACCAATAATATAAATATTATCCTTTCTATTAGCATAAAATAATAAAGAATCATCTTTAAAAACTAAACATTTATCATTTTTAAATTTAACTTTCATTCCATCATCACATAATTGTGATATACTAATTGAGTTATATTTTAAACCTTCAACGTATAAAACTTTATAAATAAAGGTAGAAATTGAAATACCAACTTTACCAAAACCTTTTACTTTTCCTTTGGAATTGTCTCTAAAAGTAATAGTTCCTCTATCACATGTGTTGTAAGTGGTAAACTTTGATGGGTCTCTGGTCATATGTCTAGATCATCCACTTTCTATGTACCATATGTCATTCTTGAGACATCCAAATCATTTTTCATACAAAAATTAATTACTTGACAATTTTGGTACCCAAGCTACTTTGAATCCAATGGGATTAGTAATATAACTTTTAGGTATCCATATAGAATTTAAACAAGTATTGTAAGGTACTCTTGATAATAAGGATTTAGAAATATTAGTTTTTTTTCAATTCTAAAGATTTTTTAAATCTAAGTGGGCATTCATTTGTATAGTGACCTTTCATGCCATATTTAAAACAAGTAACAATAAAAGTACAACCATTTTTACTTTTGAAAAAATGAGTTTAAAACATTTGAGGTAATTTGTTATCATATCCAAAATCATCTTTATTTTTATTTAATTTATTTAATAACATCATCTTATGATATTTTTCATAACCTTGAATAAAAACAGATAAACTTTTTTTGAGACTTTTAACTTTATTTTTCAATTTCTCATTCAAATCTTGAGTAGATTTCAAATTATCGTAAATTGTGGAGTAAGAAGTAGAAGAAATGTTTCTTAATTTTTCATTTTATTGTAAAATTACTTTATTTTCAAAAATAAGTTTTTCATTATTTTACTTGATCTTATTATATAAAACAGTAACTTTGAAAATATCTTTTATTAATCTTTCAATTTCTTTATTTAATTAAAAAAATGGGTTTTCAAAATCATAGTCAGAATCAGAACATTTAGAATAAAAACCAGAATTACTAACCTTATCCAGTGATGTCATTAAGCACAATTTAACAATTTCTTTTTCATTTTCAAATGGTTCACTGGAATCAGATTCTTTTGTAAAACTTCAACTAGTTATCAATGTATTTTTATCCTTCCTTTTGTATTTTTATTTTTTCTTTAGTTTAGGAAAAAATAAAGTTTGATATGCCCTTTCTTCCTGCACTCATAACAGGTTACATCTAAAACATTGAAATTTGTACTACCTTTCTTATCTCTCTTATATTTCTCTTTTTGAGGGTTTCTTCTAAATCAGTTCTTGAATCCTTTATTTTTCATTCTTTTGTAAACTCTAGTTACAATCTGAGCCAATTCTTCTTTTTTACTAATCTTTAGATTAAAATTTGAAGAGTAAGTAGATACAACATTCATATATTTAAAAGCTACACATTTTCTTTTTTGTTGTCTCATCAGCAACTATGTTCTTTGATTCTAATTCATACTAAAGTAGTGATCCAATCAATTCATCCGGGGTGTACTCTTTGAAGTTCTAAATTTCTTCAATGACAACCTTCTTTGACTATCATTTCCTTGGTAATGCTCGTAAGACTCATTCAACAGGTGCTGGGTTTTCTCGTGCTTCTCCAAATGAATTCATTCCATTCACAATACTTTGGAATTGATGGAACATTTGATTTATAGTTTCATATTCACCCGTATTGAAGTCTTGGTACTTATCACGAAGCATTCCAAGCTTGGTTCAGATCAATTTGTCAGATCCAAGGTGAGTGACTTGTAAAATCTTCCAAATTTCATGAGTTTTCTTACGAGCAGACACATGACTAAAAACACTTCTGTTAATAGCATAATATAAAATATTAACAACTTTTTAATTTAAAACATATCTATTAGCATTGTTTCCTGTAAGTGTATCCGGGTCAGCTTCAGGCGGAGTGTACTATTTTGACATGATAGACCAGTGCTCAGTGATCAATTGTTTGAGGCATGCCTCCATTTGGGATCTCTAGTAGCCATAATCATTGTCATCAAAGTGAGGTGGATTCTGAGGAATCCATGCATCATTTGGGTTTAATCCTATCATCTTAAAAAACTTTGTCCTTGGACTGTGAGGTCTATGAATAGTTTAGCACAAATAAAATAAAAAGCAGACTCTATAGAGAATGGTTGGATAATTCCAAAAGGAATAACCTTTAGTATAAATTGAAAGTTATAAGAGATAAAGTAACAGATCCAATCAATTCTAAAAATGATTAGGCTCTGATACCAATTGTTAGGTCCCAATAAGGATATGACAGATGGTCTAGAGGGGGGTGAATAGACGAGATTAAAAAATTTGATCAAATGAATTGATTAATTAAATTAATTATCAAAGTTAATTATTAAGGTTAATTAAAAACAAAAAATAACACGAGGATATTTTTTATAGTTGTTTGGTCCAAAGTGGGTCTACTCTACTCTTATACCTATCTACATGATGAAAGATACGTATGCAATAGTATGATTTTTACGGGACAATCTTAACCCAATTATAGAATCCTTTTCTAGTGGAGGGATAACCACGACACTGAATTTTGAATGGGGAGTCACAACTCATACAACCTAACTTTAGACAGTGGGAGTCACAACCCAAACAGTCCTGACTTTAGATGTAGGGAGTCACGACCCTTAAATCATGACTTTAGAATCCAGGAGTCACAATATGAGGAAGAGAAAGAATAAATAATGCTTTTGTGTGTAAAAGCATAAACTAAAAAACAAAAATAAGAAATAGTGTTACACGCTCAAAACCAGACGAATGAAAAGATAAATAATTAAATAAAAAGTACTGGTTCTTGGGGATTAGGTCGACATGTCTCGTCAAGGAAGTAGAAGTTGAAGTAGAAGGAATATAGCTCTTTAGAGATCGTACAGGTGATGAAACAAAGTGTCGCAGGACGTTGCAAATGTACAACAAGTTCAAAGTTCACAACACTTTCTCTTTGAAAAACGGAGTATCAAATATGTTAACCCGTGTCACCCTTGAAGTGTCCTGGCACTTTTAAATAAGTTATGTGAAACAAAATCAACAAACCAATCTCCAAGTAAAGCAATGTTAATTAAAAAAAATGGTTGAATTATTCAAGAGAGAGAGAGAGAGTTAGTGTGTAGAATAATTGCAACAAATAAATTTTTGAATTTAAAACCAATGACCGATTCAAACAAACTTGAATTACCCAAAAATAGTAAGAACATGTTTTGAACACTGCATAATGTATTGCAGTACTTCGGACCATTTTTAAGGTATGTAGATGATGTTTTTAGAGTTTCATCTGGTTGAATAAAATGAATAAAAACTTATTATATTTCTAACCCAAAAAACATTGAGTGATTCGGATTAGAAATGAAATATATATCAAAGAAACAAAAAAGATTTTCAATTCTGGAAAATTCAGAATTACAGATCTGTTGTAAGATCTTCAGATAAATAGCGCACCCCTTAAACAATAGAATTAGACTTCCATTTAAACTAATGAAATGAAGATAAATAGGTTGGATTTAAAACGGGATATCTTCCAAAATATTTTGATCAGTATAGAACAAGTTATAAAATAAATACAGAAGAAAACTATAAAGCACTTTAAACTTAAAGTTTTTCTAGAAACCAAAAACATGATTCGTGTTCAGACTTAAATGTGAACATGTTAAAGAAGGATTTAGATAGCATTGTAGATTAATAAAAGTTATATTAACTTGTTATCTTTCAAATTAAATAATAATTATAAAATTTTGATCATTACGACTCATGTTATAATTAAAATACAGAGAGGTTTTAAAAAACACATTTTAACATAAAATAATAAAAGGGTTTTGAGTATTTAAAAACATAAAATAATATGTAATCAAACAAAACATAAATACATATATGCACATGCACAAACAAAGCATCGACAGTAGGTGGCTTCCACGGAATGCTTCGGATATCGTGAATGGTTGGCGACTGGTTAGGATTCTTTAAATAGATCGAGATTCTTTTATCAGAGCTTCCAAAAAAGTGATGATAAAGATAGAGTTTTATCAGCATTAAAAAAACACTGATAAAAGTTATTTCGATTAGCGTGAAAGTTTTAACGCTAATAAAGATGTCTTTTATGAGCGCTTATTACTTAAGCACTGATAAAAGGATTTATAAATATAATTATAAATAATTTTTTTTATAAATATATTTATATAATTATATATATATTTTTTTTAATAAATATATATAAATATAAATATAGTAAATATATTTAGTATGATTTTATAATTATTTAAATATATAATTATTTATTTATAATTATAAATATTTTTTTAAAATAATATTTATATATTTATATATGTATATATTTATATATTTATATATTTATATCATTATATATATTTATATCACTATATATATTTATATCCTTATATATGTATATATTTAAAATATATATATAAATATAAATATTGTAAATATATTCATTATTTAAATAAATTTATTGTAATTTTATAATTATTTATATATATATATATATAATTATTTATATATATAATTATTTATTTATAATTATATAAATACTTTTAAAAAACTATTTATTTATTTATAATTATAAATATATAAATCTATAAATATAGTAAATATACATTTATAAATATATTTATTTATAAATATTTATTTACAAATATATGTTTAACATTATTAATGAATATTTAATTTTAAGTGCATGAATGTTAAAAATGAGTGAAATTGAATAATTAAAAATGAGTACACTTTAACAATATTGAAAAAATGGATAGATTTTATTAATTAAATATAAATTATTAAAAAATATGGATATATATTGAAATAAAGATGAATACACATTTAAAATATTAAAACATAGTAAATAAATATATATAAATAAATAATATAAATCAATTAAATTCCCAAAAAATAAAAAAAATAAAAAAATAAAACATATTAAAAATGAATTAATACCTAACTGTAATAAAATTAAAAATAAATAAATAAAATTTACTGATGAAAGACGTTATATATTCAATGTATCATGTTATGGTGAAATTCTAAAATGAATACAAAAATTTGAATAAATTGCATAAATATTAGGTGTATGTGTTTCTATATAAGATTTCATTGATTACGTAAATATTTGTATGTGTGTGGTGTATATAAAAATGCATTAATTACATATATGTGTAATCATTATAGCATACGTTTGATATACGTTAAATTGAAAAATCAAACAGCATTCAATTATGTTCACTACTCGATGCAATTAGACGGTATTTTTAATTCATATTAATTTTTAATTATAAACCATTCTTCACTAAATATATAACTATTGTAAAGCGTAAATATTTTGTATTATATAAATCATATTTATATAGATTCATAAATATCTATATATTTAATATATACTATTTGTTAATATTATTAATAACTATTTAATTAATAAAATGTTAGATATTTTTCTCAATTTACTTACTTTTAATTTGTATCTGTTTAATTTTCATTTTACATATATCTATGTATTTAATATATACTATTTATTAGTATTTATAATTCGTATATAGTATAATCAATTTATTCATTTTTATCAGTAATTATTTAATTAATAAAAAAACTAATTTTTTTTAATAAACCCATTTTTATTTTTTTATTTAATTATTTTAGTTTACTTTATCAGCGCCAAAAACAAAGTGTTGGTAAAGGATGTCTTTTATCAGTACTAAAGAAAAAAGCACCGATAAATGTTATCTTTTATCAACGCTAAAAAAACAATGATAAAAGGTATTCTTTATCAATGCTTGTTTTAGCACTAATAAATGACGCATTTATCACCGATTTTTATTAGCATTGATAAAGACCAACATTGTTAAGTGTTTGTTTTGTAGTAATGTCTGGACTTCATTAATTTAAACAAACATACATCCCTGAACTTTGTGTAATTTTCCTTGACAAAAGCTCTTCATCCCCACATAAAAGGCTCGACCATTGAGGTTTAAAGAAGAAAAGAAAAACCAACTAAAAGATGTTCAATCAAAACTCTAGAGGGACGTACTTGGAAAATATGAGATCTTACAACATACAACCGACAAATCCATTGGTAATAACTCATTACAAAATGATTAACACACTATAATCATCTGATACACCATGCACCTTCGGTGTGCATTGTTCACGATCAGGATGCAATTTTTAGGGGCAGTCCCCACTCCCTTTTTATAGGAATTTTTGGCTGATTGTTTTTGGTCACACCACCTTCCCGTATTCATGGAGGAGCCTCCGTACAGAATGTCTCTGCTAGTCACCCACACATTGTTGACCTTAACCGCTTGCATTAGTAAACGCTTCTAGATTCTTCCTTCAAGATAATCTATATATACACTAAAGTTGGGTGGTCTCTTGTACACGTGTCACCCCCTCGTGAATTATTCTCCCTCCAAATCAATTCTACTACTCATTTTCGCCAAAATCAATCACAGTCCCTCACGAGTTCCTTCCTCTACACCTAGGGTCTTCGCCTCCGCCTTCGGCTCCCACTGCCTCCTCGAATACCCTCTACACCTCCAGCTTCTCTGCCTCTATCTGCTCCGCCTCCGACTGCTACGCCTACAGCTGCTCCGCCTCCTCTGCCTTCGGCATTGCATCTAGGGTTCCTAGCCCCTCTCCCAACTTCCATGAGTTCTTTCAATTGATCTAGGCTGAAGACCACTTCATCCATGAAGGCAAGGTTATAATGTTGAAGCTTGACAATTTTACTAGTGTAAACCTATCTTCGCTTCCTGCCTGGAACTATGTCTCAATGCATGTTGGCTTTTTCAATTCATTTATTCACTGATGGCAACTTAGTGGGATTCTTTCGTTTGTCTAGTTTCTAATGTGTGGATTCTTTTGATTCCAGGAGCTGGGTTCGCATCGAAAAATAGGTATTTTTATGGGAAGGTGTTGATTCAGATGAAGTTGGTACATGACAATTTCGTTGGGACTGTCACTGCTTTATATGCATGCTCCTTCAATCTTCCATACTGGTTATTTGTTTGAGTTTTTTTTCTGATAGAAACCTCTCTTCGTTTTGTTTCTAGTTTTATGTGTAAATGCATACTGGCTTTTTTGATTCATTTGTTCTCTGATGTCGACTTACTGGGATTTTTTCCTTTGGTTTCCAATGTGTGGATTCTATTGATTTTAGGAGATGAGTTTGCATCGAAGTGCAAGTTTTTGCATGAGAAGGTGCCGGTTCAGTTGAAGTAGGCACCTGGCAATCTCGCATTGCTTTATGTGTAAGCTCATTCAATCAACCATAATGATTATTTGTTTAATATTTTCATCTCCCTATGTGCTAGATTTAATCATATTGTTCATGTTTGGGCAAGTGTAGTGCTTATTTCTATGTTTCTTTTGGTCGTCCATTAAACCATCTTCTTCCGTTATTTTTTCATGCATTTTTATATGCTTATGATTATTCAATAGGCTAAACATTAAATGATTACCAAATATTATATCTTTTAATCTTATGTTAGATGATTTGATTAAGTGTAGTGATAAAAAAATTTGCAGATAATTACGCAGTTTCAACACAAATGCAGCTTGTGCCACTTTGAATTTATATGCAGTTTCAACATGCATTCAATCTGCATGCTTTTGTATAATATACAATAAAAAATGTTATTATATGTTGGATTCAGCAGTCTTTGTCGTGAATAGTTTCAAGTACCATTGAAATTTCAAACTTCGAACTCTTGCACAATATGCACTGTCTTAAACATTATTCTATATTAGTTAATAACAACGTAATATGTAGTTTCAATCCGACTACTTCGATATATTATGCATTTAATAGCCTTTGTAATGTACAGTTTCAATATGCCTATATAAAACTATAAAGTTTTACTATTTAGTACCACATGCTTATTTATAACATGCATTGAAAAATTTAACTTCAACTGGGATTCAATATTTTTTTAAATGTACAATTTACAGTACTATCTACATTCATCTTCTTAATTGAATAATTTTACTCAATGGAAGTAAATCAGTATCATCGTCTTGATTTGAGTTTACCATTCATTGTTGGCTTATATGATTTGGGATCTCGGCCTCATGTATTATTTATCTCTTTATTTTGATGGTTATGCACACTCTTCTTGCTTTTGTGAGCTTCAAATATTACGATCATTGAATATCGATTATCTTCCAACCTTTGGTGTAGCTAGTATGCTACCGTCCTCTCTTTTATTTCAGCGTAAAAACCAATGTTTTTGTGAATATTATTTGAAATGTAGGTTCATTCATTTAATTGAATTATCCATGCTCAAAATAAAATTTAATTCCTTTAAATTTATCCTTAATGCTTTATACTATATTGACGATGTCTTAATAGTTTCCCATTACATTCCTCCTCATCACACACCGACTTTATACAACATTGACAACAAATACAACTCAAGCTCCACACATTCAAGGACACTTCATTATGAACAAACCAAACTCGATTAATAATCGAGTAATATGTTTAATACCTGAACCTGGTTTAGAGGTACTCGAGCCCAATTTTATCAAGTTGGGTAGGGCCAAATATCTGGTTATCGGGTACCCATTGTCATCCCTGCCCGCCACATGCATATACAATATTAAAATAATAATATTTCATATTGATTAGATTTAATGCAGAAGAACGAGATATTTCAAGCTTAAAAATTACAAATTTTAGAAATTGAAAATATATGAATCATCCATTTAAAGTTTTTTAAGTATGGTTTTTATTCAATTTAAAATTTAAAAATTTTAATATATCATTTTTGTAATTATAATTAATGATTTGAGAATATATATTTGATTTATTTATTTTTGAAACGAATATGATCAAATTAATGATAAAAAAATTATAGGATAAAAAATATTATTTTTCATTCAATTTTCAAGTTCCATCCATCCATTTGACATTAGAGGTGTTAACGAAATAAAGTTTTTATAATTACAGAATATACCCTTTTATAATGCGATTATTTTTAAAATATATTATCTTAATTATCTAATACTATATTTTGAAATATCGGTTTAAATATAAAAAACCGTTTAAATATTCGGTTATCAATTAGGTTTTTTATTTTTTTTTATAAAAAGGTGGGTCTCTATGGTTTTTTTTTATACAAATAAAACATCACAAATCGATCAATTTATCATTTTTTTTTAGCGCGCGGCCTACCTGGGCCAGACGGGCTTGACGAAACCATCGTTGTGTTCGAAGCTCCGACAATCCTTTCCACTGTTGCGTCCTCCCCAAATCCTTTCGAACCCAGTTTTAAGTTCTTCAGGGATTCCATACTAAGAGGGACACAGCAAACCCATAAGATTATCGGGATAGATGTCTGCCCTGTCGGCTTTTTCAGCTTCCTCGCATTCATCTTCTTTATCCGCCCGTCGACATCAACAACACGTTCCTGTGACGTCGTTTCAGAAAATTCCTCGCCAGCCTAAGTTTTTGCTGCGATCTCAAGAAACCCCAAATCAAAACGTCGCACTTATGCAACATGGTTCGCACGTTTTCCCCTTTATTACAATCTCGACTCTTATAAATCGAAACCCGCCTGTTCCTAGGCATTTATTTACTAATGCATTGTTTGATTTTTGATGGTGAAGTTTGAACGGTGTTCTGTTTTTGGCTACTTAAATTTTCTTGACGTCAAATGATGTTTTTTGTTACAGGCGCAGTGACCAGTACAGTGAGTCCTATTGAGGGTGAAGTTTCTTCGAAGAAACTGAGAGATAAACTTTTTCCTGCTGCTCCATCACAGGAATTTAATGATACAATGGATTTTGATGCCACGGAGAAGGAATCATGTGTCAGTATCACCGTTGTTGGGGCTTCTGGTGACCTGGCTAAGAAAAAGATATTCCCTGCCCTTTTTGCACTCTACTATGAGGATTGCCTTCCTGAGGTTTGAATTTTTTTTTCTAAACAACATTCTGTCACCACTTGATTACACCATTGATTACACCTTTAATATCTGTCCCACTCAGGAGCTTCTGCTGCTTCATAATGTTTGGCAATTTTATCACAGCACTTTACGGTGTTTGGTTATGCCCGAAGTAAGATGACTGATGACGAATATAGAGTCATGGTCAGCAAGACTCTCACTTGTAGAATTGACAAAAGGTAGGCCCATTTTGTGCTCTGAAGATTTAGGTTGTGTTTAACAACACTTATTGCAACCTGATTATAACACCGACCACATATGATAGACGACAACAACAACAAAAAAGCCTCAAATCCAATTAAATGTGATCGGCTGCATGGATCAAACTTCGCCAATTAACTCTACTGAAGACCATATTTTCACCATTTAGAACAAGATTATTTTGAATGATTTGTTTAAGGATCCTTTTAGGTTTACCTATATTTCTTTTAACAAGTGAATTTGTCCTTAAACTTACTATATTAACAGGTGTATTTCCAGGGTTTTTTCTAACACGTCCAAACCATTTTAATATAGTCTCAGTCATATTCTTGTCAATTGGAGCCACTCTAATTTTCTCTCAAACGCATTCATTTATAATATTATCCATCTTAGCATGTCCATATGTCCATCTTAACATTTTCATTCCTGTTACCTTTTTTTTTCAAGATGTCCCATCAAAGTCCAATGCTCACTACCATATTGAATAGCTGGTCTAGTAACAGTCCTATAAAATCCACCTTTCAATTTGAAATGAATTTTACGATCACAAAACACCCCATAAGTCTTTCTCCATTTTATCCATCCAACTTGAATCTTATGAGAGGCGCGTGCATTAATATCTCCATCACATTGCAGAAATGAAGCTATATATTTAAAACAATCAACTTTTGAAATAACATAGTCTCTAAATCTCACATCCATAATATTATTAGACAATCCTTTGCTAAAATGTCACTCTATATATTCTGTCTTATCTTTATTAAGACAAAATTTTTTCGATTCTAAAGTCTCTCTCCAAAGCTCTAACTTTAAATTGATAATTTTTTTAGATTCTGCAACAAGAACCATATCATCCGCAAAAAGCATGTAATTAAAATGCCTTTTCAATGATCAATCTGGAAACCCCAAGGCCTAGGTGGGCGATTCACCCAAAAGTGGAGGGGTGAGTCAATGATGCTCAGTTTGTTTCCTTTTTATACTTTTCACAAACTCTCTTATGTTCAACTTCTTCTACAAGTTAAGATAAACGGTCAGTCTCCATCTTTTCCCTTACTCGCTCATATGCATGAATCAGAAACAAGGACAGAACATGCAAATTTTTTCAAGGTTCGCTCTCGATGTGAGAGTTTTTCCTTGTTGTGTTGTGTTTTTTATTTCATGTCACACAACTTTACTTCTGTTATCAAGTAAAAACCAATCTGGGCAAAAGTATTTCCTTGAACCCTTTTCAATAATGTCTTTCGACCCTCTCACAGACATCTTGCTCGTTCTTCTCTTCTCTTCAAAGTGTGCAGTTAAACATGGTTGATGAAGATCTTCCTCTTTGAAGTTCTTCTAGATCTCTCACTAGAATATGTTTTAGATTTTCGTTTGGATCACCTAAGTTGTTGTAGCACAATTTAGATGAACTTGACCTCCTCCTCCTCCTTGTGTTGCGATGTGTGAATTCAGCAATCACACTTCTATCTCTCTTTGGAGAATCTCAGCAACCTCTCTCTCAATAATTGTCTTTAAGAGTTATTTAGTTGTTTCTTACCCTGCATTCTGTCAAAACTTTTGTTTTAATAGAAATGTCAAATCGTATCTCTCCATTAAAGATATCATAAACGTGGTTCTAATCTCCTCATGCCCCAACATATCCTACTGAATATCTTGGTCAAGATCTTCCTATAAATCTCATCATAAATCTATCAGTATATCACATTAGAAGGATTCATAAAAATACGTAACAAATTTATTCAATCTCCTCCATTGACCTTTCAGTCCTTGGTCAATATCTTCAACTTTTAGATCCATAAATTGTGGTTCTTCTCTTGCTTTTTTCTCTGGCAATTTATAGACTTCATAAAAACCTGTCACCAAAATATCAGAAGGAACTTTTATGATATGTAACATATTTGACCCATTAATGTTCTAATAATTGTGGATCAAATAAATGCTCTGACTCCTGACTTTTGGTGAGGTTAATCGTATTTTCAGTGGGTTCACCCAGGCAGATCTTCAGCTGCTGCCTCACCATCGAACTTCCGGTGGTGAGCGTTCAATTTTTGGTGCCAAATGTTCGTCATGGACACCTTCCATTTTCTTAAATCAACTCCACATGTTTTCCAACTGTTTTCAGACTTCTTCACCATCATCTAAACGTCCCCCCGTTTATATTGGAAGTCATTCTCCAATGCATGGTTTGATGATGAGAGTCTCTGTGAACTTTGCATCCCATTTATCATAGATTCACCTCATGAAAGGATTTATTCCTCCATACTTATTTACTTGAACTTCTTGGCATGGTGGAGTAACTCATGTGTACTTGATGAAAACACTCTCAACAACCAAAGAAAATAATGTATCATAAATTATGCTCATGTGTCTTATTTTTATTGTTTCACAATGAAGTAATTTCATAATTTACTCTCATGTAGAGAGGTTCTTGACACCGTATCAATGGTTAAATTGATATTTATGCGGAAACTCCATTCCCTGGTGACAAACATCCTCATATTTTTGGAATACCTTTTCTCTTTCCTATGGAGTTGACATTTATTCTTTTATTCATCTTCATCTTCATCTCATGATCCTCATTTTCTTCTAGAGTCATCTTTACTTTTCTTGACATTTGGAAGACTTCACCATTCTCTCCCCCATCTTAATTTCAACTTATTAGCAACTCTTCTGTCTTCATCGTGTCTAAGTTATTTTCTCAACTCTGACCGCATAAAATGGCTTCTTAAGCTGCTGAACTCGCTGCTTCTCATCGAGCTGTCTCACGTCGAAACATGCCCCTTCACCTTCTTCATTGTTGGTTTAGAATACCATATGTCTTTGATATGTGCCCAAAACCATCATAACTCTAGCAACTGTTGGAGTTGGTGGTTTAGAACCAACTACTTTGTACTTTATTCATTAATAAAAGGCTTATCACATCTTGATTGTTCTTCTGCGTGACAATGCATGTGATAATGTTCTAAGGACAACTGTTGCATTAATGGGTCATAGCGGATCCCTGCTATGATGAGAACCCAGAAGTGTCATAACACTGTTCTTGAATATATGTTCTATGGCCCGATGATATTATTTGAGGGACACAAATAATACAGGTCATTAGGGGTGATGACTCATAAAACTTTGAGGCACCTTCTCATGGTGTGCGCCCTTGGTAATATCCAGGAGGATATTATGAGAACGAGACTCGCCAGTAGGAAATCCACATTTCATAGTGTCATTGGATGTTCCTATCTGCGGACGTGTGTATTGGTCCTTAGACTTTAAAATTATTATTAATGGGTATTACAACTCGCGCACTTAGATGTATTGACGAAAACTGTGACGACACACTGTTCGCAGCGAGGTAGGATACGTTGGGTACGTCACGAGTAATACTGCATTAATAGATAATGCGAGAAAAGATTTGTCCCTTTTGTTCCATAACGGAAGTAGATATCTCAGACCCTTTGATGGAATTGATATAGCTTAAATAAATCCATGGCCATGGTAAGGTATGAGCGAGTTCAATTCCGGGAAGTCAAAGAAAGAATAATCGAGCACATGGGTTGATGGCACTAGCATGCAACCCGCTTGATTGGAGATATCGAGACAAAGGGATTATGTTACATGGTAAGCGTTCGTAGGAGGTGACACGTCATTGCGGCGTTAACTTCTTTCTCTATGGGTGCCTTGGCGTGTTGCTAGACGCTAACCTTGAACTTTAGGCAGGCTCTGCCTAATGCCACTGAGAAAGAGGCCCAGAGGGTCACACACTAAGTGTGTCCATGTATATCAGTTAAATATTAATTTAACAACTTAAATAAATATTATTCCCGACTGTGGTTTAATAATTATTTAAGGATGCCTGATCGCATTTATTTCGACACTAGTTATTTGAGAGAATATATTGTGGGCGAAATAATATATATATTTATTAGCGAGTAATGCAGTTACATTTATTTAAGAAATAAATAGCCATTACTCAAGGTTTAATAAATATGATGGAGGAAATGAATAAAATGGAAAAATAAAAGTACACGCCGTGTATACACGTCGTGTAGTTTGTTTTTTCGGGATTCGTGAGAAAATATTGTTTATTCATTTAAATGATATTAAATGTAATATGTCGGGTGCATGTCAAGTAATAATGATGGTCAACTGTCATTATTAAGACATGGGGTATTACTAAGAATTAAATGAAATGATTAAATGCTTTCAGGCAATTAATTCATTTTATTATTCTAAGTATTATAATCCCAATTATATTATTCTCATAGAATGAGAGCCATTGTTGTGCACAACTGATTTGGAAAATACTCTCAAGCCAAGAGAGAATTTCTTTTCCACCAAGAACGCTTTCAAGTTATGAAAGCGAGATCCTCCACCGGATCAAGGCGGTTGAAGGCGGACATCGCAAGCGAAGGTTCTTCCGTGCTAGCATCCGGAGATCCCTTCGGCGACGTCCAGAGATACGTGGAGCACATGTGGATCACCGTTAGAGGAATCCTGTACTTGGATTCTACAACGCAACGACGGATCACAAGATCGTGACCGGAGACTCCAACGAAGAAAGAATTTCATCGAGGTAATTCTTATATATTAATTAAATTAATTATAACCAACATATGATGATCCTATTTCAAGGGTTCCAGGACTCTTCTTTTCCTTTTTCGTTCTTCGTTCTATTCTTAAGATTCGGCGTTTTAAATCGTGACGGATCTCGGATTGAACGTTGTTTAACGTTAAAATTAAAGTTGGGTAAACCCACCAACGCGCTTCCGCTGCGCCCGGAACCTTCAGCAACAACCCTGAATCTTCATATTCTTCACAGAATGGATGTTCTGTCGAGCTTTTGCGTATCTCTGTCTGATAGGAAACTTTTGTATAGGGGGCTATGATTGATGTATAGAGTGGGGTAGTTGGCTGGTGGGCTGTGTTGGGTTGGGAATAATAAATAAAGGATTGGGGTATAATTGTAAAGGGGTTGGGGCGGTTAGACGGTGGGTGGAGGGCATTAAATAAGGGCTGGTGGGCAGTTTTAGGGGTGACGGATTTGTATTTTCTTGGAATTGGCTTTCAGTTTGCTGGAAGAGGCTGCGGCCAGGGCTCCGAAGGAGCAGCGCCCTCCGGGGAAACTTCTTCACCACTTCTTCTCGCGAGTCTTTGAACTTTTTGTTTCTGATGTTAATGGAATTCCCTCATCTCTCTCTCTCTCTTATTAATTGGTGCTTTCATTGAGAGGTTTCTAGAGAGAGAAACGAGATGGTGATTCTTGCCAGTTCCTGCCGGAAATTTCTGGACTGAGTGAACTGCAGCAGACACAGCTGTTTTCTGGACGCAGCGATGCAGCAGGTTTTTGATTGGCACAACTGTTAGGTTCATGAGTCTCAGAGGAATTGCAGCAGGTGACGTCACGCGACAGTGGAAAAAAAAATGATTCAAACAGACACACAGCTGAATCACGAACACACAATCGAAACACATGGAGACGCTAGAAGCTATGATGGAATTGATGGAACAAATGAGTGCTGGACTCGAACGGATGAGGCAGGAGAATGCCACGATGATGGAGAGTGTGGTGATGATAAAAGAGAACCATGAGATGCAGAATGTGGTGCAGCGATTTTCTGACCAAGATCGGCTGCGCGAGGAGCTGAAGCGAGCAGAACTGGAGTCGGAGTAACAGCATGGGATGCCGCAAATTTTTCCAGTGCCAGTTCGGCATGCTCGGGAAGATCGGTCCGCAGATGAGGTCAGTGAGGAACCACCAGAAGTGAACGAACTACAATTGTGAAGGAAGTGGCAGACTGCGAGAACAAACGGCTCAAGTAGTACGTGTGGCAGATGATCGCACCTGGGGTCATGTGCAAAACGAAAATAAGAGGGGAACGCAGGCTGCCAAATGGGAAGAGATGCACGCAGACTCCAAACAAGTGGAGATGCAACGCTTGGAAACTGAGTATCCTGTTTGTAATGCACACAGAGGGAAGTTGGCCGTTGACATTTTTGTCAAAGGACAGTCGGAACACTTGTGGCAGCAGCGGGAGTACCAGAAGACAATGCAGCAACAACCAAAGTCCTTGCAGGTCTAGCGAACGGTTCCTCAACCATGTTGGCCTGTGGTTTAGGTTAGCAAATTAGGAGTGCAAGATGGCGGGAAGGCAAAGCAACAAGAATATAGCAGTGCACAGATTGATCTGGAGTTTCTGGTTGATCAACTATGGCAGAAAGACAAACAAAGGAGTTAGTTGCACAAATTTTTTGGAGGTGTGAAGGAAGAAGCTTCCATGGGGAGTTTAAAATAGGTGCTGGTAGAAACTGCTGAAGTTGGGAATCGAGAACCCCTGCACGGGAAGGCAATTGGCCGAGGGAGGACTGCCGGTACATGGACAACATCGCCAAGGCCATGGATGGACATCTAATCACCTTGAGGACGCGGTGGTTTTCTGGCAGGGTGGAAATGATAGGAAACTGCTGCATGGGGGGCTGTTTGGGAATAATTGCTGTATAGAGTGGGGCAGTTGGCTGGTGGGCTGTGTTGGGTTGGGAATGATAAATAAAGGATAGAGGTATAGTTGTAAAGGGGCTGGTTCAGTTAGATGGTTGGTGGAGGACATTAAATAAGGGCTGGTGGGCAGGTTTAGGGGGGATGGATTGTATTACCTTGGAATTGGCTTTCAGCCTGCTGGAAGAGGCTGCGGCCAGGGCTTTTTTGGAGGAGCAGCGCCCTCTGGGGAAACTTCTTCTTCAGCACTTCTTCTTCTTGTGAGTCTTTGAACCTTTTGTTTCTGCTGTTAATAGAATTCCCTCATATTTCTCTCTCGCACCTATTGTTGTTCATCTTCAGTTCGAGGTCTCCGATGGACACCTTTTTGTGAGGGGAAATTTTTGGGTCACCTCATACATTTCCTCTCCCATCCTGCAGTTCTTCTGGATTTATTCTCGACCCACACGAGTCCATTTTTTATTTAAAATCTGCATTTATAGAAAAAAAACAGATTCCGAAAAATCAGAATAAATACCAGGCTTCTTCATCTGCAGCGCTTTATTTTTCAATCCATATGCTGGCTTAAATTTGCTTACTCTCTCGCCTCAATTTTCTCATGCAACAACAACCTTCTTCATCTTCAAATAGTTCTTTTTTATTTTTTGGTTTAATCCGGTTTTCCTTTGGATTCTTCTTCTTCACATGTGCGAGCCTCTCCCTAAATTCTTGCACCTTTTCTTTTAGCGTGACATGGATTTTCTCATATTTCTTCTCAACCCATTTAGTCTTAGGCCTTTTTCTATGACGGTGTCCGTTTTCTTGGAATCACTTTCTCTCACGAAGATGATTTTTCTTTGTGGATATCGCAGTTTCACGCTTGTATTTTTGATGAAACTAAGCCCTCTCCTTCTCATGTGATAAGACCTTTGAAATTTTAGGTACTCATTCAATTTTCTTGTAACTTCAATCTTTTTCGCTTCGGTTTTAGAAGTTTTCAATCTCCTCTTTGATTGACCTTTGGTCAATATCTTCAACTTTTAGATCCATAAATTGTGGATCTTCTCTATCCCTTTTCTCCAGCATTTTCTATAAGATATTTCAATCAATATCCTCCTCAAAATCTTTATAAAAACTTGTTCCCAAATATCTCTCTCTCAAGACCCACTTTCTTAGGATCCATCGTTGACTGCAGCTTATGAATTTGAATCTCAGCCTTGACTCATGTGGGATAATGACCTTTTAATTCAATTAAAACTGATGATCCAAACCTCATTAATTAAACAGATGAGATGACATGTCATAAATGGTCAAAATTTGCAAATAACCCGGACTATTACTGATCCTTTTATTGGAAGTTTGTTAGGCCTCACTAGACTTCTGATGCCTTCACATGCTTCCTTTGGACTTTCAGTGAGGCTCACCGTATTTTTAGTGGGTTCACCTGGATAGATCTTCAACTACTACCTCACCATCGGACTTCTGGTGGCGAGCATCGGGTTTCCAGTGCCAAATGCCCTCATGACAATCTCTGATCTTCTTTAATCAACTCTACATTTTCTCCAAATGTCTTCAAACTTCTTCACCATCATCTGGATATCTTCAATAACTATTGGAAGTCATTATTCAGTAAGTAGTTTGATGATAAGAGTCTTCTTGTGAACTTTGCATCTCATTTGTTGAAGATTCACCTTATGAAAGGATCTCTTGCTGTTTACTTCTTCTCACTTGAACTTGACATAGTGAAATAACTCATGAGTACCTGCGGAAAACATATTCATCAAACACAATAATATTATGCTCACATGTCTTGTACTCTTATTTCTTTTTATTGAAATAATTTCATATATTACTCTAATGAAGAGCGGTTCTTGACATCACATCACATGTTAAGAGTGATATTTATGAGGTAATTCCATTCCCCGGTTACAAACATTTTCATGCATTTGGAATATTTACTTTGCTCTTATTCATGGAGTCAGCATCGATTCCTTCACGATGCTCATTCTTTTCTTGAGTCATCTTCAATTCTCATGGCATTTGGGAGTCTTCACCATTCTTCTTCTTAACTTCAATTCATGAGCAGCTCTTCCATCTTCAGTTCATTTCTCTTTTTTATGATGCATTGACAACAAATATAATTCAATACAAACATGTGATCTTCAGAAACACTAGTAAAAAATCACTCATCATAAGTGGTATGTGTTGTAAGAGCCTTTTGATAAGTGGTGTCAAACACAGCCTTCACCTAGATCGTGTGTATAATTGGCATCTTGTTCTTGTTTTTGATTATGTTGGATTTGTTTGTGGAATTCTTGAGCCTCTTTGATTGCTTTTCTGTGTCTTAGGGAAAACTGTGGTGAAAAGATGGAACAGTTTTTAAAAAGATGTTTCTACCATTCTGGGCAGTATGATTCTGTCGAAAATTTTGCACAACTTGACAGTAAATTGAAGCAGCATGAGGTAAATTTGTGAATGGCTGAGAGAAGCTTTGTGATCATGTCCTGTAGAGCACTTCTTATCGAATGTTACTTCTAGTGCTTGTTGTCAACTATTTTTAAATTCCTTGTGGTTTTGTGCCATTTGAACAGGCAGTTCTTTAAGCGGTTTTACTTTCAAATGATCCAACTGTTTTTTACTTTTCTATAAAAGATGCATATATTTATTATTTTCTTGGCGTAGCAGTACTCATGTAAGATACATATGCGTAATTCTAGATCTATTCAACTTCAAAGTGCAATTTATTAATGCGTTTCCTTTTCCGGGTTTTATCAGGAGTCCTCTTAACAGTCTACCACCAAAGCATGTATTCACTCGGTGCTTTGTACTTCTTTATAGGGCAAGAGGGTCTCTAATCGGCTGTTCTATCTGTCCATCCCTCCAAATATATTCGTAGATGCGGTAAAATGTGCGAGTTTATCTTCTTCCTCTATGAATGGCTGGACTAGGGTCATCGTCGAGAAGCCATTTGGCAGGGATTCTGAATCCTCTGCAGCTCTCACAAGAGGTCTCAAACAATACTTGGAAGAGGATCAGATTTTCAGGTGTTGTGTGTGTGTTTGTTATTACTTAGTGCCCGATTGTTTCTGATTTTTTGGGTCCAAAATTGATTTTTTTTCAAAAAAAAAAAAAAAAAAAAATACCGCCTGTGTAAAATTTCGGGTTTGTTTAATTTTTTTCCCTTCAAAAAGAAGAATCTAAAAAAAATAAATTCTACCTTCTTTTGAAAAACTACCCTGATTGATTTTTTAAACTCATTTTGACATTGGAAGTAAATAGTGATTTTTTTACAACACAAACATAAAATAACCACTTTGCCTTTTACAACACCTGTTGGAAACTGCTTATAGCACTTATTGCTTATGATAAGTGCTTCTGTTTAACTGTTTCCTGATTGCTTATTGAAAAAGGGCTTCTGTACCACTTATTGAAGTAATTTCAGGAATTTATGTGTAAGCAGTTTTTCAGGAAAAAAAGCATCACTTATTTTTTCAAACTGCTTATTATAAGTTGCTTAACGTGAATATTGTGAGTACTTTTCAGTAAATGATGTCAAATGTAGCCTGATTTTTCTAAAATTACATTTTTTAAAATTATTTTTTAAAGCTACCCCAGAATCATTTATCTTTTAGGCTGAAACAAATGGACTCTTAATTTAATGTGCAGGATAGACCACTACCTGGGCAAGGAGCTGGTAGAAAACTTGTCAGTTCTTCGCTTCTCTAATCTTATTTTTGAACCCCTTTGGTCAAGACAATACATAAGAAATGTCCAATTTATATTCTCTGAAGATTTTGGCACCGAAGGACGTGGCGGGTCTCTCTCTCTCTCTCTCTCTCTCCCTCCCCCTACCCCTCCCCCTACCCCTCCCCCCCCTCTCCCAAAATAAGAAAATATTCAGTTGCATTCGGTTTTAGAAAACATTTCATGTTTTCATTTTTGTACTCCAATACATTTTCTTAGGTATTTTTAGAAAATGAAACAGGAAATGTTTTCCATGACCAAACACGGCCTTCAGTACTTCATATTTTTATTCTACTCCTGTCAGGTACTTTGACAATTTTGGGATATTAAGAGACATAATGCAGAATCATTTACTTCAGATACTGGCGCTATTTGCCATGGAAACACCTGTCAGTTTGGATGCAGAAGATATCAGAAATGAAAAGGTTTGTTTCAATGAGTAATTTTTTAAAATTAGATTATTTTATTTTTGAAATACAAAAATAAGGCATCCAGTAAGATATTTACCAAAATAGCGCAACCAAAGGCACAGTTGAATATAGTATTTCAAAGATACGACTTAAAATTCCACTGACTTATAAAAGGGAGGTTTTTGATGGATTTTACTGAAAATATGACCTAAAAGCATGCCCCACATTGAAAATCCTTAGAAAATTTGAAGGATTACTAACTTATAAAAGGGAGGTTTCAGTAGGACTGTGAGTCATATTTTCGGAATACTTTAATCAAAGTTATGCCAAAAATAATTACAGTTGAGCACTGTTTAATGTTTTGTTATTTATATATATATATAAAGCAAAACAAAATAAAAATATAAATAAAAAATTTATTAAAAAAATAGAAGAACTCGTGGTCTGGGACTGCACCTTCTAAACATTTTTTACACAGAAGACGTGCTCCAGGATCTGCCTTTTGCTTCAATATATCAAAGGCGCGATCTAAAACCGTGCCTTTGGTTGCCCTATTTCAGTAAATATCTTACCCACTTCTTTATTTTTGTATTTCAAAAATAAAAAAACCTTATTTTAAAAAATTATTCTGTCACAACTCCCGTTTCTTGATATTTTCTGTTTCTTGTTAGAGTTTTGATTAAATTTCACGCCATTTCCCAGGTCAAAGTTTTACGTTCTATGATGCCTATAGTACTGGAAAATGTTGTTATTGGGCAGTATAAGAGCCATACAAAAGGAGGTGTTACTTACCCTGCATATACTGATGATCCAACAGTTCCAAAAAACAGCTTGACACCGACATTTGCGGCTGCTGCTATGTTCATTAATAATGCCAGATGGGATGGGGTGCCATTCTTGATGAAAGCTGGGAAAGCACTCCATACGAGGGGGTGGGGTTTGAACTTGAATATTTGTGCTGTGTTTGTTTTTAGGGATGACAACCGGGTGGGTACCCAAACCTGAGTGCATTTTTAAAACACACCATTTCAATCCTATCCTTGTATTTTAAAATACCCTGTTAGTATTCTGAAACAGACTTTTAGTTTGCTACCCTAACCCTATTAAAACCCTATTCTAACCCTATTGAAACCCTATTAACCACTATCCGAACTTTAGTAACCGGGTCAGGTATCCAGTTATTGACTACGCCGTCCCTATTTGTTTTATGAAAACATTTTGTACTTTTGTTTTTCAAATATAGCTTTGTGATTTGGTTTTATTCCTTTTTAAGCATCTTCATTTTCTTGAAAATACTTTTTTTAATGAAAAAATTTTATTTCCTAATTTTTTTCTTCATTTACATAATTCAGCATGCTTTCAGATACATTTTTAGAAAACGAAAGAAAAAATGTTTACATGAACCAAATGCAATCTTAGGCTATGTTTTCAATTTTCAAAAATGTTTTAAAGTGTTCCATTATGTAAATGAGAGACATCTTTTAGAAGATCAAAATGACAATAATATTTTTATTAAGAAGTTTTCATTCCATGATTCAGTTTTTTTTTTGATTTTTACGATGCATGCACGATTTTTTCCCTTTTCAGAGCTGAGATACGGGTACAGTTCAGACATGTGCCTGGCAATTTATATAACCGCAATTTTGGGACAGATCTTGATCGGGCAACGAATGAGCTGGTTATCAGAGTCCAACCCGATGAAGCAATCTATTTGAAGATAAATAATAAGATTCCGGGTCTGGGAATGAGACTCGATCGTAGTCATCTAAATCTTCACTATGCTGCAAGGTATTTTTTTAAAAAAATCATTTGCTTTCCTTGAGCAAACCTGTTGCTTTGATTAGCCCGTACTTTTTTGGATATCAATTGCCTGTTCTACCGACTGCATTTCCATGAACTGGAACTTGAAACTTTTGGTAACCAATAATCTAGTGTTTTATTTGAAATGATGAAAGTACCCCCTAGACATTTTTTCCCATTTTTCATGAACTTATTTATCTAATAAAGAGCAAGAATGTTTTGGCTAAAGCAATAATCAAGGCATAATGATTTTGTTGAACTTGTTTTATGATATATGATTCATTTGTTGTGTTAGATTGTGTGTTGTGAGTTTTTTTTTTGAGTCGGCAGGCCCATCTTTCTGCCCCAACGACCGAAGCGCTCAGCGGTATTTGTTGATATGTTTAAAGTCATAGTTGGATTTGATTTTGAAATACATTTTCTATATTCAATTTTCAAAAAATGCGTTGTATTTGTTCTCCATCCCACATCAGATTTGTGGTCCTATGTGGTCTTTACTATTTTTTTATAAAATAACCTCAAGACCTTCTTTAGAGATACATTCTGGGTATTGGGTCTACCTCTTTTATCATTCTACATGGTATCAGAGGGGTTCTCTAACCCGATCCCCCCTCTCATTTTTCTCTCGCTTTAGCCTTCTCAGCGTTTTTTCCTCGTCGGGGGCTGACGGCTCCCTGCCGAATTAGTCGCCCCCCCTGCCGGCAGATCGAGCCCCGCTGGTCCTCCACTCGTTAGTTTTCCTCCTGCCTGCGGCCCTCTGAATCCTGCGATTTTCCTGGTGATGGCCCCTCCCTCTCCGCCGTCGACGGGCTCTCCTGTGCACGACGACTCTTGCCGCGCCGACTCTCTGCAACGTCGTCCGGTCCGACGACGGTGGCATCAGCGTCCCCGACCGATTCACCGGTTCCCCTTCTCCCGCGCGACGACCGACGACCTCCTTCCCATCGCGCCTTTCGCTTCGACGCAACATTACTCCCCTGTGCTCGCTGGTTCCCGCAGTGATGCCAGATCCCGCAACATCTCCCTTTTCCCACCACTCCAGTCCGACGACCCTCATCGTCCAACCCTTTCCCCGACGACCGACTCCCCTCCTCACCACACCGTCTAGATCTGGAGCGCTGCCTCCCCTGCTCGCCGACCCTCCCTGTGCACCACCTCCTCGCGCTGGCTCTCCTCCCCGACCAGTCCCGTCGGACCTTGCCGGCCGACCCTCTTCCAGCCAAGCCGCGCCTTTGCATCCCGTGCCATCTGCTCTCGCCGGCCCCGACCGCGAGGCTCCTCCGCTACGTCCCGTCGTCAGCCCGTCGGCTCCTCTGCGGCTCTCTCGGTGCACCATAATCCGGCCCCGCTTGTGCGGCTTCCCCGTCTATGTGGCTTTCCCGACGCTTTGCGTCTGGCCCCGCCCGCCGTTGCATCCTCATTCCAGCTATTCCTGCTGGTTCTTCATGACGAGCGTTGTTTGTTGATTGACAATCTTTTTCAGCGGCATCATCTATCAACTTTTTGAGGGGGAGTAGCAGCCATGATGATTTATCTTTTTTTTTCTTCTGTTTTGTCTTGTTTTGTCATCAAGCTGGGTATGTCCAGCTTGAGGGGAAGTGTGTCTGCTTTGTTTTGTTTTGGTTTGTTTTCTTTAATTATGTGTCCAAGCTAGGCAGATCTAACTTGAGGGGGAGTGTTGGAGTCTATATTCCACATTGGACTTGTGGTCCTATGTGGTTTTTACTATTGATTATAAAATAACCTCAAGGTCTCCCTTAGAAAGACATCTTGGGTATTGAGTCTACCTCTTTTATCATTCTACAGTATTATAATATGAAAATGAAAATGATAGGTCCTTGAAAAACAGAGGACAAAAAATCATGGTTTTTATGAAAATGAAAATGCATCCTACCTTGAGATGTTTTTTTGTAAAAATTAGGTTTGGGAATCTGTGCCCACAACTGAGGCTAGTTGCTTTATTTATAAAATAATACAAGTGGGAAAATGAAATTGTACAAGTGGGGTAATGAAATTTAAATTAAATAGGATAGCATAACCTATCACACACCCATGGGATAGGATAAGACCAATCTGACGAGGACAAGGTTTGAGAGAATCGCCCTTAGTATTCTAATTATGATTCCAGTAGAAGGATCAAGGAAGAGAGGAGAGGATACAGTTACAAGGAAGAGGAAGACACCTCACTCCTACCCATGCCCCAACCGTTGCTGTGTATTTTAGGAACAATAATGTTCATAAAATTTACTTTTCGATCTTTTTGTGGCTTTATCTATTTCTTGTACCAAACACGATTACTGATCGTTCCCTCATCTATTCTTTTCTCGGGTCATTGTTCTTTCATTCAAAACCTAATCTTAAAAGATGAAAATAAAAAACATTTTCTAAAACCAAACACCCTAAAAATTTGTGTATGCAAAACATCGATCATTATGATGCTAACAAGATCGGAACGATCATTGGAGATCCTATGTTCCATTAACACAAATTTCTTATGAGAATTGAGAGCCCTAGCTTGCATTTTTACTGATTTCCCTATTGGTTCTGGTACTGAAGATATTCGAAGGAGATCCCAGATGCGTACGAGCGGCTGCTGCTGGATGCGATTGAAGGGGAGAGGCGGCTGTTTATCAGAAGTGATGAGCTGAAGGCAGCCTGGGCGCTCTTCTCGCCAGTGCTGACAGAGCTGGAGGAGAAGAAGATTGTCCCCGAGTACTATCCGCATGGAAGCCGAGGCCCGGTTGGGGCTCACTATCTTGCTGCCAGGTTCAATGTTCGTTGGGGTGATGTTGGTTCTTAGGTTTTTTTTCATATTGTTTTTAGCATTTTCCCCTAACAGTTCTAAATTAAATTAGGCACAGCCTATAACTCATAAGCTAATGAATTTGCCATTAATATGATCCAGTTATTTATTTTATTTTTTACACTTAACCATTTTATGTTTCCATTTTGTGAAACTAGGTTTTGTTTATTAAGGATGAATGTGTTTCACAGTTCAGAGGTAATTTGGATGAAGGATTGTGACTAGTGGATGTGAATGAATATACTATGGGATGAGATAAATATCTTTTGAGATTATATGATGAGGTGGTAGATGATAATGCATTATGCTTAGACTATTAGGAAAATGATGTTTAGATTAATGATTGTAGAAGCAATTTGTGTCTGAAGTTCAGGGAAGGTTGGTTGTAGAACCGAGACTAGTGATTTACATGTTGAATATTCCTACAGAAATATCTTGGGGTTCTACTAATGAAGATTTTGGGGGTAAAGAAAGATTATTGAATGTCTGAATATTTTATAGCTGTAGTGGATAAGTAAAAAGCGAGTTATGATATTGAAAGTTTATTTTTGAGTATTGATTTAATAACTGTGAAGATCTTGAAGTTTTTGAAGTGATAGAATGAAACATTTAAGCTCCAAGCATTTCGGAGTTAAATTTGGATGGAATTTGTCAAAGTGTTGAGTTGCATAAACAAAAATAAAAGTTCTTGTTCATGGGGTGTTAGGCGAGTGGTACCTGTTGGTTGTGACTCTCGCTCTTCATGGGAACTGATGCAGACTTGAGTCCCGCCAGACTCAGACACTGTGTATAGTCAAAGCCATTTGCCTAGGTGGGGAACATGCGTCGCGCTCTGGGCTTGGCGGGCCCCCTCAGTGGGTGGCGAGCATTACCCTTTCACACGTTTTGCCCTCACGGTCGGTTGTGGTGGTGGGGGTAGGTAGGGGTTTGTGGCGTGGTCGCGGAGTGAGTCCTCGGGCCAGCGGTTTCTTGGCATTTGATTTCTTGCGTCGTGTGTCGCTTTCACAATTGTACCAACCTTTTAAAAATACCAGTTCTTCTGCAGACATCTTTTTACGGTGAACAAAAAAATTTAACTTCATGTAGAATTTTGCATTGAATAGATATGCGTTGAACATGACATAGATTACATTTCATAAAAAATTATGTGTTGAATATATATGTGTTGAAGAGAAATGAGAATTTATCTCATATATCAAGATAATTTGAACATGATGCCTTGAATAAAAATGAGAATCTACCCCACATAATAGTATGCACTGATCATAGTAGAAACTCCTATTGGAATCAGTGTCTTAGAACTAATTACTTTACACTTTCAATTATCTGCATACTTATGGTTTTGAATATTAATAAACTAGTACTCGTCCGTGCATTCACACAGAGCTATAAGTCAATGCTTATTTTCAATAAGAGAATACTAAAAGGTGGGTTCCATTCAAATGCACACTACAAGAAAAATGGTCAATGGACTCTAGAAGTCAACGCTTATTTTCAAGTTGCAAATACTATATTGACATCGCCTCAACTTCTTGAGATCACATAAAAAAATGCCCTTTGTTGTAAAATGTATGGAAGTGAAATAAGAAAAATATAATGAAAATGAATTTAGGCAATGGATTTAAAGTTTTTAACAACAATAATGAAAATTAGAATTAAAATGTTGGAGGGAACCTCGTTGTTCATACCTGAAACCAAATAGAATTAGTTTAACTTATTGAGATCACATAATAAAAATAATGTTATCCTTTCTGAGTAGTCTGGAAGTGAAAGAAGAAAAAGATAATCGAAATGAAGTTATGGAAAAAAAATTCACGTTCCTCTTCTGTGAAATGAACAAATCAGTAAGTCAATGAAATCAACATTTTGCAGCTAACCTGTTGAAGACTAAATACATAGACTGAAATAAGAAAACGGTTTGTAAATAAGAATTAGTCAATATTTTCAGTAAGGGTCCTATACTGCAATAGGTTATGGTGTTCTGGAACATCAAAGTAATAAAACAGTTTGTATATAGGCAGTGGTCAATAATTTTAGTTAGGATTACCTGTAATGCAAGTGGAAATAGTGTACCAGAACGAGTAGTCGATCCGGAAAAAATGAATAGGTGAATAAAAAGTGGACCGAACAAATTCACTAACTGAGGGAAAGTGAAGAACAACAGTAGTGAAATGCACCCAGGAGGAAGGAATATCTTCAATGAATCTATAATATATGGATGAGGGAAGATGATGAGAGATTTTTAGTAAACATAACTCCCAAAGATAATGTATTAAGAAACCTAAAATTTAATGCATATAGAAAAAAATCAGATATAATGGATTATATAAATTATAAAATTGAATAGTGCAGATTGTGAAAAAATCCAAAATAAAGATAAAATATTATTGAAATTGAGAAAAACAATGCAGAGATTGGAGAATATAACACATAGAATTTGAAAACAGTTGTTATTCTAGATTTGGAGTAGGCATATACACAAAGAACAATTGTTGAATCATAAAAGAAGACGTATCGTAAGAACTTATGAAAAAATCATAAGAAAACCTAAATACTGAATATTGTAGAGCAGAGAGAAAATTATTTCGAGGGGTATATATAACACACCTTATGCAGCGTAGTGGAAATTTAGGGTCGGTGAAGCCACAGAGGTAAAAAAATACTCGGCCACCGAATGAATTTGATTCCCTTATTGCTGATAAAAACTGAATGAAGTGGATCCTTAAATCCAGATTTGGGAATGCAGATATTTTAATACTGTATGGAAATTTCATATGAATATAATGAGATGAAAGAGTGAAATGCCGAGAAGAATGTTGCAGAGATGATTGAAAGGGAAAATTACCCTATGCGGGAGATGGATGAGTATGCAGTTGATCTTGACTATCGCGATATGACAATTTGTCGTAGCGAGAGGATTGGTTTGCTGGAGGAATTGCATTAACCCACTGAGCTAGGGTTTCGGGGATGAAGACGAGGGTTCAGATGACGGGGGATTCAGGGCAAGGATCAGAGATTTCGCTAGAGCGGATGGGTTCACTTGGGGAAATGACGATTCTGAGGAAATTGGTTGTGGCGGTGGAGGCATGGAAACGACGGATGTCGTCCTGCGATTGGATTCACTTGTAGAGGATCTGGAAGCTGAAAGGGGTGAGGAGGAGGATCTGGAGGCGGAACATGCTAAGGGGTACCGAGGCGGAATAGGCGAAGGCAGAGCAGGCATAACCGGAGGAGCTGGAGGCGGAGTAGGCGGAGGCGAAGCAGACAAAAGCAGAGTAGCCCAAGGTGGAGGAGCCAAACAAAAAGTAAGGGGAGGTGGAGTAGGTAGAGGCAAAGCAGCCGGAGGGCAGTGGAGGAGGTAGGGGAGGCGGGAACCCTGGGTGCAGATGAGGAAAATCCTAAGCGTGATGGGGGATATAATGGAGGGAGAGTGAGTGGATTGAAGAGGAAGGAGATGTGGCACAAGGAGGAGTTGACACGTAAGCTGGAAACCACCCAGCTTTAGTATATATAATAGATAATAGATATCTTATCACATAATGATTGTTCTTTTGTGTAACATTTAATGTGATAATGTTCTTAGAGTATCTGTCTCATCGAAAGACCATAGTAGTTCTCCACTATGATAATAACCTTGAAATGCTATGATGATATTTTTAAATACATTTTCTATGCCCATATGACATCATTTGATTAGATACAGATGATACAGGCTATCAGGGGTAGGGGGCTCATAAGACATTGTGACTTCTTTCCATGAAATTCGCCCTTGGTAATCTCTATGAGAGAAAGTTATGAGAACATACCTGCTCGTAGGAATTTCATATGTTTTATGTGTCATTGTATATTCCTATCCGCAGACGTGTGTATTGGTCCTTAGACTTGAGATTATTATTAGTGCATATCATGAGTAGTGTACTTAGATGTATTGAGGAAAACCGTGATGACATGTGTCAGAGTTCAACCCACGTGGATTTAAATACGAGATAAGGGGTTTCTTTTAAAAATTCAAATAGTGGTTCGTTTTTCTTGCTTGCCAGGTTTGAAAATATATATTTTTATATCTTTATGAAGAGATTTTTAAAAAAAAGGCAAGATACATGAAGAGAGATATATTTAAACAAGATATGTGGCACATGAGGGTCTATAAAAAAGGCAACATACATCACTTGCGCAGGGCAACAAATATTTGGGTGATGGTTTCTGGGCGTGGGCAGTAGTGAGAAGCGTCAAATCGAGTTGTGCAACGAGGTGTTGCAACGACGCCGTATGTTCGATTTTGATCTATGAAGGGTGACATCTTGTCACAAGATGATTATCAGTGAGGCGACAAAGGCGTATCAAGGTGTAAATTTCACATAGGTTTTCTACGCTATTTTTGTAATTCAAGTTTGGGCTATACTTGGATTTTGTGTACTCTCTGATTCATAGTAGATTTTCTCGGAGTTGCCCAGTGGTTTTTTAATCCTCCACATTAGAGGGTTTTTCCACATTAAAATCTATGTCCCCATTTATTATTCTGCTATCTCGTTTTGCGCTTTGTTCATGTTGACGATTCTCACAATTATTGTTGTCGCAACTGAGTTTTATTCTGGAGCTGATTCGCTTCCGACTCAACAACCGGTATCAAAGGAAGTTATCCGTGTTTTCTTATTGATTTGGCGACAAGCACGATTCAAATGTATTTGGGTGATAATACACTGCGGTAAGTGATGAATTTGGTAGATCCAGAGGAGATTTGGGCGAAGCTTGAAAGCGGGTATAAATCCAAATCCCTTACATATCATTTATATCTGAAAAGCGGTTGTATCATTTGCGAATGCCAGAGAATGTAGATTTAGGTAACCATCTTGATGAGTTCACCAAACTTCTGACGAAATTGTCTTTGGTGACGGTCAAGATCGATGATAAAGGTAACACAATACCTGTTGAAATGGAAGAAAAAAACAAAGCATTGCTTCTTTTAGCTTCTTTTCCTGATTCATATGATAATCTTGTCACCACATTGTTGTTCGAGAAAGACACACTGAAGTTGGATGACATGATTTTTTCTTTGTTGATGAACGAGACTCAGTGAAAGACCGATGATGGTGAATCTTCTGGTAATAGTGGTATTTTGGTTGTGGAAGATGAGCGCAATAATCAACGAGGTTGATCGAATACAAGAAGAGAAGTGCTTCTTTTGCAACAAAGAGGGTTATGTGTAAAGAAACTGTTATGAATTGAAAAAGCTTAAGGAAGAAAGAAAGCGTGAAACACCGATTCTAAGGATATCAGTGTAAGTCTTATTCAGGGTGAGAGTGATTTACTTTCATTTGACGTTGATTGTTGCAGATCAGACATGTACACTAAATGGGTGGTTGATTTAGCAGCATCGTGCCATATTACACCGAAGAGGGAACTATTTTCTTCATACAAAGAAGGTGACTTTGGTAGATTGAAGATAAACAACATAGATTCCGCCGATGTCATTGGAGTTGGTGGTATTTGTATCACTATAAATGCAAGTTGTACACAAATGCTGAGAGACGTGTGACATATGCAAGGTATACACCATGATTTGTTATCTGCTTGTACTCTTGATACTAATGGATTCATAAGTTCGTTTGACGATGGAAGATGGACCTTGTCCAGAGGATCAATGGTTTATGCATGTGTTAGAATGGATGACATGCTTTACAGGACGAATGTAAAGGCGTGCTATGATGTGAGGAATTCAGTTGCGAAGAGGACTTCGTCAGATTTGTGACACAGACGATCGTCGCGTTTGAGTTGAAGGTCGTTAACTAAGATGAAGAATGTTTGGAAGTCGAAACATGTTTGGTCAGGTGTTTCAGGTCTTACACCCAATTCTTTTCCTTCAGAGAGTGCCACTAGTGAAGAAAGAATTAAAATCAATGACCAGGATGATACGATGAGAGTTTCTGACTGTTCGAAGGATGTCAAGCAGATGAAGCAATTAATTCCTGCAGGTGCTCTGAATTATGTGGCGATCACAATTACGGGGGAGCCAAATATTGTTGATTCTAGTATTGGTAGTGTAGACATAGGTATGATGAAGACTTCGATATTTGGATTTCTTTTGCAAGGGGAGCTTTCAGGTTTCCATCAGAGATTCAAAAGAGGGATGTCATATTTTCTACAGAGGTTGACGGTTGGTGCGATACCAATTGATTTGCTTTTCAACTGAGTTTGTTGGATGAGATCTTCTTCTTTGATGGGCTAAAGGGGGAGATTGTTGGAGTTCAGACCACGTGAATTTAAATAGGAGATAGGAGTTTTCTTTTAAAAATTCAAATGGTGGTTCATTTTTCTTGCTTTTTAGGTTGTTTGAAGATATATATTTTTATATCTTTATGATGAGATCTTTTTAAAAAAAGGCAAGATACACAGGGAGATATATTTTCAGATATCTATTTAAACAAGATATGTGGCACATGAGGGCTTATAAAAAGGAAAACAAGCATAACTTGTGTAGGGCAACATATACTTGGGTGATGGTTTTTGGGGGTGGGCAGCAGTGAGTAGCGACAAATCGGGTTGTGCAACGAGGTGCTGCAATGACGCCACATGTTCGGTTTTGATCTCTGAAGGGTGGCATCTTATCACAAGACGATCATCAAAGAGGCGGTGAAGGCATATCAAGGTGTGAGTTTCACACATGTTTTCTATGTTGTTTTTGTAATTCAAGTTTGAGCTATTACTTGGATTCTGTGTACTCTCTGATTCATAGCGGATTTTCTCAGAGTTGCCCTGTGATTTTTTAATCTTCCGCATTAGAGGGGGTTTTCACGTTAAAATATGTATCCCCATTTATTATTCTGCTATTTGGTTTTGCACTTCATTCACATTGGCAATTCTCAAAATTATTGTTGTTGCAACTGAGTTTTATTCTGGAGTTGATCTGCTTTCGACCCACCAATATGCTCACAGTGATAGAGTATGTTGGGTGCGTCATGAGTGATATGGTAATAATTAATAAGTTAATAAAGGTTTTTTCCCTTTTGAGTTAATGGAAGTAGATATCTCAGGCCCTTCTGAGTTAATGGAAGTAGATATCTCAGACCCTTTGATTGGAATTAAACAACCCGATTAAGTCCATCCCTATGGTGGTTTTTTCAGCACGTTCATCTGAGTGATACTCACTATTGGCCTCCATATCCAAGTGACCATGTTTTGATTCCTGACAGCCCTGGGGGGATTTATGGGTGGTGATGCAGGCAAGTGGCGACACACACTAGTGAAAAATAGGCATTTTCACATCATTTTTTTGTTTTTTAACGTCGCTTATTACACAACGTTATTGCAGGCGATGTTGTAAATAATTTTTCAACGATGATTAATAAAAATGTACGTTATAAATACATTTTGGTGGAAGTTTTTCACATTGTTATCCAATAACCAATGTGAAAAATTATTTACCACGTCGTTTTTTTAAAACTGACATGGAAAACACCTTTTCACATTGGTTATTTCATAACCGACATGAAAGGTATGTCATTTGATTTTTCATCGGTTATATGAAAATCGGCGTGAAAAATAAAATATGACAGAATTTTCACGTTTTAAAAAAAACCAATGTGGTAAATATTATTTTACATTTTTTCATCGATTATAAAATAACCGACATAATTTTTTTAAAAAAAATAAAATTATATTATTTCTTCCCCTCTCAACATTACAGCAGCAGAAAAATAGCAGAATAGGAGAAAATAAGCAGCAAAAAAATAGCAGCAACACAAACATTTACAATTTGAACTTTCAAGTTTACAATGTATATTACTAATAAACCAAAATCCAATCAGACATGTGAAATGATTCACCCATTTAATTTGTAGGTGTCTTATCTCTTGTTTAGTATAAGGCTGGGGGTTATAAAAAAACTACAAATTAAAAAGGAAACATTTAACATGTATTCTGAATAAAATAAATAAAAAAATTAAAGGAAAGGTTTATACAAAATCTAACCTTTTGGAACTTTGTAACTGTCTTGGTTGAAATTATTTTAAACACAAATCTTAAAACATAGTATACACATCCCTTCACTATTTATTTATGACATTGTTGTTTAAAATAAATTTTCAATTCAAAATAACATTTTAAGTACTATAGCCAAAATTTGGTAATTGTAAATGAAAAGTCGCTTTTACTTTTACATATATGATCTTAACACTCTTCTTTCTTGTTGTCTCTCTAAAGAAATTCCATGTCCTGTTTGAAAATAATATGAATAAAATAAATTTAAATGTTATTTAATATATATAAGTATTAAAATATTCAAACATACATGTTCAATACAGTCATAAAATTTTCTCGCACTTCACTATGGATAGAGCATAGTTAGTAAAGTGTCTTCTCCCTTGGACAAAAAACACCCAACATCTAATGACCATTGATATATAAGAAAATTTAATGTGAGTGGTTATTCTGTTAAGAGATATATAACACTTTATGAGATATATGTTTCATACTCTTGGAGATAAGGAATCATCTAACACTGAATAATTGCATTCTTTTGAAGTCTTTCAGCTATATAAACCGTTCTTTCTGCATCAGTCATTGTCCTCGCCATAGGTGAAATAAATTATGATTCCATAAAACTATATACTGTTATCTTGTCATGTTGTGTACAAATTGTTTAAATATACCTAATATAAAACAAACATAAGTATAAATTTTTAATAAATCAAAACAACAGAAAGATTTATGTTAATCGACTTACATGGAAAAAACTTGCATCACATTGATGCCCAACTCATATCCAGTTACAAGCTCCATGATATCCTTTTTGCACACCCACAAATGTCACCTTCCATTGGAATCTCATAAACATCCAATAAAAAATTTGAATATGTTGACAATCTATCAAGACTAGTAGAAGTTGTATCCGAAGTCATAATAGTTTATATTTGTTGTTGTCTATAGAATATTTCTTTACCTTTAAAGTATTCCTGTAAAAAAAAAAGATAAATATATAAAATTTAAAATGTTAAAACAAATTTAACATCAAAATGAAATAAATGATATGATATACACATACCTCTATGGTAATTTTTCGACTAAGACTAGATGACCAAACTAAAAAATGGTCGATACTTTGTCCAACTGTACTGACCTCATATGTATGAAATGATATTCTTATTGATCTATCTATAATATCATGTATAGTGTCCCTATGATTCTCTATCTCTATCTGTTGATGATAAATGATATCGCCAATATAATATATCATCCCATATGCAACAATATGATGCTGGGGATCATCAACATATAACTCACAATAAATAGGAAAATATGGAGGATGAGGTGTAGGAGTAGGATAAGTAGGAGGAGTGAGATCTGCAGGCGGAGGTGGAGGAGTGAGATCTGCAGCCTGAAACTGTCTTTGCATGTCTGTAAACATCAACTGTACCGAAGCTCCGATCCTGTCCTCCAATGTCTCATGAATATCCTAAACTGTAGCTTCCAAAGATTTTATTTTTTTTATAAACATCCTCCATTGAGGAAGCTTCAGAATACAAAAACACTTTTTTTACTGATGCACCTGTTGGGTATCCTCGTACACAACCCATGTGTTTGATCTTTCCCAATGGTGTAGCTAAAATATCATTCCCACCATCAGCTATGAAGATCCCCTATGTTCTTTACTCCTCAAGAGATCCCCGTATAGAATATTTGAAAAAATATGCAGTGAAACACAATATATAAAGAATTTATTTAACTTAAATAAATAAATAAAGTAAACATCTTACACTAACTGATGTGAAAAACATGCTGGGGAAAATATATTTTGTAATAGTGGCAGGATGATGGCGATGCAAGCCAACTGAGGCAGGCTGATGGGGGCAAGGGGCATACCCAGTTCCATGTTGGCACAGTGGAGGGCCTTTGGTCCATGTAATGGGTTTTCATGCCCACTAGGAATTTTGGAGACTCTTTGTAATAAAGTGGTTGGTTGGATTGGTTATCCCTGAGGGAATATTGTCACACACCAACTCAAATACCCTAGTACACCGGTACCCGATCCACCACTAACATGGCCTGAAGGGCGTTCTCGATTCCCATGGGATGACGACTAGTGTCAGGGAATCAACAAAGTCAGAGGGAACGTTTTCTCCCTAAGAACAAACAACCAACATAGAATACTGGAAGATAAATCAATGAACAGTCTATATGCCAAACACTCCTCAAGGAGAAATGAGTACACAAGAGACATATAGAGATCAATGGTATATCATCCAATAAAATGACAAAATATCCATCAAGACAAAAACTCAGAAACTCCATGCAATGAGTGGATCACAGCTCCACTAGTCACTGCCATCACCCAAGGTCCCACTAATCAAGCACATCCACCACCTCCAAGTGGAATTTTCCCCTTTCCCAGACCTAACATAAGATAATCTACAAATGCCTAAAGGCAAAGGTAAGGTGTGAGAAAAAACAACCCAGTAGGATTTCAACAAATGTTCCATAAGCAGTTCTATAAAAAATAAACAATTTATGCTTTAATTTAAATAAATGAAAGTCATGAAAAATCATTTTCATATTTTTAGTCAACAAGATTTCAAGTCAAATAGCTGGCAAGTATAACAAAAATAGGATTAAATGAACATTTCAATAAAATTAAAGGGCATGAATAAAACAGTTCAATAAACAATGGCATGTAATAATCAAATAAAAAAAAGCAAAGCACCATGGTCATATGCCCCGAGGTTCATTAGTTCCAGGCTCTAGGATCCTTACACTACTCAGTCAATCAATCACGACTCAATGTGTGAGCACACGTCCCCAAGGCTTAGGTCATTGGGATAGAATCAATCAACACCCCATTAGAGGCAATCATGCTGAACTTGGTTTAGTTAGAGTTGTCATTATCAGTCTATAGCTATGGAGTCAAAGTCCTAGCACGCTTGTCCCAATCACCCACTAACTTCTCAGGCTCACATGTGCTTTTAATCAATCAATCAATCAATCATGGAAAAATCATTCTATTCAAATTAGTTCATCACTCATAGTTTAAATGCCCACTTTTTGGTTCAACATTCCATTTCGATTTCAAAACCAAATCATAGGTTTTCATCAAGTTTATGCCTTTCAAAATCATCTTTAATTTAAATCCATTTTTCTCAAGAATCAACATCAATTCATTTCATCAAATCAATTTTCCCTTCAAGACATCTTTTCTAAAAAATCCACCCAACATTTTCAAAGCCTTTGAAAAATGGCTATATTTTTCATATCCATACCTTTTGAAATAAAACATCAAATCATCTCAAATTAAGGAAGTTCAATTGAAAAGTTCATTTCAAATCAATTAAGAAATCAAGGTTTCAAGTTTAGGGAAAATCCTTATGGAACTACCTATCTTTAGTCACATGATCAATCAATCACTTGAAATGGGAACTGCCAACGGAGAGCTGAAGGTGAGGAAGATCAAAGAGGAATCCATAGAATCAAAATCCAAATCAAGGTTTAGATCCACCAATGACATGAGGATCCACTCTGAAATAAGGAGAGAAGAGAAGAAAGGAGGATTACAAATCAAAGGTACTGTACTTACTAGAGAGATATCAATTGCATCCACTAGTACTTCGATCCAAAAGGAGATGGGTTGAAGAATCCAAAATCCTCTATTGAGAGCCTCTAAAAGACAAAGGTTTAGATTAGGTTTGATTAATAGGTGATTAGAATTTATAAAGAGGGGTTCGAGATTTTAATTATAATTTTTGGGGGATTAAAAACCCGTTCACATGGTTTTCTAGGTTAGGACGTATGATTAGTACTAACCATGTGTCTAACCATACTCCCTCACTAGGATTTTAGAAGAGTTGCACGGTTTGGCTGGATGATTAGACAAAACGCTCGCCAAATGTGTGCTCCCTCTTGAGCCAGTGGAGAAGGGTGCACATTTGGTTGCATGGTTTGAAGATCGTGCACGAACCATGAAAATCCCCACTATCCCAAGCTGTGCAATTTTAGGGGGAAGCTGCATTTTTTTCACTAAATATGATCCCCCACCAAAACCTCATAATGAGGCACACATTTTGGTGGGCCAACCCACATGGTTTCCCCCAACCGTGTGCCAACCGTGCACAACCCCCATAACTTTTTTTTCAAAAAGTCTCAAAAACAACCCAAACCAAGACCCAAACAAAGGATGATCAAAACAAGGGTCAAGAAGTACCTGAAAGATGGTAACATGATGTTACAATCTCCCCACCATAAACACATTCTACCTCCAGAAATCTTATTAAGAAGATATCATATTGAAGAGATGAGGCCACTACATTGTCATCAATGCCTCACACTCCCAAGTCTCATGTGAATCAGAAACATGTTTCCAAAGCACTCAAACCATAGGTATATACTTTCCATGAAGAACCTTCATCCTAGAATCAAAAATTCGTACTAGTTGTTCAATCACAGATAAATCAGGTTCCACATCAAGGTCCTCCCAGCTCAGGACATGAGATGGGTTAAAGAGATACTTTTTGAACCATGACACGTGAAATGCATTATAAATTAATGTAAGCTAAGGTGGAAAAGACAATTAACCAATTTTCTCAACAACCTCAAATGGTCCCAGGTATCTTGGTGTTAAATTTCCCAGTTTCCCAAGCTGTCAGTGACCCAAATGAGGTGAAACTCTCAAAAAAACTTGGTCATCAACTGTAAACTAAAAAGGGAATCAACGACGATAAGTATAGGATTTATACTGGCTTTGATCCATTACCTTTCTTTGAAAAATCAACTGAACTCTTTTTTTATCTCTTGAACTAAACTAGGCTCAACCAAGGAAGCTTCACCAACCTTTGACCCACACAATAGAGATTTACATGGATGGCCATACAAAAACTCAATGGGTGCCATCCCGATGGTCGATTGGTAACTGTTGTTATAGGAAAACTCAATAAGTCCCAAGTGGCTATCCCAAGCTCCACCAAAGTCGAGAATACAGGCACAAAGAATATCTTCAAGAATCTATATAGCTCATTCCATTTGGACATATGTTTGTGGATGACATGTCATGCTAAAACCACCTATAACCCCATAACCTCTTGGAGGCCTCTTTAAAAATGAGAAGTGAATTTAGGATCTATGTTAGAAACTATAACAGATGGAACTCCATGAAATCTGACGGTCTCTTGCATGTATATGCTTCCCAAATCCTCAACTTTGGTTGTATCATGAATAGGGATGAAGTGAGTTGATTTGGTCAGCCGATCGATCACCACCCATATCACATTCTTCCCTCAATGGGTATGCAACAACCCAACTACAAAGTCTAAAGAAATCTCGTCCCACTTCCAAGTCAGCACATGAAGGGACTGAAGTAAACCCGAAGGTTTTTGGTGCTTGACCTTAACGTATAGAAACAAGAAACAAAATTAGTGATATTTTGTCTCATACATGGACACCAAAATCACCACTGCATATCATAGAACATCTTTGTGGTGCCAGGGTGTACTGAGTATTGAGAATTATGAAAATCCCCCATCACAACTTTCCTCAAAGGCAAAGGTATGTCATACCAGCTCTGAAAGCATAAGATACCCTCAAAATATAATGACCACTCACCGATGGTCTCCCCACCATAAAGAGAGTCCCTAATTCCATGAAACTCATAATCAAGATGTTGTTCCTAAAGAATCATCAAGAGGAGATGTAAGCTGAATTCTATTTAGGACAATCTCAGTCTCATCCTCCCATACCCCCAAATTTATTAGAGCAAAGAGAGCCATCAAATTCCACTCTTATGATGATTCTGTCACTACATGGGTCAGAAGTTTCCTGCTTAAGACATCAACAATGACATTCCCCTTACCAGGGGTACATGTAATATTGAAATAAAAATATTGTAGGCACTCCACCAATTGAATCTGAAGGAGATTCAAATATCTTTGAGAGAATATATAACTCATGATTTTCTGATCTGAATAAACATCAAACTTTTCTTCGAATAGGTAATGCTGTTAACTCTTAAGAGCATGCATCCACTATTGAAAAAATACCCTATACCAATGGTTTGGAACCATTGGTATAGGCCTCCAAACCGTTGGTATAGCCTATACCAACGGTTTGGAGAACCATTGTCTAGTAATCCATGGGGATAGGTCTATACCAACGGTTTTCAAAACCATTGGTATAAGTAATATGAAAATATATGCCAACGGTTCCATAAAACTGTTGGTATATGTAATTCAAAAAAGAATCATTTGGTTGGTTTTGATCCCAGTACCTCCGATTTTTGATTGAACGACCTAACCACTAACCTAACTTACTTTTGTGAACATAATTTGATAAATATATATATGTATTATCATATGTATTTTAAATTTTGATTTATTTAATGTCCTCTGTAAGAAGATTCCATTAAAAATACATGTACCTATACCAACGGTTTTGAGAACCTTTGGTATAGATTCTTTGATTTTGGGACCTATACCAACGGTTTGAGGTCAAACCGTTGGTATAAGGTCTCTATAATGGACCTATACCAACGATTTTCCCAAAACCATTGGTATAGGTCCAAATTAGTGAACTATACCAACGACTTGCCCCAAACTGTTGGTATAGCTCCAAATTAGTGACCTATACCAACAATTTTGGCCAAACTGTTGGTATAGGTCCAAATTAGTGAACTATACCAATGGTTTTTCCAAAACCATTGGTATAGATCTTATTTCCAGTTATGATCACAACTGTGAGTTTGGGGTCATGAGTAGGATATTTATTATCGTGTCACATGAACTATCGGGAACTATATGCCACCATGTGATCTCCCTAAATGAGAACATATCCCAAACCCAAACTGGATGCATCAAAAAAGACCACATAGCCCTGCCTAACTTCTGGAAGAATCAATACCAGCACAGAATTCAGAAGGCACTTCAACTCATCAAAAAGAATTCTGACATTTCAAATCCCATAAGAACTTTACTCCTTTCTGAGTGAGAGTAGTCATTGAAGAAGAAAATTTTGAGAAATCCTTAATGAACCAGTGATAATAACCTTCTAATCCCAAGAAACTATGGATCTCAAAAACATTTGTTAGTTGTTCCTATGTCATAAAATCCTTTACATTTTTAGGATCAACTAAAATACCATGTTTTGAGACTGTTTCCCAATAAATTCACTTCTCAAATCAAAAAATTACATTTTTGAAATTTTGGAATAAAATCGGTGATCTCTCAAAATTTATAGAACTGCTCTCAGATGATGCCCATGGTCCTCCTCTATTTTAGAGTAAACCAAGATAACATCTACAAAAACCACCACAAATGAACTGATATACTCATGAAATATCCCGTTCATTAGCACCATAAAAACTGTAATAGTGTTGGTTAAGCCAAAAGTCATAATAAGGTACTCATAATTTCTATATCTACTTTGAAAGGCGATCTTCAAAATATCAGACTCTTTGATTCTAAGATGGTGATAACCATACAGAAGATCAATCTTCTAGAACCACTTCACCTCTTTTAATTGATAAAAAAATCAATGATCATCAACAATGAATATTTATTCTTTAGTGTTACTCGATTGAGTTTTTCGATAATTAATGAAAAGATGAAGTGTTCTATCAACTTTCTTTGCAAAAAGAACACACACTGCTTAAGGAGACACACTCAGTTGAATGAAGCCTTTATCCAAAAATTCATCTAACTAAGTCTTCAAATCCTTCAATTTAGTTGGTTCCATGTAGTAAGAGGGAATAAAGATAGGACGAGTACCTAGTACCAATTCAATCAAAAAATCTACACCCCTCACTGGTGGAAGATTGAAGAAGTCAGATAGAAACACATTGGGAAACTCAACAACCATTGGAGGAAGATCACCACTCAAAGATTCATGATCCAAGTCAAAAAAATAGAGACATCAACCTTCCTAACTCTAGAAGAGGTGGTCTGTCTCTACTCGACCTTGGGTCCCATTCTATCTAGAAAACATGGCACACCCCACCGGGGGCAGTAAAGGAGATCCATCGAAGATAAAAGTCAATCTAGGATTTATGAGAAATTGACCAATCCATCATGAGAATTTCATCCAAAGGTTTCATATCTAGAACCAAAAAATCCCACGCGACCTCAATATTTGATAAAGAGAAGGCACATGAGTGGCATCAGAGACCCTTCTCTTTCTTCGTTCTGAGGGGCATAGAAATATCCATCACATAAGACATAAGATCTGTAGGAAGATTTAGCAAATTAAAAACATGAGTTGATACAAACAAATGAGATGGAACAATATCAAATAAACCAATCACTAAAGATGAAGCTATAATGATGGTACCTCTCACTGTCGCTGGAACCACATCAACTTTCTCTGAAGACTCATCCATTGTGTAAAGAAGTTTCTTTCTAGATGTATATGGCTAGAAACCCTTAGTTCTTGAAGCATATAACTATAATGAAATACCTTTTGGAGCATATGAGACCATTCCAATATGCGGGGTAAAGAAAACATGATAGAAATTCTATAGGTAACTTGAGCGACCACATGAACCACAAATCTTTGGTGCCTCTGAACAAACTTACTTCAAATACCCAAACTCACCACATTGAAAGTAAGTGAATGGGCCTATTCTAGATCCAAAGAAGGTCTGGATGATGCCTACTATTAAGATCCACTATGAGACTCATCACACTTCCTCTTTCCTTTAAAGGAACCAATAGAACTACCACTAGGAGTAAGAGGAACTCCTACCAACCCTAACTGACCATCCAAGTTAAGATCAACTATCAAAGATCTATTTAACACATCCGTATAAGAGGTGAAATTCAATATGAAAACCTGAGATCATATATCAGATCAAATACCCATCTAAAATCTTTGGGTCTTCAACTCCTCATTTGACACTTCCTTATGAGAAAACTGAATAAGTTCAATAAATCAATTTGCATATTAATTCATGGTTCTATCACCTTTTGGAGTTTGAGAAACTCTATATACTTTTCCAAGACCACCAAATATGGATAGAAATGCTTCGTGAAAAGATCTATGATGCTTTTCCACTCCAATCATTTATCTTTCTTCATTGTAACCATTGAATATCACCATCTCCTGCTAGGTCCTTTGATCTTGAAGGTAGAACATTTCACCTTTATCGAATCTGGAATTTCCAAGAACTCAAAAAGTAGCTCAATATTTTTCATCCAATCATCTGTCTCTTTAGTATCCTTTGAGCCTTGGAAATCTTGTAGTTTTTTCTGAATAAACTCTTGAGCATGATCCCTAGTTTCATCCCTTAGAGGTTCCACCACTAGAGCTTGAATGGGAATAAGTGCGTCTACATAGAGTAGAGTTTAGACCACATACACCGCTATCTCAATGAGGTTATGATTGACTGAAGGGTTTAATTTCCATGGTTCATCGGTAGCTCCGTATTTAAGTATATTAAAACATATTCTTGGGGGAATGATACTACACAACAACAACATGAAACACAAAAACATTAGAAAGGATACTCAAATCATCAACTCAACCAAGAGATATAGGAAGGTCAATTCCATTAGATAGAATTGAACTTTCTGGGATTTCAAAATACTCAGATCAAGTTTTGAGAAAATATTAGAATCAGATCAATTTATTTCCTCAAAGTCACTTTTCCCAAACACCCATGGTGACTTAAGGCTCGCTATAATGAGAGTTGTCCGGGAAATTGATCGTAAACTACCCCTTATATCCTAGAAATCCTATCTCCCATCTACTAGGATATCTTAGAATGCATACTAATACCAATGAAGGATAATAAACCTACCCATAATACCATTTCTTCAAAATCCATCCTAAATACCCTGGTACACTAGTACCCAAACTGACACTAACATGGCTTAAAGGATGTTCCCGATCCCCATGGGCTAGCAACTAGCACTAGGGCATCAACAAAGTTAGAGGGAATGGTTTCTCCCTAAGAACAAACAACCAATATAAAATATCACATGATAAATCAAGGAAAAATCACTATTCCAAACACTCCTCAAGGAGAAAATAGTACTACAAGATGGAAGATAGAGATTAATGGTATGTCATCCAATAAAATGATAGAACATCCATCAAGAGAAAAAATCAGTAACTCCATGCAACAAGTGGATCACAACTCCATTGGTCATCACCATCACCCAAGGTCCTGCTAATCAAGAACACTCACCACCTCTAAGTGGAACTTTTCCCTTTCTTGTACCTAACATAAGATAATCTACAAACATATAAATGAAAAGGTAGGGTGTGAGAAAAAATAGACCAGTAGGATTTCACCAAATATCCCATAAGTAGTTTCATAACAAATAAACCATTTATGCTTCAATTTAAATAAAAGAATGTCATGGAAAATCATTTTCATATTTTTAGTTAACAATATTTCAAGTTATATATATAGAAAGTATAACAAAAATATGCTTGAATAAAAATTTAAATAAAATAGAAGGTCATGTATAAAAGAGTTCAATAAACACTAGCATGTAATAATCAAATAAAAACAAAGAAAAAAACCATGGTCATATGACCTGAGTTTTGTTAGCTCTAGACTCTAGGATCCTATTACTACTCAATCAATGAATCATAGATCAATGTTTGTGCACACATCCTTAAGGATCAATCCATCATGATAGAATCAATCAATACCACATCGAGGGAAATCATGCTAAACTTTGTTTAGTTATAGTTGTTATTATCTGCCTATTGTTGGGGAGTCAAAGTCCTAACATGCTTTTCCTAATCACCCACTAACTACTCAGGATCACATGTTCTTTTAATCAATCAATCATTCAATCATGGGTCAATCATTCTTTTCAAATCAGTTCATCATTCACATTTAAATACACCACTTTCCGATTCAACATTCCATTTCAATTTCAAAACAAAATAATAGGCTTTCAAAAAGTTCATTACTTTCAAAATAATCCTTTATTTAAATCCATTTTTCTCGAGAATCAAAATGAACTTATTTCATCAAATCACTTTTCATTTAAATCCATTTTTCTTAAAAATCCACCCAACATTTTCAAAGCCTTTGAAAAAAGGGTTTTATTTTTCAAATCCATGCCTTTTGAAATCAAACCTCAAATATTATCAAATTAAGGAAATTAAATTAAAAAATTTATTTCAAATCAAGAAAGCAATCAAGGTTTCATGTGTAGGGAAAAGCATTACAGAATCACCTACCTTTAGTCACATGATCAATCAACCACTTGAAATGGGAACCAACAACAGAGATTTTAAGGTGAGGAAAATCAAAGAGGAATCCCTAGAATCACAATCTATCAAATCAAGGTTTATATCCACCAATGATAGGAGTATCCATCACTCTTAAAGGATAGAAGAGAAGAAAGGAGTATTCCAAATCAAAGAGACTACACTTACTAGAGATAGATCAATTGCATTCACCAACACTTCAATATGAATGGAGAGTGATTAGATAATCCAAAATCCACTCTTGAGAGCCTCCAAAATCCAAAGGGTTGAATTAGGTTCAATTAGGAGGTGATTATAATTTATAATGGGGAGTTTGGGATTTTAATTACAATTTTGGGGGGATTAAAAACCCATTCACATGGTTTTTTGGGTTAGGTCGTATAGTTAGTACTAACCCTGCACCCTCACTGGGATTTTGGAAGAGTTGAATGGTTTGGTTGTACAGTTTAGAGACCTTAAACCAACTGTGAAAATCCCTACATTCCTATACTGCATGGTTTTAGGGGGAGGCCACATGGTTTTCACTAACCATGTGCCCCCATCCAAAACCTCATAACAAGGCACATGGTTTTTTGGCCCAACCTATATGGTTTCCCTAACCATGTTCCAACCGTGTACAATCCCTAGAACTTCCAAAATTTTCCAAAAGTCTCCAAAAACAACCCTAACTAAGACCCAAATAAATGATGATAAAAACAGGGGTCTAGAAGTACCTGAAAGCTAATAACGGGATGTTATAGCTACAAGATATCCTTCTAGTTTGTGAGTGTGTGTGAGTTTCTTTGTACTTTATCCCTAATAATATATGTATTATATCAAACATATAGGTTAATGACACACATGGTGCAACCTGGTTGATGATATATAGAGACAAGGGGATTTTATTACATAGTGAGCATCCATAAGGGGTTATGATCATGAAGACATTTAACTTATTTCTCTATGGGTTCCTAGATATGTTTCTAGATGTTAATTTATAACTTTAAGTGAGTTATCCTAATTATATTGATAAAGAAGCCTAGAGGGTTACACACTCAGTGTATTTAGAACCCCAGTTAAATTATATATAAATTTAATATTATAATAAATATTATTCTCATGTTTTGAGGAATAATATTTACTTGAGTTATATTGATCGCTAATATTAAATCACCAGTTATTCAAAAGAATATATATGCGAGTGGAATAAAAAAATATCCATTTTTAATTTTAGTGAATATAATATTTATTTATTGAATGAATAATGCAGTGATATTTATTTATTTAAATAAATATCCATTATCCAAGGCTGATAAATACCGAGAAAGATTGATGGAGAAAACTAAGAGTTTGATGAGAATGATATATTTAATATCATTTAAATAAATATTAATTAATTTATTTAAGAAATGATATTAAAAATTATACGTGAGTTTATTTCATGTCAAGGAAATAATAATAATTATATTAGTATTATTATCTGACGTGGGGTTCACAAAGGATTAATAGGTTGGAAAAGGTCTTATGTGCAACAAATAATTCTCTAACCTAGCTATATCTACAAATCCATTTTTATTGATTTTCAAGCAGACCACTGTGGGTTGAGTGGGAACCAAAAAAAGGATAGCTCGGGAAATAGAATCACAACCATAAGAAAAGAGAAACTTATGAAACAACTATCTTCTAGCCCAAGGGTGCTTGTTGATATCTCTATGCTAGTTTTTTGGAAATAAGATCATTCTTCATATTCTTAGAAAAATGTATGGTGAAGGAGAAGTGGATTAGATCCAATTCTTTAAAGGACTTTGGGTCATGTTTATTCACCTCTACTAGGGACTCCTGGGCTATTGGGTTCAGTGGAATATGAATAACAGTATGAGTAGGATCATGATCTTTAATCTTAGTTTACCATGAATCACTGGACTTGCAATGCTTCAGAGAAGATACATGTTCTTTAACAAGGTCTTGAGTTGCATCAATAGTAGTATGGTTCACCTCTTACACCCCTTTTCCTTTTTAGGGGATCCTTCATGCGTCTTGGCTCTAATTTTTCTTCCCAAATATCTAGTGGCCATTGGATTGGGAAGATAAGAGTAGTATTTTTGAGGCTTATATTTATTTCTAGGAGACACTGAGAAATCCACTAAGTCAAAGAGACCCTTATTGCCTTTACCCATACCCATTCTAAGGTAATCCTCAGCTGTATGATGATCATCAAGGTCTGGTGAAATCTGGGTATACTCCCCTTCCTCCTTCTCATATTTAGTAGGACTCCCAGAGCTCTCTACAATCATCCTATCTAGTTTTACTCCTTATAATGACTTCAGTGGCAATTCTATCACTATTGTCTCACTATCTTTCCTCATGACATTGGATTTATCAAAATTTCTTTTCTTCTTGGACCCAACTATCATCCACCCTCCTCCCTTCAAGGGAATGTTGGAGATATCACTCAAGCAGGAAAACTATTTCTATAGAGGTAAGGTCACCTTTGCTTACAAGTTAACGTTTCCCTACCTGAGCTCACCCTGGGTCTATTGGAAGATAGATAAATCTAGAACCTGATCGGTTGGAGGCTTTACTGGCCCTACTAGAAGACTCACAGGGGCCTCTGCTACTGCCCGATTCACCATTTATATCATTTCTAAGTTTAGATGCTATTGTGCACACAAAATACTCTCTAGAGAACTCTCTCAACCCTAGAGATAAATTATTCTAGAACAATCTCAATAATGATGAGATCTGATCCTCCTTTTCCCACTCAAGTCCCCAAAAGAACTAAAATAAATCCTTTAATCCTTGAAGGAATTCATGTTGCGATCAATGAAAAATGACACAAGTAGTGAGAATCATTCACTCTAGTACTCGAAGATTCTATGATGATATTCTGAGGTTCATAGAGCATATTTGGATACTCTTAGTAGGATTCTACACTTGGTTCCTTCGATGAAATGATGATATGATAAGAAGAGATCAACTGATTCGACAAAAAATAAAGAATTACAAGCCAATGTAATTCTAATTTATAAAAATTAATTATAATTTATCTATGAAAGATTTTGTCTTCAAGGATTTTGGGTTTTTTATTCATCTAGTTCTGAGGATTTATCCAAGGAAACCGGTGAAAAACTATTATTAGGCATGGGTCTGACCACTTTTTCTGTGCCCCAGATCCTTCAAGTGGTATCAGAGCAGTCAAATATTGATTTATATTTATTTATCAGTCACTGATTGAATTAAACATTTGTTATTAGTTTTTAATTTCCATTTTTTCATTCTATAATATTAAAGTTAATATATCATGACCATTTACCTTTATATGACAAAGAATAGGCCAATAAAAAATGAAGAACATTTGAAGATCCTACTCAGTGGTGTAAGAGATTCTATTCAGATAACATGGATACACAAACGAGGCCCTGGGGACAACCTTTCTAGAAAAGGAGGCCCCAGTGAAAGCCTTGTTATTTACTATAACCCTTCCCAGTGATTGTAATATCATTTTTAGTGGAGACGCTCTTAGTATGCACCACTACAAACCTCCATGATACTTGGGGTTCTCTGGTCTTTGGAATAAATAGTTATTTTTGAATGAGTGTACTTGAATTCATCACACCAGGACAAGCCACACAAATCACAAAACATCATATGGGATAAGGGTACACATTTTTATTACAGGTTTTATGTTTACTGACCATATAGCACATGGTTTTAGGGGCTACATGGTGTGTAGCTAATGTACACACCATGTAACCTCACACAGTTTGGATCCATGGGAAACACAAAAGTTTTGTGGTCAAAATACATGACATGTATTAAATACACATCATATATTGACTTAAATCCAATAAACATGAAAATATGTGACTACATGAAATGAATTTATCATACACATTATGTATCACATAAATTCCCATGAAAATTACATGCTGAGTCCCTTAGCATGTTTTATGGGTGGCTGTAGAATGGATTACAAATCATGTAACATGCTCTACACACCATGTAATGTGTACCCATTCATGTGGAGTACACACTGATCCCGAAAATACATTTCATGAATTAATTATGCATAATGTAAATTAATTGATGCATTAAAACAAACTACACGACGTGTAGCTAGCATACACACCGCGTGAGATGGTTTTATGGCCGAATTACTCACAAGTGTTTTCAACACAATTTTCCAAATTAAACGCTATAGTGAATTATTTTCCACATTATTTTGGAACTAAAATATATGTATAGTCTTCATACACATTGCGTACTTCATAGGAATTAACAACAGTATACATCACATATATTAATGGCATGCTGTGTTGTCATACATGCCATATAGACTACATAGTTTGACCCATGACATAGCATGTATGATTACATGTCATGTAATTACACAATACACAATAAGGACCATACAAAGAAAGGTTACATGCCATGTGAGTTACAGTACACACCATGTAGATTAGAAAGGAACACAACATGTTGCCTCTAGTACATGTTATGTTGAATTCTAGATGGAATTAAAAAATAAGCATAAGGGTACAAGTCTTGTCCCTTTTCGGTACACATTATGTCCCTTACTGGTACACACTATATACCAAATTAATTTTAAATTAAATTAATTTATTTAAAATTATATTTTATAGGAATCTCTAAGATTATTTGGATATGCAATTAAGATAAATGAATGAATTAATTAACAAGATAATTAATTTATTAATTTATGGATTTTATCTTAATAAAGAATGAATTGAAATGAATTCCAAATAGTTTTAAATATGTCTTCATTTCATGGGTGAATGATCGTGAGTTTGATTGACCTATGTATGCATTAGATTAATTTTAATTTAATTATTTTTGTGGAAATTATTATTAAATTAAAATGTCGATATGCATATCATTCCCTCATCATTATTATGAATGGGTATGTGTATCCATAATTTCTTTCATGTAACACCATACCCCTGGTTCCCTTTACCTGTGTGTGAGTAACATATGTGAAGGAGATCATAGGTGAGTAGAGGCAGTTTAAAGCAGATCCAAGGTGAAACAAATCAAGGAGATACATAGGTGGATAGCTAGGATGCTACAACTATAACTAAGCTTGGTTCAAGGAGTTATTCCCCTAGGATCAAGAGTTAGTTTATCATTCGATCGATAAACCAACCATTAGAAAACCTCATGATCATGCCACATATATTTATTCTATTTCTATCCAGTTTATTATTAATTATTTATGTTTATTGAATTCTTTATCATGAAATATAAAATAAATGAATTAACAAGCATGTAAGATAGAATAAAATAAATGGATTGTGTTTAAATTATTTTTTCAAGACATGGTTAATCAATTATGAAAAATCCATGTAATATTAGAAAGCATGTAAAATCATAAAGTAAATATTATTTATGCATGAAGATAAAAATATCCTAAAGAAAATATTAAGTTGGTATAGCCTTATATTATTTTGTTAAGATACAAACATAATTCAAAGTATTTGTCTGGACCTTATCAAGGTGATTTCAATTATTATGAAGTTTTAAAAAAAATTAGGCCTAATTAATCTATTTTAAATCAAGGGTTGATCTTTTATGTGAGACTTGGTGCAACTAGTAGGAAAGTTTTTAGTAAATCCAAGTACATGATTTTAGGATCGGGGAGTTCACTCAATGAATCAATGATTTGTGAGTTAATGCAGTTAACAAGACTCATCTACCTAAATTTCTTTGAATAACTTTTCAGACACCCATCTAGGTTATGAGAAGGGAGATATGGATCATTGACACTAGAATATCCACAATATAGGATATTTTAAATCTAATGATGATGAATATTTGGATTTGATAAAATACTGGGAGACTAATAAATGAAATTTATTATACCAAATTTTTGGTAATCAAGATAAAGTGATAAAACCTGATTTTTTTGTTTGTAGAAAATGGAAAGTGATATGAAATCTACATTATAACTATGATCCATATTAAAGAAATATTTTTTTTGATAGAAAATAACTTCTTGGAGTGGTACGGACACTTGCACATTGTACTATGCCAAGATTATAAGTATTACGTGATGGAGTCCCCTTTTCCCAATGCACCTTATAAAGAGGTGAGTGAGGAAGATCACCTTTTCTACTCGAGACACCTAAATTATGTGGTAGATGTTTAGTTCTTGATGATAAAATCTATTTATAGTGTACTCTAGAAGCTGCACAAAAACATAGATGCAAACACTATATTATCTCTCCACCATGATCTCTATTAGGAGAAAGATAGACAAGAACAATACAAGATATTCAAGGCACTCTTTACATGAAATATTGGAGAAATTTCACTATTTATACCTTCTATAGTTATGATAATTGGATATATTGAGCATTTATACATCTTGGGTTTTAAGCTACCTGATGATTTTCACACCGACCCCATACTTGCTTCACTACTTTAGATATCCTCTAGTTTTATTGTGAATTATAATATGAATAATATTGATAAGTCACTCTTGGATAGTATGACATTTATTCTCTAATAAGATAAGGACACGAGGCATTAAAAAGATAAAGTCCTTATTTTGAACAAGAGGAAGGGCAAGAAAAAGGGTTCTAAGAGTCATTATAAGTATAAGGATTCTACAAACTGTATAGATAAGAATAATAAGATACAGAAGTAGGTAGAAGAACAAGATTTAAAATGTTTTTCATATGGTAAGAAGGGCCAATGGAAGAGGAACTCCACCACAATAAGGAAGTAAGGGAAAGATTCAGATGAATTTTTTATCAAATGTAACCTATCCATATCTACCACTAGTATATTAGATTAAACCTTTGGTGCTCACATTTTTATCTAAATATAGGAACCAAATAGATTTAGGAAGGTTGTGAAAGATGAGGTGGATCTTTGAGCTTCCAACAAAGCAAGACTAGCTATAATGTCTATAGGAGACTACCACCTTACTTAGTAGATGAGGTTGATTTTAGTTTAAGGAATTTTTATTACATGCCTAGTGCTACCAAAAACATTATATTCATTTAAATTTTTGAAATAGATGGATTTATATTCAAATTTGGAAATAAAAGATACTAATTTTATAAAATAACATTTATTATGGTACAAAACATATTAATAACGGTATTTATGTAATAGAATATGAAAACCAAGTGTTGAAAATTGATAAAGAATCAAGTTAACATGAATCATATCACACCTAGTAGTGGAATCACAAACTTTGTCATGAAAATGAGAAGAACCTGATAAAAATCTATCAAGATGTTTATTTATATTCTTTAAAACTAAAATAACTTGATAGATGTCACACTAGTTTATAATGTAAAATAAACAAACAACCTTTTGGTGGAAAGGGTGACAGGGCCAACAAGATTCTTGAATTGGTATACATAGTTGTGTGTGGACCATTTCCTACTAAATATAGAGGTGGATACTCATATTTAATTACTTTTATTGATGACTTGAGTAGATATGAATGCATCTACTTAATGAGGTATAAGTATGAATCCTTAGATAAATTTAAGAATTTAAAATGAATTAGTGAATCATATTGGTAAGAAGATAAATAATATTTAATCTGATTAAGGTAGAGAATATCTTAACTAAGAGTTCATCGACTATATCAGGAGGTTTGGGATTATATTTCAACTCAATACTCTTTATACACCACAATGGAATAATGTTAGTGAAAGGAGGAACCACACCCTTATTGGGCATTGTGAGGTTGATGACGAGTCATGCAGATCTTCTATTATCCTTTTGGGGAGATGGATTATAGAATGTATCACACATTCTAAACCAAGTTCCAAATAAAGTGAAAAAATGAATAATATATGGGAAAAAGATTGTTTTATCCCATACTCAAGTATGGGGCTATGAGAAATTTGTTAAGGACACTTCTGGAAGCAAACTACCACCCCAAGGCATAAAGTGTATCTTTATAGGATATCCTAAAGAAACAAGGGGATATTATCTATAAGACCCCTCAAACAAGAAGGTAATAGTAGAAATACAAGATATATTCTTTTAGAGGGAGAACATATCTAAAAGTGATAGTGGGACAAAGATTTACTTCAAATATGTTGATGCTCAAGATATACATGAGTTATCATAGGAACAAATTCCACAATACCCAATGGAATATGTTGTTCCCATGACAACCCAAACCTAATCATTTTATATTTACACGACTTAAAGAAAATATTTAATTAAAATATATTCCTAATACCTTTTAGGTTTAGAGTTTTAGAGAATTAGGAAAAAAAATTAACTAAAAAAATCATTTATTTTTCAACCGCTTAATCCATAACAAGTCTTCAACATCTCCCACAAATTCTTATCATAAGATACCCTTCTAGACACATATTATGTAATACTTTTCTTCATAACTTGGGGAAAATAAAACATAATAAAGGGGTGAGCTCATATTATCAGTAAGGGTAAACATAAGTGATAATAACCAATGATCATAAGTTAACATAAGATGAGAATATGGGTATGATCAAGATATATAATAAAATCAAACCCCAATAAAACATATATCATAAAATATGTGTCCATAAGTAAAAATATATACATATAACATCAAATGATTAAACCTTTATCATGGAATACAAAAACAAAACATGATGCATAAATCATGATCCATGGAACATAGGAAAGAAAGTGGAACTATTATAAACACAAGATTTTTATCATTTTGAACCTGGATACTTGCCAATTTATTCACATGTAAAAATGTGAGTAGAGATAAATGCCATCACAATCACCCTTTGTAAACCTAGATACTTTCTAAACTTCTCACACATAAAATTTTGAGTAGATCTACTCACCATCACACTCATCCTTTTTGAACCTAGAAACTTGTAAACCTATTCACATATAAAATTGTGAATAGAGTTACTCATCATCACACCCACCCTTTGCGAACCTAGCTACTCACTAACGCATTCACATAAAATTTATATCACATGAGATATATTACTTTACCTAATAAATTAGAGAGAGATATAGGTCCCACCCATATCATAATTCATACATTTGTGTGCCTCTTAAAAAACAATCATCACATCATAAAATAACCCATAGAAAGAAAAATGGTTTTCATAACATTATCAAATGGAATCTCATAAAATAGCTTCAAAAGTAAAATAAAATGAAACCAAAAATTGTTTTTCTAAATTAAACACATTATAAGAGAACATATAAGGTGAATCATTAATCACAACTCCATTGGAGGTAAATATTCTAGTGATTGAGAATAAATTAGAATATTTTTTTAAATTATTTCTTTAAAACCCTTGTAAATTGTTTTTAAAATGGAGTTCAAAATAATTACCAATTTTTTTTCATAAATTTTCAAATATAATCTTAAAAAATTATTTTTGTAAATAAAGAATCTTTAAATAATAATTTTCTTGTATAATAAAATGTGGGTTAGAATATAAAATAAAATAGATTGAAATTAAAATCCTTTTATATCAAAAAAATTATATATTTTTTGAAACCCACATCATTTGAAGAGTTGATAGAACATACTTTTTAAAATTTGGTAATGATAAATATAATATTAACAAGAGATAAAAACAAAATATATTTCCAAATAATAAATACAACTTTGGTGTAAAAGAAAAATATAGACTTAGAAAAGAAAGGTTCATTAGAAAATATAGGAATTATTCTTTGCAATCTCACAATTTATAAATAAAATCATCATGAAATAATACATGGATATAAAACATAATTCCATAAAAATAATGAGTTTTTGTTACATAATATCATCATAGGGATTATCAGAAACAAATTTTAATGATAAGTTTCAATAAAGAGGAGTATAACTTAATAAAAGATAATCGAGTTATCAAAACCCTTACAACTTTATTAATCATTGAATAAAAAGTCATTAGAAGCTTGAAAATCATATGGATGTATAAATAAAATTAATTAAATAATATATTATTTAAAAATTCATTCTTGTGAATTGAATAGACTATATAAATAAGGAATTTATGTATAATATTAAAATATGTCTTAATGAAGTGAAATTGGGATGAAAAACCCTTATGATTTAAGAAATGTTATAGTAAAAACACCTTAAAAGAGTGAGAGATTGAAATTAAATTTAAAATAACATGATAAAAAAATTTATTGATATTATATAACCAATAGGTAGTACACACACCATTTAAATGAAATTTGGTGCATAACCAAAACACGTATCAAAGAAGGAAATTTAAAGATGAAACCCTTACCTTTTCCAAATTCATTCCATGAATGTGCTCAAATTTCTGAATAATCAAATTAATATTATTATATACCTTATTAAAAACCTTATTATTATATATTTAATTTAATATATACCTTTTATTATCATAATATATTTATTTATTATATTATTTTTTCTAATGTTAATGTTAAAATTGAATTAGTGCCAGTTTATTTTGGTGATTTTAGCGAATGAATATGATACTTTAATAATGAGTTAAATACCTAATATAACCATTAAAAAAAATAAATATTAAAATTATTATTAAATTATAATAATATTAGTTTTTAAGTTCCATTGGTTATCCATGATAAGTTTTATAGCATCGTTCATATAGGTGGGTAAACCAACCCAAACTTGAACATACCATGATTAATGGACGATTATGAGGTGATTATGTTATAATATCATTACACTAGTAGCATAATTATATAATTTAGTGTCTATTAGTGTGGTATATCATAATTATAATTAATTATAAAAATAATTAATGGATTTTAAAATATTACATAATATGGATAAGAATATTTTTCTATAGTACACTTATTTTTAATGAATGAATCAACGATGATCGTTTGTTGATCATATCATTAATAGTTTCTTCATTTTATCATACCAAAACCTTAATGATATCATAAAATTAATATTTATCCATTAAAATCATTCTTATGTCCATCCATGAATGGTGGTAAAGAAATTAAAAATGAAAATCAATCATTCCATGGAGGCGGTAGTCCACACATATACATGATTGACATTTTCATTTTCCATTAAATAAGATAAAGGAGTAATATGGATTATTGTTTATGAATCACAAAAATGATATAAATATAATAATTATTTATTAAATTAAAATTTTATACCATAATTTTAAGGTGGTGAGGGAAATTAAAAATGTTGTGTCATGTAGGCGGTAGTCCACACAACGCCCAATGCATGATTCACATATTTGTTTTTCTAAATGGAAAAGGGTAGGGTGGATAATGATGGTACCATAATTATAATAATATAATATTATAATAATGATACTGATTTTATCATTTTAAGATGGTAAAATGAAATTTTAGGAAGAATAAGTGCACATAAAGAAATATAAAAAGAAAGGATTGTTTATAAATTTATACCACACTTCTTAGATTATCTCCTTTGAAAAGGGGGTTAAGCCTTTCAAGGATGGTATTTTGAGAAGAAAATAAACTCATAAAAATGTATAGGACTATGTAGGAGAGAATTGGGTAGATTTTGGTAAGAAATAATGGGGTTTTGGTGTGAGGGGAAGTCAAGAGAGGAGATCCCCTTTTATAAGTGAAAAGAATGACATTTTTGTAAATACCTAAAAGTTTTCAATAATGGGAAGTCACTATCAAGGAAATTGGATAAAAAATTTATAAATAATGGAGATAAAAAGTGATAATGTTGATAAAAACCTACACCACCCAATTAGAAACATTTTTTAAACATGTTATGCCCTTTACCTCTATGGTTACTCTTTTTTACCATTTTAGTTTTCACCACATTAACTAGTTTTTACCTAGGTTATTTATCCTTTATGCCCAAAAATAAAATGGTCCTTATTATAAAATTTGAACCTAATGATTCTAAATTTGAAATCAATTTAATAATATTAAATATCTAAAAGTGATAAAAATTAATTTTAAAATAATAAATGTATAATGTATTAAAAACATTTTTTTTGAATAATATATCTTAAAATTTAAAATGTAAAATATGGGTTTGTAAATTAAAACCAATTTTTTTAAAATTATACAGTCACTTATAAAATAAATATTTGGTATTATAAAATGGTTTCCTTAATTTAAAATTCATACTTATATACTAATAATTTCATAAAATTCATGTTATTTGTAAAAACAGTATTTTACACTATTCACCTAAAAATAAATCTTTTTAGAAAAAAAATTCATCTTAAGATAATATTGATTTTCTTTTAAAAAAAATGAAGTTATTTTTTTAAAATTAAAAATTAAAAATTTATAAATTAGATTTTAAATTAAAATACAACATATTAAGAAAAAATGATTTTATTAAAAAAAGGACCCTTTGAAACTTCAAGTTCTTTTAATCTTATTTCATATATATTTATAAATAATTGAATATTGTAAAGACCTGAAAATTCTATATTTTTTTTAATTATATGGAATTATTATGAGACTGTGAAAATTGATGACACGTGATTCTGAGGCCCAGAGAGCCCAGAACAGAATCTTGAACTTTTTTTAAGGTACGTTCAATAAAAGTGCAGGCAGAAATTTATATCTTTTGAATTGGTGCTCAGATTTAAAATCTGAGGGCACCATTGTATTCACAGTGCTGGAATTCACTCAAGTGAAGCTTAACTTTGATCGTCAAGGGTAGGACAAAAAAGATAAATTTTCATACTTTTCAAAAAAATAATAAAATAACTCTTTGAGTTATTTTATTTTTCTTCAACCGTTGAGCGATGGTTGGCAGGACCGCAGTGTAACGACAGTCATTAAATGAAGTTATTTAATGACTTGTTACTTGTCTGTGTAACGACAACACTCTTGTGATTAATTGGTTCATTAATTACAGTTCATTAATGAACCACATTAATGGACACAACATGGAGATTGTTTCTTTTTATTTAATCAAACTGTTGGCGAATGAATTGGAAATCGTGGGGAAAGCTCTGAAAGAATGATGAAAACGTCACCCTATAATGAAGAATGGTGATTGATCAATGACCATTGGAGGATTCAGACCGGACATCGACTAGCAACGACGAACATCGAACGAAAATGAATGTGAAATTTTTTCCTTCATCCGCAACAGATTCCACCGAATCTAGGTAGGGGTTAAATTGTTTTATGTGTTTAAAAGACTCCTCTTTCACATTCTTGAATAATATGAAGAACATGGATCAAATGACCAATGGGTTGATCCATGATTCTTTATTTACTGTGGGTGGTTGTTGTGAGATTCATTTTGGGGTTTTCCTTCTTAAAATGACAATTGATGCTTTCGCCATGTTAGAACACTGACACGGAGGGCGCGGGCCAATTCGAACAAGGCCCAGACCCCTTACGTTCTTGGTTTATGTGTGTTCTTTGTGTGAGACTAGGAAACATGGCGGCAAGAAGAATCCAAGGGCTTTGCAGTGAAGGTGGAAACTCGGGAGGCCCATAGGCACAGACAGAAAGGAAAACAGACCACCATAGCATCTCCCATGGCCCGCAGAAGCAGTCGCCGATGCGGCACCACTGGCATGGTGGTCGGCCCATTCCATCCACGTGGAGATAGTGGTGCCTAGAAACACCGTGGAGGCAAGATCCGCAACCAACTGGGCTGTGGCGGGTGGAGACACGGTGCTGGCACGCCGTGTGGGAGAGGAGCAGCCCGCTCGGGCTGCACGGTTGGACACAACGGTCGGCTCCAACCGACCGTTTCAGAAGGAGGGGTGGTGCCCTGCTGGCGCTGCTACTTGGGAGAACCAACCCGCATATGGTCTGGGTTTTCCAGGTGGGCTAGACCCGCGTGTCGGGCCGACTGGACTGGACCCCTACCAGACCTGGACCCGACCGGACCCGTTTCACAAAAACTTGAGTAACTCACAAACTGGGTGTTTGATTGACGCACCATATATAGTGTGAGGACCCTTGAGACAAGGTGGTCCTTTTAATATACTCCACTTGAGTTTTGGTGGAAGTTGGAGTATGACCGGGTTGGATCGGACTCAAATCCAACTGGGTCCTATTTACCTTTTTACCTATATCTTACAGACCAGGCATCCGATTGACGCACCATCTGTCATGTTGGAACCCTTACAAAAAGATGGAACTTTGGGTTACTTCTTCACAGGATCTCGTGGTGGTTGAGGTATGGCCGATAGTATGAGGACAATAATCTCTAGAACTCAAGCGCACCAAGTGTGGGAATCTTGTGGTTGGTTTTTAAGTGAAGAGAGACCCTCCGTGGATCGGTATGAGAGAGACCCTCCATGGATTGATAGCAATGCGACCCTCCATGGATCAGAAATAGAGTGAATCTCTATGGATCATCATGAGAGAGACCCTCCATAGATCGAAAACAGTGCGCCCCTCTTTGGATCGGTAGTAGTGCGAACCTCTGTGGATCGATAGTAGAGCGACCCTTTGTGGATCAACATTATAATTACCCTTTTTGGATCAATAGTAAAACCTCTCAACATAATAAAATGATCTTGCTCAAGAATAATCATATTTATTCTTGTTCTCTAATTTGTATACCTGTGTGAGCTGTATTTTACTTTATTCTTTGTGATTGAGATCATGCTTTGTGGTTTTTCCTTTATGGAATTCTGGGAGACCTTTGGGAGTCTCAGGATCCCTATTGAGTGTTGTTATACTCACCCATGCATGGGATTTTCCCACATCTTGTTGTGTCTTGTACAGACGATAGACATATTGAATGAGACTTGGGAAACCAAGGCTAGACGGTTCTCGGAGGTGATTGATAGACGTGAGGAGCAGCCGTGATGATGGACGATGAGTTTTACCTACCATTCCGGTAGGATCCTTGGTGGATGACCTTCAAATCACATTTTTTCCCTTTTTTGTAGTTTATTTTCAGTTGGGTTTGTATACTAGCCCTTTTTACTTTCGGTTCACACTTTTACTATCAGCAATTTTACTTTGTGGTTTTCTTTTTTTGTGTACCAAGTCTGTGTGTGTACAGGTTTAAAGAAAATGCCTTCCCTTTTTGGGATATGCCTTTCTGGTGTTAGTCGCAAACACCTGGCCTATGGAAGGCGGGCTTGGGGTAGTCACGACACAATCCCCGGGGGACGGGTCGTCACAAAGTGGTATCAAAGGGTTGGTTATACTAGAAGAACTAAGAGCCTGTGTTTTCAATGGAGTAATAGTGTTAAGTGTCTTGAGTTCGGATTACAGATAGGGGAGTCAAGTGTTGGTGCAGTGGCCAACGTATCCATACACCAGGACCCTGAATTCTGATTTCTGAATCAATACATGAAAACATCATTTGCGTGGGTTTTTGGAAGTGTTTTTCTTTTGATATCTTTTGAATTAGCTCACCAGGTATAACTTATTGACCGTGGTGCATCTGTTTCTTTACAGGATGTCGCCACGTAGAAAGCCATCCAGGATTCTAGTGATAGATCATTATAACGGCCCACCGAGCGATGAGGCATCTATGTAGGGTCCTCTTACAACGATAAAACCTTTGGGTGGTGTACCAGTAGCACCACCACCTATAGGTAAGTAGTTTCCACCAGTCCTACCAGCGGACTATGCACATTGATTGAGCATGTTATACGATTTCCAGATACATATGCCTCTAAGGTTTTGAGGTGATACAGACCCGCAGGTAGCTGAAGACTGGTTGGAGGTTGTGGCACGAGTTTTCTTCTTGGTTGAGACACTAGCAGACTAGATAGTGATCCTAGATTCTAGTATATTTCAGGGAACAATAGGAAGATGGTGGAGCCTGATTCTCTAGATACACAAAGGGACGAATCTTTCCTATTTGGACTTCAAGAGCCTCTTTAGGGAGGAGTTCGTTCTAGAGACTTTATGCTCAGTGCGTATTCAGGAGCTACTTTACTTACAGTAGGACAGCCTGACAGTGTCCCAGTACTCAGTGAGATTCACTGACCTCTCTCACTACTCCGACGACATGGTATGAGACCCTTTCTTCAGGGCCTAGACCTTTGAGCATGGACTCCAGTGGGAGATCATAACATCAATGACATCGCTCAACATCCTGATGTAGGCTGGAGTGCTAGAGCGAGCACTATTGGTGGAGAGCTTCCTAGCTGAGTAGGCACTACCGGTGAGAGCCACCACCAGATGACAGAAAACTAAGTCATCTATAGAAGACACTAGGTAGATGACGCATAGGCCCAAATAGGCCAGACCTTATGGAGGATGACTCTAGGATGTAGGTTTGGAGGTGCGGAGCTCACAAGGTAGAGGAGGTCAGTATAGGAGCAGACTATGCTACATGTGCAGCGAGTAGGGTCACATGGCTCACGATTTCTCGACCCGCCATACTGATGATCAACAGAAGGTCAAAGGACTGCCAAGGCACAGGAAAAGGTTCGAGCGAGGAGGTATGTAGGGTGACATAAGTGGAAAAGGAGTAGGTTTTGTAGCAGGTAGTGGGCGATGGTTTGAGGTACTACCACCACCACCCCAGGCGGTCCACCCTGACCTTAGGGAGCAGGTAGACAAGGACGAGATCAGCTTTAGGCGGCAGAGACTTATGTCCACGACACTCTAAATATGATTCAAGGTACTATCTATGTCTAATCCACCTTAGATGCAGTTCTTATAGACATAGGTTCCAGTCACTCCTTTATTTCCATGGATCTTGTTCGGAGCTCAAAGATTCCGGTGGAGATGTTTGTTCGATCCTTATGATTAGAGACTCCTACGGGAGATGATTCAAGGATTATGCACTGGTGTTGGTAGTGTTATCTTACTATAAGAGGTGAGAGCTTCGGCTGAGATCTCCTAGTAGCAGCATTGAGGCCTTACGACGTCATCTTGGGTATGGACTGGTTATCCACAGTCTATGCTCATATCGACTGTTTTAGGTGAAAAGCATGGTGTGTCTATGAGGATGGGACTAGGTTTTCATCCATTGAAAAGAATGGAACCTTTGTAGAACATGATGGACTTTATCAGAGGAGGGTGTATCCAATCACTCATCAATTGGCTAGCCTTACCCTTGGTGCGGTTGAAAATGGGAGTCCGAGCTATCCTTTAGTGGTGGACCAGTATACAGATGTATTTCCTGAGGATATTCTGGTACTACCACCTCACAGAGAGGTAGAATTATACATCAACCTATACCTTGGGATGACACTAATATCTACACTATCATATCGGATGGCTCCTTTGGAGCTTCGTGAGTTGAGGGTATAGTTTGAGGAATTGTAGAGGAAGGGGTTCGTAAAACACAGTGTCTCTCCACAGGAAGCCTCGATTTTGTTCACCAATAAGTTATATGGGAGTTTGAGGCTTTGGGTGGACTATTGGTGCCTTAACCAGGTAACTGTGAAGAACAAGTATCCTCTTCTGAGGATTTATGATCTCTTTGATCAACTGAAGGGATATCAATGGTTTTCAAAGATAGAACTTAGATCATTCTATCATTAGCTTCAGGTGTGGGATGAGGACGTACCGAAGACAACCTTCATATGCCGATATAGACACTATGAGTTCTTGGTGATGCCTTTCGGCGTGACCTACACCCCATCTTTGTTCATGGGACTCATGAACAGGATCTTCCAGCCTTACCTCAATCACTTCATGGTGGTCTTCATTGAAAACATCTTGGTGTACTTGGCATCATAGGAGGAGTACACCACACATTTGCAAATAGTCCTCAATACAATCCAAGAGCACTAGCTTTATGTAAATATCTCTAAGTGCTAGTCCTGGATACAAGAGGGATACTTTCTAGGACACATTATCTCGGATACTGGAGTTGCAGTGGATCCAATGAAGATAGAGGCAGTGCTTACTTAGGAGCCACCTAGGAGCGTGATTGAGGTGTAGAGTTTCCTGGGGTTGGCTGGGTACTACTGGAGATTTGTACTCAATTTTTTTATAACAACATCATCCTTTTCAGCTTTGACAAAGAAGGGAAAACCCTTCATATGGATGGAGAGATGCTAGTAGAGTTTCCAGGAGCTGAGGTGGAGACTTATGAGTGCCCCCATCTTGAGACTACCAGAAGAGGGCGTTGGGCATGTAGTCTACTACAACGCATTAGGGACCAGAATAGGATGTTTATTGATGCAAGAGAGAGCGGTAATCGCCTATGGCTCAAAAAATCCGAGGCAACATGAGAAGAACTACACAACCCGTGACCTGGAGTTAGCAATAGTGGTCTTTGCATCAACGATGTGGCGACACTACTTGATGGGTGAACAGTTTACTATCTACTTTGGTTATAAGAGTCTCAGGTATATCTTCTCACAGAAGGACCTGAACCTGAGACAAAGACAATGGTTGGAGTTCCTATAGGACTATGACTTTGAGATAGTCTACACTCTTGGGAAGGGAAATGTAGTAGAAGATACACTCAGTAGGAGTTTGGGTTTGTAGCTGCTGAACGAGGTGATAGAGAAACTATCCACGTTGAAGATTTACTTCGTGGATAGTGATGGAGTATATTAACTCTAGTTTATGACTATCACTCCCCCACTCCTTTAGTGAGTTTGGGAGGCATAACTTGGGGATGTTTACTGTGAGGTATGATGTGCTCAGATATCCTCAGGACATGATCTTAATGGATTTTTTATAGGTGGTGAGCACTTCATCCTTTTTAGAGGGCACACTATGGTACCAGTGACGTTTCGGGAAGAGGTGTTGAGGGAGTTCCATACATCCCCTTTGGCGGTATATCCTAGAGTGGTGAAGATATACCAGGACCTCTGACACCAGTGTCCAGAGATGAAGAAAGTAGTGGAAGAGTACATTTCACGATGCCTCACTTTTCAACAAGTGAAGGCCGAACAACAGGCTCCAGTATGCTTAGCACATCCACTAGAGGTACCCGAATGGAAGTGGGATGGTATTTTCATGGACTTCGTGACTGGGTTACCACGCATGACTAGGGGCCATGACTCTATCTGGGTGATCATTGACCAACTCACCAAGTCGGCCTATTTTCTACCCATCTGAGATCAGGGATCAGTATTGGGATTAAGACACCTCTACATCCAAGAGATAGTATGGATTCACAGGATACCATTGAAAACTGTTTCAAATTGTGACACTCATTTTACATCCCTTTTGTGGAGGGGATTATAGGAGGCATTTGGGACTCAGCTACGATTGAGAACTGCCTTTCACCCTTAGACAAATAGTTAGATGAAGCATACTATACAGACACTTGAGTACATGCTTCGTGCTTGCATCCTTGATTTTGGCCATAGTTGGGAGGATGACCTGCCACTGGTGGAGTTTGAATACAACAACATTTATCACTCCACCATTGGCATGGCACCATTTGAGGCCTTGTACAGGCAAACATGCAGACCACCTCTATGCTAGAAAGACCCAGGAGAGTCAGCACTTATGAGTACAAAGTTGGTACAAGCTACCACTGAGAAGGTGTAGATCATCCAGGAGCAGATGAAGACTGCACAGATCAGGCCAAAATCTTATGCTGACAGGAGACAAAGACCCTTGGAGTTCGAGGAGAGAGACAATGTCTTCCTATGGGTCTCACCCCGATGAGGATTGTGGATATTTGGTTGGGGTGACAAGCTATCTTAGAGTTTCATCGGACCTTACCAGATTCTCAGCAGGGTTGGAAAGGTGGTGTACCACCTATCTCTTCCCCCACAGATGCACTGAGTGCATAATGTTTTCCATGTGTCATAGTTGAGGAGATATGTGCATGATCCATTGTATGTCATCGACTGGGGAGAGCTGGAAATTGATGATGGGGTGGTGTTCACAGAGTTCCCAATGGAGATAGAGGATCGATAGGAGAGGGTACTATGGGGATGGTCAATTCCTCTAGTGTGAGTTTGGTGGCAGCATGGGGACCTCTAGGAGGGTACATGGGAGTGGGAGGCTTAGATTCATGCTAAGTATCCCCATTTGTTTTCTTAGCTTTTGTTGTGGCTTTTAAGGATGTAAATCCCTAAGGTTGGGAGAATGTAAAGACCAAAAAATTCCGTATTTTTTTAATTATATAGAATTATTACAAGATTGAAAAAATCAAAGGAACATGATTCAGAGGTTTGAAGAGCTTGAAATGGAATTTTTAACTTTTTTTAAGGTATATTCAGTAAAGGTGCTGGTAGAAATTTATATCTTTTGAACCGTTGATCAGATTGAAAATATGAGGGCACTGTTGGATTCGTAGTGCTGTGATTCTCTTAGGAAAACATTAACTTTGACCAGAAAGGGTCAGATGAAAAAGATAATTTTTTAGACTTTTCAAAAAAATAACAAAATAACTATTTGAGTTATTTTATTTTTCTTCAACCATTGAGTGATGATTGGAAGGACCATAGTGTAATGATGATCATTAAATGGAGTCATTTAATGACCTATTACTTGTCTATGTAATGACAACGCTCATGTTATTAATTGGTTCATTAATTACGGTTTATTAATGAACCACATTAATGGACACAATGTGGAGCTTGTTTATTTTTATTTAATCAAACCATTGGCGAACGAATTGGAAATCACGGGGAAATATCTGATGAAATGTCCGCAACGTCACCCTCCAACAAAGAGTGGTGATCGATAGATGACCATTATAGGATTCAGATCAGACATCGACGAGCGGCGACGAATGTCGAACGAAAACATACACCAAATTTATTCGTTCATCCGCAACGGATTCTACCAAATCTAGGTGGGAGTTTAATTTTTTTATGTGTTTAAAAGACTTCTATTTACCATTCATGAATAATATGAAGAATGAGGATCAAATAACCAATGGGTTGATCCACAATTCTTTATTTACTGTGGGTGGTTGTTTCGGGATTTTTTTGGGGGTTTCCTTCTTCAAATGATGATTGATGCTTTCCCCATGTTAGAACACTAACGCAGAGGGCGTAGGCCAATCCGAAGAAGGCTTGAACCCCCTACCATTCTTGGTTTATGCGCATTCTTTGTGCAGGAATGGGAAACGTGGTGGCAAGATGAATCCAAGGGCTTCCCAATGAAGGCGGAAACCTGGGAGGCCCATAGGTGTAGACGAAAAGGAAAACGGACCACCAGAGCATCTCTAGTGGCCCACAGAAGCAGCTGCTGGCGCGACGACGGTGACCAGACTCATGGATACGATAGTGTCTTTAGGAACCACGGTGGCAAGAGACACTGCCAGATGGGCCACAACGGGTGGAGACACAGCACAGGTGTGCTGCATGGGAGAGGAACGACCCACTCGGGCCGCTAGGCTAGACATGACGGTCGGTTCCAACCATCCATTCCAGAAGGAGGGGTGGTGCCCCGCATGCAGGATGGGTTTTCTAGGAGGTCCAGACCCATTGGCTGGGTCGGACCCACTGGCCGGTCTGGACTCACTGGATGGGCTAGAACCGTGATCCGGGCTAGACCTGCGGGCCCAATAGGCCGCTGGGTTGGACCCCTACCAGACCCAGACCTGACAGGCCCTGTTTCACAAAAACTTGAGTAACTCACAAAATGAGTGTCTAATTGACACACCGTCTATGGAATGAGGACCCTTGTGATGTGAAAATCCTTTTGAGATACTCCACTTAAGTTTTGGAGGAAGTTGGAGTACATCTGGGTTGGATCAGACTCAAATCCAATTGGGCCCTATTTACCTTTTTGCCTATATCTTACTGGACGAGTGTTCGATTTACATGCCGTCTATCACGTTGGAACCCTTATGACAAGGTGGTCCTTTGGGCTACTTCTTCATGGTAATTTGTGGTTGTTGAGGTAATACTGATAGTATGAGGAGTAGAATCTATGAAACTCAAGTGCACCAAGTGTGGGAATCCTGTGGCTGGCCATCAAGTGAAGAGTGACCCTCTGTGGATCGGTATGAGAGAGACCGTTTGTGGATCGTCAGCAGTGCAAAGCTTCATGGATCAGAAATAGAGTGAACCTATGTGTATTTACATAAGAGAGACCCTCTATGGATAAGAAGTAGTGTGAACCTCCGTGGATTGGCAGTAGTGTGACCCTCCGTGGATCGGCAGTAGAGAGACCCTTTGTGGACCAGCATTATAACGACCCTTCGTGGATCATCAACAAAACCTCTCAAAAGAATAAAATGATCTAGCTCAAGACTAATCATCTTTAATCTTGTTCTCTAATTTGTATACCTATGTGATATGTCTTTTACTTTATGATTTGTGATTAAGATCATACTTTGTGGTTTTTCCTTTATGGAATTCTGGGAGACCTTCGAGAGTCTCGGGGTTCCTATTGGGTGTTGTTATACTCACCCCTGCATGGGATTTTCCCACACCTTGTTGTGTATTGTGCAGACGATAGACAGCTTTACTGAGACTTGGGGAGCCATGGATAGACGGTGCTCTGAGGTGATTGATAGATGTGAGGAGCGGTAGTGACAATGAACGATGAGTTGTACCTACCTTTCAGGTAGGATCCTTAGTGAACGATCTTCAGAGCATGTTTTTTCCCTTTTTTTCTATACTTTATTTTCAATTGGGTTTGTATACTAGAAATTTTTACTTTTGTTTAACACTTTTACTATCATAATTTCTACTTTGTGGTTTTCTTTTGTTGTTTACCAAGTCTGTGTGTGTACAAGTTTAAAGGCATTGCCTTCCCTTTTTGGGATATACCTTTCTGGTGCTAGTTGCCAACCCATGGCCTATGGAAGACAGGTTTAGGGTAGTCACAGCATGGGCCTCGGGGGATGGGTTGTGATAAATATTATTATATTAGTTTTTAAATCTAAATATTACCTATTGTGATAAACTTTTAACTATTATCAATTTAATTTATTAAGGTAAAATAGAATACCCATTTTTTAAATGGTTCTTTGAAAAGAAACCTTTTTAAAATATTCATCAAAGATAATAATAATATATAATGATATTAATTTATTATTGTCCTTTTATCTACTACTGATTATATTATTCATGTATTTTTAATATTCCATGGTTTGTTTTAGCTAGGTGTTGTGTTAGTTCGGTGTTTTGCATGACATAAGCTATTGAAGATAATGCTAATTTAAAGGATCCTAAATCTCAAGTTGTTACATTCTACCTCCTTAAATTAATTCCATCCTTGCAATTTTAATTATTACCCACTGATGAAAGTAGGAGAGGGTATTCTTAATATATTTATTATTATAGATATAACTTCCAATGTGATATCTCCCGTATTATCTCAAGTTATATAAACATACTTATCTTTCCTCAAACAACATTTATTATTTATAACCTAATCATATATTATATAGTGTATACCTTTCCCAAAACCATTTTAATCTACAAGACATTATACCAAAGGTAAATAATATATTCCTCTAAAAATAACTCATATATTCAACTACTAGTTCATAAAATCACAAACTAGTAAATATAATCCAAAAAATGAGATAGACTTCACAAAAAATACCATGAATCAATTATCAATCACAAGTTTACCAATACTATCTAACATAAATTTTCCAAATCAATCAACTCTTTATTACTTCAAAATAAAAAATATATTAAACCTAAGAGTTGTTCATACCTCAATCACGTGTTCTTGAATAGTTATCCCAAAAAATATAACCTTATTATAAAATCACTTTTCAAGGTTATTAACACCATTTAATACATATTTACATATTATTAAAGTAAAAATACCGAAGAACAATAATTATATGTTTCAAAAAATCCATATAACTTTTAAAATATACCATAATATCATTAATACATATCACTCACTAATGAAAATTTCTATGATTATCAAAAAATAATTTCTATTATGGTATCAACCTCACTACCTTAGGTAAGACTAAGAAATTCACATATTATATCATAATATATTTATAATAATATTCTCAACCATTTAAGTATTCTCCCTTATTTAGTTATAAGACATAGTGGTTTTTGGATACATACCATTCTCATCATCATCCTCATGATCCTGTTTCAACCAAATACTAAAACCAAAATGGTTATGATAATATCAAAAATAATTAGAGTATATGAATATTCAAGATCAATACTAATTTGTATTCTCTAATGAAACCTTTATTTCAACCTATGATACTTTCATTTCAACTATATCATACTTGGTTAATCTTATAACTCCCTTGGTTTTACCTTGATTGATTTAATTTGTGTTATCTCATACTTATTAACCTAATACATTAAGGTAATTATAAAATAAATCATTTATAATGGTTCATAAATATAATGTGATTGAACAAATAATATCCCTTGAGAGTATCAAACCAGGTGTGTAGTTAGGCCTCTTTGTCATGCACCAAGTGATGATTGAGATAATACCCAATATGCCTTTTCAGGGTTATCACCCCTCAGTAAATCTATTACATATCCTTAATCCACTTCTAATATTCATATAGGGATGTTATTTCTAAGAAAAAAACACAATATATACTTTACCAATACTTTAGGATGTTATCCTATACATAGAATTATCCCTTAGACTCATCCCTTGGGTTTTAATTAAAGTTATATTATCCTAATTCCCAAATATTAAATATTATCTCAACTAACCTAAGGTGTTATCTACAACTTTTAAGTTATCATAAACCTAAACTTATCAAACTTTGATGAAATTTAAATCTCCCAACTTTTCCTCAACCAATAACATCCTAATCTCTAAAGTTATCTAAACCCTACTCTGATACTAACTATGATATCCCAAACCTAATCATCCGATAATTACATGACTTAAAGAAAATATTTCATTACAAAACATTCTGAATACCTTTTAGGTTTAGAGTCTTATAAAATTAGTAAAAAATATTAACTAATAAAACTCATGTCTTTTTAAACTAAAGGAAATTTTCCAATTATATAAATAACTACTTATTCTATAAAAATCCTTTAATATATCCCACAGATTCTTCTCACAAGATACCCTTCTAGACACATCCTATGTAATAATATTCTTCATAAAATGGGGAAAAGGAAACATAAGAAAGGGGTGAGATCATATGCCCAGTAAAGTTAAAAATGAGTGATAACAATCAATAATCATAAGTGATCATAATATTATCACATGGGTATAATAAATATACATAAGAAATCCACACCCCAACAAAACATATATCATAAAATATGTGTCGATAATAAAAAATATAGACATATAACATCAAATGATCAAACCCTTATCATGGAATATGAAAAAAAACACGATGAATAAATCATAAGCCATGTAACATAAGAAATAAAGTGGCACAATTATAAACACAATATACTTGTATACCCACCAACCTCTTCTTATATAAAATTGCGAGTAAAACTAAATTCCATCACACTCACACTTTGCAATCCCAACTACTTTACAAACTTTTCTCACATAAAATTTTGAGTAGAGATATGAACCACCAAACTCTCCCTTTGTGAACCTAACTACTTGATAACCTATTCACTTATAAAATTGTGAGTAGAGTTACTCACCATACCACTCACCCTTTGTGTACCAGCTACTCATTAACCTATTCACATAACATTTCTATATCATGGGATATAATCATTTAACTAATGAATTGAAGGAATATATGGGTCCCACCTATCTTTTAATCCATAAATTTTTTTACCTCTTAAAAAACAATCATCACATCATTAAATAACCCATATAAAGAAAAATTGATTTCATGACATTATCAAATAGTATCTTATAAAATAGATTCAAAAATAAAATCGAATGATACCAAAAATTGTTCACCGAAATGAAATAAATTATAAGAGAACATATAAGGTGAATAATGAATCACTAATACATTGGAATTAAATATTTTAGAGACTGAGAATAAATTGGAATCATTTAAAAAAAAGTGTTTCTTTAAAATCATTGTAAATTGTTTTCAAAACGGAGTTCAAAATTATTTCCAAAATATTTTATATAAAGTTTCAAATAGAAACTAAAAAAATTATTTGTGTAAATAAAGAATCTTTAAATAAAAATTCTCTTATATAATAAAATGTGTGTTAGAAAATAAAATATAAGAGCTTGAAATTAAAATCATTTTATATAAAAAAATTATACTTTTATCAAAAACCACATCATTTTAAGAGTTGATAAAACATCCTTTTTAAATACTGGTAATGATAAATATGAGGGTAAAAAGATATTAAAACATAATATATTTCCAAATAAGAATTAAAAATTTGGTAAAAAGGAAAAAATTTGGACTTGGAAAATAATGTTTCATTAGAAAATACACGAATTATTCTTTGTAATATCAAAGATTATAAATTCAATCATAATGGAAGAATAAATGGATATAAAAAATAATTCCCCCCAAAAAATGAGGTTTTGTAACATAATATCATCACAAGGATTATTAGAACCAAATTTTAATGATAAGGTTCAATAAAGAGTATTATTACTTAAAGAAAGGTAATTGAGTTATCAAAACACTTATGAATTTAGTAATCTTTGAATCAAAAGTCATTGAAATATTGAAAAGAATATTTATATATAAATCCCATGAATTAAATAATGAATTATTCAAAAATACATTCTTCAGAAATATATACATCATAGAAATAAGAAATTTTTTCATAACATTAAAACATGTCTCAATGAAGATAAATTTAGATGAAAAAGCCTTACAGTTTAAGAAACGTTCTAATAAAAACCCTTTGAAAGAGTGATATATTAAAATTGAAGTTAAAATAACATGATAAATAAAATTAATGATATTATATAACCAATAGGTAGTATTCACACCATTTAAATGAAATTAAATACATAAAATAAAATGTGACTCAAAGAAGTAAATTTTGAGATGAAACCCTTACCTTATTCCATACTCATTCTGCACATACACTTAACTTCCTAAATAATCAAATTAATATTTTTAGATACCTTATTAAGAATATCATTATTATATATTTAATTTAATATATAATATTTATTATCACAATTTATTTATTTATTATATTGTTTTTTCTTATATCTGCATGAAAATTGAATTGGTGCCGACTTATTTTGGTGATTTTAGTGAATAAATATTATAATTTAATAATGAGTTAAATAAATAATATAATAATTCTAGGAAAAAATATATTTAAATGATTGTTAACTTATAATAATTTTATTTTTTAATTTTCCATGGTCATTCATGATATAGTTTTATAACATCGTTCATGTAGGTGGATAAACTAACCCAATATTGAACATACCATGTTTATTGGATGATTATAAAGTGATTATGTTACAATATCATTATAATAGTAGAATTATGATATAATTTAATGTATATTAGTGTTATATATAATAATTTTATGTAAGTATAGAAATTATTAATGTATTTTAATATATTATATAATATGAATAAGAATATTTTCCTCTTAGTATGGTTGTTATAAATGATTAAATTAACGATGATCGTTTAATGATCACATCACTAACAAGTTCTCTAATTTATCATAATATAACCTTAATTATATCATAAAAATAATATGTATACATTAAAAACATTCATAGATCCATCCATAAATGGTAAAAAATTAATGAAAAATGGAAACCAATCATTCCATAGAGGCTATAGTCTACACATATGTATGGTTTACAATTTCATTTTCCATAGAATGGGAGAAAGGAGTAATATGGTTTATTGTTTTAGAATCATAAAATTAATATAAATATCATAGTAAATTATTAAATTTCCCTTTTAGACCACCCATGTAAGGTGGTGAGGGAAAAACATAATGCGTTTTGGAGGTGGTATTTTACATAACACACAATGCATGATTCAAGTATTTGTTTTTCTAAATGGAAATGGGTAGGGTGGTTAATGCTTGTAACATCATTATAATAACATACTGGTTTAAATGTTTATTAGAAATAAAACATCTATAAAATATTAATCAAATAGAATAATAATATATAATTATTTTAATTTATTATTATCCTTTTATCTTCTAATGATTATATTATTAGTGTATTTTTAATATATTGTGGTTTGTTTTAGTTAGGTGTTGAATTAGTTTAATTTTACATGTTAAATAAGCTATTGAATATAGTGTTAATTTAAAGTATCCAAAATATTGTTTTTTTATAATTCTTAAGGCACACGTACCATGTAGGAGTACCGTATAGGTTAGAGAACCAAATATATATGGTTTTATAGTAACTGAAGATGGTGAATCATTATTGGTTAACAATGATAAAACTATATCCTATAAGGAGAAAATAAGTATATTAGATGTTACAAAATAGAAAAAATACATGAATTATGAGATGGATTTCATGTATTAGAACCCATTTTGGGTTTCTATCTATCCACCAGTAGATGTAAATCCTATTGACTGAAATGGGTATTTAAGAAGAAACTAAACATGGAAGGTAAATTTAGTACCTATAAGAAATGGATAATAGATTGAGGGTTTAAAAATGTAAATACATAGACTATGATGAAACCTTTTAACCAACTTCTTTTCTAAAATCCATAAAAATTCTACTTTTCATAACATCTTACCATGATTATATGATCTGAAAGAAGGATGTCAAGATATATTTTCTTAGCTGGAACCTTATTAATGATTTTTATATGACATAACCTAAAGTATTTGTGACACTAAGTGATTCCAATAAGGTATGCAAGAAGTAGAATTCCATTTATGGATAAAAGTAATAATCCGTGTCATGAAAAATTTTCTTTGATCAAGTCATATGAGAATTTGGTTTCATAACGAATGAATTTGAGCCCTATATCTACAAGATATTTAGTGGGAGTGCAATAATTTTCTTAGTAGTATACATCGATGACATGTTGCTTATTAGAAATGAGATACTGGCCTAATATTCATTAAGGCACGGTCGAACAAGTGCTTCTCTATGAAATACTTAGGTAAATAAACCTATATTATATGGATCAAGATTATTCATGATAGATATAAGAGATTTATTGGAATAAGATAGGTTATATACATGGAACAAATACTAAAGAGATTTTGTGTGGAACAATCCAAGAGGGGATTGGTTCCAGTGTCACATGGTATACATCTCTCCAAGAAAATGTGTCCCCAGATACAACAAGATATAGAGAGGATGAGTAGAATATTATAAGATTATGTGATAGTATATACTATGTATTCCATTTTATGTAACAAGATTTATGTTTCCTACACTTTGAGTATGATATGTAGATATCAATACAACTAAGGAAAACAACACTATTCTATTATGAAGGTTATCCTTAAGTATACGAAGTGTAATAAGGATATGTTCCTAGTTTATAGAGGAGACATGGAACTAGTCATCAGGAGATACGTAGATTATAGTTCCTAGACAGATTATAATGATATGAAATCATAGTTAGGACATGTATTATATCTTAATAGAGGATCGATGAGCTTTAAGAGATCAAAATAGACAGTGGTCACTGATTCTAAAATAGATTTCAAGTATATCATGGATTCTGATGTTGCCAAAGAAGCAGTGTGGATACATAACTTCTTCTAGGATCTGAATGTGGTGCCTAACAATATATACCCTATCACATTTTATTATGATAATGTTGTAATGATATATCTTTATAAGGAACCAAGGTCACATCAATATACAAGGCATATAAATTTTAAGTATCACCTTTTTATGGATTTTTATCAAAGGGGTGATGTTGCAGTAAGTAGAATTTTTATAGAGGGGAAAGTGGTGACTCCATTGACTAAATACCTATCTCAGGAGAAGAATAAAAATTACATGATATCTAATAGAATTAATGTAGTTAGAAATTATCTCTAGTGAAAGTGAGAGACTATTGGAGTTGGTTCCCTATAACTAATTACTTTTTACTTTTTATTACCAGCATATTCATAGTTTTTATTATTAATAAATATCTTATCACATGATGATTATTCTTATGTGTAACATTTAATATGATAATTAACTTAGAGTATTTTCACATTGAAAGGTCATTGTAGTTCCCTACTATGGTGAAAACCTTGAAATACTATGATGATATTCTTAAGTATATGTTCTATAGCTAGAGGAAATCATTTGAATAGATATAGATAATACATTCTATCAAGGTTAGAAGGCTCATATGAAATTGAGACTTATTCTCATGAAGTTTTCCCTCATTTTTTTTTAAAGTTTGGGGCCAAAGCCTCAATTTATTATTCAAAGCAAAGACCTCTTTAGTGTGGGTAGAGGGAGACTCATTACATATCCTGAAGGCTCAAGGCCAAGTGGCCTGAAAACAAGGCTTGAAAGCCCATTTTTTGACCCAAAGGACCCCTCAGTGAATAGTACTGCTACAGTACCCACACTCCTATAGTACCTGCTATAGTACACCGCCACTAGAGTGCCTACTACAGTGCCTCCGCCACTACAGTGTCTCCACTGCTACAGTACTGCTACAGTGCCCTGCTACAATACTGCTATAGTTCTAGAATTCCAATTTTTTTATGTGTCATTGGATATTCCTATCTATATATGTCTACAGTCCTTAAACTTGAGATTATTATCAATTCATATATTAAGTTATGTACTCATATGTATTAATGAAAACAATGATGAATTTTTCTAATAATGAGGTATGATATGTTGGGTGCATCATGAGTGATCTAGAATTAATGAATAATTCAATAAAGTATTTTCCCTTATGAGTTAATGAAATTAGATATCTCATGCCCTTTGATTGGAATAGAAGTTCCTGATTAAGTCAATATCCATGGAAGTTTTATTGGAATGTTCATTTTAGTAAAGTCAAAGATAATATGTCAAGCATATAGATTGATGACACATGTGATGCAACCTATTTGATGGTATATCAAGAAAAATGGATTATATTACACAATGAGCATCCATACGAGGTTATGGTCATTGTGACATTTAATTTATTTCGTCATGGGTTCCTAAACGTGTTGCTAGATGCTAATATAGGAATTTAGGTAATCTAGCTTAATTCCATTTAGAAAGAAGCCTAGAGGGCCACATACTAAGTGTATCCAAGACCTCATTTAAATTATATATGAATTTAATATTAAAATACATATTATTCTAAATTTATTAGTAATAATATTTATTCAAGTTATGATGATTTTTAATATCCAATCATGAGTCCTTTGAAAGATTATACATGTGAGTGGAATATTAGATAAATATTTATTCTCATGTTCGGTAAGTATAATATTTATTTATCTATTGAATGAATAATGCATTTATATTTATTTATTTAAATAAATAGTCATTATTTAAGGTTTGATAAATGTAAAGGAGGATTGAAGGACCGGGTTAAGGGTTTAGTGGAAATGATATATTTAATATCATTTAAATGAATATTAATTAATTTATTTAAGAAATTATATTAAAAATTATCTGTGAGTTTTTCCCACATAAAGAAAATAATAATAATGATATTATTATTAATTAACATGGGGTTTTATACGGATAAAGAGATTGGTTAGGGGCCTATGTGAAATAACCAATTCTTTAACCTAGTTATATAAACCTGATTATATCATTTATAGGGTTAGATATTATTGTTCATAACAAATCTTATTTAGAGAATTCTGTCAACCCTAGAGAGAAATTACTCTATAATTCAATCAATTATTAAGATCTATAATAATACTCTTTACTCTCAAGTCCCTAGGATAATTAATATAAATCCTTCAATCTTAGAAGGAATTCTTGTTGTGATCAATAGTGAATGGTGATAGTAGTGAGAATCATTAATTCTAGCACCCAATTATTCTACAGTGATGTTCTAAGGTTCATGGATCATGTGTGGATACCAATAGAATAATTCTACACTTGGATCCTTTAATATAATGTTGTAATGTCAAGAAGAGGTTATCTTATTTGAAAATGAAGAAAAAAACACAAACCAATTTATAATTTATATAAATTAATTATATATTACATGTGAAAGATCCTACCTTTAGTGATTCTAGGGATACTATTCATAAAGTTTTGAGAATTAATCTTTGAAAATTGGTGAAAAAATATTATTGGTAATGGGTACAACCTATTTCACAACACTATAGAACCATCAATTCACACTCAGTATAGATTTAAATCATGAATTTATTTGAAAAGTGTTTTTATACTCATCACATTTTGATAAATAAGTAGGAATATGAAAGCCAATAAAGGATTCCATAAGTAACCATGAAGTGATAAATTTGTCAAAGGAAATTCACAAGTGGTCATAAATTTCTGGTTTATGATGAACAGGTGATATTACATTTTGGGTTAAATGGTTAAGAATATTTTTAATGAAAACCAACTATATAGATCTACATGTGAGAACTATTATTTAATACTATATTATAGGTGTACATATTATATGATTCAATTATGAATTACAGTTATATGGTCATTGATAAAAGAGTTAAACAAACACTATATATATTAAAAATAATGATTTATTAAGTGATTGAGAATCATTAAATAAAATATATGGATCATTGATCATGGTCAAAGATCATGGAACTCATGATGATCATGGAAATATAGTAAATTAGATTATGAAAAATAAATAAATATACAAGATTACGGTTTTTTAATGGAGTTTTTTACTCATGTGATGATGAATTGGAGTAGCTATAACTAAATTATAACACATATTTACATATAGAGTGATCTTAATATGAAGAAATAATTTTATAATCATCCTTTGTGTAGGTGGAGGATAACATATTAGCTTAATGAAGGTGTTAAGATGATGTTAAATGGGGGAATATTTTCACAATATTTTTGGTAAAAATTTAATGATTAGTATATATATTCAAAGGTATAATTACAATATATGATGATAATTTCATATATATAAAACCCTAGAGTGAAGGATAAGAGATAGTGAGTTGCATTTCCATATTTGAGATCCACAAAAGAGAAAAAGTATCACATGAAGATATTTTTTTTAATTCAAATTTTTTTTTAGATTAAAAAATTTCCAATTTTAAATGTATAAGAGGGAGTTGGTAAAACTTCAATAAACCAAAAATCAGAACATCACACCACAACCTATGCTGAATACCAAACCCAAAATCCTAAAATCACACCCTAGAACTCTGGGCATGCTTTTATGATCATCATGACCCTCAAGCACCATGAACCTCAAAAATCCTTAGTACCCTACACATATCATCATTTATAGATAACCGAAAACTCACCACCAAGCACTAGAAACCGATGAATACATCCATCTATCCAAAGTCAACCTTATTAGAAACAAGAATTCCATGGAGCATACTAAAATCCAAGAAAAATTCTATTCTTCACCACTAAAAAACCTTCCACTAACACATTCACAACCATCGTTAAAGCCAATAAAAAATACCCTTAACTCAAATGTTAACCATTCCATTCTCCCCAAATCCAATGAAATTCGTACATCATTATCTTTATCAAAGGTTTCCCCTATGCATCAATGATCCACTTCCACTGAAGATAACCACCACAAAATCTTTATAAGTAACTACCTTAGAAATATATTACAAAGAAAATACTAAAAGGAATCACATGAGGGAAGGTAAGAAAGAAAAAATTAATCACTATAATGAGTCCATTGCATGAAAGGGTGACCAATAATGAGATGAAAATGACTTTTAGAATAAAAAATAGAACAAATAATCCAACCAATATACTAAAAAAAAGAGTCTTGAAATCAATTTAACCCATGCACCACTACTAGAGTGAATGAGATCATCAAAGAACCTAGTAATCACTAAGTTAAGGTTGACAGACCAAGAAAAATTGGTTTAGAAGGACCATCATTAAGACATAGAGTTACCACTAGTAATGAAACCTACAAAAAACTAAAATGAAAATATCCAATAAGGTTTTGGCTATGAACTAGGAATGAAAAAAGGAAGTTGAAGATGAATATTCATGAATTCATAAGGAATATAAAAAATTAGGGAGAAGAAAGATCAAGATCAATAGAGGAATTAGATAAATCAATGAAGGGGAAAAAAGGAATCAAGAAAACCTAACCTAAAAACATTAAAAGGTGAAAAGATCAAACACTAGAGTGATAAATAAAACTATTAGAATAAATAAGACCTGAGGTAGTGGGAAGGGAAAAGGGAAGGTAATAATAAAAGGGGGAGATGAATCTAGAGGAAATACATAGGTGTCCCCCTCAAATCACCACCCAAGAGAAACTCTATCCTGAGAGTGAGAAGCAGATATTCTACTCCAAGGTCTCTTTTCATAGGTTATGGGTTAGCCTCATATTTACATGAATAAATTTTATATCTAAAGTGAATGAAGAAGGTGAATTTAATAGGTATTTAGATTAAAAATTTGAGTATTTTTAATGAAGGGAAATTATAGTCCATTGAATATATAATTTATATAAATAATTGATTTTTTTACATGAGGAGATGACATCGATTCATAATATTTAAGGTGAAAAATAAACTATCCTTATATGAAGTTTTTACATATTTTATTTATGATTCACACTGAATATATTGCTTGAATATTATATAAAGGATTTTAATACATTCATGAATAACCAGTGAGATCCTATTTGTAAGTGGGAGTAACTAACATAAGGAGTGACTCTTGAAAGGTAATGAGATAGTCCATGAACATTGTATAATAAATAACCCCTAACGATAATAGAATCTACAAAAACCAATTAATAGAAGTGATTTAGTGATTTTCACATAGAATAAATGAGATATCCAATCAAATTTAACTAGACTGAACATTTGAGGTGAACCAAGTAAACTATTTGTGCCACTTTGTATATATTTTCATATTTATCTTGTATGGGGTGAGTTATAAAAACTGTCTAATAAAAAAAAAATAAAAGGATAAATTAGTAACCCTATTAATAGTGAGGTCAAGATCCAAACTGGCTGTGAGAATATTAATTGGAAAAATATTTTAAAACAATTATAAATTGATCACATCCTAATCCATCTCCTTTCAAAGCATCTCATAGTATCTATTGGTCTTAATAATTTATTTTAGATCCCTAGTTTCTAAGTTTTCTATATCTATTTTATATTGTAAAATTGAATTTTGTTTCATTAGTTTTAAATACTGATCTAAATTTTATTTTAATTTTATATAATTTGATGATGAATTTGATTTTTTTAAAGATTATATTTGATAAAAACTTACATTGATCTATTTTAGTGAGAAAAATTCTCAAATTGTTAATTTTTTTGAATATATGTTGAATATTTAATTGGATTAGTTTTAGCGGTTAAAAAAATAAACTTTCTAAAATGAATAATCTAAAGTTTCATGGGAAATTCAATAAAGTGTGATTTTAAATCAATGAAAATATATTGGAAATATTTTATGATAATTGATCTATGAGAAAAAACAAGGATAATGTTGAATCTAAGACATTTGAAATAAAATTAAGTGAAGAAGTTGAGAAAAATGTATATTGTAATTGTGGAGTTGATGTTTCAAAAAGATATCATAATGATAAATTTGAATCTATTAAATCAAAGTATATCTTAGAGTATGTAATTATTACTAAATCAAACATTGACCATAGATAATTTGAAAGGAAAAATTATGGAAATGTCCTTGACATAGAAGAATTAGATGAAACTATTATGGGTTAGGGCAGTGAAAAGAAAATTTGTAATAGTTCTCAAATTGATGCATAAAATATAAAAAATTATAGAAAGAAATTGGAAGAGACTTATCTTAAATATTAAATTCAAAATAAGTTAACAAGTAATGATAATATCATAGAGAAATAAGTAAAAACATATTTATAGGACCTAAAAAAGTATATTTTGAATCTATATAAAAACACGAGTGATTCATAATTAAAAAATGAAAAATTAAGAATAGTGAATAAAATTAACATTGAATCTACACATTAAATCGAGGAAAAATATATAAAGTAGACTCAATACACTAAATAGGTAAATTAAATAGTATATTTTTTTCTATAAAAATTAAATGTCTAAAAAATAGAATTTAAATAATGAAATAAGGATTTTGATTTGGTGATGCTAAAAATGATACCAAAATGATAAGGTTGTTTGGTCAACTAGGATTAAAAATAAAGAGGATAATTTAACATCAAGAATAATTTAGTTTAAAAAAGAAGAAATTAGATTCAATAGTTGATGCTGGTGAGGTTTTTTTGAGATATGATTTAAAAATCATCTATTATTATATAGTGGCAGTAAATAAATTAAAGAAGAAGGATCAAGAAAAATACAAGTGCATTGAGATTATTACTTTGGAATTATAAGTGAAGTATAGGTATACATTATCTCTACAGAATAATTTTAATTCTATTAGGATATAGATAAAAAGTGATCTTAAATATTCTATGAATAGAAAAAATATTACATTCATGGTATGTAATTTTCCTTGGAAGTTAGTGTTAAAAAGTAAATTTTTTTAAATAAATAAATATATTTTATAAATATATATATAAATTATAAATTAAGGATTCACATAAAATAAATAGACATAATATTCCCATCAAAAAATAACATTGAAAAGTGAAATAGTCATAAAATTAGATTAATTTCTCAAATTTAAGAGGAAATTTGAGATTAGTGAATATTATATGAAATACTACAGTATATAAATATATTTTTTAAATATTGTGAAGATAAAATATCCTCTTTGAATTATTATCATTACAATTCATATAAGATAATTTATATTTTTATGAAAATTTATTTATGAATTATAACCATTTTTATTTTAATGAAAATTATAGTATATCACCTAGGATATATTCAATATCAATGAATAGAATAAGTCAACATATAAATAAAGGATTTTGTTTCTCTTGATAAAAAATTTTATGGGGTAGTTGAAGATGAGTATAAGGTTGAAGAAGGTGTGGATAAAATCTTAGAGCTTCCATAGAATAATAATTTTTATGGAGAATGAATAAAAATGCATGTAAGAACATGAAAAATGAATAGGCCTTGATGGATTACAAGTATTTAATGCTATAGAAGAATAAGAAGACCATAATGGGATATAAGTGTAAGCTTAAAATTATATATTTTATGAAATTAAATAATTATATCTAGATATAGGAATTAAATAGGAGGTAATAAGACCACTTAATGGCATAAAAAGAGAATAATGTGGTTGTTCATTATAGTTTACATGTAATAAAAGAGGAAATTTACCTTAGTGGTGTTAAATTGAGGTTTACACAAGGTTTATAAAGTTAAATAAGAGAGGAAATATGTATGAGTGGTATCACATAAAAGATCACTATGGTGAAAATATCTCATAATTTAAAGGTTAAGAAAATAAAAAACCAGTAGAAAAGGCTAAAGTGATGCAATTAAGTGTCACAAAGCATAAATGTTCCGCTAAGAAGAAATTTTACATGATAAAAACACAATAAAGTGATAATTTGATTCAATTATCTAAACTATCTACCTTAATGTAAGTGGTATTGTATAGGTCCCCCTTCCCTATGGGATTTTTTTAATATTTGAGGTATCATAGGGGAATATTTTGGATTAAGTAAATCATCATACATGGGGGTGGGGGGGTGTTTTTTAAAATATGTAATAACAACATGAGGAACCCATTTTTTATATGATCTTATCCCTAACATATGGTATGTGTATATATATATATAAATTTTAACATATATATGATTATGTTTATATATGTTTTTAATAAGTTTTAAGATGTTTTAGTATGAAATAAAGTAATAGAGCAATCCATATTTGGTTCTAAAAATGGATGAAATGGATAAAAGATGAAAATAGAAAAAATATCCAATATCCCTATGAATATTATTTTATATCAAAATTATTTCATAGTTTTTTAATGAAAGGTATACATTATATATTGAAATTATAAGGGCCTTAAAAAAATGAAATTATAAAATGAGAGGTATGGTAGTTCCAATTCTATCCACAAAGGATAGTTTATAAAACTCATTTGGAAATACATTAAAAGTGATTATGCCTCTTACTTCCACCCATTATTCACAAGGGAATCCAATTTTTTTTATCCTCATGAAATAAATGAGTTATAATAAAATTTATAATGCTTAAAAAGTTAATATATTCTTCCCACCTTGTAGTGAACCTTCATGATGGTGCTGGACTCTCAGTCTTAATGAAATTCACCAAGATAAAAGAATACATCTAAATACTTAACCTATTCATTATGTTTAACCATGAGGAATTATATAATAAATCCCTTAAAATCCACCTCTACTGTAATATCTATTCCATAATTTTTAAAGTATCACTTTTTCACTACTCTAGTTAAGTCCCAAAAGACTCCGCCACAACCTCATAGTATTGAACTTCCCTTCACCACCCCATATTTGATAATATTTAACTAACATACAATATTAGGATACCAATAAAAATATATTATTCATTTATATTTTAAATAATTTTTATAGATTCTTAATCTTGTAAGGAATAATAAATCATACACCAAATTATTTAGACTATCCTTATAAAGGGGATTGAAATCTATCACTATTTCCAAGATGTTTAATAAAGTTTTGATTCTACTAGATAATAATGATAGTATCAGAAACAACCAATAAAATTAAGTTACCCAATTACATGGAAAATTTCAAATCCAAGTAGTAAAACATATATCCCAATAAGGAGTAAGCTTTTAAAATCATACCAAATATATAATTCCATAAAGATTTAGAAATTTTGAAGCACAAAAATGTATGATAATAATTTTTTTCTTCAAACATATAGTAAATATATAAAATACAAAAAATACCATCCTAATTTAGATTAGAATAAATAAGTAATTTCCCATGTAATATCTTATAGGTAAGAACAAATGATGACAGGGGAACCCATTATTTTTTAAATCACTTCATGATTTTCCTAGTTTGAGTAGGATTTCTATTAGTAAAATGATAATTATAGATATAATTTATAATTAAATTTATCACTAGTTACTAGAACTTAATATACTTATTAGTCATAAAATAGTATTCATTATAAACTTCTTCAAAAATTATAGAAGTCTATTAGTTGAATATCTCAGTTTTCTTTAATAGTGACATCAAGTTATGGGATTTTAGCTTCCTCATGCATCAGTTCCATAAAAATAGTTCTAATCCAATTATAATTCTATTTATAAAAAAAGGATAATATAGAAACAAACCACCAAGTTTATATTAGAATTAAATTAAATACATATCTAAATAAAGTCTATATAGATGAGTCAACATGATAAGAGATACCCATTTTAAGCATTTTGATAAAACTATCTCTAAGAAATACACCACTATCATGAATCGAGCTCCATAATAAATGGGCTTACAAAGCCTCATTATAGTGCATTGAGTTTTTTATACCAAGGATACTAAATTAAATGGGTTTTTAATAGGAGTAAAAATTAATAGTTATGATAAAATTATCTAAAAAACCACAACTCGAGACAAAATTACTAATGTAAGTATTTATTTTCTTGATAAGATATAGAATCCACTTGTAAATCATAAAGTAATACACCATTTTAGAGAAAAACAAAAATTTCAATAAATGGACTATACCATCCATGGTTAGGGTATTTAACTTATAGTATAAGATTTTATGGTTAAATTTTTAAATAATCACAAAGAAATAAATTGATATAGGTTTACCCCAAAACATAGGGACCCCAAGATACATAATAGGGATACCCCCTTCCTCGATTCCTATAAAATTTAAAATATTATATTTTCTTAATAAAAATAACCCCTTACCAAAAATGATTTTAGATCTAGAATAATTAATTTTTTGACCTAATTCTATGCCATTACTTTCAAAATCATCTTTAATGTTTTAAACATTTATATTTACTCCCTAGAAAACAAGATGATGTCACCAACATAAATAAAATGTGAGGGAGAAATCAAACCCCTTGAAACATGAATATTTTGAATAAAACCTTAATCATTACTCTTTATAATGATTTTACTAATATAATATTTAATAACACAAAAAATAAGATATGATAGGGGGTCACCCTATCTTACTCCCCTAGACCATGAGAAAAATACTTCAGAAGTGCCATTAAGTAGAATGATGATTATTAAAAATTAAAATAAATATTTGAATCTATTAATTAAGAAATTATTTAAAAATAATTTTTGTTCATAATTGAAAAATAATAATGCAAATATTTAAAGAAACACCCCTAGAAAATTTCTTGAGAAAATTAATAATTTTAGTGGCTGTTATGAGATACTATTGTATTTTTATTCCATGAATGAAACCAAATTAATTCTTTGAAATAATCCCCTTAACAATAAGAGTGATTAAATTTACTAATAATCTTATAAATAGAGTTGAATATAATAATAGTCATAAATCTAGTAATATTATAAACATTATTCTACTTAGGGATAAGAATAAGGAAATGTGAATTTGATCCAATTAGAAGACTTCCACATTAAATAATATTTTAACCATTCTTTTAGCATCCATATACACTATATCTAGACATTCCTGGATAATTTTTTTCCTAAATTTATTAGTAACCAGAGTACTATCTAGGTTTAGGTAAAACGCATTAACTTGATTTTTCTCATTATTGGGGATTTCATTCAATATGTTATTATATCATTATCTAAATACCCTAGTAATGAAATCCTAAAACTCAATGTCATTAAATTTGGTAATGATAATATAATCTCATATAATTTGGGAAAATTTCTTATCCACCTTTATAATGTTTTGGAATATATTAAAAAAACATTATTTATATTTCCATCCTCTATCCACATTACACTATAAATCACTTTTAAAATCTCCTCCCTAGTTTTCATCAAACCATTCAACTTAGAAGTTAAGATAATTTCTCTATAAAAATAAATATTATTGAAACCACTATAGATGTGTGGGACCTTAAGATACTCAATATCCTTTTCAACCTCTATAATTTATTTATCAATTATTAAAAAGAATTTTCTACTCTAATATTTAAGTTTTGACTTATGAGATTTTAATTTTATACAAAATGAAAACATATCATTACTATAAGTGATGGAATCAAAATTCTATTTAATAAACACCCTACATTGGGGGGGGGGGGGAGGGGTTAAACACACATTAAAAAACCTAAAAGTATTAGTCATTTTACCATAGCTTAAAGAGAAAGATGTAAGAATTTGGTGGTGGTTTTAATTTTACCTAGGAATTTTCACATAATAATTTTTTTCTAGTAGTCTAAGGTAGTGTTTTTAATAAATTATATATCAATATTACTAGTATACATCCTATTAGATACTCTCCTGTACTAGTTATATTTATTTCCTAATAGATTCACTTTAAGAAAATCATTTATTTCAATTAATTATTTAAATTCTATAGAAGCAGTAGGTAAGTAATTTATACCAATAATTTCATGAATTTATATAATCACATTGAAGAATTCATGGTTTTCCTTTATTATTTTATTTCGAGTCATCCCTTGTATTTTTATTATTTTATCTTTCATGACTAGCATCTCATCCTGAATTAACTAAGGGGAAGTTATAGTCTAAACCCTGTATTATTCCTCTTCCTCCACCATCTCAATCCACGTTTTATTTTTTCCCTTATCCTTATCTTGGTTGGAGTATTAATTTTAGAATTTCAATTACTTGTTTGTAACCCCATATTTTTCATTATTACTCTTCAATACACCCTCTATTATTTATTGCGTGGCATTGGATTTTTGGTAAAAACTTTTCACTGATCAATAGTTAAATACTGTATGTACCAAAAAATTTGAAAAAGTTATATAATGGGGGTAGGAATTCAAACTCAATATTTACCTAAAATTATAGCCCACTAATCCAAAGTGTGACCTCTTATGGTAGTGGATCCTTTGGGTTAGAATCTATACAGATTATAGTAAAATATCTTACCTTTACTTCTAGAGTGTTCTCATCCATCTTCAATGGTGTGCCAACATAGTTATCTAGGTTATTCAAGATCTAAGGGTGATAGAAAATCCAACTCAATCCATGGAGTCTAATATAGATCTATGAATTTGTATGACTTTAAAAAAATATATTAAAGTTAATATCCCATTCCAATAACCTATAAAATATTAGTTTTATATTGATATTTTTAAATACCCATGACCTCAATATATCCTTACTAGTTTTGAAAATCATATAATATTACCCTATACTAATTGGAATTATCTTCTAGTCAACAATATTCCAAATCAATACCACTTTCAACTTTAATCTATCCAAATACTAGATATTGTTTCATTTTATTAGGATTATTCATCCAATAAAATAAAATTTACAAATATCTATCCTTTGTTTAATCATATCCTTATTCTATTCAACAACAACCTACCCATATTTAGATCTAGATATGTTTGACACTTTGAGTCCTCACTCACCAATGGTTGGATTATTAAGTTATTTTGAAAATGTAACTCATATTTGAATTGATTTATACCTTTATGGATTAAAATATGCTATTTTTTTATACCCCTTCCATGTTTTAGTCTTATTAATTCATGAAACCTTAAAAATACTAGATGATAGAGTTTTTACTTCCCTAAATTCTTTTAAAAACTCCCATACCTCCATTACTTTTTACTACCTTGATCTGATTAAATTTCATGAACAAGAGATATTAAAAGGATATATATGGAGTTTGAGAGATAATATTAGGGAGTGGTATACCACTTAGTTTCATGAAATATGCATATAATGATTTCATGGTTATGGGGAATAAAAGTGAATAAAACCATTAATTTAATAAAGAGGAAAGTGTTTATATAAAGAGAAGTTACTAGGAAGAAAAATGGAATACTCCAATTCCACATGTACTTATTTATTATCTTCTAAAAATTTATTTAATTTATGTTAAAGGAACTAGGGGAATTATCCAGTCCAAGGTAATAGTGTCAAATTCAGGGGGGGGGTTCTTAGTTTGAAGTTTTGAATAGAAATTCATGAATTGAAAGTTTCATGAGGTGAAATAAATTCAAGAGTTTAATTGTAAACATTGAATTATTAGATAAATCATATTTTTTATACTCTGATTCAGGACTCAATAAGTCTTAGAGCAGTTAATTAATGGTTTATTGCTAAAATATGACACTCTGTGAAAATGATAAATAATTAAAGTTAAAAAAATTGAGCATTTTTAAGATTAAATAAAAGTAATACATTTTTTTTGGATTCAACATAAATAAAGAGAAAAGAGTTACATTATTCCAAAATTAAAATTTGTGTTTTTTTTATTTGAAAAAGGGGTTTATGGTAGAGTTAATAAGAAAATCAAATGGGAGAAATTGTTTCACCCATTGATTTTGGTGTATTGTATTTTTTTCAATTATAATGACGATGTTTAGAGTTTTTAGTGGTTATAAGTGAATATATATTGAATATATTAATAAATATAGTGATTATGGATATTTCTCACAGTCTAGGGATAGGTTAGATAAAATATTGTTCCTAGTTTTGAATCAATTTAATATATATTTATGGTGTTCTACTATGCATCAATGGATTATTGTTAATGAGACATGAATACATGAAGATGGATGGAGCATGAGATAAATGCCTCAGTGTAGTTTAAGTGAATGAGTATACTATTTATTGAGATGTTAAATATCTTATGTGATGATGAGGTTGAGGATGACTATGTTTTGTGATGAGGTTATCATAAAAATTTTATATGAATGAATGATTTTAAAAGAAGTATGAGTCTCAAGTTTTGGGGAGGTTGGTTGTAAAACCAAGACTAGTGATTTAAAAAATTATTATTCTTATAGTTTATTTGGATTTTTATTATTAATTATTTTGGTTTAAAGAAATATTTTTGAATAGTATTGAATATTTTAGAACAATAATGACTGGGGAAAAAGAGAAATATGAATATTTGGAAATTATTGCAGTGATTAGATAAAATATTTAATCTCTAAGTAATTTAATTATAAATTTGGTTCAAAATTGATTAAGTGTTGAATTACATGAAACAAAAATGGAAATTATACTATTTAAATATTTTTAGAGTGAATAGAAAAATAAATTCTATGTCTTATATATTTTACATTGAATATATATGTGTTTAATATGAAATGAATTACAATTCATGAAAAATTATGAATCAAACATATATTCATTGAACATAAATTAGATTATATCTAGTCTGATAGGATATATTGAATATTATGCATTGAATAAAAATGATATTCTATCTCACATAATAAGATAAGTTGAAAAAAGTAAAAATTTATGCTCAACAAAAATATAATGTAATACCCTTGACTCCAGTCACTTATAGCTGGTAAATTATTTATTACATGAAAAAATAATACATAAGATCATGAACATAAGATCTAAAGTCTAGTATCCCATAAGATACTAGATACATTCATAAAAATTACAATTAAATTACAAAACTTATAATACATGATACTCAATCGACTATAATATATTCATTACTTATTATTCATTATATTAATATAGTTTTATATATAATATTATTTTTCATTACCAAATAAAATAGGGAAATATAATAAAGTGGAAATCTAAGATGCCTAGTAAGGGATAATGTACCAAATAAGTTTCATACATCATGATCATTATGTACATAATATGAAAATAATGGATAATAAACATAGATCCATATCAAAGAGAACATAATCATAACATGATGAATCTATAACAATGGATAATATAATGATTAAACTATATAATTATGGGGATCATAAACATACAGACAATGCCTTGTGATAAGGCATCACACATAAAGGATGATCCCATTACCCAATCTTAGTTGTCACATGATAATTATGTGACAAACTGACCCAAGATGTCTTAACCTGAAACTTGAGCTGGTTCTCTATGAGGACTAAATGTGTTCTTGATTTATATAGGTTGGAACAAGTGACAAGGGCATAAAATAAATACATTGGGGTTATTTTTTCTATGTTTAAAAAAACATATATAATGGATTTTAAATGGAAATATAACATGACACATACAAATATTGGAATAATAAAACTAGTTGATAAATAATTATTAAATTAAAGATAAAAAAACGTGATATAACATCCAAATCATAAATAAAATAATAATAAACCAAAAACCAATAACAACATCTATCTCAAACTCATATCCCATAAGAAAAAAACCATCTATATACATCAGAGATTAGTTCTATTAATATATAATAACCAAAATGTAAATAAAAGATAGGAACTAAAGAGATGAAATAGATGAAAAGACCAGGTATATAAGTCTAAAATGGAAACTAAAAATGAAACAAAAAACCACACATCTCCATGTGACTTGTGATCATCCCTTATATGTCACCTCCTTTGAGACCCAAAAATCACTATGATGCTTGACTAGATTAAATAGTAGCTTTCCCCTTAATCGTGTCATGTAAAACAATATATATATATATATATATATACACCAAGGTTTATATATAGGGAATAAGTATAAATCTAGTAGGATGCATACAAAGATTCAATGCACTCATACCCAATTACTCAATCCAACATACTGATTTTTAAATAAGAAAAATAAAATCACATTTTGATTACAATAAGAAGGCATTTAAATTTAAAAGAAATAGTTATACAAAAAACCATATTTTTATAATATTATTAGATAAAAACTTTTTAATAACTAATTAAAATAAATTAAATTAATTTATATAATTTTATAATAAAACTAAAATAAAATAATTACATCATAGGACAATTAGATCTAAGTACTAAATCTATAATTTCTCTAAATGAAACCACTCTGCTAGAAATGATGTGATCCTAACCACTCACCTGGTTCACATGATCTAAGCATGATCAAAGGCACCTAACTAGTGTGTAAAATATTGATTTAATCACTTGTAAAACTATACCTAAGGTTCCCACCAACCCCTTCCATCCCATGATTTTTAAATGACAATGAACATAAGGATCAAATTATTAAAAATCACACATCTCACAACACAAACCCCCTTTATATAAATAGTCCCAATTCCATGAGAAATTATAAATTTACATTAAAAATAATATGTAACATCATATATATTGAAACATGACATAAGGATATATCACATGATATATCAAAAATCCAATAAAACCCATTTTCTAAAAAGAAAACGGTATTAAAAAAGTGAAAAAATTTAAACCCTTACCAGGACCACTTTAAAATCACTTAAAAATAAAATGAGCATTTACAAAAAATCCAAACATGGAATAAACATCACTAAATGGTTTTGAATTGTGAATTTAAAATATAAAACACATGTAATAAATTTATATATATGATATTTATCTTTAATTGACATAAAAACACAAGTATTTTTATACCCAATCATTATATTTATTAATAAATATAATAATAAAAATAAATAGATTTTAAATAATCTAAGAAAATAGTTATAAAGTTTAAAACACAATGATCCATATCAATAGAGTAGAGGGATTATAGAATCACCTACCATAAGCAAGGTAATCAAATTTATTCCTCTAATAATAAGTAAACTAAGGATTAAGAAGACATCCCCACACCCTAAAATAAAAAACCCCCTAATTTAGATATACCATAATCAAAATCTATGTCACCATGGATGGATTATAAAAATTATAGGGAAGAATAATCAAGAGAGAAGGACAATATTAAAGGTCATAAACTTAAAGAAACACCAAAAAATGAAAGTTAATCATCTAAGGAGAAAATGAGGAAGAGGTGGAACCATTTTAGAAGCTTCCTAGGTAAATTATAATTGAAATGGGGCTAAGTGGGGTTTATTTTAGTCTAAAAAATGGTTTTGGATAAAAAATAATTTAAAATTTTAAAATAATAAATGAATCATATGCATAGTACTCTAGATAACACATGAGAATATGAGAAACTCAGGGCCCCCAATTTCCCATGTTGAATGATTCCCTTGAATGATATCATTACCCATGAAAATAGATTACACTTTCTATAAAATTCTCTAAAATTTTCTAAAATTTAATCCAGATTAAATTAAAATGAATAAAATAGACAATTGATAAAAATAAATACATACCAATGGAATCATGAGTGTTATAATTCTACCACCCATTCCACTTTATATATCTAAAAAGTTATTACAACCCTTGATCTGAAAAGTGGATAGTTAATTACTCCCTCATTAATGACTCTCACTCCTAATATTATTGAGAATCAGTTTCATGAAAAAATGAATTATGATAATAGGAATTGATTTTCATCATAGAAATTTATTCTCATAATCAAGATCATGAATCATTTTATATAAAAAAGTGTTATCCTACTTCAAGTCTAGATCTTTACATTCAATAACATGATATTTATCAGGTTGATACATCTTCAACTAGAAGACATGAAATAAATTTGGAATTGAAGCCTTATAGGGAGGTAAATTTATCATACATAATACTTCTATAAATATTTACATGATCTAAAATGGACTAATATATATTAATATTATCTTAACTTTCCCTCCCATTCTCTTATGGAATAATCGACATGAAGCTTTAAAAAATACTTGATCACCTAGTGAAAATTCCAATGGTTTTCAATGATGATATATAGAAGGACTATAATGAATTTAGTCCATCAACAACCATTTTGGATAAGCTAAATATTATTGATAATGTATTAAAAAATTATTAATCTTAGTAAATAAGCTTAATAAATATTGGACAAGTATAAAGGGTACTGGTATAAATGACCATACACAGCTTTTAAAGGAGCCATCCTAACTCAGTACTGATAACTATTATTATAGTAAAAATAAATTAATGGAAAATTACTCTCCCATGATACCCTAAAATCAAATATACAAGCATAAATAAAATCTTTTAAGATATTAATTACCCAATCCATATGACCATCAATTTGATAATGATAAGCTGTGTTAATATGACCTATTAGAGATCCTTTTAAAATCAATATTTGAAATAATTATCTCTCTCCGAAAAAATATAAAAATTAATTATGTAAATATTTAAGATCTTTTACATTGATAAATTTAGAATAAATTCTAATTTAAGACTTTAATAATGGGAATAAAATGAATTTATTTTGTTAATGTTTCAATAATCACCCAGATATAATTATTTCTGTGAAATGTTTAGGGTAGTTTAATAACAAAATCCATTAATACCTCATTGAACCTCTATTCAGGAAAGTGTAAAGGATAAATAAGACTTACCAAGTTTTGATATTCATAATTAACTCATTTATAAATGAGAAAATGAGAAACATATTCAACAACCTACCTTCTTAACCTATGCTATCCATATTGAAATATAATATCATAATGCATCATGGTAGCATCTGGATACAAAACCCATTATGAATTATGGTAGTATTTTATCACAACTTACCTAGAATAAAGAGGAACTACAAGTCACTTTTTAAAGTGAATAAAACTATTAGAATAAATATTCTATTTATCATTAACCTCCATACCAATTAAAATTCCTCTCATACATTAGCATTTAGAATCTCTCAATTTATCTTAGAAAATTTGATCAAAAAGAGAAGGGATAACTTATAAATTTGAATAAAAAAACAAATACATCTCCCTTTTCACCTATAAATTCCATTTCATAATTTGGCTCATTAATTTCCTTTCATCCTTAGTTTTATTTAATATTTGAATGGAAAATTTCTTACTGAGATCATTAATGGAAACATTTCATTTTCCAGGAGTATAATTGAGGTCAAAATAAGAGGTATAGAGATATACCACACATATACTCTATATGAGATTTAAATACTTTTATAAAAAGAAATAGTTCAAACTCTCATGACCATTATAAACAATTATTTTCTCACCAAATAGGTAGTTCTATTAAAACATTGAAGTGTATAACCACTACCAATTCAAGATCACCTGATTGTTAATTTTTCTCATGCGGGCATAACTAATGGGAACTAAAATCTAAAACATGATTATTTTTCATGATAACACTACCCAAAACCATACTCAAATCATCCCAATACATGATATAAGCTTCAAAAATATCATAAAATATCAAGATAATAGTTGAAATAAATATCTATTTAATTTTATTTAAATATTTATAACATTAAATAATATATATGAACTTTACTCCCTTATGGGTAAGAGTAGTTAGAGGTGATTCCAACTTAGATAAGTACTATAAAAAACATCTGTATTATCCTACCAAACCAAAGAATATTTTCATCTTAAAAATTTATTTGGAAGTCTCCAAAGAAATATATTTCTAAAATTTTTAGGGTAGAATGGTATGATATATTTAGAAACCACATAATCAAATAATTTAATTTTCTAAATATAAAAGTAAAAATAGGATAATTTTTCATTTAAGGTATACTATTTCAATATCCCTAGCTTAATCTATAGGTGATACTCAATCTATTCCTTTGAATAAGGATAAAAAAGAATTTCATTCACAAAAACCATAAAAAAAGTATAAAAATATTTATAGATTACGTGGTTAATTAATCTCATGAATATTTTTAGATAATTTATTAGATAAAAATACAATATTGAATATTCAAAATATCCATACCTAATTTAAAAACCAGTGTTAGGAATATCCTGGTCCTTGACGCTCAATTAAAAATACCCAAACCTGAGATTAATAATTAAAAACCACCTTCCCTATTTATTCTTATCAAAAAGGTAATTTATGTATAGAATTTGATACTTATTATTTAAGTTCACCTAATTATTTTTTTTGATAATAATAATAAAGGTGTAAAATTCTATCAACTATATTATAAAATAGTATAGAATCTACCCAAGGTGACATTATTAGATAGATAAATACATTACCCTGAAGGTATTATAAATGAATATTCAACTCCTTTAAGTACATAAGATCCATATGATAATAAGGTAATAACATTAAAATCATCACTATAAGAAGATATATTAATAATTCCACTTCCTATTCTAGTGGAAACCAAAGGAATCATCAGAAAAAGATTTAAATTTTTTTACCATGAGTGTAAGTTCCTATCTTGAATTATTTTCAAAAAATCCAAATATATTGTTATTAGAAAAAAAAAATTCTTTGATATCATGAAGGATTGGTCTAACCTAACTTGACCCAGGGTTCCATTCACCTTAAAATAGATTAGAAATTCTATAAAGGGAAATAAAGTAACACTTAAATAAAAAAATTATACAGGCTTTGAACATGATCATTCTATCCATTCTCAAAATTAGTTTTAAGAAATACATGTTAAGGAAAATAAAATTCCAGGTAATTTTAATATTAGAGATTAATACCACACATGATGGACACTTAAATCTCCACTATTTTTTATTTCCTAAAAGAGTATAAATGAAAATGAAATATGACATAGGTTTAGTTGGAAGGTTCATTAAATAAAATAATATTATAGATATAAAATATTTTTATGAACTCACATAAAATAAACCAATAACCATAGATAATGTAATAAGAATAGAACCTTGAACAATGGTAGGTCTAGCTTTATACACAACATGGACATGCATTGTTATGAAAAATCACTTAGATTTGGTTTATGTATAATACTTCCCATTAAAATAAGATTATTTTCACTTATCTTTATTCCATGATAAAGTTAAATCCTTCATATATTATCCAAAGAATAATATCATAAAATTTTAGTCACATAAAATTACAATTGATATCCCTTTGGTGTCATAAAACTAGCCCTAGTCATATATTGAGAGTTAATTTTGTAAAACCTTTGAGTATGAACCAATTAGACGTATACATTTAAATTTTTAAGAAAATTATGAAAATTGGGTTTAGAGTTACCTATCTTACCTCACTGGTAGCTTACAAAACCCCTTCTTTACAGAAGATAAGGAATATGAATGAGATAGTTTTCTAGAATTACCACTACTTCCTCAATTGAACTCATATTTCTTCCTTTTATTACTAGATAAATCACTTTAACCACCCATCATGAGAGTACTACTACCCATCCTAGCCATAATTACCAAGTCCATTTACTCTATCAAGAATTTATTAAAAAATTATATATAATAAGTAAGGTAAAATTAAAACACCTTTAATTCAATATTAGGGTGAAGAACCATTTTGAAACATAGTCCTTACATGTCATTAATGAACATTTATGGTGTGAATTGAATTATCTAGATTAAGGGGTATCATACTCCATCACCATTCGACTGTCCTATTAAAAAAAATAAAAAATCCATCTCCTTAGATAAATTCATTATTTCAAGGTAATTTGACTGATTTAACATGTTATTAAAGTCCATACAAGTTAAGTATTCATGCATATTAGCCCAAAAAATAAAATCCAAATATTTCCTGCATAAAAAATTAAAGTATGAAGGTAAAAAATTTGACCTTATAGGAATTAATATTTTCAAGAAAATAAATGATCCTCTCAATCCTCTCTAATCATTCCTTTTCCTCTTGAGTATCTTTGTCACCTCAGAAAGCAGAATTGATATGGTTATGAAATTACTAGGCCCAATATCTAACTTGATTTGGGATAGGATAAATCATATTTCCAAAGATTATATAGTCTAATAACTATATCTACTATGTTATGGTCAATATGAGGGTCATCCCATGGAAATATTTCCATAACCCCCTCTCGAGGGTTCATAGGTGATCTTCTGGGAGTTATATCTATATAAATTACACAACATACATAACCTCATCAAAACATGCTCAAAAAATGAAGAAAAATCATATTAAATAATATAAATAAATTTATAAATTAATAAAATAACACCATCATATCCTAAGGCCACATGAAAACATCATAATTATATTATAAATACCTATAAAATCATCTTAAATAAGATATAAATGTCTATAGAGTTATATAAAATCATCAAATAAAAAAATAAAATGAAATAATATTTTTACCCCATGGACAGTTAAAATTCATGGTCTATAGAATGTACATTCGACTATGCATCACCCATTGAATGATCTAGAGTGAGTTATATAGTCCACATGCATGGATTGCAGCCTGTGAAACATGATTCTACAACCAATAATTTTCTCCAATTATTCTCCATAATTTAAAATTTTATAAAATAAACCCTATAACTTTAATACCAATGATAATAAGACTCATTTATATTAAATTAAAATGAAAAAATATAAAAAATATTCAATTAAATGATTTTTTTCAAATTTATATAGGAACTCAAGAATCACAACTAAAAGTGTTGTCTATAAACTTATTTTACATACACCACTTGAGTTTTTAAAATATTTTCTCCTATTTACCATAACTCCCTAAATAATATATTTAAATTGGGATTTTGTACCATTTTGGGATGGCCAACTTAATATGACCTAAATTGAAACCTAAAATAGTGAAACATAAGGAATAAATCACGTTCTCTATCATTATAAATTGACACAAGGGACAAGGGAATAAAAAAAATATAATGGGAATGATTTTAATCTATTTAAAATTAAAATATAAATAACGGATTTCAACAAAAAATTTTGGATAATACACATATATATTGAAAAATCACACTAGTAGATAATTTTTTTTAAATAAAAGATAAATCAAACATGTAATAATATCTAAACTACATATTAAATAATAATAAACTAAATAATAATAATAATATATATCTTAAAATCATGTCACATAAATACAAACCATATATATACATAAAATGTTTTTCATATACATATATAATAACTAAAAAAATATAAAAATAAAGAGTTAAAAAAATGAAAATTCTGAGTACATAAGTCCAAAATATAAACCAAAAATGAAATGAAAAACCACCCCTTATTTATATGACACATGTCACCCCTCATATGTAACCTCCTACAAGACTTGAACATCACTATGATCCTCCAGTAGAGTAAAGATAAGATTTCCCCTTACCCATGTATTGTAAAACAAAATCTATTTACATAAATATTGTGTTTATAGGGAGTGAGTATAAACCCATTAGGATACTGTAATGTCCTGGATTTTTCCATGTATTATTTTAATATTATATGGGAATTAATTTGAGACCAGGCTCTAAGACGGTGTGCAGTTCCGAGGCCCGGTGAGCCCGAAACAAATGTTTAAATTTAATTTAATAATTAAATAATGCGCACATGTGGTTTTCCTGAAAAAGTGGAATAATTCCCGAATGGGTTCTCGGATCAGAAATCCGAGGGCACCGTTGCATTCAGAACAACGATTTTACCATAGGAAAGGCCTAACATCGGTCGGCGCAGGTCGGTCGTGGAATCCAGTTTTTGGGACGTAAGAGTAATAAAATATTTAAATAAAAATATTTTATTCTGTAGTGAAATCTTTTAAATCTGTTGCAACAGATATCCCTTACCTTTTTAATTAAAGGTTGGTGCAAGGGTCCAGGGTTACAAATCTCATAACCCTGAAACCCTTGGCAGCTCTGGAGGCTCTAGAGAAAACCTCCCAACGCAGCAACGATGATGCAGTGACCGAATCATCGCCGACGAATGCTGCAGAATCCAGGTAGGATGTTTGTTTGTGATTTCTTCCCCGTTGTTGATTTCTATGACGAACGTGGGATAATCCACGAATAGATTAGTCCGTGGATCGATCGTTCTTGTGGGATGGGATTTTGCGGGGATTTTTGGGAGATTGAATCCATGATTAATCCATTGTTGTTTTTTTCTGCTCCGTTTAATCCCATTAACGGGAGTGGATCAACGCCGTGACGAACGACGATGGAGGTTTGTTCCTCAATTTTGTTTCTTTGGATTTCTCCCCTTTCTTTTCTTCGCATTCTTCACGTTATTCACGGGGCGATGAACGACGGATAATTTCACATTCGTTCTGTGACGCAATGATCCCAAACTGTGGATCCAACCCCGGAGGGGTGTCACGGAGGTGCGACAGCGATATCGGCGAACGATTCAGAGTGGATCGAGAGTTATGAGTTTTCGGGTGTTTTTCTTCGAATGGATCATTCGAGGTTTATGATACATTTTAAAGGCCTAAAACACCCATCATGGTGTTCGTATGACAAGCCGAACCAAACCCTGGAGTATAGGGATGTACAAATGAGGGATCGGGGATCCAGAAGATCGGCCAAAGCGCAAGGAAGAAGATGGCGTTCTAGAAATTTCCTGACTACACGCCGTGTAGTATGGGCTACACGGCGTGTGTTCGTTGGTAGAATTACATGTTGTGTACTTCGGGAGTACACGAACATGGGCAGGGTACACGGCCAAGGACACTCCATGTATACCCCTCCCCGGCCAAGCCCGACCAGATACACGGGATACCCTGTGTACGGGTACACAGGCAGGCGACACAGACATGGGCAGAGACCGTGTACGGACACATGGCCAGCGTACACGGAGCGAGCCCCAAGTTCTCGAACACGATGTGTGATTCTTACACACGCCGTGTAGTTGCTTTCTATCCGACAAGCCGAATGACACGGGCCGGTTACACGGGAAATACCCGAAGTCAGGAACACATCATGTACTTTTCTACACGCAGTGTAGTTGAGTTTTACACAGCTTGAACGGATGACACGAGCCATTTACATGGGCAGTACCCGAGGTCAAGGAACAGGGCGTGTAACCATACTACATGCCGTGTAATAAATTATTCAAGGCTTGATCCATTTGACTTCTATGACTTAGACTAGTTTCCTTAGGGTTTTCTCCTTGGTCTTTCTCCTGAAGGTTCCCGGTATCATTTCCTACATATAGGAATATGATCCCTTCAGCAGGACTTCCTAAATAGAGTTGTTGGAATCCCCTCTGTGAGACTTAGATCCGGATCCTCTATTCATTCCTGGAACCCTAGGTAGAGTTCTTGGTATCTATGTGACCAACTTTACCCAGGCGCCAATCCTCTGCTTAGCAAATTAGCTCAGACTGAGTTGTCGGAATCACCCCATGATTTGGTTGTGATCCTCATCTGAGCATCATGTTCTCAAGGTACTTGTGGAGTGTGTTCTCACAGAATTAGTACTTCTTATCTCTCTATCCTCAGACCTAGGAGTGTGTTATCCTTGTTACATGCTTAGTGGAATCTTCGAGCTGGATCTTAGTGGTGGTATTCGTGATAGTCGATCGTGCACGAGTATATCTGGATATTATTGTTATATGTTCGGTAGACATATACTGTGTAGAGCTGACTGTATCTTTCATTTGTGAAATTTTTCCCTTGTTGTATTTCTTTTGTGGTTTCGGGGTGTCCTACTGGGTATTGTTATACTCACCCCTGCACGGGCTTTGCCCGCACGTGTCGTGTCTTGTACAGATGAGCGAGCCTTTGATAGGATTATAGGTGGACCTGGACCAGACGGTACTCAGTGAGATCAGACTGGCCGAGGTGTGTTCCTACAACTATAGACTATAGTCCCAACACCTTTCTTTATAGGTTGAACTTTGTTAAAGACTCTCTTTTGGTGGGCTTGTACTTTTGGCCCAGGGTTTTACTTTCTTGTACTTTACTTTCCTGTCGTACTCTATGGTTGGGATTTAGTCTATGCATGCATCTTTTCCTTTTAGTAGTTTTTACTTTTCAGCTTTGTGGGCTTGGAGATGTGTGTGTGTGTACAGGTTTATAGGCAATGCCTCCCATGTTAGTAGCATGCCTACTTGGTGCTAGTCACCAGCCCCTGGCCTATTGGAGGCGGGCTTGGGGAGTTGCGGCTCGGGCCCCACTGAGATGGGTCGTGACAGAGTGGTATCAGAGGTGGTCGGTTCTACCTTAGAACCGAGAGTCTGTGAGTTGGTTTGGGGCAATGGTGTTGAGTGTTTCGAGTTCGGCTTTCAGGCCAGGGACACCAGTGATGGTGCGGGCGGCCGACATATCCATACACCAGGACTCTGATAACTTTCTTTTCGACTTGGAACATGAGAAAACTAGTTGTAGGGAAAAAAATAATGGTACATGAATTATATAGGAATGGGTTGTGGTTCCCATGTCCTTTTTGAGTTAGCTCTCCATATATAATCACTGACTGAGATACATTTTGTTTCTTTAACAGGATGCCTCTGCGACGCGCACCTGCTAGGATCTAGCAGCTCGATCACGAGGATGACCCCCTCAGTGATGAAGTCTCGATACAGGGACCAGATCCCCCAGTTTTACCATTGGGTGGTGTGCCAGTTATCCCACCACCTGTGGAGCCGTGTTTAGTGCTTGCTGTACCAGTGGAGGAGGAGTGCAGGCTGAGCGCACTCCACGAGTTTCAGAGACAGAGACCCCTCAGGTTTCGAGGAAAGCCTGACCCTCAGGCAGTAGAGGACTGGCTTGAGGCAGTAGCCAGAGTCTTCTATCTGGTCAGGACACCAACAGACCAGATGGGGATCCTAGCAACGAGCCTTCTACAGGGCTCGGCAGAACGATGGTGGAGTTTGGTTATCCATACTCACGACGAGGCGACTCTTGCATGGTCGGAGTTTGAGCATATCTTCAAATAGGAGTTTCCACCGGTTACCCTGAGAGTAGTATGCATACAAAAGATTCTTCAGCTCCAGTAGGGAACCATGACGGTGGCTGAATATTCGTCAAGATTTACTGACCTCTCGCGGTAATCGATGGGTATGGTTAGAGATCAGTACTTCAGAGCTCGGACTTTTGAGCGGGGCTTGAGTAGAGATATATGATCTAGCATCATCCCTATGATAATTCCTACTTATGATGGGGTGCTTGAGCAGGCTCTGGTGGTCGAGAGGTTCTTGGAAGAGAAGAGACAGCCGGAAGATGTCAGTAGTGGGTGAGGTGGAGCAGAGACCTCGGCCGCAGGGGGCCGACGTCAGGGACCCAGGCGTGGGAGATGTTTTCAGAGGAGATCCTAGGATAGGGGATCTGCCATACAGGGTTCACATGGCACATCCATTTAGCCTCGAGGGAGGCTATGCTATTCATGTGATGGCAGGGGACATCTCGCTCAAGATTGTCCGACCCGCTGTACTACTGACACGGGAGCAGTGGATGGACCACCGAGGCATAGGAAATGTGTGAAGCAAACAGATCCGCGGGGCGGCAGACGCGGTAGGGGATCTAGGAGAGCAGCTGGAGGTGGTCGGCGTTTTGACCCTTTACCACCACCACCCCCAGAAGGTCCACCCCAGGCTCAGGGAGCTGGTGGACATAGGCAGGGACAGCTGCAGGCGGCAGAGGCTTATGACCCAGGTACTCCCGGAATGATTAGAGGTACGATCTGTATCTTTTCTACTTTAGATGCCGTATTGATAGACACAGGTGCTAGTCATTCCTTTCTGGCTGCTTATCTTGTTCAAGACCTTGATATTCCAGTTGAGCCGTTGACTCGACCCTTACGCTTAGAAACACCGTCTGGAGAAGACTCAAAGATCACACACCTCTGTAGACAATGTGACCTGACCCTTGGAGGCGAGAGTTTCGGTTGGAACCTCTTGGTGGCAGCGTCGAGGCCTTACAATGTCATTCTTGGTATGGATTGGCTATCCACATTTCATGCCCAGATCGACTATTTTAGGCGAAGGGTGCAGTGTGTCCGCAGTGATGGAACAAGGTTCTCTTTTGTTAGTGAAAGAGAGACCCAGGCAGCGCAGGATGGACTCGTGCATAGGAGGGCACAACTGATTTCACATCAATTGGCTAGACTAGCCCTTGGCACAGCAGATGTTACGAGTTTACAGTTTCCAGCAATAGTGGCTGAGTACGAGGACGTCTTTCCAGAGGATGTCCTCAGACTACCTCCCCATCGGGAGATAGATTTTTGCATTGAGTTGCAACTCGGGACAACACCAATATCAGTGTCAGCATATCGGATGGCTCCTGAAGATCTTCGTGAGCTGAGGGTGTAGCTAGACAACTTATAGAAGAAGGGCTTTGTGAGACCCAGCGTTTCACCCTGGGCGGCCCCAGTGCTGTTTGTCAAGAAGGAAGAAGGGAGCTTGAGGCTATGTGTGGATTACCGGTTCTTGAATCAGGTGACCGTGAAGAACCAATATCTACTACTGAGTATCGATGACCTCTTCAACCAGTTGAGAGGGGTACGATGGTTATCTAAGGTTGATCTACGATCAGGCTATCACAAATTGCGATTACGGGATGAGGATATACCGAAGATGGATTTCAGATGCCGCTACAGTCACTATGAGTACTTAGTGATGCCCTTCGGTGTGACGAACGCCCCGACAGTGTTCATGGGACTCATGAAACGGATCTTTTAGCCCTATCTAGACCGGTTTGGAGTGGTCTTCATCGACGATATCCTTGTGTACTCTGCGTCTGAGGAGGAGCACGCGAGACCCCTAAGGATGGTTCTGGACACACTCTGAGAGCACCAGTTGTATGGGAAACTCTCGAAGTGTCAGTTTTGGTTATAGGAGGTCCACTTTATGGGACACGTTATCTTGGAAGATGGGGTAGCAGTGGACCCAGCCAAGGTGGAGGCAGTGCTAGCATGGGAGCCACCCCGGAGCGTGATGGAGGTGCAGAGTTTTCTTGGGTTGGCAAGCTACTATCGAAGATTCATCCTTGATTTCTCCTGGATTGCAGCACCCATGACAGCTTTGACCCAAAAGGGGAAGCCTTTTTGTGTGGATCGAGAGATGCCAGCAGGCTTTCCAATAGTTGAGACAGAGTTTGATGAGCGCCCCGATCTTAAGATTACTGGAGGAGGGTGTCGAGTACGTAGTGTTCTGCGACGCATCAGGAACCCGACTTGGTTGTGTCCTGATGCAAAGGCAAGCAGTAATTGCCTATGGCTCACGTCAGTTGAGGCCACACGAGTAGAACTACGCGACCCATTATCTTGAGTTGGCAGCGGTAGTCTTCTCATTGAATATGTGGCGGCACTACCTGATGGGCGAGCGATTTTCCATCTACTCTGATCACAAGAGTCTCAGATATATCTTTTCTCAGAAGGATATGAATTTGAGACATAGGTGATGTCTTGAGTTCCTCTAGGATTACGAATTTGAGATCGTTTACACACTTGGGAAGGGGAACGTCGTGGCAGATGCTCTCAGCAAAAAATCCAGTTCGCAGTTACTGGATGAGGCGATGGGGCAGTTGGCCTCTTTACAGCTATCCTTCGTGGATGGGGATGAGGGATCTTACCTTCAGTCGATGGTTGTTACCCCTCCACTCTTACAATGATTCAGGGAAGCACAACTTGGGGATGATAGCTGTAAGACTCTATGTGCTCAGGTATCCACAGGCGTTGCTGCTAATGGATATTCAGAAGGTGGGGAGCACGTTGTTCTTTTCAGAGGGCGTACGGTAGTAACAGTGACGTTACGAGAGGAGGTTTTATGGGATTTCCATATATCTCCTTTGGTGGTGCATCCAGGCATGGAAAAGATGTATCAGGACCTCCAACGTCAGTTCTGGTGGCCAGGAATGAAGAAGAGTGTGGTAGAGTTTGTTTCTTGGTGCCTTACTTGTCAGCAAGTACAGGCTGAGCACCAGGTGTCAGCAGGTTTGACTCATCCCCTTGAGGTGCCAGAGTGGAAGTGGGATGGAATATTCATGGACTTCATGACAGGTTTACTATGTACGTCTAGGGGACACGATGCCATCTGGGTGATCGTTGATCAACTCACCAAGTTGGCCCACTTCCTAGCCATATAGGAGCAGAGTTCAGTAGAGAGATTGGGATGCCTCTATGTGCAGGAGATAGTTCGACTTCATGGAGTTCCATCCATGATCGTTTCAGATCGTGATGCTCATTTCACATCCTGGTTGTGGAAGGGATTGCAGGAAGATTTTGGGACTCGGTTACGCTTGAGCACAACATTTCATCCTCAGACTGATGGTCAGATAGATCGGACCATCTAAGTTCTGGAGGATATGCTTCGATCTTGCATACTTGTATTCGGTCGTAGCTAGGAGGATCACCTACCACTGGTGGAATTTTCTTACAACAACAGTTATCATTCCACTCTTGGTATTCCACCATTTGAGGCTCTGTACGGGCGACCTTATAGGTCACCACCTTGCTGGACTGACCCGGGAGAGTCAGCACTCATGGGCCCAGAGATGGTGAGAGCTACTATAGAGAAGGTGCAGGTCATCCAGGAGTGGATGAAGACTACGCAGAGTCGGTAAAAGTCTTATGCCGATAGGAGGCAGAGGCCCTTGGAGTTCGAGGAGGGAGACCATGTGTTCCTTCGGGTCTCACCTCGATGGTGATTGTGGAGATTTGACCGATGTGGCAAGCTATCTCCGAGGTTCGTTGGACCTTTTCAGATTCTGAGTAGAGTTGGCGAGGTGGTGTATCGCTTGACTCTACCTCCTCAGATGGACCGGGTACACAACGTCTTCCATGTGTCGTAGCTACGGAGGTACGTGCATGATCCATCACACGTCATCAACTGGGGCGAGCTGGACATCGATGATGGAGCAACCTTTGCTGAGTACCCAGTGGAGATCGAGGATTGGCAGGAGAAGATCCTTCGTGGATGAGCTATTCCCTTGGTGCGTGTCCGGTGGTAGCACAAGAATCTCCAGGAGAGAACGTGGGAGTGGGAGGCTCAGATTTGAGTGCAGTACCCACATCTTTTTGAGTAGCCCTTGTTTTGGATTTTCGAGGATGTAAAAGCCCTAAGGTGGGTGTGATGAAATGTCCCATATTTTTCCATGTATTATTTTAATATTATATGGGAATTAATTTGAGACCAGGCTCTGAGACAGTGTGCAGTCCGAGGCCCGGTGATCCCGGAACAAATGTTTAAATTTAATTTAATAATTAAATAACACGCGCATGCGATTTTCCTAAAAAAGTGGAATAACTCCCGAATGGGTGCTCAGATTAGAAACCCAAGGGCACCGTTGCGTTCGAAACAACGATTTTACCATAGGTGAGGCCTAACATTGGTCGACTCAAGTCAATCGTGGAATCCAGTTTTTGGGACGTAAGAGTAATAAAATATTTAAATAAAAATATTTTATTCTGCAGTGAAATCTTTTAAATCTAATACAATAGATATCCCTTACCTTTTTAATTAAAGGTTGGCGCAAGGGTCCAGGGTTACAAACCTCATAACCCTGAAACCCTAGGTGGCTCTAGAGGCTCTGGAGAAAACCTCCCAATGCAGCGACAACGACGCAGCGACCGGATCATCGTCGACGAATGTCGTGGAATCCAGGTAGGATGTTTGTTTGTGATTTCTTCCCCATTTTTGATTTCTACGATGAATGTGGGCTAATCCACGAACATATTAGTCCGCGGATCGATCGTTCTTGCGGGATGAGCGTTTTCGGGGATTTTTGGGAGATTGAATCTATGATTAATCCATTCTTGTTTTTTTTCTCCATTTAATCCCATTAACAGGAGCGGATTAATACCGTGACGAATGACGATGGAGGTTCATTCCTCAATTTCGTTTCTTTGGATTTCTACCCTTTCTTTTATTCGTGTTCTTTGCATTCTTCTCGGGGCGATGAATGACAGATCGTTGCGCATCCGTTCTATGACGCAACAATCCCAAACTGTGGATCCAACCCCGGAGGGGTGTCATGGAGGTGCGAAAGCGATATCGGCAGACGATTTGGAGCAGATCGAGAGTTATGAGTTTTCAGGCGTTTTTCTTCGGATGGATCATTTGAGGTTTATGATCCGTTTTAAAGGCTGAAAACACCCATCACAGTGTTCATATGATGAGTTGAACCAAACCCTAGAGTATCGGGACGAACGGATGATGGATCGCGGATCTGGAAGATCGGCCGAAGCGTGAGGAAGAAGACGACGTTTTGGAAATTTCCCGACTACATGCCGTGTAGTATGGGCTACACAGTGTGTGTTCATCGGTAGGATTACATGGCGTGTACTTAGAGAGTACAAGGATACAGGCAGGGTACACGACCAAGGACACGCCGTGTATACCCCTCCCTGGCCGGGCCCGGCCAGATACACGGGATACCCTGTGTATGGGTACACGGGCAGGCGACACGGACACGGGCAGAGACTGTGTACGTGCACATGGCCAGCGTGCACGGAGTGAGCCCCAGGTGCTCGGACATGACGTGTGATTCTTCTACATGCTGTGTAGTTGCTTTCTATCTGACAAGCCGAATGTCACAGTCCGGTTACACGGGTAGTACCTGGAGTCAGGAACACGGCGTGTACTTTTCTACACGCCGTGTAGTTGAGTTTTACAGAGCCTGAAAGGATGACACGGGCTGTTTACACAGGTAGTACCCAGGGTCAAGGAACATGGCGTGTAACCATAATACACGCTGTGTAATAAATTATTCAAGGATTGAGCCATTTTCCTTCTGTGACTTGGACTAGTTTCCTTAGGGTTCGTCCCCTTGGTCTTTCTCCTGAAGGTTCCCGGTATCATTTCCTACATATAGGAATATGATCCCTTCAGCAGGACTTCCTGAATAGAGTTGTTGGAATCCCCTCTATGATACTTAGAGCCGGATCCTATATTTATTTCTGGAACCCTAGGTAGAGTTCTTGGTATCGACGTGACCAACTTTACCCAGGCACTGATCCTCTACTTAGCGTATTAGCTCAGACTGAGTTGTCGGAATCACCCCATGATTTGGTTGTGATCCTCATCTGAGCATCATGTTCTCAAGGTACTTGTGGAGTGTGTTCTCCCGAAACGAGTACTTCGTATCTATCTCTCCTCAGACCTAGGAGTGTGTTCTCCTTGTTACGTGCTTTATGGAATCTTCGAGCTGGATCTTAGTGGTGTTATTCGTGATAGTCGATCGTGCACGAGTATATCTGGATATTCTTGTTATATGTTCAGTAGACATATACTGTGTAGAGATGACTGTATCTTTCCTTTGTGGAATTTTTCCCTTGTTGTATTTCTTTTTTGGTTTCGAGATGTCCTACTGGGTATTGTTATACTCACCCCTGTACGGGCTTTTCCCGCACGTGTCGTGTCTTGTGCAGACGAGCGAGCCTTTGACAGGATTCTAGGCGGACCCAGACCGAACGGTACTCAGTGAGATCAGATAGGCTGAGGTGTGTTTTTACATCTACAGAATGCAATCCTAGCACCTTTCTTTACAAGTTGGACTTTGTTACGGACTCTATTTTGGTGGGATTGTACTTTTGGCCCAGGGTTTTACTTTCTTGTACTTTACTTTCTTGTCGTACTCTATGGTTGGGATTTAGTCTATGCATGCATCTTTTCCTTTTAGTAGTTTTTACTTTTTAGCTTTGTGGGCTTGGAGATGTGTGTGTGTGTAGAGGTTTATAGGCAATGCCTCCCATGTTAGTAGCATGCCTACTCGGTGCTAGTCACCAGCCCCTGGCCTATTGGAGGCGGGCTTGGGGAGTTGTGGCTCGGGCCCCACTAGGACGGGTCGTGATAGATGCCTTCACATATTATATACACTCCCACTCAATTACTAAAACCAATATGATATTTTTAAATGATAATAATGAAATCATATTTTGATTGTAACACCAAATCTTTTAAATTTAAAATAAATAGGTAATTTAAAGACATTTTTTTATAAAATTAGTAGGAAAACCCTTTTTAATAAATTAATAAAATAAATGAAATGAAATTTAATCATTTTATAATAAAAACTAAATCAAAAATATATATCATGGGTTATTTGGATATAGGGGAAAAATATAAAATCCCTATAAATATAACCAAACTTATATTAGTGATACATTCTGACCCACTCATATGGCTCACATGATCTAGGAATGAATGTGGGTATACAACTAGCATGCATGATTTGGTACTAAATAGGTGATTTAAAAAGTGAAAAGGGTATTTTCCTCAAGATTTTTCCAATGATATTTTTAAATTATTTTCATATATGTCAACATATTTTGTTTAAAATTATTATTTAATAATTCTATTCACTTATGATACCATCCACCATATTTTTATGGATGGTTTATAATCAATTTGATTGGGGAACATATTGGTATTCTGTATGCAAGTTCCTTCAATACAAGTAGTTATTTATTTTTAAGGAATATTGATTAAGTTGTGTTATTTATTCATATAAGTAATGAATTATACTTATTAAGTGATGTGTGGGGCCCATCATTACATATCCCCTTGATGCATTAGTAGGTATCATGAGAAAAACTAGCTTGGGTATTTGGATGAGTCCTTATCCATTTATGTAATAGGTCTTGTCACGAGGCCTTGACGGTATATATGTATTAGTATGAGGCCTCGATGGTATATTTAGATGTATGAAATTATGCATTCCAACATTATAAAATTATTTATTGATGTATATGTGATTATTTGGAATAGTTTTTATATCCAAAAATAAGTTTTTAGATCATATGGTTATTTATATGGAATTATTTGATTATCATTTATTTTCTACCATATTATTAATGCCTTATTTTTCTTCTGTAGTATACATACCCTTAATGATTAGCTAAGGTCACCCCTTTCTTATGTTTTTTCTCTAGGATATCGGGAAGTTTTTTATGATTAATACATAGGGACATTCTAAAAGGGACAATGACGTTCTCAAAGAAAAAACTATATTGTATTTTAATTTTTCAGATTTAAATGTGAAATTAAAGTATGTATCTAGTTTAATAATGCTACTAAACTATTTGGTCTTTTGAGATGTTTTTTCTTGTATCTAGTTCAAATATAATAAAGTAACAACCAACTATGGGCTACTAGGGTCAGGGTATTTACAGTTGGTATTAGAGAAAATTTAGTAGAAACCTTGGTAACTAGATTTAGGAAAATATAAATTAGGGAACATAACCCTATGAATGAATTTTATAATATTCCCAAGGAAACCATGTTTATGATTATAAGATTAGCTATAAATAAATGTTTTAATTTATGTTAAGTGTTTTACTAGTTTTGTAATTATACATTATGTTTTATAATGTTATGATCTAATTTAGTGCATTCCATTTTTTTATAAATAGAACCTAGTAGAAGGAATTAAAACCATATAAATGCACATAATCCATGTAGGTATTTCCCTTATAAGAAAGATAATGATGTTAGAGATGGAGATAGAGATGGTGTTGAGAAAATTATAACTATATTGGGGCAACTGACTTAGGTTATGAGAAAAAACCTTTACCGTATGGAGAATCTTGTTGATCCACAACATAGTGTAACAATGTTAGACTACTTTATACATTAGTAACCTCTATAATTAAATGAAACTAAAAATCCATTTACAGCTGATAAACAAATAAGTTACTTAGAGAAGATATTTCTCACTTTAGAAAGTAATGAAAGGGAGAAGGTTGTCATGGAAGTTTATCATCTATTAAGGAATTCTAATAAATGTGGGTAATTGATTCAAAATACTAAGTATGAGGAGGAAATAGTGATAATAGAATAATAGGATTTTAAGAAACTATTCTTGGAAAAATATTTTCCTCGTGAACAAATAGAAGATATGGAAAGTAAATTCTTGAGTCTAAGAAAAAAGGAATATGAAAATGTTTCTAATTATGAAGCTAACTTTACATGATTAACAAGGAATATTATAGACTAAGTATATAATACAAAGAGAAATATTGACCATTTATTTGATGAGATTAAGCCAATTCTTCTATGAGAACTAGTCTTCCAAACATTTTAATCATATGACGATATAATATCATGTGATATTAAGATATAGAAATAATTATTAAATTCTTATGGTTCTAAAGTAAAATAAGATAATAAGAGTTAATAATATAAAGAAATATATAAGTTAAAGAAGGTAAATAAGGATTTCCCCACATGTGATAATTGTGGAAAGAAACACCCCAGTACTTGATTGAAGGGAATGAGAGTTTGATTCAAATGTGATGAGAAATGCCATCAGGAATGTAAATGAAAAGGTAATAAAGAAACCTATAATTTATAGTGTTTCAAATATAAGTTTAATAGGTTCTACTCAAATTAATTCCACAATAATAAAGGGAATATAGATTAGAAGAATAAAAGGGATCAAGGTTAAGTTTATGTTATTACTACAACTGAAGTGGAATGATTAAATTACTTGTGTATTTGGATTCAATAATTATGTTTAATTTTTTTATCAATGATATTATGGTTATAAGAATCATGAAACATATAAAGACTATGATACAATAGTTTTTGTTTAATGATTTGAAACAATATGATGAATGGTACCGATAATCAAGAAAATTTATTTGTGTTAATGTATTATTTTTAGAGAATTCATAAATACGGGAAAGATAACCCTTAATGTTTTCTAATGTTTAGTTAATAATGTTTAGTTTGGATAAAAATATGATTAACATTGAAAAATCTAATGGGGTGGTATTGGTTACCTTAAATATAGTTAGTGATTTAATGATTAAGTAATTTATGATAGAGTTTACTATATTTTAGGATTTGTGGTATATATGGAATAAGGATAAAGTTAATTATGATTCAGGTTATTAGTATATGTGATCAAAGTATTACATGTTTTGAATGTGACATTATGAACTACTTTATGTTGTCTAGAGATAAATATTTGATCAAATTTTTGGGTTTTGAATATGTTCGGTAATCGTTTGGAGGAGTATTAAGGTTAACTACTTATGGAATGACTTATGTTGACCTTTAAACATTATTGTTTTAGGTTAAAGTAAAATTTTTAAGATAACCCATGCTAACCATTTTAGTTTTGGTAAATATTTAGAGTTTGAAGGAATGACTTATGGATCTTATTAATTGTTAAAATTACTTTAGGCATGAAAAAATTCATCTCAGATTTCCATTCCATAGCCTTAGAGATGAAGTGGAAATAGATTGAAGCACAACCAAGGATGAGATTATGCTTATGATTTGAAAATAAATCAAGTAAGTTTTATTTTCATGAATTATTTATATGGATAGTAAAATAATACCTCTACTTTAGTAAAATGACTTTATAATAAAAACATTATCCATTTACTTTTCTTACTAAGAAATCAATGGTCTTTTAACCCATCATAGATTTATGGTTTTCTGTTTGTTAACATTCACACGACCATGTTCTCTATCACTCTCTATTAATCTTATGGTGTTAGTTTTATCTTCCATGTAGACATTTAACTTCTCACTAATGTTATCCTATTTTTAACCTTATATATGTGTTATTCCATATGACCTTCATATTTCTCTTTCACTTTTTCAAGAGGAAGTTTTATTAACACTTTTTTTGATGTGGGTTATCCACAAAGGAATTTTTCAAATGAAAAACCATTTATTATTGAGTACAAGTTCAAATAGAAAGGTAGAAATTTATTTAAGGGGGTATTATGTAACACCCTTATATTTTAAAATAACACTATATTTGATAGTGTATATGACATGCAACACCGAGGCTAAATTAACCCCAAAATATTATTATTTAAATATGGATGTTATAACCCAGTAATTAAATTGTCAGGTATAAATAGTATTACCTTAATTATGATATATATATAAAGTAACCACTCAATAAAAAATTATTTATTAATTATTATAAAATAAGTACTGAATTTCTATAAAAGTTATTTTATGCTTTAAAAATATGTTTTCTTCAAAAAAGTTTGTTATTTATTTTTGTGATAAAGTATTATCATTAATTTGTATAAATTATATAAATTTTATTTTTTTAAAAATAATATAATTTTTTAAATCATCATATCAAAATTATCTTAGGGTGAAGTTTCGGGTTTTTTTTAAAAAGATTTATTTTCTAGTGAATAGTGAAAAATATCAATTTTTATCAAAAATTGTATTTTTATCTCAAGAATTTACAAAGTTAATTTTTTAAAAGATTTAAAACTATAATTAGTTATCTTATATTACTAATAATATAATTAAGTTTATTATAATCAATTTCATGATTGAATTTAGTATAAAACTATTTTTATACATAAAAATATATTTTTCTTAAAAACTATTTTTTGTGTCATTTTGCGTATTTATTTTAATTTTAATTTATGTAATTTAGATAAATTGAATTTGATAAAATTTATTTCATATTTGGAATAAAAAGTTCCAAAATTTTAAAATATACCCCTTTTATTTTTGGTTAATATGAATAGTAACTTTAATAATTTTGTTACCACGGTAAATGGTAAATCGAGTAATTAAAGTTAAAAATAAAATTAAAAGAGCTAAAAATGAACCTAACACTTAAATAAATTTTATTTTATGATTATATATTTTAAATAATTATCCAAATTTCAAATACAAGGTTGTTTGTTTCCATTTGTATGTAATTATGACCTTTATAATATTTTTTTAACGAAAAGTAAAAAATGCCACACTCTTGTTTTTAATAACTATAATATTTTTAAAATGTGGATAATTTGAGGGTATGTTAACTTATAAACAGTATTTTTAAATGTAAATTATCATTATTCATAATTTTATTTTATTTTTAATTTATAGTGAAGAGAAAATTACCTTAAATGCTTACACAACACCGATGCAATAATTATTCAATTAACGGAAAAAAATAAAATAAACAATGTTAGAAATATTAAAAAGTGATATAATTTGAATTTGGTAATGTGACCCATGATTTTTTTCTATTTATATGACATATTAGAGAGTTTTGAAGCATTATATTATAATTCCCCTTCTTAATGTATTTAAAGTCAAATTAAATGAATAGTGTTAAAAACGACATTAATGATATTTTGTAATAAATAATATTTTATTAAATGATTTAAAATTCATAAAAATATTATATTTGGAAAAATTAATGGGATATGTTTTTAAACATAAAAATTGTTATATTTATGGGTCTTTTTTCATTTTAAAGTAAAATTATCAACCCTTAAAGGGTAAGAAACTTTAATATTACGATAATTGTCAAATGGGTAATGAGGGGTTAAAACTAAATGATAAGGGTGAAAAATACCAAAAACTTGTAAAAATTTTATTTTATGAGATTATTTATACCCATAATCATCTTATATTCAAATATTATCAATTTTAATCTATTTTTACATCAAATTAATTTATATTAATTTAATATTTTAAGAAATTCCGAGAATGCCTCTCCCCACAATTATAAAAGGGCACATCTATTTTCTCTTCCTTACACCACTTTGAGTATTCTAGATAAAAATTAACATGAAATAATCCCTTATTAAATTCCCTATATACATTATAGGTGTTCTTGTCTCACCAAAATACCAAGCCTAGGATCTTTAAGTGGAGATCCAAAGGAGTTCTTCCAAAGAAGAGGTAATCGCCTTAACCGATTACTTTCTTTTTTAACTATTATTTTACCTCCTAAAAATATATGGTGTTTATAATAAATTGGTAAAAAAAGTATCCTAAATATAATTAAATTTTATCATGATTATTAAACCACCATTATCTACTCTATTTCTCATCAAATGGGAAATAAAAGTATCAGTCGTGCATACGTACGACTTACCGTCTCTACATAGTGATACAATTAATTTTTCATTACCATATTCTATGGATATGAATTTTGATGGATTTAATATTTTTATATTATATTTATAACATAATTATACTTCTAAAATTATAATATCATATCTACCTTCTTACCTTCTAAACCATTGGGAAATGATGACGTCGTACATGCGTACATGTGGACTACCACCTCCATAAAGCAATGTGATTTGTTTTTCATTTCTATTTTAATTGGATGGTAATAAGGATGAGTTTGATAAAAATATATTATTTATAGTATTTAATTATGATTTTTTATAGGTGAATTATTATTTACCTTTATTTCATTCCATCTATCAAAAAATGAAAACAAGGTTCATGCGTACGAACGACCCACCATCTCAATAAACAGTGTAATTCATTTTTCTATCTCTAATTTTTATGGATTACTATAAATTAATATATAATGAATATATTTGATTTTTATATCATTATTAACTTTGTGGATATTATATAACTATGATAAAAGTACCAAGACCAAAATTACCAAACCAAAACATACATGAAAAACGAAGCAATAATCACCCGAAATAGTGATTTTAATAAAGAATTATTAATAAATGCATGATAAAAAGGTTATAAGTACATAACATATGGTATGATATATAATATTATGGTTCTATAATAGATTTAAAATAAACATATATTTATTATATATGATGTTTGGATACATATTAAGGAAATCATACTTAAGGCATGAGTTTCTCATCTCACTTTTACTTCCTTGAGACATATACCATATTCACCACTTATTTATTTTGTGTGGTTTATATAATACCCTTTGATATATTATATCAAGAATCTATTTTTATTCATGGTATTTAAAGTTTAATTTTAATTTATTCCTTTATTGGGGACTATGATTCAAAAGGTACCTAATGTATGGGTTTATCATCTCACTTTTACTTCCTTGAGGCATATTACATATTCACCAATTATTTATTTTTTGTGGTTTATATACTACCACTTTGATATATTATATCATTAATATCTTTTTATTCATTGTATTTAAAGTTTTATTTGAAGTTATTCCTTTCATGGGGATTATGATTCAAAAGATACCCAAGTGGTAAGGGTTTATTTCACAATCTCATCATTATTTGGGAATGTTTATATTTAAGTCCCTACTGAGGGAATATTTTCTTCCATATCCATGTTTTCTAAAAATATTTTTAATTTTTTTAAACATTATCTAAATGATTTATTAAATAAATTTTTACCCATGTTTTAATTTTTACAAAATGGTTTGAAAGGAATCTTCATGTCATTTTCCGAACGAGGTACTTTTTGACAATTTTACAAAAATGTGAAAGGAATATTTTTTAACTTATATAGTATGAACATATTTTTCCTAAAATATGACTAATATTTTATTTTATACTTCATTTATAAGTTTAAAATTGTTTTTTCAAATACATTTTTTCCTTCATATTTTCAAAGTTTTTAAATAAGTGATTTCAAAGTGAAAAGGTTATTTTACTCAATAATTTTCCAGTGATATTTTTAAAGTATTTTCATCTATGTAAACATATTTTGTTGAATATTATGATTTAATAAGGTTATTCTATTTGATAACATCGAATATATTGTTATAGATTATTTATGATTAGTTTGATATGATAAATTATTGATATTCTTCTTGCTTGTTCTTCCAATACAGATAGTTATTTATTTTTATGGAATACTGATTAAGTTGTGTTATTAATTCATATGAGGAATACATTAGACTTATTAAGTGATGGATGGTCCCCAAAATTACATATACCCTCGATGTATCGATAAGTATTATAAGACAAAATAGCTTATGTATTTAGATAAGGCCTTACCCATTTATGTAATATGTCTTGGAACGAGGCCATAATGGTATATATGTATTAGAACGAGGCCTTGATGGTATGTTTAGATGTACAAAATTCTAAATTCCAACATTATGAAATTAATTATTGATGTCTATGTGATTATTTAGAATAGTTTTTATATCCATGAAAAAGTTTTTATCTCATGTGGTTATTTATATAGAATTATTTAATTATAATTTATTTCCTACCATATTATTCATGCCTAATTTTTCTTCCACTATATGAATACCCTTACTGAGTATCTAAGCTTACCCCTTTCTTATATTTCTTTTCCCTTGGATACCAATAATTTTTTTATGATTAATACGCAGGGATAAGCTAAAGGGGATAGTGATGTTCTCTAATAAAATACTATTTTTTTATTAAAATATTTTAAAAGTAAATGTGAAATTAAAGTATGTATCTAGTTCACTAAGACTACTAAACTATTCAGTCCTTTGGAATGTGATTTATTGTATATAGTGATAATATAATAAAGTAACCACTGACTCTAGGATAATAGGGTCATTCTTTTTATAGTTTTTGATATGCATTTATAATTTATCTTGTCCCACACTCTACTTTTTTTACACTTTTGATCCATTGACCCTTGAATAGTGTCATGTCATTATTGAAAAATGATGAGTATTTCCAAAAGTTACCTTTTCTCATCTTATAAATGGATATAAATTATACCCTTTCAAATATAAACATCACCATCGAATTACTACTTGAAAATATTCCCTTTTACACTCCCTATAACCCTATACCACTTACATAGTCCCTTGTTAACTCATAGTTTTCCTAATAACTTCAATTTCAAGGGAACTTCCAAGGAAAAATCAAGTCTCCAACATAAGTATTATCTTCTTTTTAAGATTTTATTCTTAATATCAGTCTTCCAAATATCATATCACTATAACAATATGATTACTTTAGTATAATTATTATACTTATATGTTTTTATATTAACGGTATAACTTTTAATTATACATTTCTAATCACTTCAAAAACAAAACAAAACAAAAGAACATCGTTAGTACATTGCACGGACTACCAAATCCATGAAGAGACATCATTTTTTTTCATTAATGAATATAATGGATGGTATTAATGATTGTAATAATTAATAAATATGATATATATAATGTAATTATGATTCTGAAAATTTTATTATCCACCTTCACCCCCTCTCACGAGTTGAGAAACGAGAATGCTCATGCGTATGGATTACCACTGTAACATCCCAGGTAAATAAAGAATATTACTTTTTCATATTTATTAATATTTTTGAATAGAATATTAATATTACTTTAAAGGGGATTCTATGTTCGATGGTGTACCAAATACGCAACAACGAGTTTCTTTGAAATCTTACGATGCACACTAATAATATAATAATATTATTGTAAATGGTAGTAAACTTCTAGTCAATGTAATGGCAGGAATGAACAAAACTAAGTAAAAAGTGATTATATATGTTTGTCAAATATTTTTACTTTTTTACAATAAATGTTAGAGGATTAAAATGAGAATGAATCCAATTTTAATCGTAAATATTCTAATATTCTTTAAAAGGTCGATTAACCGCCTTTTGATGGCGAACCCTTTTTAAATCCACTTTTTGACAATTTTATATGTTATATTGGACTAAATAAAATCCTTCTTTATAATCGGGACATCAAAATTTACTTTGTATATGTTTTTGTTATTTTTTTCCGATAAAGTTCATTTTTAATGAATAAGTGAAAAATGTTGTATTTTAATTCAAAACCTCTTTTTAATTTAATTTATTTATATGATTAGATCATCTTTTGAATTGGGTTTAAAGTGAAATTAGAATATATTTTTACCATTTAATTCAATGGTGGTCATTGGAATTAATTTCACTTTGAAATTGGACTTAAACTAGTGTCAATCTTTCGATATATTTTGTTTCTTAAAAACACGCTATTTGTTTTGAAAATGGGAATTAATTATTAAATTGATTAATGAGACTTATAGATTTTGAATTTTGTAAAATAGACATCATTTTTGAATTCGGAATATCAAATATAGCTTAGGGTAAAATTTTGGTATTTTTCTGAAAAACTTCAATTTTTGATGAATAGTGAAACCACTAAGTGGTAGTTAAAAAATTGATTTTTCATTTAAATGAAATTTTACCACCTCTGTGATTTGAATTTCAAAAATTACACATACATGGTTTTCATTAGGATATAAAATGTGGTTCAATGGGATGAGAATATTTTTTGGTGAATAATAACTTTTAAGTTTTATTAATCCCGATTAAAGGTAATTAGTGTAATTTAAGGTAAAGATAATGTTATAATAATATGAAATTACCTTGACACATGTACTACCCTTATTTTATGAGTCATGGCCGACCAAGAAAATCTATGAGTCAACTTGGGGACCCCATGGAGCCACTTGGGTAAGAGAATGACATTAATAACTTTTTATTTAAAGTTAAAAGAAAAATGTCAAAAACATGTATTGTTTTACTAAAACAATTTTTACATCGGGTTATAAAAGTAATATTTTTGACTATAAATAGTCATTGGAAATATAAAAATATTTAATACATCATAGTATTTTTTTCATAATTTTTAGACATTAAATAAATTAATTTATTTATGACACCATGATGATGCACCGATTACCTCATTAATGAATGATTTAAATAAAATGAAAAGATAATGTAAAATCTAAGACAAAAACTTGTAAAAAACATATTGGATGGGTGGATTTAGAACCCTTATCACCTTATCCTAGAATTATATCTTTTTGGGACCTTTAAAATCCTAAAATCATTTTAAAATAAAGTGACATTTCATGACTTTCCAAGAGTGCCCCTCCTCCCTCTTATAAAAGGCCCCCGCCTCTACCTCCTTACTCACACCTCTCAAGCAATTAGCTCAGACAAACTCTGATAATTATATCTCTCCAAATCCCTCTCTTAAACCTAGAATCCTTCTCTTATTAATAAAGCTCTTCAAGAAACCCTTTTGGTTCAAACCAAGGGGAGTTTCCCGATTTAAAGGTAAAGTCTTCCCTAATGTTCTTTTGTTTTATTTTGCTTCTACAACCCCCTAAAATATTTTTATTCCTTTATTTTGTAAAAAAAACAGTATCTTCAATATACTAGGATTTTTTTATGAGAATTATTCGAGCAACACTTACACACACCTCCATATAATGGTTAAAGAACATACTGTTTCTGTGGATGGCGAATTGCTGCCTCACGAAACGATGATTGTTCTATCTTCTCCTACCACCTCTCATGGTGGATATTATGATGGAACTATATTTATTTATGAAATATATTATATTTATTTCTTCTATATAATTCTGTATTTTATATTTAATACATACCTTTATGCTTTGCATGTTGTGCAAATGCGATAATTTCATTTGAGGAAGTGTGGACTACCGCCCCCTCAAGTGATGTGACTCGTTCATGCAATACATGAAATGTATAAAGAATGAAATTGATGAACTTATGTGACATTTATAACATACATAATATAATGGAATTATAATATATATATATATATATATATATATCTCATCTAGTTTTAATTCCATTAATGTTCCAAAGAAATGAAAGTAGCGGTAATGCGTACGTACGGCCTACCGTCTCCATGAATGGTGCATTTCATTTCTTTTTATCTCCAAATGTTATGGAATAGTATAAAATGAATATATACTGGATATATATGATATTTAAATCATTAATACTATTCTGGAGATGATGTACTTATAACTACATGGAAAATTATTTTCCAACAAGTTTAATTTTTACTCATGTACCAAACATCGACAAAAACGTCTGATATGAACTCATATTATTAACCAATTATTATAACATTATAATATGTGATATGAACTGAATAATAATATTTAAATTATTCCCTTAAGAAATTATAAATTGAACAAAGTTTATTATTCAAGAATATAAAGAAACGAACAAGACAAGTCGGACTTGAGGTAAGGAATCCTACCTCTCTCTTTCTTTTTAAGTACTCTCTTTTATGTCATTTCTTTTAAGCGCATCTTTATTATGTTTGGGGATGTTATTTTATATTACTCATTCTTTAATTTTATGTTCATATCATGAGAGACCCTATTTGATCTTATAAATCCATTTTTGGAATTTTTATGTGGTGTTATTAGGCTGCCGAGTTTTCGTAAGGGATTTTTCATCTCACTTTTATTCCCGTGAGATTTTTGCTACATTTGACACCATTTACTTTGAGTGGTGTATGTACTGCCCATTATTCTAATATTTGTGTAATATAATTTCATGTATGAGTATTTAAATCAATGTTTTATAGTCCTTTCATGGGGTGTACGTTTCGAAAGTTACCCAAGTCGGTAAGGGAACCTTTCACCCTTCTCTTTTTAAAAAAGACTTCTTTATGTTATGTCTTTTAATTTACATCTTCTTATGTTGTGATATGTTCTTATATATCCTTATTGATGTAAATTTTATGTCAAAGTGATGAGATACCATTTTCTCTCTCATCAACTCATTTTATGAATCTTAAAGTGACGTTGTTAGGCTGTCGAATTCTTGCAAGGGAACTTCTTAACTCAATTTCAATTCTTTGGGTTAAACCTATACTTCTTGATTATGTCATACTATAAATATGTGTGGATTACCTCTGATTGTTTTAAACTTAATATCCTATTATATTGGGTGTATTTATATTTGTCACACATAATTATGTAATTGATTTATCCTTAATCTAAGGATAACGACCTTGTAAGGGACTTTGTCTCAATCTCCTTTCATTGAGGCATATTTTGTACTAATACAAGACTTTATTTTATACGCTGTATAAAACACATTTGAATTTTCATTTCATTCAAAGGGAATATTTTTCTACGAATTGTTTTACTAAACGACAAAAAGGAATGTTTATTTTAATGTACGTGGTGACAATAACCTTTTTCGCCGCCATGAGTATTATTTTGATCTTTGGCTTCCTCAACAAGACGTAATGTTTTTAAAAGTAAATAAATACCATATAATATTTTATATATTTTGGTATTGAAAATGGTTTTGATAATGGATTTTTTATTTCAATATATTTAAGTGATATATTGTGATTGAAATGTGGAAATGTTTTCTTTCCTTTATAATTGTTTTATGTGTTATGATTTTATAATGGTACTTGGACATTTGACGGGTGGTTACATGATAAACCATATGATAGGTGGTGCCGTAAATACCAAGATGGGTGGTTACGTTATAACCTCCAATGCATTGGGTATGGAAGTCGGCCATATGGCTATTCCATGTAGTGATATGTGTGGAATTCGACCGTATGGTTATTCCATTTAAGTATGTTTATGTCCCAAGTTACCTTTATATGTTATGTGTTCTTTATATGGGTTTATGGTAATATTTTGGTTACAAAGGATAAGTAGTGATCTTTTATTCAGTGAAGAGTATTTACTACTTCATAAAGGTGAAAATTATTACTTTGATAAATTATTCATGGTTTACTTGTTGTTTTGAAAAACTAACAGTTTTCCTTATTTGTGTATCCTTTACTGGGATTTTTATGCTCATCCCAAGTTTTTGAAATGTTTTCCACAGGAATTAAAGATGAATAGGGTCAGGGATGGGGTCAAGGAAAGACATGCTATCTAAAACATGGAACTAGACATGTTTCTTTTTAAGAGTTTTTATTTTATGGAAACTTAGTAGAAGTGTCTACTTTATAATCTTTTGAGATGTAATAGTTATGTCCTAATTCTCTAAAACTCTAAACCTGAAAAGATCCTCTATGTGAATTATTCATTTAATTCATGATTATGTAATGTTATAAGGCTGGGTCCTTATAACCACCTCCATGATGAAACATTTTTTTCATTTAGATTTTCTTAAATTATCTAAAAATATTCAAATATGGTTCAAAATAATAAAAAAATTAAAATAATATAATTATTATTTTATTATAATGATATTACATCAAAATAAACACCTCCTTAACCATACTTTCCAACTGAGTTAAAGAGTGTTCAAGATTGGTTCGGTTTAACCATCTATATGAACACAGATTTGAAATACGATAATGGATGACTATGGGAACATGAATAGTAATAATAATATTATTATATATTAATAAAATAAATATTAGTATATTTTTCTAGAAATATTATATTAAGTATTTAACTTATTATTAAAGTAACTTTTTTGTTCGCCAAAATTACTGAAAATAAGCCATTATCAATTCAGTTTTCATATAACATAAAGAAAAAACACATGGAATGAAATAAGAAAATTTAAATAAATATAATTTATAAATTTAAAAACTATAAATGATATATCAATAATAAATTTGGTATCAAATTATGGGTAATGATATTAAAATTGTTAAGCTTGCGTAAAATAGTTAAAGTTATTTACACTCGATGGTCATAATACGCTATAAATAATTAATGTACTAATGATAAAGAATTATAATAAGGATTATAAAAGGGTAATATTTATTAATAAGTTTATTAAATAGGTTATTAAGTTAACTATATTTTTTTACATGAGTTTAGAGTGTGATCAACTAAGTAAGGAAACATGGTAAGAGATTTTCATCTCAATTTCCCTTCATTGAGACATTGTATTAAACACCTATTTTTATTTAAGTGGTGCATATAATGACTATATGATACATAATATCATGAATTAATTATTTATTCATGGTATTATAATTTCAATTTTATGGTCATTATTGTTCAATATTTTTGATTTAAATGTTACTTAAGTTGTATGGATTTATTTTCAACTTCTTTACAAAAATCAAGATCTATAAAATGTAATAATCTATTAGGGGAATTTGTATGCTCATTCATTATAAAGACTATATAATTTTATTATTATCTAAATATATATATTAAAATTCAATTTCTCTTTACCTTATTTTAAATTATAAGTTTTAAAATATTTTAAGTGATGTGGGTTTTCAATAAGGGTATTTAAAAATGTTTGAATGGTTATTTCTACAATTTCAAAATAAAAGGTTTTATCATCCACTCCACATTTTATTTTGAAAAAAATTATATATTTTTTACCTTTAAATTAATTAATATTATTTTTAAAAATAAAAGTTTTCAAATTATTTTAACTTTCCCTTTTTGAAAACTTTCTGTCTTTTTCATGTTTTCGTTATTATAGATTCTTTTTAAAAGTATTTTAAATTAACTTTATAAAAAATTTATATATTTTTAATGTTTACATTATTAAATATTATTTATAAATTTATATGTTTTTAAATTATTTTAACTCACCTTTTTGGAAAACTTACGTATTTTCAAGAAACCATTATTAAGGATTATTTTTAAATGTAAATTTTTTCTATATATTTTCACTTTCCATATTGAAAACTTTATGTATTTTTCATGATTCCATTATTAAGGATTATTTTTAAAGGTAAATGTTTTCAAATTATTTTCACTTACATTTTTCAAAACTTTTTGTCCTTTTCAAGGTTCCATCATTAAATATTATTTTTAAAAGTAAAAGTTTTCAAAGTATTTTCACTTATATTTTTTAAAAAATTTATTTATTTGTCAATTGTCTATTATTAAAGGTAATTTTAAAAGAACAAGTTCTCATAGTATTATAAATTCCACCTTTTCAAATCATTATTTATTTTTAAAGTCTTTATTATTAAATATTTTTTTAGAAGTAAAAGTTTTCAAAAAAATTTAGCTTCTCCATTTTGAATCATATTTATATTTTCAGGGCTATTTTATTTGAAAATAAGTTTTTCAAAAGTATTCTATTTACCTTTATAAGTTTTTTGAAAGTAATTTATAGTTCAATGTTTTATAAGGTTTTTTTATTTTTTTATTTTCACTTCTATTTACCCTTCATGGTTTATCTTTTATGAAGAGATTTTTTTACCACCATTTATATGTTATTATGATTTGATTTATTTTTTAAAATGAGAGTTTTTGTATTATATGATTTCTTAAGTTCATGTTATGTGATGTTTTTTAACATTCTAAGAAACCCATTCTTTTTCCACAGGTTATTTTAGAGATAATAAATGTTTGATTTTCTTATGGAACTCATATATATGAATAGTGAAGGGTAGAGACCTATATCACCCTCCAATACATTGGTTAAGGATTTATACCTCATGATAAAATGATGTTAAGCATGAAAATTTTGTTTGTTCACAATATTAAGTGTAATAATTTTATTTTTTAACAATATAAAGTGTGTGTATTTTGTTTGTTCACAATATGAAGTGTGGTCATTTTGGTTGTTCACAACATAAAGTGTGAGATTTTTTTTTGTTCACAACATGATGCATGAAAATTTTATTCATTCACAAAATTAATTATTAGTATTTTTTTTGTTACCAACATGAATTATGGGAGTTTTTTTATACACAACATGATGTGGGGACATTTTGTTTGCTCAAAACATGATATAGGGGCATTTTTTCATAATGATATAATTTATCTATGTTTATTATTATGACACATTTCAAGTTTTTTATCATGTTATTCCATGTTTTAATGATAATTTATTATTTTTAAAGTATTCCACACTTTTATGTAATAGTCACATGTTTTTTGTTATTGATATGTATTTTGAGCCAGGTCATATATTTTATGATTCCTTAATAATCTTTTTTATGATGTTATGTTTCTATAAAACATTTTATGATTATAATCCATTGTATTTTGATCTTATAATAATATATTTATGACTTCCTCATATTATTCTTCATGTTTATGATCTAATAATTTATGATATATCTTTACCTTACTGATCATTTGAGATCACCCCTTTCTTATGTTTCTAATCCCAAGATTATGAAGATGATTATATCATGTGATATGTCTAGAAAAGGTCTAAAGGAGCATGATTATAGATAATTTTTAACAAGTGTAGTAAAATAAGATGTTTATTTAGATAATATCCAAGTCACTAAACCTTTTTTTCCTTAGATCACATGACTATTGTGATATATATAATCTAAATCATGTGATTAATTTATTATTTATGTTAAGTTTAACATGGGTCAATATAGTTGGTATCATAGGAGAGTTTAGCACATGATCCTCAACCCAGTTGGAGAGGTCTCTCTAAGTGCATCCATGAAACCTAGGTTCAAAACCAGGCAGAGGCATAATTTCGAGGTACTATAGAAGTACTGTAGCAGGCACTGTAGTAGTTACTTTAGCAGGTACTGTTCGGTACTGTAGTAGTCAGAACTATTAACCTTGGGCCACCAGTTTGATATTGGAGTCCTTAAGGCCTTCAGGCCACTTAGGCCTTTGGTTTAGTAAGGCTTTCGGGCCACATCATAGCCTTCAGGCCATCTCAAGGCCTTCAGGGCCACCTGATTTGCAGTTGCACAGATAGATTCTACAAGGAACTGCTCTAGAAGAGGAAAGAGAAGGGAAAATTCACCAGAGCAGGGCTAAAAAGACTTTGGAAGAATGAGAGGGTGTGGAATTTTCCATCGGTACCATACTTGTGAACCTCTGCACATGCACATGCAAGCCAAACTGTTATGAAAAGGTGGAGAGATGATCATGATGCAGATGCTGGGGAGGAGAAGTTTCAACTAGTTATAGTCTGTATGATTTCCTTAAGACCTATGGGTCCTGTAATGTCTCCAAGACTACGGGAAATGTAATCCTAAGCCTATGGGAATTGTAAGGGTTCCCCCTCATCCCTTAAAAAGGGGGTTATCATAAAATCAATAAAAAAATAAGGCCTTCAAGACATCCAGTCAGTCATAGGAGAGTTTAGCTATTTTGGAGATTTGTTTAGTTATTTTTAAATATTTTTTTAGATAAATTTAGTGAAAACCCAATGGAAAAGTCTAAGGGACAAGTCTAAGTATAGGATAACATCATAATGTTTTGGTAAAGTATATAATGTGTGGTAATCTAAGAAATTAAATCCCTGTCTATATATTATAAGTGGATATAGGATCTGGAATATTTATAACTAGGGGTAATAACCCTAAATAGGGTGTATTAGGTATTAACTATATTTTTACAAAGTGCACGATAAAGAGGCCTAACTGCACACCTGGTTTGACACTTCCATGGGATATGATTTGGTTGATCATAGGCTCTTTATGCATAATTATGCATGATTTATTTCCTAGTTACTTTGAGGAATTAGGTTGATAAGTATGAATGAATACAACTTAAAGTAATATAGGTAGAACTAATATATTTATAGGATTAACTAAGCATTACATAGTTGTAATGAATGTATCATAGCTTGAAATGAAGGTGTCACTGGAGAAGATATCTTAGGATTGAGATTTAATATTCATATATACTAATTCTTTGGATATTATCATAATCCATTTTGGATTTAGTATTTGGTTGAATCAATATCAAAGAAATAAAGTTATGACAGGTATGTCCCTAAGAACTCTTAAAAAGAATATTTGGAATAATTATTTTTATAGTATTAATAAGGTTAATGAGGTGGATATCTTAGCAGAAGATATAAGTTGAGTTTTTCATGGATCTAATATCTTCTTACTTTAGTAAAAAATGATTAAAATTTCATGTATTTAATTTATTTAAGCAGGGGGGGGATGTTACATCATGAGATTTTGGTTCCTTTAAAATACATAATATGTTTAATAACTTGTTTCTAATGATATAACCAATATAAAAAAACCAAAACATATTTATAATTCATTATTAATACATATATAATAAACACTAAGATGGTAAGACCTTAATAGATATTACCATTAGTGGATAAATAATTAATATGAGTAAATATTGAAAGAGGTTATAATAAAATTCATTTTATTTATATTGAAATTTATTTACAAAACTAAATTTTAAAATTTTAAAATATAAATTAAAAAAATCATTTTTAACTCCTCTCACGAGAATTTAATTATTTTGAATTTTTTAATATTTTATGAAAATATTGATTTTTTAGTCGAAAATATGTTTTTTATAATTTTATCACTATGTAAGAGTATCCTAGAAGTTTAAAAAACATTTTAAGTAATAATATATATATTTAATGAATAAAATTATTTATTTCAATATATAATTTTAGTTTATAAATACCACATACAACATTTTTATAGCTAAATAAAAATATTAGTTTAATAAAAATTGATTTCAGTCTTATCTTTAAATGAAGTATTTCCAAGGTGTGATTTAGTTATAGATTTCCTTGAAAGCCTCATACCTTTAATTATCTTTATAATAAATCAATTTATGACATTAAAATCATAAATAATGATAAATTTACCTTATATATAATTTTAAAGATGAAAAACTTCATTTTTTTAAAAACTATTTTTATATGACTAAGTGACTAAGTGTGTTTACTTTAAAAATAGCTTTTCACACATTTAGAAATTTTATATGATAAAATTATTTTCAAATTTAATATCATAAGGTTATTTTTTTAATAATTTAATGACTCCGAGTAGAGTAGCTCAGAGCTGGTGTCTTACTTTATTACATTGGAATAAGATACAAGGAATCCCATTCCGATTGATTGGATAGTTTAGTAGTCTTGGTAGCTAGATACACACATGATTCCTATATTATATTTGAAAAAAATTACTATATAATTTTTTTTTGAATAATTTTATTCCCTTAATCATATCCATTCATATTATTCTTAGTACACTTATTATATTCCTAGGAAATGAAACAAAATAAGGGTGAGCTCAAATGATCATTAAGGGTTAAGTATAACAGAAGGTCTCATCAATCAATAAGCATAATCAACATAGAAAGTTAAATAACTAAACACGCATACCATTTAAATAATTTGAATATAATAATCAATATATAAAGGTAAATAACTAAAAACACATGCCATTTAATCAACATCATGACTATCATAATTAGAAAAGACATAATCTATTTAAAAGGGTAAATAACTGAAAACACATTCCATTTAATCAATAAACTAAGAATGAAATGAATCTAAAGATAATATCATTGTGAAAATATCATGGATAATAATAACCAAATTCTAAAAGAAAGAAATAATTAATAATTAGACATTATGATCTCAGGCATTATGACAACCTCTACTGTCAAGACCTTCCTCAAGACATTTTAAAATTGATGGGTAGGTATATACTATAAAACCATTTAACTAAGGATATATAACTAATTAGTCTCATGATAATAATGATTAATTGATGGGATATCTATAATTGGGAACCACACATATTCGCATTTCCAAATCATTCCACATATATCGAAAAATCAATTGAATTCATGAAAAATATTCCTTACCATAAATATCCATATTGAATAAAGATTAAGGATTACCAATATTTCCCCAATCAATCAAATAAATTTCAAATTAAAACACTTAATGTATAAATGAGATATATTTTAATCAATTAGCATATAAAGGATAAATAATATAGATATTTATGGGAAATTTAATATCCACCAATCATAGGAAAGTGAATAATTCAAGCGAAAGTTAATAACTACAAAAATAAATCAAGGAAGTGAATGCCAATACTATCCTTGGTCAAAATAATCATAAACCATCTGAAAGAAGAATAAGGATGGTATAAATTTAACATATACCCTATGAATTATATGTAAAATAGAGGGATATTTTCATTAATGAATAGAAATACCATAAAAATATCTTTAAAAAAATTCTTGAAGAAAATATCCTTTTCATTTTGATAATCACATTTTTAAACTAAAATTTCACAAAATTTTTTGGAAATAATTTTCTTTGAAAATAAAATTTGAAACTTATAAAGGAATATTTAAAACATTGAGTGTTCATGACATCAGGAAATTCTATACATGTCATACATTTTAAAACAAAGATTCCTTTCATTTTTTAGATAAAATCCAAATAGGCATTGTTTGGAAAATGACATGATGATTCCTTTAATTTTTTTTGTAAATAAGTAAAACATGAGTAAAAATTTCTTTAATAAATTATTTTTATTATTTTTTTTTTTTGAAAACATCTTTAGAAAACATGTTTTTACAAGAAAAATTATTTTTAACCAAAGAGAGAAATTGAGTCAGATTTTACTAAAAATATTTTCTCAATAATTTTAAGTATCAATGAGTATAAAATGGAAATATTACTTAAAAAATTCATGAATAACTAGAGTATAATAAAATAAAAGGGTTTATTATACAATGATCAAATGATTTCCTTCAATGGAAATTCAAGTATAAACAATCCCGATTAAAATGAGATTGTGAAATAAACCCCTACAAAGATCATAACGTTGATGTGAGGATTATTCAATGAAAAAATTATGTGTATCAAATTTAAATCCAATTAAATCAAGTGGAAATAAAACATAATATAGTCCAAAATATTTACACATGTAATCTTAGAATGTTAAAGACACTAAAGAAGTAATATAAACCAATGAAAAGAAATTGAGTTATGAAATTCATTACTCCATGGTAACATTTAAGTTAAAATACCATTAGATAAAATAATTCAAATTGAAACTTAAGATACCATGAATTATTAAGGAATAATTATATTACAATTAAAAGGGTCAATATATACACCATATAAAATAAATTAGGTGTACAACATTACAATATGATTCGATGAAGAGAAATTGAGATGAAGTCCCTTACCTCACACTTAATTTTTGTTGAATGTGATTTAAAATACAGTATAATGGTTTTAATAATGTTATTAATTTATACTATAACCACATTCATATTTATTATATCATATATGATCCTCTTATAATATTTTACCACCCATTTGTTAATAATATTTCATTATTTTTCATTGTTTTGGGTGTTAATTGCCTTGTTTTCTCATGCATGTTTTATAGTGATAGTTCTTGTTCTTGAGAATCTTATATAGTTACATAATATCCAGAGTGATATTAATGTTATAAATATCATTTATAATCATTATTTAAATTGAAAAAGGATAATGGATCACATTTCTTTGTAGAGACGGTAGGCCGTACGTATGCATGAGCAACATTATCATTTTCTTAATGAGTGAAAGGGTAAATAAGTAAGTGATGTATTAATATTAAAAAATAAATATCATGTAATATATATTACATATATTTATTAAATTTATCCTTAATAATTTTCATGTAAATCATAATTGAAAAATGAATCACATAGATTCAAGAGGCGATGGTCCGCCATACACACGAGCGATGTTATCGTATTTTAAACGACATGGAAAGTATGAAGGTATATGCAATATTATAATTAAATAAGTAAAATAATATCATAAATATAATATATATGTGTTAAATCCATCATTATATCTATAATTTAAATTTGGTTATGGAAAACAAATTATATTGGTTCGCAAGGCAGTATTCCACCGTACACACGATCGACAGTTTTGTTTCCCATTTGACGGAAGAGAAGATAGATATAAGTTATTACATTAACATAATAAAATATAATTATATGGGATATAATTGTGTTATTATATTATCATGATTAAATAATATTTTAGGGAGGTGGAATAAGAAATAAAATGAAAACGCTTGTGTAAGAACCTCTTTTTCAGACATTTTCTTTTGGTTTGCACCAAAAATACCTCCTAGGTTGGATTTATGATAAAACAAGATACCTAGGATATTTTTATGTGATTAAATAAGTGATTTTGGTAGGTATAGTTTGATAAAAATTTATTTTTTAAGTGTGAACAAAGGAGGATAGGGGGTGACCTTTTATAAGTGGGGGAGATGACATATATAGAATTTTTGAAAAGAAATAATTACACTCACATTTCTATAATCTAAAAAGCCTCAAAAATGGGAAATTTTATCCCATTAGAGGTTATAATGTCTAAATATTTCCATAAAATTGGTTTTTATAGGTTTATAGGTTATTTTAATCCTTATCTTTTTTGTTTAAACCCCAATAAATATGTTTTTACCTTAACTGTGGTAATTAATTTTTACTATTTTCACTATTCATTTTGGTCAAAAGTTAATTTGATATTATTAGATAATATAATTATAATGATTCTAAATTTGGAATCCATTTTTTCCAAATTAAATTTGTAGAAGTGGAAAAATTCAGTTTAAAATTATACCCACAAATGCGATGAAAATACGGATTTTCAAAGAGAAAATTCTCATAAGTATGGAAGGTTTTAATGAAACAATTCAATATGAAATTGATTAAAATAACCTAAATTTTATTTATTATAATAAAATTTAAATAATTTATATTTAAAACCAATTTAAATTATAATTTATCTTTGTAAATAATTTAAATGAAAAGGTAGTTTTCAAATAAAAATCAGTATTTTTCACTATTCATCAAAAAATGAAACTTTTCAGAAAAATCCCAAAATTTAACCCTAAGATAATTTTTATATGATGACATAAAAAATAAAGTTTTTTTATCAAATAATTTTTCTAAAAGTTTTAAAAATTAATTTTATCATAAGAGTGAAAGAAGCGATGAAACAATTTTCTTTAAAAACATATTTTTTCCGAAAGCATTTATTTTTCTATCAAATGATAATTATTTTATTTTTAATCTATAGATATAAATTTAATTTATTTATAAATGTATAAACTATATATTTTTCATAATTTAGTTAGTAATAATCATACCCACCAATTTAATGGCTAATTTATAATAGTAATGTTTAAATAATAATATTTTAATAGAGTATCATGTTTCGTTTAAACCAAGTGTTGTGTGCATCATAAGCTATTGAAGATATTGAATTTATTGAAAAATAAATATATCTTAAAGTATCAGGTTGATATATTTTCTTCTAATCTTGGTGTTTCATACCATATACACTATTAAACATGATGTTCTTCTTTTAGAATATTGGGGTTTTACATTCTCCCTACCTTAAATAAATCACATCCTCACAATTTAATCTTGGTATCGATAATCAAAGATTTGAAATTTTAAAATACCTTTATTTGGAAGCAACATCATAATTTTTTTAATAAAACATCATCTTGATAAGAGAGAAAGTGAAATATGAAGGTCATCTAAAATAACACATTACTAGGTTTCCATGTAGGATAAAATTGGTGGGAAATGAAATCATGGACATAGAAGAGAATAATAATTCCCAAGGATTAATAAAGAGTGATCAAGATAACCGATCACAAAGAAGTGGGTGATCTAGATAAGGTTAAAGACCACAAAACCATAAATCCGTGATGAGTTAAAAGACCATTTGATTCATCAGATATGAAGGTAATAAGATAAAATTTTAGTTTCAAGATACTTTTCCTAAATTTGAGGAATTATTTTACTATCTAAGAATATAATGAAATATAATTACTTGATATCTTTCTATTTCATAAGCGTAATTTTATCCTTTGGTTGTGCTTTGATCAGTTTCACTTCATCTCATACTCCCTAAAACGAATATCCATAAATGATTTTTTTGAAGCACTAAAATTCACTTTTAATGGATTGTAAGATTCATAAAAAAGTGAAAAGTATTTTTATCAATCTATATATATTTTCTAATACTAACATGGTTATAATGAGTTATCCAATATAATAAATTAATCTATAAACCTCAATCGTAACACTACCGGTTCATCATTAATATGTATTTTTCAAATAGTTTAACTAAAAAATGACACATTAACCAAAAAATCACATGGATAGTGGTATGAGATAAACTCTTATCATAATTCTTCTATGGGTTCAAGCTCTGTGGCCTTATTTTAATGCATTGGGTTTCCATTTCTACAAGACTATATTAATATAATTCCTATAATGTTCCAAAATTATGATGACCCATAATTACTACAACATCAAAGATAAGATAAAACTTAAAGGTTGAAAATACCTTTAATAATATTTCTAAAAAAATAAAGGCATTATTCCTCAAATAATCCTTTTATATAATAAACCAATGGGTTATATTCCCATAAATGTTTTCCAAACGCATCTTTAATCATGTTATATTCCTACCACACAAATTTACTAAAGGGGTGTTTAAGACTTTGAAATTATGATCGACCTTAAAATAACAAACCAATGATGATATCCAAAACTCTTAAGTTAATTAATACATATATGGTTCTAAAATTTTACACAATATTCAGATGATTCATAATTCTTATAACCAAAATACCATTGGTAAAAAAAATTATACAATTTAATTCTTGAATCCCAATGCATAAATAACTCATCAATTTTATTTCAACATAGGTCCTTACATGATCTAGAGGTTAACCTTTAGAAGAGGGAATTGGATATAATAATTTACAAGTTCTCCACATTTAATACAATAAACTATAAATGGATCCATAGGATGATCTTTATTTACTTCAATCGTACTCTTCATTTTTCCTTAGAAATTATTTTATTTATGACCTTATTTTACAAACAAAATTCATTTTACCATTCCGTTGAGACACTTTCATAGGTTTCTCTTTTCAAATTTCTCACATGATATAAATCAAACTTTATTTCCTCTATGGTCTCCACAACTTGATATCTTATTAAACTCTATACTTATCTTATTTGGTGATTTTGAGAGTTGGTTAAGGTATAAATTACTAATCATATTTCAGGATAACTAATTTGGCATAATCATTATATTTTTTCATTCCTATCATCATATCATTTGGTTTCTAATAGTCACCAAATTATCCTTCATGTTCAATTTTAACATGATTCCTTTTGGTTTAATCCATTAACTAAAACCAAAAAGCATAGTGTGAGAAAAAGTAATCATAGTGGAAAAACTATATAATCATATATAATATATTTAAATCATAAAACCTTATTTTTAATATGATACACCATAGGATTAACCTAGCTCATTTATTATTATAATCTAATCAAATCATTTATAATGGTTTGTAAAGAAAATTTTAATTATCCTAATCATATATCATGGGAGTTTCAAACCAGGTGTACAGTAAGGTAAATTGTCGTGCACTAAGTGATGATCGGGTCAAGCCCAATGCGTCCTTTTCGGAGTTATTACCCCTAGGTACAACTGTTATAAAACCACACCCATTTATTGTATTCAGACATGGATATATTTAAAGGAAAAACCACATAATATATTCCTTACCAAAACTTTAGGATGTTATTCTATGTTTATCCTCAAAGTCCATCATAGGGTTATGAGCCCTACTATATGTTTTCCTAAATCTAGTTCCTAAGGTTTATACTAAAATTCCTTTGATACCAATTATAAAAACCTCAACTCTAGTATCCTAGATCTGGTGTCTTACTTTATTACATTGGCATAATATACAAGGAATCCCATCTTAAAGGACCAAATAGTTTAGTAGTCTTGGTAAACTAGATATATGCATGATTCCCATATTAAATTTAAAAACAAAAATCACTACATAATTTTTTTTGAGAATAATATTAACCCCTATAGAATATCCTTACATATCATTGTTAGTATACATCCTGGATTCCTAGAAAAGGAAAAAAAATAATGGTGAGTTCAAATTCTTATTAAGGGTTAAGTATAGTGAAAGTTTTCATGAATCAATAATCATAATCAACATGGAAAGATAAATAACTAAAAATAAATTACATTTAAATAAATTTACTATCATAATCAATATATAAAGGTAAATAAATTAAAACACATACCATTTAATCTATATCATGACTATTATAACTGGATATGGCATAATCAATATGGAATAGTAAATAAATAAAAAAACATACCATTTAATCAACAAATTGAGAATGAAATGAATATAGATATAATATAATTTTGAAAATACCATGGATAATAATAAATAAATTCTCAATGAATTAAATTATTAATTATTGTATGATATGATATTAGGCATCATGAAAACTTTTATTATCAAGACTCTCATCAAGATAGTTTAAAAATGATGGGTAGGTATACACCAGAAACCTATTTAAATACAGCTTGTCAACTGATTCATATTATAAGACTAACAATTCATTTAGGGTCTATCTATAATCAGGCCCCACCCATATCTTTATGTCCAAATAATTCCTCATATATCAAATAATATATTTAATTCATGAACAATATGACTTAACATAAAATATATATATTGAATAAAGAATACAGATTATCAATATTTCTATAGTCAATCAAATAACTTTCAAAGTAAAAAAAAATATATAAATGAGATAAATTTTAATAAATAAGAACATCCATGATAAATAATATGGATATTTATTGTAAATTTAAATTTTAATGATCATAAGAAAGTGAATAATTCAAGGGAATGTTAATGACTACAAAACTGAATCAAGGAAGTGAATATCAATACCATACTTAGTCAAAATAATTATAAACCATCCAGATGAAGAATAATTATGATATAAATACAATATATCCCCAGTGGATTATATGTAAAATAAAGGGTTGTTGTCATTGATGAATTGAAATACCATAAAAATATCTTTAATTTTTTTAAGGAAAATATCCCTTTTATTTTGTAAATTAACTTTTTAAAACTAAAAGTTCACAAGAAATTTTTATTTTTTTGAAAATAACCTTTGAAACGTATAAGGAAATCTTTAAAACATTGGGTGTTCATGATGGAAGGAAATTATATATATCCTGTAAACATTAAAACAAATATTCCTTTTAATTTTTTGGTAAAATCTAAATGGTAATTATTTGGAAAATGACATGAATATTATTTTAAAAAAATATTGTAAAAAATAAAATAAAAAATGGGTAAATATTTATTTAATAAATCATTTTAAAAAATGTTAAAAACATTTTTGAAAACAATTTTATAAAACATGGTTTTGGAATAAAAAATGATTTTCGATTGAAGAGAGAAATGAAGTTGGATTTTACTGAAAACATTTTCTGAATCATTTTAAGTAACAAAGAGTGGAAAAAGGCACTATTACTTGAAAAAATCATGAATAACCATAGGATAATAAAATTAAATGGGTTTATTATATAATTATCAAATAATTTCCTTCAATGGAAATTCATGTATAAACAATCCTGATTAAAATGTGATTGTGAAATAAACCCTTACAAAGATCATAACATTGAATCAAGGATTAATAAATGAATCATTTATGTATATAAAATTTAAATCCACATAAAAAAATTGTAAAAAAATATAATATATTCAAAATTATTTACCCATATAATCTTATAATATCAAAGACAACAAAGAAGTAATATAACCCAATGAAAATAAATTGAGTTATGTAATTCTTTACCACTTGGCAACTTTTAAGTAAAAATCCCTTTGGATGAAATAATTAAAATTTAAACTTAAAATACCATTAATTATTAAGTAATTATGATATTACAATTAAAAGGGTCATTATATACACCCTATAAAAGAAATTAGGTGCATAACATTACAATATGCCTTAATGAAGACAAACTGAGACAAAGTCTCTTACCTCATGATTCCTTTTGGTTGTAAATGATTTAACCACTTGTATAATGATTTTATGAATGTTTTTAATTTATTATAGAACCATATTTATATTTATAATATCATATGTGATCCCCTTATAACATTTTACTACCTATTTGTTAATAATATTTCATTATCTTTATTGTTTCGGGTGTTAGTTGCCTTGTTTTCTCATGCATGTTTTGCAATGAAAGTTATAGTTTTTGAAAATGTTATATAGTTAAATCATATAAATAGTGATACTAATTTTATAATTATATTTTTTTTTCATTCGATACATTTTAGTATCATTATTGAAATTGAATACGGAGAATATATCACATCGATTCGCGGAGACGGTAGGTCGTACGCACGCACGAGCGACATTATCATTTCCTTAACAAGTGAAAGGGTATGAAAGTAGATGATATAATAATATTAAATAATAAATATAATGTCATATATATCATATATATTCATTAAATTTATATTCATTATTTTTCATATAAATTGTAATTGAAAAATGAATCACACCGTTTTATGAGGTGGTAGTCCGCCGTACACACGGGTGATATTATTGTATTTTAAACAACATAGAAAGTAAGAAGGTATATATGATATTATAATTAAAAATTAAAATAATATCATAAATATAATATATATTTCTTAAATATACCATTATATCCATCCTTGAAATGTGGTGACGGAAAATGAATTTTATCGATTCTTGAGGTGATAGTCCACTATACACATGATTGATGGTTTTGTTTCCCATTTGATGAAAAAAGGGATGGATATAAGTTATTAAATTTACATAAAAAAATATCATTATATGTTATATAATATTTTTATTATATTATCATGATTAAATAATATTCTAGTGCAGTTGAAGGAAAATTAAAATGAAAATACATGTTTATGAACGTTACCTCTTCTTCAGAGAATTTCTTTAGGTTTTCACCAAAATCCTTCCTAGGTTGGATTTATGATAAAAAAGGGATATATTATGTTGGTAGGGGAGTATAGAATTAATATTTTTATTTATTTTCTGAGAAAAATGGATTTGTAAGTGTGAATAGGGGAGGAGAGGGGGTGTCCTTTTATAAGTGGGGGAGATGACACACATGGAATTTTTGAAAAGAATCAATTACACCCACATTTTTATCATGTAAAAATCATAAAAAATGGGTCATTATCAACCCTTATAGGTTATAAGTTATAAATATGGACATAAAATGGGTGTTTTACAGGATGATAGGTCATTTTTAACCATTATCTTCTTAGTTTACCCCCTAGTAAATCAGTTTTACCATAATTGTGGTAATTAATTTTTACTATTTTTACTATTTTTTGGGTAAAAAAATAAGATGAAATTATTAAATAATATAAATTATTCTTATTAAAAATATAAAATCCATTTTTCTAAATTTAATTCATAGAATTGGAAGAATCCAAATTAAAATTATACCCGCAGACGTGATGAAAAAGTGGATTTTGAAAGAGAAATTTTTATTCAGTATGGAAGGTTTTAATATCAAAATTCAATATGAAATTTATTCCAATGAAGTAAATTGTATTTATTATAATATAATTTACCTAATTTTACTTTCAAACCCATTTAAAATATAATTTAACTTTTTAAATAATTTAAATGAAAAGTTTGTTTTCAAATAAAAATCATCATTTTTCACTATTCATCAAAAAATAAAACTTTTTAGAAAAATACCAAAAATTAACCCTAAGATAATTTTGATATGATAATTTAAAAAATAATGTTTATTTTATCAAATAAATTTTATAAATGGGTCACAAATTAATTTTATTATAAGTTTGTAAGAATCAAAGAAACCATTTTCTTTAAAAAACATTTTTCCGACTAACTAACTAAAAATTAATTTTTTATTTCAAATTTACTTTTGAGGAAAAAGTGGGAAAACGAAATGAAATAAAAGACATAAATAAAAAACATTACTCCATGTTACAATTTCAAGGAAAAAAACACATTCAAGACTACAAAGAAAATCCCCTACTCAACATCGAAAAACATTAAGACCAGCTTCCACCTTCTCATCACTGCTCGACTAGCTGTCCTGTGCATGAATGCATAGGCCTAGTACTGATGGAAATTATATACCCCCTCAAACTTCCGAATATCTAAAGTAATTATAAGGTGAAAAATTACACTTTTAACCTCATCTAGAGCATCCCATTGCAGGATAAATGGTTACAAGTCCCTTCAACTACTACAAAGCATCACCCCTACAAAAGGAAATTCATGAAGACAAAAAATCAACAACATCACACTCACAGATTAGAAAAAACCCTTCATGAATAATTAATGAGATAAAAACACCTCAATTTAAGACCATCTCAAAAAAAACCCCACCAAGATTCACGTGACTCCCATCGCCACCACAACCGTAGAAGCCCGAAAGACGATCCAAGGAACACAAGGCCGAGCCATTATCACCTAGGATTGAATGAACCAACACCACACTGAGGGAATGTCACCAGTGAAGGGGTTAGGGCTAATCTGAACCCAAAATTCTACTCTGAGCATGAATTTTCTCAGATCAAACCATGGAAGCACCCACACCGGATTTCAAGACAAGCCAACCATGAGAAGCAGGCAAGAGGACCATGCCCATAGCAGCATTTATAGTTAAAGAAAAACACAATCATAACTAATCAAATAAACTAGTAGTAAACTCATGGAAGCCAAGAGATAGAACCCACCCCCCCCCCTCTGAGCCACTCTAAATCCATCATTGATCCACAACAGAAACACACTGAAGACGTCGCCAAGCCATGCCTATTCGAGCCAAGAAGAAGAGAAATGTCGGGCCATGACATCTATGAGAAAGAGAATCCATTCCACACCGAACTGAGATGAAAATTCGGATCCACACCAATTTTAATCATTGAGAACAAGAAGCCAAAACATGCCAATCCGAGCCATAATCTGGAGCCATGTTGAGTCTCTTCATCTCTGAGGTCCTTTTGAGTCAACACTGATCCACATCATAGCCACGCAGGCCACGTCGACGCCAAGCTACACCATCTCTGAGCTGAACCAAAGGTCCAACATTAAGACCTAATCATGATGGAGGAGGGAGGGAGACGATCCAAGGAATAGACACTATGAGGAAAGGGAGATGCCTCTTAGAGGACCTCTAAACAATTTTTTAGAAAACATTTCTTTTTCTATCAAATGATTATTATTTTATTTTTAATCTATAGATATCCATTTAATTTATTTTATACATGTATAAACTATATAAGTTTCATAATTTATTTAGTAATATTTTTACCCAAAAATTTAACTTCTCTTATAATGGTCATGTTTAAAGAATAATATTTTCATAGAGTATCTTGTTTCATTTAAACCTAGTGTTGCGTGCATCACAAACTATTGAAGAGATTGAATTTATTTAAAAATAAATATATCATAAATTCTCGAGGTGTTATATTTTATTCTAAGATTTGTGTTTCATGTCATACATGCTATAAATCATGATTTTCTTGTTTTATAATTTTAATATGTTGCAAATAAGGTTAATTTTAATTTTAATTATCAAAATTAATTACTAAGGTTAAAAAATAGTTACACCAGTAAAAAGTAAAAATGGTAAAATGAGTTTTTCTTAGGGTAGATAGTAAAAACATATTAAAAACATGTTCTAAAATAATTTTTTTAGATGATTTTTGAATTTTTCTTCCCCCTTAATTCATTTTTACACTTTTGAACCACTGAACCTTGAATTGTGTCATGACATTATTAAAAAATGATGAGTGTTTACAAAAGTTCCATTTTATTCTCTTATAAAAGGATATCAATTCCAACCTTTCAAAGCTACACTTAAACTTAAAATTAATCTTTAAAACTATAATATTTAATCTCCCTAGAACCATCTCCCATAAACATATTCCCCTAGTCACTCATAGTTATCCTAATACCTTCAATTTCATGAGAACTTCAAAGAAAAATCATATCTCCAAAATAAGTATTATCTCTTTCTAAATATTTTCTTATTAATATTACTCTTAAAAATATCATATAAATATAATAATATGATTTAATTAATATCATTATTATATTTATATGTTTTTTATATTAATTTTATAACTCTGATTTATTAATTTCCATCCTCTTAGAAAAAACAAAAGAACATCGTTAGTGCGTTGTGTGAACTACCACCACCACGAAGCGATGTTGTTTATTTTTTGTTACCTACTTTAATGGATGGTATTAATGATGGTAATATTGAATATATATTATATATATCATATAATTTTGATTTTTATATGTAAATTTAATATCCACCTTCACCCCTATCACGCGTTGAGAAATGGGAACGTTAATCATGCGTACTTGCGGATTGTCGCCTCTATGATGATTTTTTTATTTTTCATTTAGATTTTCCTAAATTATATAATAATATAAAAATATTGTTCAACATTATAATTTTTTAAATATTACCATTATTATTCTATTATAATGATTTTACGTTAAAATAAACACTTCTTAACCATACTCGCCAACCGATTTAAATTATGTTCAAGTTTGGGTCAGTTTAATTACCTACGTGAACAATGGTTTAAAATATGATTATGGATGACTATGGGAACATAAAAAAGAATAATATTATTATATATTAATAAAATAATTCTGATTATATTTTTTTATAAATATTATATTAAGTATTTAACTTATTATTAAAGTAACATTTTTATTCGCTAAAATTATCAAAATTAGTTGTTGTCAATCCAGTTTTCATGTAACGTAAAAAAACACATAAAGAATAAAATAAGATAATTTTAAATAAATATAAGTTATATATTATTGAATAATAGATGATTTATCAATAATTAACTTTGTATCAAATGATGGGTAATGATATCAAAATTATTAAACTTTTAAAAAATAGTTAAAGTTTTTAACACCCGATGGTCATAATACACTATAACTAATTAATGTAATCATGAAAAAGAATTATAAAAAGTATTATAAAAGGGTAATATTTATGATTAAGGTTATGAAATATTTTATTAATTTAGCTATGTGTGTTTTACAGGAGGATAGAGTGTGATCAACTAAGCAAGGAAACATGGTAAGAGTTTTGCGTCTCAATTACCTTTCATTGAGAAATTGTTTGTATTATGCACCTATTTTTATTTAAGTGGTGTGTATAATGCCAATATTATATATTATATAATGAATTAATTCTTTATTCATAGTATTAAAATTTCAATTTTATGGTCATTCTCATTCAAGAGTTTTGATTTAAATGCTACTCAATCCATAAGGATTTATTTTCAACTTCCTTCCAAAAATTGAGATCTATCAAATGTGATAATATATTAAGGGAATATATATGATTATTAATTCTAAATACTATATAATTTTATTATACTCTATATATATATGGTAAAGTTTAATTTCCCTTTACCTCATTTTAAATTTAAATTTTTGAAATAGTTTAAGTAATGTGGGTTTTCAACAAGGTTATTCAAAAGGTTCGAAAGGTTTTTATACCCTTTCAAATTAAAAGGTTTTATCATCCACTCCAAATTTTCTTTTGATAAAATTTATACATTTTTAAAGTTTTTATTATTTAATTTTCTTTTAAAATAAAAAGTTTTCAAAGTATTTTCAATTTCCCTTTTTGAAAACTTCATGTATTTTTTAAGTTTTCATTATTAAATATTCTTTTTAAAAGTAAATGTTTTCAAATTATTTTAACACAAATTTTTGCTAAAATTATTTATTTTTTATGTTTCCATTATTAATTATTATTTTTAAAATTAAATATTTTAAAATTATCTTCATTTAACTTTTTAAAAACTTTATGTCTTTTTCAAGATTATATTCTTAAGGATTATTTTTAAAATTAAATGTTTTCAAAGTATTTTCACTTACCTTTTTTTAAACTTTACGACTTTTTAAATATTCTATTATTAATGATTATTTTTAAAATTAAATATTTTAAAATTATTTTCAATTAACTTTTGAAAACTTTATTCCATTTTCAAGGTTTTATTATTAAAGATTCTTTTTAAAAGTAAAATTTTTCAAAGTATTTTTAATTCTCTTTTTTGAAAAAAATATTCCTTTTTCAATATCTATTATTAAATGTTATTTTAAAATTAAAAGTTTTTAAATAATTTTTTCTTATCTTTTTTGAAATCATTATGTATTTTTAAGTCTTTATTATCAAGGATTTTTTTAAAATTTAAAGTTTACGAAGTATTTTATCTTCTCATTTTTGAAGCCTTTTGTGTTTCCATGGAAATTTTATTCAGAAATAAGGGTTTCAAAAGTCCTCTCTTTCCCTTTATAAAAATGTTTTTTTGAAAGTAATTTACACTTCAACGTTTTAAATGGGTTTTGGAAAACTATTTTATTTTTACTTAAATCAATATCTAAGGTTTACCTTTTATGAATATATATTTTGAACAACCTTTATATATTATTATGACGTGATTTTTTTTATAAAATGAGAGTTTTTATATTTTTTTAAGTTCGTATTATGTGATGTTTTTGAATGTTTTAAGAAACCCATTATTTTTCCCTGGGTTGTTTATGAGATTATGAATGTTTTATTTTTTTATGGCACTAATATATATGAATGGTGAAGGGTTGGGTCCTATATCACTATCCAATTAATTGTTTAAGGATTTATACCTCATGATAAAAGGATGTTAAGAGTGAGAATTTTTTTTGTTCACAATATGAAGAATTATAATTTTGTTTATTAACAATATGAATCATGGGTATTTTTTTATTTATAACATGAAGTGTGGACATTTTTTTAAAAAAAAAATTAAGTGTGGGAATTTTTCTTGTTCACAACATGAATCATGGGAATTTTTTTGTTCACAACATGAAGTGTGGGACTTTTTTTTCTACAACATGATATGAGGATATTTTATTTTTTCACAACATGAAGTGGGGATATTTTGTTTGTTCACAATGATATAATTTATCTATATTTATTATTATGTAACATTTTTAATATTTTTATCATGATATCTCATGTTTTCATGATTATTATTTATTTTTAAATTATTCCACACTTTTATTCCATTCTCACTTTTTTTGGGTTTTAATTTTTATTTTTATCCATGTCATAATTTTTATTATTATTTAAAAATATTTTTATGGTCTTATGTTTCTCCATAATGTTTTATAATTATCATCCATGATATTTTTATCTTTTATTAATATATTTGTGTCTTTCTCATATTCTTCTTCATGTTTATGATCTAATACTTTATGATATATCTTTCTCAAACATGGCATTTAAGCTCAACCCTTTTTATGTTTCCAATCCCTAGGTTACGATGATGATTATATCACATGATATGTATAGAAAAGTTCTAAATGAGAAAAATTATGGATAAATGTTCTCAAGTTTAATAAAATAATATGTTTACATAGCTAATATCTAAGACACTAAACCTTTTAGTCCTTATATTATGTGACTATTGTGAGATGTATAATCTAAATCATGAGATTAATGTACTATTTATATTAATTTTACCAAGGGTTACTATAGAATTATTCTAGAACATGCAAGAGACTCAGAAAAATTCACCATGCCTAATTTCCTATCATGCATGATATCACTTCCATGGTCTCACTACCTATGCATATATACCAAAAATTATATAAAATTTATCAAAATTTCTAAAAAATCACTTAAAATTATAATAAATTGAATAAAATAAAGAACATATAAAAAAATACATTTGAGTAACATCATGGGCATCACAACCTACCAGTGCAATGAGGAGCTATATAATTCTTAGCCCGAATCATAATATTTATCATCTAATTCATTCCAAAATAGAATAAAATAACATACATAATACTTGGAATAATTTTTATTAGTTAAAAAATTATAAATACTTGTAATGATATTAAATATGGATTGTATTACAATGTTTTTACATATAAAATCAAGTAATAGATAGACAATTCAATAATTTATCAAATAAATGGAGAAATATGAATATTATAGGATTATTCTATTAATTCCTTATTTTAATGATCCCAAATCATTCTTATTTTATTACAAATTATTTCTATGTTTTTTGATAGAAAGGTATATTTTTGGAAAATTTATGAATTTATGTTAAGTTTATAATCATCTTCAATGAAAAGTTACTTGTTCATCCGTAAGATTTTTATTCTTCTATTTGAAGAAAATCTTAATTAGGTGAGAGTTTTTGATCTTTTGTGTGAGTATTTTATCTTATGATAAGAAAATACCCATGTGATAATGAGTGTAAACCTTCTATAAAGGATCGACCATATGTTAAGGAAATCTTCTATGTATATAGTTGGAGAAAATTCAAGAACAAGTCACATTAATCGTTCCCACTGATGGATCTTACATGCCTATTTATTCATACCCAAGCATCTGTGTGAATATCATACATTAGAAGGAATATCGTCCATGTAAAGGGAATAAAGATTATGTGTGATGGAAAGATCATCCATAAGAAGGAATCATATCTTCCGTGACAATCATGGATGATTTCTTAGGAAGTATCATTCTTCCATTAATTTTCTAAATGATCTTCCATGACACTCCTTCCATGCATTAGTGATACCCTGATTATTTGTTTCCATGAGGTTACTACTTATATGTATAAATGGAGAACTTATACTTATATGTTTATCCAATAATAAAATGTTATTTTATTCTAACAACTAGTTTAGAGCATTTAATTAAGGTCGTAACATTTAATATTTCTAGAGAGTTAGTATAAGGAATTAATTATGATTGTTGTAAATGTATATGAGGTTTATAAATTATTGTAAGCCTCACATGAGAAGGAATAGAGATAACACCCAAGAAAAATTGAGAAAACCATACAAGGATACTATGTAACTTTCTTCTCACGATACTCTATTATCTTTAATTCACCAACCAAATCTGATTATAAGCTTCAAAAGATCATTTCATACAATTTCATAGACATATTTAAATAAAATTGATCATCTGAAGTTGATCATAGATTAATCTATATCAAAACTTAATTTCCACTCTTTATTCCCCCTCAATTTGTTTCTTTACATTCTAGTTCCACTTTTATTACTTGTTTATTTATTGATCACTTATCTTGTACTATAAAGAGGATTACTTTGATACTTATTTATTATTTTTATACTTGTTATCCAATGAATAACTATATAAGAGTCTGATTGTAGCCTGGACTACCTTATGTGTTGTTTTTATATGTATAACCCAATCTAGGATGTGGATTAGTTTATTTTTTATAATAAATGTTCTTATAAATGAGTTACTATAAAGTGGAGAGGACTAGGTTATATCTTGGAAATAAACCTCTTGTTTTTTTTTAAATTCTACAATGTATTATTTTATTTTTCTTATATTGTATAAAAATATTTTTCATTTAATACTATATTTTACAATTCTAATTTTAAAAAAATATCTACAAATTATGTTTTAAAAAATATACTTTGATAGTTAAATTTTATTATAGATATATATACTTTGTTTGGTGTGAGTAAATTTTTTTCAAAAGTTAGAGTGATTTAAAATTGTTTTAATTAGTTTTTGATCACAAACTTGAGAAACTATTTAAAAATACTAAATTATATATACCTATTATATTAGTTAACTAGGTTATTTTAAATTAGGGCATATTTATTTAAATTTATTTACAAACATGATTTTTTATTGGATGCTCAATTAAACCCCCTCCTAAGCACTCCACTCCATATAACATTTGGTATAAAAGATGTTTGGTTTTTTTTACTCTATTATTTTACTATTGTGTTTTACTTACTCTTTATTTTTTTTCTAACTTTTATCAAGTCATCATAATAAGATCTTAGTTTATATTGAGTTTAATATTTTATAGTTATAGATATCTCTAGACTTGGAACAAATTTCAATCAATACACCATAATAAATTAATTAATAGTATAATGATCAATGGAAAATAAAAATGAAAATACATCTTGAGAGTGTGGGTTTTCATATTTGTACTATTATAGAAGGTAAATATGAAAATAATCTCCCAGACATGATTGGATTTATTCTACTAAAGTTGCATAATATTATAACTGTAAAGCTATGAATGATTTGTATTGTACATTAAGGGAAGATAAATATAATATAATTTCTAATTATGATACTACATATCAGATTTGGGATACTCTCCCTTTGTCTCATTAAGTAACATTCAATGTTAAATAAATGTGTGTAAATATATACAAAATAAAATATGATGCATTCAAGATGAATCGTGGCGTATCTATTTCTGAAATGTATCTCAGGCTCAATGAAATCATAAATATTATAAATGCACTTGGAAATACCATTAAGGATAAAGAAAAAGTCTTGGGGATATTAATATCTATACCTAATCAATGGAGAGGAATTTTTTTCTCCATTTGAGGGTTATTTGATGATAGTAAGCTGACAGTGAAGAAACTAATTGGAAAATTGATGATGCATAAGGAATAACTCAAGTTAATTATGAGGATGGTGAAACTAATAATTCTATTACCTTTAAAGAATATTATTTAAAATATAAAGTGGTCATTAAGGATAAAATCACTAGTAGAAGTGATGGTGACACTGATAGTGATAAAGAAATGACCTAATTGTCCAGATAATTCAAGAAGTTCTACAGACATAAGAAGTTATTTAGAAAGTTAAATTATAAAGAAAAATATGATTAAAAGGGAAATTGGAAAAATGATGATTCGTTTAGTGAGTTTATATGTTATGATTGAAAGAGAAAAGGAAACATTAAAGCATATTATCCAATGCTAAAATATAAGAATAAATATGCTAAAAATGGTAGAAAATTCAAGAAATCCATAAAGGAACCCTAGAACTCTTTAAAGGATAGTTCCAATGAATCTAATTCAAATAAGGAAGATGTTAGTGAGAAAGATAATCCCAATTTTATATCTACTAAACCCGAGGTTATAGTTTATACCCATGATTCATTTAAAATTGAATTTCATGATGATTCAGATATGACTAGTTAATAATTTTTTGAGTATTTCTCAATTCTTGAAGATACCATGAATTAAATAAAGTATAAACATAAGAATATGAAGAAATGACATTGTTTAACCATTTTTACAAATTATTATCTTATTATTGAAAAAGAAAATAATAGTTTGTTGTTAAAATAAAATAATGATTAAAAATTAGTTAATGAACAACTTAAAAGTATATTTAATGTTTATCCAAAAAAACTGAAACTATTAATAAAATTTTGTGTAACCAGGAGTCATCTAATATTAGGAATTATTTTGTTTATCAACTGGGATATAAAAATAAACTATACAAAAATTATTTTGTTCCTAGTTAGAATCCTATAAAAAAACCCTTAGTATATAACATAATAGGAACTTCTAAGTATAGGTAAATCCACTTTATATCTAAAAGAAATATTTTTCTATTTCTTTGATTTTTTTAATAAACTATTAATAAGAGTTTTAAACATTTTTGGATTCTAGAGGCATTGTTTGCTAAATTCTATAGACCCAAGAAGATCTGGGTACCAGAATCATCTCTTATATCACTAATTACAGGAAACCCACTTGAAAAGAAACAAAAAGGGATTGTGGTATCTGGATAGTGGATATTCTAGACACATGTATGGGGACTTATTAAGATTTAATAATTTAATGAAAGTGGATGGTGGGTATGTCACTTTCAATAAAAATTCTAAAAAAATAATTAACCTTGGTCAAATTACTAATTTTGAATCTATTCTTATTTATAAATTTTTATTTATTAATGGTTTAAAGTATAATATTATTAAAAATTATTAGTTGTGTGATGATTTATTTCATATTAAATTTGAAAATTATTCTTGTAAGATTTATAATTCTAAATTGAATTTATTTTTATTACTTTAATAAATGATAATGTTTATGATATTGATTTAAATTCTATATTTTAACAAAATGTTTCTTGTTTACATTCCTTTAATCAAGAATCTTGGTTTTAGAATATAATACTAGGAAATTATAATGTATACTCACTTAATAATCTAGTTAGAAAAGGTTTAGTCAAGGATCCATGAAAGAAATAATTACCAAAATATAAAGGGCATAATCCTTTTTAAAAGGGGAAGTTGCACAAAATATATTTCAAATCAAAGAAAGAGGTGTCTACCTCTCAACCCTAGAGTTGTTTTAAATTAATTTATATCGACCATCTAGAGTTTTTTTAGTTTAAATATAAAACATTATTCTTATGTGATTTTTGAATATTATTCAAGATTCACATGGGTATATTTCTTGGCTCGTAAAATTAAATCTTGTAATGTTTTTGAAAAATATGATTTTTTGAGAACATTGGTGGACTTACCATTAAAAATCTGAGAAGTGATAATGGAAATGAGTTTAAAAATCAATATTTCGAGACATTATGCTCACAACATGGATATAATCAAAACTTATCTACTCTTACAACTCCTCAAAAAAAATTGATTAGTTAAAAGAATAAATTGGACCCTATATAGAATTTCCCAAACTATACTTAGTGAATATTACCTAACTATTTATTTTTGGGATGAAGCTATAAATAAAACATGAAATATAATTAATATATTATTAATAAGATCTATTTTGAATAAAACTACATATGATCTATAAAATATAAGAAATACTAAGGCGAATTACTTCAATTTTTTTGGTTGTAAAGTCTGTATTCATAATACAAAAGAGTATTTGGATAAATTTGAACCTAAGAGAAATGAATGAGTTTTCCTTGATTATTAAAAATCTATTAAAACATATGAAGTGTTTAATAAAATAAATAAATTAGTGTAAGAATATATTTATATCATTTTTTATGAAATAGACCAACATAAACCCAAAGTTTCCTCGGAAAATCTAGAGGATGATACGTCTAATTTGAAAATCAATAATACATTCAAAACTATTGACCACTCTATAAATTTAAATAAAAAGTCACCCAATGCTGACCAAATTGAGTAACCTAACCCTAAATAAGACTTGTAAGAACCATGTATTTAAATACCTAAAATTATTATAAACCTTAAATATCACCTTATAAATATTATTGTAGGTGATTTAGAAAAAGGGATCCAAAATCGAGCTTTAATAAGAAATAGAGTTGAACAGTAATCCTTCTTGTCTTAGTCTAAACCTATTAAAATCAATGATGAGATGAATTGTGTATATTATATAATGGTTATTCAAGAGTAATTTAATCAATTTTAAAGGAATAAAGTATGGGATCTAGTCGAGATACCAAAAGAACACCTGACTATTTGTGAAAAATGGGTATACATAAATAAGTTTGTTGAATATCTCAAAATTATTAGAGATAAATACAAATTAGTTGCACAAGGTTATAGAAAATAAATAGATATTTAATATGAAAATACATTTGTATTGGTAACTATACTTGAATCCATTAAAATACTTCTATATTATACAACACATCTGAATTTAAAAATTTGTTGAAGGATGTCAAGAGTGATTTATTGAATGACTATATTATTGAGGTTTTTTATAAAAAAACTTGAAATTTAAAACTAACATATTCCAAATCATTTTTTTAAAATTTAAAAATCACTTTATGGTTTAGAAAATATCTAAGATCTTTGTATGATAGGATTGACTCTTTTTTAATTAAAAATGGTTTTTTAATGGTGTTTTAGATCCTACTTTCTTTATCAAAATAATTTCAAAATATGTTTTGGTTTCTTAAATATATATCGATGATATAATTTTTTGTTATTTAATAAATTATTTATGTATTTTATTTTCAAGAATTATGAAAAATGAATATAAAATGAGTTAAATGGGAGAATTAAAATTCTTCTTTGGTTTTTAATTTTTTTAAAAGAAGAATAGAATTATAGAAAATCAAATTAAGTATAGAAAATATCATTTAAAATGTTTTAGCATGGATACTGTTAAAAGTAGTGATACACTAATGATTAATACCTATAAATAAGATTTGGATAAAACTGGGAAATCAGTGGATCAAACTATTTATAAAGGTATGATTGAGAGCTTATTATATTTAACTGCTAATCATCATGAAATTATGTTTAGTTTATATATATGTACTCATTTTCAAGAAAATCCAAGGGAATTATGTCTTAATGATATTAAAATTATTTTTAAATACTTAAAAGCTACAACTAATTTTAGTTTGTTTTAATCTATAGAGAATGATTTTAAATTATTTAGTTATTTAGATTCAAATTTTGGTGTTTTTCAGTTAGATCGAAAAATCACTTTTGGTACATGTCACATTTTGGGAAATTCACTAGTATCATGGTGTAGTAAAAAGAAAAAATCTCTTTCTCTATCTATTTTTGAAGTTGAAAAAAATGTAGTGAGTTGTTATGTATTGTAACAACCCGAATCCGGAGCCCCTCCACTGGTGCCCCGTACCCGGTTCTCCACATGACTTCAATCGCGTTTCCCCAAATTCCAGAGGCTACCGACTAGCAGCGAGGGCCTTGGTGAGTCGGTGGGGAAACTATGCCCTCATTTGCTAAAGTATACAGTGGAAAAACAACCAGACACAATAGCAGAAACAATCAACAACATACAACAATTGAAGTGAGCAGTAGAAGCAATGGATACATAATGATGATGGAACATGGTACATTTGTCTATGGAAAGTAGTAAAAAAAACCAACATGCTGAATTACAACAAAAAACAAAGTGAAAAAGAAAACAAAGTAAACTCCTCATCATCGCAAGCCTCATCTCGGTCCCATGCTCTCCAGCTCCAGTGAATCAAGAACCCGAAGTAGAAGGGCGCTTGCCCTTATCTATAGCTGTAGCAACATAGTCTTCTTGGGCCCAAAAGCATGGCCCAAACATGGTGTGAGATACAATCCCAGTAGGAAATCACCCAAATATCTGTGCCTAACAGTCAATGAATACATGGTAGTAATAAAACAAGAATCAGTAAACAGAAACACAAGCAGCTACAATCTACAGTTCTAACAAAAGAAGTACACAAGTAAACAACCAGCAACAAAGGAAAAACAGGTAACCCTCTGGGTATCTCTCATAGCCTAACCCCTATGGTTCAACTTACAAGTACTAGCAACCCTCTAGGAGGCACACACAGTCTCACCCCTCTGATTCAGCTAAGAAATTAATAGACTCTCTGAGAAAGCACTCACCGTCAATTCCCCCTATAGTCTCATATCATACTAAAGGCTCTCTAGGGAAGCACTCAACGTCTCATTCCCCCTGTGGCTCGTGTCAAGGAACTATAGACTCTTCGAGGAAGCACTCATTGTCAATTCCCCCTGTGGTCTCGCATCGTATTTAAAGACACTCTGGAGAAGCCCTTACGTCAATTCTCCCTTTGGTCTACTACTCTAGGTTCTCACAGTACTGAGTGAAAATAAACATGCATAACATGCGTGTATCGTCCAAGTAAACCTCAATAAATACTTGGCTACCATTCTAATGCTCAACAGTAATAAATTAGCAGTTCCACTATCCTACGGATAGGCATGGCAACTGGAAAAAATCCAAACAAGCAGAACAAACATGGCAAAGCATCCTGAGCACAAAATAAATTACTCTACTTACAAGCATAAACCTCTACTACAACAATCAAGCAAAACAGGAAAACAGCAGGGGAAAAACAGGAAACCCACAATTCCCCGCCCAAGGGAATTTGTGGAATTTTCACAAAATATTCATCGAATTTCAACATAAAGGCACAAACCACCTACCTCGATCCTAGGAGATCAATATATGTGAATCATGATAATTGATTCCCCTTAGAACGTCATAGATCTGAGAAAATGCACAAAATGCTCAACCCAAGATAACTCGGAAACGAAGAGGAATCCAAAAATGAAGCTCAAGCAGAAGGAAGATCTTACCGCTGCAATTCCAACGCAATCGACCATGCTCTAATCAGATAACGAACGAAGGTGTGAGAGCTCGTTGAAGATTCGGCCGTACGGGTCGCTCTCGGATGAACGAGACCTAGAAAGAGGTGTTTCTGTGTGTCAGGCACAACCCTGGTCCGTTTAGTGAAAAAAGAATAGTACACGGCGTTTATTTCTAAAGTACACAAACTGTATGGGTTTTTTCCATACTCTGCCAAAATCAGCCTCGACGTCACCCCTATACACCGTGTGTGTGGCCCGACATGGCTAGCACACAGCTTCGAGCCGAGGAAGAGTACACAACGTGTACTCATAAAGTACACGACGTGTACTTTGAAAATTTACAGAAAGTTCATTTTTCTTAAAAACTTTAGAAAAAGGGAAAACATACCTGAAAAGAAGATCCGAGTTCTTACAAACTTCCCCCTTAAATAAATTCATCCCTGAATTTCCCTAACGTGGCGTAGAAGAAGGATCCCTGAACAGCTCCGGCCACTGTGATCGTACATCGGTCTCCCTTTCCCAGGTCTCGTCCTATACTCACCTGTGCTGCCATAGCACCTATACCAGAGGAACAGACCGTCCTCGGAGAAACTTCGTACTGCGATCGACAATCCAGATAGGATTATCCTCGAATGACGTATCCACTTCAAGTTCAACCTCCTCAGGCTGAAATACATGAGACGGGTCTGAAAAGTAGCATCAGAGTTGAGAGGCGTGGAAGACGTCGTTTATGGACCGATACCGTTGAGGTAACTGCTGCTGATAAGAAACTAGCCACACCCTCTCCAAGACCTCAAACAGCCTGACTTACCGTGGTGAAAGCTTACCCTATCTCTGAATCCTCTCATGTCCCAACCTCAGTGCGACACGCAGGAAAACCTGATCCCCAACCTCGAACTCCAGAGGTCGTCTCCGCTTATCATCATAAGACTTCTGTCGAGACTGTGCTGTAGCCATCCTCTTCCGAATTAGCTCTATATACTCTGAGGTCTCCTGAACGAGATGAGGTCCTAGAAAATCTGCCTCTCCCGCCTCCATCCAGCACAAGGGTGATTGGCATGGCCTACCGTACAAAGCCTCGTACGGTGCCATCTGAATGGTCACCTGAAAACTTTTGTTGTAGGAGAACTCCACCAGAGGAATATGCTTCTCCCAAGAACCTCCAAAGTCTAGAATATAGGCTCGAAGCATATCCTCAAGCACCTGGATCGTGCGCTCGGACTGGCTATCAGTCTGAGGATGGTATGCTGTACTCAAAAGTACCTGTGTGCCCAAGGCCTTCTGAATTCCCTGCCAGAACCGAGAGGTAAAGCGCGCATCCCTGTCTGAAACAATGGAGTGTGGAACTCCATACAGATGAACGATCTCTCAGATGTAAAGTCATCCCAGATCATCAACATTGAAGGTCTCTTTTATCGGTAAGAAGTGAGAAACCTTCGTGAGCCTGTCGACGACAACCCAAACAACATCGTTTCCCCGAGGCGTCCTCGACAATCCGGTCATGAAGTCCATTGCAACATCATTCCACTTCCACTCCGGAATGGGTAACTGCTGTGAAAGGCCTATTGGTCACTGATGCTCTGCTTTTACCTGCTGACAAGTAGAACATCTCATGATAAAACTAGCAACATCTTTCTTCATACCTGGCCACCACTACTGGCGATGAAGATCCCGATACATCTTGGTGACACCAGGATGAACTGCCCAAACAGAGGAATGAAAATTACGCATCAGCTCCTCACGTATGTCTGCTGGCACCCATACGCGTCCCTGGAAATGCAAGATCTCATCCTCACCCACTGTCCATCCAGGAAGAGGGTCATCACCTGACACACCCTCCCACAGGACTAAGCCCTCTGATTCTGATAGCTACCTCATTCGTACCCGATTGGGAAGTGTAGAGATAACAGCTATAGAAGATAGGAAGGTCTGTCCCTGTCTGTCGTGCACCTCCAGGTGCATCTCAGAGAACAGTGCCATGAGCTGCCACTCACTGCTGGCCTCCTGAAATGCCTAAATCTGAGTTCTCCTACTCAATGTGTCTGCCACTGCATTGCCCTTTCCTGGCGTATAGGCAAGCTCAAAATCAAAAGACTAAAGATACTTGACCCACCTACGCTGCCTTGGATTCAGATCACGCTGAGTGAAGATGTACTTGAGATTCTTGTGGTCGGTGAAGACCACAAAGTGCTCTCCCAGCAGATAGTGTCTCCAACAGCGTAAGGAATGAACAACAACTGCCAACTCCAGATCGTGCGAAGGGTAGTTCTTCTCATGTGGCCTCAACTGCCGAGATTCGAATGCAACGACTCCATATCCCTGTATAAGCACAGCTCCTAGCCCAATACCTGAAGCATCATAGTAAACAGTGTAGCTCTTTCCTGGATCTGGAAAGACTAGTATTGACATTGATGTCAACCTTCCTTTTAGCTCCTAAAAGGCTGACTCACAAGAATCTGATCATAAGAACTTCGACCCCTTCTTGGTCAGACCTGTCAAAGGTGCTGCTAGACAAGAAAAGTCCTGAATGAAGCATCTGTAGTATCCAACTAGCCCTAGGAAGCTCCGTACCTCAAAGACGTTCTTCGGCTTCTCCCAGGAAAATACAAATCTCACTTTCTCTGGGTCCACAGATAATCTTTCCTCAGAGATGACGTGACCCAAGAAGTGAATCTGATCCATCCAGAAGTGGCACTTCGAGAGTTTATCATAAAGCCGATGCTCTCTCGGTGTGCTCAAAATGATCTCAAGATGGGTAGCATGGTCGTGTCGAGTGTGAGAGTACACTAAGATATCATCCACGAAGACCATGATGAAAGAGTCCAAGTAAGGATGGAACACTCGGTTCATCAATGCCATGAAAACTGCCGATGCGTTCGTGAGACCGAACGGCATAACTGTATACTCGTATAGACCATACCTACTCCTGAAGGCTTTCAGAGGTATATCTGATGGTCTAACGTGCAGCTGATGATAACCGGACCTCAATTCAATCTTCGAGAATACCCGGGATCCTCAAAACTGATCGAAGATGTCATCAATCATCGGAAAGGGATATCGGTTCTTGACCGTTAACTGGTTCAGCTTCTGATAATCCACGCAAATCTGAAGGGTACCATCTGCCTTCTTCGTAAACAGGACAGGCAAACCCCTGGGAGAAGTACTGGGTTGGATGAAACCCTTTGTCTGTAAATCCTCCAACTACTTCTTAATCTCCTGCAACTCAGGTGTATCCATCTTATAGGGAGGAATGGACATTGGTGCCTCTCCTGGAACGTTCTTGATAGAGAAGTATACCTCACGCTCCAGAGGAAAACCTGAAAAGTCCTCTGGAAAAACATCTCTGAAATGATCCACCACTGTAGGAAAGTACAATTGTGAAGTTCCCTGATCATCCAGATAAAGACTAGCAATCTGGGCTGTCACCCTTCCTAGCCCATGATGCTCGAGTCCTGCTCGACTCGCCTGAACGTCCCATTCACCTCTATGAAGAAAACATTCACCCTCTGGTGAAACGAAACTCACTCTGCGGTGATAACAGTCGATGAAGGCCTGGAAGGGAACCAACCAGTCCATCCCGAGGATGAAATCATAGCCTGTCATCTCTAGGACATAGAGGCCCCATAATAAACGATACCCTGCAACCTCGAGAGGGAACTCTCTACACTGTCGTACACTAGATGTCCTCATCCCCAAAGGTGTATCTAGTGTCAACGAGTCAGCAGAAGAAAATATGCAGAGCCCAAGGCTCTCCACGACAGCAATAGAGATAAAGCTATGCGTAGCGCCAGTATCAAAAAGGGCTGAAGATAAAACTGAGGCTACTAAAATCGTACCTCGAACTGTAGAAGGGCCGAGATCCTGCTCTGAATAAATCTTCTCCATGGTGAAAGACTAGCCTACACTGCGGCCCTGCACCCCTGGCTGACCACTATGAGCTGAACCTCCCTGCTGGTGTTGAGGGACTAGTGGCTGACCGCCACGACCTCGACCTCCACCTCGGCCTAAACAGCCGGAAGAACTCCAGTTCCCTAACTGGTGAGAAACTGGTGGTGCTGCTTCCGAACGAGGAGTCATGGAAGAACCCTGGTCACCAGCTGCAGGTGATAAAACCTAGCAGAAACACTGAAGGTGACCCATCTTGCCGCAAGATCGGCACTCCATGGGGTCCCTCTGGCACTGCAGCCTCATGTGCCCTGAATGGCCACACTGGTATCATGTCACCTGGCTACTTGACGATGCATCATGCTTCCTCGGATCACTACGCGTAGACTCCCTACGGTGCTTCTTACTGTCTTCTGGAAGAAAACTAGCTCTAGAAGCAGAACCACCCTGGCTCGCAGCTCCAGAGTCTCTCAAATTGCGCTCCGCAATCAGTGCCTGGTTGACGATGGAAGTGATGGAAGTCAGCTGGAAGATGTTCACCTGCGAGCGGATATCCCTCCTGATACCATCCTCAAAATTCCTTGCTAAGAACACCCCACTTCCATCCCGGAGGGGTGTGAAACGCTGTAGCTCGGTGAAGCGATAGGAATACTCCATGACAAAAAGAGCACCCTGCTCTAAGCTCATAAACTCCTGGGCTCGGTCGACCCTCAGGGTCTCCAGGTAGAAGTAGTCATATAACACGCACTGGAACTCCTCCCAAGCTATAGACTGCTGTTGACCCACCTGTGAGATCACGTCCCACCACCTCTTAGCGGAGTCTCGGAGCATGTAGGTGGCGAGATTGACCCGCCTCTCTGGGGGTGTCTCCAGATGCTCGAAGATAGTCAGCATGGCTTCCAGCCATGACTCTGCAGCCTGAGGTCCTCCTTACCCCAAGAACGTGAGAGGATGCTACTGCTGAAAAACTCACGTCAAATCTTCCATAGTCGTGGAAGGAGGCAGCGCTCCCTGGAAGGCCTGCATCATCCTCATGAAACCTCCCCTAAACTGCGCATCAGTGCCTGCAACTGGTATAACAGCCGATGCTAAGGCTAGCCCGACTGGAGGATCGGCAGGAAGTCCCTGATCAGCCCTGTCTGGTGTCTGATCATTGCCTGATGACAGACGTACGACTGGAGGACGTCTCAGAGGCATAGCTCTAAAATATCAAAAGTACATCTTAAATCAGGAAACAAGGACAGAGAGCACAAGAGTACAAAACGAAAAAAAGGGAAGGAAACACACAAGTTTACAAAACTCGACTACACGGCGTGTATAAACACTACACGGTGTGTCTTCTTAAGCCACTAACAAGGGCGTGTACTCCTGCCCTACAAGTCATGTACACCTCAAACTACACGGCGTGTTTACCCAATACACGACGTGTACTTGAAAACTATTCCCCTACCCGAGTCTCTTTACACGGCTAACCCACACAGTTTTCTTAACCTGAGACTACACGACGTGTTCTTAACACACATGGCGTGTACTAGACAAGGCTTCGACGACCTGTGTTTGTTAAAAACACGGTCGTCTACACGGCTGAACCTTACACGGCTGAACCTTACACGGCATGTTCCAAACAAACACGACGTGTATAGGTGAAGGTGACACTATCTCATGTTGTTCACGACACGACCGGGTACCTGAAAAAGACTACATGACATATGACCGAAAACACATGGTGTGTCTAAGAGAAGGCCACGCCGACCTGTGTTGTTCGTGATATGGCCAGGTTCCTGGAAGGGGCTACACGGCATGTTCTATTACAACACGGCGTGTGCTACTCGAGCTTCCCCGACCCGTGTTTTTAGTGACACGACTGGGTACACGGCTCATTAAAACACGGCGTGTACCTAACATACACGACGTGTTCCAAAAGTTACTTTCACGACACCGTGTTCTACTCACACGGTCAGTAACACGGCTTGAAAACTATACGGTCTGTATCCAAAAAGTACACGCTGTGTATTCTGGGTTTTTCTGGGCAGTAGCTCAGAAACTGCATAGAACCCCAAAAACACTAAAAACAAGGCAAAGAGGTGCCAAATTCCGATTCGTGAGGGCCCATACTCCCCGCGAATCAAATCTTGGCATCTTCTATAGTCACATACAAGAGAAAAAAACAGCTCTCTAACATAACAGCAGGGATTCTATCAAGCATCTATCACAACAGCATGCATAATCTACACAAAGCCTATCACAACAGCATGCAATCGCTAATACACCCTAGGTGGCATGGAAAGAATGCATGGAATGTGATTTCTAGAAGTGATTATATGATTCATGAGATGGAATACCCTCATATCATTGGGTTGCGACAGAAATAGAACCGAAATATCAAAACAATAACCGCACAAGTCATGAGAATCACTCTAGGTGGAAACATATCAACCATAAAAACTCAAAACCAGCAAACTGTAATTAACGAGGTAGTATGGATTTTCCCTATACATGGGTTAGCTACTCCCAAGTACAGCTTAATACCAAGTACCGAGTTTTTCCTATCCCTGGCTAAAGTCTCCAAATATTAATGCAAGAGAAAAGAACTCCTCTGATACCACTTTGTAACGACCCGAATCTGGAGCCCCTCCACTGGTGCCCTGTACTCGGTTCGCCACATGACCTTAAGCGTGTTTCCCCAAATGCCAGAGGCTGCCGACTAGCAGTGAGGGCCTTGGTGAGTCGGTGGGTAAACTATTCCCTCATTCGGTAAAGTATACAGTGGAAAAACAACCAGACACAATAGCATAAACAATCAACAGCATACAACAATTAAAGTGAGAAGCAGAAGCAATGGATACATAATGATGATGCAACATGGTACATGTATCTATGGAAAGCAGTAAACAAACCAACTTGTTGAAGTACAACTAAAAACAAAGTGAAAAATAAAACAAAGTAAACTCCTCAGCATCGCAAGCCTCGGCTTGGTCCCATTCTCTCCAGCTCCAGTGAATCAAGAACCCGAAGTAGAAGGGCGCTTTCCCTTATCTATACCTGCAGCAACATAGTCTACTTGGGCCCAAAAGCATGGCCCAAACAGGGTGTGTGATACAATCCCAGTAGGCAATCACCCAAAGATCTATGCCTAACAGTCAATGAATACATGGGAGTAATAAAACAAGAAGCAGTAAACAAGAACACAAGCAGCTACAATATAAAGTTCTAACAAAAGAAGTACACAAGTAAACATCCAGAAACAAAGGAAAAATAGGTAACCCTATAGGTATCTCTCATAGCCTAACCCCTATGGTTCAACCTACAAGTACTAGCAACCCTCTAGGAGGCACACATAGTCTCACCCCTCTGGTTCATCTAAGAAATTAATAGACTCTTTGAGGAAGAACTCACCATGAATTCCCCCTATAGTCTCATATTGTACTAAAGGCTCTCTAGGGAAGCACTCAACGTCTCATTCCCCCTGTGTCCCACATCGAGTAACTACATACTCTCTGAGGAAGCACTCATCATCAATTCCGCCTGTGGTATCACATCATATTTAAAGACACTCTGGAGAAGCCCTTATGTCAATTCTCCCTTTGGTATACTACTCTAGGTTCTCACAGTCCTGAGTGAAAATAAACATGCATAGTGTGCGTGTATTGTACAAGTAAACCTCAAGAACTACTTGGCTACCATTCTAAGGCTCAATAGTAATAAAGTAGCAGTTCCACTATCCTACGACTAGGCATGGAAACTGGGAAAAATCCAAACAGGCAGAACAAACATGGAAAAGCATCCTAAGCACAAAATAAATTACTCTATTTACAAGCATAAACCTCTACTACAAAAATCAAGAAAAATAGGAAAATAGCAGGGGCAAAGCAAGAAACCCACAATTCCCCGCCCAAGGGAATTTGTGGAATTTGCACAAAATACTCATCGACTTTCAACAGAAAGGCACAAACCACCTACCTTGATCCTTGGAGATCGATATATGTGAATCACGGCGATTGATTCCCCTTAGAACGTCGTAGATTTGAGAAAACACACAAAACGCTCAACCCACGATAACTCGGAAATGAAGAGGAATCAGAAAACGAAGCTCAAGAAGAAGGAAGATCTTACCGCTGCAATTCCAACACAATCGACCGTGCTTAAATCGGAGAACGGAAAAAGGGGTGGGAGATCGTCGAAGATTCGGCCGTACGGGTCGCTCTCGGACAAACGGGACCTAGAAGGAGGTGTTTCTGTGTGTCAGGCATGACCCCAGTCCGTTTAGTGAAAAAACGAAAAGTACACAACATGTATTTTTAAAGTACACGGTGTGTAGTGGTTTTTTCCGTACACCGCCGAAATTGGCCTCCACGTCACCCCTACACACCGTGTGTGTGGCCTGACATGGACATCACACAGCTTCGATCCGGGGAAGAGTACATGGCGTGTACTCATAAAGTACATGACGTGTACTTTGAAAATTTCCAGAAAGTCAATTTTTCTTAAAAACTCCAGAAAAAGGGAAAACATACCTAAAAAAGAAGATCCAGGTTCTTACATGTATATATTTCATGGATGAAAACACTTTATTTTATTATAGATATGAATTCAAATATATTCCTATAAAATGTGACAATGTAAGTGTTAATAATATTTCTAAAAATATTGGATCATATTCCAGGAAAAAAACATATTGATATAATACATGACTTTCTGAGAGATCATTTTTAAAAAGGTGATATTATACTTGAGTTCATTGGAATAGAACATAATATTTTTGATATTTTTATAAATCCTATAAGTGTTGAGAAATTATGTTATATCATACATGAATTAGTAATGATAAATTATTCTTAATGCTTTATTATCTTATTTTAATATTTTTTAATGACTAAATACTTTACTTTACTTGAATAAATTATATTTGGATAATGTTCAATATTTTTTTTGTTTCCATAATTGTATTTTTAGACTATAATTGGTTTATACTTAAGTATGATTAAACTAATTCATGAATATTAAGCTTCTGTGAAACTTAGATTCTATAAAGGAAGAGCTTCTGTGGTTGTTCTTCCATGGCATGAGATTATATAGACTTACTTACTTAAATGAAATATTCTATAAACTTTAAAAATTTTATGTATAATTTTATTACTTTTTTATTATTTTAACTCATTTTAATTAAATAATTAATTTATTCACCCTAAATTATTTAAAAACCTCCTGATTTTGAATTTGAGTCAAAATAACTCAAAACACTAAATCCTATCAAGACTCTTAAACTCTCTATTGAATTACTTTTGACTGAATCTTTTATTCTTTCCTTTTAAACCTCTATTAAAATATAGACAATAAAGTTTCCTTTGGTTTTATCCTCACTCGTTGAAGAACAACCTTCAAAAATATCAAAAATTGGCCCAAACATTTCTATTAAGCTTAGATATCACCATCTATCAACTTGAGTAGTCGTTATATAAAAATAAATAGATGTCGAATGGTTTTTGTCTAGTAGATAATTGGTTTAAAATATATTCAAGAACAAATATATACTAAATGGTTTATATTAAACATTAAAACTTTTTATACAAGGTTAGTGAACTAATTCTATTTAAACATTGTGTTTTAGATGTTTCAACATAAAGATTTTATGCAAACATATATGAATGTAGAGGAACTTTCATTTTCCTCAAAATAGTGGGAAAAATTAATAAAAGTAACTAATGAAGGAGAATACAAATATTGTTAAAGTTATTATCTAATTGGTAATTCAATATTTGATATTAAAAAGGCTCTTTAGAAACTTGATGGAGATATAAATTCAAGGAGGCCAAATTGCATTGAACTTGATGGTAAATGTAAGATGCTGCTAAAGTTTATAAAAAACATTATCTATCCAAGGAAAGAGGAATTTGGGATAAAAAGAAATTAATATGTGTTTTTATTTTATATTTTAAATAATGGTATAAAATTAAACCTTTCCCAATATGTATTGAGGTATATTCAGAAGTTTAGTAATCCATAATATAAATTTAAATCCTTACCCCACCCTAAGTTTATATTTTCTTTATTAGATTGTAAGAATCTAATACCCAAGGGGGAGTAAATTTCTATCTCATCTAGATGTATTTGTTTGATTCTGTCCAATTATATAAGGATAAAGATAAATTATAATACAAAGAAGAAAGTTAGGGTTACAGATAATGAGAAATTCTACGAGGATTTTAAACCTGTTAAAAATAATTTGAGACCTAAGGATATCAATGAACCTAGTTTATAACCAGATAATGTTTTTAAGTATTATTATGATGAAGAATTAGTTTTGGATAGTGAAGATGATTTGGTTGATTTAGATGAAGAGGCTAAGAGTGCCTATGAGATTATAAGAAATGTGACTATTTATTTAAATAAATAATTCTTAAGGGTGAAGTTCCTAAAGATCATTGAATCACTAAGAGGGGGGGGGGGTTAAATCAATGGTTGTATTATAATTTTTTTAACTTTATGAAATTTAACCCCTAAAAAATATTAGAGTTATTTTACTCATCAAAATTTTTAAAAATATTAAAAGCATACAAATATGTGAAAGTAAAAAAGGAATACAAGATTTACAAGGTTCAAACTCAGTGTGTGAACCTACATCCTTTCCATGTACACTCTCATGGGTCCATGAAAATTCACTATTAGAATTAAGTGAATATTTTTTTAATATAACTCCCATTATAATCATTCTATCTATCCATAGGTATGATAATAATGAATCTTGTTAGTTTATAAGTTTTTCTTATAAAATTGATCCACAAAAAATGTATGAAACCTTTTAACTTTAGCTCCCCATAATTGTTCATATGAAAAGTCCATCCAATTTCTCCATCTGTAAATTTTGTCTGATTTTCCCTTTTTTATGTTTGGTGAAAGTCCTTTCATTTCACCTCACTAAAATCTACACTTCATATATATAACTTTAACTCTATATAATTTAACAAAATCAATGTGCCTCAATTTTCTTGGAAAAATATATTCGATGACTCTGCTATGTAATTATCAGTTAGGAATTTCAATAAGGAAACTCTGTTTGAAACTTGAATTAGAAATATCCATCCAGAATTATTTAATAAGAAACAAAACTTCAGTTAGAAACTCACTTATGACCAAAATTATTCAATGATTCATATTTTTTTAGTGAACTATTAAAAGTATGTTTCAATTTTCACCTCTTTATTTTGGCTCTACAAAAGTAAAAATGTAGGAAAAACATTTCAATTTTCCACCCACTGAAAATCAAGTTTCAGATCTCCCACTCACTTGTAAATTGATGGAATATTCTCAAAAATTTTAGATTATTCATGAATATTCTTGAATTATATGTAAATTAAAACATTTCCCAAACTTTTTAAAAATTAGCTAAAAAAATTGAAATCATAGTTCAATATGATAAATTTTTGAAATTTACAATGTTATAAAAATTTCCTTATAGAAACTCCATCCAAAGAAATGTTTTTCTGGAAACATTTATCATCTTTAATATGACTATTTTCCTTCATAAGAAAATTCCATCCTATAGATTGATATTTCTCCATGCATCCACTCAACCTCAACTCTAAATTTATACATCAAATTCTCAGAAATGTTAATCAATTGGACTTCCACACTAAAGTTTTTCTGATAAAATTTCTTACAAAATTTTTATCCGAAGAGCTCCCTTGAAAAATTTTATCTAGTAGAATTTATCATAAAAGTTAATCTAATAGACTTCATTTAGTGTCACAAATTATAAATTCATAAACTTCAAACTTCATATTTCAAAAAACACTTTGTGAATAGAAAACTCATACATTATATCTATTTATAAAACTCATATGCATCTCTCTATTTCTCTTAACCCACTGAAGAAATGTTTTTCTATAAAACAACGACTACCTTTGAAGATGGTTGACTATATTATTACAAATTATAAATACTTTAGTCACTTTTATCTTTCTTCATATGATGATATTATCGAATTTATCTATTTTAATTCTACCTTTAAAATTATATAGATATTGAAATCTAACATCTTATGTAACTTTTTATTTCCTTCTTTAGTTTAAGAAACTATACAAACTCAGAAAAAAATTATTTTTTCCTTCCATCTGACTAAGTTTTTCTGATGATTGATATTTGGTTCATCCAATGATATTTGTGAAAACTTCTTCTTTTGAAAAATTTAGAAATTTTCTTTGTTTAGAAAGTTTATCTAGCGAACATTGTGTAAAATTTATCTTGTACAAACTTATAACTTTCATCACCATATTTTCTTACTAAAAATTCATCTGGAAGGTTTTTTTTATGATTTGGATTTGGTACATCTGATTATGATTTGAAAAATTCCCACTAAATGTATAACTAGAAACTTAGATTTAGAAACTTTTTCACTTATATGACCAATGAACTTGTAAAAAATTCATTAAATTTTCACCCCCAAATTCTTCATACAAAATATTTGTCTATTAACCTATATTTTACACATATAGTGAAGTCTTTATTATTAGGTTCATCTGGAGATGTTTGTTCAAAAATAAGTTGAACATATTTACCATTTTACAAACTTTATCTTGAATCATTACTTCTTCATGATATTTAATAATTTGAACAAACAATATAGCATCATCTAATTTAAGTTATAAAGTTTCTTAACAAACAAACCTCCAGTTTCTTCCAATAACTTTATAAGAAAAATTTCATTTCAAACTTTCTTAACAAATTTTCTTAACAAACTTATAACACATTATTTATCACTGATTTGAAAAAAAAATTATTTATAAAAATTCAGTTATCAATAAATAAAAAACTTTTTTAGAAAAAACATCACAAAGTATCTTTAATCTCCCCATTTGGATTTTTTGAACATTTTTATTAATGACTTATAAATCATCAATTTTCATTACTCAAACTTTTATTTCTCAAAATTTCAAATTTTATTAAATCATATCCTTTCTCAAAGAGAAGGTCTTGACACCACACTACTGGATACAGTTTTTTTTAAAGGAATTCCATCCATCGGTGATTTTTTTGGTCATGTTAAGATAACTCCCCACAATTTTATCTTCTCCAATTCTATTACAAAATTCAACTCCAAATTTTTTATACTCTCCATTTTTGTTATCTCCCCCATTTTATGATAATCAGAGCTTCAGATTAATTATATAAAGAGTTATAAAAAATTATTACAAATTTTTTACTTTCTATCCCCTTTTTCATCATAATACAAATCATAATGGTTTATTTACTCAAAAAATCTTAGGAATTATTTAGTGGAGGCTGAACATAAAGTTGCAGCCTCAATTACACAAATCTTTTTTTTTGGAATATCTTTGGTGAAAACATCATCAATTTGATATTTTCTAGGAATTTACTCAAGAATAACATCTCCGTGACAAACTTTCTCCTTTATTAAGTGGTACTTTATATCAATGTGTTTTTATCTTGAATGTTTTACAATTTTTTTGGAAAAATCAATGGAACTTTGATTATCAAAAAAGGTCTTTAATGGTTTACAAACTTTTAATCTCAAATGTTTAAGTTAAAATTTCATTCAAATAATTTGAGTACAGGCTTGGGTGGAAGAAATATATTTTTCTTCCACTGTTCTTAAGTTCACTGAATTCTATTTCTTACTATTTCAACTCACACAAAATTCTCCAAATAATAATGTTCATCTTAAAGTTTATTTTCTATAATTATGATATCCATTCCAATTAACATAAGTATATCTAAAAAAGTACATATCACAACTTAATTTATATAATATACCATTGGAAATATTTACTTTAATATACCTCATAAATTTTTTACTACCAACATATGAGATTCCTTTAGATCAATCAAATATCTGTCACACAAAGTAATAGAATACACAATTTCTAGCTTTAAAGCTGTAAGATAGAGAAAAAACCCTACCAATTTTTGGATCATTTCCCTTTATCTAATCCAACTCATAATTCATATAATATATATATTATTTATATTCATCTACTTCATAAACTGATTCTGGTTTAACCTCTAATATGAGATATGTTTGATTTTCTAACCTCAACACTTTTCTAGTTTGAACCTAAGCTTTTTGATTTCCAATGATGATATCAGATTCAACCTATTTTTATAGAATATAAAATTTTATAGATTTTATCCCTACTTCACTTACCTCACCGAATGATTCTTATAAATATTAAGTCACCTGTTTTGAATCACTTTTATATTTAATCTTGTTATTCTTATTGGAAGTCTTAAATTTGTCTTTCATAATATTTTTAACAAATTTTGTTAAGTAGGTTGGATTTTCAAAAAATTTCACATCATAAGAATCCAAAAAAAATTAAATGTTTTTTCCAACATTTATAACTTCTTACATAGGATGAATATCACATGAAAATTCATTCTTTATCTTTTTTATCAAAATTTACACGATTCAAATTTTTTAATCTTCAGTAAGAAGGGACTCCTAAAAACCTTGAAATAATTTATTGAATTTTTTTTTGTTATACCACATTTTGTAGGGAGTCATGTTGGATTATTGATGTAACAAACATATGTTTTGTATATTTCAAGTAGTATTAATAGTTTCTCTATAGAAAAAATTAGAAATTTTATATTTTTCAAGCATGATTCTTCCCATTTCCACCAAGATTCTATTTTTCCTTTCCACTAATTCATTTTTTAAGGGGTGTATGGAGAACTGTACTAATTTTTTATTCCATTATTATTTATATATAATTAAAAATAATTTTATGTGTATTATTTTACATTATTAATTATTAAGTTCATTATATAGAAACCCATTTCTCTATCAACTTCTATTTTAAAAAATCTAAACATTTTTGTTACCTTTAATTTTATCTTCATAAGCATAATGATAGTAATATGAGTGAAATAATCGATAAAAGTGATAAAGTAAAATATTAAATTTCTTTTATTTATGTCTTATAATCCCACATAAATTAGAGTGAATAATATCAAGAGTTTTTGTAGACAAAATTTCTTCTTTTTTATAGATTTTATAAATAATCTTCCCTTTCTTACCAGAAAAGCCGTCAGAGGATAACCCTCTGACCATTTATTAAAAAGAGAAAGAAAACCGGTTTAAGGGTTACCGGTACCCATTACAAAACATCCCCGCGCCATACATTTCAAAACAACTTTCAAATTTCAAACTCACAAAACCATCCAGCTGTCCTCGATCAGCATGCCATTACCGCACACCTTTCCATGCCTCCTCGGGCCGCTCACATCTCGAAACTCACCCAGCCATCAAACCCATTTGGTTCACTGTCACCAACCAGACTGTTCATCGGCGGCGAGACCCCCTCTGGCATCACCGTGAATCCGAGATACTCCCCGCCTTATAAACATCGCCAGCGAGAAACGCCGGGACAACGACAGACCGCCATCTTCATCACATCCCACCATAAAAACAAAATCAAAGCATAAAACAACCACAGTCGACATCAAGCGCCACGATCCACCAAAACGCCCGATCTGCGACGTCAAACCACAGTAAGCCGCGAATCGAACGACCTCATCCACATCAACTAGCACACCGTTGAAATTGACACAAACAACCAACAGGTACACAGTTGCAACTCCTCCGTTAAACTGCAGAAAATCACAAAACCATCCATCATGCTCCACTATTGTCGGAACATGTCGCCGCCACAACGCCGGAACAATCCAATCACAAACCATAAACCCAGATCCAAACCACAAACCAACAGCATCCAGAATCAGCCAAGCATAAACCCTGCAGAAAAAACACAGCAGCAAGATAAAAAACCTCCCCCCTCCGGAACTGCAGATCGACATCGCGCCCCACGAAAACCCGCCGGAACCACTCGAGGCGACGCCAGGATGCGACGGAAGAACCGAGATGGAACGCATTCGTCGCCAGTGGACGATTCGACAGATCTGAGCGAAGCACCACAGAGACTTCGTAGAATACGTCGTCGTCGGAAGGCACGAGCACGCCGAGCCGCACTCCGGAACACCACCGATCTGGATTTTTGTTAGTTCTTTCTCCCATGGTAACGACTTTACCATCCTCCACAATTATGATGATGTATGAATATTTTATAAAAATAAATTACTTTACATCATCAAAAAGTTTTATCACACTAGGCATTTTATGTTTGAGACCAAAATATATCAAACTTACTTAGATTTAATTATTTTAACTTCAATATCAACTATTTTGATTTCTTTAATTTTTAAGGAAATATCATTTTTAAAAGTAACTTCTCCTAAATAATGATTTTAAATATATTTTAAGATTTTTATATCTTTTATCATGTGTGAAGAATAAACAATACCTAGAATCCATGGTTTGTTCATTTTTCTTACTTTCAGAGTTGTCTCAACAAAAATTCCATTTCTTTAACTTTATTCTTTCTAAATTATATTTATTTTCTAGCATAAGAACTCTATCCTGGAAGAGTAGTCTTGAATTATTCATAAAAGTAACCCAGTTATTCACATCTTCCAAAAACTTCCACCAGGAATCCAACTGATTTTATATTGTAAATTTTCTAACATCTCAAGATTTTTATTTTCCAAATTCCTATGACTTAAGAAAGTTACTTTTATTTTATTTTTGATCCCAATAATTTCATACCTACTTCTAGGAAGATAATATTTTGATAAAAATTATAATATTTTTGGAAAAATATACTGCAAAACCAACAATATACATTAAATCTCTGTATTCAGTAGAAATATAATCTTTCTCTGTAAGCAGTTTGTTGAGGTTAGTAACATATTTATGCTTTTGTTTCCTCTTAACATGGGGAAAATCTAGTATGGATGTTATTCTAAACTTTTGTGGTGGTGATATATTTCTCACAACCTTTCTCAATCCAATATTTCCCAAATTTTTTAACTCCTATATTGTTAGAAAAATCATATGAAATTTTACATTTAGATAGTGGGGATTTTATTTGATTTTTGGAGTGAGATTTCTTTGTAGCTTGAGATGATTTATATTTCATATTTGAAGCCTTGTTGAAATATTTTTTCATTTTTATTGAGGTAATTTCAACATATATATGTTTTGATTAAGTTTTTGAAACCATATACTCCTTGACAACAAGTTTCTTATTGAGATCCTCAACCACATTTCCTTTTTTTTAGAAATATTCAATTTGAGGTTTATTATCTCTAAAATATACTATTCTACCTATTTAAGAATATATTTCCTTCCTCCAATATTATTTTCACTTTATTTATTTATAATTTTTATTTCTTTCTTGAGTTTAGTATTCTTAAAAATACATACTATAAGGTTTGATCTGAGTTGATATTCTCTATATGTCTCTTCACCGCCTCCTTAGTCTTAGTTTTAAGAATATTCCTTTATTTCAACATTTTCAAAGAAAGTTCTGGATTTTTTTTAAAATTTCATCTTTTGAAGAATTTTTTTAAGTATATTTAGATTAAACTTTATTACTCAACATAATTATTCTATTTATAGTGAAATTTTTATCACCACTAGTTCCCTTATTATCTTCCTTAGAATTTTTTTAAACTTATTTTATCGATGTATTTCTTCATAATGATCTTTACATTGAAAAAAATTATTCATAGTGTAATTCAAAGAAAAATTCCCAATTCTTTCAAACATGTAATATTTGAGTGTAATTTTTCCTCCATAGTTTCCTCTATCTCTTTGATAGTTTTTGGGGATAATTTATATGATTTTCTCATTCATTTCATCATCTAAATTATATTCCAAATCACTAAGGTTAGAATTATTAGTATCTTAGATTTTTATCTTTCTTATATCTTTAAAATCCATATCACCCTTGTTCATATTTTCTAATGTTGAAAGTTTCCTCATTTCATAAGCAGCAAGAAATTTATACAATTCATCAAGTAATAAATTATTATTATATTATAAGGATTATATTTAATAGACAAGCCTTTCAAAGAATTTTCTCATAAGTTTCTTGAAAATAATATAATATTATAAGATATCTAAAAAACCTATGATGTTGAACAAAATTTAATTTCCTCTAGTGAAGTAATCATCAATAGTTCATTCATCCCTCATTATAATGTCTTTAAACTTGCTTTTCTATATTTGTATCTTTTCCTCCTTCACTTTGGTTTTTATTTTAAAGATACTTTTGATATTATCCCAAATTTCTTTAGCTATTTTGAGACCCATAATATTCATGTAAATATTTTCTGATAGAGATATAAGAATAAAATTTATATCCTTTCCATCAACATCAATATTTCTCTTGTCAAAAAAATTCATAGGATAATTTTTCTCTATAGGTGGAAACCCAATTTGTTCTGCATAAAAAAACTCCAGGAATAGTGCTAAAAGATAGAGTAATATTCTATTTTTCCAACCATGATAATTTTTGACATTTTTTAACACTTTTTTTCACTTGAAGATTAAAATTTTCAATAAAAAACAACATAAGTATAGGGACAAGTAAAATAAATAAAAGTTGAAAAAAAACCCTTTTCCATATGTTCTCCCAAGTGAATCTTGCTCAAATCCAACCTGTACAACCCAACATATGTGGCCAACTCTTCATGAAGGTCACACCTTTACAAGGTACCAACATGAGTGACTTGCATAAACCGACTCCTTCACCCAAGATCTCAAGATTTCCTATAAATAGGACACTTGGGATCCTCATTTAACATGAATAAAAGTTGGAGGAAACCACTAGAAGCTCTTCTTACTCGAGTCCTTATCATAAGTCCTCAAAACCCTCTAGGTAGCTCTCCAAGATTCAAAATAAGATGAAATTAATGATATTCTATGGATTAGTTTTCCTCCAAGGTCTAAAACACCAAATGAATATACAAGGATCCACTCCACTTATAAAAAAATTACTAGGGTGAAGGACCCTTACTAAGATTAGAAATTTGAAGAGACCATTATAGAAGCACTTAATGATACCCTTGGATGTTTGAGAAAGTTCTCACCCAATTTTGGTTTCCCAAGTTGTTCTTTGTCGAAGTTATCCTAAGTAATACTTGCACAAGGTGCCTCCAAATTATCCTAAGCATCACCTAGGTGAACCAGCCTCCTATATCACCTAAGTATCAACTAGGAGAATCCAAATACAACTTTATCAATTATGAATTAGGAAAGGAACCCTATAACTCACCCAAGTATCACTTGGGAAAAGAACCATATGAGACTTCTTTTCAAATATTTAATGACCGGGAACCCCTTAATCTGGTCCCTCATCCAGGGTAGGGGGTGGTAAATCTAAGACCTCCTATAAAGACTCCAGATATGTATGATCAGATTATAGGATACACAAGTGTGTCCTATCAATAAAACATTCCCATGGTAAAGGAAAAATATCATTTAAGATCCCTGGTAAGTGGGGTACTCACAATGTTTACAATTATACATTCTTATTGTAATAAGGATACTGGCCTTAGGGATGGTGGAGAGTGGATCCTCGGGCTGGGTGGTGACATCCGTTGCCTAATGTGTGAATTGAATCATACTATAATCCACTCTTATCATTCATATCCTTTCACTACTCCCTTATTACACCTATTAGAATGGGAGATTAAATGGTAATCCCTACCAGAGTAAGCCCCTAGTATTTATTATGGGACATATCCTGACTTCCACACCCTTTTACTCATCCACCAGTGGATGAATGATATTTTATGAAATTCCAAATCTTCCACTTCCTCTTATTTCTCAAACTGAGAATGAATTCATGGGATTAGGGGTTAGTAGTAATCATGTCACTATCATGATCAAATACCCTTAAATGGTCCTCCTCTTTAGGTGTAACACCAACCTTTCCGAACTATGTGGAATTTAATTCATGTCCAAACAAGATACATATGAATCCTTACCAAGGTTCAATACCAAAACACAAAACTCAAACCAATATTCTTTGGGTCATTTTCTTAGTAGGGCCATATCAAACTCAGAGATCCATATTTCTTCTGGACCCTTATGCTATCCTTAGTGGGCTATATTCCCAGTAAGATCATGCCTCACATATAAAGTTATATATTTTATAGTATATTTTGATCTTATACTCATCATCCCATATTCTCAATGGGTGACACCATTAATGTTCCATATTCCCAACTAGATAAACCATAAAGGGTTGTTTCAACATAAGTTCCACACCAAACTCAACTAGACACCTTTTACCTAGATTCCCATGCCATATTACATTAAACTATATGGTTTGGTCCTTTTCACAAGACCCTAAAATGTATAATGTGCCCCATTAAGTGGAACTAAACTATGTGGGTTATAATTCATCTCATGAGGATACATAGAAATTCCCTATTATGGGCTTCATTCCAAAATAAAAAAACCCTGTCTCCTTGGATGATTATAAATTCTAGAGGGCCAAACTATGTGGATTAAAACCAACATCTCAAAGAAAAAAATGTAACCAAGATGAGAATCTATAATACATATAGATGGTTATATAGATGTATAACCTTATATGCATACAAATGGTTTTCCATTAACATATGTATATAATTGTTTATTAGTACATAAGGGTGATCAGTTGCATATTTATAATTTAAAAGGGATTCAAGAATATGTATTAAATCTATAAAAGGGTTCCATAGTAGGTAACAATCCCCCCCCCCAAAGGGTGTGATGAGATTTAACTCCCATCATATTGACCAATGTGAGTTTTTAAGTGTAGCAACTTCGACCCTAGTAGATTGGAGTCAGTTTCGACTTTATTACATTGGTACAAGATTTAATGAATCATATTTAAAAGGACCAAGTAGTTTATAAGTCTTAGTAAACTAGATATATACATGATTCCAAAATTAATTTTTAAAACAAAAATAACAACATAATGTTTTTTTGAGAATAAAATTATTCCATCTTGTATATCCTTCTATATCAATCATAATACATTTCATGTATTCCTAGAAAATAAATAAAATAAGGGTGAGATTAAATGCTTGGTAAGGGTTAAGTACAAAAAAAATATCATGAATAAATAAGAATAATAAACATGTAAAGTTAAATAAATAAACACATATTCCATTTAAATAACTTGAATATCATGATATTATAAGGTATAATTAATATATCAAGGTAATAACTGAAAACATAGGCCATTTAAATAATACCTTAGAATGAAATAAATCCAAAGATAATATCATAATGAAAATATCATTGATAATAATAATAAATTTATTCTCAATGAAATAAATTCTTAATTATTAGACATAATATCTTAGATACATGATACCTATACCGTTAAGATCTATCCTTAAGACAGTTTAAAACCACCGTGTAAAAACCCATCTGATTTGGCCAACTGGTTTGTCTTAAGAAAATTTTTGATGCATCGAGGGGATATCTATAACTGGACCCCACCCATGTATGTATGTCCAAATAATTACCCATTTATCAAATAATCTTTTTAATTCATGAACAATTTTCATTATCATAAAATGTCCATATCGAGTAAAGGATAAATATTTATCAATATTTCCCCAGTTAATCAAATAATTTTCAAACTAAACACCATATGTAAAAATGGTATATAGTTTCAAAAATAATAATATCCATTATAAAATAATATGTATATTTAATATAAATTTAATTTACAATGAAAAATTATTACATAGAAGTTATTGTTTGAAGAGAAAGTTAGCAATCATAAAGGAAAGTTAGATAATACAATAACATTTACCATTTATTAATTTTCAAGTCAAATACCCTTAGATGAAATAATTAAATTTAAAACTTAAAATATCATGAATTAATAATTAATAATAATAATACATATAAAGGGGTATTATATACACCATATAAAATAAAATAGGTGTATAACATTAAAAAATTCCTTAATGAAGGGAAATTGAGACGAAGTCACATACCTCACACTTCGTTTTGGTTGAAAATGATTTAAACTCTTGTATAGTGGTTTTAAAAATGTTATTAAATTATTAAAGAACCATATTAATATTTATAATATCATATATGATCCTTTTATAACATCTTATCACATGTTTGTTAATAACATTTCATTATTTTCCTTGTTTTGGGTGTAAATTTCCTTGTTTTCTCATTCATGTTTTGTTATGAAAGATCTGGTTCTTATGAATATTAAATATTTAAATCATCTAAATAATAATAATAATGAAGTAATTATCATATTTTTACATTAATTTTACTTTTAAAACCAATCATGAAAAATGGTTATGAAAAATGAAGTATGTTACAATTAAGGAGGAAGTAGACTGTACGTACACATGAGTAACATTTACATTTTTCAATGATCATTATGGAAAATAGGTAAGTAATATTTTATCATTAAATAATGATAATAATATCATAACTAAAATATTACTTCTTTAAATACACTTATACATATATCATCCATATGGTGTGCTGATGAAAATAGATTCACATCGATTCATGAAGGTGGTTTCACACGTACACGAATGATGTTATCATCTTTAAGTGAGTGGAAAGGTAAAAAAGAAAATGATTTATTATCTTTTCATAATGATAAATATATAATTAATATAATAATTATGTAATTTATATCACATATATTTATTAAATTTATCCTTATAATGTTTCATGTGAAGCATTATTGAAAGAAGAATCACATCGCTTCATGAGGCGGTAGTCCATCGTATGCACAAGTGAAGTTATCATACACCATATAGAATCTAAAGTAAATATATATATGATATAAGTACTCTATAGGTATAATAATTTTATGAATATTATATATATACTTTATATACATCATCATACCCAACCATGAGATGTTGTAAGGGAAAATTAATGACATCGGTTCGCGAGACGGTAGTCTGCCGTACACACGAATGATGATTTCATGACCCATTAGATGGAAGTGGGGATGGTTTTAGGTCATCAAATTTACATAAAAACATATCAATATATGGAATATAATGATTTTATTAAATCATAATGATTTAATAATAATTTTAGGAAGTTGATGAAGAAATAATATAAAAACAATCGTTGAAGAACATTACCTCTTCTTCAGGTAACCTCCTTAGGTTTTCACAAAAATCCTTCCTAGGTTGAATTTATATCAAAATTAAGGCTTATAGGATGAGAGGAGGGAAGTTTTTAAGTGTTTTTTGCAGGTTTTGGTAGAACCAAAAGGGATTTATGGTGTGAATAAGATAAGATAGGGGGTGGCCTTTAATAAGTGAGGTGAGTGGTACACTTGTAATTTTTGAGAAGAAAAAGGTGTAACCTCATTTTTTACATACCATAAGAGTGAAAAATAGATTATTCTACATACTTATACATTATAGGGTCTAAATATGGCTATATAATAGATTTATTCAAGTTTTTAGGTCATTTTAACTCTTGTTCTTTAGTTTAACCCCTGATAAATCTATTTTTACTTTAACTGCTGTAAATATTTTTTACTATTTTTACTATTCATTTTAGTCAAAAAATTAAGTCTACATTATTAGATAATATAAATTATGATTATTCCAAACATGAAATCCATTTTTTAAAATTAAATTCAAATAAGTGGAAAAAATTTAATTTAAAATTAATCCCATAGATGTGATGAGAAAACGGGTTTTTAAAGAGAAAATGTTCAAAAGATTACAATATTTTTATATCAAAATTCAATATAAAAATAATCCCCATGAAAAAACTAGATTAATAGATATATAATTGAACCAATTTTACTTTAAAACCAATTAAAAATATAATTTAATTTTATAAATAATTTAAATGAAAAGTAAACTTTCAATTAAAATTCAGTATTTTTCACTATTCATCAAAAAATGAAACATTTCAAAAAAAATCAAAAAATAACCCTAATATAATTTTGATATTATAATTTCAAAAATGAATTTAATTTTATCAAATAAATTTTCTAAAATTGGTAAAATTAATTTTAAATTATGTACACAAAGCGTAACTAAACTATCCTTTTAAAAGAATATAGTTTTTTTAGAAAACATTTCTTTTTCTTTTAAACGATTCTTATTTTAATTATAATCAATAGATAACCATGATTTGAATAATTTAGGTAGTAATATTCATACCCAATAACTTAATGGATCGTTTATAATGGTATACTATATTAGGGTTCATTTCGAATTGGGGTTGTGTGTTCCACAAGCTATCGAAGAGATTAAATTTATTTAAAATTAAATATTTCATAAAGTCCTAGATGTTATATTTTATTCTAATATTGGTGTTTCATGTAAAAAAATCTATCTAAAGCAATGTTATTCTTTTAAAATATCAGGGTGTTACATTCTACCCACCTTAAATAAATTACACCCTTATAATTTAAACTTGACCTCAATAATCAAGGGGTAAACATTTGGAAATACCATTATTGAAAAACCCACATTGTAAAAGGGTTAATAAAATATCCTCTTAATAAGAGAGAATGAGAATTACAAGAGTTATATAGAATAACACATAACTAGTTTTTTTGTAGGATAACTTAGGTGAGAAATGAAAACATGGACGTAGAAGAAAATCATAAATAATTATAGAGAGTGATAGAGGTCATTGAATACAAGAAGGTGAATGATCAATGGAATGTTAAGAAGGACAAAACCATATATATATGATGTTTTAAAAGGTAATATGATTCATCAGATATGAAGGTAATAAAAAAATATTTTTGTTTCAATATCATTTTTCTAAATTTGAGGAATTATTTTACAATATAATATTTATGTTTCTATTTCATAATCACAATTTCATCCTTTGTTTGTGCTTCAATAAATTTCCAATTATTTACTTAATTTAATAAATGAATAACCAAAAATTATTTTTTTATGTCTGAAGATCTAAAATTCACTTTTAATAGATCATAATATCCATAATATAATTATAAGTAATTCCTTCAATCTCTAGTTATTATTATGAAAAAATGGTTAGCACAAGTTATCCAATATACATGAATCTATATATGGTAAAGAAATACATTAATCTCTAAAACCTTATCCAAAGTTAAACTTAAACCATTTCATAAATGGTTAACCTTATAGACCTTAAAAAAGATCAAGATCCATAACTTTAGAAATAAGTTCACTGAATTTACAAAATGAACTTATTATTAATCCCCTAAACAACATGAAGTTAATATTAATCATCACATGCCAAACATCATTGTGTATTTTCTTAAAACATGGTAATAACATGAATTACCATAAAAACTTATTAAAAACATGAATTCTTGTTATTCCTTAAGTAAAACACAGATAATTAGATATATTACTTAAATTCAAAGAAACTATAAACTCCATCAATGATAGTATAAACAAATTTGTCAAAAAATCATTAATAATTCTCACAGTAGTCAATACTATCCAATTTACTTTATCTATATCAATCATCTCTTTATCCCAAAATTATTATCTAAACATTAGGAATATATTAATTGTTATATTTCCTTAAATAATGAGTTTTCTAAGAAGTTCAACCTTCCACTAAATAATTTTTCTTGGTCATTATTATTGTTCAACATATTCTTTCAAATCCTTATTAAAAAGGTACTAAAATACAATCATTATACATTTCATAATTATTTTAACCAAGATATTATTGATAAAATACTCAAATGAAATAATTATTTAATCTAAAAAGAAATAGATTACTCATTACAATTCATCTGTGGTAATAACATAATCTTGACCATGATATATTAGATTTTTTTGAGGTATACTCCTTTGGAAATTGAGGCATCAATTTTCATAGTTACCCATCTTCTTACAATTGAAGCATTGTAAATTTTAAACTCTTGTCTTACCCTCGTGATCAAAAGCATAAAATATTTTCTCTCCAAACTTGTAGTAAAATCCCATTCCTTTTTAACTAAGTACCAGGGTTTTTCTTTCCAAAATTATCATATGTGGGAAAATTATTCTTTCCCTTATTCTATTTATCTATATTTTTTCCTAACATCCTATTATTCTCATGCTTCTATTAAAATACATAATACTTAGAGAATTATTTCTCTATCTTTTTAGCACATGATAATATGTACTCATATGATGAGAATTTTTAGAAGATTAGTTACCTTTAAAATATTATCTTAATCCCATCAAATAAATGATCATTTTTACTATTTGGATTAAGTGAATTGATACAATAATCATTCCTTCTTCTAGGTGCTATTTCTAAATGGAGACACACACAAGATTAGATCATATAATTATGAAACATAATGTATAATCCCAAAACTAGTGATATATTTAACATAAATTTAAAAATTTATGCATAGCTAATATCATAATCATAAACATGGCTTCTTTGGGGATATCTCTATTTCAAATCTTTCATAATGGGTTGTAAAGAAAATATTAATTTTACTAAGAATATCCCCTGATATTTTAAAACCAGGTGTGACATAAGGTTTGTTTTCATGCACTAGGTGATGATTGATTCAATCCTAATGAGACCTTTTCAGATTTATTACCCCAACTACATCTGTTCCATAACCACATCCACCTTTAGTATAAAAAAATGGATGTATATCTAGGAAAAACCACTTAATCTCTACCTTTACAAAACTTTATGATGTTATTATATACTTATCCTCAAATTCTATCATAGGGTTATGATCCCTAATATATGTTTTACTAAATATAGTTTTCAAGGTTTCTACTAAAATTCCTATGATACTAACTGTATCAACCCCAACACTAGTATCTTGAAGCTAATGTCTACTTTATTTCATTGACATAAGATACAAGGAATCATATTCTGAAGGACCAAATAGTTTAGTAGTCTTGGTAAAGTAGATATATACATGATTCCCAAATTAATTTTGAAAACAAAAATTAAAACAATTTTTTTTCAAGAATAACATTATTCCCTCTAGAATATCCTTATATATCAATCATAAAACACTTTATGGATTCCTGGGAAAATAAAAATATAACGGTGAGCTCAAATGCGTAGTAAGTGTTAATTATAGGAGAAGATATAATAAATCAATAATAATAATCAACTTGGAAAGGTAAATAACTAAATAAATTTTCCATTTAAATAACTTGAATATCATGATAAGATAATTCATATTCTATATAGAATGGTAATAACTGGAAACACATGCTATTTAAAAAATAATTAAGAAATAAATTCATATAGTGATAATATTATAGTGAAATTATCATGGATAATAATAAAAAATGAATTCTTAATGAAGTAAATTATTAATTATTGGATGTCATGTCTCAAGAATATGATACCTCTACCATCAAGATCTATCTTCAAGACACTTTAAAACTAATGGGTAAAAACCCATCTGATTTGGCCAACTGGTTTGTCTCATGAGACCTGTCAATGCATTGAGGGGCTATCTATCACTAGGACCCACCTGAGGATGAATTTATAAATAATTACTCATATATTTAATAATAAATTTAAATCATGAACAATTTTCCTCATCATAAAATATCTGTATTGAGTAAAGGATACAAATTTATCAATATTTTCCTAGTTAATCAAATAAACTCCAAAGTAAACACCGTATGTAAAAATGGTATATAGTTTAGGAAATAATCATATAAATAGTAAAAAAATATGGATATTTAATAGAAATTTAATGTATAATGAAAAATTATTACAAGGAAGTGATTATTTCAAGAGAAAGTAAACAATCACAGAGGAAATTGAGATTGTACAATAACTTTTACCACTTGGTAATTTTCAAGTCAAATACCCTAAGATGAAATAATTAAAATTGAAACTTAAAATACCATGTTTTATTGAGTAATCATGATATTACATATCAAGGGTCATTATATACACTATATAAAATAAAATAGTTTTATAACATTACAAAATGCCTCAACGAAGGTAAATTGAGATGAAGTCCCTTACCTCACGCTTCCTTTTGGTTGAACGTACTTTAAAATCATGAATATTGGTTTAAAACATGTTATTAAATTATTAAATAACAATATTAATATTTATAATATCATATATGATCTTTTTATAACATATTATCACATATTAGTTAAAAATATTTTAGTATTTTTATTATTTTGGGTGTTAATTACCTTATTTTCCCATTCACATTTTATTATGAAAGATCTGGTTCTTGAACATATTACAAAGTTAAATCATATACAAAATAATAATAATGAAATAATTATCATGTTTTTTTATTAATTTTACTTTTCAAACCAATCATGAAATATGGTTATGAAAAATGAAGTATGTTACAATCATGGAGGCGGTAGGTCATACGTACGCATGACTAATATTTCCATTTTTCAGCGATCATTATGGAAAAGAGGTAAGTAATATTTTATCATTATATAATTAATATAATGTCATAAATACCATATTATTTTTTAAATATACTTATACATATATCATACAAGTGGTGTGGTGATGAAAAGAGAGTCACATCGCTTCATGAAAGCGACGATCCACACATACATGGACAACATTATCATCGTTAAGTGAGTGAAAAGGTAATAAAGAAAATGATTCATCATATTTTAAAAATGAAAAATATTTAATTAATATCATAATTATTTCATGAATATCATATATTTTTATTAAATTTATCCTTATTACATTCCATATAAAGAGTTAGTGAAAGACGAATCACGTAGCTTCGTGAGGTAGTAGTCTGTCATACCCATGACCAATGTTATTATATCCCATACAAAATGGAATGTAATATATATATATATATGTGATATAATTAGTTTACAGGAATAATTATTTTATAAATATCATATATATACTTTATATTTATCATCATACTCAACCATGATAGGTGGTAATGGAAAAACGAATGATATTGGTTCATGAGGCGATAGTTCACCATACACACGAATGATAATTTCATAACTCATTTGATGGAAGTGGGGATGGTTTTAGGTTATAATGTTAACATAAAAACATATAATTGTATAGAACACAATTAGGTTATTATATCATCATGTTTTAATAATAATTAAAGGATTTATAGGAACAAATAAAATAAAAACATTTATTGAAGAATGTTACCTCTTCTTTGGGTAACCTCCTTAGGTTTGCACAAAAGCCTTACTAGGTTGGATTTATATCCAAATTAAGGTTTCTAGGATAAGTATATGGAAGTTGGGAATTTATTTGGGTATGTATTGTATAAAACAAAATGGTTCTAAGGTGTGAAGAAGAGAGGATAATGGGTGGCCTTTTATAAGTGAGGTGAGTGGAACACTTGTAATTTTTGAGAATAAAAAGTCATACCCACGTTTTTCTCATTCCACAAGGTTCCAAAATGGATTATTATAGATATTTATATATTATAGGGTTTAAATATGGCCAGAAAATTTATTTTAGAAAATTTATTATATTATTTTAAACCTTATATTTTTAGTTTAACTCCCCGTAAATCCATTTATACCTTAACCATAGTAAATATTTTTTTACTATTTTTACCATTAATTTTGGTTAAAAAATTATTTTGACCTTATTATATTATATAAATTATTTTGATTCTAAATTTATAATCCATTTATAAAAATTTCATTCATATAAGTTTTAAAATTTAATTTAAATTTTATCTTGAAAATGTGATGAGAAAGCCGATTTTTTAAGAGAAAATGTTCAAAAGTTTACAATGTTTTTATATCAAAATTCAACATGAAAATGATCCTAATGAACTAAATTGGATTAATATATATATATATATATATATAATTGAACTAATTTTAATTTAAATCCAATTAAAAATATAATTTAACTTTATAAATAATTTAAATCAAAATCAGTTTTCAATTAAAATTCAGTATTTTCACTATTCATAAAAAAATGAAACATTTTAGAAGAATAAAAAAAATATAACCTAAGATAATTTTTATATTATAATTTAAAAAATGAAGTTAATTTTAACAAATAAATATTATAAAAGTGGTAAAATTAATTTTAAATTATGTGTGCAAAGTCTGAGTAAATAGTCCTTTAGAAAGAATACTGTTTTTTTGAAAACATTTATTTTTATTTTAAATGATTTTATTTTATTTATAATTAATAGATAACCAAGATTTTTATAATTTATTTATTAATATTCATACCTAACAACTTAATGGATAGGTTATAATGGTATACTATATTATGGTTTATTTCGACTTTGGGTTGTGAGTTCCACAAGCTATTAAAGACATTAAATTTATTTAAAAAAAACATTTCATAAAGTCTTGGGTGCTATATTTTATGCTAATATTAGTATTATGTTCCATAAATTCTATAAAAAACAATGTTCTTCTTTTTAAATATTGGAGTGTTAAATTCTACCCACCTTAAATAAATTATGTCCTCACAATTTAAACTAGATGTTGGTAATAAATGGTTTGAAAATTGGAAATACCATAGTTGAAAAACCCACATCGTAAAAAAATTAATAAAATAACTTCTTAATAAGAGATAATGGTAAGTACAATGGTCATATGTAAAAACACATAACTAGGTTTCCAATTAAGATAACATGGGTGGGAAATGAAAACATGGTTATGGAAGAAAAGAGTAAATAATTATAGAGTGATAGAGTTCATTGATCGAAATAAGGTGAATGATCGATGGAAAGTTAAGGACCTCAAAAGCTTAAATCTATGATGATTTAAAAGAACATATGATTCACTATATATGAAGGTAATAAGATAAAATTTATTTTCAAGATTTTTTTTTAAATTTGGGGAATTCGTTTATTATCTATGATTACAAGGAAGTATATTTACTTGATACACTTGTATTTCATAATAACAGTTTCATCCTTTGTTTATTCTTAGATCAATTTCCAATCCATCACTCACTCCAAGAAATTAATATCCAAAAATTATTTTTTTATTACTCCTGAAGAACTAAAATTCACTTTTAACAAATCATAATATCTATAATATAATGATAATTCATTCCTTAGATATCTAGTAATGGTTATGAAAAAAATTATTAGAACAGGTTATCCAATATGAATGAATCTATATATGGTGAAGTAATACATTAATCTCTAAAACCATATCCAAATTTCAACTTAAACCATTTTATAAATAGTTAAAATTATTTAACTTCAAAAATATCAAGATCCATAACTTTAGAAATAAGTTCACTAATTTTTTAAAATGAAATTATCATTAATCCCCCAAATAACATGGAGTAACTCTTAATCATCAAATGAAAAACACAATAATACCTTCATCATGTATTTCTTAAAACATGGTAATAACCTAAATTACCATAAAAACTTATTGAAAATCTGCATTATTCCTTATTCCTTAAATAAAATATAGATTATTGTATAAATTCCTTGAATCCAAAGATGCTATAAACTCCATAAATGATAATATAAATCACTTTGTCAACAAATAATTAATCAGTACCAAGGTAGTCAGTACTATCTAATTTACCTTATCCATATCAATCATATATTTATAAAAAATTATTATCCCAACATCAAGAGTATATTAAAGGTCATCTTTCCCTCAATCATGTGTTTTACAAGATTTTAAAATTGCAACTAAATAATTTTTCATTTTCATTAACACTGTTCAACATACGCTTTCAAATCCTTAATTAAAAAGTACTATAGTAAAATCCTTATACATTTCATAATCCTTACTAGGATATCATTGATAAAATACTCAAATTAATTAATTCTTGAATCCAAACACAATCACATTAATCATTTCACTTCATCTATGGTAATAGCATAATCTTGACCATGATCCATTAGCTTATTTTGAGGTATATTCCTTTGATTCTTGAGACATTGATTTTCATAGTTACCCATATCATTATAGTTGAATCATTATAAATTGGAAACTTTTATCTTACCCTTGTGATCAAAAATCATAGTGTCCTTTTTATCCACACTTATAGAAAAATCTCATTCCTTTTTATGCAAGTACCATGTGTTTCTTTCCATAACTATCACATGTGAAAAAATACTTCTTCACTTATTCTATTTATCCCTCTTATTCCCTACCGTACTCTTCTTCTTATACTTCCCTTCAAATCTATAATACTTAGATAATTATTTATTTTTCTTTTTAGAACATGATACTATGTCCCCATATTATGAGAATGTTTGGGAGACTAGTTCCCTTTAAAATATTTTCTTAAACCTATAAAATAAATGATCATTCTTACTCTTTCGATTATTTTAATTGATACGATTCCCTTTCCTTATTATAGGCACCATTTCTAAATGATGTTATATACTAGATTATATCCTATCATTATGAAGCATAAGGTATAATACACAAAAAATGTTAAATATTTAACATTAATTTAAAAATTTATGTATAGATAATCTCATAATCATAAACATGGATTCTTTGGGGATATATCTACTTAAAATACTTTATAATGGTTTATAAATAAAATGTGAAATATCCTAAGTATATCCCTTAGTAGTGTGAAACCAGGTGCATAGTAAGGCCCATTTTTACACACCAGGTGATGATTGGGTCAAACCCAATGTGCCCTTTTTGAAGTTATTAACCCTAGGTACATCTATTATAGAACCAAATCCACTTATAGTATCTAGAAAGGGATTTATTTTAAGAAAAAACCACATAATGTTAAACTTAAAAAAAAATTAGGATGTTCTTATATACAAATTCTCAAATTATATCATTGGTTTATAAGCCATAATCTATGATTTCATAAATCTAGTTCCCAAGGTTTTTACTAAACTTTCTATAATATCAACTATAACAAATATGACCCCAATATCCTATATCTAGTGTCTACTTTATTAAATTTTCCTAAAATATAAGGAATCACATTATGAAGGACCAAATAGTTTAGTAGGTTTGGTAAAATAGATACATACATGATTCAAAAACTATATTTCAAATCACAAATTAAAACATTTTTTTTCAAGAATAACATTATTCCCTCTAGAATATCCTTTAATATCAATCATATTATACTTCTTGGATTCCTAAGAAAATAAAAAAAAATAATGGTGAGCTCAAATTCTCAGTAAGAGTTATGTAAAGAATAAGCTATCATGAATAAATAATCATAATCATCATGAAAAGGTGAAAACATGAACACACATTCCATTTAAATAACTTTACTATCATGATAGTATAAGGAATAATCATCACTGTAAGGTAATAACTAAAAACACATTCCATTTAAATAATAAATGTGAATGAAATGCATCCAAAGATAATATTATAGTGAAAATCTCATGTATAATAATAATAACCAAATTATCACCAAAGGAAATAATTAATTATTGGACGTTATATCTCTGGCACATGATACCTCTACTATCAAGATCTATCCTTAGTATAGTTTAAAACTACTGGGTAAAAACTCATATGATTTAGCCAACTAGTTTGTCTCATGAGACCTGTCGATACATCTAGGGACTATATATAACCGGGTCCCACCCATGTATGAATTTCCAAAGAATTCCTAACATATCATATAATCAATTTAATTCACAAATAATGTTCCTTATCATCAAATATCCATATTGAGTAAAGGATATAGATTTATTAATATTTCCCCAATTAATCAAATAACTTTATAAGTAGACATGATATGTAAAAATGTTATAAGGTTTAGGAAAATATCATATCCATTATAAAATAATGTGTATATTTAAGATAAATATAATTTATAATGAAAAATGATTACAAGTGATTGTTTCAATATAAATTTAACAATCACAAAGGAAAATGAGATTATACAATAACTTTTACCACTTGGTAACTTTCAACTCAAATAAACTTAGATGAAATAATTAAAATTAAAACATAAAATACTATTTTTTATTGAGTAATAATGATATTACATATCAAGGGATAATATATACACCATATAAAATAAAATAGTTGTATAACATTACAAAATTCCTCAATAAAGGGAATTGGAGATGAAGTCCCTTACCTCACGCTTCCTGTTGGTTGAACGTACTTTAAAATCATGAATATTGGTTTCAAACATGTTATTAACTTATTTAATAACTAAATTAATATTTATAATATCATATATTATCCTTTTATAACATATTATCACCTATTAGTTAATAATATTTTAGTGTTTTCATTATTTTGGGTGTTAATTACCTTGTTTTCCCATCCATATTTTGTCATGAAAGATCCGGTTCTTACACATATTACATATTTAATATATAAAAAATAATAATCATGAAATAATTATCATATTATTTATCAATTTTACTTTTCAAACCAATAATGAAATATTGTTATGAAAAATGAAGTATGTTATGATCATGGAGGCGGTAGACAATACGTACACCTGACTAATGTTTCCATTTTTCAATGATCATTATGAAAAAGAGGTAAGTAATATTTTATCATTATATATTTACCATAATATCCTAAATACCATATTATTTTTTAAATATACTTAGATATATATCATCCATGTGGTGTGGTGATGAAAATAGAGTCACATCGCTTCATGAAGGTGGTAGTCCACACGTACACAAACAATGTTATTATCTTTAAGTAAGTGAAAAGGTAAGAAATAAAATGATTCATTATATTTTTAAAATAAAAAATATTTCATGAATATAATAATTATTTAATTTATATCACATAAATTTATTAATTTTATACTTATTACATTCCATGTAAAGAGTTAATAAAAGATGAATCACATCACTTCACAAGGCGGTAGTATGCCATACACATGATCAATGTTATTATATCCCATATAGAATGGAATGTGAATATATAGATATGATATAATGATTAAATAGGTATAATTATTTTATAAATATCATATATATAATTTATATTTACCATCATAATCAACCATGATAGGTGGTAATGGAAAAAATGAATGATATTAGTTCATGAGGCGATAGTCCTCTGTATACATGAATGATAATTTCATAACCCATTTAATGGAAGTGGAGATGGTTTTAGGTAATAATGTAACATAAAAAAATATAATTGTATGTAATAAACTTATGTAATTATATCTTCATGGTTTAATAATAATTTATGAAGGTGGAGTAAGAAATAAAATAAAAACATTCACTGAATAATGTTACCTCTTCTTCGGGTAACCTCTATAGGTTTGCACCAAAATCCTTACTAGGTAAGATTTATGTCCTAATTAAGGCTTATAGAATGAGTGTAGGGAAGTTTGAAATTTATTTGGGCAGGTATTGGATGAAACAAAATAGTTCTAAGGTGTGAAGAAGAGAGAATAGGGGTGGCCTTTTATAAGTTAGGTGAGTGACACACTTGTAATTTTTTAGAAGAAAAAGGCATACCCACATTTTTCTCATACCACAGGGGTCCAAAATGGATTATTACCAATATTTAGACATGATAGGGTTTAAATATGTCCATAAAATATATTTATACTAGTTTTTATGTTATTTTAAACCTCATGTTTTTATTTTAACACCCGATAAATCCTTTTATACCTTAACCACGATAAATATTTTTTTACTATTTTTACTATTCACATTGCTTAAAAAATTATTTTGAACTTATTATATTATATAATTTTTTTATTTTAAATATAGAATCCATTTTTAAAAATTCCATTCATATAATTTTTAAAATTTAATTTAAAATTAATCCTACAAGCGTGATGAGAAAGCCGATTATCAAAGAGAAAATGTTCAAAAGTTTACAATGTTTTTATATCAAAATTCAATATGAAAATCTTTCCAATGACATAAATTGGATTAATTTATATATATATATATATATATAATTTTAATAAATTTAATTTAAATAAAATTAAAAATATAATTTAACATTATAAATAATTTAAATGAAAAACAATTTTCAATTAAAATTCAGTATTTTTCACTATTCATCAAAAAATGAAGCATTTTAGAAGAATACAAAAATCTAATCTGAGATAATTTTTATATTATAATTTCAAAAATGAATTTAATTTTATCAAATAAATTTTATAAAAGTGGTAAAATTAATTTTAATTTATGTACACAAATTCCGAGTAAACCATCCTTTAGAAAGAATACGTTTTTTTTGAAAAAAATTATTTTTATTTTAAATGATTATTATTTTATTTATAATTAATAGATAACCATGATTTTCATAATTTATTTATTACTATTAATTCCTGAAAACTTAATGGCTAGGTTATAATGGTATACTATATTACAGTTTATTTTGACTTTGGGTTGTGTGTTCTGCAAGCTATTGAAGAGATAAAATTTATTTTAAAAAAACATTTCGTAAAGTCTTGGGTAATATATTTTCTTATAAGATTGGTGTTATGTGTCATATATGCTATAAAAAAAATGTTCTTCTTTTTAAATATTGTGGTGTTACATTCTCCCCACCTTAAATAAATTATATCCTCACAATTTAAACTTGATCTTGGTAATAAAGGGTTTGACATTTAGAAATACCATAGTTGAAAAAATCAAATCGTAAAAAATTTAATAAAATATATTCTTAATAAGAGAGAATGGTAAGTATACTAGTCCTATATAATAACACATAACTAGGTTTCCAATTAGGATAACATAGGTGGTAAATGAAAACATGGGCATGGAAGAAAAGAGTAAATAATTATAGAGAGCGATAGAGGTCATTTATCATAAGAAGGTGCATGATCAATAGAAAGTTAAGGACCTATAAAGATTAAATATATGATGATTTAAAAGAACATATGATTCATTAGATATGAAGGTAATATGATAATTTTGGTTTGAATATAATTTTTCAAAAGTTTAGGAATACGTTTACCGTCAATGATTATAAGGAAATATATTTACTTGATACACTTGTATTTCATAACAGTAGTTTTATTTTTTTTATGCTTAGATAAATTTCAAATCCATCACTTAATCCAAGAAATGAATATCCAAAAATTATTCTTTATTCCCCAGGAACTAAAATTCACTTTTAAAATATCATAATATCTATAATATAATGATAATTAATTCGTTTGATCTCTAGTTATTGTTATGAAAAAAATTATTGGAACAAGTTATCCAATATGCATGAATCTCTATATGGTGATGTAATACATTAATCTCTAAAACCACATCAAAAGTTCATCTTAAACCATTTTATAAATGGTTAAACTTATGTAACTTACAAAAGATCAAGATCCATAACTTTAGAAATAAGTTCACTAAATTTTCAAAATGAACTTATCATTAACCCCCCAAACAACATGTAGTATCTCTTAATCATCACATGAAAACCATGCTAATATCTTCACCCTGTATTTTATTTAAACATGGTAATAACTTAAATTACCATAAAAACATAATGAAAACATGCATTATTCCTTATTACTTAAATAAAATATAGATTATTTTATATATTACTTAAATCCAAATATTCTATAAACTCCATCAATGACAGTATAAATCAATTTATCAACACATCATTAATCAGTCCCAAGGTAGGCAGTACTATCCAATTTAGCGTATCCATATCAATCATATATTTATAAAAAAATTATTATCCCAGCATCATGAACATATTAAATGTTATATTTCCTTCAATCATGTGTTTTATAAGATGTTAAAATCTTAACTAAATAATTTTTCATGTTCATTATTATTGTTCAACATACGCTTTCAAATCATTAATTAAAAATTAATATAGTAAAATCATTATACATTTGATAATCCTTATAACCAGGATATCATTGATAAAATACTCAAATGAAATAATTCTTGAATTCAAACACAATCAAATTAATCATTCCACTTCATATGTGGTAATAGAATAATCTAGACCATGATCTAGTAGTTTCTTTTGAGGTATATTCATTTGATTCTTGAGACATTGATTTGAATAGTTCCCCATCTCAGTATAGTTGAATCATTATAAATTGGAAACTTTTATCTTACCCTTATGATCAAAATCACTATTTCCTTTCTATACACACTTATAGAAAAATCCCATTCCTTTTTATGAAAGTACCAAGTGTTTATTTCCACAACTATCACATGTGTAAACATCATTCTTTCCCTTATTCTATTTATCCCTCCTATTCCATACCATATTATTCTTCTTATACTTCCCTTAAAAGACATAATACTTAGAGAATTATTTCTTTGTCTTGTTAGAACATGATACTATGTCCTCATATTATGAGATGTTTGGGAGACTAGTTTCCTTTAAAATATTTTCTTAAACCCATAAAAGAAATAATCATTCTTACTCGTTGAATTATGTTCATTAATGATATTACCTTTCCTTCTTATAGATACCATTTATAAATGATGGTATATACTAGATTAGATTATATCATTATAAAACATAAGGTATAATACCAAAAATAGTTAATTACTTAACATAAATTTTAAAATCTATGCATAGATAATCCCATAATCATAAACATAGATTATTTGGGGATATCTCTATTTCAAATCCATTATAATGGTTTGTAAAGAAAATGTAAATTATCCTAAGTATATCCCTCAGGAGTTTCAAACCAGGTGCACAGTAAGGACCATTTTCACACACCAGGTGATGATTAGGTCAAGACCAATGTGAACTTTTTGGAGTTATTACACCTAGGTACATCTATTCCATAACCACATTCACTTGTAGTATTTAGAAAGGGATGGATTAAAAAAAACCCACATAATCTCAACCTTACAAAAAAATTTAGGATTTTCTTCTATATAAATTCTCAAATTCTATCATTGGTTTATGAGACCTAATATATGATTTCATAAATCTAGTTACCAAGGTTTCTACTAAACTTTATATAATACCAACTATCACAAATCCAACCCCAATATCCTAGATCCAATGTCCACTTTATTAAATTTTCCTAAGATACAAGGAATCACATTCTTAAGGACAAAATAATTTAGTAGGCTTAGTAAACTAGATACATACATGATTCCAAAACTAAATTTGAAAAAAAAAATTACAACATATTTTTTTCTCAAGAATAACATTATTCCCTCTAGAATATCCTTTATTATCAATAATAGTATACTTAATAGATTCTTGAGAAAATAATAAAAATAATGGTGAGCTCAAATGCTTCATAAGAGTTAAGTAAAGAAGAAGATATCATGAATAAATAATCATAATCATCCTGAAAAGGTGAATAACTGAATATACATTCCATTTAAATAACCATACTATCATGATAGTATAAGTAATAATCATTATTGTAAGGTAATAACTAAAAACACATTCTATTTAAATAATAACTGAGAATGAAATGAATCCAGAGATAATGTCACAGTGAAAATATCATGGATAATAATAATAACCAAATTATGAAAAAAAGAAATGATTAATTATTTGACATTATATCTTAAGCACATGATACCTCTACTATCAATATCTATCCTAAATATAGTTTAAAACTACTGGGTAAAAACCCATTTGATTTAACCAACTGGTTTGTCTCATGAGACCTGTCGATGCATTAAGGGACTATCTATAACTAGGCCCCACCTATGTATGAGTTTCCAAATCATTCCTCACATATTGTATAATCAATTTAATTCATGAACAATGTTCCTTATTATCAAATATCTATATTGAGTAAAGGATACAAATTTATCAATATTTCCCCAATTAATCAAATCACTGTTTAAGTAAATATGATATGTAAAAATGGTATACAGTTTAAGAAATAATCATATCCATTATAAAATATTGTGTTTATTTAAGATAAATATAATTTACAATGAAAAATTATTGCAAGGAAGTGATTGTTTTAATATAAATTTAACAATCAAAAAGGAAAGTGAGATTATACAATAAATTTTACCACTTGACAATTTTCAAGTCAAATCCCCTTATATAAAATAATTTAAATTGAAATGAAAAATACCATTAATTATTAATTAATCATGATATTACATCTAAAGGGGAGGTATATAAACCATATAAAATAAAATAGGTGTTTATAAATATAAAATGCCACAATGAAGGGAAATTGAGACGAAGTCCCTTACCACATGATTCCTTTTGGTTAAATGTGATTTAAACACATGTATAGTAGTTTTAAACATGTTATTAACCTATTATAGAAACATATTAATATTTATAATATCATATATGATCCTTTTATAATATCTTATTACCCATTCGTTAATAATCTTTCATTATTTTCATTGCTTTAGGTGTTAATTTCCTTGTTTTCTCATTCGTGTATTTTCATGAAAGTTATGATTTTTACACATATTAAATAGTTCCATAATATCTAAAATAATAATAATGACATAATTATCATATTTTCACATCAATTTTACTTTTAAAACTAATCATGAAATATGTTCATGAATAATTATGTATGTTACGATCATGTAGGCGGTAGGTTGTACGTATGCATGGGTAAAGTTTCCATTTTTCCAAGATAATTATGGAAAGGTGGTAAGTAATATTTTATCATTAAATAATGATAATAATATCATAAATACTATATTTTTTTTAAATATACTTATATATATATATAATTCATATGGTTTGGTGATGAAAAGAGAGTCACATCATTTCATGAAGGCACTAGTCCACATGTTCACGAATGATGTTATCATCTTTTAATGAGTAAAAAGGTAAGAAATAAAGTGATTTATTGTCTTTTAATAATAATAATAATTTCATGAATATTGTAATTATTTCATTTATATCACATATATTTATTAAATTTATCCCTATTACATTCTATATAAAGAGTTAGTGAAAGATAAATCACACTGCTTCATGAGTTGGTAGTCCACCGTACACACAAGCGACATTATCTTATTCCCTAAAAAATTGAAATTATATATATATATATATATGATATAATGAATAAATAGGTATAATTATGTTATAAATATCATATATATACTTTATATCCATCATTATACCCAACTGTGATAGGTGATAATGTAAAAAAAATGAAGTTGGTTCGTGAGGCAGTAGTCCGCCATACACAAAAATGGCGATTTCATAACACATTTGATGGAAGTGGGGATGATTTTATGTCATTAACTTAACATAAAAATATTTTATTATATTTAATATACTAATTATATTATATAATCTTGTTTTAATAATAATTGAAGGAAGAGGAGTGGGAAATAAAATAAAAATGCTCATTGAATAACATTACCTCTTCCTCGTGTAACCTCTTTAGGTTTTCACCAAAAGCCTTCCTAGATTGAATTTATCCACAAATTAATGATTATAGTATGATATTATGTAATTTTAGAATTTATTTTGGTAGTTATTTTCTAAAAAAAATGGTTTTGATGTGTGAATAATAGAGGATAGGGGGGCAGCCTTTTATAAGCGAGGTGAGTGACACACTTTTAATTTTTGAGAAGAAAAAGGTGTACACATGTTTTTCACATGTAAAAAGGGTAAAAAATGGAGTATTAAAAATAATTAAACATTATATGGTTGAAATAAAGACATAAAATAGATTTTATAAAATTATTTATGTCCTTTTAACCCTTATTTTTTAGTTTAATTCCCAGTAAATCCATTTTTACCTTAACTGGAGTAAATAATTTTTACCATTTTTACTATTCATTTTTTCAAAAATTAAGTTCATATTATTAGATAATATAAATTATTTTGATTAAAATATGGAATCCATTTTAAAAATCCCATTCCCATAATTGAAAAAAATTTAATTTAAGATTAATCCTATTAACGTGATGAAAAGGTGGGTTTTCAAAGAGAAAATGCTAAAAAGTTTACAATATTTTTATATCAGAATTCAATATGAAAATGATTCAAATGAAATAAATTGGATTAATATATATATATATATATAATTTAAATAATTTTACTTTAAGACTAATTAAAAATATAATTTAACTTTATAAATAATTTAAATGAAAAAGCAATTTTCAATTAATATTAAGTATTTTTCACTATTCATCAAAAAATGAAACAATTCATAATAATCACCAAAATTTACCCTAAGATAATTTTGATATTATAATTTCAAAAATTAATTTCATTTTACCAAATAATTTTTTTAAAAATTAGTAAAATTATTTTTAAATTATGTGTGCAAAGTACGACTAAAGCGTCTTTTTGAAAGAATACATATTTTCAAAAAACATTTCTTTTTTTAAATGATTCTTATTTTATTTATAATAAATAGAAAACCATGATTTTAATAATATATTTAGTACTATTAATACCCAAAACATAATTTCTAGGTTATAATGGTATACTATATTATGGTTCATTTCTACTTGGGGTTTTATACTTCACAATCTATTGAATAGATTAAATGTATTGAAAAAGAAATATTTTATAAAGTCTAAGGTGTTATATTTTCTTCTAATATTGGTGTTTAATGTCATAAAAATTATCTAAAATACTGTTATTATTTTAAAATATTTGTGTATTACATTAAGAATCATTGGTTATGTCCCCAATGACCACCTGGCTTTGGAAAGTAGGCCCATGAGCCATCATGGATATGAGAGCTGTTGGATGTTTCTGGTTCCAAGAATAAACCTTGTTGGAAAAAAACCCACCATAAATGGGTGTGAAAAAAAATTTGAAACCAATTTTAATCCTTTAGTGACCGTGTTACCCACATTTTAGGCCCCTTTTATACCATGGAAAAATTAAAGATGGATAAACATGGACCTTTTAAGACAATCAATTGCACATGTGTTTATTTATTGTGATACTGCTTTGATGAGTTTTATTACTTATTTTTTTCATGTATATTCCATGAAATTTCACCATAACTCTCTTAAATCCAATGGTTACCTACCAAATTACATTAAAATATACATCAAATACCACACAATATGGATCCTTATCTAACTAGAGGACACTATTATTAACCCAATATCTTCAACATTGGGTTTCAAATGAACTGGTTTAGAAGTACCACCTCAATGGTACTATCCTAGCCTTGGAGGAAACATGAATAGACCTCCAAGATATAAATCACATCTACCATCTAATAAAATAAATATGGTTTCTAAAAAGAAAACAACTCCCATTTCCATCTAAAATTGTTTTAGGAGCCTTTCCCCAAAATGTAAAAATAAGTCCCTCCCTTACCTTAAGAAGGCGACCAAGAGGTTAGAGATTTCCTCATCTCAATATAATAGGAGTCATCATGATGATATCCTTATATAATATACCTCTACTAATTCTATGAAATTTCAAGTCCACAATATGATGATTATGTCGCCTTGTGGGCTCCGGATCAGGTCACTCAGACTCAAGCGCCCAGGATATCCCACCGAGGGAGGTAATCAAATAATCAAGAACATGCTCACATTCTCATTAATTATAGAGAATCCCTCCTATAAGAGACAACAATAACCTATGAGTAGAACCATATACCATATCACACACATTAGTCCTCCCAATATAACTTGGTAGCAATCGGAGAAACCTATCGGCAAGCCTCGACAACAAATAGGGGGCACACCCATGTCTATGCCCTCACACATAACAATTGTTGATATATATCAGTAAGAAATAGGATTGGAGAATGGAAAAATCCATAATCCAACCATGTAATGTGTATATATTCCTGTTCCATCTATATAAGTCACCCCCTACATCTTGAAAATGATAGAAGGACAAGCATTTATTCTTATCCACATTCTACAAGTTTTCCAAGATATAATGATTACATCAGTAGTGATGAGGAGTTGGGAACACAAATCCACCTATTCATTTTAAGTGGTCCATTAACATTATATAATTTCCACTCATGATAAGACACATATTCCTACTCCCACACATGAGGGTCTTCAGAAAAATCCTATGATAAATGGACAACATGATCAGGAACACACACCCGTTCCAACTAGAGACCAATAGAACCCTTAAAAATACACTCCAAGGTATGCATATATCCATGAAAAAAAATGCCAAAATCCTATTGGAATATTTCAATAGAAACAATATAGTCACCTAGGAAAGCTATCATACATTAAATTCACTATCCACAACATGTGACTCTAGTAGCCCAAAAAATATTATCTAAAAAGAAGGATCACCAAAGGAAAATTAAGGACCAAGAGTGGGTTAATGATCCTAATATAATTAAGGGTTGTGTTCTTGGATCCCTAAAATAAATATCAATATTGGACCAATATCATACTGATCCATCACCAAATTATATAAATATTAGTTTCAATTTTGAAGGTCCTCCCCATAATTTTTCTACCAGCACCTCTATAGGTCATCCCTAGAAATATTACCATGAAGGTATACTTTGTGGTCAAGAGATGATTGACCATGAGACTCCTTATCTTTAGAAGTACCATAGAAACCATCATTTTGGTTATAAGTTCAAGTAGAAAGAAGGTCCTCCCATTTATATCATCCACCTTGAAGGTCCTCCCTAGGGTATATGCTGTATAAATTCTCATTACAGTCGAATGCTAAGTTGTGATAATAGTCCTCCCCATTATGAAATTTTCTAAGAAGTTCCTCCCCATAGTAGTATTTAATTTCAATGAGAAGTTCCTCCCATTATTGAATCAATTGTGATAAAACCATCATATTGTGAGGCACTTGAAAAAATGAGGACAATCATGCCTAATGCATTATCATTGACAAGTGATATCCTTTCTCAATTAGAAGATAGTTTAGGATAATGGTCACTCTCTAAACCAACCTTATATTTACTACCCTATAAAATAGTAAATAATATTAATTATAACCCCACCACTTATATAAAAACATATGGGAAACACCTTCTTTGTTCATAACAGGTAGAGAAATATTCTACATAATACAAATTAGACACATTGCTGATGAGAAAACAATTGGTTGAAGATAATATAGCAATCATGTCTTGGACCTTATCCAATACTCAATATAGAATTCCAAAAACATAATCATATGAATGCGTGTATAAAATTTTCCTAAACATATGAACAACTCTTCATCACCCAAGGGATAAAGTCTTTCCTTTTGACAGATATGAAGATCATGTCAAAGTAATCAAATAACTACATCATCAAATTGAATTAGCTTCCCTTCCAGCTATATGACACCGTAAATTGGGAAAAAATGGGAGGGTATCCAACACACATGTCTTAAAACGTTAAGAAATATACACTAATTGATCACCAAAGCCCCATATAGTGTCTGAATCAAGGGATGGGGTGAACATAGAGCATTGTGTTTTACCCTACTCCCCGATTAGTAGAGTCCTCCGAAAGTAAAATTATACAACATCAATTATTCTATTTAGATATCAAAAGAAAACTCTACTCATGATGGATGGAACAGTTGATAGGAATCATACTTGAAAAAATATTATATGCATCAGACCCAACAAGAGAGATCCATTGAAATGATCTTTCCCATAGTATATGATAAGGTTGAGTAGGCTTATCTCTTAAGGAAGTCCAATCATCAAACAAAAAAAATATTTTGAAAGCAAGTAGCTCCTATATAGATTATACGATGCACTCAGATAATGCATGAACAAAGACATGTAAGTTCAAGAGAGAAATTTTGGTAGTTATAGCCACACCGATAGAGGAGCACCCCCAACATATAGGGTTGGGGTCATTTTTAACTCAACTCATCCCCATAAGGCCAAAAAATCCAATCCAAAATATTAAAGTAGTGGACTGGGAAAAACCTTAACTCATAGGGCTAGGGACATTTTTACCTCAACCTATTCCCCAACAGAAGTTAGTCTTTTCCCGATTATGAGAAGTGCCAAAATTAGAATCTTCCCAATTCATCCCATTTCATGACCCAACTTAATCAACTAGAACACACACAATAAAAAAATTAGGAGATTCCATTTGGTTCACCCTTCACCATATGAATCCAGGGGAATCTTTAAAGTAAAAGATGGGCCCCCGTAGTGGGTGAAAGCAAGAGAAATATATCAAGGGTAGAACTTATCCTAAAGATCATAGTTTTTTTCAGTAGATAATCTTAGGGAAACCGATACTCTTGTCATTCCAATACAAAAAAAAACTATAATGCACTATGAATTAGTGAACATCATTAGTACCACCTCTGCAGGCACTATAGAGCATGAAGCCAATGTATAAGAATAGGAGGAGGATGTTTCCATCCAAAATAAATCCCACATAAAAATTACTAAAGAAGGTGTGCATACCATAAACCATAGGCTTGATAAAAATTTGGGAACTCCCTCAAATGATCCACTATCACCTCCTCAGTGAGAATATTCCAAGGAAAATGGTAAAGGTGAGGCTAGATCTCACCCGCCACTTAAAGAGGTTGAACCTCTCACACTTGAGGAAATATTTTCTAAGTATAAGGAAGAGATGGAGGATTTGAGAAAGATAACTTTAGAAATACTTTGAGCTAACATCCCTATTGTATATGTTCTTCAAGTAGAGTCTCATCTTGTGTTCTCAGACAACGTACCTTAGAAAATAGTATTCATTGCAACAAATGAAGTTGAGCTAGAATATCCACTCAATATGGGATACTAATAACCAATATAATTATACCCCATTGCAGAGAAATATCTAGAGTTCCATATATTGGAGATATAACCAAAGATAGGTAAGAATTATTCTCATAGGAAATCCCATACAGGTTTCTCATCATGAGTATAGGCAGAGCCACTGTAGATGGATCAAACTATTTCTCCCCTTATTCAAGCTCCTGCCAAATTGACCATTCCTTCTCAGCTCATCAACACTATTGAGTCACTAATGGATCGATTGGAAGTTGTGGAAGGATGAAGTGAACTAGTATGACTAGAAATAAAGCCATACCTTGAATGGGTGGATGCGAATATTCCCCCACCCCGCCCAACAGCCCGAAGGCCTTAATATTTTTTATTATTTGATAATGCTCCCTTTTAATGGAAGAAGGGGGGAACCCAAACAGACTTCATAGACTTAGAACAAATCACACCCAAAGGAAAAAAGAGTAAAATCAGACTAACAACAAGAAGTTGTCCCTCCCAAGCAATTGATCATGATGAGACTCTCCACCATTGCAAAGTTGTTTGGCAAGCAAGTGTCATGTGACAAAGCACAGGCCCAATCCAATGGCTGGCGCCATACCCTCTCAAACAACCAAATCTGAAAAGCTCTGCAGAGATGAACCGTCATCTCTAGCACCTCCTCTAGGACCTGTCCAAGTGGTCAAGTCTAGCAGCACTAACTTTTCACCTTCAGGATCAAATGAGACCAGTTACAAATCTTCAAACCATAAACAGAAAACGACGATATAAAACTGTGGCTATCACCTTACAACCAACATCTACGCTGACTCCAGCTTCAAATCCCATACCTCATCGTGTGTAACCTCCTCATGAATGAAAAAATTAGTGAAAGTACCCCCATTGGGATGAGAAAAGGGAACCTAAACATTCTCAATTTGAAGATGATAAAAATAAAGTTTATTTTTTCAGATATGAGTAGGTTCTAGGTTACTTTATAGAAACAATGGAAAATAACCTGATAAAATTGATAGATCCTAAGAGGCCCAATAAAGTTGGTATCAATGATTTCACAAATTATTTCCCATTTAACCGAAAATTGGTACATACCATTATAGGTTTTTTGTTTTTAAAGGCAACCTACAAAATATAGTTGATTCCGGGTAAGTGAAGCTAGGTAAACCACCAACACAAGTGGAATGTGTTTTCCTGTTACTCGTGAGGAAGAAGGTGAATGAAAAGAAGTTAAGAAAAATAGAATATATAAATAACTAGGAAAAAAATCAACCAAAATCATGGTATTCTCAGGAAATAATTAAATCATCCAACAATACCCATAATTTCCTATTATATAATACAACCAACTTCATCGACACTATAGTCTTCCAAAATCCAATCTTCTAGGAAATGACCTGACTGGAAGAAAAAAAAATAGGTACAAGAGGATGATCCTTTATAAATTACAAAGAAATCCCCAACTCTTTCAAATTTCATTCCTCTATCCCCAAGAGGATGGACACCATCCCACTAGATGGTACTACTGGAATTGTCCTGCTAGACAGAATCCTTATCAGATTAAGAACTAAAATTTGGTTACATTAATGTCATCCAATTAATGTACCCCTTATTCAATAATGATAAAGCTTATGAACATGATTTCCATTTTCTAGAATGGGGAACTGCAGGTAGAGGCCAAAGAATCTGAGGTGGTATGGGAAGACATAATCATGGATGAACCCAATATTCTGTCCACATCCATGCTATAGTTGTTTACACTGTCGAGACTCATGTAAGATTCTTTTAGTGAGCGTGGGAAGAGAAGGGAAGCACATAAAAATTATCTAAGAGTCTTCTAGACCCAATTATTTTAGAAGATTGACTGGAAGGTGTAAAATAGTCCCATCATCTTAGATAGGTAGGCATACCAATATGACCTAATCCAACAGTAGCCAAAGTGACCTCAGCATCTATTCATCCATGTGAATCATTTACCCTAATCACTTTAACCTCTAAAGTTCCTACTATAAAACATTTATCCATAGTAATATATAAAATTTTGACTAAAAAATATGACATTTTGGTGTAACTGAACAGAGTTCTAAAATAACTTTCAATACTGGATGCTCTAAAATTATCAAAGGATCTCTAAGAAGTGCTTTTAGAGGCCCTGTTAATCCCTCAAGAGTTTGAAGCTAAGGTCACTACTGTTGATTTATATCGTTCAGAGATATACCCTATGAAATATCATGAGGTTATCTATTTTATAGAACAAGACAAGGAAGTTGGGATATATGAACATATTAGTCCCTTATGTGTCTGGTAGGCTAGATGACATTGATATCTGTCAAGATTTTATCAACAACAGATTGAAATTAAATATCATTCTAATCCAAACACTTATCCATTTTGGTTATAGTGAATATGATCAATCACCCTCTCCTATGACACTTCAAGGGTACAAAAAAATCCTATAAAAGATCCTTGGTTGGATCAATATTAGAACACAATTTGGGGACCTAATGTATAACTATGAATTCCTGGTCATTCAGTAGGAGACAAACTTCAATGTCCTACTAGGAAGGTCTTGGTTTCACAAACATGTATTAATCCCTTCATCACATCACTAATGTCTCAAGTACCACGTTAATGGGAAAAGTGAGATGTTATACGGTGATAAATACCCATTTGAATATGATGAGGCCCAATACATTGATGCAGGATTTTTTTGGAGGCCGCGTCGGCGGCCTCACTCCTTATCCTCCTCTCGTTGGTGCTTTACTCTTATCGTCCCCGCCTCTCGCCTCAGGTTCCATTATCTCCCTTCTGGCGCTTGGTTGCAGCAATGGCCAACGAAGATCCAGCCAAGCCCACCGGAGAAGAGAGGAGAAAACAGCAGGATGAAGGAGAAGACGAACTAGACGATGCTGAATCAGACGACAGTGAAGAGGAGGAACAAAAAAACGAGCTACCAGAGCAGCTGCCTTCCTCCTCTTCCGACTCGGACTCCGAATCCGATGCAGATGCTGATGCCGATGCGGATGCCGATGCGGATGCCGATGCGGATGCCGATGCGGATGCGTCCAACGAGCAGGAGGAGTATTACACCTAAACCCGTCCGGGAGAGGCCCCGGAGTAGGCGGACGACGACTCGCCGGAGGAGAATGTCAAACGTTTCATGAAGGTTTTGCACAGCAAGAGGCTTAAAAGGATGGAGGAAGAGGAGAAAAAGGAGTACAAATCCCCCGAAGAACTCTTTGATTTCCCCAAAGACCCGGAGAATTGGTCCGAGGGGCATATCAGGGAGATGTGGGCAGATGCTCCGCTTGCGTTTACCAAACCTGGTTGGGACCCTGTTTTTGCAGACGACGAGGACTGGGAAGTTATGAGGGAGGAGGTTCAGGCTGGGAGAGACCCCCCCATTGCTCCATTTTACTTGCCCTACCGGAAACCCTACCCGGCAATCCCTGATAATCGCTACGATATATCGAGTCCTAAAGCCGTGATTGAAGAGCTCGATAGGATCGAGGAGTTTCTGAAGTGGGTCAGCTACATATTCGCTGATGGGAGCTCGTACGAAGGCACTGTTTGGGATGACTTGGCTCATGGAAAGGGTGTTTATGTTGGTGATAGCGGGTTGATCAGGTTTGAAGGTGAATGGCTTCAGAATGAAATGGAAGGTCATGGGGTTGTTGAAATTGATATACCTGAAGATGAACCGGTTCCGGGTTCCAAGCTTGAAGAAAAGATGCGAGCTGAGGGTCATATTATATCAAGAGATTCTATGCCCCTTGAAGATAGAGAATGGTTGGAAATGGACATTGAAGATAGCATTCAGTTATGAGAGTGATGAGTGGATTAAACTGTTTGGGCAAAAACCGGAGAAAGGTCACTACCAATATGCTGGTCAGTGGAAGCATGGCAGAATGCATGGCTGTGGTGTATATCAAGTCAATTACGATATAATCTATGGTAGATTTTATTTTGGAGAGCTACTGGATGATAAATATGGTTGTGATGTCGAGCTTTCAGGGATGCATGCAGGTATCGCAGAAGTGGCTGCTGCAAAAGCTCGGATGTTTGTTAACAAACCTGATGGAATGGTTAGAGAAGAGAGAGGACCATTTGATGATCCTCAACATCTCTATTTTTATGAGGATGATGATGTGTGGATGGCACCTGGCTTTATTAACCAGTTTTTTGAGGTCCCAGAATATTGGAAAACGTATGTGGAAGATGTGGATCAGGAAAGAGAAATGTGGCTGAATTCTTTTTATAAATCTCCACTGCGATTAGCAATGCCCTCGGAGCTTGAATACCTGTGGTCCAAGAAAGACGAGGACCCTGAATTTATTATTGTTAACAAGGAACCGGAACCTGATCCCGAAGATCCATCGAAGCTTGTGTATACTCAAGATCCCCTCATTCTTCACACTCCTAGCAGCCGGTTGATTAATTGTGTGGAGGACGAGGAGTACGGGCTACGTTTCTTTTGGCAGCCAGAACTGGAAGAAGGAGAAGAAGTGGACCTGTCGAAGGTTGAGTAGCTTCCCCCAGGGTTTGAGGAACCCAAGGAAGGGGAATCCAGCAAGAAAGAAAGTATATGGGTGCGCATGTTAGCAGCAGTGGAAAATGCATTTACACCAGTAGTCAATAGAATAGAAAAGTGGGTTGAGGAAAAGAAGAAAGGCTGTGAGATAAGGTTGCAGGTGATGGAAAAAGAGCGTGAATTACGAGAAGCTGAATTTCAACTGGAAGAAGTGATGGCTGAGCTGGAAGATGAGTTGAAGATGAGAGAGGAGGAAGAGGGCGAGGATGAAGAAGGAAAAGAAGAAACTGTTTCTACTTCTGGTGAAAAATCTTTGGTTTGAGAATAATGGAAAGAGGAAGAACAAGAAGAAGAAGGTGAAGAAGAAGAGGTCGCTCCGTCTAGTTTTGGTTCTGCTAGTGAAGAAATAGATCCGAAGAAGGTTGACCGGAAGTCTCCTTTTGCTGCATCTTCCCTGTTGCTAAACTCATTCGGCTCTGTTTGGACGGTTCCTTCCGAAGAATACCAATCTTTATTATAACTCTAAAGATTCCTCTTAGTCACTAATCCATCCCAACATGGGCATGAAGGAGGGGAAAAGGAGAGGGAAGGGGTAGAGGAGGATGAGCTCAAAGTTTCTACTTTGAAATTTGTGGAAGGTCTCTTTAACCATTGATGAACTATGATAGGTAAATCTGGGTATAGAGGAAGATCCATGACCTAAACCTGATTAGTGAGACTATGAACTTTGATGATCAAGAGTTACATACCTATTTAATAAAGCAGCACCAAGATGTATTTTACTGGAATTAAATATAAATGATGAGTCGTGATCCCGATGTGGCTGTCCACCACCTGGGCCTTATATAAGATCATTATGGATGAAAATAGGCATCCATGAGAACACATCCAACCCATACTTCCAAAGTTGAAGCTAAAGTTTATAAGATCATCAAATCCAACTTTATTTTGGAAGTACATTACCCAAAATGGATCGATAATATAGTCCCAGTTAAGAAGAAAAATGGATAGATCAGAGTTTTCATAAACTTTTAAGATCTCAACTGGAGTTGTCTAAAATATGATTTCTTAGTTCCAATTATAGAACTTGTGATTGATGCAACAATTGGCTACTAAGACCTCTCCTTCATGGATAGATACTCAAGATATAACAAAATCTTAATGGCCCTTAAAGATGAAGAAGTAACTACATTCAGAGAACCCCAATGAGTATATTTCTATTAGGTTATTCCCTTTTTCTTAAAGAATATTGGCGCTACATACCAGTGTTCCATGCACCACATCTTCAAATCCTTTCTGGGAAAGTCTACTAAGTTCTATTTTAATGTTCTGTTGGTGAAATATTAGCAATGATATGACTACTTTTATGACCTTGAGATGGTTTTTAATAAACCGCAACAATATAGACTAAAAATAAACCCCTTTAAATGCGCTTTTGGTGTAACCTTAGAAATGTTTCTGATCTTAATAGTACACCATCATGTCATTGAAGTCGATCATGAGAATACAAAGGATATCCTTAATTGGTTACCTCCTTGGAAACTCAAATAGTTAAAAGGACTATAAGGACTCCTTTCCTATATAAGATGCACTAATGAAAATATTTCTAGAAAGTTCTTACCCTTCACCAGGTTGATGAAAAAGGGGACATGTATCAGTGGAATGACGACTATCAAGAAGTGTTTGATAATCTCAAGAAGTATTTTCTAAGTCCACCAGTGCTGATGTTGCATGTCAAATGAAGGTATATCATCTTATATGTGATAAATTTAGAGAGATCATTGGGTTCCTTGCACAAAATAATGAACCCAAAAATGAAACCAATCTCTACTATCTCATTTAAACCATGATCGATACTGAGACTCATTATTCATATGTCAAGAAGAATTTTTTGGAATTAATCTTTGTAGTTTAGAGATTGAGGCACTACTTAAAACCTCATGAGGTCTATTTGGTCTCTCAAAATGACCCACTCAAGTAAATCCTCAATATTCATACATTTAATGGACCTTTGTCATGGTGGTAGATCATCATGTACCAGTTTGAAATCTATTTCATACCAAATAATACAATAAAGAGGCAAGATTTGGTGAATTTCCTTACAGAGAATCCTTATTTATAAGAAATGCATATGAATACCATACCGCCAAACAAAGAAATATTATTTATCCAAGAATCCCCTAGAACATAGGAGATATATTTTGATGGAACATCTAGAATCACAATAGGAAGAAGTATGGAAGACCTCAAGATCAATAAAGTCAGGTTGGGAGTTATCCTTATCTCTCTAGAAAAGGAATTTTGACTTATTATTTCTTATTGTTAGAAGGTTTCAACAATAATGAGGCAGAATACCAAGCCCTCATTATAGGATTAGAACTCATGCTGCAAATACCATTGACGCATCTAAATGTGAAAGGTGACTCATAGCCGATGATCAAGTTGGTCAATGGTGACTACACTATCAGGAAAGAAGAGATGGCCCCTACTTGATTATGAATAAGGATTTATGGAATAATTCCACTTGAATACAGTGTTGACTCATATACCATGCTCTCAAAATGATTAGTCAGATGCATTGGAAAACGTGGCTATAGTTTTTCCAAATCAGAATAGAGATGAAATAGTCACCAGCATTGCACATCATATAATGGTATCACCATCTATTTGGAGTAGCATATAAGAGATCAATGAGGTCAATTCTACCCCTAAACCAGACAACCCTACAAATAGTTAGACGAAACCCATCCTAGAATACTTTTAAAGTGGGAATCTTCCATCAGAAAAAATTAGAAAAGAGTATATCCAAATAATTTTAGTCTATTTTACCCTCCATGACAGCTCGATTCATTAGAAGACCCTCTATAAACGAGGCTTTAAAGAAATCCTCCTCAGATGTATTGATGGAGAGGATACTATCACCATTATGGGAAAAGATCATGTCAGTGCCTATGGACCCCATTAGCAAGGAACCAAGATTTATCACCAAATCTAAAGGCTCAAATATTTCTAACCTTCGATGATGTAGGTTTTTATATAATTTACCAAAAAGTTTCATCCCTATCAAGTGAATGAAAATTTTATCCATAAACCTTTGTAGTTATTGTATACTTCCATATAATTCTAGGCATTCACCATGTGAGGAATGGATTTTGTGGGACTATACCTCCTGATACAACCAAGCAATTTAAATGTATCCTCACTACTACTAACTTTTTCACCAAATAGGATGAAGTAATACCCCTTAAAGAAGTCAAGAAAAAAATAATTTTCAATTTCATGAAATCCAACATCATCCCTAGGTTTGGCGTCTCTTATAAAATATTAAGAGACAATGGAACCAACTTATCTTCTTCCAAATTATAAAGGCTATACCAAGAATATAACATTGAGTCCAACCTTTAATCTTACTATCATGAAGTTATAAATATAAAGATAGAGGATTTCAACAAAACTCTATTGAATATACTTTATAATACATTGGAAAAGGACATGAAATCATGGCCAAAAAGATTCTCCATTCCTTACAGGCCTATCATACCATAACCCGTACTTCTATGCAGGTGATTCCTTATTCACTGGTATATGGGACATAAGCAATTTTTACATTGAAGTATAGTTTCCTTCACTCCGTATTTCCATATGTGATCAATCATCCATGAATGTTCAGTCCTATAAGTTCTTGGACGAATTAGAATGGTTGGATGTGAAAATACTACATAATTTTCATCATTTACAGGTTCACCAAAACTAAATATCTTGATCTTTTAACACAGAAATTCTCCTATATTCATTCCTACAAGGGGAATTTTTCTTAGTCCTTGGAAGCTCGATGATACCTGGGAAGAAACCTTTAAAGCTCAAACAAAAATGGGAATGACCTTTTTTCCATCCATAAGGTATATTCTAATGGAGAATATTCATTGACCACTATGGAAGTTGAGCATACTACACCTCCTACCAATGAAAGATTTCTCAATAAACATTTTATGTTATTAATGACATATGATCCTAGTCATATGACTAAAAACTACAAGACACTATTCATCCTTACCACATGATGCTAAACTGAATAGAGAAGTCCTTATAGCATGAACCTAAAAGGAATGAACCATACCGTTATAGTTACAAGACATTACAATTTAAGAAAAATTATTCAAAAAATGAAATTAAAATTTAGTCTTACATATGCAACAAGTATAAGATTCCTTGGGTTTCAAGCCTAGGAATCATCTACGATGAGAATGGTATGCATCTTATGAGATGATTTCCAGAATGCACGGGCAATTTTTAATGCATAATAACATCCCTTGTTTCCACTCCTTCTATAGAACATGTGTCCTTACCACTTGGAGTTAAACTACATGGAATGCTGGGAACTATGTGTGGACTGATTCTCATTTTGATGATATATGTAGTGAGTCCATAATCTTTCATCCTATTCCCAACCACAAAAAAAATTCTACCCCACTCCCTGCATATGAGTCAGATCAGTACATGTAATCTTTTCCTAGAACTATGTATGACTTTATTCCTATTTTCACAGGATACATAATGATTCTTAGACCTTATATCTCAGGAAAATACATGAATTCCAAACCCAGGTATGATTTTATTCTCTAGTGTTTGACTCTATACCATTCATTCATGTTGGATTCCTCCTTACCAATTGACGAGGCCACTCCATACCCACTGGTGTTAGTCTCTCTCTTCACAATATTTCTTTGAATAAACCCCATGCGATAAGGTAAACCCTCACAATTACTTATTTATAACACCAATAATAGCTCATATGGGATTAATAATCTTGTCAAGGTCCTCCACACATGGTCAGTTTTCTTCGTGGTATGAGCACCATGACTGAAAACTGTGTGTGTCTCACTCAAAAGGCATTTGTATGATGCAAGACCTTGTGCCATTTCTTCATGTAAGACCGAAAACATCCTTTCAACATTATGTTAAACTTAATGGTTCATGTCCCTATTATATGATGAAAAAATACTTATTTTTGTGGTCCTTTCCTAAAAGGACCATCGCTCTAGGTGCCAGACCCTCATCACAGCTTGACTTTAGAACTACATGTGGCCTGATTTTTATCTTGATGAGATATGTAGTTATGAAAAGGTTCTCCAAACTAGGCCCAAATGTAAAAAAAAAATATTCCTCCAATCTCTTATGTATGAGACATATCTACATGGGAGAGTCCATCATGACTTATCATTATTTTTATGAACCTGTATTTGAAAAAATTCCCCTCATTGTATATGAATCAAACTTATATAGGTAACATACTCTATAACTCTGTGTGGATTGTTTCATATTACCACATGATATATAGTGATGCCTAGATCTAAAGTCCTAGTTCCAGCCAGAAATGTTCCCTTCATTAAATACGAGTAATAACTACATAAGGAACACTCTACCCATTCCAGGTCAATTCTGTCATAAGAAACACTCTACCCATTCTTGGTCAATTCTGTCAAATATAAAGGATACCTTTGTTTTGACTATGCATAATATGCCTCAAACATGGATTTTTATTATACACCTCTAAATGTGTTATGTCTACCATAGACATATTTTTCCTCAAGAGAAAATTTCTTTTATCTCTGTAAGCCCTGACAACATCATAGTGAACGTTACTTTTAAAATTTAGTCCAAAATCATACCTTTGATGCTTATCCCATATCATTTTCTTAGATACTGAACCCAAGGACATGAATTAAAACCTTTCCCCTTCACACTTAGAGAATGATAGAGCAATGCTGTCTAGATCACTATGAAATGGCTGGTCCTGGATACAAGACCTTTAAAAGGCACAATAGAGGTCATAATCGTATGATGTTAAAATGTAGTAAAACTTTCTTGATGTAAGATGTTAAACTTCATGGTTCAAATCCATACCATATGAATTAAAACTATGCAGTACCGTGGCCCTTTCTTGAGAGGAACATCATTCTTAGTGTCAGTCACCAACCACACCATTATATCAGAAATACATGTGGCTTGATTATCATCCTAATGAGATATGTAGCGACACCTGAATCATTCATCCTATAACCAACTGTGAACACAACACCTATCCTCATATCCTATATATGATCCAGATCTATGTAAAAAATTATCCACTTAGTTACATCTAGAATTGATATAAATGCATCCAATATAATCCAGACAAATTCCTTTCAAAAATCACACTTCATGTCTTAGAAAACTTAGATCCACATAAGATTTATTTGGATATTGATAATGAGAGTGTTCGACTCTAAAGGAAACCTTTTTTTTACTATACATAATACACCTCAAAAATGGATTTATATACTATGCCTTTAAATGTGTCATATCAATCAAAGTAATTTTTCACCCCAAGGGAAAGTCCTCTCATCTCCGTATTGTTTGAGGACATCATAATGGAAACTCCTTTTTGAACATAGTCTGTAATTATCCCTTACATTCCTATAACAGCCCAATCCTTAGGATATTACAATACTAATATCTTGATTTATGGATTCCCTCATATCCCTCATGTCTGGACTCTGTTGGGATATACTTTTCCATCACGCCCAAAACCATGTGGTCTATGGAATGGTGTCTCCAATGTAAGATTAGTCTACCCTTCATGACTTTAAAATATTTAGAGTATCTCCCTATATATATATAATTTCCTTACATATGAGTCACATATACATAGGGATCCTCTGTCCTAGAACTACATGTGTCTTGATTCTCATTCCAATGAGATATGTAGTGATATCTAGATCCCTCATTATAGTCCCAAACGCTATAAAAAAAATTATACACCCTCTCTCATATACATGGTCCTAATACATACTGGGAATTCCAGCATGATTTACTTCCTTGATGAACTTTTGATTGGAGAAGAATTCCCATCCCTAATATATGGCCAATTACAATATAAATGTTTCCATCATACCTAGATGCATTCCTTTTTGCAAACCATACTTCATAGTTTTGGGAAACTCAGATCATCACAAACCTCCCATAACCATCAGTAATAGGAGCATCCTACTTCAAAGGAATCCTTAGTTTTTACTATGAATAATCTTCCTTAACCATATATTTTTTATAACACACTTCCAAATATGGCCTGTCAATCAAATTCATTTTCATCCCTAGGAGAAAATCCTTTTATCTATTTATGACCTCAACAACATCACAATGGAATTATATTTTCAAACATGGTTTATGATTATTTATCGTGTACTTATCCAAGTCCATCTCTTCAAATCCAAAAAAATTCCAGATCATGACTTAAAAATCGCTCTTCTCATATATGGAATGTGTTGGTGTATTCTTGGCCTACAAGTCCAACTTGGTTCATTATCCCCATAAATTATAGTAAAAAAATGTTTGACCTAAAACATCAGATACATTGGTCCAGATTGTAAGACCTTAAAATACCAATTAAATAGACTCAAATCTTTCTAAAATGAACACTTTTAAATAGAACCCTAGGAAAAATTCGAGTTTCATCTTTCTAGACACGCGCTCTACATTATTTAGGAAAAACTGAGTAATTGAAGTTAAAAAGGAACAAAACTTGTTAGGCCAAAAATCACTAAAGGGTAGCCTAATAAAAATAAAAGTCTATATCACTAATCCAACTTTATATTTATCTTAGGAAAAAATTAGGGTGATGAAACAATAGAGACAATGTTTGTAGGGCCTGGCATGTGGCTCTAGTAACAACCAAATCATACTTGATAGGTCCCATGATCTAAGAAACAAATTAGAGAATTATTCTAGTTATATCATTATAATTTGAATTTGGATGTATTAACATGAGGATTTTCATTCAAATGAGTCAATCCCAGTGAAAATTAACCCCAAAGAGAAATAGATAAACAAGTAATCTGGAACAAAGTCCTCTTTATTTATAGATAAAAATTTTATTGGAGCATCCACAAGTTAAATTCTTTCTGTCAGGCATTAGAGCATACCATGAACATAATATTTTATCAATCAAAGAGTCACTTGATCCTTATATATATTTTTTAACCCCAATAAACTCTATGGTGATGGATTCATTAGCATGAAAAAGGTTCACCATCTCCACAACAATAAAATATTTTCCCTGGATCTAGACTCTCTTTAAGGATTGGTTGAGTTGGACAAGATCTCTGTTAATAACATCAAACTATTCTTGAATTCATATCATCTGAATATAGTTTACCTCTATTTAGAACTAATTATCATATACATCCTTAGTAGGGTTAAGCTCTACCTGTGACATGGAAGCTCTAAGGTTGTGAAATTGGCCAAGCAGTTGCACCTCAATCTTTCATAACCTTTTCTCTTACTCCCAGTGTTAGATAGTCTCATTCACAACATGATGGATTGAATGATAATAAAATATACCATACCCAAAGTGGAAAATATGGTTTGGGGTTGGTGAAGTCACATGGGAAATTATTTAAGAGGTGTCTTTGAAACCAAACTCCATATATTTCTACATACAAAATGACATGAAACAAGGAAGGCATACTAGGCCTCTAGGACTATCTTGGAGCCACTATCAAAAGGAGATAAGTACACTAGAATCAATTTTATTAATAAATTATCTTGTTATATTCCTTATAGAGTAACATCACCCCTACCTTTCACCATTGGTTGAGTCAGGGTGGAGGATTCCTCTATAATCATTGAAAGATCAGCTACTTGGATTAATTCCTCCCTAACATTAATGAACCCAGAAGTTTGAACAAGGACATCCTGATGAGGATAATATTCATGAGTTTTATTAGGACACACTATAGAAGGCTCATGAGAATCCCCCACTTCATATCCTTGACCTGGTGTTCCCTCAACAATGAGAGTAGGAGGGAAATCAGTTCCCTAGTTTTGGATATCCTTGATAATGTTTTCTACAGACAAAGATGCACAAGTTAAGATCATTTATTTAATAAATCAAACATAGGGATGTCATCAGTGTGTGAAAACACATAAAGGGGAAAAATCACATCTATCTAATTCCCTATCAAAGTGCCTGAAATACCACAGAGTGGAGGTAATATTAATTTGTTTTAAAACATCTTCAAATGAAATTAGTTCATTATATAATGCCTTACATCTTGTAGCATACTCACCAGTAGGGGTATCTGAGATGTTTGAATTAGGAAAAAAATTAGCTCCACCATTAATTACATCTAGAGGATTCTTGTTAGGCATAACCTTTTCAAGATCTAATGAATTAAGATTAGTATAGACACCTTTATTGGATAACCTAAAATCTTGATAATCTCCTTCTGAGATAGCGACATGAACAGTGGTGGTTATCACAAGATCCTCTAGTATATGTAGTGGATCCAAAAAATCATAAGGATAAAGAGTCAGTAGTGCCTACATAACAACTTATGATGCACATTGGACATTACCAGGATTATATTACCCCTCTTCACTATTATTAATAGATACGGACTCACCCCTCGACACTCCTCTCATCAAAGGGAAAAAATCACTAATAGGAATCTGCACCACATCGAGAGTATCCTCCTCAATTCTCAGAGGGATAGCTCTAAGAACCTTGAGAGAAGAGAGGGGACCAGATTCTACAATACAAAAGTAGGATCATATGTATATTTTGGATAAATTGATAATAAATAATGTTGTGGAAACTCAGCATGACTAGTAATCCACTTAGACAATTTCTTTATTCTTCACCATCCCTTTGCCTCAGAATGAAAAATATTGACACCTGATCTTGAAAATACCTATACTAGAGGTGGAAATAGAGAGTGGTATCCTTACATATTCTTCTGGATGAGTCTCTAGCCTAGGTAAGACTCCTATGATTCAGAGGTGGATCCCACAATCCTGATGGGGGTGCCCATCGACCCATATTTTGGTGACTCAGAATCTACCCCTAGTTCCTCTTATTCTTCCCTCTTCAAAATGAAGTCATGTATTTCATCTCAAAAAAATGAGGAAGGGAAAGGGGAAGAGAAGAGAGGTATACCTCACCAAAATTGATGGACTCAACCCATTATTTGGTTTATTGATAATCCACCCCCTCATCAACACCTCTATTTATCATATCATTCACCCACTTCATGGCTGAAATTTGGTCATTGGTAGAATATAAAAGCATCTCCAGTTACCAAAGGTACTTTTCCAATTTTTTCAGATCGGTATCATAGTGGAATATCTAAGGGAATCGAATGTATCCAAGCTGTTGGACATGTATGCGATCTTGGAGAAATATCCATAAGTCCTTAATATCAGAGGTAATATCTTGTCAGAATTCAACCACCCTGGGTCACATGTAATCTAATGCTGCCATGGACGGTTGTGAAGAAGACCCAAAATCCCTTGATTTTATTAATTTCCCTTACCTCTACATCATGATAGGTGGTTTGGAAATTAGTTCCTGAGTTTCTTCTCGATGATGATGACTAGAACACCTAAGATTGACAGGTGTGGTATTTTTAACTCTAGCTTGATATAGGGACCATGTCTGATATTGTTTAAAAGATTTTGGAGTCTTTTTTTCATTAACCTTGGGTTGAGCCTTTCTATCATGCTTTTCCTAAATAGAAATTTTCACATGTTTGACTCGTTGGATGCTTGTCATTAATTCCCCTTAATGGTATGAAGAAATATAGGCATTAACATACCCTAAAGTCAACCCAATAGACATAACCAATGGATGAAACTTGATTAATGATTTAGATACCTCCAGATCCACAAGGCCCCAAATATATCAGACCACATTTGAGTTATTATCTAAAGGGACATTTATGAGAGGGGATACAGTTGGTTTTTTGTAGGAACTTAAATTGGAATTAAAATATATATGGAGTGTAAGATTAACATATGACCTCACCATGAATTCGATTTTCTAGCATGCTATATCTAAAAGATATCATGTATAAACTCAAATCATAATTAGCAATACTGTTGTTGGTAAATGCTCTAGTTTTTGGATCCCCATATGGGAATAAATTAAATTTCACTAGTAGGTTTAGGTTCTCAAAGGTTAATCACACTTCAAGGATAAATGTTGGATTCCATAAATAGATTGGGATAATGGTCAAAATTGTCCTTAGGGATCCCCAAATTCACTCAACACAATATAAGAAATAAAGTGTGATGTGATCCATCCCCACAACAATTTAAATATTACTAAAATTATAAAAGGGGATTTCCCCATATACATGTCTAATATGAACCAGTGGATCTTTTCCAAGATAGGGGTTTCTAACTCCAAATGATTTCCTTTAGTCAAATTAGATACCATGATGAATGTACCTGGCCTCACACTGCCATTGGATCCATAGAATAAATGCATGTAGATACTCAAAAACCATTATAGAAATCAAGTGAGGTTGGTTTTAGTGGGGATGTTATACTTGATAGCATACCCCCATCGATAAAATTGGCCCCGCTCTAGTGTAGGCCAAAACTAACCAAGGATGCCCCAATTTTCTAATGTGGGACATATCATTGGGTTTTAAAAACTATAACCTTATCCTATTGGATCTATGAAAACCTTTATCCATTCATCATAATGGAAATCAACCCTTGGGAAAGTATCTTCCATCTTTACATCTTAGGATACCTTTAATGGATAATAATACAAACCATGCATTTGTTCTACATCATCCCATGACACTTTCATTGGACTAAAATTGTTATATATCTATATGAGGATGGGAGATCCTAAGATTTTTTAGACTTCCCATAAACTGATACCAAATTATCCATATTTCATATGGAAAGTATTTATTTTTAAGCTCTATTGGCTGAGCAGCTCATGAATGATGTTCGAGTTCTTGTACAAATATGTCTAGGACACCTAGTCAACGTCATAGATAATGAACACTTTTTTGTTCAATTTTTAGTTCAATACAATTATTTTTCACCTAATACTCCCATATCTATTTTGGTTTGAAACCTCATCCAGCACATAATTCCTAGTCTTCCTTATAATATTTTGATTGATATGTTTTGGAAGTATGGAAGATAGATGAGTAGCAATACGATTTTGATTCAAGCGTGTGGGGATTCATATCTGAAGCACATATAATATGATATATGACATATGAAGAAGGTACCATTCCCTCATTGATGAATGAACCCATAAATGAGATATTGGAAGTGATAAAATTTTTGTACCCCTAGAACCAAGAAAGTGGGAAATAATTCATTGTCTTTGGAATGAGTATGCCTCTCAAAAGTCCATGGTCATAAAGTAGTAATAGTTAAATATGAGGATATTCATGGTGGTATTTATTGAGATTCATCTTTAGACATGGAAGAGTGGATTCACAAACTTTTTAACAATCTATCACAATTATATCTAGTATTTACTTGAAGCATGCACCAACTTGTTCATCAGAGACTCAAACCTTTTGAGAAGCCATTGAAAATCTACATGAAAAAACCAAGATTTTATTTAGATCCAAGGTTTTGGTTTGGGAGACTCTAAGAATAATTTTTGACAAATTAAGGACCTCACACATGACACTTTCCCAAGTGACCTTTCATTAGTCACTCTCTTAGGTGACCTCGCTTAGGTCACTCACCTAGATGAACTCGCTTAGGTCACTCATCTAGGTGACCGTGCACATGACACTCATCCAAGTGACCTCACACAAGTCACTCACCCAGGTGACATCATGCAGGTCACCCTCCCAGGTGACCTCACATAGGTCACTCATCTAGGTTACTAGGTAGAGGTTCCACACTAAATTAAAATTGTGGAAAATTCTTGCACAAGTGTAGGCATACCTTGAGTATGTGATGAGAACATATGCTGAAGGTTTTCACAAATTACTAGTGAAATTATAGTGTATAGGTGGCCAAAATTTGTGAGTAAGGTGGGGGGGATACTAGGTAGGTGACACTATTTATAGACGAATGGGTACCTACACAGTTTCCCTATATGACCAACTTGTGTGGTCCACCTATGAAATCTTCTTACATGACCAATCTACATGACCAACCTGTACGGCCCATCTTCTCAATTCTACCTTGAATAATAAAAAATCCATACTGTTCACCAAGACCAATCATTAATATGGATGAACATATGGAGGCCAATTAATGAATGATTCACCAAAATTTATATTTCTATCTACCTTAATATCATATCCTTTCCTTCTGACCAGATCTAATCCTAAGGGTGTAATTTTTTTACACTACATTTTTCAATAAAGTATGAAGTGTTTCAAATAAAAACATATTAAGTAATGGGAGAAGGAAAAGGATTTAAAGGTGAACAAAAAACCCTTTTCTCATATATTCTCCCATGTTAAACTCATAGAAGTCAAAACTGTGAGGCCCAACATGCACAACCAACCCCTCAAACCATTCACACATGTGTGAGGTACGTGTACAAGAAACTTTCTTAAATCATCTCCTTCAACCAGGTTCCCAAGATTGACCATAAATAGGACCCTTGGGCTCCTCATTTGACATGATAAGAAGTTGGAGGAAACCACTGTAATATATTCTCAACATAGTCCTTTATGAAAGTCTTTAAAACACTCTAGGTATCTCTCTAAGCTTCAAAATAATATGAAATTAATGAGAGTATAGATATTAGAGCTCCTCCAAGTTCTAAAACACCAAATACCTACATGAGGACCCACTAAGACTAGTCAAGAAGTACTAGGGTGAATTTTACCTCCAAAGATCAGGAATTGCACAAGACCCTTCCAGAAGAAACTAAGGAGACCCTTAGAGGTCTGAGAAAGGTATTTTTCAAGTTTGGTTTCCCTAGTTATTTATTGTCTATGTTTTCCCAAGTAATACTTGGGTGAGGTGCCTCCAAATTCTCCCAAGAATCACCTAGGTGAAGTGACCTCCTAGCCCACCTAAGTATCACCTGGGTGAAGTGAAAGACAACTCACCTAGGTAACACTTAGGTGAATCACCCTCTAACTCATCCAAGAATCACTTGGGAAAAGCACCATGCATACCCTCTTTTTATATCTTCATTGTTAGGGAACCCCTTACTCTAGACCCTTATCAAAGGGGGGACAATCAAAGACATTCTCCAAAGCCTCCATATATGTATGATCAGAGTATAAAACAGACCAGTGTGTCTTATCTATCACACATTGCCATGGTAAAAGAAGTTCCATATTTAACTCCTTGATAAGTGGGATCCTAAGAATGTTTTTGATCATAAATTATCTTAGTAATGAGGATCACATCCTTAGGGATGCTTGTAGGTGGATTATTGGGCCAGAAATTGACATATGTTGCCTAAAGTGTGAAGTAAATCATCTGATGAGCCCCTATTATTATCTATAGCCTCTCTCTCTTCACCTATTCCACTTGTCAGAAGGAGAGGTCAAATGGGTATCCCTCCTGAAGTAATCCCCTAGTCTTTCTTTTGGGACATCTCCCACCTCCCACACCGTTGTCCTTATCCACCAACGGATGAAGAAGATTGTGTAAAATCCTAGATCTTTCACTTACTCTTGCTCCTCATGTAACAACCTGTGATTTTGAATTGGATAAAAAACTAAAGGAATTTGAACTTTTATATTTACTGAACATACTGTTATTAAAAATGATCTTCAAAACTTAATTATGAGTGTTGAAACCCTTAGGGTAATGTTTTTTGGCATGGGTGAAGGCCTGAGGGGTCCCTCAAAATTCCCGTTGAGTTTCAGAAATGTAGAGGTCCAGAAAAATCAAGTTTTGAGGGTCTTCACAGGGTGAATGGTTTATCTGAAACCGTGCAACCCTCTACAAAAAACTATGTGACCTATAGTAGGCAGACATAGGCGATACACATGGTTTTCCAAATTGTGTGCCTAGCCTAGACGAGTAGTGCCACTTAGGTAGTACACTCACACTGTTCACTGTATGGTTGACACATAGTTTTCAAACCATGTGTCCATCCCATACGACATGCCCCAGGTACCCAGTTAAGGGTGGACAGTTGGTGCCTGGTTTAACAAACCGTGCATCCCAAACCATGCGTGATACCATATTTTAAAAAATAAAATAAAATAAAATAAAATAAAATAAAATAAAATAAAAAACTAAATCTAACTCACCCTTTTTATCCCCTCATACTTGCGCATGAAGAGCCACCCCTTCCTCTCCTATAACACACTACACACCCCTCTCAACCTCTCCTTCAATCACCAATTTCTTCTGGATTTCTTTACAAATCTCCTTATATCATTAAAGGTAGAGTCTCCAACACCCTCATCTTCCCTTATTCGGTGATTTTTCCTTCTCCCATTTTCCCTGTATAAATTGTATGAACCCTAGGGTTATGGGTAGGCCGATATTTGATGTCTCTTTTGTTTCTTTAGTGTGAAACGAGTCTCTTGGGACTCTCTTTCTTATGTACCAGAAACTACCACCGAAGGTGAAGCGGTTCGGGTCATATCGGTCCCCCATCATCTATTTGGGGTAATAATTTTTCTCTATTCTCCTTTTTCTCAATTTATAATTGGGTATTTTTTGGTTTATGGTTTCCATATAATTTTCCTTAGGTGTGTTGGTCCTTGCTGCATTGTTTTTGAGACCCTAGTGCTGTTGTAGTGCATTGTTCATCATTGAGGAGGGTTCAAGTCTTTGGAGTCAAAGGTGACTCACTATGTATGCAATGGTAGGAATATTTATATTTACATTCCCCTGGTATATTTATATTCATCCATGTAAATGAATATATATATATGGTGCTAGGTGTTCTTATGTATAATATGAAAATGCATATGCGCGTGAGTGGAGATGGGTGTATGCATATAAGTATATATTTAAGGACCCCCTTTCACCTATTCATGTCCATGAAAATATGTGAATATGGGATATGTGTCCTTATATATATGTGAGGGTGCATATGCTCGAAGGGGGTAGCAGCGACTTCGAGTAGTCATTGCTTAAAACATAAAGTGCCTAATGTCTTGGTATTCTTTTGAGGTAGGATCCTTTTCCTTTACCTTTAAATTTAAAATGCATTAATTAATTACTTACTTATTTCATATTGTTTACTATTTTTTCACTTGAGGGGTAGTTTATTCAAAAATTATTCTTGATAAATTTAATTATGATTCTTGAATATGAAGCATGTTTAACCCAATTAATTTTTTATTCAACAATGTCACGATTTCATAAAAAAACCCCTTTAAAGGGGGTGTGATATCTTCTAAAAAAAGTAGTGATAGTATTTATATCATGATTAGTTATGGTTTTACCTTGACATATGCCTTCTTGTTGGTTCATGTTTAGTGGGAAGTTAGTAATTGCCCCATTTGAATAATATGAAAAGATTTTTCATACTCGATTAACTTAAATGTCACGGTTGGGACTTGGCCTTCTTGATGTTCATAAATGGTTAGTCCCTCCTTAATATAAAATCTTAATGAACCAAGATCCTCCTGAGGTCTTGGTTTGATTTCTTAGTTGACATTTCCCATGTAGGCAAATTGAATCAAATGGTTAAATTGGAATGAAAAATAATGGATGATGAGATCTTGCCCTTTTATTTTTTATTATTAAATGATTATGATAAATTTTACCATACCCTTGATAAATTTTCAATTGAAATGAATAAGTGGTTATACCTTATTTATTGAGTTTAAGATAATGATCATGCCCAATTATATATAAATGGAATGGGATATTTAAGCTGTTGAGGGGTATATACCTCATTCCATATATCTATACATGTGGTATGCATTAAAATGGACTGTTTATGATGGTAAGGGAGGTCTGATGAGCATAACGACTCACTCTCCTTTACATCGGTGTTGGGAATGGAGACCCTCACCATTGCTTTGATATGAGAGATGGGATTTTGAGCTCCACATTCCATCTTAGAGTGTTTCCATGGAATGAAAACTCACCATCCTAAGTGACAAGGCTGATAAACCCCACTATATCAGGATATCGGGCTTACTACCCCATGAGTAGAGATTATCAGCTCATAGACTACTTGTTGGATGCTTACGTGTTACATCCTGGTCCACTTTAGTAAATATATTTTTGTATATATATATATGTATATATCTATCTATATATATATATACATATTGTGACGTGTTCAGACATATTTCAACTATGAGTCAAAGTTGGTATATCCGTTAGGTGTACCTTAGGAACCTGGAAAGGTTGTTTAATTAATTCCTTTTTATTAATTACTTCTATATACTTTCACAATATTTAATTTATATTACACTATCTAGATTAGGATAGACACCTTGGGTGCTAGTGTATTGAGATTTATATCTCACACCCTGTATGGGCCTCCACTGCACTAGGGTACCAGAGTAGACCTTCTTGTTTGTAGGGCCTCAAAACATTCTTATTGCTGTGTTCTTGTAATTAGGAGTTAGGATAAAAGGACTTAGTTAGAGATTAGGATGATTTTGGAGATTTCCTTTAGAATTTTTAGTTATTTTCTATCTACTTGAGTCCTATATTGTTTTGAATTATTAGGCACACTGTATTTTTTACTGTTTTAGCTTAATTATCATCACTGTACATGCATACTTTGTATAAACTAGCATTGGACACTTTTATTAAATTTTTATTATTTGTATTTCGTTACAATCATTAACTACTTTATCTATTGTTTACTATTTATATTATGTCATACCACTATGAAACTCTAATTATTAGGGTATAATCTCTGCACTAGATCGCCTTTGCATCCTTGCTACTATTTGGAAACCTCTAGCCTATAGGGAGGCATGCTTAAGGCCATGTGACCCACCAGTTTGGCTACTAGTTTAGTGGTCATCCGGATTAAGATGCTACAAATAGGTATTAGATATAATTTTTTTCCTTTGTCTTACTGTCTTGATTTGGTAGACAAGAGACTAGGAATGTGTCAGAATTTGGTTAATATTCGTTCTTGGGATTGATCAATCCACATATGGGAAATGACCAAGTGACCAGGGCTAGGATTTTTGTTCATGTTTCTTGCTATTATAGTTGATATTAATTCACCTTGAGTGATTAACATACTTTCTACTGCTTATGATTTTTGAAAATTTTGAAAATTTTCCCTTAGCCTAGATTGGCAAGGATGAAGCATTACATGCATCATATTAGGCACATAGAAAAAAATTCACATGCTATCCTTAGTTTTATACCATGTTTCTTGTTTAGTATTCCATGATTCTATTTTTAAATCATGTTTCTTCTTTATTAGCTACTTTTGATAACATGATAGTTTGTTTAGAAATGTAATTGATGGCATGGGATAAAACTTATTAGTTGTGAATATGATGGGAGCTAGTTTTTAGCTGTATGGTGTATGGTCACCTTACAAAGAGGAAAATGTAACCCATGTATTCTAACCCTTGTAAAAGGATGTTAATGTTCTAATGCTAAGTGAATTTATTTTGATTAACTGGGAGCTAAATTCCAACCTATAAAGTGTATGGGTGATTTATGGATTTCTAGATTACCACCCATATATCTGTACTATTATATTTTTGAGTATATTATAATCTAAAAAGGGATTGATTTTAATTAACGAGAGCCAATTTTCAATCCATGAAGTGTATGGTCACTTCATGAATTGGGGAATGGAAACCCATGTAGTCAAACTTTGGTATGTGACTATGTTATGTTGTGAAATGGTTTTAAATGTAAAGGAATTTAAACTTTAATTTGAAATGAATTTGTTACCTTTATAAAATGTGCAACTAGACTCAAGTATTTCAGTTGAGACATGTGACTTATGGGATGATCTGTTTGGGTTTGTAATTTCTAAAACTAAGAAAATACTATTGGGTTTATTTCTGAAGAACCCATGTTGGCTTAGAGGGACCCTAGTAGGTCGCCTTGTCTGTTAAAAAGAAATTTAGATGCTAAATTTCCAATTTATGATGAGATTTAAAAAAAGTTTAATGTTTAAAAAAGAATTTTTATGAGAGTTGCCTATTTTTATTTGATCTGTTGGTTGAAAATAAAGTGCCTAGTGCCTTCATTTTAAAATGGGTATTTAATGTTTTGAATTAAGTATTTTATATGTTTAAATATTCTAATGTGATTAAATTTAAAGGGATTGGAATTGGAACCCTAGGTGGTGTCCTTTATTTAAAACCTCATGTAAGGGTAGTTTGAGTTTCTCCTTTGAGTTTCCTTGGAGTGGAAGAAATAGAATTTTTCATAGGCTATTTTATTTTTAGCAATGGATTAGATGATTATATTTTGATACTAGTGACTTTTTTAGCATGAAAAAGTGATAGGGTTGACGCTTGTACTTCATAAGGGAATATATCATAGTAGGTAGTTCCCTTAGAGTTTAAATTCCTTGCTTGTACTATGAGTTTTCAGACATTTTGTGCCATTTGAGTGCCATTTACCCTTGTAGGACTTTTAGTTTCCAATGAAAACCTTGTTTGGATGGGTGGTCATTATTTCCTTGGATTTTTTATAGGTGCGAGCATCGAGTAATGATCATTTTCAGTTGGTTAGACATGCCTTATACACTATCAATTGTTTTGTAGGTTGCTTGACCCTCTCTTTTCTTCATTGGTGGATGAAATGGTATGCCATTATTTAGGTGAAATGTCATATGGAGAGATATGAATTTGGGTTAAATATCATATACAGACCATCTGATACTTGAATGCATAGGGAAGAAAACCTATAGATAGTATTCAGGATGTGTTAATTACTTGTATAACCTTGGGGTAGTACATGTTATCAAACGTGATTCCCTTTGTGTTTCTAAATGGTAGAATGAACTGGTAAAGTTTAGTGAAATCGTTGAACCTTGTGCTTTTGGTTACATTCTTGGGTAATCTTTGGAGTAGAGTGACCTGGTGTTATGGTAATCAATTCATCCCAATTATTGGTATGTCTATCTAATATTTGAGTTTCTTCACACACTGATCATATTGGTTGTGAATTTATAGATGTTATAATATATGTGAGCATGGATTGAAGGAGCATCACATGTACGTTTGATCTAGTTTTATACCTATCACGCTTGTGAGTGGCTAGTTTAATTTTCTTATTTTGACGACTAGGACACTCCTAGGTGGGGAGTGGTTCTTGTTTTATGGTTAACTATTTTCTTCCAATTAGAAGTAGAACAACATAAAAGGACCATTGGAAATGGTTTCTTTTACTTAAAATCCCTTGCGGATTTTGGGTTTTGTAAATGTTGGTGCTTGCTCGACAACACTACTCTAATGTGGTTGGTTGTATAGAGATCCTTGAGAAACACTATTGGTCTTGGATGGACTACGATGGTTAATCTTGAACGATCATGTGATGCCTCGGTTGGTGAAGGCATCGTGGTTCAGTTTATGACGATGTGTTGGTAGGTGAACTTATAATCCCTTCAAGGGAATTCAAACAGTTGTGGTTTGATTGTTCATCTCTCCAGTAGTTAGGTATGATTGAATGGAATCCATTCCAATCCTTAGTGTATTCTGCTAGTGATGACCATGTACCCTATATTGGCATCATCCTTGATACACTAAGAGAGTTTTGATCTTATGCCACACTATAGTTTAAAAAGATTTTGATCTTGTGGGGTGGTTCTCCTTCTAGGTGTTTCATGCTGGATGTGCGGTTCTTGATTGAGGCTTGGATAGTCTTGAGTGACCTTTTAAATCCCAAGTAAGAATTCCATGGGTGGACTCTTGGACACCAGCCTTCCTTTCCTTTGACTCAACTTCTAGGTGGGTGCTGTTATAGGATTAGTCAATGTTATAATGTGGGTATTTTGGATTGGACCAACATCTCACTTGTAAGTATGGAGTGTGAAATTACTTGGAATAGTCCCTTGGACTTTAGTTTTAATGAATATGAGGCTATCTAAGACTATTTGTTAGGATTAGTGATTTTTTGACCATGGAACTTCACAGGAAGTCATGTATGAACTTTAGTGGACATGTTCGTTGTAAATATGAGGTGCCTTGGAAGAAGGCGTCCCAGTCTCGTTTATAAAATGACTACCGTCTAAGCCTGAAGTCTTCTTTAATGGTCATCCAAAGTGGATCAAATTTTTCTTCTTCTTTTTCAATGTATATAGTCTGAAGGGACCATGTTAAAGCACACCACCGGGTTAAGGAAGGTGTGATGTAAAGGTTTGGATAAGACTTCCAAGGAAATTTTGTGCGACTAGTTCGGTTTGATCAATCAGGATTCGAACATTTTTTTAAGTGAGTTCGGTTGGTAGATGAATGCTTTAATATTTTGAAATCATGCCAGGAGTTTCATTAGGTCACTTAAGGTCGTTCTTTATAAGGAAATTCCAATGGTGGGGGTACTGAGGCTTGAAATTGGACCTTTTTTTAAGTTAAATACCTAAGGTGGAGAGCACCTTAAGCCATAGTTTAACAAGATGATGATGTTATTTTGTATCTAGTTAAATATGCATGGGTAAGAATCATATCAGTGTTTCAGTTGGAAAATGAGTGTTGGATAAGGTGTTGATGGATCAAGTTTCATATTATCAAATGGATTCCTTGAGGTGCATTGGGAATTTGGAAACACAACGCGACCATTTGAATGAAAATTCATGACCGTCATAGGTTGGGTGATGTTTTCATTGCTTCTAAAGGCTTATTGGGGATGAGAATTTCTAAAGTGGGGAGGTTGTAATGAACCATAATTTTGAAATGGATGAAAAAACAAAGTAATTTTAACTTTTGTGTTTACCAAACAGTTCGTTATTAAAACCAAGCTTCAGAACTTAATTATGAGCATTGGAACCGTTTCGGGCAATGTTTTTGGACTTGGGTGAAGACCTGAGGGGTCCCTCAGAAGTACCGTTGGGTTTCAGAAGCATCAGGATTCGGAAAACTAAAGTTTTGAGGGCTTGCATGGGGTGCATGGTTTGTCTAAAATCATGTGGCCCTCTACAGAAAACCGTGAGACCTACAGCTGGTGGACATAGGAGGTGCACATAGGCTGTGCATGGTTTTCAAACTGTACGCCTAGCCCACACGGGTAGTGCCACTTAGGTAGTACCCTTACACTTTACACCACATGGTTAGTGCACAGTTTTTAAACTGTGAAACCATCCAATTTAGAGTTCCCAGTAAAGGGTGCACATTTGGAACATGGTTTGAAAAACCATACAGCCCAAACCATGTGTGATGCCCTATTTTAAATATTGAATTAAATTAAAATAAAATAAAATTAAAAACCTAAATCTAACTCACCCTCCTTTATCCCCTCATACCCACACATGATGCGGCCCTCTTCCCTCCCTCTCCTGCAGTGTGCAATAGACCCCTCTTGGCATCTCCTTCAATTTCCAATTTCTTCAAGATTTATTCACGAATATCCTTCGATCCTTTAAGGTAGAATCTATGGTACCCTCATCTTTCCTTATATGGTGATTTTCCCTTCTCCCCTTCACCCTATATGAATCATCCAAACCCTAGGGTTATGGTTAGGTTGATTTTTGACATCTCTTTTGTTTATTTTGTGTGCAATGAGTCTATTGGGACTCCCTTTCTTGTGTTCTGGAAACCACCACTGAAGGTGAAGTGGTTCGGGTCATCTTGGTCTGCTATCGTCGATTTGCGGTAATAATTTTCCTCCATTCTCATTTTTTCTCAATTTATAATTGGGTATTTTTTGGTTTATTAGTTCATGGTAATTTTTATTGGATGCATTGGTCCTTTTATGTAGTGTTTTTGATACCCTAGTGTTGTTGAAGTGAATTTTTCATCCTTGGGGTGGGTTTGAGTTATCAGAGTCAAAGGTGACTCACCATGTATGCATCAGTTGGAATATTTATAAGTTCCACCGATATATGTATATTATTCAATGGTAGGAAATATGTATATATATGGGGATAAGTGTGATTATGTATAATATGAAAATTCATACACATGTGAGTGGAGATGGGTGTATGAATATAAAAATATATGTAAGGATCCCCTTGCACCTATTCATGGCCATGAGAATATGTACATAGGGGCTAGGTGTCCTTATATATATATGCGAAGGTGCATATGCTTGAAGGGGGTAGTAGAAGCATCAAGTGGTCGTTGCTTAAAACATAAAGTACCTATCAGATTGGTCTTCTTTTGAGGTAGGATCCCTTTCCTTTCCCTTTATATTTAAAATAAATTAATTAATCTCCTTCTTATTTCATATTTTTTACATTTTTTTTCACTTGAGGGGTGGTTTATTCTAAAATTATTCTTGATAAAGTTAATTATGATTCTTGAATATGATGCATGTTTAACCCAATGAATTGTTTATTCAACAATGTCACAATTTCATAATTAAACCCCACCAATAGAGGGGCATTGTCTTCTAAACCAAAAAGCATTGATAGTATTTATATCATGCTTAGTTATGGTTTGAGCTCTCAATATGAATTATTTTTTGTGCTTGTTTACTAGAAATTTAGTAATTTCCACCTTTGAATAATATGAATTTATTTTTCATGCTTGATTAGTTTAAATGGAATGTTTGGGAATTGTCCTTCTTGATGTCCATATATGTTCAAGACCTACTTAATATAAAATATTAATGAACCAAGATCCTCTTAAGGTCTTGGATTTATTTCTTAGTGACATTATCCATGTAGGCAAATTGAATCAAATAGTTAAATTGGAATGACACATAAAGGATGATGATATCATGAACTTTTGTTATGTCTTATTAAATACTGATGATAAATTTGACCATACCATTGATAATGTTTTAATTGAAATTCATAAGAGGTTATACCTTATTTATTGAGTTTATGAAAGTGATCATGACCACTTATATATAGATGTAATGGGATATTTGAGTTAAATGAGAGGTGTATGAATCTTGACATATATATATATATACATGTGTTACACCTTAAAATGGGATATTTATGATGGTAAGGGAGGTCTGATGAGAATGGAGATGCACGCTCATTTAAATTAGTGTTGGGCATGGTTACCCTCACCACTACTTAGATATGGGAGATGGGATTTTGAGCACCATATACCATCTTAGAGTGTTTCCATGGCATGCACACTTACCATCCCAAGTGACTGGGGTGACAAACCACACTATATCGGAATGTCAGGCTTAATAACCTATGAGTAGAGCTTATCGGCTCATAGATTGGTTGTTGGATGCCTACGTGTTACGTCCCGATCCATTCCAAAAAATATATTTATGTATATATATATATATGTATCTATATATATTATATATACATATACATATTGTGACATGTTCAAACATATTCCAGCTATGAGCTAAAGCTGGTATAGGTTTCAAGTGTCCCTTGGGAACCTAGAGGGGTTGTTTAATTATTTCCATTTTGTTAATTACTTCTCTATACCTTCAAACTATTTAATTTATATCTCACTTTATGGATTAGTCTAGACACCATGGGTTCCCAAACTTGGGCCTCCATTGCACTGGGGTACCCAATTAGAACTTCTTGTTCACATGGCCTAAGACCTTGCATGTTGTTGTGTGCTTGTACCTGGGATTTAGGATCAAAGGACTGAGCTGGAGCTCAAGATGCTCGTGGATATTTCCTCTGGGTTTTTATTTATTTTCTCTTTAATTGAGTCCTATATTATTTTTTATAGTTAATCATGTTGTATTGTTTACTATTTTAGTTCAAGTATCATCACTGTACATGCATAATTTGTATAAACTAGCTTCAGAAACTTTTATTAAATTGTTATTATTTGTCTTCCACTATTGATGTTATTTATTTATTTACTACTTTCACTGATATCTGTTATTTATATTATGCCATACCATTGTGAAACTCTTATTATGAGGTCATATTCTACCCAATAAATCAACTTTACATCCTTGATGCTAGTTGGTAGCTTCTGGCATACAAGGAGGCGTGCTTGAGGCCATGTGACCCACCAGTCTGGCTACCAGTTTAGTGGTCATCGGGTTTGGACATTACACCTCACACCAAAAATGAATAAGATGGGATTATGTTTTAGTGGTGATCATGTCACTGGAATGATCAAATACCCTCAAATGGACCTCCTCTGTAGGCATAATAACCAACCTTTCTGAACTACGTGGGCTTTAATTTCCATCCAAATGGGATATATAGGAATCCTCCATGATGTTCAATAACAACACTTCAAACACAACCTAATCTTTTCTGGTCCATATTCCCAATAGGTTTATATCCAACCTAGAGGTACATATCCCTTCTAGGTCCCCCACTACTATCCTTACTAGTTTATATTCCCTATAATATCATGCCACCCCACCTAGGAGTCTATATCTCTTCTAGGTCCTTTTCATCTTATCCTAATCAGCCCATGTTCCTAGTGGGGGACACCATCATAGGGCCATACCCCCTACCAAATAAACTAAAAAGGTCTATTTTGGTGTAATTCCCACTCCATCCTTGACTATAAACCTTTAACATAGAAATCCTTACTGCACGATGTTAAACTACATGGTCTGGACCTTGCCACATGTCCCTAAAAGGTATGATGTGTCCTACTATGTGGAACCAAACTATGTGGGTTTTGATTCCTATCAAAAGGATACATTTGAAGCCCCTATCATGGTCTTGATCCCAATATCAAAATAACCCCTATATCCCTAGATGATAATAAATTCCATAGTGCCTAACAGTGTGGATTAAAACCTACATCACAAAACAAAAAACATAACCAAAATGGATAACCTATGATATATACAGATGGTTCCATCAACGGATAACGTCAAATACATATATATGGGTTCCCATAAAAACATGTCTATAATTGACTATTAATACATTAGGGTGACTGATTCCATATTTTTAATTTAAAATGGATTCATGAATATGTCTTAAATCTATAAGAGAGTCCCATATTAGGCAATAATTTCCCCCCAAAAGGTGTGATGATTCCATCCACCATCCTTTAAATCAATGTTAGTTCTTAATAATTTTTGGTTAAGTCTCCAATGACCACATGAATTTGGAAAGCAGGCCCATAATCCATCATGAATATGAGAGCTATTGGGTGTTTTTTATTCCACAAATAAACCCTGTTGGAAACCAACCTTCCATGAACGAGTGTGAAAAACTATCAAATATAAGAATACCTATTCTGTTTACTGAATTAAGATTTCTCATAATAAGAATTCAATAGGGGAACCTTCATTCTGACACCAATTAAAGTTTTAAAGGATCATTTAATCACTGGGGGGGGGGGGTTGAATTAGTGGTTATCTTTTAAAAATTTCCAAATTTATGAAATATAACCCTTTAAACTTTTTAGAGTTATTTCCCTTATAAAGTTTTATAATAATATCAAAATCATGCACATATGAGAAGGTAATCAGGGAACACAAGATTTATAAGTTTTGATATCAATGTGAGAACCTACATCCTTATCATGGCCACTCCCATGGGTCCATGTAAATTCACTATTAGAAATAAGTGAATACAAATTTTGATCTAACTCTAATTAAAATCCTTCTATCTCATGGTAGGTGTAATTATACCAAATCCTGTTAGTTTACAAGTTTTTCTTAAAAAAATGATCCACAAAAAAATTTATGAAACTTTGTAACTTCATATCCCCAAAAAATGTTCATCTAGAAAGTCCACCTGATTTCTCCATCTAGAAAGTTTGTTTGATGTTCCATTTTCTACATCCATTTAAAGTTATTTCATTACAACTCACTAAAATCTGGGCTTGATACACACACACACACATATCATGAAATTCATTCAATTTAACAAAATCACTATGCCTCACTTTTCTTGAAAAAATATATTTGATGAATCTAATATATAATTATCTATCAGTAATCTCAGTAAGAAAACTATATCCCATACTATGATTAGAAACCTATGTCCATAATTATTCAATATAAAATAGAATATTTATTTAAAACTCACTTGTAAAAAAAATCCTTAAATGATTCATCTTTTTTCTAGTGAACTATTACAAGTACGTTGTATTTATCTCCCCTTTATATAGGTTATCTATAAATTGAAAAGGTTGGAAATAAATTTCAATTTCCCACTCACTGAATCTCAAATTTTAGATATTCTACTTATTTGTAAATTTCTGGAAGCTTCTCAACACTTCTAGAATATTCATGAAGCATTAAAAATTATCAAGTAGTTCCAAACATTCTTAGACTTTCTTAAACTTAGCTAAATAATAAACTAATTGAAATCATATTTCAATATATTCAGGTTTTGAACTTTACAATTTTATGAAAAGTTACTCATAAAAACTCCATTTGAAAAAATATTTGTCTATAAACCTTTCTCTAATTTAATCTAATCAATTTCCTTGATAGAAAAATTCCATCTAATGGATCAAATTTTCTCCATATAGTCACTTTATCTCATCTAAAACTTTATATATCATATTCTAAAAAATGATTATCCTTTAGACTTCCTCACAAAAGTTTTTCTAATGGAATTTATTACCAAATTTTTTTCTGATGGAATACCTCACAAAAGTTCTCTCAATAGAATTTCTCATAAAAGTTCATACATTGGAATTCATTCAGAGACACACATTATAACATCAAAAAATTTTAAATAATAGCTTTAAAAAAAACTCTTTGTGAATATAAACTTCACACATTCTACTTTTCTAGAAAAATCATCTGTGTCTATTCATTTCTCTTGACCCATTGATGAAATTTTTGTTTGGAAAACTTCATCAACCTTTGAAGATGGTTGGATATATTGATAAAAATACTAATGACTTTAGTAACTTGTAACTTTATTCATTATGTGAACTACTTGAATTTTTAAATTTGAAATATCCCTTTGAAATTGTATAGATATTGAAGTATGACTTCTTATGCCACTTCATATTTATTTCTTAAGTTTATAAAACTAAAAAAACTCAACAAAAAACTTCCTCTTACCTTCTTTTTGATTAGTTTTTTCTGATTATCAGTAATTGGTTCATCCAATGATATTTGTACAAACTCGTCATTTTAAAAAATTAAACAAATTTATTTGTCCAGAATGTTTTTCTTGTGAAAATTGTGAAAAATTTATCTTGTAAATACTTAGAAACAATAATCACTAGATTTTATTACTGAAAATTCATATAGTATGTTTTTATATTCATCAAGATTTGGTACATCTAATGACGCTTTGCAAGCCACCCACTAAAAATAAATTTTAAAACACAACTTTGGAGAATCTTGAACTTTTATGAATGATTCCCTAGTAAAAAATTCATCAAATTTTGAACCCCAGATTCTTCATACAAAATATTTTTCCGAAAACTTAAAATTTGTATGTTTGGTGAAGTTTTTATGATTAGGTTTTTCTAGATATGTTTTTATAGAAATCAGTTGAAAATATCCCCCCTTACAAAAACTACATATTAGATCATTACTTATTCATAATTTTTATAAATATGAATGAACCTCATAGAATTTACAGATTTAAGTTAGAAAGTTTCTTAACAAATTTTCTTAACAAACCTCTAGTTTCCTTCAATAAATTAATAAAAAAAATTTTGTACCAAACTTTCTTAAAAAAAATTCTTAAAGAACTTACAAAATATTTTTATCACATATTTAAAAAATATTATTTAACAAAAGTTGTTTGTAAATAAATTCAAAACTTTGTTAGAAAAAAAAATAACAAAGGATCTTTAGAGGGCCTATAAAGATGAAATGGGTCTTTCTTGTCCTATTTATGATAAAATAACCAAAGATCAAAATGTATCTTTTGGACCTACAGACTCTCCTAAGTCTCTTAAATCTTATGAATGAAATTTAAGTTCTGATGATTTTTTAGATAAAAAACTTTCTATTATTGATTATTATGAGGAATCATATTCTAAGTTTGATAATGATGATTCTAAATAATGCATGGAATAATCTGATGAGACATTTTTAGGAGCCTATGAAGATTTATCTATGAGGACATGAATCGGGTAAAATCTAATTATTATGAAAGGGATAAAATATCCTAATGGGTAGAATTATTTAGACTCTTATCTACTTGGCATTGACTATTTTGACTCTGACCCTAATGATGATGGGGATTATGACCATCCTGATAGAGGAAGTCCACCTAGACACAATGGAATTTCCTTTTACCCTATTTATACTATTATAAAATTCTCTTTATTATCTTATATTGATATGGAAATAAGGTTAGATCCTTCATATCTCAATACTATTGTTCATAGAGAAGAAAATTAGTAATTTTTTTTAATCAAGTTATTATTTAGAAATAGTTCCTTTGGATACTAAAATTGAATTATATGGTAGGATGGATACTTCTAGATTAGTTAGATATAAATCTAAATCCTATTAAATAATTATTAAATATTATTTACATGAGTTAGAAATAAATTTACTGAAAATTATGAAGATATTATTTCTAAATTTTAGCACTAGTTTTAAAGCTTTAAAATAGGAAGGTATTTTAATGGTTATTTATTCCATTGTTTATCATATAAAGACCTAGAATATAAGATGAGTTAGTTATCTTGAATGATAAAATGACATATTTCTCCTATATATTAGAGTTTTTCATGCAGATATGTAGGATTTTAAAGCTAACCTAGCTCAAAGGGATCTTAACATGTTTTCTTATTTATCATATCTTACTTCATCTTCTAGAGATACTCTATTACTCATTCTGCACCTACATAGATTGATGAAGAAATGATTAGAAATATTTTCAGAGAATATGATGAAATATTCTTTTAATTACTTTGAGATTTATCTTACAGACATAAAAACTCAAGATTAAAAAATCAACGATTTAATAAAGGAAAACCTTCAATAGTTTGGGAAGAATAGAGAGGTGATTTCAAAATCTATTAAATACTATATGTTTAATATTTTCATGAATTATGATCTAACTTCTATATTAATGAATTTGAATTAAAATATTAAATTTCTACCAGTGATTAAGAACTTTAAGGAACAATTATATCTTCTAAAGGTTTTGGATCCTCTGTTTAATATATTTATAGAAGAAAATAGGTTGTTCTTCTCAACTATGGAGCATAGTAGAATGGTGATCAATGATTTTTCTAAATTAATACATCCATATATATTAATTGATCATACTTTCATTTTTATTCCTATAGTTATACCTATTCCATATTATTATCCATCCTATACTCCTTTTTTACCTCATTATACCACTCTAATCCATATTTTAGATTTTAGGTTTAACATAGTTCAAGCTATTCAACACCTTAGACCAGTTACTAGAGGTATTGTTTTTTTACCTCCCAATCCTCAACCTCATCCTCCCTCTACACCTTCCACCTCTAGGGATAAGAAACCTATTCATCATAATACCCCCATGTAATTAAGTCTGGTTCAGATTCATAATAGGAATATAATAGGGTTTTTATTATAATTTTTTAAACCATATCTCACATTTTTCTCAATTAATTCCATCTTTTACTTGTTTATATTTTCTTAGTTTAGTTTACTTATTTTATATCCTTCTGATAATACTATAAGGGGGAGAATCAGGTAACTGGTAAAACTTTATACTCTTTTAATATTTTTTCTTTATATGCTTTACTACATGATTTACATTCTTGAGAAATTACATGTCATATTATAAGATGTAATTTTTTTATTAATAGTAAACAATATTTTAATCATTTCCTTACTATGATTTATGATCACCATAAAGGAAGATATTTTTGGATTACTCCATAAATTACTTATTTTAATAATCCCAAATAATTCTTATTTTATTACTAATGATTATATATTGTTTGATAGAAAGGTATATTCCTAAAAAATTTATGAAATTTTGCTAAATATAGAATCATCTTATATGAGAAAGAAATTGTTCATCCATAAGATATTTACTATTCTATTTAAAGTAATGCTTTATTTTGTGATATTTTTTGACCATCCATGTGAGTGTTTCATCTTACATGAATCAAAGTCCCACCAAAACATGAGTGGAAACCTTCCATGACCATAAGTATATGAAATCATTCATGCATACAATTGAAGTGACCACAAGAAGAATTCAGATCAACCATTCCCATTGGAAGATATTATATGCCTATTAATCCATTCCTAGTGTTAGTGTGAAGGTATTTCATGAGAATATATATTATCCATGTGAAGGGACCATACCTTCCATGCAAAGGAAAGATCATCTATAATAAAACATCAGATCTTCTATGATAAGTATGGATTCTTCCATGTTGAGTCTCATTCTTCCATGCCTTATCTGATCAATATTTCATGATACTCCTTCCAATCCTCAGTGAGACAATACATATGTACTTCCATGAGATAACTCCTTTCATGTATAAGTGGAGACCTTCTCCTTCTTTGTCTATCCAAAAATAAAATAAAATTTTATTTTAAGAGTTAGTTTGGAGAATTTAATAAAGGGAAGACTATTGAAAATTTCTAGAGAGTCAGTATGAGTAATTAATTATAATTATAATCAATTAATATGATGATTATAAATTAAGGGAAGCCTCATGTGATAATTAAGAGAGATAAAACCTAGGGATAATTGAGGAAAAAATAGGAGGTTACACTATAACTTTCTGCATGCGATACTCTATTTTCTTCCCTTCATTGACACATCAGACTAAAAGATTAAAAAATATTATTTCATATAATTTCAAGTATAAATTTAAATATAATTGATCAATCAAAGATGATCAGAGATGATCAGATATTGAGATATATAAAAACTCACTTTTCACTCTTTTCGACATCTTTTTTTCTTTACATTTGAGTTGTGCTTGTGTTGCTTGTTTATTTACTAAGAAGTTCTCCTATACAATAAAGAGGAGTAATATGATAATCATTATTTATTTTTTTATACTTGTTGTCACATGAATAACTATAGAGGAGGATAATTTTATCCTGAACTACCTTATATAAAGTTATTTCATATAAAACTTGATCTAAGTTGTGTATCAATTTATTTTTTATAATAATCATGATTTGAAGTGGGTTACTATCAAGTAGAGAGGATTTGGTTATATCTTGTAAGTGAACCAATTATTTTTTAAAATACCACTATGAATTATTTTCTTCTTCTTACACTATCTATTTTTTTTCATTTAATACTATGTTTTATAATTCTACTTTTCAAAAAGTATCTATAAATTGTGTTTGAAAAATTATACTCTTATTGTTAACTTTTATTAGTGATATATATATTGTGTCTAGTGTGAGTAAAATGTTTCAAAATTTAGAGTGATTTCAAATTTTTTAACTAGGTTTTGATAATTTCCTTGAGAAACTATTTAAAAATAATATATATATAATGACTATATTAGTTAACTTGGATATTTTAAATTCAGGGATATTGATTTAAATTTGGTTTTTAAATAGAAATTTTTATTAGATAATCAATTCACACCCCTATTAAGCACCCCACACTAACCAATAGATGTAGAGATAAATACAATTAAATAAGAATAATGAATTATATAGTATTCATGATGTAGAGTATATGATAAAAATAACCCAATGAATCGAGGTTGTTTCAATAGTTTGTATCAAATAGTTATCAACATATAAATAAAATGTATCAATATGGGGGGTTGATTGTATTTAAGGGTTTCTATAGTGAAATAAAAAATTTACTTAGGAATAAATTTCATCTAATAATTAAGATTATTTACCCAATATATTTTATTCATGATGAGGATACATAACCCTTTAATAAAGGACTCCTTTCACTGGTGACATTAATATCAAATTTTCACTTTTGCCATTATAAGGAGTACTCTAGTTTGGATGCTTATAAAAAATTAAATAAATATATCAAATACAAACATAAATAGTTTATCTATGTTATAAATTATATATATATATATATAATACCATAAATACATGAAATACATAGAAATTTAGATAATCATACATGAAAGCGTTTTCTAGAATGAACTATGATTTTTCTAGTATATTTATAGACTTTTGAATAGAGTATAATGAAGGTATATAATATACTAATATATTTAGTACATAAAATTAAATATACTAAAATATATATAGAAAAATAATTAAATAAGAAACTAAATTTGAAAGGCTATTATAAAATAATTGAAAATTTGAAAGATAGATCGTAAAGAAACCCTTACTGTAACTTAATTACTATCTTTAGAACCAACCCTTATAAACTTCTAAATTTTTAAAAATTAGATAGATAACACTATTATAGAGTAATAAAGAGATAAATTAATGTTACATTGAATTGGTGTGAGGAAAATGGGATGGTGAGGTGTAATACCCTAACCTAACCTTACTGCCCAAACCCAACCATGATGCCAAGATGGAGTACTACTTGGACCTCAACTTATACCTTTAATAACAAAGGCCTATAAATATAACAATTAAGGTTTATTAATTACCTTTAGGGTGTAGTTACATTCATCACCCACATGAAAAACCTTATAACTAAAAATACAAGACCCAAAGAAACCATGGATGTAAATATATACACACATGCATACAACAATACAAATATGATAAACTGTATGAATACAACATTATACAAATAATAAAAAGAACACCATTTCTAAGAAATAATTCATTATTAATAACCATATATGGATCCTAATCCAATATATTATATTAAAAACTTTAGTATCTATAATTAAAATTAATAAAAATAATATCTACACATTCACCAAGATATACATATAGGGGGTGAGTATAAAATTTTTAGGATTTCCCCAATGATTCCCCATGGTTATCATGCCATATAAATAATTCAATAATTTATGAGTGAATTAAAATAATTGAACACACCCAAAAAATTTATGAAACACCATTTAACTTAATTAATAAATCTACACCACTATATCAAGAACACACACACACCCTTCCTTGGAAAAACATTATTTTTTTATTGGAAAATTAATCACACCAAACCTTTTAAAAGATTTATACCCATGATATCCATTTCCCCAAACCAAATAATTTACCCATTCCACCCATTCCAAAACCAAAGTATTTAACCATTTCAACCAAGGAGTTTAACCATGGTAATAACTTGAGGTAACTACAATGTAACTACCCAAAAAATATTATATTATGGGACACCTAGGTATCTATAATATTGAGTAGAAACTATAAAACAAGACATAATCATCACCTATTTTAGTTATAAACCAAGATAGAATTCCATCCAACCCGACATCCGACCTAGTTCGTGGCATGGCCCGAATGGCGTTCCTAATCCATATGGGATGACAACTAGTTCCTGAGAATCAATAATAAACTTTGGGATCTATTCAAACCATTTATATATAGAAAATAAAAATAAAAAATAATGAACAAGTCATAATTGAATAATCATAACCAAATGAGATACAAAAATTTTTAGAATCAAGGTTTTACAACATTAACTATGAACAAAAATACTAAAATGAGATGGATCCAGAAAAAAATCCAAAGACCTCCATGAAACATGAGGGACATCACCCTTAAGACACTACCACCAACACCTGCAACAAGTGGAACATTAGCAACTGGATCCACCATCATCACCACGAAAAATATTTTCTTTACCTAGGTTTGTACATAACAAAGTCCACAAACACCCAAAGGTCTATATAGGGTGTGATCCAAATCCTAATAAAATATAACCTGAAATAAAGGATTCCATGGCACAACATTAGAAGAAAATTTAAAATTCACATTTATGTAAATTTTTTTGAAATATTTTTAATTGACCATTTTAAGAAAAACCATTCTCAATGAAAACAATTTCAACCAAAACAATTTCACAAACACCTTTATTTAAAACTAAATGCACAAAAACATACACAAGGTCCACTATATACAGACAGATGACACCAAACCATATAAGCATCATGTCACAATAGATCACCATGGGTAAATCCCTAAGGGTAACTAGAACAAGTGTAACTCTAGAAACCTCATACCTTGGTGGAATGTGGTATAGAAACCAAAACCATTAGCTTTCTCATGAATGAACCATTAGTAGGGAACATACCTTGGCCCTAATGGAAACTAATCATCATCATAATTTAGTTATTGTTGTAATTATCAATCCAACTAAGTGAAACTGGGACTTGAAACTTTTGTATCAACTATGTTAATCCATTAGAAGAAACTAGGACTTTCCACTTCCATATCACTAGCTTACTAGTTCTATTCAGACCACCAAGATACCTGAGATTCACTTTGTGCTCAATTCCATGTTCACATGTCACACATAATACCATTTTCCATAAACCAAACCACTTTCTATTTTACATACACCAAAACCACTCTTAAATACATTTACCACCACTTGGAAAATTCATGGAACCCCTTAAAAATCATCACAAGAAATTCACATAATCAATTTAACCATTTTCATGGGACAAACCCCTTTCAAATCCATACACAAACCCATTTTACTTTAAAAAATGATTCCCTTAATTTATAAAATTCACAATTCATTTCAAAATTTTAATACAAGGAAGACAACATGCAATAAAAAATCTTTTCATTTAGAAAACTCATTTTCACATATAAATTCCTTTGAAAGACCATTTATCACCTTATACACAAGGTATAAAACCCTTTTTGAGAAACATTACAATGAAACATACACAAAAAAACTATTTTAATTTATAAAATATAATTTCATTATATATTCATGCCAAAAAACTCCCAAAACACATTTTCACCACACAATTAAACCATAGAACACATATAAATAACCAATTTTTTTTTTTAAAATCATCCAAAAATGTTAGGGCATGAAACCACCTATCTCAAGTGTAGAAAATTTCAGAAATTGGTGTGAAACTGCAATCGCACTACCAAAAGACCCTATAAAGGAAACATTTAACAAATAACATCAATATTTAACACTAATAATCAATATCCAACTCAAAATAGGTCACCCAAACTTTTAGAGAACAAAACCCCAAATAAGAAGGACGAGAAACCATAGAGGAAGGAAAAGTCAAAGGAGGAGAGACTTACTTAATGATTTTTCATAGATTACACACCAAAAACACCAAAGGAAGGGAACCCAAGGGATCTAAGAGGAAGATAGAAATGCTCCTAGGACTGGGAATCTCAAATAGGGTGATAAAGAGAGGATTTAGGGCTAAATCCTAAGAGGAAACATCTAGAATTTTTATATTTTTAATGACCTGGACAATTCAATTGGTTTTCCCACATGGTTTGGAAAACTATAGGGTAACTGTGTGCCCCACACTGTCTAAGAGAAACATTTTATACGGTTATCCTATATGGTTTATAAACCATGTTCCCCTCACTATCCAAGAGGAACATATTTCATGGTTATCATGCACAGTTTACAAACTATATGCTAACTATGCGTTAGCCACTATCCCAAAATGTCACTTTGGACACATGGCTTCTTGGGCAAGGTGAATAGTTTTCCAAACCATGTGCTAACTACACACCACCTGATGTTAGCCCAAGAAATTAATTTTCCATCAAAACTCAAGGGGAAAACTCTTGGAAAAGGACTAGATTGGAAACAAACAAATGAAATAACTTAAAATTCAAACCTGTCACACCCATAAATCGAGAGAAAAATCGAGATCCAAAAATGAACCAAATAAAAGGATGAAAACAAAAATAAAGGTGTGATAATTCTCCCTGCCATGAAAAATTTCTACCCTCAGAAATTCATTCCAAGGTTTGATCTAAAAACAAACGGGTACTCATCCACAAATCAAGAAAATTCCTAACAAATATCAATAAGGAGAAATAAATAACACCTTGAATGGAGAAAGAGATTCACAAGATTTAACTCAGGAGGCCAAAATGGACTTCCCACCACATTCTTTCTGACCCAAAAAATCCACAATATCTCCAGTTGATTGATCAAAAGAAAAGGAATTCTAACAACCACATAATCCAACCTCTCAAGCCAAGAAAACCTCATAAATTACCAAATAAAGCTTACAAATATTACTTAGTATAGAAAAATGAACCCAAACCACTTCTTAAAGAATGTTTGAAAACTCAATCCATGACTTATGTAATTAATTGATCCAACAAGACCATTGTAAATACTCTAAAATCCCTATATTTACTCATAAAGGAAACTTAGAGCCATATATATAAACAAAACTTCTCAATGCCAAGATACACTGGAGACTAAATTGTATTATCAAAACGGGAGGCTAAAACAGACTCCCCACCATGATGAACCAACTAACACTAACCAACACTAGAAGAAACCAAAAAAATATCCACCATGGGTCTTATCTCTATTTAAAATAATAAACCAGTTTAGGCTAACTTGCATGAAAAAATTTAGGAAACCTAGCATAGACCTAATCCCCACTATAAGGGGCTTAATGAAAGAAACTCCAAACCAAACAGAAAGCAGTTAGAAAACTTCCATCTACATGGGACGCGATCATTTCTAGATTATTGAATACTAAAACCAAGACCAATTCATAAGGATGACCACACAAGGACAACCAAATGAAGATTCACATACAAAAGGTACAACCACTATAATTTCAATGATGTGAGACCACCATGCCTATTAATAACCAAATATGAACTATTCCACCCACCATGACCATAACAAAGAATGAGGAATTCACACCACTACCCACAAAGTGGGACCTTTTCATGAAAAAGGTGTTACAATAGAGTAGCTTAAATTGTCCCCATCCAACCCTGTAGACAAGACCAGACTGAGGTACCTCCCACCCTTAGGGTTCTTGACTGCATGAAATCATCACTTAGAGGCCTATGGCTGGATCCATGATGTTTTAAGCATCTCCTGACTCGTAGCCAAAAGTTGAAAATCCATGATTATAACACCTTCTTTTGGTTTCATAAATTAACACACAACCTTCTAGTAAGAAACAAAATAACACAACACCCCACGAGACTCACTTGCTCCAACCTGACACTTTCACCAAGACAAGGACATAGAAGATGTACATGAATCATCCCCTCTCACCTTGAATGAGATACCCACTCCTACAAATGGGAACAAGTGTCTCTTTTGAAGGGGTGGACCTAGATCCATGATGCTTTCTATGGAAACTCTAATAGAACTGTTTCTATTAACATGGGCATCCAAAGTCATGGTAGGTATTTAGAGCATTCAGACACGATGAATTTATATGACCAAAATTTCTACACAAATGGAACATCATGATACAATGCCCAAAAGAAGCTGATATAGGAATGATATACCTTTTAATACCAGATACAACACCAACAACTTTAGGATGCTTTCCATTCTTCTTACTAAAATTCCCTTCACCACTTCTAGGTCAGTCCATTAGGAATAAAAGTGGAGAAATTAACCTTCAATGACTTAAGAAACTCAAGGAAAATAAAGTCTCCTTCAACTTTCCACATACACTCTCCCAATTCAAGAGGATATACTTAACCAAAAATAAGAGGCGGAATCAATTTTCAAAACTCAAAAAAAAAAAGATTTCTTACATTGATCAACTGGAGGGTCTGCCAATGGTGGAGCACCTATAGAAACACTTCAAATATGCATAAAATATTTTTGGGGGAATACAATATTAAACGAGGAATCTGAGGACCCAACCAAACTATTCCATTGGCCAAAACTCACCACAAACAAACAATAAAAATGCAAGGGAACCAACTCAAAGGATTCCCAAAACATTCTTCAAAAGAACCTACTAAATGTTATATAAAAACCCACTTTATCAAGAAGATCTCAAGCTTGAAACACCATTAAAACAAGAAGATTTATCAAACTAAAAACACCTCATAATAAACAATCTAAAATTATAAATAGAAACACCATACCACTACTGGTTATCAAAACATAACACCTTTTCTTAAAATCTCTTTTAAAAAGAAAACAATCTTTGTGGGTTACACAATCACCAATGGTATTACATGGAGCCTCACACATGCTTATTATCATGCCAAACTGGGCACCCATCACCTCATGTCAATCTAGGAACTCATATACTCATTCCCTTAACCATTCAAATTTCCACACATACCCATGAATATGGTCACTCATGGAAATACCAAAGGTGAAAACAAAACCTTTTCAACTTTTCCAGACAAAACATTCATCCCACACTTTCAACTTCTCAATTAACTTATAGTTTAAAAAATTTATAAACCTTTTCAAATTTAACCAATCAAAAAATATAAAACCATTTACAAACTCCACACATCAATACCTTTTCATCTTTATCAAAATAAAACCACATTTCAAAAAAAAATTAGCATCACAAAAAATCCAATTCCATCAAAACCATTTGATTAAAAATAATTTATTTTTTATTTAAAACAACTTCCCAAAAACCTTATTTAGAATAAAATTCTATTTTACAAACAAAAAACTTTGAAAAAACACTATTTTTTATTATAAAAACTTAATTTTTCAATAAAATCATTCCCACTTCACCTAGAAATTCCTTTACAAATATACAATTTTACAAAGATTCCTTCAAAATGATTTTAAAAATTCATCTTCCATATTTATGAAACTATACCATTACCATTTAAAAATATAAATTTCTAAATTTTAAAATAGGGTTTTTTAAAATGATTTTCAAAACCAAAGGAAACACAAAATAATTCACAAAGGGAAACTAGTGTCGTTGGGTGACTTTTCCATATGGTTGGCGGCCATACCCTAATCACAACAGCAACACAGAGAGTATTACCAAACCATGTACCCAACTCTACATAGATTTCCAAGACCTAAGAGATCACTAAGACCATTAACCAAACCCTCTTTTCATTCACCAGTCACAAAACAACCCGCAACCCAAGGAACCAAAAGAAACCTAAATTCCCATGGAAACTAAAGGTTCAGTCCCAGAAGTGTTGGCTAGACACTCCCCCAGACCTACACCTCAAGATCCAATAACCCTACTCCATGTACCTTGACATCAAAAATATCATAGGGTGCTCCGCATGCTAGGTTATTTAAGGAATTAACCTTCTCTGATACCATTTTGTCCCAAACCATGCCAGAGTTCCATCCAACCCGACACCCAACCCAATATATGGCATGGATTGAAGGGAATTATAAATCCCCATGGACTGGAAACTAGTGCATGGGTATCAAAAAAAAACTTTGGGAATTATTCCACCCATTTATTTAAATAAAAACCAAGAATAATGAATACTACATAATAGAATAATCATAACCAAATGAGATACAACAATTTTTTAGAATCAAGGGTTTACATCATTAACTAAAAAAAATACTACAAAGAGAGGAATACAAAAAACGATCCAAATACCTTTGCGAAACATGAGAGACATCACCCTCAATCCACCACCACCACCACCTGCAACAAGTGGAACACTAGAAACCAGATCCACCATCATCACTATGACACATCTTACCTTTACCTGGGGTCATACATTACAAAGTCTACATACACATAAATGTGTATGTAGGGTGTGAACCAAATCCTAGTAGAATGCCACCCAAATTAAAGGATTCCATGCTAAAAAATTAGAATACAATTTAACATACACATTTATGTAAAATATTTTGAAACATTTTAAAGAGAACATTTTAAGAAAAACCATTCTCAATGAAAAAAATTCCAAGGAAAACCATTTCACAACCACCTTTCTTTAAAAGAAAATACACAAAAACACATATAAGGTCCATCATATACCAATAGATGTAACCACACCACATAACCATAATGTCATAATAGATCACCATGGGTAAATACATAAGGGTAACTAGCACAAGTGGAACTCCAGAAACCTCGTACCTTAGAAAAATGTGGTATCGAAACCACAACCATTGGATTTCCCATGAATGAGACACTAAGAGGGAATATCCCATGGGCCTAGTGGTCTCCAATATTCATCATAATTTAGTTAATGTTTTAATAATCAATCCAAATAAGTGAAATCGGGACTTTACACTTCTATATCACTAACATACTAGTTCTAGTCTTCCCACCTAGATATCCGAGATTGCCTTTGTGCTCGATTTAATGTTCAAATGTCACACATAACACCATTTTTCATAAACCAAACCACTTTACATTTTACATACACCATATCCACTCTCAAACACATTTACTACCCCTTCTAAAATTCATGAAACCAATTTTAAATCATCATAAGAAAGTAACATCATCAATTTAACCCTTTTCATGGGCTAAACCCCTTTCAAATCCACACACAAACCAATTTCACTTTAAAACATGCTTCCCTCCATTTATATAATTCAAAATTCATATCAAAAGTGAAAAATAAGGAATCCAACATGAAACAAAACTCATTTTTTTCAGAAAACTCATTTTCACATTTAAATCAATTTGAAATCCCATTTATCTCGTTACACACAAGGCATAAAACCCCTTTTAAGAAACATTACAATGCAACATACAAAAAACATAACCATTTTCCTTTATAAAATTCACTTTCATCATATATTCATTCCTAAACACTTCCAAAATAAATTTCAAACCACAAAATTAAACCATATAACATATATAACTAACCATTCAAGCATGTTAAAATCATCTAACGATGTTATGTCATGGAACCACCTACCTCAAGTGTAGAAACTTCCAGAAATTGGTGCTAAACCACAACCACACCACCAAAAGACCATATAAAGGCAATATTGAACCAATAAAATCAATATTGAACCCTAATAACCAAGATCCAATCCAAAATAGTTCACCCAACCCGCTAGAGAACAAAACCCCAGAGAATAAGGAAAATAAAACCTAGAGGAAGGCCGAAGTTGAAGGATGAGAGACTTACTAGATGATTTCTTAGAGAATACACACCAAAAACCCAAAAAGTATGGGAACCCAAGGGAGACCATAGGAAGAGAGGGAGGAACCTAGTGCTAGGAATCTCAAATGGCGTGAGCAAGAGAGGATTTGAAGCTAAATCCTAAGAGGAAACATCTGTAAATTTTTTATTTTTATTGACCTAGACAAGTTGTATGGTTTTCTCATATGGGTTTCTAGACTGTGTGGAAACCATGCACCCCTCACTATCCAAGATGAAAATTATACATGGTTAGCCCACATAGTTTACAAACTATGCACTAACCATGCATTATCCACTATCCTAAATTGTCACTTTGGCTACATGGTTTCTTGGGAAAGTCACATAGTTTTCCAAACTGTTCCCCACCTATTGTTAACCTAATAAATCAAATTTCCTTAAAAAATCAAGGGGAAGAATCATAGAAAATCACTATAATAGAAAAAATAAAGGAAATACCTCAAAATTAAAACCCATCACACCCATAACTCAAGAGAAAAACTGTAACCTAAAAATGAATCAGAGCAAAGGACAAAAACAAAAATCTAGTTATGATAATTTCTATAATAAATAAATCCCTATATCAAATGATACACCTATATAATTTAGAAGTATTAACATTATACCTATTATAAATTTAATTCACACCAATATCTCTATGTGTATTCATATTAACATTTTACTAGGTAATAAATTACCTATTGTTCAATCATAAACAAAAATTCACACCATTTCCCACATTTTGAACTCTAAAACTATGAAAAATCCAACACATTATCTAAATTTCCATAAACAATAAATTCAATGATAAAATAAACCTTTATAACTACACAAAATTTACAATAAGTATTTTGATCACAATAAAACCTAAAAAATTACTTAAGAATCTATTTAAAAAATCAATCATATTTTAAAATTAATTTTAAAGTATTTTTAAAGTATTCACTAAACAATTTTAATCAAGTATCCATTATTTAACACAAAATGAGAAACATGTGGAGATACATACCCCACATTGATTCTATAATTTCATTCCATAACATTCTAGGGATTTTAAACCTTGTACAATACCAAAATAGGAAAAGACAAAAAATTTATAATTGGCATATACATAAAAATCACCTAAATCGAAAAAAATAACAAAATAATCATTGGAAAGTGTAATGATGCTAATCAGTGATCAATATAAATGAATAAATTGAATCTAATCCTCTTGTAACATCCTTGAAAATATACCTACCTTTAGAAAGGTTTTATCTATTCCACTAAGAAAACCTCAAACAAAATCCTTGAATCTAGACCCCAAGAATAAGAGAGATAAATAAGTGTTTGGACCGAAATACCAATTTTAGGGAACTTTTTATGTGATTTGTAGTTTTAATTGAAATCTGAAAACCCATGAAAAAATCATGCATTCTTTTTTTTATATAAAACCCTCTACTATTAATGGTTTGGTTTCATTTCCATACACTAATTATAACAAAATATCTAAATTGATATTCATAAGAAATGGAACGTGCATTATTCATGTACAAACAAAGAAATTTCCTAAAATCTTTATTTTCATCCCACTTCACCTATAAAAATCTTTGAACACTTATGCACCTTCTAAAAATATATTATAAGGTAAAATAATTTCTTAAAAGCCTATAAAATACTTTTAACAATTACCTAATACAAATTTAACCAGATAATTTTCATTCACTACAAAAATTGGGTATTATAATAGTTAAGAATTTATAAGTGATATTTGGTTGACATTTCATAGTATTGTGAATTGTTGAAGAATTTTTTTAAAACATTGGGGTTGGTGGGAGGGTAAAATTTAAAATTTTAAAATTGATATTATTATAAAACTTTATATTAGATAAAAACTGATTTCTATAATCATAAAATAAAGTCTCTATTTTATTATTTATATAAATTTAATTAACTTTCATTCATCTAAAATAATGCATACAAATACCATATTTCATTATTCAATAATATATTTTAATATTTATTGAAAATACCAAAACTTCAACCTTACTAAATTTTTATGTATTTAATCCAAATTTGAATTCATTTTTCTAAAAATAAGTCTCTAAGAATAGAAATATAATTATGAAATACAACCTTTATGTCTTCCCTTGATCAAACTAGTACCCCACTCCTTTTATACACTCGGGGACTATCACATGTTTTATAAAAATATAAATAAAGGTTCTTTGTGGGTGTAATAATATCCTTGAGTGAGGTATAAGTATTAACACACTTGGGTCTAAGGTGTGTAGGTTGTTTGGTTTTCTTTTCAATCCTCTCACCCTAATATAAATTATAAAACCTATAAAATTCACATAATGTGTAACAACCCAGAAGAGTTCAATATAGATAATTTTAATGTATTATTAATATTATATAATTTTTTTATGTAGTTATAATTATTATAATAATATTAGGTAATCTTTTAGTCAAAAATGGAAAAGCTTTATTTTTAACCAAATTGGGTTTTCATGCATTATATGGTTTTATTTAAAATCACAATTTTAAACTTATATAATTTAAATTTTAAAATATGAACTTAATTTTTTTAATTAAACCTGAAAAAATTATCTTATGATTAATTATTTAAAATTTTCTGTAAATATTGATATTCCAATGAATAGTGAATAGTGTTGATTTTTATTGAAAACTATATATTTTTTTCAAGAATTTAAAAATTCAATTTTAATTTTAATTTTATTAAAAGTAAAATTATATATTTTATATTATTATTATTTTAATTACTCTTTTTGGAATCAATTTTATAAATGAATTTGGTATAAAAAATTTTTTATACTGAGAAGACATTTTTCTAAATAACCATTTTTGCCGCGTTTCTTTCAGTTTAATATTAAGTTAAATTCTACCACTTATATGTTTTGAATATTTAAAAATGGATTAAATATTTGGAATCATAAGGTAAAAATTTGTTAAATATTTCCCTTTTATTTTTGTTCATTATGAATATTAAATATAGTAAATATTTGTTACCACGGTAAAGGTAAAATGGGTTAATTTTGGGTAAAAATAATTTGATAAGAACTGAAATGTAACCCTAAAACTTAATAAATTTTATTTTATGATTAAATATCACCCATAATCATTAAATATTTTATTATATTAAATTTTTTCCTCATGTCTCTGATCCCTGATGATGACCTTTATAATTATTTATATAAAGAAAAGGTAAAAATATCATTTTCTTTGTTTTATTATCTTTAAAATTTTTAACATAGGGATAATAAGAATTTATGTTCAGTTATAAATTTTTATTTTAAATATACATAACTATTTTAAGATGTAATTTTTTTTATAATTTTTAGTGATGAAACAATTTCCTTAAATACTTATGCAGCACCGATGAAATAATTACTTTAATAAAAGGAATATGAATTAAATGATTTTAAAAATATTAAAAGTAATATAATTTGAAATAATTATTGGGATATAATTTTTTTAGATAATTATAACATTTTAGAGAAGTTTTAAATGTATATATTTTAATTTCATCTTTGTAGTGATGTTTTTAAATTCAAATTAAATGAATAATGTCAAAATTGACATTAATGATATTTTATAATAAAAAATGTTTTATTAAATGAATTAAAATTTCTAAAAATATAATATTTATACAAGTAAATGTCCTATAGTTTATAATAACATACATGACCCATTTATGGATCGTTTTTACTTTTATATTAACTTTCTTTACCCCTTAAGATTAAGAACTGTAATACCGTAGTAATTGTCAAAAAGGTTTAAAATGGGATAAAACAAAAATATAAGGGTGATAACATCACCCAAACTTGTAAATTTTTTATTTAATTAGATTAAAAAGACTCATAATAATATTATATTTGAATATTATCATTTTTATCCATTTGAATATGAAAATTAATTTATATTAATTTAATATTTTAAGAAATTCCAAGAGTGTCATCCTCTCTTATAAAAAAGTACCTCTTATTATCTTTTATTAAATAATAACTTTTTTTTTTCATAAAATATATTCCAAAATAACTTACTTAAATTTATAAACACGTCCTATAGGAATTTTTTTGATTATAAAACCATCATAGTAAATATTTTGGTGCAAACCATAAGAGGTTTTCTGAAGAAGAGGTATAGTTCTAAACCAATCTTTTTCAAGTTTTCATTTTTCTTACTTCCTAAAATATTATTCAACCATGATGGAATAATAAGAAAAATATATTAAATATAATTATATGTTATTATGGTAATTGAATAACCTATATCCATCTCCTTTTCCACCAAATGAGAAAAGAAACCATTATTCGTGAGTACGACAGACTACTGTCTCGCAAAACTATGTAATTCGTTTTACTTTACCTCATATTATGGATGGTTTTAATTATGAATTTAATGCATAAATATGATATTTATGATATATTTATCATTATTAAAATATAATATATCATTTTATTTCTTATCTTTTAATTCACTGAAAAATGATAACGTTGTTTGGGTGTACATGTGGACTACCACCTCCATGAAGCGATGTTATTCATTTTTCATCACCACATCACATTAATGATATATATAAGTATATTAAATAAAATATACTTTATTTATGATATTATGATAATTTTTTAAATGTAAAATAACACTTACCTTTTTTCCATAATGATCTTTGAAAAATGGAAACGTTACTCATGTACACGTACATCTTACCATATCTATGACTGTAACATAGTTCATTTTTTATAACCATATCTCATGTTTGGTTTTAAAAGTATAATTTATATATAAAAATGATAATTATTTTATGGTTATTATTATTTATATTATGGAATAATGAAATATTTGACCAAAGTCAACCTACCAAAATAATTTTGTCATATGAGCCAAATATCATCAAAATGTCCAAAAAAATTAAATGATTATGTAAATGAATATAACATGGTAATAAATAAAACAAAAATTAATAATAAACCTTAAAAATTTTCTTAGTAAATTAAATAATTAACATGAGTTTATTATTTATGAAGATAAAGAATATACGTGACATATCTGACTCAAGGTAATGGACTTTCTTTTAAAAATAATCTTATAAAGTTCTCCTTCCAACTATTTTTATTCCATGTACATATTTAAAAAATATTATTAATATATTTATATGAACAGAAAATAGTTTATAGAAGAAAATTTATGTCTCGTTTTAATTTATTTCAAAGGTTTCAAAATGAAACTTCTTACATAATGTTTTTACTTTCTTTACAAATTACAAAAAAGAATGTTCTATTTTAACATATATGATGACAATAACTTTTACCTCAATCATAACCATTATTTTATTTTTGGATTCCTTTACAAGAAATAATGTTTTCTTAAAAAACCTATATACCTTTATTATAGGTTTTTTTTTTGAAAATATGGTTTTAAAAGGAAAGGGTATTTCAATATATGAAAGTGTTTTGCATATGAGTTAAAAAGAGTTTTTCAAATTTTTTATGATGAAAAGGTGAAAGATTAAATTTTTTTATCCATGATATGGTACTTTATAATTATATATGAGAAATGGGTGAGCTTAGTACAAATTATATGAAAATTTAATCCCCATTATAGCTCATGAAGACATATGAGCCTGATATAGCTTATATAAAGGGTGATCCCATTATAGCTCTCTAATAAATTCGGAAATGTTACTTGACTTCAAATACAATAAAGAGGGATTTAATTATTGTGCTTTATCATATGGATTTAACTAGGCTTTAGTTATTTTTGACATTGGTTTAAAATGGGTTACGAATATGATTCTCTAAGTTTCCTAAAAGGGGTTTCCAATTGTTTGCTATGTGTTTTAATGTTTTTATTAGAGAAAAAAGTGTTTATTTTCCTATGGAAATAATTTATTTAATATGATTAAAGAAAATGTGATAAAGGTAATCATTTATAGGTTTTCATGGTTTTTAATGGAATAATATATTTTTTCTTTTTTATGCCCCTTATTGAGTTTTTTTGTGCTCATCCCACAATTTTAAATGTTTTTATAGTGTTTAAGGATGGGTAAGATAAGGAATAAGTCAAGTTGTAATTCATGAATACTTCTCATGAAAATAAAATGTGTTTCATTTTAAAATTTATATATTGTGGAAAAAATGGATACTGATTATAAGCATCTACTTTGTCATATACGAGTTTATTACATAATAATTATAACCAAATTATCTAAAACTCTAAACCTAAAAAGAATTTGAAATGGAATAAAGTGAATTATTTTATAAAAATTAAATTTAAGGGTTGTTTATAGATAGTTCATTATAGTTTTTATTAGAGGAAAGATTTTGATAAATTTAGAGTTTAGGATAATTCTGATAACATACCCATTAAAGATTATATCTTATAGTTAAGTTTAAATTATATAGAATTTTAAGATTACCATAATGCTTAATCTAATTTATGTATATTTATAATGGTTTCCTATATATTAAATAAGAAAGATGTAGTATGAAGGATCCAAGAGAACAATATACTTTCAAATCAATAACCTGATATGGTTGAAATTAGAACCGAGCAGTTTATTTCTATGACTGATCAGTTTATGTAGACTATAGATAGTGGTGGTATCTATGAAAGAGAGCATCCAGATCTAAAAAAGGAACATTTCAATAATTTATAATTTCATGAAACATCACCCACCTACTTCTAGTGGAACTTAATACCTAGTTGAAGTCAATGGATGGATCAATGCACTAGAAAAGATATTTGAAGTCATGGGATTTTTATTACATCAAAGCACAACTCTTCCCATTTATCATTTTAAAGGTGAAGCTAATTGATGGTTGTCTTTGTTTAAGAATACCATAGAAATATATGATCTTCATGACTTGGAATAAGATACATTTATGAATCATTTTCAATAGAATTATTCCCCTAAGGTTTTTTGGATTAGGATGGAGAAACAATTATTTTAATTGAAGAAAAAATATTAATATCTAATCATCTTATATGTAGAAAATTTTTCAAGATTGGCTAGGTATATAAAATATTTTATTTGGGACATTAATAGTAAAATTAATAGATTTTACTATGGATCAAATCTAAGTTTATGAAGAGGTTTAGGCACCTAAGAATTTAAATTATATGAGAATGTTCTTAATTATGATGAGAAAGTTGAGACAAAGTTTGATGACACTTATGTTCCTTGAGATGAAAAAGTAATAAATGATCAAGGTGGAAAATAATAAAGAAGAAAATAACTAAAAAGTCTGGAGGTAAACCCCAAAATGTTCTAAGTGCAGTAAAATAAATTTCAAAGAATGTTTAACAGGATATGGAAAGTGTTATCAGTGTAGTAAGTTTGGTCACAGGGTTCATGATTTCAAAGAAAAGAGTCTTAAACAATCTAAGAATGGATTAATAGATAGAAAACCAAAAGTGAGATGATTTAATTGTAATGAGTTGGGAAATTATGCATATATGTGTCCAAAATTAGTCACCCAGGGTGGAAATAATCAAGACTCAAATTAAAAAAGTGTGGAAAAATATTTTTCTACTACTATGATTAATGTTAGTCCATCTAATAAAGTGGTGACAGATCTAGGGATAATGATATTTTTCAAAGATTGATCTCAGTTCAGGGTAACATTAGCTAAAGGTTAAAGAGGAAAATATTCCCAAGACACTGTTTTAAACTAGATATTAGAATGGTGAGTTTATAGTTATGCCCTTTGGTTTATAAATAGAGTTTCCTTTATTTATTGGATAAGTTTGTGGTTGTGTTTATTGATGACATGTTGTTATATTCTAAAATTTATGAGGAACATGAAAGTCACCTAAGGATTGTTTTTAAAACTTTAAAAGAAAAATAAACTATATATAAAATTTAGTAATAGTGAATTTTGATTGCAAAAAATTTCTTTCCTTCTACATACTGTTTTAAAGATGGAATAACTATTAACCCTACTAAAATAGAAGTTATTTAATAATGGAAAAGACCTAAAAATTTCATGGAGATTCATAGTTTTATTAGATTATAAGGTTATTACCTGTGGTTTATTGAAAACTTTACTTAGTTGTCTAGACCACTAAATAAGTTAACTCTAAAAGGAGTTAAATTCATCTAAAAAAAAGAACGTGATGATTGATTTTATGAACTGAAAATAAGTTTAGTGAATACTCTACCTTTGGAACTACCCTATAGAAATGATGAATTTTTCATCTATAGTGATTATTTATTAAAAAATGACTTAATTATGTCATGATGAAAAATGATCAAGTAATTTATTATTATTTAAGTTAATTTAAACTTCATGATTTAAATTATCCTACACATGATTTATAATTAGCCTCTATTTTTTCTTCAAAAATATAGAGGTATAATTTATATGGATTATAGTGTGAAATATATACTGATATAAAAAGTTTTAAGTATATATTTACTCAGAAATAGTTGAACATGAGTCAAAGAAGATGATTGGAATTGATTAAGGATTATGACTGCAAGAATCATTATCATCCTAGAAAAGTAAACAAAGCATCCGATGCTTTGAGTTGGAAAAATAATTCTACGTTAACCGTGTTACATTTAGAACATGACCCTTTAGTTAATTATTTAATAAATTTTGGCCTATAAGTTGTGGATGCATGAAATTACTCTATTTTGTTTCAGGTGTCAGTTCAATCATCTCTATAAGAAAGAATTAAGCATGCTCAGAAGGATGATGATGTTTTATAGGTAATGGTAAAATCTGTTAATAAGGATGAGTTTTCAGAGTTTAATGTTGATAAACAAGGTCTTTTCAGATTTGGAAAAATATTATGCGTGCTTTATGATTCTTATTTAAAGATATAATTGTTGATTGAAGCTCATATTTCCCTATTTTACATTCATCTTGGTAGTACTATGATGTAAAAATACCTTTAGAAGTAATATCGATGGTATAGAATGAAAAGATATATTTTTAACTTTATTATGAAATGTTTGACTTGTCAATAGGTTAAAGTAGAATAAAAATTATTAAATGGGATGATTTATCCTTTTCTAATTTCAAAATGGAAATGGGAAAATATATCAATTGATTTTGTGGTGGGATTTTCATGGACATCACAAGGTAATAATGAAATTTGGGTTATTGTTGATTGACTAACTAAGTCTGCATATTTCCTTCCCATTTTAGATATTGTTTTTTAGATCAGTTTTATCAACTATACCTCAATGAGATAGTTAGGTTACATGAAGTTACTATATCTATTGTATGTAACCATGTCCCAGGTTCACTTATAATTTTTGGAAAGGACTTCAAAAGTCATTGGGTATTGAATTAAATTCAAGTACAACTTTTCATCATGAATCTGATAACAATACAAATGATTTATTTAAAACTTGGAATACATGATTCATGATTGTTAAATGGGTTACCAGGTAAGTTGGTATCAATATATTTCTTTTATTGAGTTTTCCTATCATAATAATTTTCATTATAGTATACAAATAACAATTTTTGAGGAATTATATGGAAAGTAGTGTTAGGCTCTAGGTTTTTGGGATGAAGTAAGAGAAATGAAGTTAATAAGAATAGGGTTGGTATAGGAAGTGGTTGAGAAAGTAAAGATGATTTAGTAATACATGATGAAAAATAAAAGTTGCAAGAAATTCCATTTATATAACAAGAGGAAATATCTTTCTTTCAAGGTCGGTGATCATTTTTTTCTTAAATTATCTCCATTGAAAAGTTTTATACATTTTGGTAAAAAGTGGAATCTAAGTATACAATTTATTGGATCATATGAAATTATAGAGAAAGCTAGATCAGTTTCATACTAAGTGGTCTTAAATATAAGTTTATCCCAGGTACATAATTTTTTTCATATTTTCATGTCAAGAAAAAATATGTAAGATTTATCTAATGTTTTGATCCCAGAAGTAGTTAAGTTAGAAGATAACCTTTCTTATAAGGAATAACCAATAAAAATTCTTAACTATAGAGAGGAATTTTTGTAGAATAAATTGATTCACTAGGTTAAGTTTTTGTGAAAAAACTATATGGTTGAAGAAGAAATATGGGAATCTAAAAATTCTATGAGGGAAAGATATCCACACTTGTTTTATAAGTGAATAAAATTATGAGGACACAATTTCAAAAAGTGGGGATGCATGTAAAAACCCATGTAAGGTAAAGATAAATAATTTTCATGTATTATTAATATTATTTAATTATATTTTATGGAGTTATAATTATTATAATAATATTAGTTAATTTTTTAGTAAAAAATGAAGAAGATTTATTTCTTACCAAATTGGGTTTTCATGCAATACATGGTTTTATTTAAAAAAATTATTTTTAAATTATAGGATTTGAATTTGAAAAAATGAACTTAATTTTTGAATTTAACATGGAAAAATTATTTTAGGATGAATTTTTGAGAATTTTATGAAAAATTGATTTTTTGGTGAATATTGAAAAGTATAGATTTTTATTGAAGGGTGTATTTTTATTTCAAGAATTTACAAAGTTCCATTTTGATTTTAAGTTTTTTTAAAAGTAAAATTAGTTCTTAAGTATTATTAATAGTATAATTAATTTCATTTTTATCAATTTTATTCTTGAATTTTTTATAAAAAAGTATACTTGAAAATGATTTTTTTCTGAAAAACCAGTTTCACCATATTTTTCTAGTTTAATTTTAAATTCAATTCTGAAAATTTTTATTTTGAATATTAAAAAATAGATTATATATTTGGAATTAGTAGTTCCAAATTTGGTAAATAATTCCCTTTTAATTTTGATCATTATGAATAGTAAACGTAGTAAATATTTTTTACCACGGTAAAGGTAAAATGAGTTAATTAAGGGTAAAAATAATTTGATAAGGACTAAAATGCTACACTAACAGTGGAATTAATTTTATTTTATGATTATATATTATGAATAATCATTAAATATTTTATTATATGACTTTTTTTTCTACATCACCATGATTGTGACCTTTATTATACATTATGAAAAGAAAAGAAAAACATGTCATTTTATTTTCTTTATTATTTTTAAAATTTTGACATAGGGATAAAAAGAAGGCATATTCAGTAATAAATAGTTATTTTAAGGATAAATAATTTTTATAACATGGTAATTTATTTCAAATTTTTAGTGATTAAATAATTATCTTAAATTCTTACGCAACACTGATGCAATAATTATTTAAATAAGATGAAAATAAAATTAACGATTTTAAAAATATTAAAAGTAATATAATTTGAATAAATTATTATTTTAATTTTTTTTAAATAATTATAACATTTTATGGAAGTGTTAAAGGTATATATTCTAATTCCATATTTTTATAGATGTTTTTAAAGTCAAATTAATTGAATAGTGTCCAAATTGATATTAATGATATTTTATAATAAATAATGTCTTATAAAATAAATTAAAATGAATTAAAATTATTATATTCATCTAATTAAATGGTATATTGTTGATAATATCAACCATGTTCCATTTATGGACTTATTTTCTTTTTTATAGTAACTTTATTTACCCCTAAAGAGTAAAAACTTTAATACCACGATAATTGTCAAAAGGGGTTAAAATGGGTTAAAACAAAAATATCTAGGTGATAAAATCACGTAAACTTGTCCAATTTTTATTGGATATTAATATTTAGAATAACCATAATATTATATTATAATATTATCAATTTTTATCTATTTTAATGTGAAACTTAATTTATATTAATTTAATATTTTAAGAAATTATAAGAGTGCCCCTCCCCTCTCTTATAAAAGGGAACCTTTTATTATATTTTGTTCACACTTAAAAAAACATTTTTTATTAGAAAATACCTATCAATATACCTTTATTACATTCCTTATCACTTAATGGATTCCTTTTTTTGATCAGAAAACTATAATAGGAAATATTGTTGGTGTAAACCTTAAGAGGTTATAGGAAGAAGACGTATAGTTCTTAACCAAGAGTTTTCATTTTGTTTATTTTTAGAAATTTTACCACATTTATTAAACCATAATGAAATAATAACACTAGTATATTAAATATATTGATATGTTATTAAGGTAATTTCATAAACTATATCAAAATCCTCTTCCATCAAATGGGAAATGAAACCATCGTTTGTGTGTACGGCAGACTACCACCTCATGAATCGATGTAATCTATTTTCCATCACCTATTATTATAAATATTTGTAATGATTTATTTAATGTGTGTGTTTATATATATATATATTATATTAATGAAATATTTTTTATTATTAAAATATCATATATCATTTAATTTATTATGTCTCCATTCACTGAAAAATGATAACTTCGTTTGTGAGTACATGTGGACTACCACCTCCATGAATCGATATGATTCATTTTTCATCACCAAATCACATGGAAGATATATATAATTATATTAAATAAATAATATTTTATTTATTATAATATTATAATTCTTAAAATATAATATAATTCTTAGCTTATTTACATAATGATCTTTTAAAAATGGAAACGTTACTCATGTGTACGTACCATCTACCATCTCAATAATTATAACGTGGTTTATTTTTTATAAAAGTATCTCATGGTTGGTTTTAAAAGTATAATTAATGTATAAAAATAATAATAATTTCATGATTATTATTCTATATATGATAGAATAATGAACCCTTTGACCATAGTCATCATACTGAAGTCATTTTGTATATATGAGCTTAATATAATCAAAATGTATGATGTAAACTTAAATGATTAAGTAATTGAATATAACATGGTAATAAATAGAAAAATTAATTATAAACTTGAAATTTTTTATTATGAAATTAAATAATTAACAAAAGGTTATTATTCATGAAGATAGATAACATACGCGATGAGTCAAACTCAAGGCAAGAGACTTTCTTTTAAAAATCCTCCTTTAAAGTTTTCTTTCCAAATGTTTTATTCCATGCCCATATTTTTTAAAAATATATATTATTAATATGTTTATATGGAAATAAAATAATTTATAAATGATATTTTATGTCTCTTTTGACTTTATTTTAAATATTTTAAAAGGAATCTCTTTACAAAATGTATTGAATTTCTTCATAAAATACAAAATGAAGGTTCTATTTTAGCATATATAAAGATAATGAATTTACCAACACTAAAAATGTTATTTTATTCTTGGATTCCATCACAGGGTTTCAGATTTTTTTCTATGAAAAACCCTATTTAAATTCATTAAAGATATTTTTTTGAATATGGGTTTTAAAAGGAAATGATATTTTAACATTTGAAAGTGAATTTAATATGGGTTCAAAAGAGTTTTTTAAAGGTTTTAAGATGAGAAGTTTCAAGAATAAAATGTTTTATTCATAATATGGCACTTTATCATTATATATGGGAAATGGATGATCTCAATACAACTTATTTTATGGGTTGAATCCCATTATAGCTCATGAATATGAGTGAGCCTAATATATCTTATACAAAGGGTGATCCCCTTTATAGCTCTCCAAAGCATTGGGTAATGTTACTTGTATTCAAAGGAAAGAGAGATGGAGTTAATTTTTGTTGTTTATCCTATGGATTTAACTAGTCTTAATTTATTTCTTACATGAATTTAAAATGGTTTATCAATATGATGCTCCAAGTTTCTTAAAAATGGTTTCCAATCACTTTCCTTGGGTTTTAAAGTTTTTCTTTGAGAAAAAGTGTGTGTTTTTCTAGTGGAAATTATTTATTTTATATAATAAAATAATAATGTAATAATGGTAAGTATTTTTTGGGTTTTCATGTTTTTCATTGGACTAATAAATTTCTTCTTTTTATGTACCTTATTGATATTTTTGTGCTCATCCCATGTTTTTAATTTTTTTTCATATGTTTTAAGAATAGGTAAGAAGAAAGAAGTCAAGTTGAAATTCATAAATATTTTTCATGAAAAGAAAATGTGTTTCATTTTAAAAGTTTTATATTATGAAAAAATGGATAATTAGTAGTGGTTTACACTTTTTTATATTAGAGTTTATTATGTAAGAGTTATGGAAAAATTATCTAAAACTATAAACCTAAAATGATCCTATAAATATAATAAAGGGAATTATTTTCTAAAGATTCAATTTATGGGTTTTTTAAGGATATGTACTTATATAATTACTCAAAAATTATTTTATTGAAATGATAAAATTCAAAAAACTATATTTCCCTCTTTAATTTCCTATAAATCCAACTCATTATATACTATAAAATCATACTTCTCATTCACTTAGTTTTAATAAAATATTTATACAATAGTTTATAGTGGTTTTTATAATATTTATATATCTTCTAATATTGATTATTGTTGGAGAATACAAGCCCTATATTTTTTCTGGTTTTATCCATTTTATTAACTATAATTATCTAATTTGTACTTTATTACTATATATTAATAAAATTAATTGGTTTTTTTATCTAAATAATATAATATATGCATAATTTTTTTTTATTTTTATATATAATTTTTTTAGTCTTACATTATTAAACATTAAATAATTTCATCCTATAAATTTAATATATATATCCATTCATAAAAAAATGTTGATAAATCTTCATCATTTGTACCTCCAAAATCACTTACATTTTATAATTTCTTAAAAGTACCTCCACTATTTGAGTTTTTCTATTTCACAACACTTTCTATGTCATGTATATGATCTAAAAAATTAGTTAACTATATAATAAGTTAATATCTAGTAATAATGATTAAATTATATGCACCTTCATTAGGCCTGACATGTACTTCCTCGTAAACAAAAGATATAAACTATATAATAAGTTAATATCTAGTAATAATAATTAAATTATATGCACATTCATTAGGCATGACATGTACTTCCTCATAGACAAAAGATATAAGAAATCATAAACTTTATATAAATTATGTGGCATATCTAGCTCATATAAAAAATTTAAAACTTAATACAATATTTTAAAATTCCCAATTAACCTAAATATTAGCTTAAATTTCTTTTTAAATAATACCAAACCCTTCGATGGTGGTACCTTTAAGAATTCATGATCTCAAACTTTAAATTCTAATTATTTTATTTGGTTACTGATATAACTTTTCTATTTACTATATGATTTTGAATTTATTTTTAAATGGATAATTATTTTTATATTATATTTTACACAAGTTTTAGACCTAAAATATTCATTTAACCACTTCCATACCAAAAATGTTAGAGTTTGAACCTTTTTTCCATACCAGGATTTGTAAGGTTCCATTTTCATACTGAAGTGAATACTATTTTTATATGAAAATTTCACTAAAGGTAGATTTTGGTTATAAATTTCTTATAATTAAAGTGATAATTTCCTCAACATATCCTATAATGTATGGATAGTTCTTTTAGGTTGCATATATATTTTAGGATTATAGTTGATGATGAGGTTTATCTTTATTTTCAAATCTATATGAATACTTTTCCAATTTTTTTACATGAATCAATGTTCTTAATTAAAAACTACTCAAAATGGAGCACCATAAAGTATAACCAATTCATTAATATAATTTCATAAAATATGTTAATGGGAAATATCTTCCCAAATTTATATGAAATGTATAGAATTGGTAAGGTGGTTAAAAAAATCATATTTCATATTTTCTCTGGGAAGTCTAAGGAATACCAATAAAAATATATTGTGTTATTATCCCACTTATAGATAGGTTTGGGGAGAGGTTTTATAACCCCTTTGGGAAGTTTTCTCTTAACATTCCCATGTTTTAATTCCAGTCATCTCACTATATAGTCATAAATTTTAAGTTTTATTTTGTCCCACTAGAAAATTTCTTAGAGATCCTTATACATATTGGTGTTAAAAGAATTTATAGAGAAATTTGGGGTATGATATTCAATTAAAAAATAATTCTTTAGCTTCAGTACTAATGGTAAATAATTTTTATTAATAAACCCAAATAATCTATCTTTAATATTAAAGTTTGTCAACATCCCATATTTTTTAAGTTGAGTCTTTTTTTGTAGACCCTTATCTTCTTGTTGTTCCTTTTGATCTTCTATAGAAAATATGGCTGGTAAATTACTTGGTAAAGGTACGATGTTTCCCCTTTCTTTATAATCCCCTGGTTTATCCTCATCAGATCATCCATTATTCTCATTATGTATAAAACTATATGATCCTTCCTGTTGATGCATGTAGATTATAAAATACTATATTAATGATACATGTGATATTTATAATACAAAGATATATTATTGAGAAATAAGGTGTTGATGATCCATGGGAATGGTTGGTTACTGTTGGTCGGAGTGGACACTCAAGAGGGGGGTGAATTGAGTTCCAATTAAAATTTCTGCTAAAAACAATTTCTATTAAAATCCCCCAATTTCAAAAACAAATTAAACTGTAGTGAATTTATACATATTATAAAGCTTCAATTAGTTTCTCAAAGATTGATTAATTCTCAGTTGACTTAATCTTATGATTAAATTAACTTTTGAAACTAACTTACTGGTTTATAATAAATATAAACACTTGCGAGTTTAACTATCAAAGTAGCTTTGAAGATAAATTATATTTCAAAGTAATAGCAGCGGAATATGAAATAAATATGTACTGTATGGATATAAAATTTAACTAAAAACATAGAGGAGTTAACCAAGAGGTTTAGTCTCAAGCCGAGACTTAGTCCTCTCAAAAGTTTATATAAAGATGATCCACACCCTGGATCGGGGTTCCACAGTTTACAACTGTCCAGGTCTAAGACCTCTACCACTGTTATTCGTGAGAAACAAAACAACAACAACCAGCTGTCCAGGTCACACACGACCTCTACCACTATCCACAGTGGGAAAATGAATGAAAAGATAGTGAGTGAGGATTTACAAATCCTCCAGTTAAGGTTCAGGAGGCAGTGTGTGTGTAAAATACAACAGATGACACACACTGCTCGTAATGTAAAAAGTAAATCACAGAGATAAAGATTTAGAGTTTAGAAATGGCTCTAGTGATCTTCGTGCAGCTCTTGACTCCTTTTGTTGATTAGAATTCGTTCTGAGTCTTCTTCTAGTTTTTTTCTGGAAAATAGAGTATCATCTGTTTCCTTAACTTCCAGGTTCATCTTGCTTATCGGCTCAAAGAATGAAGAGTTTTGTGTAGTTCTTCTTTAGCATAGATTACTCGATGCATACTCTATGTTCTGGAGGCTGGTAGTAGTAGTATCGTGAGTGCAAGTTCTCCAGTTGTTCTTGGCACGTTTTGAGCTTGATCGCAAGTGTGTTTTGTGTGCTCGATCTCTTTAAGTCTATTGTCTCTCTTACTGACACATACCCGTTGTTCTTGGTTTTTCTCTTGCCTTTTTTTTACGTTCACCCCCTTTATAACCTTATGCCTTTTTGCCGAGAAGAAGGAATGATTTTATTTTTAAATCGTACTTGGTACGGTTTCCTGAAATGGCAACAGAAATCATTTAATAACCTTAAATGCATCAAAAGTAACAAATGTAGCTGTTAGTGTAATAAACAAATAGTGTCGAGGATATAGGATTTGACTCCGCAGTTCATTATAGGTAGTCGTTTGTTTGTAGACGTGTACGGTTGACTCGGTGTAGGATATCGGTAGCTCTTATCGGTAGCTCTTATCGGTAGCTCTTATCGGTAGCTCTGTGCATCGGTAGCTGTCTATCCATCGGTAGCTCTGTGCATCGGTAGCTCTCTATCCATCGGTAGCTCTGTGCATCGGTAGCTCTGGCTATCGGTGGCTCTGGCTATCGGTAGCTCTGGCTATCGGTAGCTCTGGCTATCGGTAGCTCTAGATATCAGTAGCTCTGGAAATCGGTAGCTGTGGCTATCGGTAGCTCTGGCTATCGATAGCTCTGTCTATCGGTAGCTCTGGCTATCGGTAGCTCTGGGTATCGGTAGCTCTGGCTATCGGTAGCTCTGGCTATCGGTAGCTCTGGCTATCGGTAGCTCTGGCTATCGGTAGCTCTGGCTATCGGTAGCTCTGGCTATCGGTAGCTCTAGCTATCGGTAGCTCTGGGTCTTATGCAAACCACATCTAATTGACTTAGAATTGTTTCAAAGCTTGTATAAACAAGGATAATCGAGATTAACATAAATCAGAGATTATTTAAACATTATTATTAACTTGATCACTGATTTGAAAGAATTAAAATGTAGATCAACAGTAATTGATAATAGCATAATATATGAACACATAATTGGGATTATCAAAACATATAAATACACGATTGAGATTATCAAACCAGGTGAGGTCAACAATCTCCCCCTTTTTGATAATCACAACTTATGATATGACCAAAAATAGTGAAAATATAGTATAAGATAATATAACATTTATAATCGAATTTCTCAAAGAAAGCAGTATCATAGGAAATAGAGGAAATAGTAATAGAATGAGATAGATCAAAAATTATCATAGTTAGTATTAAATACAATAGTATCAAAGATAAGCTTTGAAAGAATTGGTACCAAAGAAGGAAATGTAAGAAATAGTATCAAAGGCTCAAATTTCTCCCCTTTGATATTGTCTCCCCCTTTCTTCCCCTTTCTTTATATTTTTCTCCCCCTTTGTGATAATCAAAAAGTGGGAAAGCAGACATAGAAAACTGATAAACAGAGATAGTGTAAAGAAAAGCATTTGTATTAGACCAGACAAAACTTACATAAACAGAATAGAAAAGAAAAAAAAATTCCTATCAAACAGCCTGGCCACTTTAGCAATCCTGATCTTCAACATGAGATGTTCCTTGTGGTTCAGAAGAGGATGCAGGAGGTGAGGATGTGGGTGAGGGATTTGGAATTCCAGAAATGATCATAGGAGGCTGAGCCACTGATACAATGCCTGGCCTGTATGGGGAAGTGTGTTGAGTGATCATAGGTGTGAGGCTTCTAATGGCCTGAGCAGGAGTCATCTGGACGGGAGACTCAGTAGAGGCAGAGGCAGGTAAGGTAGGAGGGACAATAACTGGTCTGGCATCAACATGCAAAAAGGGCAGCAACAGATTTCTGAAATCCATAATGATTCCTCCTCCTCTTTCCATAGCAGATATAAAATCATCTTTGTTCTCCATGAATTTTTCTAAGGCAGGAGTCATCTGCCTTAGCTTGCTCACTTGTTCTCGGAAGGCTTGAATTACAGGGGGTAACTTCATGTTTTCCAACATCAGCTTGAAATTATGGTTTAGTTGTTGCTTGGTAAAAATCCTTTGGAAATAATAATCCACCTTGTTCTTGATTTCCTCCTAAGAGGAAGAGGCCTCTTTAATATGGTCGTGGACGATTTTCACTATTTCCCTGACTGAATCTCTTGTAGAGAGCACTACTCGGCTTAGATCTGATGAGTCCACAAAGCCACTGGTTGAAATAGAACCAAGATCCTCCTTCATCATAGCTCGTAATTGATTCAAATCAAATGTAGGTTTTGAAGCTAGAGGACCAACTGAGAAAGATATAGTTTCTTTGAAACTTTTGGTCAAACCACTAATCAGAGTTTGCAGTTGAGAGTCCTGATTTTTAACATGATCCTTTATAGAAGATTTGAAATCTTCAAATACTGAGACCATTTGGCTTACAACACTTTTCACATAGGCTAAATCCTTATCAGCTTGAGGCTTTGAGCTCATGTAAGAATCTAAAGCAGTAACAGACTTCTTTAAGGCTTCAAGATCTGCTTCTATTCTAGAAGATTGGGTCTGGCACTCTTTGACTGCTTCCATCAGCTCACCCATAAAAGTTAACAGATTGAAACCAAGAGAAAGCTCAAAAGATTGTTCTAACAACTTCATTTCTTCACTAAAACAGTGCTTCATCTCAGCAACTGAGGCACTGAAGGATTCTCTCAGCTCATGATTTAGGGATTCGAGATCAGATTTTGTAACAAAATCAGTAGGAGAAACTGTAGTAGATACTCTTGCAGAAGCTAAACTGACTACAGAATCATTTATGACTGATTGAATCAAGGATACTAAACAAGATTCCATTGTCTTTACTTCTTCTACAAAACTGACTTTGAGATTTTCTTTCAGCACATCTAAATCATGTACTCGGACCACATCATCAGGTAATAACTCAGAATTGATGTCATAGCTGATCTTTGGTCTATTCAACGATACTTCATTATCAGAATCAGGATAATCCAAACCACAGACTATAAAACCTGGGTATTCTACCCAGTATTCAACCTCAACAGTCACTGTAACATTTCCAAGATTGGAATGATTCTCCCCCTCAATGGGTGCATTCTTATGTACAACAACTACATTCTCTACTGGTCTTTCTTCATCAGAATCTTCCACAACAACTTCCATTTCAGTAGTAGTAAGGAGATTTTCTGAAAAAGTTACAGCTTCTTCTCTTTCTGTTTCTACTTCAGCAGTAGGCACAACTGAGTTTCCAATCAATGGACTCAGACTCAGCCTAGCAGAATCAGACGATTCAGATACATTCTCTTTTTCTCCTTCTTGCTGAGGAACTGGCTGGTCTTCCTCATGAATAGATAACACTTCCTCTACTTTTCCTTTTCTTGAGTATACAAACTCAGTAACAGGACTTGGGGGAAAGTCTGGATCTCCTCCAATATCCATAGGAGTTTCTTCCTCTTCTTCTTCTTCTGACTCATCACTGTACTCTGGTTCCTCTTCATCAGGTCCTAAACCTGGATCTCTTTTATCCTTTGGCCTTGAAGGATAATCCACAGGATTAAATTTATCATACACCTTCTGGTCATCACTGACCCATTCTCCTTTCCATGGGTTCCAATTGATTTTCATGTACTTAAAAACTGTAGTAGTGATACAGAAGTTATTCTTAACTACAACTGTCTCATCTTGAGACTCAGCTATCCCTTTCACTTTTATCATCACAGAGATCATTTTGGAAAAGAATAAAGCATTAGTCTTTGATTTCGGCCTAATAATGTCTTCCATTTGACTCAACAGCAGTCTGCACAGATTAACTTTCACACCATGTCTTAACAGATGTAGAAGATAAATATCTTGATATCTCAGATTAGAAAAATCTCCTCTCCTCGGTATCAAAACATGTTAAACAAATTTGAAAAGCAATCTGTTCTCTCCATCCAATTCAGTAGCAACCACTTGCCTTTGACTTCCATTACCCGTTAGTTCTTTTAAAGCGGTCTCGTAGTCAAAGATGTTACTGGTAGGTGGAATTGCTCTTGAGACATACCCGGATACACCTTCATGTGGGACTTTTAAACATTCAGCCCACTCTACTGAAGAAAATGACATTTCTTTTCCATTTAAAAAAGAACTTACCCTATTCTCATTCTCAGACTTCTCGAAGCTTACGTATTCTTAGAACTGTTTCACTAACTTTGGGTAGTAGGGACCATTGTTATTTGAAAAACAATCTACCCATCTCTGATCTTCCACAATTGCAAGCACCAACGACTTGCTTGGTAGCAGCCAATCTACGCATAGCTCCTTTTCAATCACAATATCTCTATTCTGCAAATGAGGGTTTACTGGTCGTTTTTCCGATCTAGTTCTGACATTACTTCCACTAGCTTCTTGCTGTACTTTCTCCTTCTTTGTTTTAGGCTCTACACTGTCATCTCTACTGGCAGGAATCTTGGTTTTTGCCATCACGGATTTAGGGTTCTTAGTCGATTAGGGAGTTAAGATTCGAAGGTGAAAGGTTTTGGGTCTGGTGGAGTGAGAAATGGCTTAGGCTTAGTTTTATCATGTAGGAATCATAAATAAATGAATAAAGTAAAATAACATAAAAATAAAACGATTCATATTCTAGGCGACAGACAGAAGTTTTAAAACATTGCATCAGTGAGAATTGATCATCGGTGAGGATTTCAACATCGGTGAGAATTTCAGCATCGGTGAGAATTTCAGCATCGGTGAGAATTTCAGCATCAGTGAGAATTTCAACATCAGTGAGAATTTCAACATCGGTGAGAATTTCAACATCGCTGAGAATTTCAGCATCGGTGAGAATTTCAGCATCGGTGAGAATTTCAGCATCGGTGAGAATTTCAGCATCGGTGAGAATTTCAGCATCGGTGAGAATTTCAACATCGGTGAGAATTTCAACATCGGTGAGAATTTCAACTATGGTGAGAATTTCAGCATCGGTGAGAATTTCAGCATCGGTGAGAATTTCAGCATCGATGAGAATTTCAGCATCGGTGAGAATTAAACATCCCCAACTCGTGCCTAATGTAACTTAACCTATCAGAACATAAAGGTTTAGTGAAAATATCGGCCAATTGATGTTCAGTGCCAATAAATTCAAGAGTAATATCACCTTTTTGATAATGATCTCTCAGAAAATAGTGTCTTACATCTATGTGTTTGGTTCTAGAGTGAGATACAGGGTTCTTAGATATGTTTATTGCACTAGTGTTGTCACAGTTAATTGAAACATGTTTAAACTCAAATACATAGTTCAATAAAGTGTGTTTCATCCACAGAATTTGTGCACAGCAACTACCAGCAGCTATATACTCTGCTTCGGCAGTAGACAATGCAACTGAGTTCTGTTTCTTACTACACCATGACACTAGGGATCTTCCAAGTAAATGACATGTTCCAGATGTGCTCTTCCTTTCTAACTTACATCCAGCAAAGTCAGCATCTGAATAGCTAGTGAGGTCAAATGATTGTCCTTTTGGATAAAACAAACCTAAATTTACAGTATTCTTAAGATATTTAAAAATCCTTTTAACAGCCAGTAAGTGTGATTCTTTAAGATTAACTTGAAATCTAGCACACATACATACACTGAACATAATGTCTGGTCGACTAGCAGTAAGATAAAGTAATCTCCCAATCATACCTCTGTAATTGGTTTGATCCACTGGTTTCCCAGCTTCATCTGTATCCAACTTACAGGTAGTACTCATAGGTGTATCATTTTCCTTAATACTATCCAATACAAAATGTTTTAAAAGATCTTTTGTATATTTACTTTGATTTAGAATAATTCCATCTCTAGTTTGAAAAATTTGAAAACCAAGAAAATACTTAAGCTCTCCCATTAAGCTCATTTCAAATTCATTTTTCATACTTTTTGAAAAATCAGTACATAAAGAGTTTTTAGAAGATCCAAATATAATATCATCAACGCAGATTTGTACAACTAAAACATCTTTAGAAATTCTCTTAACAAAAAGAGTTGGATCATCAATCCCTTTAGTAAAACCTTTTGAAATAAGAAAATTGCTGAGTCTATCATACCAAGCTCTTGGAGCTTGTTTTAAACCATATAAAGCTTTAGAAAGTTTAAAAACTTGATTTGGAAAATGAGGGTTTGTAAATCTAGGTGGTTGTTCCACAAAAACATCTTCAATTATAAAACCATTTAGAAATGCACTTTTTACATCCATTTGATATAACTTGAAATTCAGATGTGATGCATATGCAAGTAAGATCCTAATAGCTTCCAGTCGAGCTACAGGTGAAAAAGTTTCTCCATAGTCTATACCCTCTTCTTGACTATATCCCTGTGCAACTAGTCTAGCTTTGTTTCTAACTATGTTTCCTGATTCATCAACTTTATTTCTAAAAACCCATTTTGTGCCTATTGTCAAGGTGTCCTTGGGTCTGTCAACTAATTCCCAGACTTTGTTTCTTTCAAATTGATTTAACTCTTCTTGCATGGCTATTACCCAGAATTTATCATTGATAGCATCATTGATATTTTTGGGTTCTAGCTGTGACAGAAAATCTTGATGTTCAACCTGGTTCCTTAGAGAATCTCTAGTTTGTGTTCCTCTATCAAGATTACCAACAACAGCATCTAAAGGATGATTCTTTAGAATCTTAGTCGATTTGGTAAAGGTTGGACTAGAAACTTCAGGTTCATCTATAGGTTCGGGTTCAACAGAAGCAGATTCTGGAAAAAGTTCAGAACTGGATGTTTTTATAACAGGTTCTTTAGATTTATCATTAAGGTTCAGAATAGACAAATCTTCTTCAAGATTCTCAAGAGAGGTTTTAGGCTCATGTGGATCAGTTTCATCGAATTTGATGTGAACAGATTCTTCCACACATTTGGTTCTCTTATTGAAAAATCTATAAGCTTTACTTGAAATAGAGTAGCCCAGAAAAATTCCTTCATCACTCTTGGATGCAAATTTGTCAAGATTGTCTTTGATATTGAGAATAAAGACTTTGCAGCCAAAAACTCTGAAGTAGTTAACCTTAGGTTTCCTATGGTTCCACAACTCATAAGGAGTCCTCTTAAGAACAGGTCTGATCAAGACTCTATTGATAACATAACAAGCCGTATTAACAGCTTCAGCCCAAAAGTAAATAGGCAGTTCATATTCATTGAGCATGGTTCTAGCTATTTCTTGAAGGGTTCGGTTTCTCCTTTCTACTACACCATTTTGTTGGGGTGTCCTAGGGGCAGAGAAATTGTGACTATAGCCATTATGTGAGCAGTAAGATTCAAACTCATGATTTTCAAACTCACGACCATGATCACTTCTTAGGGTTTTAATCTTAAGTCCACTAAGGTTCTCTACAAACTTCGAATATTTAACAAAGTAAGGACAAGCTTCACTTTTGTGAGCTAGAAAGTATACCCAAGTATATCTAGAAAAGTCATCTACAAGGACATAGACATAATGCTTCCCATTTAAACTAGAAACTCTTGATGGTCCAAACAAATCCATGTGAACCAACTCAAGTGGTTGAGAAGTTGAGACTTCTTTCTTTGATTTAAAAGAAACTTTGTGTTGTTTTCCCTTTTGACAGGGATTACACACTTTTTCATTTGGGAATTCTAACTTAGGTAAGTCTCTAACTAAGTTTTTCCTAGCCAGTTTTCTAAGTGAGTGAATGTTGCAGTGTCCTAATCTTCTGTGCCATAGCCAAGATTCTTTATGAAAAGCATTCAAACAAGAAATATTTTGTTTGGCTAAAGAATTTAAATCAACAACATAAACATTTTCATTCCTTAGAGCAGAAAATACTAAAGATTTTTTGGAGTTAAAAACATCACACGAATCATTTTCAAACTTGACATTGAAACCATCGTCACATAATTGAGATATACTAAGCAAGTTATATTTAATTCCATCAACGAATAAAACTTTAGAAATTAATACTGAGTTAGTGTTACCAATCTGGCCTAGGCCGATGATTTTTCCCTTAGAGTTGTCACCAAAGGTGATGTGACCTCCATCAACCTTTATTAAGCTCTTGAAGCAAGAGTAATCTCCAGTCATGTGTCTTGAGCACCCACTGTCTAAATACCATATCTTCTTGTGATAGCTCTTCAAGCAGGTCTCCTATAAAACAGATTTAAACAGGAAATTACTTTGGTACCCAGATTTTCTTGGGTCCATATAGGTTAGCAATCAGGGCTTTAGGTACCCAGATTTGTTTTATTGGTTTTATACAATTAACAGAAGTAACAGATTTTGAAAGATAGACTTTATTTGGTCTATAACCATATGAATATCCTGTTGAAGCATATGAATTTCCAAAACTGGAACTAGCAATATTTTTTTCAGACTTAGGAATAAATCGGGTTCTGGTGAACTGTCTCTGTCCAGGTTGGTATCCTAAACCAGTAGCATATCTAGGTGCAACTTGCTTTCCTAGCATTTGAGTTAGAGCATCCTTTCCATTTGTGAATTTTTCTAAATCCTTTCTAAGTTGCTCATTTGACAGTTTCAGTTCTATATTTTCCTTTAGTAGTTGAGCATTCTTTTCCTTTTCTATATCAAGATCAGATTTATGCTTAACACTTAAAGCATACTGTTTCTTTAAACCTTTGTATTTGTCTTTAAGCTCATTACAGGTTTCTTCCAACATATCACAGTCATCAAATAGTTCAGATTTTGACATGTTTTCCGAATCAGAATCATCTCCAGAATAATATGAATTTAAAACAGGAGTGTGAGATGTTACCTCAGAAGTATTTGTCATGAAACACATGTTGGCTCGATTTATTTCAGAGTCCGAAGATTCGGCTTCACTAGTGCTGTCATCTGAAGCACTCCAGGTAGCCTTCATGGCTTTCTTGTACTTCTTGTCTTTGTAATCATATTTCTTTTTGAATTTTAACTTTGGACAGTCTGCTTTGATATGTCCTTTTCTCTTGCATTCGTAGCAGACAACTTCATCAGTCATGTAAGCCTTCTTCCAATCCTTTTTCCATTTGCCTTGTTGATCATACTTTCCTTTGTAATTTGTTTTCCTAAAGAATTTCATTTTCCTATAAAACTTCTTGGATCTCCTGGCTATTTGAGCCATCTCGGCATCACTGTCAGATTCTGAATTTTCACTCGTTGAACTCTCAGTCTCCATTTGTAGTTTATCCTTGTCTTTACTCTTAAAGGCAGTAGTTTTAAACGCTACAGATTTTCTTTTGGGTTCCTCATCTTCTTCTTTATTTACTTTAAGCTCTTCTTCATACATCATCATCTTACCAATTAACTCCTTGACAAGCAGTGCTCCAATGTCACAGGATTCTCTAATTGAAATGGATGTACCTCTCCTTATATCTGGAAAACATCTCAGTATTCTCATAATTTGTTCTTTTGCAGGAACAATCTTTCCCAGTGAGCTCATTGTGTTTACTATCTCATTGAACCTGAGATAAATGTCAGAAATAGGTTAATCAGGCTTCATTTTGAAATTATCATATTTAATAGTATAAGTGTTTAATCTCATTTCTTTAACATTAGTTGTTCCTTCGTGAGAAACAGCCAAGGTATCCCAAATTTCAAAAGCAGTTTTGCATGCAGAAATTCTGTTGAATTCTTCATCTCCTAGAGCACAGTACAGAGCATTCATAGCTTTACAATTATTATTGTAAGCAGTCTTTGTAGGTTCATCCCAAGTAGATCTATCAGTAGTGGTAATTTTGTATTCAGATTCAATAGCAGTCCAAATATCAAAACTCATGCTTTCTAGATGAATTTTCATTTTAAGTTTCCACTGAGCATAGTTATTTCCATTAAAGAAAGGTGGCCGGTTAGTAGCAGCACCCTCAAGTCTATTATCCATTATAAACAAAATTTAAAGAGATAAAAATTTAGAAATAACAGAAATTTTAAGAACATTAAAATACAACTAAAATCACAGTTGAAAACAGAGTAATTTAGAAGATATTAACCATCCTCTGATACCAAATGTTGGTCGGAGTGGAAACTCAAGAGGGGGGTGAATTGAGTTCCAATTAAAATTTCTGCTAAAAATAATTTCTATTAAAATCCCCCAATTTCAAAAATAAATTAAACTGTAGTGAATTTATACAGATTATAAAGCTTCAATTAGTTTCTCAAAGATTGATTAATTCTCAGTTGACTTAATCTTATGATTAAATTAACTTTTGAAACTAACTTACTGGTTTATAATAAATATAAACACTTGCTAGTTTAACTATCAAAGTAGCTTTGAAGATAAATTATATTTCAAAGTAATAGAAGCGTAATATGAAATAAATATGTACTGTATGGATATAAACTTTAACTAAAAACACAGAGGAGTTAACAAAGAGGTTCAGTCTCAAGCCGAGACTTAGTCCTCTCAAATGTTTATATAAAGATGATCCACACCCTGGATCGGGGTTCCACAGTTTACAATTGTCCAGGTCCAAGACCTTTACCACTGTTATTCGTGGGAAACAAAACAACAGAAACCAGCTGTCCAGGTCACACACGACCTCTACCACTATCCACAGTGGGAAAATGAATGAAAAGATAGTGAGTGAGGATTTACAAATCCTCCAGTTAAGGTTCAGGAGACAGTGTGTGTGTAAAATACAATAGATGACACACACTGCTCGTAATATAAAAAGTAAATCACAGAGATAAAGATTTAGAGTTTAGAAATGGCTCTAGTGATCTTCGTGTAGCTCTTGACTCCTTTTGTTGATTATAATTCGTTCTGAGTCTTCTTCTGGTTTTTGTCTGGAAAACAGAGTATCATCTATTTCCTTAACTTCCAGGTTCAGCTTGCTTATCAGCTCAAGGAATGAAGAGTTTTGTATAGTTCTTCTTTAGCATAGATTGCTCGATGCATGCTCTATGTTCTGGAGGCTGGTAGTAGTAGTATCGTGAGTGCAAGTTCTCCAGTTGTTCTTGGCACGTTTTGAGATTGATCGCAAGTGTGTTCTGTGTGCTCGATCTCTTCAAGTCTATTGTCTCTCTTACTGATACATACCCATTGTTCTTGGTTTTTCTCTTGCCTTTTTTTTACGTTCACCCCCTTTATAACCTTATGCCTTTTTGCTGAGAAGAAGGAATGATTGTATTTTTAAATCGTACTTGGTACGGTTTCCTGAAATGGCAACAGAAATCATTTAATAACCTTAAATGCATCAAAAGTAACAAATGTAGCTGTTAGTGTAATAAAAAAATAGTGTCGAGGATATAGGATTTGACTCCGCAGTTCATTATAGGTAGCCGTTTGTTTGTAGACGTGTACGGTTGACTCGGTGTAGGATATCGGTAGATCTTATCGGTAGCTCTTATCGGTAGCTCTTATCGGTAGCTCTGTGCATCGGTAGCTGTCTATCCATCGGTAGCTCCGTGCATCGGTAGCTCTCTATCCATCGGTAGCTCTGTGCATCAGTAGCTCTCTATCCATCGGTAGCTCTGTGCATCGGTAGCTCTCTATCCATCGGTAGCTCTGTGCATCGGTGGCTCTGGCTATCGGTGGCTCTGGCTATCGGTGGCTCTGGCTATCGGTAGCTCTGGCTATCGGTAGCTCTGGATATCGGTTGCTCTGGCAATCAGTAGCTCTGGCTATCGGTAGCTCTGGATATCGGTAGCTCTGGCTATCGGTAGCTCTGGCTATCGGTAGCTCTGGCTATCGGTATCTCTGGCTATCGGTAGCTCTGGCTATCGGTAGCTCTGGCTATCGGTAGCTCTCGCTATCGGTACCTCTGGGTCTTATGCAAACCACATCTAATTGACTTAGAATTGTTTCAAAGCTTGTATAAACAAGGATAATCGAGATTAACATAAATCAAAGATTATTTAAACATTATTATTAACTTGATCACTGATTTGAAAGAATTAAAATGTAGATCAACAGTAATTGATAATAGCATAATATATGAACACATAATTGGGATTATCAAAACATATAAATACACGATTGAGATTATCAAACCAGGTGAGGTCAACAATCTCCCCCTTTTTTATAATCACAACTTATGATATGACCAAAAATAGTGAAAATATAGTATAAGAGAATATAACATTTATAATCGAATTTCTCAAAGAAAGAAGTATCAGAGGAAATAGAGGAAATAATAATAGAATGAGATAGATCAAAAATTATCATAGTTAGTATTAAATACAATAGTACCAGAGATAAGCTTTGAAAGAATTGGTACCCAAGAAGGAAATGTAAGAAATAGTATCAAAGGCTCAAATTTCTCCCCTTTGATATTGTCTCCCCCTTTCTTCCCCTTTCTTTATATTTTTCTCCCTCTTTGTGATAATCAAAAAGTGGGAAAGCAGACATAGAAAACTGATAAATAGAGATAGTGTAAAGAAAAGCATTTGTATTAGACCAGAAAAAACTTACATAAACAGAATAGAAAAGAAAAAAAAATTCCTATCAAACAGCCTGGCCACTTTAGCAATCCTGATCTTCAACATGAGATGTTCCTTGTGGATCAGAAGAGGATGCAGGAGGTGAGGATGTGGGTGAGGGCTTTGGAATTCCAGAAATGATCACAGGAGGCTGAGCCACTAATACAGTGCCTGGCCTGTATGGGGAAGTGTGTTGAGTGATCATAGGTGTGAGGCTTCTAATGGCCTAAGCAGGAGTCATCTAGACAGGAGACTCAGTAGAGGCAGAGGCAGGTATGGCAGGAGGGACAATAACTGGTCTGGCATCAACATGCAAAAAGGGCAGCAACAGATTTCTGAAATCCATAATGATTCCTCCTCCTCTTTCCATAGCAGATTTAAAATCATCTTTGTTCTCCATGAATTTTTCTAAGGCAGGAGTCATCTACCTTAGCTTGCTCACTTGTTCTCGGAAGGCTTGAGTTACAAGGGGTAACTTCATGTTTTCCAACATCAGCTTGAAATGATGGTTGAGTTGTTGCTTGGTAAAAATCCTTTGGAAATAATAATCCACCTTGTTCTTGATTTCCTCCTAAGAGGCAGAGGCCTCTTTCATATGGTCGTGAACGATTTTCACTATTTCCCTGACTGAATCTCTTGTAGAGAGCACTACTCGTCTTAGATCTGATGAGTCCACAGAGCCACTTGTTGAAATAGAACCAAGCTCCTCCTTCATCATAGCTCGTAATTGATTCAAATCAAATGTAGGTTTTGAAGTTAGAGGACCAACGGAGAAAGATATAGTTTCTTTGAAACTTTTGGTCAAACCACTAATCAGAGTTTGCAGTTGAGAGTCCTAATTTTTAACATGATCCTTTATAGAAGATTTGAAATCTTCAAATACTGAGACCATTTGGCTTACAACACTTTTCACATAGGCTAAATCCTTATCATCTTGAGGCTTTGAGATCATGTAAGAATCTAAAGCAGTAACAGACTTCTTTAAGGCTTCAAGATCTGCTTCTATTCTAGAAGATTGGGTCTGGCACTCTTTGACTGCTTCCATCAGCTCACCCATAAAAGTTAACAGATTGAAACCAAGAGAAAGCTCAAAAGATTGTTCTAACAACTTCATTTATTCACTAAAATAGTGATTCATCTCAGCAACTGAGGCACTGAAGGATTCTTTCAGCTCATGCTTTAGGGATTCGAGATCAGATTTTGTAACAAAATCAGTAGGAGCAACTGTAGTAGATACTCTTGCAGAAGCTAAACTGACTACAGAATCATTGATGAATGATTGAATCAAGGATACTAAACAAGATTCCATTGTCTTTACTTCTTCTACAAAACTGACTTTGAGATTTTCTTTCAGCACATCTAAATCATGTACTCGGACCACATCATCAGGTAATAACTCAGAATTGATGTCATAGCTGATCTTTGGTCTATTCAACGATACTTCATTATCAGAATCAGGATAATCCAAACCACAGACTATAAAACCCGGGTCTTCTACCCAGTCTTCAACCTCAACAGTCACTGTAACATTTCCAAGATTGGAATGATGCTCCCCCTCAATGGGTGCATTCTTATGTACAACAACTACATTCTCTGCTGGTCTTTCTTCATCAGAATCTTCCACAACAACTTCCATTTCAGTAGTAGTAAGGAGATTTTCTGAAAAAGGTACAGCTTCTTCTCTTTCTGTTTCTACTTCAACAGTAGGCACAACTGAGTTTCCAATCAATGGACTCAGACTCAGCCTAGCAGAATCAGACAATTCAGATACATTCTCTTTTTCTCCTTCTTGCTGAGGAACTGGCTGGTCTTCCTCATGAATAGATAACACTTCCTCTACTTTTCCTTTTCTTGAGTATACAAACTCAGTAACAGGACTTGGGGGAAAGTCTGGATCTCCTCCAATATCCATAGGAGTTTCTTCCTCTTCTTCTTCTTCTGACTCATCACTGTACTCTGGTTCCTCTTCATCAGGTCCTAAACCTGGATCTCTTTTATCCTTTGGCCTTGAAGGATAATCCACAGGATTAAATTTATCATACACCTTCTGGTCATCACTGACCCATTCTCCTTTCCATGGGTTCCAATTGATTTTCATGTACTTACAAACTGTAGTAGTGATACAGAAGTTATTCTTAACTACAACTATCTCATCTTGAGACTCAGCTATCCCTTTCACTTTTATCATCACATAGATCATTTTGGAAAAGAATAAAGCATTAGTCTTTGATTTCGGCCTAATAATGGCTTCCATTTGACTCAACAGCAGTCTGCACAGATTAACTTTCACACCATGTCTTAACAGATGTAGAAGATAAATATCTTGATATCTCAGATTAGAAAAATCTCCTCTCCTTGGTATCAAAACATGTTGAACAAATTTGAAAAGCAATCTGTTCTCTCCATCCAATTCAGTAGCAACCACTTGCCTTTGACTTCCATTACCCGTTAGTTCTTTTAAAGCGGTCTCGTAGTCAAAGATGTTACTGGTAGGTGGAATTTCTCTTGAGACATACCCGGATACACCTTCATGTGGGACTTTTAAACATTCAGCCCACTCTACTGAAGAAAACAACATTTGTTTTCCATTTAAAAAAGAACTTACCCTATTCTCATTCTCAGACTTCTCGAAGCTTACGTATTCGTAGAACTGTTTCACTAACTTAGGGTAGTAGGGACCATTGTTATTTGAAAAACAATCTACCCATCTCTGATCTTCCAAAATTACAAGCACCAATGACTTGCTTGGTAGCATCCAATCTACGCATAGCTCCTTTTCAATCACAATATCTCTATTCTGCAAATGAGGGTTTACTGGTCGCTTTCCTGACCTAGTTCTGACATTACTTCCACTAGCTTCTTGCTGCACTTTCTGCTTCTTTGTTTTAGGCTCTACACTGTCATCTCTGCTGGCATGAATCTTGGTTTTTTCCATCACAGATTTAGGGTTCTCAGTCGATTAGGGAGCTAAGATTCGAAGGTGAAAGGTTTTGGGTCCGGTGGAGTGAGAAACGGCTTAGGCTTAGTTTTATCATGTAGGAATCATAAATAAATGAATAAAGTAAAATAACATAAAAATAAAACGATTCATATTCTTGGCGGAAGACAGAAGTTTTAAAACATTGCATCGGTGGGAATTGATCATCGGTGAGGATTTCAGCATTGATGAGAATTTCAGCATCGGTGAGGATTTCAGCATCGGTGAGAATTTCAGCATCGGTGAGAATTTCAGCATCGGTGAGAATTTCAACATCAGTGAGAATTTCAGCATCAGTGAGAATTTCAACATCAGTGAGAATTTCAACATCGGTGAGAATTTCAGCATCGGTGAGAATTTCAGCATCGGTGAGAATTTCAGCATCGGTGAGAATTTCAGCATCGGTGAGAATTTCAGCATCGGTGAGAATTTCAGCATCGGTGAGAATTTCAGCATCGGTGAGAATTTTAGCATCGGTGAGAATTTCAACATCGGTGAGAATTTCAACATCAGTGAGAATTTCAACATTGGTGAGAATTTCAGCATCAGTGAGAATTTCAGCATCGGTGAGAATTAAACATCCCCAGCTCGTGCCTAATGTAACTTAACCTATCAGAACTTAAAAGGTTTAGTGAAAATATCGGCCAATTGATGTTCAGTGCCAATAAATTCAAGAGTAATATCACCTTTTTGATAATGATCTCTCAGAAAATGGTGTCTTACATCTATGTGTTTGGTTCTAGAGTGAGATACAGGGTTCTTAGATATGTTTATTGCACTAGTGTTGTCACAGTTAATTGAAACATGTTTAAACTCAAATCCATAGTCCAATAAAGTGTGTTTCATCCACAGAATTTGTGCACAACAACTACCAGTAGCTATATACTCTGCTTCGGCAGTAGACAATGCAACTGAGTTCTGTTTCTTACTACACCATAACACTAGGGATCTTCAAAGTAAATGACATGTTCCAGATGTGCTCTTCCTTTCTAACTTACATCCAGCAAAGTCAGCATCTGAATAGCTAGTGAGGTCAAATGATTGTCCTTTTGGATAAAACAAACCTAAATTTACAGTATCCTTAAGATATTTAAAAATCATTTTAACAGCCAGTAAGTGTGATTCTTTTGGATTAGCTTGAAATCTAGCGCACATACATACACTGAACATAATGTCTGATCGACTAGCAGTAAGATAAAGTAATCTCCTAATCATACCTCTGTAATTGGTTTGATCCACTGGTTTCCCAGCTTCATCTGTATCCAACTTACAGGTAGTACTCATAGGTGTATCATTTTCCTTAATACTATCCAATCCAAAACGTTTTAAAAGATCTTTTGTATATTTACTTTGATTTAGAATAATTCCATCTCTAGTTTGAAAAATTTGAAAACCAAGAAAATACTTAAGCTCTCTCATTAAGATCATTTCAAATTCATTTTGCATACTTTTTGAAAAATCAGTACATAAAGAGTGTTTAGAAGATCCAAATATAATATCATCAACATAGATTTGTACAACTAAAACATCTTTATAAATTCTCTTAATAAAAAGAGTTGGATCAACAATCCCTTTAGTAAAACCTTTTGAAATAAGAAAATTGCTGAGTCTATCATACCAAGCTCTTGGAGCTTGTTTTAAACCATATAAAGCTTTAGAAAGTTTAAAAACTTGATTTGGAAAATGAGGGTTTGTAAATCCAGGTGGTTGTTCCACAAAAACATCTTCAATTATAAAACCATTTAGAAATGCACTTTTGACATCCATTTGATATAACTTGAAATTCAGATGTGATGCATATGCAAGTAAGATCCTAATAGCTTCCAGTCGAGCTACAGGTGCAAAAGTTTCTCCATAGTCTATACCCTCTTCTTGACTATATCCCTGTGCAACTAGTCTAGCTTTGTTTCTAACTATGTTTCCTGATTCATCAACTTTATTTCTAAAAACCCATTTTGTGCCTATTGTCAAGGTGTCCTTGGGTCTGTCAACTAATTCCCAGACTTTGTTTCTTTCAAATTGATTTAACTCTTCTTGCATGGCTATTACCCAGAATTCATCATTGATAGCATCATTGATATTTTTGGGTTCTAGCTGTGACATAAAAGCTTGATGTTCAACCTGGTTCCTTAGAGAAGCTCTAGTTTGTGTTCCTCTATCAAGATTACCAAAAAAAGTATCTAAAGGATGATTCTTTAGAATCTTAGTCGATTTGGTAAAGGTTGGACTAGAAACTTCAGGTTCATCTATAGGTTCGGGTTCAACAGAAGCAGATTCTGGAAAAAGTCCAGAACTGGATGTTTTTATAACAGGTTCTTTAGATTTATCATTAAGGTCCAGAATAGACAAATCTTCTTCAATATTCTCAAGAGAGGTTTTAGGCTCATGTGGATCAGTTTCATCGAATTTGATGTGAACAGATTCTTCCACACATTTGGTTCTCTTATTGAAAACTCTATAAGCTTTACTTGAAATAGAGTAGCCCAGAAAAATTCCTTCATCAGTCTTGGATGCAAATTTGTCAAGATTGTCTTTTATATTGAGAATAAAGACTTTGCAGCCAAAAACTCTGAAGTAGTTAACCTTAGGTTTCCTATGGTTCCACAACTCATAAGGAGTCCTCTTAATAACAGGTCTGATCAAGACTCTATTGATAACATAACAAGCTGTATTAACAGCTTCAGCCCAAAAGTAAATAGGCAGTTCATATTCATTGAGTATGGTTCTAGCTATTTCTTGAAGGGTTCGGTTTCTCCTTTCTACTACACCATTTTGTTGGGGTGTCCTAGGGGCAGAGAAATTGTGACGATAGCCATTGTGTGAGCAGTAAGATTCAAACTCATGATTTTCAAACTCACGACCATGATCACTTCTTAGGGTTTTAATCTTAAGTCCACTAAGGTTCTCTACAGACTTGGAATATTTAATAAAGTAAGGACAAGCTTCACTTTTGTGAGCTAGAAAGTATACCCAAGTATATCTAGAAAAGTCATCTACAAGGACATAGACATAATGCTTCCCATTTAAACTAGAAACTATTGATGGTCCAAACAAATCCATGTGAACCAACTCAAGTGGTTGAGAAGTTGAGACTTCTTTCTTTGATTTAAAAGAAACTTTGTGTTGTTTTCCCTTTTGACAGGGATTACACACTTTGTCATTTGGGAATGATAACTTAGGTAAGTCTCTAACTAAGTTTTTCCTAGCCAGTTTTCTAAGTGAGTGAATGTTGCAGTGTCCTAATCTTCTGTGCCATAGCCAAGATTCTTTATGAAAAGCATTCAAACAAGAAATATTTTGTTTGGCTAAGGAATTTAAATCAACAGCATAAACATTTTCATTCCTTAGAGCAGAAAATACTAAAGAATTTTTGGAGTTAAAAACATCACACGAATCATTTTCAAACTTGACATTGAAACCATCGTCACATAACTGAGATATACTAAGAAAGTTATATTTAAGTCCATAAACGAATAAAACTTTAGAAATTAATACTGAGTCAGTGTTACCAATTTGGCCTAGGCCAATGATTTTTCCCTTAGAGTTGTCACCAAAGGTGACGTGACCTCCATCAACCTTTATTAAGCTCTTGAAGCAAGAATAATCTCCAGTCATGTGTCTTGAGCACCCACTGTCTAAATACCATATCTTCTTGTGACAGCTCTTCAAGAAGGTCTCCTATAAAACAGATTTAAACAGGAAATGACTTTGGTACCTAGATTTTCTTGGGTCCAGATAGGTTAGCAATCAGGGCTTTAGGTACCCAGATTTGTTTTATTGGTTTTATACAATTAACAGAAGTAATAGATTTTGAAAGATAGAATTTATTTGGTCTATAACCATATGAATATCCTGTTGAAGCATATGAATTTCCAAAACTGGAACTAGCAATATTTTTTTCAGACTTAGGAATAAATCGGGTTCTGGTGAACTGTCTCTGTCCAGGTTGGTATCCTAAACCAGTAGCATATCTAGGTTCAACTTGCTTTCCTAGCATTTGAGTTAGAGCATCCTTTCCATTTGTGAATTTTTCTAAATCCTTTCTAAGTTTCTCATTTGACAGTTTCAGTTCTATATTTTCCTTTAGTAGTTGAGCATTCTTTTCTTTTTCTATATCAAGATCAGATTTATGCTTAACACTTAAAGCATACTGTTTCTTTAAACCTTTGTATTTGTCTTTAAGATCATTACAGGTTTCTTCCAACATATCACAATACTCAAATAGTTCAGATTTTGACATGTTTTCTGAATCAGAATCATCTCTAGAATAATATGAATTTAAAACAGGAGTGTGAGATGTTACCTCAGAAGTATTTGTCATGAAACACATGTTGGCTCGATTTCTTTCAGAGTCCGAAGATTCGGCTTCACTAGTGCTGTCTTCTGAAGCACTCCAGGTAGACTTCATGGCTTTCTTGTACTTCTTGTCTTTGTAATCATATTTCTTTTTGAATTTTAACTTTGGAAAGTCTTCTTTGATATGTCCTTTTCGCTTGCATTCGTAGAAGACAACTTCATCAGTCCTGTCAGCCTTCTTCCAATCCTTTTTCCATTTGCATTGTTGATCATACTTTCCTTTGTAATTTGTTTTTCTAAAGAATTTCTTTTTCCTATAAAACTTCTTGAATCTCCCGGCTATTTGAGCCATCTCAGCATCACTGTCAGATTCTGAATTTTCACTCATTGAACTCTCAGTCTCCATTTGTAGTTTATCCTTGTCTTTACTCTTAAAGGCAGTAGTTTTAAACGCTACAGATTTTCTTTTGGGTTCCTCATCTTCTTCTTTATTTAGTTTAATCTCTTCTTCATACATCATCAGCTTATCAATTAACTCCTTGACAGGCAGTGCTCCAATGTCACAGGATTCTCTAATTGAAACGGATGTACCTCTCCATCTATCTGGCTAACATCTCAGTATTCTCATAATTTGTTCTTTTGCAGGAACAATCTTTCCCAGTGAGCTCATTGTGTTTACTATCTCATTGAACCTGAGATACATGTCAGAAATAGGTTCATCAGGCTTCATTTTGAAATTATCATATTTAATAGTATAAGTGTTTAATCTCATTTCTTTAACATTAGTTGTTCCTTCGTGAGAAATAGCCAAGGTATCCCAAATTTCAAAAGTAGTTTTGCATGCAGAAATTCTGTTGAATTCTTCATCTCCTAGAGCACAGTACAGAGCATTCATAGCTTTACAATTATTATTGTAAGCAGTCTTTGTAGGTTCATCCCAAGTAGATCTATCAGTAGTGGGAATTTTGTATTCAGATTCAATAGCAGTCCAAATATCAAAACTCATTCTTTCTAGATGAATTTTCATTTTAAGTTTCCACTGAGCATAGTTATTTCCATTAAAGAAAGGTGGCCGGTTAGTAGCAGCACCCTCAAGTCTATTATCCATTATAAACAAAATTTAAAGAGATAAAAATTTAGAAATAACAGAAATTTTAAGAACTTTAAAATACAACTAAAATCACAGTTGAAAACAGAGTAATTTAGAAGATATTAACCATCATCTGATACCAAATGTTGGTCGGAGTGGACACTTAAGAGGGGGGTGAATTGAGTTCCAATTAAAATTTCTGCTAAAAACAATTTCTATTAAAATCCCCCAATTTCAAAAACAAATTAAACTGTAGTGAATTTATACAGATTATAAAGCTTCAATTAGTTTCTCAAAGATTGATTAATTCTCAGTTGACTTAATCTTATGATTAAATTAACTTTTGAAACTAACTTACTGGTTTATAATAAATATAAACACTTGCGAGTTTAACTATCAAAGTAGCTTTGAAGATAAATTATATTTCAAAGTAATAGCAGCGGAATATGAAATAAATATGTACTGTATGGATATAAACTTTAACTAAAAACACAGAGGAGTTAACCAAGAGGTTCAGTCTCAAGCCGAGACTTAGTCCTCTCAAAAGTTTATATAAAGATGATCCATACCCTGGATCGGGGTTCCACAGTTTACAATTTTCCAGGTCCAAGACCTCTACCACTGTTATTCGTGGGAAACAAAACAACAGAAACCAGCTGTCCAGGTCACACATGACCTCTACCACTATCCACAGTGGGAAAATGAATGAAAAGATAGTGAGTGAGGATTTATAAACCATCCAGTTAAGGTTTAGGAGACAGTGTGTGTTTAAAATACAACAGATGACACACACTGCTCGCAATGTAAAAAGTAAATCACAGAGATAAATATTTAGAGTTTAGAAATGGCTCTAGTGATCTTCGTGCAGCTCTTGACTCCTTTTGTTGATTAGAATTTGTTCTGAGTCTTCTTCTGGTTTTTGTCTGGAAAACAGAGTATCATCTGTTTCCTTAACTTCCAGGTTCAGCTTGCTTATCGGCTCAAAGAATGAAGAGTTTTGTGTAGTTCTTCTTTAGCATAGATTGCTCGATGCATGCTCTATGTTCTAGAGCCTGGTATTATTAGTATCGTGAGTGCAAGTTCTCCAGTTGTTCTTGGCACGTTTTGAGCTTGATCGCAAGTGTGTTCTGTGTGCTCGGTCTCTTCAAGTCTATTGTCTCTCTTACTGATACATACCCGTTGTTCTTGGTTTTTCTCTTGCCTTTTTTTTACGTTCACCCCCTTTATAAACTTATGCCTTTTTGCTGAGAAGAAGGAATGATTGTATTTTTAAATCGTACTTGGTACGGTTTCCTGAAATGGCAACAGAAATCATTTAATAACCTTAAATGCATCAAAAGTAACAAATGTAGCCGTTAGCGTAATAAACAAATAGTGTCAAGGATATAGTGTCGAGGATATAGGATTTGACTCCGCATTTCATTATAGGTAGCCGTTTTTTTGTAGACGTGTACGGTTGACTCGGTGTAGGATATCAGTAGCTCTTATCGGTAGCTCTTATCGGTAGCTCTTATCGGTAGCTCTGTGCATCGGTAGCTCTCTATCCATCGGTAGCTCTGTGCATCGGTAGCTCTCTATCCATCGGTAGCTCTGTGCATCGGTAGCTCTCTATCCATCGATAGCTCTGTGCATCGATAGCTCTCTATCCATCGGTAGCTCTGTGCATCGGTAGCTCTGTGCATCGGTAGCTCTGGCTATCGGTGGCTCTGGCTATCGGTAGCTCTGGCTATCAGTGGCTCTGGCTATCGGTAGATCTGGCTATCGGTAGCTCTGGCTATCGGTAGCTCTGGCTATCGGTAGCTCTGGCTATCGGTGGCTATCGGTAGCTCTGGCTATCAGTAGCTCTGGCTATCGGTAGCTCTGACTATCGGTAGCTCTGGCTATCGGTAGCTCTGGCTATCGGTAGCTCTGGGTCTTATGCAAACCACATCTAATTGACTTAGAATTGTTTCAAATCTTTTATAAACAAGGATAATCGAGATTAAAATAAATCACAGATTATTTAAACATTATTATTAACTTGATCACTGATTTGAAAGAATTAAAATGTAGATCAACAGTAATTGATAATAGCATAATATATGAACACATAATTGGGATTATCAAAACATATAAATACACGATTGGGATTATCAAACCAGGTGAGGTCAACAGTTACCAAAGGGGTAAACTATTGAAAAGATAACTAAGAAAAATGAAGTAGTATCCACATGATGCCTTATATTTTTCTAGAATTATCATTTAATAATTTCTTATATACTTATTTCATTAAAATTTTAGTAAAATAACATAATCAAATTCCATGTACTACTTCTGAGTAAACATAAATCACAGAAGATGATAATTGAAATATCATTCCATTATTCCATACTTGATAAATTTTTCCATAAAATAGGGTTACTCTCTTTTATTTACAAAATTCCCAACAATGAAAAATTATTTAGAAATATTCACTAAAAAATAACCATTGACTCAGATACCACTTTTTTAACCTATGGTACCACTATAAACTATAAGAGAGTGGGAGTGGATTAGGTTGACTTTAAATTTCTTATAATATTAAATTTAAATAGATATTTTCTTTCTATTTTCAAATACACCTTGAATCCATCATGATGATCACACAAAATCACAACCAAATACAGAATAATAAAGCAAAACAAACACGATGTTTTTACTTGGCTCACCTATACTAGGCTATATCCAAGGAATATATATCAATGATGTGTTGATTTGATAAATAATCACCAATCCACTATTTTTTTATTACAATATTTAGAATAATATCAATACTAATCCAATTTCCATGAAATCTTCCTCTCATTCACTCAATCCTTTCCAAGAGGTTACCCAAAGATAATGTTGACATACAATTTTTACTCAAAAGTATAGAAATAGAAGATATAACAACATATAACAATGAGTATTACCTATAATGATATGTTCCTTACTTCCTTTTATTTAATGACATGCACAAAAAATATTTACTTCCAAGACTAATCTTAAATGGAATTCAATTCATTCAAACTTAACTAATTAGTTATATATATTCAATAAATTCCACACTTGATACAATCTTATTTAATAGTTCTTAATATATTTTATTTCCAATCTATTTTATAACTTCTTATGTATATATGGTTCTAATATATCCAGGGAATTTTGAGATTTAAATTCAAAACTCAGATTTCAATAAACATCCAACCTCCTCTATCACAAATACATTCATTGAATTATTTCTAAGTGAATATACACCATATATAATCAAATATAAATCTAATAGATTTTAAAAAAACCACTAAAACTCCTTAAGAATGTTGATTCATCAATTTTTATTAAATTATATAGATTTTAGAAATTATGGCATGATATCTTATATTATTGAATGATAGGTGAGTTCATCCATTAGTTTTTCTTCAACTATAATTTTTATAATGGAGTGATAGTGTTTTTCATGACAAGATCTTTATTTAAGTTAAAAAATATCTCAATGGTTAACTCCCTATAGTAAATCATGATAATAGTGGTAATTTTTTTGGTATACAAGGTGGTTCAAACCACCATTAACTGATATGTGGTAGTTTCCCAAGGAATTGCTTTTAGTATTTTTGTAAATTAAAACTCGATATTTTTTTTGGTGGTTCATAAAAACCATCACGTAACCATTATTTAGCAGTGGTTTTAATCAATAGTAATAATTGTAAAACATATTATATTTTCCAGAATATTTAGCGGTAGTTATTACTATTTGGAATTCTTTTTGCAATGGTTATTTAGATACTAGATCAATTAGAGGTAGTTTTTCAGTGAATTATGATTGTATTATATACCACGTTTATTAAAAATGAAATTTTACCCAAATTAATTGTGTTTTAAACCAATGATAAATAAAAAAAAGAAAAAAATATTTCATATAATTTGAGCTCCTATACCAAAATGATAAAAACAGAATTACTATAATTAAGATAGTCTCATCAGGAAGAAACACAATTACTAAACTATTATGAAAAAATAAATATAATTATTATTATAAAAACTACTCAAACTAAATTGAAACATTTTATAAATATAAAAAATGTAACATTAGTCATATGAGTATGGAAGCATCCCATAATAATAAAAAATGATATAAAACTAGGGGATGTATATGTATAAAAATATGCAATGCATCATAGACTATTAAATTTTTTATCTATGTCGCTATGGATACCTTGAGATAATAGTTTGTCCTTATTATCTTGATTATTTAAAACCTCCAGTGATTTCAATTAAATAATTTTTAAAAAATAATTATATTAGATGAAAAAATAATATATACATAATATAAACAATAACCCTTTATACTTTATGATACCATCTTATAATGGATGAAATCACTTCCAAAATACCCCCATGTATCAAAATAAAGTATCCAATGCATCCCCCATCACAAAAATTGCTCATCCCAAGCTCTCATGCGTAACTCATGCTCCTCTATTTTGGTCTATAATAGTTGGTAGATTTAAGGGACAAAAATTAGGTGTTAAGGTTTAGGGTTATGTATTTTGAGATTAGGGTATATGGTATATTTTTTAGAGTTTAGTTTTCTTGTTTTAGGTTTTATAGTTTGGGGATTAGGGTTTCAGGTATAAGGTTTTGGGACTAGGTTTTAGGTTTTTTTGTTTATATTTTTGGGTTTAGTTGGTATATTTAAGGGATAGGGTTTAGGTTTTAAGGTTTAGGGTTAACTATTTTGAGATTAGGGTATAGGTTGTAGGTTTTTGGGTTTAGGGTTCAGATTTTATGTTTTAGAGTTTAGGGATTAGGTTTTCGTGTATAGGGTTTTAGGACTAGGTTTTAGGATTGTTTGTTTAGCTTTTCATGTTAAGTTGGTATATTTAAGGTTCATGGTTTAGGTTTTAAGATTTAGGGTTAATTATTTTGAGATTATGGCATATTTTATAGGTTTTGGGTTTAGGTTTTAGCTTTTAGGTTTTAGTGTTTAGAGATTAGGGTTTCGGGTATAGGGTTTTAGGAATTGGTTTTAGGTTTTTTTGTTTAGATTTTCGGGTTTAGTTGGTAGATTTAAGCGATAGGGTTTATTTTTTAATGTTAAATGTTAAGTATTTTGATATTAGGGTATAGGGTATATGTTTTGTGGTTTAGGTTTCAGATTTTGAGTTTTAGAGTTTAGGAATTAGGGTTTCGAGTATTGGTTTTTGGGACTAGTTTTTGGGTATTTTTGTTTATATTTTCGGGTTTAGTTGGTAGATTTATGGGATAGGGTTGAGGTTTTAAGGTTTAGGGTTAAGTATTTTGATTTTAGGGTATAGGTTATATGTTTTTGTGTTTAGGGTTCGACTTTTAGATTTTAGAGTTTAGGGATTAGGGTTTCGGGTATAGGGTTTTGGGACTAGGTTTTAGGATTTTTTATTTAGCTTCTCAGGTTTAGTTGGTAGATTTAAGGGATAGGGTTTAGGTTTTAATGTTTAGGGTTAACTATTTTTAGATTAGGGTACAGGTTATATGTTTTTGGTTTTAGGGTTCAGATTTTATGTTTTAGAGTTTAGGGATTAGGTTTTCGTGTATAGTGTTTTAGGACTAGGTTTTAGGATTGTTTGTTTAGATTTTCATGTTAAGTTGGTAGATTTAAGGTTCAGGGTTTAGGTTTTAAGGTTTAGGGATAATTATTTTGATATTATGGTATATTTTATATGTTTTGGGTTTAGGTTTTAGCTTTTAGGTTTTAGAGTTTAGAGATTAGGGTTTCATGTATAGGGTTTTAGGAATAGGTTTTAGGTTTTTTTGTTTAGATTTTCAGGTTTAGTTGGTAGATTTAAGGGATAGGGTTTAGGTTTTAAGGTTAAATGTAAAGATTTTTGAGATTAGGGTATAGGTTATATGTTTTTTGGATTAGGTTTCATCTTTTTGGTTTTAGAGTTTAGGAATTAGGGTTTCGAGTATTGGTTTTTGGGACTAGTTTTTAGGTATTTTTGTTTAGATTTTCGGGTTTAGTTGGTATATTTACAGGATAGGGTTGAGGTTTTAAGGTTTAGGGTTATGTATTTTGATTTTAGGGTATATGTTATATGTTTTTGTGTTTATGGTTCCGCTTTTAGATTTTAGTGTTTAGGGATTAAGTTTTACCGTGATGTTGGATGATGGAAACTACTAGGAATCAGGGCAAGATAAGGCATCACAATGAATGATGTAAAGGACCTCCTATAGACTCTTGATGGGGATGGTCTAGAACCCATCATCTGCACACATCCTCAATTATTTTTTCCCAAAACATAGCCAATAACATCGCTATGGGAAATCAATGATGACTATGATGGTTTTCATCCAATGAATCAATTTTATCCTACACATTTAAGAATATAAATAATTAAGGGATTCAATAAAATAAAGTAATAATTAAATTAGTATACCTCTATGCTCTAAGAGGGTTCATTCACATAACTCCCATCTGGTTTTATATTCACATCAATCCATATCTCAGTCTTCCCAACCTAATGGCCAACCACCAAAGACTATATCATTACAGTTAAAAATTAAAAATTTTAAAATATGAATAACTTAAAATTAAACATATATATGTTATAAAAATTAAAATATTACCTTACTTGATATTATCCTTGTAAAACTATGGTATTTTCTTCTTCTCTCTACTCATTGTATTTTTTCTTAAGAAATTTCCTAAAAAACGAAGATATATTACTATGAAATTAAATATGATTAAGAAATTAAAAAATTTATATAATTAAGAAAGTCTTAGAAATATAATATCACATTATAAAATACCATGAATGAATCAATATAAAAATTGTGTATAAAATACTTCCAATTCTCTTCAGTTATCCCTTATGGTACTTTATCATATATCTGCTAAAGTATTAATGAATTTTCAATGATCTATCACCATAACATGAAATTGAGATCTTTATATTTTTCCTAATATTTTCAAATTCCACTAATACACAATTGATTCATACACCTCAAAATAGAAAAACATCTACAAATAAGGAATGTAAAAAGTGTAAAAATAATAATATTTATAGTAAAATTAAATTAATATATAGTTTATCGATATTTATTTTCATTTACCTTTATTTGATCATCAAAGATATTAGTATTATATTTGATTGGAACATGCCTCTAATCATAATATTTAATGGGGGGTGGGGGTGTTGTCAACTCCGATTCAAGATTAAAAAAACCTTCCTGTACATGCCTTATGTATCATTTATAGGCACCATGAATCTATCAAATGATATAACAAACTTTAAATTATTCAACCTCTAAACAACCTTTTTTCCATGTTTTTTTATTATTTGTATCTATTGAAAAAACATATTCAATAGTTAGTATATATATAAAGTAAATAATGTTTTTATAATGACATATATACTAATAATTATTGCTCACCAATTCCCTCATGATGATATGGGTGACATAATATGTGTAGTTAACTCATGCTTCTCTACGGGATGAATGATTCCCCAACACTCATGTCTACTAGAAACCCTATATTAGTGGGAATAGTACCTATACTAGTAGGCAACATACCTGATGGATAAGGGATATTCACTTGTGGTGTCTGAGTGACATCAGACTCTATATATCGATTACAATATTCAAATTGTTTATTCCTTAAAATTATTCCTTAAATATAAACAATAGTGAAAGGAATTACAACATTGTTGGCACCAAAATATGGGTATAGAAAAATCATCTCAGAGAGAAAACCAACTCCGAAGGGGATTCATCACGAATACCATTTGTGGAGCCCTACACTACGGCCAGTGCGAAGCCAGATCCCTGCTCCATGGTCACCGCGAAGCAAAGAGGTGGGAGGCTCCACAGTTATGAAGCACTTGACCAGAATATGTGTTCTACAGAGGGAGCCAAATCGACCTCCATGAGCCCATAAAACTTGATAGAAGCATTTTAGAGCATTGTGTAGAGCCCCTAACAGAGCACTATACTGAGGATGGGATGACGGTCAACTCTGTAGTTACGATGAACTTGATGCAATCTGCAGCTGATCGCGGAGCGCCACGTGGATTTGCACTGAGATGTCCCTGCTTTGCACCGCCCATCACCTATAAATACCAGGATCCCCTCGATCCCAAAGGATGGATACTTTAACCTTTCACCTTCTCTTCTCTCAAATCACAAAGCACATTTTTATCTGAAAAACTTTTATAAAAATGAGTTCTTCTGAGTACTTGAGCATTGCGAAGTACCCTTATCTTAGCTCAAACACAACCCCTCTTCAAGCAGGGATGCCCTTCGCAGAGCCCACTAGCCACCATGAAGGAGGGATATCCTCAAGGGGACTTGGGTCTTTGAAAATTACTCATGCTTCACAAATTACCCTCCATACACATGTGAACCCCATGTTAATGCAGGGTCACTATGCTTTGCGAAGAATATTGCTTCGCAGTGATATGCTTTGCAAGGTACCCTTGCTTCATGAAGTCCTACTCTGCGAAATCTTTTCCACTTCGTGAAGCACCCTCCATATGAACCTATGCCTTATAACTAGGATAGGACACCAAAATTCTCTAAGCATACCCCTTCACAAAGCCCCTATATTATATGGAGCACTAAACCTTCACAAGGTCTCTTCCTGTGAACCCACTTTCTTTACAAACCCTTCTCCCGTATGACCCTCCAGGTTTGTATGAAGTAATTTCAAGGTCCCTTGGGTAGTGATTCACATTGTGTTGATTAGCCTTATGCTTCTTCACATAGGCATGATAATGGATATTTCTTCTTTTCATATCCACACTAACATGGTCCCCTCAGGGGATCACTTCACAACACCCCCTCACCATAGAATTACTGGTGCCTTCCATTCACCAAGGGTTAAAGCATGCTAGTTATATAAGTCCTAGGGATGCGGAGTTAACCCACCTTGTTTGAGATTCAAGACATTAAACTTTCAAGCACCATAATAATCAGCATGTGACATTAAACTGTGGCCTTGCCCTGTGCAATACATGAAAGGAAAACCATCTCAGACATTCTCCACACCCGATCGTCTTCATGGGAGTGAGATCTTTCTCACATGGAATGAGATCCTATTTACTAGAGCGATGCCTATTCGTGGGGAAAGGCAACCATCTTGGTGTAATCCCCTAGAATTTCTTGTAGGAGGCAACACCCCCTACTCCTCCTTTCTTCTTTGGTGCCAAAGACTAGAGGTGAGAGGGGTACAGGGAACTTCGTTACCCCATCCCACTCCCTATGAGATTTGTCGCCACTGAGCCTCTATCCTGGAGTAAGTCCCAATATCCATATCCATAGGATGCTAACCATATATAATCCCTTGTTTCCTCTTTGGTCCACTAACCATGCGTAATCCCCTATTTCCTCTTTGGGATGCTAACCACAAATAATCCTCTGTTTCCTCTTTCTATGGACACACCTTTCACGACGTGATTGTTAGGTCTTTGATGCCTCTTATTTCTCACACCGAGAATGAATCACATGGGCTTAGAGTAAGCATTGACCATGACATCCTTCCTAGGCCTCCCTAGAGAATAATCCCCAATACCCCATTCCAAACTATGTGGAATTTGATCCTTGTATCCTAGGCAAGGTACGTAGGAAGCCTCCTTGATGTTCAAGCCCAACACCTACTTGTCCCAACCTATTTACGTCGGTTCACCTTCATCCCGCTTGATGTTAAACTGTATCCACCATTCTGAACTATGTGGACTTTGATACCTTCCAAGGAAAGGTACGTATGAAGCCTCCCTGAGGTTCAAGACCAATACCCATCGGTCCCAACCACTTCACGTTGGTCTACCCTTATCCCACATCATGTTAAACTGTATTCCCCTTTTCATCCCACAAGGTGTTAAATTTTACCCATTCAAACTATGTGGGATTTGATCCTTGTATCATATGAAATGTATCCTCCTCGAGGTCTAACCCCAATCGATGGTAAGCCGCTGTGTTCCCCAATTAGTGGTGAAATGTTGTGTTCTCCTATCGATGGTAAGATGTTGTGATCCCCAATCAACGGTAAGCCATTGTGATCTCCAATCGATGGAAAGCTATTGTGATCTCCAATTGATGCTAAGACATTGTGATCCCCAATCAATGGTAATCCATTGTGTTCGCAAATTACCTGTAAGCTGTTGTACCCCCCAATCAATGGTAAGACGTTGTGATCCCCAATCAACGGTAAGCCATTGTGATTCCCAACCAGCAGTAAGCTATTGGAACCCCAGTAAGTGGTAAGCCGTTGTCAACCCCAACCAACGGGAAGCTATTGTAGTATGAAATTGATGGTAATTCATTATAACCCCCTTTTTTGGGACCCACATCTCGGTTCTTCCCCCATGGCATCAGACCAACTCAGTCTGCTAACCACACTTAAGCCCCAATATGTCATCAGGTCACTTTCCTCTACGCACACCCCAATTCCATGCCCCATCTTGAACTACATGGACTTTGATTCCCTGCCATAGGGATATGTAGGAAGCCTCCCTGAGGTTCAATCCCATTACCCATGTCTCCTCCTGGTCTCTCCCTCAAGCCTATGTGTTTTGGGAAGGTCATGCCCCAACCCAGAGGTCCTACTTCCTCTGGATCCTATCCATGCGTCCATCCTCATGGGCCTCCTCCTCAGGTGTCCCATCACCCCACCGAACTACGTGGACTTTGATTATCTACCACGAGGATATGTAGGAAGTCTCTTCAAGGATCAAGACCAACATAACCATCGCTCTCACATCAGTCCCATCACATTATCCATTCACTTCACTCAACCATCCATATACATCCTGATTCTTAATTGGGTTGCTACATCCTTGTGAGATCATGTCACCCACTTTCTCACTGCTCCTAGCAGTAATCAAGAAACTAACCATATGTTAGTCCACAATATCATCGATCCCTCCCGGGGTTGTATCCTTCTTATCCACTCCTGTTAGTGTTCTAATCAGTCCAATCCATCTCTGTTAGACGTTAAACTCGCGACATACCCTGTGTTAAAAATGGGAAGCTGAGGAAAACCTTAGAGACATGTCTATGGAATAAAATTTCTTGCATTCTATGTGAGATGCCTTGGGATTACGCACCCTCGAGAATCCCTATCATAAGGTAGAGAAAACTAGATGCATCATTGTTACAACATCTAGACATGCTGGTGATGTCCAACATGACTACTCCCCTAACTGAAGGTTTCTGCCCTAGCTGGACCCCTTGGAATGTCCTAATAGAAGTAGGTAATTAACTGGTGTCTGTGAAGACATGGAACTGGGAAGAGTTTCATGAACAAAGTGTTAAGTCTATGAGTGAGATCTATACTAGGCAACAAGTTCCGAGGAGGAATAAATGGAAGGAGGAACCAACATACCATCATCCCATTTTGATCAAGGAGAAAACTTACCTGAATAAGCAAAGAATTCTACCCGCATTTGGAAAGTAGGAATGCGGGGAAACAACTGTGCATCATCTGAAAGTGATGAATACACACCCCGACGAAATCATTGAATACAGAAATAGTGAACCCAATGTGAATGTCTTATCCTCAATGTAAATATTTTTAGTGATCAAGACATCAATGGATCAACATGTCATTGTATCCAGTTATATAGCGCTAGGTCCCACCAAGAAAATAGTGGGTCTGGCATGAAACTCACCAGAAGTTAGGGCAGTTAAATGTTGGACATCCTGGTTTGCGACATTGTCAGCATGGATCCTTCTTACCAAACATAGAAGACAGAATGGTGTTGGGGAACTAGATGTCACTTTCTTTCTTTCGGCACTAATGGGTAAAATCTCCCTGCTTTTCAGGACCCAAGATGTCATCACATGAAACCAGTCACCACCCACCCACTGATACAGGGGGATGGGAAAAATCAACATAAAAATTATATGTGGCCTCATCTCCCCCATGGCAGTATCCACGTCCATAGCTGCTGGGAACCTACTCCCTATATCCCCATCTGAATTCATTCAAAGAAGGGTAATAAATGACCTCATTCGACAATATGAGGAAGAGGGGATTGTCCCAACATGGGATATGGTCCGAAAAGACCTAGAGTCTTCTATGCCTCGTCACCACCATTTCCCCTAATGGTCGTGTAAGGGGTCACTTCTCCCCACTCCTATGTATAATTGTTTTGGGAGCCTCTCCCCAGAACGCTTCAATGACTCCCTCCCCTACGCCAATGAGGTGAGGGATTTCTGGGCCAGCCCGACCGAAATCTCGTTCTAGGGGCTCCCCAGGAAGGCTCTCACCATGCCGCATCAGCACCACCACCCAACCCCACGAGTTGAGGAGCAGGTGAGCTATGCGCCTACACCACTGAACCCAGTCTGGTTAAACTGCTGCTAGTGTCAGGTGCAGACTGAAGAGGATGCCTGCTGAGGGGCGTCAGCATCAATGACTACCATGGACCGTGCCACTACCAACGCATACCATCAATACCCTATTTATGATGATCTGGGGAACTCATACGCCTAGCCCAGATCAAGGCCCCAACCACCCCACAGGCAGGCTAGGTCGACTCTCCTGGTCATTAACAGAGGTGGTGCCCGCCGCGGGCCGACCCATAGCAATGACACCCAGTACGGAGGTCCTCCCCGTACTATCACCAATGAGGGTGTAGGAACTCCCCACTTCCAATCTCAACATGGAGGTCCTCCCCATTCCACCTTTAATCTAAGTGAAGTTCCTCCACACTGCATTGAATCCAAGTACAGAAGCCTCTTATGCACCCATGACCTTAGGTATGAATCTGTTCCTCCTATCACAGGTAACTTGTGTTAAAATGCTACATGTTCAGTCAACCATCAGTGTGGGGGTCTTCCCCATGTCCTTACAGCAGCTGAATAAGGTCCTCTTCATCCCAGCAATTGAAGAAGTAACGGTTTTACTTTCTTCATAAGCACTCAACACAGAGGTCTTAACCGTGTTCTACTCGACCAATACGAGGACCCTCCTCGCACCGATGGTGCCAAAGGAAATAATCCTAGAGGCCCTACCCATGCTCCTACCAGCTTAAGTAGAGGTCCTACCTGCTCCAGAACTTCCCATGGAGATTCCCTAAACATGTTAGCCAGTGTACAAAGAGGTACTCCTTGTGTTACCTTTGACATCTGTTCGGGTGCTCCTCGCACCCCAACTCAGCCAAGAAGAAGTCCCCTCCACCCTATCATCAATTCGACTGAAGGTCCACCTTGATCCAAAAATCTAACCTATCTTAAAGATCCATCCTAGGGTAGGAGGACAGGTCTCCAAAACCATAAGAAGAGCACTGAGAAGATTTAGACTGCAATTAGGCCTATCTGCTTCTCGGATTCCAAGGCGGAATGCGATTCGGTAATGGAACCCTCACCTCAATCCTCTGTGTTGATGGTCGGGGAAAGAACACGACATATTAGAATCATCCTTATAGAATGTGAGGTTCACTGGATTCTTGCCTCCCTCCAAAGATACATCTAGGAGGAGGAAGATTTGGCCCCTTTTTAGGGTTTGTCCATGCAATCCCCCCTATCGTCAATAGGGTCATTCTCTACCTCAACTAGAGATCATGGAGAGTTATTCTAGGGAACAATAAAGGATGAAAAAATGAATGGACCACCATCATTGAATTCCACCCCTAGGACAAAATCCATGGTTTCCAGCTCATATTACCGAGATGTAGTGGCTCAATCATTTCATTCATCGTAGGAGAGACCGAGATGCGACAGCTTGTCAGCCCATTCACAGTATTCTCCACCATCCAGTATACCTTATCAATGGTCTACTTCAGTGCCATTTCTAGTCCCATATCCACCCCTAGTAGATGAGTGGGGAAAGCAAGGTCTAGATCCTGAGTCTGATCCAAGGATATTTTGGAACATTCTCATGGCAGATCATTTCTTAGAAATGTTCTGGCCGATTTCTACCACCAACTTCAGAGCGCCATAATCGCTTACCCCAGAGGAATTTTCATGAATTCTCCAAACCCTATGGGATACATACTTCTATATCTATTATCAGTGAGTGTTTTATCCCAATATTTAGGCAAAATTTGAGGAAATTGGCCAGTAATTCCGTACAGTGGACTTGGCTACGCTCCCTGTGGCCTAGTTCCCTGAGTCGCCCGGTCGCCATCGGACCATCCAAAAACAATGAGTTTAGAGCTTTAAAGTGCTCCACAAAATTATCAAGGAGGCTTCCCCCCATGTTTAGGTCCATGGTTGGGGGTAGGATCCACTACCAGTGACCGTAACCCCTACATCGAAAGCCATGGTTCCACCTTCTCAACTGGATCCTCCAACCCCTTATCAGGGCTAGGCTCCCAGAATCCCCTTTTTGGATAGGAGAAACCATATATACTCATTCAATGAGGCTTAGGTCCTCGGTTATTTCTAAAGCACCTTGGAATAGGGTATTATACAGTTTTCTAAACTTAGGAGGCCAGAAGAGGCGAATCTCACTTATCACCCCAATTACTGCCCCTATCACCAGATCCTGGGGCACACCCTCAAACAATGATATGTTTTTAAAGACTAGATTCAAGACCAGGTTGATAAAAACATAGTGAGGTTGGGCCCAGCTCTGGTATAAGTAGCATGTGTATTCATGAATCCAGATGATAACAATGAAAATTAAGGTGAGTGGAATCAGTTTTCTAACTGAGGGTCCCAGAAGTATGATGACTAGATGGCTCGTAAAGCAGTTACCCATGCCCATGTTATTATCCGTGCATGTCTGAATCGACCCAAGCCTTTAGGAGATACTAAATCACTTTTATCCAATACTTCTGCGTCAACGACTCAACATCACTCTTCCCAAAAGAGCAAGCATCAGCGACACAAGGGAAAATAAATTCCCCCACCGATGTCATCGTCATCCCTTACTCTTAGTGAATTCATACCCCCAGAGATGGAGATCCTCCCCAGAATCCATCCAGCAGTGGAGGATTCTTTAGGTGAAAATCAAGGGTACACCTTGGTTGACACCATGGAGATGGTAACCCCTATATGATTCCTAAAAATGAGGATCACCAGATAGATCCTCCCAACGTCCCTAGCCATCACCAGTGTCGACAGAGTTGTGGATATATAGTTCATCATAGTACCTCAGTTAATACTTCCATCTAGGCTATGCATGCCACTAAAACTAGATGGTAGACCCAACACATAGCTCAACATGGGTAGCCTTCTCATCTGGTGTCATCAGGTCCACCTTCACCACCGTTTGTGTTACTTGATCAGGCAGAGCCACCTCAACTGCACTGTGATTAGCCATGATCTATTATGGATTAGCCTCATTCATCTGACCCACATCCAATAGTCACTCCATGAGATTCTACTAGCGATCAATGAGATATTTCCAGCACCAGTGAGCCAATGGTTCAGCTGGAAGGGCGAGTCATCCCCCCTACTGGAGAACAACCTCCTGTAAGTAGAATTTCATGCTTAGAACACAATTTTGATATCCTTAAGCATATTTCCATCATTCTTGAGAGGATCTCTATCCTTGAGTCTCTTTATCTGTCATCAGATATGTGTGAATCCCTCACTAAATCTTTAAGAATCCCCATCCAGTTCGAGATGAGGTAGCAGCCGCATAAGCCTTCCATACTGAGGAAATTGAGCACGTAGAATTCCAAGCGATTATCTCATTCTCTAAAGAAGATGAAGTCTCTCCCATACAGGAATAAATCCACCCACTTTATATCACCATCCACTTCAATGGCATAGAGGTTCATCACTGTCTTGTCGACACAGGTTCTGGGATCAACCTAATTCCAAATTGGACACTCCAAAATACGGGGCTATCTGAGGATGATCTAAGTCCCTATAATAATAAAATACAAGGTTATGATAGGAAAGAATAGATGTTGGTTGGAAATATTTTCCTGAAGACCCATTTCGGTGGTCTGGTAGCCAGAACATAGTTCATGATTGTCTCCCAGGACACTGCCTACAATGCGTTGATGGGTAGGCCATGGCTTCACCAGCATGCGATGGTTCCTTCATCGTATCACCAATGTCTTAAATACTCACTTAATGGTCAAGTGAGAATACTCCAAGGTGATGAGTCTCCATTTTTCTCTTTTGAATCCCTCTATGTGGATGCCTCTTATTACAAGAGTAAGGAAAATTAGATTCAGGCTAACAAGGTTGAACATGATACGACTGTGACCAACCTGTGGATAGACCTGGATGATGCCTAAATTTTCCCAATCCACCTATGAGAGGCTACAACCCCAGATATGGGGAAATGATTCATTATTTTAGTAACAAGGGGGAAGCACATTCCCGAGTTTAAGCAATGTCAGAAGATCACCTCATATTCCTACACAAATCAGGCTCAGGAGATCCCAGATCCCCCTACTCCCATAAGGTATTGGGATGTCCGCCCCATGGAAATGATAATATGCCATAATTTCCTATTTCTCTTGGTTGGGATAAACTAGATCAGGAAAACACGCCACTATTGCTTCTATATCATCAAGTGTGGCCCCTTGGGATGAATACTATATGAGATCAGATCGACATCTTTCATCACTATAATTTCAACAGCACGAAAGTCCCCCGATGCAGTGTCTACCACCGTTGAGGCTGGCACCAGATTCCTGTCGAGATACATTGACTCAGAGGAATCTCCTACCATCAAGGATCCCTCCTCTATAAGTGAATAAGAGGATCTAAAGAACTCAACTTCTGCATTCGAAGAGGGTTTCTCCACCACAGTTGATGAATTGGTACAGGTTAACCTCTATAGCGAGATAGATCTGAAACCCACATTGATCAATGCCACTATGCCTTTAAAAAAGAAACAAAAGTACGTGGACTTCTTGAAACAACATTATGATGTGTTTGTATGGAGTTATGATGAGATTCCAGTACTAGAACCTCAAGTCATCGTCCATCACCTCAGTCTTCCAACAAATCACCACGGGTTCAAACATCCTCCCAGAAAGATGCACCCTTCTCACAGTGCCATGGTTGAGGCCAAAGTTGATAAGCTCATCAGATCCAATTTCATCAAGGAGGTCCAGTACCCTAGATGGTTATCTAACATTATGCCAGTTAGGAAGAAGAACAGACAGATCAGAGTCTGCATAAACTTCTGGGATGTTAACTGTCACTATCCGAAGGATGATTTTCCCCTTCTAATGATAGAGTTGTTGATTTATTCCACCACTGGGTTCTAGGACCTCTCCTTTATGGATGGGTATTTCAGGTATAACCATATTCAAATGGATCCCGAGGATGAAGAGTATATAGACTTCAGGGCACCATAAGGTACTTTCTGCTACCAGGTAATGCCCTTTGGTCTAAAGAATGAAGGTTCCACCTATCAGCGTGCCATGCATCACATATTTAAGCCGATCCTTAGGAAATTTGTGGAATTATATGTTTGAAATCTGGTGGTCAAATCTCACCAGCATCCAGAACATCTCAGAGATCTTGAGAAAGTGTTCGGCTTCCTCCGTTCTCTCCACCTAAAGTCAAACCCATTGAAGTGTGCCTTCGAGGTCACCTCTGGAAAGTTTCTCAGCTTTGTTGTTAGATATAGAGGTATCGAGATTGACCTAGAGAAGATCAAGGTCATTAGCCATATGTCTCTCCTAAGAAACATTTGGGAGCATCGAGGCTTTCAAGAACACTTGGCCTATATACGCCAATTCATTGCAAATTTGGCTGGAAAGTGTATTCCCTTTTCTCAGATCATAAAGAAAGGCATTTTCTATCAGTGGGATGAAGAATGTTAGACTTATTTCAAGGAAATCAAGCAGTATCTTCTCTAACCTACTATCCTGATGCCACCCATTTCTGTAAAGCCGCTGGTCCATTATGTAACTGCCCTGGAAAGAACTATCATTGCCCTTATTTCCTTGAAGAACAATGAGGGAACGAAGAACACTCTCTACTATCTTAGCCACATGATCCTCGATATGGAGACTGGATACTACCCTATCTAGAAGATCTACCTTGCGTTGATATTTGAAGTACAGAAATTGTGACATTACTTGTAGAACCATGAGGTAAAACTAGTGTCTTGAGTGGATCTGCTGATGTACATCATGAACTGCCCCATGTTGACAGGACGTCTAGCTCAGTGGGCAGTGATCCTCTAGCAGTTTGACATCAGGTTTGTTCCTCAGAAGGCTATTAAGGGAAAAGTGTTGGCAGACTTCCTTGTCTCCCATCCATCTCTCGCAGACCAGTCCCTTGACCTTGATTTTTTAGATGAGGCAATCCTCTCAGTAAATCAAGCCATTCCATGTTGGAAAATGCATTTTGATGGCACTTACCGAATCCTTACCGACAGAATATTCAATGACCCCAGACTCAATATATTGGGCATGGGTATCATCTTCATCACTCCAACATAAGCTATTTTTCCATATTCATTCATGTTGTCAGAAGGATGTACCAACAATTAGACAGAGTACACTACGACAAAAGAGGCATTTAGAGGCGGTTTTCTTTTTCGTTTCGCGGCGGTTTAAACCGCCGCTAAATGATTCAGCAGCGGTTTTTTTAATTTTTTTAATTTTGTTAATTTTTTTATTTTTGTTATGTTTGTTATTTTTGTTATTTTTTTATTTTTTATTATATATATATATATATATTATTTATTTATTTTATCTATTTATTTTATCTATTTATTTTATCTATTTATTTTATCTATCTATTTATTTTATCTATTTATTTTATATAT